>OX377619.1:167234111-169634111 GCA_947397865.1 Polietes domitor | reverse complement strand
TAAATCTGAACAGATTTCCTCCAAATTCAATACCGATGGTCATTGGCCAGAAAAAAAACTTCTGCCAAGTTTCATGACAATCGGACAACAATTGCGACCTGTAGAGTGCGAACAAGCTTAGATGGACAGCAGACGGACAGACGGACGGACGGACAGACAGACATCGTTAAATCGACTCAGCTGGTGATTCTAAGCCGATCGGTATACTTAAAGGTGGGTCTAGCTCGATTATTTCTTGGTGTTACAAACATTTGGGGCGAAACTAACTTATAATACCCTAGCCCACGAAGTGGTGTAGGGTATAAAAATACGATCAAATATCAAGTCATAGTGGACTCCAAGCACCAGAATAGAAGTATGCCGGATAGAGACAATTGTGTGGGAGGAATAAGAAATGGCGTGGCTAAAGCGTAAATATTTTTTTAAGTTTTAAAGTTCCCAGTAGCCCGGACGCGACATTCTCACTCTTTATACTACGCCAAAAACAAGATAAAGAAAGAGGATTAGTACAAATCAGTACAAAATTATAAACAATAAACGTTCCAAAAAACAGAAGTACTTTTGAAGCTCTTATAGAAATATACGAAGTTCAGCGCTTTTTTTATGAACTTTGTTTTTCTATATATACCTGAATGAAGTCAGAGGATTACTTTTGTTCGTAGATTTGTGAATTATCTCTTAGATTTTTTTAATTACCTATAGCTCGAATACGAACGTGATAAATATTTCCGAGTATAGTTTAAAAAAGTAGAATATAAAGAAAAGAAAATACAACTTATCTACAAGTTTCATAATAGTAATAGTTTTCGATATAAGGAAATTATTACATAATTATTATTATAGCTATTAATGTGGTCTGATTTAACCTTTTGTGGACCTTTTTTGGGAGATTTTCTCCAACTAATCCTTGTTTCATTCGTTAATGTCCGAGCTAATCTATATAAAAGAGTTACGTTACTAACTGACTGACTTATCATTGACCAGCCCGCAGACCAAACGGCTGAAGCCAGGCTCATGAAATTTTCAGGGTAGTTCCCAAATATGACGTAGACGTCGACTAAGAAAGGGTTTTACGAAATTCGTACTTTTTGGGGATAAAGTGGCCCAAAAAGGGATAAACATCGAACCTTCGTCCTGACTAAACGGCAGTAGCTATAAACATGAAATTCGGTGAGTTCCTTGCAATGACCATGCAGACGAGCTACAAATAGGGATTTTTCGAAAGTTGTACTTTTAAGGCCGAGCGGGACAAAAAGGGATAAAAATGGTACCAACTAAAGTATTGTAGCTAGAATCGTGAAATTTGGTATGTAAATTCCTCTGATCATATAGAAACGAAGTAGAATTTGATTTTTCGAAATTTGTACTTTTAAGAGAAGAGCGGGACAAAAAGGGATAAAAATGGTACCAACTAAAGAATTACAGCTAGAATCGTGAAATTTGGTATGTAAATTCATCTGACCATATAGAAACGAAGTAAAATTGGATTTTTCGAAATTTGTACTTTTAGGGGGCGAGCGAAATTTGTACTTTTAAGTTGCGAGCGGGACAAAAAGGGATAAAAATGGTACCAACTTTAGTATTACAGTTAGAATCGTGGAATTTAATGTGTGAATTTCTTTGACCATATAGAAGCGCAGTAGTTTGATTTTTCGAAATTTGTACTTTTAACGGGTGCGCGGAACGAAAAGGGATAACAATGATGTACAATCATTTAATTACGTAAGCGCGGAATGTAAATGGATATTTCAAAATTTGCACTTAAAAGGGGGGACACGGGACAACAAGGAATAAATGTGTTACCAAATAAATTCATATTTTTAGGGGAAGCAAAAACACATTTTACCTATAGTGATTTTTCAAAATGTGTACTTTTTGGGAAAGAAGTGCTAAAAGTTATAAACTGGCTGGCTGAATCTGGAAACATGAGATCGAGGATATAAATGGTTGTAATATTTTGTTCAAAACTTGGTAGAAAATTATACATACGAAGTAGTTCAGCTAAAATAGTTCATATCGACAAGCACATTACTTTGGCTGTGTGTGAGTGCTAGCTAATAGGAGGTTTCCAAATTACTATTTTAGATTTATCTATATCCACCAAAAGAAAATTAAATAAATACTATCCAAAAACAAAGACGGATAAAATTAACAAATAACTGGCTTTTTCGCGTACAAAGCAGCGGGTACTGCTAGTATAAAATAAAACAAAATATTCGCTTATTTAATTTACAAAGGAGGTTTTCGCATATTTAACCATACACATAAAAAATCATATCGTCGACAAAAAGGGACATAAGTTCTACATTTGTCTATATATCTTTTACATGTAGATACTGTTTTTTTGTTGTAATGTCAGCCATTAAAAAGTAAAAGAAAATATTTTTTTTTTCGTTTTTTTATAGTTTTTTCGTGTCAGTAATATTTTTTAATTTTTAGGATACTGTTCCTAAACCACTATTATGCATTGTCCTTCGGTAAAATTTTTGTTGATAGTGTTATGAGTAAAGACCCAATTTTTGGGGATCATCTTTCATATATCGTCAATTTTGGAATGTTTTTTCTGTTGGATTCAGAAACCGACTAAATACTTCTTTAACCAAATATATTTTTACACGAACTGAGATATTAAGTTCAATATAACTAAAACTGAGGAAAATGTTCCTTAATACATCAAAACAATCATTTTGCTTCAGAGTATGAAAAACTACACCATTTTCAAGTGTAATTCAAAAGATACCATTTGAAATTCAAAAATTCCATTTGTAATTCAAACAATATCATTTGAAAATCAAAACTCATCATTTGAAATTCAAAAAATATCAATTGAAATTCAAAAGTCGTCATTTGTAATTCAAAATACATAAGTTTTCATTTGAAATTCAAAAATTATTCCATTTGAAATTCAAAAGATTCCATTTGAAATTCAAAAATGTAAACAAACTTTTTTAAGAAAAATATACATTAGGTGGGGTAGCATTTATTTTTATTGCAAATTTGGATATTCTGCAGTTTTGGAAACAGATTTAATAAAATAATAAGTAACTAATAATTATAATGATGTAAAATCTCGGTAATTTCATATATAGTTTATAACCTTCACCAGCTCGGAGAGCATCTGCATATAATTTATAAGGACTTGCATTTTACTTAGGGTCGGATTATTTGTGTGGGAGGTACAACAAATCATAACTATTTTACAGGTATAAAGTGATTGTAAAACCATTTCCAATATTAAATTGTTACTGATCAGTTTTATTTTAACCAATGCTTATGCCAATTTGTGTGAGAGGTCTTGCGATATCGCTCATATTGCAGGTGTATATAACGTCTATGAAAACATTACCAATGACTAAATTTCAGAGTATTCCGATCGTCCGTATAGAAGTTATAAAATCTTTAAATTTAAATAGGTTAGAGTGATTTGCGTGGGAGGTACGTAAATCTGTTTTCTAAACAGCAGAATATTAAAATTTACAGAAATAAATAAATGCTACCCAACCTAATGTATATATGTATATATATATATATTTTGCTTAAATAATTTTGTTTACCCTTTTTGAATTGCAAATGGAAAATTTTTTAAATTACAAATGGAATAATTTTTGAATTTCAAATGAATACTTTTGAATTTCAAATGGAGTCTTTTGAATTGCTTATGACGAGTTTTGAATTGTATATGTCGAGTTTTGAATTTCAAATGGAATTTTTGAATTTCAAATGATGTCTTTTGAATTACAAATGATGTCTTTTGAATTACAAATGACGACTTTTGAATTTCAAATGACGAGTTTTGAATTTCAATTGACATTGCTTGAATTTCAAATGAAATTTTTGAATTTCAAGTGATATTTTATGAATTACAAATGGAATTTTTGAATTTCAGCTGGTGTCTTTTGAATTTCAAGTGATGTCTTTGGAATTACAATTGAAAAAGTTGTAGACTACTACAAAGAGTTGAGCTATACACCATGATTGCTGCCAACGGTTGTTCTAAACAATATTATTTGAAGTATTTAAGAAATATGAGTCATTCCATATCAAGCGGTACGACTTTTGACCTCAATAGCTGCGATTGTTTTCAAAGTAGGTGTATGTATTCTTCTCATAAAAATAAAGAAGAACGCAATTTTTAAATCTGGCAACATTCGAAGTGTCATTGTTTGACATTTGAACAATTGTTATTGTTTGTTACTAAGGTACGAGGTTAGTAAAAATGGAGCGCTACACGAATGAATAACGCATTCTCATTGTGAAGTTGTTTTACCAAAATGGTGAAAGTTTTGCGGCTACAGTTCGCAAATTGCGATCAATTTGGGGTCACAATAATGCTCCAAAAGAGTCAACTGTAAAGAGATTAATGGATAAATTTGCCGAAACTGGGTATGTTAGTGATGTAAAGACAACAACGCGCCATCGACCAGGTCGATCGACCGAAAATGTCGCAGCTGTACGTGATGATGTCGCTCAAACTCCATCCACCTCAATTCGACACCGAGCTCAGCAAATTGGTGTCTCCAAATCCACTTTGCAGCGAATTTTGACGAAAGATTTGCATCTTCATGCATACAAAGTTCAATTGACTCAGGAACTGAAGCCAACTGACCATGGACAGCGAAGGGAGTTCGTTAATTGGGTATTGGAGAGACAACCTGAAAATGCTGATTTTGCCAGATCAGAATTGCCCGCCTAGTTCGTGCGATTTAACACCATTAGAATTTTTTCTTTGGGTTTTTTTGAAGTCGATGGTTTACGCGAATAAGCCGACGACGACTCAAGCCTTAAAAGACGAAATTGGACGCTGCATTAATGAAATACCGCAGCATTCATGCAAAACGGTCATTGAAAATTTCATTAAAAGATCGCGTGCATGCCAGCAAAGCCGCGGCGGCCATCTGCACGATATATTGTTCCATACATAACCTCATTCTGTCTACTTTACGATATAAAAAGTTTCACGATTTTTTCTTAAATATCTGTGTTTTATTTAAAATTAAAAAATTGTGCTCTTCTTGGGACACCCTTTATATGCATTTGTGGAAAAATATAACTTTTTTTCGCGAGCTATGACCAATTTAACAGTAAAACATTATTTTTTTAAAGGCGTGTTCATTCATCGTCTGTAACTCTTGAAATACTTGACGATTTTTATGTGTCATACCTTGTTTTATAGACAATCTGACCCACATTCACCACAGATGTTTCTAGTTCAAATATAAGGTTTTGTGGCAAATATGAAGATAATCTGTTAAAATATGTGGTTTTTAGAGCGCAAAAACTTAAATGGGAGCCGAAATTTGTATGGGAGCTATATCTAAATCTGAACCGATCTAACCCGCTTTCGGTTAGAGGTTTTCTAGTTGTACGATAAAGAGTTAAACCAAATTTGAAGAAAATCGTATAGTATATGTGGTTTCTAGAGCGGAAAGAAAGTCAAATCGAGAGCGACATTTGTATGGGATGTTTCCTTTTGGGTGTTACAACAAAATGCACAAAAACATAATACCCTAGTTCTGGGTATAAATATTCGATTCGAGCAAAGTAAGCGAACTCAAAGTTCAAAATGTGATTTATTAGTTTATTGACGTTATATTTAAAATTTTCTAATAAAGCCAATACACACACCTATGAACACTGAAGCCCATTCAAAAAAAAAAAAACACCAGGAAAACCACAAGGCCTTCCACCAAAAATTCTTTCAGCCCACAATCAATTTCCAATAACATCCAACTTACCGTAAATATAAGCAGAGCACAGTCATTAGGTGCTACGTCACGTTCACGCAACACCAGCTCTTCACGCAGAGCGGTGCTAAATTGCATCGCAAATAAATCAGACCAACGATAGTAGCCCTCCTTCTTATCGGCTTCTTCGATGTCAAAGGGTCCATTTAGCTGGACGACAGCACGCAATTGTGGCAAACGCGACCTGATGGCTCGCACCTTGGCCATTTGGTAAATATCGTCCACCACCACCACGGATGCATCCGAGGTTTCGAGTACATGGAACACAGCTTCCGGAGAGTTGGTGGTATAGATGCCGGCCGAAACCGCATTGATGCGCAGAGCAGCCAATTGCAGGTAAAACCATTCGGGACAATTAAAAGCCAAAATGCTAACGGATGTGCGTGGCTGAACGCCCAGATAGAGCAGGGCCAGTGCAGCTTGTTCGACTTTCTTGGCATAGTCTTCATAGGTTATGGTAGTCCAGGTGTGGGCCTGGGTTCCACTCCGTGCAGATGTTGATCCGTTTTCTTGTAGAGGCGTCTGAAAGGCCAAAGCCGGTAAATGTTTATATTTTTCGCAACACTCGCGGAAATATTCCGGTATGGTTTGTGGTTTGGTTTCAGCCAAATTTTCCTCTGACGCCAATATCTTAACAGGCTCATGCAGCGAGCACGAACTGTTGCTGGTGGCAGGTTTAAGCGTCGTCGATGTCATCTTAAGGCGACTCTTATTTAAATGGGTATTCGTAATTCTGGGTGAACATTCACTTGTCTTTACTGAACGGCGACCGAAATCTCAATGACGACGATGGGCACAATATATGAGAGCTTACTTGAGGAATGACTTAAAATGATCATTGATATTGTTATCAATACCGAATGCACAGTGTTTAGAAACTCACGAAATAAATGCAGAGCAAATACACAGATAAGAAGTGATCATCTTTACATTACACAGTACACAAATTAAGTATTGAGCTGCAAAGGTCTGCGAATAAGAGTTGATTACAAATTTTCCATTCACCAAACAAAAGAAACGACGATAACGACTGTTGTCCTGTATATAACAGGTCTTTAGAAATGTAGGTCTGATTTTTCGAGCAAAATCATGGCCTTGATCTTCAAAATGGGGTTCAGAGAACCCACATGTGAAGGGGAGTGGATTTGGGCTCAATTTCTTCTTCTTTTTGCGATTGGCTAAATAAATGATTGCAAATTTTAACACACACACACATTATAAACATGATCGCCGTAAGATGAATAACAATTTCTGAGGTATCTAGGCATTCTAAACACGAGAACGATAAAAATAAAGTTTTTTTTTATGGATATATTTTTTAATTTGTATATTAAGATTCCAATTTTTCTCCAAGATACCTATAATATTTGTACTCTCATTTTTGAAATAAAAGTCCGATAACACCCACTTAATGGTAGTACTTATGATGATGGCTACAAATGTTGCGAATTTCACTTTCACGTGCATAGAGGTCTTTATGATCAGTCTACAAAGAAACCCTCCACCAAGTGCATTCCTCATTCATTACCGACTGAATAGAGGGTGAAATTTGTGTTGTTTCATTATTATAATATTAATAGTCATCTACTAAAGGGTGATTTTTTAAAATCACTATAGGAAAGTTTTTCAAAAAAAAACACATAAAATTCAGAAAAATTCATGAAATCTAAAAAAATTCATGAATCTAAAGGGTGATTTTTTAAAATCACTATAGGAAAGTTTTTCAAAAAAAACACATAAAATTCAGAAAAATTCATGAACTCTTTATTTGAAACGGTCCATATAATTTAATGTTTGAAGATTATTTCATGCAAATGTTGACCTTGACTGCGCCTCAAATGGTCCATCCGATTAGTCCAATTTAGGCATTTCCACGTTTTTGAGTAACAGAGGCCCAATTGCTGCGAACGGCGACGAATCGATAATTGATGGTCATCATTAACGCTGGCCGACACAGCTGCGATATTTTCTTCAGTTCGCACTCTACGTAAGCGTGTTGGTGGTTTAATGTCCAACAATTAAAATTTGGTGCGAAATTTAGTCACAATAGCCCGAATGGCCGCTTCCGCGGGTCGATTAAACTGACCATAAAATGGAAGCGCGCGATGAACTTTCTTAACAGAGAACGCATTTTGATAATTTTGATTCATGGTTAAATTAAAGAATTATAGACCAAACTGAAGATGTTTGACAGTGAAACAAAACACGAAACGTGGGTCAGCTGTTTAAACCAGTGTTGCCAAAAAGATAATAGCTAAAAAATCACCCTTTATATATAAATATAAAACTTCAAGTGTAATTAAAAAGTGGGCATGAGACAGTGATAATATATGTATGTCCTAACTATTTGGTGTATTGCCAGCAACAATTTCCCTCAAGCCCGATTTCCCCATTTGCAATTTCTTGATTCCAGTTACAGCCTAAATAAAGAGTGATTTTTTTGAGGTTAGGATTTTCATGCATTAGTATTTGACAGATCACGTGGGATTTCAGACATGGTGTCAAAGAGAAAGATGCTCAGTATGCTTTGACATTTCATCATGAATCGTCTTACAAACGAACAACGCTTGCAAATTATTGAATTTTATTATCAAAATGCGTGCTCTGTTAAGAAAGTTCATTGCGCGCTTCCATTTTATGGTCAGTTTAATCGACCCACTGAAGCGGCTATTCGGGCTATTGTGACTAAATATCGCACCAAATTTACATTGTTGGACATTAAACCACCAACACGCTTACGTAGAGTGCGAACTGAAGAAAATATCGCAGCTGTATCGGCCAGTGTTAATGATGACCACCAATTTTCGATTCGTCGCCGTTCGCACCAATTGGGTCTCTGTTACTCAAAAACGTGGAAATGCCAAAATTGGACTAAGCGGATGGACCACCTAAGACGCAGCCGCGGTCAACATTTAAATGAAATTATCTTCAAAAAGTAAATGTCATGGACCAATCTAACGTTTCAAATAAAGAACCGATGAGATTTTGCAATTTTTATGCGTTTTTTTTTTAAGTTATCAAGCTCTTAAAAAATCACCCTTTATCTGTACCATTTTGATAGGGATAGTTCTAAGACTGATAATGTCAAATTTGATCCCACTTAGATCATGAAACCACTAATTTCGAAAGACCTCTTTATTTTTCGCGTTTACGCACTCTACGAAATGTGAACACCAAATTTCATTATTATAGCTGCAGCCGTTGGTTGGCACCATTTTTATCCCCATTCGGCCCATACACCGCCTAAAAGTTAAAACATTTCTAAAAAATCCATTTTGTTTCGCATTTTCATCAATGTACTATACACCAACTTCAGCGGTTTGGTTGGTACTATTTTTATCCCTCTTTTCCAATTGTATCCCTTAAAAGTAAGAATTTTCAAAAATCCCTCTACACTCAGAAAAAAGTATGCCACGGATTAAGTAAATATGTACTAAAACTGAGGAAAATAGAACTTCGTATAGCGCTAAGGCAATAATTTCTCACATCAAGTACAAACTTTTCCTTGAAAATAGGACATGCTTTGAACTTGATTCCAGTTCAACTTTTCCTCAAAGCGAGTAAAATTTACTCATACTGAGGAAAATTTTTCTTCAAATCAAGTAAAGATTTTACTTAATCTGAGGAAAATTGTTAAGAAATTTTACTCAAGTCAAGCAAATTTATACTCAAACAGAGGGGCATATTCCGATTTTTTTCTCAATCCAAGTAAATTGTTACTCAAACTAAGTAAATTTGTAGTCATGCCAAGTAAATTTATACTCAATCTGAGGAAAATTTTCGAAAATTTTTCCTTAAACCAAGTAAATTTGTACTCAGACTGACTAAAATTTTCCTTAAACTAAGTAAATTTGTACTCAGTCTGAGTACGACTGCACTGATAATTGAAATATTTTTTTTTCGCTTCAGAGTATGCAACACTTATATGAAAAATGACAACATGGTATAGTTCTCAAACGTTTCATCTTAATCATACCATAAAGAGTAGAGATATTTCACCATGACTGCTGCGAAGGTTTCGCAGTGATTGTTTGAATAATATTTGAACTACTTATGAAGAAAGTCTCGGTTAACGAACGAGAATTGCATCTTAGACTACTATTCATGTATTTTTCTAAACACACTGAAGTATTTTTTATAAGTTCATTTATACTTGAATGTATGAGGAACATGACATAAATTTAATTACATTTATTTACTTTATTTGTAAGTAAAAACTTCCTGAATGTAATTTTTCCATACAAAAAAATCTTGCATTATTTTCTCTTCCGCACAAGTATGAATATACTTAATTGTAAGAAGTTTTTACTAGATCCAATAAAATGTTTTTAAGTAAATTTACTACCCTATTTTGAGTATATGTACTATTTTTTCTGGCTTTGAAATAAGGAAAGTGTACTCATATCTATTTAATTGTCCTTCTAGTAAGGAAATTTTACCTAAACTGGAGTAAAATTGTTAAACTAAATTGGAGTATGGATTTTACTCACATTTAAGAATGCTATTACGCTGAGTGTATCTACGCCTTTAAAGGATTACAGGAATTAGAGAAAACATTAAATTTCATGTTTCTGGCTGTTGTCGTACCATTTCCATCCCTTTTTGTCCCATTTATTTACTTTTTGGTGCTTTTACGCTAAAGCAGCAAGTAAACAAGTAAAACCCTACATTTTCTATGTGGTGAAAATGTGAACGACATTTGTATGGGAGCTATATATAAATCTGAACCGATCTAATCCACTTTTACCAGAGATGTTTCTAGTGTAAATGTAAGATGTCCTGCCGAATTTGAAGAAAATCGGTTAAGGTATGTGGTTTCTACAGCGGTTAACCTCAAATCGGCAGCGAAATTTGTATGGGAGCTATATCTAAATCTGAACCGATTTCATATATTTTTCTCACTGATGTTTCTATTTAAAGTATGAGGTGTTGTACCAAATTTGATCAAAATCTGTTTAAATTTACGGTTTATAGACCGGAAAGTATCAAATAGGGAGCGAAATTTGTATGGAAGCTACATATATAAATCTGAGTCGATTTGACCCATTTTCTCAAGAAATGTTTCTAGTTGAAATATAAGGTGTTAAAACAAATTTTAACAAAATCTGTTTAAATTTACGGTTTCCAGACCGGAAAATGATAAATTTTCACCACAGATATTTGCAAATTTGTATCAAACTGGCTTCTAGAGCAGAAAAAATTCAAATCGGGAGCAACATTTGTATGGGAACTATATCTAAATCTGAACCGAATTGCTTCAAATTAAATAGCGCCCGTCTTCGGCATGCAAAAATCGTTTGTGTCAAGTTACGTTGAAATCGGACAATAATTGCGACTTGTATCATGATTACAAAAATAGATCGGCAGACATACAGACGGACATGGTTAAATCGATTCAAAAAGTGATTCTATGTCGATCGGTATAATAAAAGATGGGTCTATCTCACTTCCTTTTGGGTGTTACAAGCAAATACACAAAGACATTATACCATGTGGTGTAGGTTATAAATTTTCGGGGTATTTTCAGTCCCTGTTAAAGTAAAAATTTTCCCTCTTTGCCGATTTCGCCCACATTCAATCCCAACCGATCTGCAACCATAAGACACATTTAGAGAGCTAGCGTGCTTTCAACAGGCAGACGGACATGGCTAGATCGTCTTAGAATTTTACCTAGACTATATGTAAATACTTTATGGAATCTCCGATGAGTATTTGTTACAGACGGAATGACAAAGTGAATATACATACCCCCATCCTTAGGTGGGACATACCCCCATCTTTTTTATTGGGACAAAAAAACGATAAGAATAAAAAATATGAAAATATAATACCTAACATTCTAAGTAAATAGTATTTATATGTTGAAAATCTATGTATAAATGTTGAAATTATAACCCTCTTTGTAGACGCAAAAGATTTTTATAAAAATCATAAAGAGGCCGGGCTTTTGACGAATGCTCTTACAGGCCGGAAATCATGACAGTAGTAGTGTAGTAGAGGTCTACATCATAGAAAACCTTTAAACTTCCTTACCGGCTTTGAACTTACCCAAGAGGAGGTAATAATTAAACCCGGCCGAATGCCGGCAACGCTGAAACACATTACTTTGAACATACCCCAGAGGAGAAAATCACAAGCCTGATTTCTGTCAGAAAATCTTTACTCTACGAAGCCCCAGATGAGATATGTTTTTGAAAAATCATTTTAAAAACTAAGAATCAATTTTGGTGATTTTTCCATTATTTTTGGGACTTAATTTCATTTTCCATTTTAGTTTATTTTTGGGTCCATTTTTGATTTGGGTCATTTTCTCTATTTTTTTTGACGATTTTCCATATAATTTTTCACTTTTTCTGACGATTTTACATTTGGGGATTTTTCATCTTGCCGTAATTTTTCAACATCTTGGTGTAAACACTAGAATCTTCGATTTTTCATATGAAAAATTACCCACGCTGACTTGGACATCATTCATGTAATTCTGCTTTAAAACTTTGGAACACTGTTAACATTTAATCGACTATTTATACACTCCACGAGAGTATTATGTCTTTGTGCATTTGTTTGTAACAACCAAAAGAAAGGGAGGTAGACCCATTGTTAATTATACCGATCGGCTTAGAATCACTTTCTGAGTCGATTTAGCAATGTCCGTCTGTCCGTCTGTCTGTCTGTCCATCTATTGTTGTAATTGCTATACAGGTCGCAATTGTAGACATAACTAAATGAAACTTTGCACAATGAAGTTTTTCGGGACAAGGACGAACGCTACTTAATTTGAATAAAATCGGCTCAGATTTAGATATAGCCCCCATACGAATTTCACTCCCGATTTGACACTTTTCACTCTGGATACCACATATTACAACAGATTTTCTTCAAAATTGGCAAAACATCTTATATTTCATCTAGAAACACCTGTGGTAAAAAAGGGGCAGATCGGTTCAGATTTATATATAGCTCCCATACGAATTTCACTCCCGATTTGACACTTTTCACTCTGGATACCACATATTACAACAGATTTTCTTCAAAATTGGCAAAACATCTTATATTTCATCTAGAAACACCTGTGGTAAAAATGGGGCAGATCGGTTCAGATTTATATATAGCTCCCATACGAATTTCACTCCCGATTTGACACTTTTCACTCTAGATACCACATATTACAAAAGATTTTCTTCAAAATTGGCAAAACATTTTATATTCCAACTAGAAACACCTGTGGTAAAAATGGGTCAGATCGGTTCAGATTTATATATAGCTCCCATACAAATTTCGCTCCCGATTTGACTTTTTCCGCTCTAGAAACCACATATTGTATCAGATTGTCTTCAGATTTGGCAAAACATCTTATATTTCATCTAGAAACACCTGTGGTAAAAATGGGGCAGATCGGTTCAGATTTATATATGGCTCCCATACAAATTTCGATCCCGATTTGACTTTTTCCGCTCTAGAAACCACATATTGTATCAGATTTGGCAAAACATCTTATATTTCAACTAGAAACACCTGTGGTAAAAATGGGGCAGATCGGTTCAGATTTATATATAGCTCCCATACAAATTTCGCTCCCGATTTTACTTTTTTCGCTCTAGAAACCACATATTTTAACAGATCCTCTTCAAATTAGGCGAAATATATTATATTTGTCCTTGAAACACCCATAGTGAAAATGGGTCAAATCGTTTCAGATTTACATATAGCTCCCATACGAATTTCACTGCCGATTTTAATCTTTTCACTCTAGATACCATATATTATAAGAGATTTTCTTCAAAATTGGCAAAACATCTTATATTTCAACTAGAAACACCTGTGGTAAAAATGTGTTAGATCGGTTCAGATTTATATATAGCTCCCATACAAATTTCGCTCCCGATTTAACTTTTTCCGCCCCAGAAACCACAAATTTTCACCGAATTTCTTCAAAGTGAGCATAACACCTTATATTTGAACTGGAAGAACTTATTGTGAAAGTTAGTCACATTTTTCCATGTTTGGATATAGCCCCGATACAAATATTCTTATCGATTTGACAAATCAAACCAGGTCGTATTAGCCTATGATTAGGAAACATACAAAAATTCTTCCCGTTTTCACTTTTTCACCGAATTGAATAGTATTCGGATAGAAAGTGGAGTGTATCATAGAGTCGGCCCCGCCCGAATTTGGCCTTTCCTTACTTGTTTTAGTTTGCATTCATGTAAAAATATGTACTACATACATATCAAACATATTTCAGTCGGCCTTATCAATTTATTGGCTGTGTCGGTTAACAAATCTTGAGTATGATGCTGCTACTTTTGGCGCGTGTTATTTGTTGTTGTTTATGCGTCTGACACAGAGGGTAGCTGATAAGTGTTTACTAGCCAAACTGTGCATGGAGCATATAAATTGTATTGGGTTATCGCTTCTACTTATGTTGGCCACAGTAGGAGGCACTCTCTCTGATCTCTTTATACATTGTTTTAATTTTTCATAACACGAAGAAATGCATATGAGTTTTTGGTGGCCACTATGAAAACCCATTAAAAATCTTACTATAAACTTTATTTTATATTTAAACATGAAAAAAGTTGCTGACTTATCCACAGTGAGACGGATCGATGTAGGAAGGAAATGTTTTACAAATCATCATTAAATAATCCAAACTTTTTTTCGTGGGGTGAATAGAAATAGTTTTATTGGTATGAACCGGAACCCAGCTTAATTTCTATATGAAGCCATTATTTTTAATTCAAAGTGATAATTATTATTATTATTAATTACAATGTCTGCAAAAAAGAGTATAAAAGAGTTACGTTACTGACTGACTGACTTATCATTGACCAGCCCCCAGACCAAACGGCTGAAGCCAGGGTCATGACATTTTCAGGATAGTTCCGAAATATGACGTAGACCTCGACTAAGAAAGGGTTTTACGAAATTCGTACTTTTAGGGGGTAAATTGGGACGAAAAGGGATAAACATCGATCCTTCGTCCTGATTAAACGGCAGTAGCTAGAAACATGAAATTCGGTGTGTTCCTTGCAATTGACCATGCAGACGGGCTACAAACAGGGATTTTTCGAAATTTGTACTTTTAAGGGAGGAAAGAGACAAAAATGAGATACAAATGGTACCAATTTAAGAATTGCAGCTCGAATCGTGATAATCGGTATTTACATTACTCTGACAACGTAGACTTGCAATATAAATTGATTTTTCGAATCAAATTGATAAATTGATTTTTCGAAATAAAGATTGCGCAGGACAAAAAGGGATAAAAATGGTACCAACTAAAGTATTGCAGCTAGAATTTTGAAATTTGATACGTAAGTTCTTCTGACCATGTAGAGGCGCAGTAAAATTGGATCTTTCAAAATTTATACTTATAAGAAGAGAGCGGGACGAAAAGGGATAAAAATGGTAATGGCTAGAATCTTGAAATTTGATGTGTAAGTTCTTCTGACATGAGTTCAGCTAAAGCAGTGCATATCGACAAGCACATTCCTTTGACTGTATATGATTGCTATGTATCCAATTTACTATTTTAGAAATTAAAATAAAATAAAATAAAATAAAATAAAATAAATACTATCCTAAAACAGAGACGGATAAAACTAATAACAAATACCTGGCTATTTCGCGTGCGGAGCAGCGGGTACTGCTAGTATACACATATATCAGGTCTTTGCTCATTTGTCGTCTGATAGTACAGTTTTATAAACAAATGTTTTCGAAGCAATATAATATACCCTACGGATGGAGAAAAAAAATTAAAAAGAATTAAGATTTTTGTTGTTGAAACGACGCTATTATTATAAAAATCAACTCAAATTTATCCACGCCATTAGTCCAGTAAATTTCAATAATTAATAACAAAAATAACGACAGAGTCAACAAATTCTTATCGCCTTCTTTTCTTTATTTTGTCAATGAACTTGACTTGCTTTGCATGAATAATATTGCGGCGGATTTTTAGAGTAGGAACTGTAAGAAAAAAATAGAATTTTAATTTTTTAATGATTTGTATACTCTTTGTTGGGTGTTGAAAGACAATGTGGCAACACTGAAAAATACGGCAATCTCTGTACATTTGATAGGACCTGTTGGTTGTACGTTTTGATAGTGGTTTCAAAATAATATTAAATTTTATCATCAAGTTTCACTTTAACTGTGCCCAAATCCATTTTTTCTATCATAAAGTCGAAAAATATAGATACAATCATGTAAGTTTCCGAATTTGCCAAACATAACATACTTAAAAAATAAATAATCGAAAATTTTGCTTAAAAGATAATGGGAGTTTGCCGAAAAATGCTGACGAGATTTTTTTAGTAAATTTCCACCTTTAAGATTTGTACTCTCACTTTGGAATTTATGACGAAGTCCAAAAATGTCAACATAAAATTATTTTTTTCCAAACTTGTTTTAAAACAAACATTTATGTTGTAGTTGCCGACAATTAGAAAAAAAAACTATTTTTTATTTTGAGTAAAAATTAACTCTTTATTAACGTTCTTATTATCACTTCTTATTATCCAGACTTTAGGAAAGACATCCCTAATAATTATCAAAAAATTCGGAAGCTCTATTCAAATCCAGAAGCAATTTACTACCTTAACCAGTGGAAGCCTTTTAAATCTACTCTAAATTTGCAGTAATATTATCCATTACTGGGTAGTAAATATTTATTTTTCCAGTATTCAAATGTATTAGATTAGATCCTACTGTTGAATTAAACTAAATATCTTTGTTAATTGCCGTTGTCTTTTTTTGGTAATTCTGCTATTTTTGTTGGCAAAATATTCAATATATTTCCAAATGTTGGTAATTGTATTCAAAATTCGTCACTTGAAATTTAAAACTCGCCACTTGAAATTCAAATGACGTCATTTGAAATTCAAAAATGTAAACAAAGTAAAATGTATATTAGGTTGGTTAGCATTTATTTTGCATTTTAGAAAATGATGCATTTTTGAATTTCAAGTGGCGAGTTTTTAATTTCAAATGATGTCTTTTTGAATTTGAAATGGTGTATTTTGACATTCAAATGACGAGTTTTGAATTTCAAAACGAATTTTTGAATTTCAATTGATATTTTTTGAATTTTAAGTGATGTCTTTTGAATTACAATTGAAAATGGTGTAGTGGATTAGATCGGTTCAGATTTATGTATAGCTCGCATACATATTTCGCTCCCGATTTGTCTGCTGGGAAACCACATATTTTAACAGACCTTCTTCAAAAATTGGCAAAATATCATATATTTCAACTAGAAATATCGGTTCACATTATTGTATATAGCTTCCATTACAAATTGACTTTCAGGTCAGGTCACATACAAAAAAAAACTTCCCGATTTCACTTTTATACCGAATTGAATTGTATTCGTGTAGAAAGTGAAAGGTATCATATAGGCGGCCCCGCCCAACTTGAACGTTATATTACTTGTTTACATATTGACATTGTTTTCGACGTTATAGTTGTAGTTATTAAAAAATAACAAAATATATTTCGTGCCAGAAATAAAGACTTCTTAAACCACTGTTTATATGTAAATGTCACATTCGTAACATGTGTTGCCATCATAATTACATTTAATTGAAAATATATGAAGAAGTGATCGGACCTATGTACATATGTGAAAAAGAAATGAATCGAAATAGAAAAAATGGAAAAATCAGTAGGGGTTTATAGCCAATTTTTTGTGGAAATTTTCAATTCAAATAGATGCAGGTTTGGAAGGAACTATAGGCTATAGAATTTTTAAAAATTTGCTCTGTTGGCGGAGGGGGCGTGGCAATAGTCTTGTTGATAGCTAGAAGGCTGAAAATTGGTACATATATTACTGAGCAAAAGAAAGACCAATTTAATGCCGAAATTTGGATTTTCGTTTTGTGGGCGGAGGGGGCGTGGCAAAAGAGTTTTGAGAGCTAGAAGGCTGAAAATTAATACATGTATATTATTGACCACGATAATGATAAATATGATGCCGAAACTTGGATTTTCGTTCTGTGGGCGGAGTAGGCGTGGCAATAGTGTTCTTTGAGCTAGAAGGTTGAAAATTGGAACGTATTATAGGATGGGTCACGAAAACAATTTGCTGCGGTCACCCCCAGAAATGAAGAATTTGATTGTTTAGTTATGATCTGCAAAATATTTTTTCGCTGGGTCAAGCAGTCTGTGAGCTAAACGTTATGTTGCATTTTTGTACAAATTTTTTCTATGAATTTACAGACCTTTGCAAGCACTTTAAATATACATTTTCATACTTGTCTGGGACTAACTCATTTGTGTATTATTGGACGCTTAGATTGATTTTTCGATTTCGATTTTCGTTTTGTGGGCGGAGTAGGCGTTGGAAAAGTGTATTTGAGAGCTAGAAGGCTGAAAATTGGTACATATATATTACTGAGCACGAAAAAGATCAATTTGATGTTGAAATTTGGATTTTCGTTTCGTGGGCGGTGGGGGAGTGGCAAAAATGTTTTTGAGAGCTAGAAGGCTGAAATTTCGTACATATATATATATTACTGACCACGAGAAAGATAAATATGATGTCGGATTTTGAATTTTAGTTTAGTGGGCAGTGGAGGCATAAGTGTGTTTTGGGCTAGAAGGAACCTAACTTTACCATTTGTTTTTTTTTGTCTGCCGAAGCGGGCGGAGTTCAATGTTGCCACATTTTAATTGTTTTAAGAAATACCTGATAGCCGATCCGACCGTTTTTATACCCTACACCACTACGTGGTCTAGGGTATTATAAGTTAGTTTCGCGCCAAATGTTTGTAACACCAAGAAATAATCGAGCTAGACCCACCTTTAAGTATACGGATCGGCTTAGAATCACCAGCTGAATCGATTTAACGATGTCGGTCTGTCCGCCTGTCCGTCTGCTGTCCATCTAAGCTTGTTCGCCCTTTACAGGTCGCAATTGTTGTCCGATTATCGTGAAATGTGGCGTAAGTTAGTTTTTTGGCCCAAGGACCATCGGTATTGAATTTGGAGGAAATCGGTTCAGATTTAGATATAGCCTCCATACAAATATCTCTTTAATTTGCACTCTTACTGCTCTAGAATACACATTTTACATGGGATCATGACAACATTTTCAGGTTCGTCTTATATTTGAACTAGAAACAGTTAACGGGAAAGTGGACCACAAGGGTCCATGGTTTGATATAGCCCCCGTACTAATGTACCTCCGATTTACAGTAATACTGCTCTAAAATGCACATTTTACATAGCATCTTGATCAAAATATCCTCACAATGCTATATTTATACTAGACATACCTTGAAGACCAGCTATATAGGTCAATGTTTTGGTATAGCCCCCATACAAATGAGGGGGCTCTAGAACCCACATCTTACATTGGATCTTGATAAAATTGTGCAGATTATGTTGTATTTAAGTAAAGAATAACTACTTTAAAAGTGATCTGTAAGGGTCCACTTTTTAATGTAGCGCCCTTACAAATGGGCCCCCTTTTTATTATTACCGCTCTAGGACCCACATTTTACATCGAAAGTTTTTCAAATTTTGCAGATTATATTATATTTCAACGAAGAATACATACTATCAAAGTCAAATATATGGGTCCATATTTTGGTATAACCCCATACAAATTGGGCCCAATTTCTACTCTATTATACCTCTAGAACCCACATCGTGCATTAGATCTAGATACAATTTTGCAGATCATGTTATATTTCAAGTAAGAATACCTACTTTGGAAGTAATCTATATGGACCCACTTTTTAATGTAGCGCCCATATAAATAGGACCCCATTTTTACTATTACCCCTCTATGACCCACATTTTACGTCAGAAGTTTATCAAATTTTGCAGATTATATTACATTTCAACTAAGAATACATACTATGAAAGTCAAATATTTGGGTCCATATTTTGGTATAACCCCCATTCAAAGTGGACCCCCATTCTACTCTATTACAGCTCTAGAATCCACATCGTGCCTTGCATCTCAATACAATTTTGCAGATCATGTTATATTTCAACTAAGAATACCTAATTTGAAAGTGATCTATATGGGCCCACTTTAACTACTTTAAGAGTGATCTATACAAATGACCCCCAATTTTTAATATTACCCCTCTAGGACCAACATTTTACATCGGACGTTTTTCAAATTTTGCAGATCATGTTCTATTTCAATACCAACTATTAAACTCAAATATATGTATCCATATTTAGACACAATCCCCGTACAAATGCCCCCCCCAATTTACGGTATTACCGCTCCAGAACATATATCTTATATCTGATCTTTATAAAATTTGGCAGATCATGACTCATTTCCGCTAGGAATGCCTAAGGGAACTATAATGTGCCATGTAATGGTACAACACCCAACCGTTGTTATAGGACCCTACAAATGTCGGTCCAATTTATCCCATTACCGCTGTAAAATCTGCATTTGTCATCGGATCTTTGTCAAATTTTCCAGATCATATTATATTTACTCTCGGGATTGGACCATATGGCTCAATGTTTCCAAATACAACTGTCCCACATATTTTCAATATTATCTTCATATTACATCGGATCTGGATTACATTTTCCAGATCATGAAGTGGACCATGGATCTCGATTTTAGATACATCACGTTATATTTCAGTTAGGAACAGTTACAGCAAAGGTGGAGCATTGCGCAAAGAAATTGACACCGCTCATTATTATTAGTGTTTGATTTGTTTACATAATACTTCGGATTCAATTCGGATTTGCCATATTCGTTAAATTTGACTAAAGATGTATAATTTATCGCCCTCTTAAAACAACTGGGTTTTTAGTCAAAATCGGGTATATACTCAGGGGGTGGTGTAGGGTATCACATAGTCAGCCCCGCCCGACTTTAGCCTTTCCTTACTTGTTTTTATTTTTAGTGGGCTACCAAGCTCAGATAGGCGCTTTGATGTTCAGACAAGTAGCTCTAACTCGACTCGACGACTTGGTGATTCTAATTCAAACGCTGCTGTTGTGAATATTAATTAATCTCAACTGCTAGCAATAATATGTTATCACCAAAATTATGCCCAGCAGTTGAACTATGGCCGTCTGTGTGTATTTTCTATATTTTAAATAGAAACCCTAAACACGAATACAACAACAAGTTGCCGAATTGTGGGATAAATCAATATATTGAAAAAATTTAATATATTTTTATTTCTTTCCAAGGAAACATTAGGTGACTTATACTAAACTAGATTAGTTTAATCTACAGCTGATACAAACAAAACAAATTACCAACGAGAACAACAAACATTTGTACTATTTATGGCTAGACCTAACTCCGATCACTTTCTATACATTTTATCAATGATCTTGGAATATTTCGTATGGACAATGTTGCGCCTGATCTTCAGAGTAGGACCTGCAAGAGAAACAAATGGAATTGGATTTCAGAATTTTCTTTTGGCAAACCCCCCCTCCACTTACCCAATTCATGGGTGGGTATTGAGAAGTCGTGTGGCAACACCGTAAAATATTGCACTCTCTGGGCATTCGATATGGCCTGATGGTTGTAACGTTTGATGCCAGCTTCCAAGGCCGCATGGATTTTATTGTCTAGTTTCACTTCCACTGCAGTCGGATCGAAATCTTTTAGATTTCCGGGCCAGCGTATTTGCAGCATGTCCGAGAGGTGGGTGTAATGTAGACCTAACGATTCCAACCATGCGATGGTTTCGGGAAGCAGAGTATTCTGAGGGTAACCGGACTCGGGATCGATGTGGGTCTGAAAATGAAGGTTAATGAGAAGCAAATGAAAATGGTATTTGTGGCCATTCTTCTTCTTCTTACCTTGAATGTTATGAGGGCCGTCAGATATTTGCGACGATCTCCAATGGCCACGACATTGCTAAGGCAAGGCAGCTCTTTTTTGATCAGAGCCTCAATATGATTCGGTGGCATATTCTCACCGCCCGCGGTGATAATCACTTCCTTAAGTCGCCCATTGATATATACATTACCATGGCTATCCACAGAGCCCACATCGCCCGTAAGAAGCCAACCATCCTCGGTAAAGGTTTCCCGGGTCTTTTTGGCTTCCTTGAGATAGCCCATCATAAGCGAACGACCCCGCAAGAGTAACTGAAATTTTAGAGAGAGGACTTAGTGATAGATTTTTGATCTTTAGCATATATGCTTACCTCTCCTTCACCCTGCTCATCAGGTTCACGTATCTTAATCTCTATTCCTTCCACAACTTTGCCTATGGTCGTCAAATTGGGCCTTTCGAAATTGTAAATCACCCCACTGCTGGTCTCCGACATGCCAAACACATCGGTCAAGGGCAAATCCAGGCTTAAGAAGAAGCACTTCAATTCCTCCGATACTGGGGCACCACCAATGAAACAAGCCTTGGCACGATCCAAGCCCAAGGCCAACTTTATGCGATTGGTAACCTGCGAAGCCAGCCAATATTGGAAACTTGAGGTGGGACGCCTGAAAAAAAAAACCCAATCCAATATTATAGTCCTTAATGTTGACCTTGTCCTTGCTTACCCTGCCATTTGATCCAAATGATGTTGCATCATTGTTGCTCTGGCCCTGCTCGTTATATATTTCACAATGGCCGAAGTCTGGGCCTCCACCAGCATAAGTTGCTCTTGTATCTTTTCGAAAATTCGTGGCACTCCAAAGAAGAGTGTGGGCTTAGCTTCCACGAACGTTTTCCCCAAAGTACCCTTCAAGGCATTGCGATCGGCAAAATAAACCAGGGCGCCACTTTCCATGGCCAGGAATACTTCGAAAAGTTGGGCGGCTACATGATTCAGCGGCAAGTAGGTGACGATAGTTTCCTGCCCTCGCCGCAGATAGGGCATGCTTTTGGCCAAGATTTGTGTACAGTAGAGGATGCCATCGTGGGAGACCATGACGCCTTTGGGCATGCCAACCGAACCGGACTGAAATGAAGAGAAATCGGGTGGAAAAATTAAGAGTTATTCAATTCCGAAGTCGAAGAAATAAATAAAAATTTTGGGAAAAGGTTTGAGAAGTCTTCAAATACCTCATTGAAAAGGACCACATAAAATTCTTAAGGAGTCAAATTTTGGGAAAAGGTTTGAGGAGTCTTCACAGACTTCATTTAAAAGGACCTCATAAAATGCTCAATGATCCAAATTTTCGGAAAAGGTTTGGGGGTCTTCAAAGACCTCATTCAAAAGGACCTCATGAAGTTCTCCAGGATCCAAATTTTGGGAAAAGGTTTGAGCAGTCTTCAAAGACCTCATAAAATTCTCAAGGATTTGAAGTTACAAGTTTATGATAATAATTTGGATCCTTCCTTGAACCTTCCCTAACTTCATAAAATTATCAAGGACCAAACAGGACCTCATAAAATTGGAAAAGGTTTGAGGAGTCTTCAAAGACCTCATTGAAAAGGAGTCAAATTTTGGGAAAAAGTTTGAGGAGTCTTCAAAGACTTCATTTAAAATGACCTCATAAAATGCTCAATGATCCAAATTTTCGGAAAAGGTTTGGGGGGTCTTCGAAGACCTCATTCAAAAGGACCTCATGAAGTTCTCAAGGATCCAAATTTTGTGAAAAGGTTTGAGAAGTCTTCAAAGACCTCATTCAAAAGGACCTTAATAAAATTCTCAAGGATTTGATGTTACAACTTTATGATAATAATTTGGATCCTTCCTTGAACCTTCCCTAACTTCATAAAATTCCCAAGGAGCCATTTTTTCGCAAAAGGTTTGGGGTGTCTTCAAAGACACCTCATGAAGTTCTCAAGGATCCAAATTTTGGGAAAAGGTTTGAGGAGTCTTCAAAGTCCTCATGCGAAAGGACCTCATAAAATTCTCAAGGATTTGATGTGACAGCTTTATGATAATAATTCGGATCCATCCTTGAACCTTCCCTAACTTCATAAAATTCTCAAGAATCCAAATTTTGGGAAAGGGTTTGATGAGTCTTCAAAGACCTTATTCAAAAGGACCTCATAAAATTCACAAGGAGTCAAATTTTGGGAAGAGGTTTGGGTGGTCTTCAAAGACCTCATGCAAAAGGAGCTCATAAAATTCTCAAGGATTTGATGTGACAGCTTTATGATAATAATTCGGATCCATCCTTGAACCTTCCCTAACTTACCGTAAATATAAGCACAGCACAATCATTGGGCGCCACTTGACCTTCACGCAACACTAGCTCTTCACGTAGAGCGCTGCTAAATCCCATTCCAAACAAATCCGACCAACGATAGTAGCCCTCCTTCTGATGTGCCTCCTCGATGTCGAAGGGACCATTTAGCTGGACGACGGCACGCAATTTGGGCAAGCGGGATCTGATGGCTCTTACCTTGGACATCTGCTGTATATCGTCCACCACCACCACGGAGGCATCCGAGGTGTCGAGTACATGAAAGACTGCTTCCGGAGAGTTGGTGGTATAGATGCCGGCCGAAACCGCATTGATGCGCAGGGCAGCAAACTGAACGTAAAACCATTCGGGACAGTTGACAGCCAAAATGCTAACGGACGTGCGTGGCTGAACTCCAAGATAGAGCAGGGCCAGTGCAGCTTGTTCGACATTCCTCGCGTAGTCTTCATAGGTTATGGTAGTCCATGCATTTGTGGGTGTTTCATTTTCCCTTCGAGGCCTTTGAAAGGCCAGAGCTGGGGCATCCTTATACTTGTGACAGCATTCATGGAAATATTCCGTTATGGTTTGAGGTCGAATTTCAGCCAAACTTTCCTTAGACGCCAATATCTTCACAGGTTCCTGCAAGGAACACGAGTTGTTACTGGTAGCAGGTTTAAGCGTCGACGAAGTCATCTTAATGCTATTCTTAAATTCTTAGTTCTTAGTCTACGGCTGGCGGCTGACTTTACCACACGACGGCCTAATTGGCAATGACGTGCGGTATGCATCATTAAGTGTTACTTAAAATAAATAAATAAATAAAATGCCCCTTGACTTTGTTATCAGACATAACACATAGTTATCACAGATTAAAAGAAAATAGCAACCAAAAACAAGATCATCAATCATAAATCATGACGAGCACAGACAATGAATGGGAGGGCGCAAGCAATGAATGGAAATGCTGTCACTATAGGATTCCATTTAAAAAATCCATCGGTTGATGTTGTAAAATATTTGAAATGAGAGCAAAATTCAAAATATCTTTCAGTTTACTATAAGCTCGTATTTTACAAAATGAAAATATATGACCACTGGAGAGTTAAGAAGTCAAGGCGGTGCATAGGTTGCACCGTGCTACAGTCATTTTTGGACATGAACAATACCATATACGCAAGAAACTATAGGGTCCGCCATCTAACGTTTTTTTTCAACTATTCAACCGTTGGACTATTATTTGTGGGGTGCCCGAGGCAGCCATTCGAATGAAATTATTTTCCAACCGGAAGGATTGTACTTTCAAATAAAAAAGAAATTTGAGAAAATATTCGATAGTTTTTTATACCCTCCACCTCCAGGATGGGGGTATACTAACTTTGTCATTCCGTTTGTAGCACCTTGAAATATCGACCTGAGACCCTATAAAGTCATAAAATTCTAAGACGATCTAGCCACGTCCGTCCGTCTGTCCGTCTGTTGAAAGCACGCTAGCATCTAAACGATAGGAGCTAGAAGACCAAATTTTCCATAAATGCGTCTTATAGTCGTAGATCGGTTGGGATTGAAACGGGGCGAAATCGGCCCAAAGGGAAAATTTTTTCCCTCACAAGGACTAAAAATACCCATAATAGTCCCTAATTTTTTAGCGTATTTAAGCATGTTTGGGATTGAAACGGGGCGAAATCGGCCCAAAGGGAAATTTTTTTCCCTCACAAGGACTAAAAATACCCATAATAATCCCTAATATTTTAGCGTATTTAAGCATGTTTTTTGAATATGTCTGTTTATATTTGCTTGATATTTGGTATGCGCATTCCCCTTATAGCAAAAACGTGCACCATAAAGTGATTCTTATTTGTAGCGGGTGAAATGGGGCAAAAAAGGGATAAAAATGGTACATATTAAACGACAACAGCTAGAAACACGAAATTCGGTGTGTACATTAGAGCGTACCAGGTTACAAGTAAAAAAAAAAAAGTTCGCCGTACACCTTCGAATATGAAGTATTATTGAAAGGTAGTTTCAAAAAAATTTTTTTTATTTTTTATGCCGAACGTAGGGGTCGCGCTTTTACATTTTTCTATATAACTTCTGCATTTATAAACGGATTTTACATCGATGTTTTTGTCTCGACGAGGCCGATTTTTTTGTCTTTGAAGTCATTGAGCTCAAGCACCTCGTTCTGGTACTTACCCATCATATCTCAGTTGCTACTACCCTAATGTACCACTCTAATATCAGAAAATTAAAGCTCGCATAAAATCATGAAACTCTTCCTAACGAAGTATGTCGATTTTCCCAGCAGAAAAAGTGTTAAACTATTTTTTTTCTTATTTTACCGAGAGCATTGCATGTATTTATAAGTTGTTCTTTGTATCTTCGATGTTTACAGTCGGTTGTCAAAGTGTAATACATATATTGGTGTTTTTGTCCCGCACATAACAGGTTTTCAGTTTTTAAAGTCGTTGACCTCAACAACCCCCTTCTACTATTTACGCATCATATTTCAATTCTTAGAACAATAAATATAAAAATTAAGGTACAATTAAAATTTTAATCAACCATATTTCGACGCGATTCAAGTTGGGTGTATTTTTGGCGGCTCTCAAGTTTAGAAAAGATGTGGCCCATGCGTTGCTCATCGGTGACCGCCATAGCTGATTCATGCACAACATGAACAAAACGCTCGGTGTTTTGAGAATGGCATGGATAATCTGTGAAAATAAATGAGTTCAGCAAAGAAAGCAATCAAATTAAGTTTTTCTTGTGCTAATCTGGTAAATCGATAATTTCTTCTGAAAATTGGAATGCTTCTAACTGTTCTTGCGAAAAAAACTGCAAGCATGGCGGCTCAGTCAATTCAAATTGTTTCCAATCGATCATATTGAAATATGAGTCACTATCAAAATTGATAAAATTATGAACTGGTGGACCGAACATTTGTCGAATGCTTCCCGTGGCTTCATTGCGGGCTGATAAAATCTTATCATAGGCATCTGAACGCACTAGTTGATCTGGGTCTGTTATCATCGATAACAAAATATTTTCAGGATGAAAAAAATATCCGTTATTTTCAATGAACGGACGGATGACCTCTTGAATATCTTTTGGCAACTGACGAATCCACATATATAAAGGAAAACATTCCGACTTCCGTGAATTGCCAGTGGTTGGCTTTTTACAAGAAACCAGAATGGTGCATACACTTTCACAACGAACTGAGCCAGTTTTCTCAATACCATCGAGGGTTGCGTACACGTCATATAAAAGCGCAGAATTAGAGAGGCTGTTGTTAGCCAGCGCGCTTTGCAAATAGCGCCGGGCTTCTCGCTGGCTAATTTTTCATCGCATTCTCCGGTATGAACGGCTCGAACCATACGATACAAGTAAAGCTGGTCGCCTCGAATATTCCACCCATCTATGTTCGCTGGCATTTCTCCCATTGTAATGCGTTCGAAATTTTGTTTGACCTGACCAAACGGAATAAGCAACAAAATATGCGAATTATTAATTAATAAAATGCTCACAAGTAAAGTATACGGAACACACGGACACGAAACACTATTAATATATTAAACTTACAGGGTAGTGTATGCAATTTTGAATGCCTTCTCCGATACTTCCGGGCCAGATTCCAGGTCCTTTCTGTTTTCCAAGCAATGATCTTAACAGCGCATTAAATGGTAACTCGTTGAAGTGGAAAAGGCACACGAACCACTGCAGCGGTCTCTGTAAATGGCGTTCCATTCTCACAATGACTCCACTTTTGTACCCAGTGTTGGTAGCAGTTCCATCGCAACTTATGGCAACTAAGTCATCCAAATTGAAGTTTTCACGACTCAAGTAATCCACGATGCTCCTCTGGATCCCCAAAGCAGAGCTATCAGTGGGCGTAGCATAACCAATGAATTTGGAATCAGGCTCTTTTACAATGGTGATGTGTTCTTCATTTAAAACAATATTTCGCGTCACATTTGCCTCGGTTACTTTTTTCAAAGTTGGCTCTTTCTTGCCATCGAAAGAGATACACTTTAATAATTGATGGCATTTGGCCGCCGCTTTTGCTTCCTTACGGAACTTCACACGTTCTCGAAATATTTTATTTTTATTGATGATAAGCCCTTCAAAGAACTGACATATATTTTCGGCTGTTTCTGCAGATAACTCTTCTTTGGCTTTTGCGGCAATAGACAATTTTAAATCTTTTATTAACATGGTCGCAAGCAAGGCACCGTAGCGAACTGAAGTATCGCTGCGATCCAAAGCCGAACTAAAATTACGCAAAGAAATGTCCGCCACCGTAAATGTTGTTTTAATCTTCTCTGAGGAATCGCCAACATTTTCTTCAAATTCTAGCTCTTCATCGCTGCCTGATTGATACCCAATACTGTTGAACTCGGTATATACCGCTTTTGATGGTGCAACAATTGAGCACGTTTGAACACCGCAATTTTTCATCGACATCATATGATAAACATTATCCAAAGTCATCAGCCGTGGACCCCATTGATCGATGAAAAAGTCTTTCGCATCGTCTGGGATTTTATCAGAGGCGGTGCAACTGCATGGAACATTTCTTTCTATGCCACACTTACAACGCGAAATTGAGAACAATTTATTCCACTCATTTACATTGCATTTCAATGGACTTTTAACCAATTTATAGTAATCGTCTAGAAGTTTATCCAACCGTTTACGAACACCTGATACCGATATAATTGGAATGCCTGCCCGCTCCCATAAAAAGGGTAATGCTTCTGAAAGCTTCTTGTTTAAAAGCACTCAATTTTCTATTGGGATTAGTGTTATGCCGCAGATACAAGAAATAATTAATAACATCGTACTTAGTCGGTAACATAGTGTTGTTTAATGCACTGATCGTAAAAGACATTTTTTTAGTTTTTTTATCGTTGTATAATGGAAATTTAAATATTTAATAATGCTTTGTTGAGCCACCAACGCCTTATTACTGAACTAATTTCTTCTATTGTTACAATAAAATATAGACCGTTACTTCACAGGTAAAACGATTTGCAATAGGGAAACAATGTGACAAAGTAGTTTTGCTCATGTTGTGCATGAATCAGCTATGGCGGTCACCGATGAGCAACGCATGGGCCAAAAACACCAATATATGTATTACACTTTGACAACCGACTGTAAACATCGAAGATACAAAGAACAACTTATAAATACATGCAATGCTCTCGGTAAAATAAGAAAAAAAATAGTTTAACACTTTTTCTGCTGGGAAAATCGACATACTTCCTTAGGAAGAGTTTCATGATTTTATGCGAGCTTTAATTTTCTGATATTAGAGTGGTACATTAGGGTAGTAGCAACTGAGATATGATGGGTAAGTACCAGAAGGGGGTGCTTGAGCTCAATGACTTCAAAGACAAAAAAAATCGGCCTCGTCGAGATAAAAACATCGATGTATCACACTTTAAAATCTGTTTATAAATGCAGAAGTTATATAGAAAAATGTAAAAGCGCGACCCCTACGTTCGGCATAAAAAAATAAAAAAAAAATTTTTTAAACTACCTTTCAATAATACTTCATATTTGAAGGTGTACGGCGAACTTTTTTTTTGAGGTACGCCCTAGTGTACATGCCTCTAATTGAGTAGATATATAATATAAAAGTATTTATTCCAAATTCGTACTTTTAAGGGATAAAATAGGAATAGAGGGATAAAAATGGTACCAACCAAACGGCTGTACCTAGAATAATGAAATTCGGTGTATACATTCCTCTGATTGCATAGATAAGTAAAATACACCGATTTTTCAAAATTCGTACTTTTGGGGTTAAAATGAAAAAAGGGGATAAAAATAGTACCAATCAAATGACCGCAGCTAGAGTCATGAAATTCGGAGTATACATTCCTCTGACTATGTAGACACGGAAAATAAACTGATTTTTCGAAATTCGTACCTTTTGGGGTCAAAATAGAAAAAAAGGATACAAATAGTACCAACCAAATGACCGCAGCTAGAGTTATGCAATTCGGAATATACCTTTCTCTGACTGCGTAGACATGGAAAATAGACGAATTTTTCGAAATTAGTACTTTCAATGGATACAATGGTACAAAGGGATAAAAATAGTACCAACTAAACGACTGCAGCTAGAATGATGAAATTCTAATTGCGTAGAAACGTCAAGGGGGTAAAAATGGTACCAACCAAATGGGCGCAGCTGGAATCATGGAATTCGGTGTATACATTCCTCTGGCTGCATAGACACGCAAAATAAAAAGTTTTTTTTTCAAATTCGTACTTTTTCTTTTATGGCAAAAATTAGATAAATCATGAAGTTAGGTTATTTAACACTAAGTATAATGGATTATCAAAATTTGTACTTGTGGAATTAAAATAGAATGGAAATACAACCAACTGTGACACCCAATATCTACCAATATTTTTGGTATTTAAGCTTTTTTGAAAATATAGGGTGTTTTTTATTGGGGTATAGAACTTTAAGTTGGCATCACTTTTTTAACTGGCGGCCATTTTGTCAGCTGTCAAGTGATTAATATTTAGTTTGGTTTGCCATTTCATCATGAACAGGTTGACAAAAGAACAACGCTTGTAAATCGTGCAAATTTATTTCGAAAGTAATGGTTCAGTTCGCGAAGTTCACAAATTTATTTCGAAAGTAATGGTTCAGTTCGCAAGCTCCGTCCATTTTATGGTCGACATAATCGTCCATCAGAGCAATTAATTCGGTTAACCATGGATCGTTTTCGCACTACGTTTACTCTATGTGATAATACGCATCCGCAGAGACGTCGAACAGTGCGCACCGAAGAAACAATTGCTGTTAGGGGACTTGTAAGCCAACATTCGTGGCGTTATTGCCAACATACGGCCCCATATGCTCGAAAAAGTGGTTGAAAATTGGACCTGTAGAATTGGCTATATTCGAGCCAGCCGCGGCGGCCACATGCCCGAAATCATATTTAAACATTAATGGCATAAAATTATCCTTCCAATAAAGCCAAATTGATGGACATTAAAACGATTTTCTTGTGTTTTATTTCAATTCGAAGTTCTATACCTCAATAAAAACACCCTATATAAATAAAAGAATATTTATTTTTGAAATGACTTGAAGTATTATATCGATATATCTGTGGTCACAACCCTTAACAGCCTAACTCGAGTTAGGACACAATTGAGTTATTAGCACCATCGTATTCAGCGTATCTAAATTTATTTGCTTTAAATTTTTCATGTTTCTATCTCTTCTAGGAAGGCAATTAATCCTAAAAAACCTAATAGCTTAAGTTATTGTTCTAAATTACTGTTTTGGCATAACTGCCTAAGTCAATTTAGGATTACAACAAATATAAACATTATTTTTTCATCATTGCCTAAATCAACTTAAGTCGTTAATCAAAAAAAAAACAAAGAAACAATTTTATTTTCCTAACTTGAGTTAAGCTCTTATTCCGAATTACAATTTCGTTTTTGGAGAAACATAAATTGAGTTAAGGTCTTTCTCCAAACAAAAAAAAAAGTTTTAAAATATCATGTCAAGTTGAACTTTTTGACTTTCTTTCGTTCAACAATTCATAAGAGCCTAAGTGTCTTTTTCGATAATTTCTTTTGACTGCGAGAATAAACAACTATTTTTTGTTAACAACTAAGTAAAGAAATTCGTTTCCTTGGAATCTGTAGCAAAGTTTTCCAAAAAACACCTTCTCCTGATTTTCAGTGAAGATTCAAAACTTTAAACTCCTGTACTGAAAATATTGAAAAACAGACTTATGCTGTTATGGGTTGTGACCACAGATATATTGTGTAAACGTATTGCAAGCCTTGCCTTATAAGAATGTTGAAATAATAAAAATATTATATTTATTTATAAAATTATGTTTTCAATATTTGTATTTGTTTTGGTTTGGCTACATGAAAAAATATATATATTTTCCTGTAATATTTCTGCACTTCTACGAAAATCGACAGCCTCTGTGGAATGCAATTCATGGTGGAGGGTATATAAATTTCGGTTCCATCGAACCTAACGCCGTTTGTACTTGTTCAGTTTACTAAGAGAAATGAAAATGAAAATATGTGGCCACTGGAGAGTTAAGAAGTCAAGGCGGTACATAGGTTAGACCGTGCGGCAGTACTTTTTGGACCTGAAGACCATATACACAAGAAACTAGAGATAATACCATTCGACAAAATTTAAAAATCGTAGATACACTTGAACCGCGTGATTTACGTATGAAAGTATGGAATTACGTGCCGTTTTTAGTTTTTCGTCTCCTCATCCTGTTGCCCCTTCTCAGGACTATAAAGTTCCAAAGGATACAATTTTTCAAAAAAATATTTTATATACTTGTTCGCACGATATTATTTTAAATGTTTCTTATTACTAAACTAATACGGATAGAAGCTTGAAATTTAAAGTATTTTAGCTAATATTCCTTTCTTTGTGCGAATAAGATAAATAATTAATAAACAATTTTTGAAAAATTGTATCCTTTGGAACTTTGAAGGATGAGAAAATGAAAAACTAAAAACGCCAATTAACTCTTTTTCACCTGTAGTTTCAGATGTATATCATCTGATTCAAGTGTAATATTGACTGTGTAATATGTAGAAATCGGTGTACTCAATTTTTCATTTGGTGATTTTCCCCCCAAAGGATATATTTGATTTAATAATTTATTTTCATACTTTCGTGAGGTGATATGAATATCAAATGAAAGATAAGAATGTCTGCTAAAAATACTAAAAACGTCATGCCTCCATCTGTATTGGTTTAGCATTAACAACCATTTAAAGTTTACCACCTTAAATAGTAAATGATGAATAAACTAAATAAGGGGGAACATTGATATGGTTGTAAATACCAAACTAATACAGAAAGAAGCATTATTCTTAAAGTGTTTTTAACAGATATTCTTATCTTTCGTTTGATATCCATATCGTTTTTGCGCGACATGTTAAAGTATGAAAATAAATTATTTATATTCTACCTATATTCTTTGTAATTTAAATTATATAATGAATTGTCATGTGTCCTTTGTGAACAGTAGACGGACGCTAGAAATAAATCGTTTTATTGTTTACTAAATTGTTACACTATGCAACAAAACAAGTTAAGAAGGAGTTAAGATCGGCCGGACCGAATCTTATATACCCTCCAACACGGAGTGCACTAATCTGCATGTAGTATTACCGGCAGATTAGAGGCTGTCAACTTTACATAGAAATACACTACCACATTAGGAAAATTGTGATATTTTTTATGTGCATCACGATATTTGTTTACTATATCTATAAGAAATACTTATGCGCACTGTTTTATATAAATAGTAATTCTTCATTAATATAATATTATAGATTATTTCTCTATAAATATAAAACTTCAAGAGAAATCAAAAAACGAATATTCAAAAATATGACCTAAATATCAGTTGCATTACCAGTCGGTAGAAACAATTTCCCTCAGGACCGATTTTCCCCATTTACAATTTCTTGATTCCAACTACAGCCCAGATGTCCGTACCACTTTGATAGGAAAAATATAATATGTAAGATCCAAAATGTTTCGTATTCACAGTAGAATGTACATACACTCAGAAAAATAGCATTCTTAAATCTGAGTAAAATCCATACTCCAATTTAGTTTAACAATTTTACTCCAAATTAGGTAAAATTTCCTTACGAGAAGGAAAATTAAATACACTTTCCTTATTTCAAAGCCAGAAAAAATAGTACATATACTCAAAATAGTGTAGTAAATTTACTTAAAAACGCATTTTTGGATCTAGTAAAAATTTCTTACAATTAAGTATATTCATGCTTGTGCGGAAGAAAATTTACTAGCGTTTAAGAAAGAAAATAATGCAGAATTTTTTTGTATGGAAAAATTCCAGTTAGAATGTTTTTACTTAATAATGTGTTTATTACTTCAAATAAAGTAAATAAATGTAATTAAATGTATGCCATGTTCCTCATACAGTCAAGTATAAATGAACTTATAAAAAATACTTCAGAGTGTTTAGAAAAATACATGAATAGTAGTCTAAGAAGCAATTCTCGTTCGTTAGCCGAGACTTTCTTCATAAGTACTTCAAATATTACTCTAAACAATCACTGCGAACGCGCCTACCTAGCCTCCGCAGCAGTCATGGTGAAATATCTGAACTCTTTATGGTGCAAGTAAGATGAAACGTTTGAGAACTATACCATGTTGTCATTTTTCATATAAGTGTTGCATACTCTGAAGCGAAAAAAATTATTTCAATTATCAAGTATAGTCGTACTCAGGCTGATTACAAATTTACTTGAATTAAGGAAAAAAATTCCGAAAATTTTCCTCAGATTGAGTATAAATTTACTTGGCATGACTACAAATTTACTTAGTTTGAGCAACAATTTAATTGGATTGAGGAAAAAAAACGGAATATTTTCCTCAGTTTGAGTATAAATTTACTTGATTTGAGTAAAATTTCTTAAAAATTTTCCTCAGATTAAGTAAAGATTTACTTGACTTGAAGAAAAATTTTCCTCAGTTTGAGTAAATTTTACTTGCTTTGAGGAAAAGTTGAACTGGGATCAAATTCAAAGCATGTCTTATTTTCAAGGAAAAGTTTGTACTTGATGTGAGAAATTTTTGCTTTGGCGCTATACGAAGTTCAATTTTCCTCAGTTTTAGTACATATTTACTTAATCCGTGGCATACTTTTTTCTGAGTGTACCTAATTTCACGATTTTAACTTCAGCCTTTGCTTGAGACCTGTTTTATTTTCTTTTTCATTTTGAGCCTATAAAGAAAAAAAATCTTCTTATTTTCTGCGACAACGCAGTCAGACGATTGATTGACGCCTAATTTAATCCCATTTAGATTTCGAAGGCACGAATATCGAAAGATCTCTTTACTATTCGCGTATATGCAGTCCGAGCAATGTTCATACTGAATTTCACTATTTTAGCTGCAGTTGTTTGGTTGGTACCATTTTTGTCCCCATTCGCCCCATTTTCCGCCTAAAAGTACAAATTTGGAAAATTTCTTTTATGTTTCGCTAGTATACAGTCAGATGCATGTATGCACCGAATTTCATGATTTCAACTTCAACGGTTTGGTTGGTACCATTTTTATCCCTCTTTTTCAATGGTATCCATTAAAAGTACGAATTTCGAAAAATCTTTACACGTCTTCGCAATTAGAGGGATGTACACACCGAATTTCATGATTCTAGCTGTTGTCGTATCATTGGTACCATTTCTATATATTGTTTGTACCAAAAGTAAGATTTTTGAAAAATCCCTTTATTTTACGTATCTACGCAATTAGAGGGATCTAGACACTAAATTTAATGCTTCTAGCTGTTGTGTTATAATTGGTACCATTTTTATCCCATCCTTAGGTGGACGGTATAAAATGAAAAATTGTGAATCTAAGACAAAATAATTTTATGTACATTTTTTAAATTTTTTTTTTAATAAAATTTAATTGGGTAACTATACCTGCAATACACATACTTACATATGCACCTCAATGAGATGCTTGCAAGATGGCATTTGTGCTTTATTACTTGGTGCGATTTTTTAAACGCAAACTCGGCAAGTGAGTTGTGCTTCTCGTTCGTTTGTGAGAATCATCTCCTTATAGAGGCCGGGTTTGATGTTTAAAAGTCGCTGCGAAGCCACTTGAAAAGACTTTTGACATGGTCGACATCACCATCACCATGCCATTTGTAAATAAATTTGCATTCTTTTAAATATAGAAGCATAATGGTCATGAGCCAGGACAATATCCCAGTTCAAAAAATTTAAATTTTTAATATTTGTACTCTCATTTTGGATATATTTGTCAGATCGTACCCACTTGTATGTTCAATTAAAAGTAATTATGATGTCTACAAATGTTGCGAATCACATAGATTTTTTACGTATAAGCATTATTTTTTACGTTAGAATAATAGCTTAATAAAAAATAAAACAAAGTATTTTTTTCCAATTTTTTATGATTTTTTTTGCCAGCAAAAATAGTTTTTTTTCGAAAAAAAATTAATTTTTCCAAATTTTTGAATGCTGTTCCTAAACCAATGTTTCTATGTAAAAGTGTAATTCGTAATTTTTGTATCCATCAGGATAACCTGTAATTTAGTATATATCGGACTTATATTTCCAAAATGAGAGTACAAATATTTAAGGTACCTTCGCCGGAAAAATAGTATTTTAGTAAAAACCAATTAAAAATGACGTTAATTTCGACAGGGCCGAACTTTATATACCCTCCGCTATGGATTGCATTCCACAGAGGCTGTCGATTTTCGTACAAGTGCAGTAACATTAATAAAACAAATAAAAATATTGAAAAAAAAATATAATTTTATAAATAAATATAAAACTTTATTAATTTAAACCGCGCTTATAAGACAAGGCTGTCAATCTGTTTGTACTATATATATCGAAATTATACTTCAAGTCAATTAAAAAAGTAAATAAAAGGCAGCAATCTTCAAAAAGGCTTAAATACGCTAAATATTGGGGATATTGGGTGAATTTTCAGCTACAGCCGTTTGGTTGGTTGTATTTCCATCCTATTTAATTTTGAAAATCCATTATCTCACACGTACACAGTGCAATATAACCTAACTTCAGAATTCTACACTTTTTTGCCGTAAATTTGAATAAAAAATTTGATACTCCGAATTCCATGATTCTAGCTGCGGCCATTTGGCTATTACCATTGCTATCCCCTTCTTCCCATTTTACCACCTTAAAAGTGCGACTTTCGTAAATCTCATTATTTTACGTGTCTACGCAATTGGAGGGATTTTCACACCAAGTCTCGTCATTATACCCTCCACCTCCAGGATGGGGGTATACTAACTTTGTCATTCCGTTTGTAACACCTTGAAATATTGACCTGAGACCCTATAAAGTATATATATTCTTGATCGTCATAAAATTCTAAGACGATCTAGCCATGTCCGTCCGTCCGTCCGTCCGTCCGTCCGTCTGTCCGTCTGTTGAAAGCACGCTAGCATCTAAACGAAAGGAGCTAGGACGTCCAAATTTTCCATAAATGCGTCTTATAGTCGTAGATCGGTTGGGATTGAAATGGGGCGAAATCGGCCCAAAGGGAAAAATTTTTCCCTCACAAGGACTAAAAATACCCATAATAATCCCTACTATTTTAGCGTATTTAAGCATGTTTTTTGAATATGTCTGTTTATATTTGCTTGATATTTGGTATGCGTATTACCCTTATAGCAAAAAACTGCACCATAAAGTGATTCTTATTTGTAGGGGGTGAAATGGGGCAAAAAAGGGATAACAATGGTACATATTAAACGACAACAGCTAGAAACACGAAATTCGGTGTGTACATTCCTCTAATTGAGTAGATAAATGATATAAAAGTATTTTTTCAAATTCGTACTTTTAAGGGGTAAAATGGGAAAAGAGGGATAAAAATGGTACCAACCTAACGGCTGTACCTAGAATAATGAAATTCGGTGTATACATTCCTCTGATTGCATAGACAAGTAAAATACACGGATTTTTCAAAATTCGTACTTTTGGGGTTAATATGAAAAAAGGGGATAAAAATAGTACCAATCAAATGACCGCAGCTAGAGTCATGAAATTCGGAGTATACATTCCTCTGACTGTGTACACACGGAAAATAAACTGATTTTTCGAAATTCGTACTTTTTGGGGACAAAATAGAAAAAGGGGATAAAAATAGTACCAACCAAATGACCGCAGCTAGAGTATACATTCCTCTGATTGAGTAGGAATCGGAAAATAAACGAATTTTTCGAAATTCTTACTTTCAAGGGATACAATGGTACAGAGGGATAAAAATAGTACCAACTAAATGACTACAGCTAGAATGATGAAATTCTAATTGCGTAGAAACGTCAAGGGGGTAAAAATGGTACCAACCACATGGTCGCAGCTGGAATTATGTAATTCGGTGTATACATTCCTCTGCCTGCATAGACACGCAAAATAAAAAGTTTTTTTTTCCAAATTTGTACCTTTTCTATTATGGCAAAAATTGGTTGAATCATGAAGTTAGGTTATTTTGCACTATGTACGTCTGATAATGTATTTTTTGTACTTTTTCATAGAATGAAAATACAACCAACTGTAGCTCCCACTATCTACCAATATTTATGGTATTTAAGCTTTTTGAAAATATAAATATAACAATATTTATTTTTTGATTTGAAATAAATAATGGTTTGAAATAATTAAAATATTATATTTATTTATAAAAATATTTCTTCAATATTTGTTTTGGTTTGCCTATATTAAAAAAAATATAATTTCCTGTAATATTACTGCACTTCTACGAAAACTGACAACCTCTGTGGAATGCAATCCATGGTGGAGGGTATATAAAGTTCGGCCCGGCCGAACTTAACGCCGTTTTTACTTGTTCTAACTGTAGCCGTTTAGGTGGTACCATTTTTATCCCTCTGTCTCCATTGTATCCCTTGCAAGTACAAATTTGGCAGCCATTTATTTGGTACAATATTTATCCCATTTAACCCCTAAAAGTACTATCTCCAAAAATACCTTGCCTACGTAGTAAGAGGAATGTATACCCGATTTTCATTTCAGCCCCTACGAATAAGTGAACGTTTTTGCTATAAGGGGAATGCGCATACCCAATATCAAGTAAATATGAGCAGACATATTAAAAAAAACATTTTTAAATGCTCTAAATATTAGGGGTTATTATGGGTATTTTCAGTCCTTGTGAGGGAATTTTTTCCCTGTCGGCCGATTTCGCCCATTTGCAATCCTAACCGATCTACAACTGTAAGACTCATTCTTGCAAAATTTGGACCTCCTAGCTCCTTTCGTTTAGCACGCTTTATCAGACGGACGGGCGGACGGGCATGGCTAGATCGCCTATATATTTATCGTTTATATATTTATAATAATGACAAACTTATTATAGCCCAATCGTGGAGGTGGAGGGTGTAATTAAAACAAAATATCATACATTTTTTAATATTTACATATATTTAATTATATGCAGAGTTTAGAAAGCCAAAATACCCTTCGACAATATTTTTGTCGCATAGTGTTATCAGAGATTGATGTCGAGTCTATATCGCCTATAGTGAGCTGAAGCAGAATTTGCTGCTGTTGCTGCGTTTGTTATTTTTGTCTTGTCATGGATGCGTTTGAGACTATGGCTTGACTACAGTTTGTTTCTTATCAGCAAAACAAAACCAAAAAAAAAACTACGCCTATCAGCTAGCCAATGACGTGCTCATATCGCTAACCTCTGTCTGTATGTTTGCATAAATAATTCTCTACATAATTCACATGTGGACTTTGAGATTAATGATCAAACAGATCAAAGACATTTGTCCATAAATTCCCATTAGATGGGAATGTAGAACTGCAATTCTTATTTGCCCAAAATCTTAGCTTACCTTCTTATCATTGCGAAGAAAATAGATATTTTTCTTTCATATAAAATATTTCTCTTAAAATATCCATACTCACCCCTTCTGAGGATTACAAAATTTCAAAGGATACAATCTTTCAAAATTTATTTTAAATACTTTTTTGCAGCCTATGATACCGGTATATGTGTCAAATAAAAGAGGAGAATATTTGTTAAACATACTTAAAATGTCATGCTACTATCCATTTCAAGTTAATTTATTCATATTTTAAGAAGGAAAACTTGGAATTATCTTTAATGGTAAACTAATACAGATATAGGTATGATATTTAAAGTATTTTTAACAAATATTCTTCTCTTTAAGTTGACTGTTATACCGGTATCATAGCTTTCGAATAAGTAATTAAAAAAACTTGAATAATTGAATGCATTGAAACTTTGTAGTCCTGTACAGGGGCAACAGGATGAGGAAATGAAGAAGAAAAAAGGCGTTAAGTTCGTCGAGGCCGAATCTTATATACCCTCCACCACGGAGTGCATTCCACAGTATTACCGGCAGATTAGAGACTGTCGACATTACACAGAAATGCACGACCACATTAGGAAAATTGTGATGCTTATTAATATTATAAATAGTCCTCTATTTTATATAAATATAAAACTTCAAGTGTAATCGAAAAGTGATCATTAAACAGAAATCTTAAAAAAACAATTTCCCTCAAGCCCATTTTCCCATTTACAGTTTCTTGATTCCAGCTACAGCCTAAATGTCTGTACAAATTTGATAGGAAAAGTCCAATATGTTTCAGGGTGGAATGGATTTTTTAAGAGCTTGATAACTTTTTTTTTTTTAAAAAACGCATAAAATTTGCAAAATCTCATCGGTTCTTTATTTGAAACGTTAGATTGGTCCATGACATTTACTTTTTGAAGATAATTTCATTTAAATGTTGACCGCGGCTGCGTCTTAGGTGGTCCATTCGGAAAGTCCAATTTTGGGCAACTTTTTCGAGCATTTCGGCCGGAATAGCCCGAATTTCTTCGGAAATGTTGTCTTCCAAAGCTGGAATAGTTGCTGGCTTATTTCTGTAGACTTTAGACTTGACGTAGCCCCACAAAAAATAGTCTAAAGGCGTCAAATCGCATGATCTTGGTGGCCAACTTACCGGTCCATTTCTTGAGATGAATTGTTCTCCGAAGTTTTCCCTCAAAATGGCCATAGAATCGCGAGCTGTGTGGCATGTAGCGCCATCTTGTTGAAACCACATGTCAACCAAGTTCAGTTCTTCCATTTTTGGCAACAAAAAGTTTGTTAGCATCGAACGATAGCGATCGCCATTCACCGTAACGTTGCGTCCAACAGCATCTTTGAAAAAATACGGTCCAATGATTCCACCAGCGTACAAACCACACCAAACAGTGCATTTTTCGGGATGCATGGGCAGTTCTTGAACGACTTCTGGTTGCTCTTCACTCCAAATGCGGCAATTTTGTTTATTTACGTAGCCATTCAACCAGAAATGAGCCTCATCGCTGAACAAAATTTGTCGATAAAAAAGCGGATTTTCTGCCAACTTTTCTAGGGCCCATTCACTGAAAATTCGACGTTGTCGCAGATCGTTTGGCTTCAGTTCTTGCACGAGCTGTATTTTATACGGTTTTACACCAAGATCTTTGCGTAAAATCTTCCATGTGGTCGAATAACACAAACCCAATTGCTGCGAACGGCGACGAATCGACATTTCACGGTCTTCAGCAACACTCTCAGAAACAGACGCAATATTCTCTTCTGTACGCACTGTACGCATTCGTGTGGTTGGTTTAATGTCCAATAAAGTAAACTGAGTGCGAAACTTGGTCACAATCGCATTAATTGTTTGCTCACTTGGTCGATTATGTAGACCATAAATCGGACGTAAAGCGCGAAACACATTTCGAACCGAACACTGATTTTGGTAATAAAGGGTGATTTTTTAAGAGCTTGATAACTTTTTTTAAAAAAAAAACGCATAAAATTTGCAAAATCTCATCGGTTCTTTATTTGAAACGTTATATTGGTCCATGACATTTATTTTTTGAAGATAATTTCATTTAAGTGTTGACCGCGGCTGCGTCTTAGGTGGTCCATCCGCTTAGTCCAATTTTGGCATTTCCACGTTTTTGAGTAACAGAGGCCCAATTGCTGCGAACGGCGACGAATCGATAATTGATGGTCATCATTAACACTGGCCGATACAGCTGCGATATTTTCTTCAGTTCGCACTCTACGTAAGCGTGTTGGTGGTTTAATGTCCAACAATGTAAATTTGGTGCGAAATTTAGTCACAATAGCCCGAATAGCCGCTTCAGTGGGTCGATTAAACTGACCATAAAATGGAAGCGCGCAATGAACTTTCTTAACAGAGCACGCATTTTGATAATAAAATTCAATAATTTGCAAGCGTTGGTCGTTTGTAAGACGATTCATGATGAAATGTCAAAGCATACTGAGCATCTTTCTCTTTGACACCATGTCTGAAATCCCACGTGATCTGTCAAATACTAATGCATGAAAATCCTAACCTCAAAAAAATCACTCTTTAAAATTCAATGATTTGCAAGCGTTGCTCGTTAGTAAGTCTATTCATGATAAAATGTCAAAGCATACTGATGAGCATCTTTCTCTTTGACACCATGTCTGAAATCCCACGTGATCTGTCAAATACTAATGCATGAAAATCCTAACCTCAAAAAAATCACTCTTTACACACCTAATTCCATGATTTTAGCTACAGTCGTGTGCTTGGTACTCCTTTTTCCATTTTGACCCTAAAAGTACGAATTTAGAAAAATTCTTACCTCTTATTTTACACGTCTACGCAGTCATACGAGAGCAAATACTGAATATCATAATTTTAGCTTTAGCCGCTTAATTGGTGCGAAGTCAAATCCCATTTAGATCCTGAAGGTACGAATATCGAAAGATCTATTTATTTTTCGCGTCTACGCAGGCAAATAAATGTACGCACCAAATTTCATTATTATATCTGCAGCCGTTTGCTGGGAACCCTTTTTATCCCTATTTGCCCACATTTCCCCCCTAAAAGTACAAATTTCGAAAAAATCCTTTTTGTTTCGCGACTTCACAGTCAGATCAATGTATACACTGAATTTCATGATTTTCACTTTAGCGTTTTCGTTGGTACCATTTGCTTCTTTTCCAACTACACAATTTTCCAACAAGAGGTGTTATTTTGGTATTCAAAGAAAAATGCATTTTTTTGAGATAAATGATCGGATGTTTATTTCATAATAAAGACGAAGGTATGCCGTTAATAATGAAAAACAACATCAGCCAAATGGTCACCATGACCACGCTTACAGGGCCATATCCTTTTCATGAAAGTTTCCATAACCAAATCGCAAAGTGGCTGCCCTATGTCCTCGATAGCCTCACGAAGTCTGTCTTTGAGGTTTTGTAATCGACGCTGGGCTGTTGGCGTAGACCTTATCTTTCACGTGGCCCCAAAGGAAGAACTCGCAAGGTGTTAAATCACAAGATCTCGGTGGCCAATTGTGATCACCTCTTCGAGAGATAACACGGTCCGGAAACTTTTCCCGTAAAAGAGCAATGGTTTCGTTGCTTGTGTGGCACGTAGCGCCGTCTTGTTTAAAGTAAACGTTGTCCTGATCAATACCATCCAACTCCGATCATAAAAAATCAATAATCATCTCTCGATAGCGCAATCCATTCACCGTAACTGTTGATCCAACCTCATTTTCGGAAAAGTAAGGTCCAATGACCCCGCCAGACCATAAGCCGCACCAAACCGTCACACGATGAGGATGGAGAGGCTTCTCAACAATAACTCTTGAGTTTTCCGAGCCCCAGATGCGACAATTTTGCTTGTTGACGTAGCCACCGAGGTCGAAATGGGCCTCATCAGCCAAGATGATTTTTCGATGGAATTCCGGATTATTTTTATTAATCATGAATTTTAATAATTTCAATGCGTTGTTGAAGCGTGTATCGCGTGTATCAAATGTCGAAACTTCAAAAGTGACAGCTACCGATATACTGGGTGACTCAAAATAACACCTGTTGTTGGAAAACCCTGTATATCCCTTAAAAGTACGAATTTCGAAAAGTCGATTTGTTTTATGTATCTACGCAATTAGAGAGGCGTACATTCCAAATTTCATGTTTATAGCTGTTGTCGTATCACTGGTACCACTTTTAACCCTTTTTGTCCCATTCGCCCGCTAAATCTTTTATTTACTTTTTTGATGCTTTTATGCTACAAGAGGAATGTACGCAACAAATTTCAAGTGCATAATGATACCAACTAAAGTATTCCAGCCATAGTCGTGAAAATCGTTATCTATATTTCTGACTCTGATTTTTTGAAATTTGTACTTATTAGGGGTGAGCGGGAAAAAACGGGATAAAAATGGTACCAAATAAAGTATTGCAGCTTTAGTCTTGAAATTTGATGTGTAAGTTCATCTGACAACGTAGAAGCGCAAATCTAAATGATTTTTTTCAAAATTTGCACCTATAAAAGGCGAGCGGGATAAAAATAGTACCAACACAATTATTGCAGCTATAGTCATGAAATTTGGTGTGTAAATTCCTCTGACAACGCAGACTTGCAACATAAATGGATTTTTCGAAAATTGTAATTTTAAGGGGCGAGCGGGACAAAAAGGATGAAAATGGTATATTACCCTTTAATTACGTAAACGCGGAAGATAAATGGATATTACAAAATGTTTACTTAAAAGGAGGATGCAGGAGAACAAGGGATAAACATGGTACCAACTAAAGTACATGTTCTTAAGGGAAGCAAAATCACATGTTACTTATAGTGATTTTACAAAAAGTGTACTTTTTGGGAAAGAGGCGCAAAATATTATAAAGTGGCCGTCTTCATATAGAAACATGAGGTCGAGAATATAAAAGGCTCTGCGGTTGTAATTTTTTGTTAAAAACTGGGAAGAAAATGATAAAAATTATACATACGAAGGGAGTTCAGCTAAAATAGTACACATCGAAAAGCATATTCCTTTGACTGTATATGAGTTTTATCTAAGAGGAGGTTTCCAAATTTCTATTTTAAATTTATCTATATCCACCAAAACAAAATCAAATAAATACTATCCAAAAACAGAGGCGGATAAAACTAATAACAAATAACTGGCTTTATCGTGTGCGAAGCAGCGGCTACTGCTAGTATAGTATAAAAGAGCATTCCCTTATAAGCGTGGTGTGAAATAATTGAAATTTATAGTTATTTATAAAATTATTTTTTTTTTTGAGTTTGTCTATATTAAAAAAATACAGGTCGCAATTATAGTTCGATCTTAACAAAAATTGGCACAAGTAAGTTTTGTGGATCAAGGACGAACGCTTTTAATTTGAGGCAAATGGGTTCAGATTTAGATATAGCCCCCATACAAATGTCACTCCCGATTTGACTTTTTCCTATCTATAAAGTACATATAGTGTCCGATTTTCTTCAAATTTGGTTTAATACGTGATAATCTAACTAGAAACACCTGTGGCGAAAGCGGGTTAGATCGGTTCAGATTTAGATAAAGCCCCATACAAATGTCGCTCCCGATTTGATTTTTTTCGCTTTAGAAACCACATATTGTATCCGATTTACTTTAAATTTGGTGCAACATCTTATAACCCAACTATAAACACCTATGCTGAAAGTGAGTAAGATCGGTTCTGATTTCATTATAGCCCCATACAAATGTTGCTCCCGATTTGACTTTTTCCACTCTATGAAGCACATATTGTACCCGATTTTCTTCAAATTTGTCTTAACACCTTATAATCTAATAAAGAAACACCTGTGGCGAAGGCGAATCAGATATAAATTTATTTATATATGCAAATGTTGCTCCCAAATGTTTAACCGATTTTGGCCAAACTTAGTATATTATATTTTACCTATAAACATACATGGTGAATGCAGGTCTCATCGTTCCATCTTTCAATAGATCCCATACAGATGTACTTTCCGATTTAACATTTTTTGTCAAACACATACATTTACAGGATAAACAAGTAAGGAAAGGCTAAAGTCGGGCGGGGCCGACTATATGATACACTTCACTTTCTATCCGAATTCAATTCAACTCGGTAAAAAGTGAAAACGGGAAGAATTTTGGTATGTTTCCTAATCATAGGCTAATATGACCTGGTCCAAATTGTCAAATCGGGGCTATATCCAAACATGACTTAAAGTGACTAACTTTCAAAAAAGTTCTTCCAGTTCAAATATAACGTGTTATACTCACTTCAAAGAAATTCGGTAAATATTCGTGGTTTCTGGCGCGGCAAAAGACTATCTGGGAGCGAAATTTGTATTGGATCTATATGTAAATCTGAAGCGATCTGACCCACTTTCACCATGGGTGTTTCTGGTTGAAATATAAGATATTTTGAAAGATTTGAAAAAGATCTGTTAAGATATGTGGTTTAGAGAGTGGAAAAAGTGAAATCGTGAGTGAAATTTGTGTGGCAGCTATATATAAATCTGAACCGATCTGATCCATTTGCACCATGTCTGTTTATAAAACAAATATAAGATATTTCGCATAATTTGAAGAGGATCTGTTAAAATATGAGGTTCTTAGAGCAGAAAAAATGAAATCGGGAGGTACATTTTAATGGGAGCTATATGTAAATCTGAACCGATTTTCTTCAAATTAAATAGCGTCTTATCCCGAAAAACTTCGTTGTGCAAAGTTTCATTTGGTTCTGTCTACAATTGCGACCTGTATCGTGATTACAAGAATAGATGGACAGACAGACGAACATTGCTAAATCGATTCAAAAAGTGATTCTAAGTCGATCGGTATAATTAACAATGGGTCTATCTCGCTTCCTTTTGGGTGTTCCAAACAAATGCACAAAGACATAATACTCTCGTGGAGTATATAAAAATCCTTCCCGATTTCACTTTTTTACCGATAGAAAGTTGAGTGTATCACATAGTCGGCCCCGCCCGACTTTGGCCTTTGCTTACATCTTTTTATTTTTATTTTTATTTTTATTTTTATTTTTATTTTTATTTTTATTTTTATTTTTATTTTTATTTTTATTTTTATTTTTATTTTTATTTTTATTTTTATTTTTATTTTTATTTTTATTTTTATTTTTATTTTTATTTTTATTTTTATTTTTATTTTTATTTTTATTTTTATTTTTATTTTTATTTTTATTTTTATTTTTATTTTTATTTTTATTTTTATTTTTATTTTTATTTTTATTTTTATTTTTATTTTTATTTTTATTTTTATTTTTATTTTTATTTTTATTTTTATTTTTATTTTTATTTTTATTTTTATTTTTATTTTTATTTTTATTTTTATTTTTATTTTTATTTTTATTTTTATTTTTATTTTTATTTTTATTTTTATTTTTATTTTTATTTTTATTTTTATTTTTATTTTTATTTTTATTTTTATTTTTATTTTTATTTTTATTTTTATTTTTATTTTTATTTTTATTTTTATTTTTATTTTTATTTTTATTTTTATTTTTATTTTTATTTTTATTTTTATTTTTATTTTTATTTTTATTTTTATTTTTATTTTTATTTTTATTTTTATTTTTATTTTTATTTTTATTTTTATTTTTATTTTTATTTTTATTTTTATTTTTATTTTTATTTTTATTTTTATTTTTATTTTTATTTTTATTTTTATTTTTATTTTTATTTTTATTTTTATTTTTATTTTTATTTTTATTTTTATTTTTATTTTTATTTTTATTTTTATTTTTATTTTTATTTTTATTTTTATTTTTATTTTTATTTTTATTTTTATTTTTATTTTTATTTTTATTTTTATTTTTATTTTTATTTTTATTTTTATTTTTATTTTTATTTTTATTTTTATTTTTATTTTTATTTTTATTTTTATTTTTATTTTTATTTTTATTTTTATTTTTATTTTTATTTTTATTTTTATTTTTATTTTTATTTTTATTTTTATTTTTATTTTTATTTTTATTTTTATTTTTATTTTTATTTTTATTTTTATTTTTATTTTTATTTTTATTTTTATTTTTATTTTTATTTTTATTTTTATTTTTATTTTTATTTTTATTTTTATTTTTATTTTTATTTTTATTTTTATTTTTATTTTTATTTTTATTTTTATTTTTATTTTTATTTTTATTTTTATTTTCAGGTTTCTGTTTGACATTTCCAAAATGGGACTCTATACGATCGAACAAAATTAGGAAATATTAAAACTACGCCTAAGAAGGTACGTTGCAATTCCTCTGATACAGGGGCACCACCGAGCAGTTTTGATACGCTCTGTCTGCTTAGAAGCCAACCAATACTTCAAAGTCGAAGTGGGCTTACTACAAAATAGGACGAGCGTATAGCTCGAACAAAATTAGGAAATATTAAAAACTTACTCCCAAAGTAGTGAGTCTTTAACGCAACTGTAAGAAATTTAGATGGGAAATTTTCGAGAAGTGATCAGCCTTCATGAAGCTCATTTTCATCTGGGTGCCTATGTCAATAAGCGAAAATGCCGCATATACGATTCAGAGAACCCACACTTGACTATTGATAAGCCAATGCGAGTCACTGTTTGGGGTGAAATTTGGGTGGTACTGAAAAATTGGTTTGATTTAATAACAAAACATTCTACAAAATGCCAACACAAACCAGCAATTATTCTGTCGAAATTTTTTTGTACCGCATATCATAAGGGGCATATCTTTTTCTGGCATTCAAATATGTTTATTCATTTATAACCTTATGACCAACAACAAAAATCAATAGTAAATTTATTGTATCCCTAAAAGTATGCACTGGAAGCAAATTTCATCGGCTACAATTCAAAAACTTTAGATTTTTGTAAAAAAATTCAAATTACACAAGGAACCTGAGTAAACTTTAATAACAATCACAACGATAATACAAATAATCTACTATCACTTTCAATACATTTTGTCAATGATCTGGCCATATTTGGAATGGATAATGTTGCGCCGGATTTTCAGAGTTGGACCCAATTCGTGGGTGGGTACTGAGAAGTCATGTGGTAACACTGTAAAGTACTGTACTCTCTGAGCATTCGATAAGGCCTGTTGATTGTACCTATTGATGCCATCTTCCACAGCTATTTGAATTTGCTCATCAAGTTTCACTTCCACACTATTAGGATCGAAATCTTTAAGATTTTCGGGCAACCCTATGTGAAGCATAGCCGAGAGGTTTGTGTAATGCAGACCTAAAGTTTCCAACCATTTGATGGTTTCGGGAAGCAAATTATTCAGAGGGTAACCAGATAGCACACCGAATTTCATTATTTTAGGTGCAGCCGTTCTGTTTGGTACCATTTTTATCCCTCTATTCCCATTTTACCTCTTACTCATTTAGAGAAATTAATAAACCGAATTTCGTGTTTCTAGCTGTTGTCATTTGATGGGTATAATTTTCATCCTGTTTTGCCCCATTTCACCCCCTACACATAACAATCACTTTATGGTGCACGTTTTTGCTATAAAAGGGAATACGCATACCAACTATCAAGCAAATATAAACAAAAATAATCAAAAAACATTCTTAGATCGCCAAATATTAGGGGTATTTTCAGTCCTTGTGAGGGAAAATTTTTCCCTTTGGACCGATTTCGCCCAGTTTCAATCCCAACCGATCTACGACTATAAGACGTATTCTGGGAAATTTTGGACGTTGTTGTTGTTGTCGTTGTAGCTGCTTTAGAGGGAGCAGAGGTGATAGTCCTTAAGTCTGAATTGTACTATACTTCGTTCCGGCATGTATCCGATTATCGCGGGAACCTTTGTTCATCATCGTTCTCATGCTGTCCCGCTGTTATTTGCATCTTCTTCAAGGTTGATGTTAATGTTAAGGGAATGGGATGTTAAACGAGTTGTACCACTATCCTCCACTAGGGGCGCTGAATTTTTTTATGTTAACAGCCATGTTATGTATTGCTAATGGCTATTAGTTTCTTCCGTGGACCTTAAGCAATCAAAATGACTATTTTTATGTGAAAGTGTTTTCGGATGATAAAATTGGCTGCAGAAACTCTTATTTTATGATGAAAAGTGAAAATTTGTTAAAGTTGAATTTTACCAGTGCGCCGGCTGGGAATCGAATCGAGCAACTTCAGATTGTAAGATGCGCAAAAATTCCACTGAGCTATGAAGGCCACTTTGGACGTTAGATGCTAGCGTGCTTTCAACAGAGGGACGGACGGACATGGCTACATCGTCTTAGAATTTTTTGACTATCAATAATATAAAAATACATAAAATATATATAAGGTCTCATATCTATATTTTTATACCCTCCACCTCCAGGTGAAAAAACCGGTCTTAAACAAATCCCACATCCACATTACACGTTGACATTTGAAATTTAATAACTAAATTTGAATAACATTAATAATATCATAATATAATATCATAATATATAATAATAATCTCTTATCACTTGCTATACATCTTGTCAATGATCTGGGCATATTTCGTATGGATTATGTTGCGTCGGATTTTCAGAGTTGGACCTGCAAAAAATAAAAGTAAATAATTGTATACGAATTATTTCGTTTTTCTTCTCTACTTACCCAATTCGTTGGTGGGTACTGAGAAGTCATGCGGCAACACTGTAAAGTACTGCACTCTTTGAGCATTCGATAAGGCCTGTTGATTGTACCTATTGATGCCATCTACCAGAGCTATTTGAATTTGATCATCAAGTTTCACTGCCACGCTATTAGGATCGAAATCTTTAAGATTTTTGGGCAAGCCTATGTGAAGCATATCGGAGAGGTTTGTGTAATGTAGACCTAAAGATTCCAACCATTTGATGGTTTCGGGAAGCAAAGTATTCAGAGGGTAACCAGAGACGACATCGATGTTGGTCTGTAAAATGAAATGTTGTCAATATTACCTTCCCATTTTGATGATTCTGTGAAAAAGACCTTCCCACCTCACCTTGAACGTTAGGAGAGCCGTCAGATACTTTCGTTGATCCCCAATGACCACGACATTGCTAAGGCATGGTAATTCCTTTTTGATCAGGTTCTCAATAAAATTCGTTTGTATATTCTCTCCTCCTGCGGTAATGATTAGTTCCTTAATGCGACCACTGACATAAAGATTTCCTTCCGAATCCAGATGTCCCACATCTCCAGTCAGCAACCAGCCATCCTTTGTAAAAGTTTCCTCGGTCTTTTTGGGCTCTTTGAGGTATCCCATCATGTTGGAGCGACCTCGCAGAAGAATCTATAATTACATGAAGAGCTTAGTGGGGGATTTATAAGATTCCAGCCTATCTTCGGTAACCTCTCCTTTGCCATTTTCATCAGGCTCCCGAATTTTTATTTCCATGTCTCCCACTGGCTTGCCACTAGTCTTCAAATTGGGTCTATCGGAATTGAAGATCACCGTACCACAGACCTCTGACATGCCATAGGCTTCTGTCAAAGGCATATTTATGCCTAAGAATGCACGTTGCAATTCCTCTGATACAGGGGCGCCAGCGATTATACAAACTTTAACACGCTGCAGGCCCAAAGCAGTTTTGATACGCTCTGTCTCCTTGGAAGCCAACCAATATTTCCAAGCCGAAGTGGGCTTACTGCATGCAAATATTAGATGCACAAAAATTATTTTTGGGCTCTATCGTATATTTCATTTGTCTTCTTACCCTGTCATTTGATCCAAATGGTGTTTCAACATTGTTGCCCTGGCCATGCTCTTAATGTACTTTACAATTCCCGAGGAGTTTGCATCCTCTAACATTAGTTTCTCTTGTATCTTTTCAAAAATTCGCGGCACTCCTGTAAGTATTGTGGGCTGAGCTTCCAGCAACGTTGTACCCAAAGAACCTTTCAAAGCATTGCGATCTGCAAAATAAACAGTTACTCCAATTTCCAAGCCAAGGAATACATCGAACAGTTGAGCGAATATGTGATTCAGTGGCAAATAGGATATGATAGTTTCATGTCCTCGAATGAGATATGGCATGTATTTGGCCAGTATATGAGTGCAGTAGAGGATAGCATCGTGAGAGAGCATAACGCCCTTGGGCATGCCCACGGAACCGGACTGAAATGAAGAAAAATGAGTGGGAAAAATGAATGTTGGGTATCTGACTTTGAATCACAAATGTAATGATATTCAAATCAATATTTAGTATAGCCCCAATTAAGAGTTCACTTCAACGTGGATTAAATTCAAACAAGGCGTTTGTAGAGAGGCCACATCAAAATATGCACCATCACACATCAAAATATGCAAATATCATTCAAATTCGTCTCCATTTTATTGTGTAGGGCCCTTCCAGAGGTTAATTGGATTGAGGATTATATTTGAGCTTGTTTCGATTTCCACCAACTTTAATAGCAATTCAAAGTGTTCGGACTCATTCGACCTTTTTGGTTCTATGACATCCTATTTCTTCCTTCAGCTGTCATTTCTCCGCCCCAGTCAGGCCGCATTCAACTTACCGTAAATATGAGAAGAGCACAATCATTGGGTGCCACATCACGTTCACGCAACACCAGCTCTTCGCTCAGTTCCCTGCCGAATTGCATTCCAAACAAATCCGACCAGCGATAGTAGCCCTCCTTCTGATCCGCTTCCTCGATATCAAAGGGTCCATTTAGCTGGACGACAGCACGCAATTGTGGCAAACGAGATCTGATGGCTCGCACCTTGGACATCTGATGAAGATCATCCACCACCACCACGGATGCATCCGAGGTGTCGAGTACATGGAACACCGCTTCCGGAGAGTTAGTGGTGTAGATGCCGACCGAAACTGCATTGATGCGAAGGGCAGCCATTTGAATGTAAAACCATTCGGGACAATTAAAAGCCAAAATACTAACGGAAGTACGTGGCTGAACGCCAAGGTGGAGCAGGACCAGAGCGGATTGTTCGACATTCTTTTCGTAGTCTGCGTAGGTTATAGTATTCCAAGTGTCGGCCTGCGATGAGTCATTTTCTTGTGGCGTCCTTTGGTAGGCCAAAGCCGGCAAGTCCTTATATTTTTGACAGCACTCGTGGAAATATGCCGGTATCGTTTGAGCTTTAAATTCCGCTAAACTTTCTGCAGAAGCCAATATCTTTACAGGTTCATGCAGCGAACATGAGATGCTACTGGTGGCAGGTTTAACTGACGATGTCATCTTAAAGCGAATCCAGTTTTTACTGAATTTCGAGTCCACTTGCTGCTGACTTTAGTGATGGGCGGCTTGATTCGCAATAGTTTGATTAACAAAATAATATAACGACATAGCTTTCAGCAGCTCACACATAACTCTTGGCAATGAAATGAAATCATGGATCATTTCTATAATACACATGGAGTGAAGTGACTGAGGTCGTAATAAAAGTTTTTAACCTATGATGTGACCTTTTTGTACTACTAACCCCCCAGATTATTATGGCTTTTACTTTCACTTAAATTTGTAAACATCCAGATATGACATTGAAATACCTTGTAGTGGGTTTGAGAGTGGAGGGTATCATGTATTAGGCTCTGTCCGACCTTAGTCTTTTCTTACTCAAACATTAATCTCGAAGACATTTCATTATAACATGACCTGTAGTGCAGGGTATAAAAATGCTACCTAGGGCTGAGTCGGGTTTTGTTTATGACAAATTTTGTTTTTATGTTGTTTTTGAGTATTTTCTTTTGCTTCATCCTCTTTCTCGACGTTTTCTTGTTGGCTTTTTCCAACATCTTTAGGAGAAATTTGTTTATTGAAATATCTATTGTCAAACAGTTTTAAGTACATTAATTTAAGTTCCTTAGTATTGCGCTTTTTGACTTACGATTTATTTTACATCACAAGTGTAATGACTTATAGGAAAGGCTAAAATCGGACTGGCCGACTATATGATATCAACCACTTTCTATCCGATTACAATTCAATTCGGTAAAAAAGTGAAAACGGGAAGACTTTTTGTATGTTTCCTAATCACAGGCTATTGTCAAATCGGAAAGAATATTTGTATCTGGGCTATATCCAAACATGGAATAAAGTGACAAACTTTCAAAATAAGTTCTTCCAGTTCAAATATAACATGTTATGCTCACTTTGAAGAAATTCGGTGAAAATTCGTGGTTTCTGGGGCGGAAAAAGTCTATATGGGAGCGAAATTTGTATGGGAGCTATATGTGTAAATCTGAACCGATCTGACCCATTTCACAATAGGTGTTTCTAGTTGAAATACAGGGTTTGCAACAAGAGGTGTTATTTTGGCATTCAAAGAAAAATGCCATTTTTGAGATAAATGATCGGATGTTTATTTCATAATAAGAGGAAGGTATGCCGTTAATAATGAAATACCACATCAGCCAAATGGCCACCACGACCACGTTTACAGGACCATATCCTTTTCATGAAATTTTCCATAACCAAATCGCAAAGTGGCTGTCCTATGTCCTCGATAGCCTCACGAATTCTATCTTTGAGGTCTTGAATCGACGCTGGGCTCGACCTGGCGTCGACCTTATCTTTCACGTGGCCCCAAGTTGGCAAGGTGTTAAATCACAAGATCTCGGTGGCCAAGTGTGATCACCTCTTCGAGAGATAACACGGTCCGGAAACTTTTCCCGTAAAAGAGCAATGGTTTCGTTGCTTGTGTGACACGTAGCGCCGTCTTGTTGAAAGTAAACGTTGTCAGCAGATCAATACCATCCAACTCCGACCATAAAAAATCATTAATCATCTCTCGATAGCGCAATCCATTCACCGTAACTGTTGATCCAACCTCATTTTCGAAAAAGTAAGATCTAATGTCCCCGCCGGACCATAAACCGCACCAAACAGTCACACGATGAGGGTGGAGAGGCTTCTCAACAATAAATCTTGGGTTTTCTGAGCCCCAGATGCGACAATTTTGCTTGTTGACGTAGCCACTGAGGTGGAGATGGGCCTCATCAGTCAAGATGATTTTTCGATGGAATTCATTCATTCATCTCAAGGACCCAATCAGCAAAGGCACGACGTTGTTGATGATCGGCCGGCTTCAGTTCTTGTGTTAACTGAACTTTATAAGCCTTAAGACCCAAGTCTTTATGCAAACTACGGTGTAATGACATTTGTGGAATGCCCAATTCCAAAGAACGACGAGAAATGGACAAATCTGGGTTTTCTTCAACACTTTTGCTACAGCAGCAATATTCTCAGTTGTTCTTGAGCGACGTGCACTGGTTTTATTCTTCACATCACTAAAGTGTCCCAACAGCTTGAATTTTTCCACCAATTTCTGTATTGCGGTCCGACAAGGTGCTTCACTACGACCCAAAAACGCTTTAGTTTTGCAAACTGTGACTGCAAGATTTTCATCATTATACACTCCACGAGAGTATTATGTCTTTGTGCATTTGTTTGTAACACCCAAAAGGAAACGAGATAGACCCATTGTTAATTATACCGATCGTCTTAGAATCACTTTCTGAGTCGATTTAGCAATGTCCGTCCGTCTGTCTGTCTGTCTGTCTGTCTGTCTGTCCGTCCATCTATTCTTGTAATCACGATACAGGTCGCAATTGTAGACAGAACCAAATGAAACTTTGCACATCGATGTTTTTCGGGATAAGGACGAACGCTATTTAATTTGAAGAAAATCGGTTCAGATTTAGATATAGCCCCCATACGAATTTCACTCCCGATTTGACTCTTTTCACTCTAGATACCACATATTACAACAGATTTTCTTTAAAATTAGCAAAACATCTTATATTGTAACTAGAAACACCTGTGGTAAAAATGTGTTAGATCGGTTCAGATTTATATATAGCTCCCATACAAATTTCTCTCCCGATTTGACTTTTTCCGCTCTAGAGACCACATAATGTATCAGATTGTCTTCAGATTTGGTAAAACATCTTATATTCCCACTAGAAATTTCCATGGTGAATATCGGACAGATCGGTTCAGATTTATATATAGCTCCCATACAAATTTCGCTCCCGATTTGACTGTTTTCCGCTCTAGAAACCACATAATGTATCAGATTGTCTTCAAATTTGGTAAAACATCTTATATTCCCACTAGAAATTCCCATGGTGAATATCGGACAGATCGGTTCAGATTTATATATAGCTCCCATACAAATTTCGCTCCCGATTTGACTTTTTCCGCTCTAGAAACCAAATATTGTATCAGATTGTCTTCAGATTTGGCAAAACATCTTATATTTAAACTAAGAACATCTATGATGAAAATAGGTCAAATCGGTTCAGATTTAGGTATAGCCCCCATACAAATGTCGTTCCCGATTTGACATTTTCCTCTGTAGAAACCACATATTGTACTCGATTTTCTTTAAATTTGGGACTACATCTTATAATCCAACTAGAAACACTATGCAGAAATTGGGTAAGATCGGTTCAGATTTAGATATAGCCCCCATACAAATGTCGCTCCCGATTTGACTTTTGCCGCTTTAAAAGCCACATATTGTGCTCGATTTTCTTTAAATTTCACACAACATCTTATAATCTAACTAAATAAAACTATGGTGAAAGTGGGTAAGATCGGTTCAGATTTATATATAGCCCAAATTCAAATGTTGCTCCTATAAATTTAACCGATTTTGGCCAAACTATACATTTTATATTTCTCCTATTTCGTTCCAGGTTTCAATATATCCTCATACAAATGTCCTTTCCGATATAAAATTTTTTGTCAAACACATACATTTACAGGATACAAAAAACCTTCCCGTTTTCACTTTTTCACCGGATTGAATTGTATTCGGATAGAAAGTGGAGTGTATCATAGAGTCGGCCTCGGCCGACTTTAGCCTTTCCTTACTGGTTTTTGTAGTGAATTTAATTCCATTTTTAGTAATGGCGTAGTTTCTACTTGTCAAATGTCAAAGAATAAAAGCTTCAAAAGTGAAAGCTACCGAAATACCGGGTGATTTAAAATAACACCTCTTGTTGGAAAACCCTGTATAAAATATTTTACCAAATGTGAAGAAAATCTCTTAAAATATGTGGTTTCTAGAGCTAAAAAAGATTATATATAGCTCCCATACAAATTCGTAGCGAAATTTGTAAGGAGCTATATATAATCTTAATCGATCTAACACATTTTCACCGCAGTTGTTTCTAGTTTAAATAATCTCTTAAAATATGTGGTATGTGGGCTATATCTAAATCTGAACCGATTTTCTTCGAATTAAATAGCGTTCGTCCTTATCCCGAAAAACTACGTTGTGCAAAGTTTCGTTTGGTTCCGGCTACAATTGCGACCTGTACTTTGATTACAAGAATAGACAGACAGAAGGACGGACGGACGGGCAGACAGACAGACAGACAGACGGACGGACATTGCTAAATCGATTCAAAAAGTGATTCTAAGTATATCTGTATACTTAACAATGGGTCTATCTCGCTTCCTTTTGGGTGTTACAAACAAATGCACAAAGACATAATACTCTCGTGGAGTGTATAAAATTTATATTTATATTTATTATGTCTTTGTGCATTTGTTTGTAACACCCAAAAGGAAGCGAGATAGACCCATTGTTAATTATACCGATCGACTTAGAATCACTTTTTGAATCGATTTAACGATGTCCGTCCGTCCGTCCGTCCGTCTGTCCATCTATTCTTGTAATCAAAGTACAGGTCGCAATTGTAGCCAGAACCAAATGAAACTTTGCACAACAAAGTTTTTCGGGATAAGGACGAACGCTATTTATTTTGAAGAAAATCGTTTCAGATTTGGATATAGCCCCCATACGAATTTCACTCCCGATTTGACTTTTTCTGCTGTAGAAACCACATATTTTAACAGATGTGCTTCAAAATTGGCAAAACATCTTATATTTCAACTAGAAACACCCACGGTGAAAATGAGCCAGATCGGTTCAGATTTAGATATAGCCCCCATACGAATTTCACTCCCGATTTGGCTTTTTCTGCTGTAGAAACGACATATTTTAACAGATCTTCTTCAAAATTGGCAAAACATCTTCTATTTAAACTAGAAACACCCATGAAACAGACCAAATGAGTCAGATCGGTTCAGATTTAGATATAGCCCCCATACGAATTTCACTCCCGATTTGACTTTTTCTGCTGTAGAAACGACATATTTTAACAGATCTTCTTCAAAATTGGCAAAACATCTTCTATTTAAACTAGAAACACCCATGAAACAGACCAAATGAGCCAGATCGGTTCAGATTTAGATATAGAACACATACGAATTTCACTCCCGATTTGAGTTTTCCGCTCCAGAAACCATATATTTTAACAGATTTTCTTCAAATTTGGCAAAATATCTTATATTTGCATGAGAAGCACCCAGGATGAAAATGAGTTAGATCGGTTCAGATTTATATATAGCTCCTATACAAATTTCGCTCCCGACTTGATTTTTCCGCCCCAGAAACCACCTATTTTCATCGAATTACTTAAAATTGAGAACTGGAAGAACCTATTGTGAAATGGGTCACTTCATTCCATGTTTGGATATAGACGTGATACAAATATTCTTTTCGATTTGACAAATTGAACCAGGACATATTAGCTTATGATTAGGAAACATACAAAAATTCTTCCCGTTTTCACTTTTTTCCGAATTGAATTGTATTCTGATAGAAAGTGGAGTGTATCATATAGTCGGCCCCGCCCGACTTTCGCCTTTCCTTACTGGTTATTTTACATGTCTACGCAATTAGAGGGATGTACACACCGAATTTCATCATTCTAGCTGTAGACGTTTAGTTGGTACCATTTATATCCCTCTGTTCCCATTGTATCCCTTGAAAGTACGAATTTGGGAAAACCTTTTATTTTTCGTGTCTACGCATTCAGAGGAATGTATACTCCGAATTGCATGACTCTAGATGCGGCCATTTGGTTGGTACAATTTTTATCCCCTTTTTCCTTTTAATCCCCAAAAAGTACGAATTTCGAAGAATAACTTTATTTTACGTGTCTACGCAATCAGAGGAATGTATACACCGAATTTCATTATTTTAGGTGCAGTCGTTCGGTTGGTACCATTTTTATCCCTCTTTTCCCATTTTACCCCTTGAAAATACTTTTATTTTGTATATACTCAATTAGAGAAATGTATAAACCGAATTTCGTGTTTGAGCTATTGTCGTTTGATGGGTACCTTTTTTTATCCCTTTTTGCCCCATTTCACTTTATGTACCAAATATCAAGCAAAAATAATGAAAAACTTTCTTAAATCTTCCTAAGTCATTGTGAAGGACATTTTTCCTCTGGACGGATTTCGCCCACTTTCAATCCCAACCGATCTACAACTATACGAAAAAATTTGGACGTCGTACCTCCTTTCGTTGAGATGCTAGCATGGTTTCAACAGACGGACGGACGTACATGGCTACATCGTCTTAGAATTTTATGACTACACTACTCAACAAAATGAAAAAAATTTCATGTACTCGGGATGCGATAATTTTTTCTGTGTAGATAACCTTGACATGAGCTCGAAAAACGCAATAAAAAAATTTTTTTCGTTTGGTTTTTTTTTATTATTTTTTTTTAAATTTTAAAAATTTTTTTTGGTTAATTTGTTTCGTCCGGCATAACTCGGGAACCACTAGCCCGATTTAATTGAATTAAATTTTAAAAAATTTAAAATTACAATTCCCTTAATCTGTTCATATATTGTTTTCCTATACAAGCAACAGTTTCCAAGTTAAAAATGAATATATAAAGGAAAAAACTTATTTTTTGCCTAAAGATTTAAATTTTTTTTTTTTAAATCCATAAAAAATCCAAAATGAAAAAAATGTCAAATCTTATTACTTTTACGTAAAGTCACATAACCTATGAGCAAAATGAGACAAAGATCATGAAAATCGATGCACGCGTTTCGCTTTTATTCGCAATTGAGTAAAGGTATGAATTTCAAAAATTTGCTCGGCATATGCACAACTTTGTCTATGGTAAGGTTTTTTCTTTTTTTTTTGATTCTCAGAATTAACAAAACGGAATAAACAAAGGGTTATTTAATTTTTATGATTGCGTAAGCAAAGTAATAAACGCTAATAAATGTGCGTGAACAATTAAAAGGAAAAAAGGAAAGGGGACTTTTTTAATTATTTGGATTTTCCGTTGGCTACCTGTATGATTTTTTTACAGAAATGCAACCCACATTTAAGGGTGGTCATTATTCGGAAAATTTAAGACTCACACATGGTGAAACGGGTATGTAGCCACCGTAAAAAATATACACCCATTTATAAGTACCTGTCAGTAAAATACTAAACAATACACAGTATAAATAGGTCTTCATTGGTCGATTTTACTCATTCAACAAGTGTCGACGAACGCGATAGTTAAAATGAGCAAACGTTCGCGAGGATTTGAATGCAATACCAATCCAAGTAATTTTTGTTACATGTGCGGATAATACGTGCTTTCAACAGACGGACGGACATGGCTAGATCGTCTTAGAATTTTATGACGATCAATAATAAATATACTTTATAGGGTCTCATATCGATATTTCAAGCTGTTACAAACGGAATGATAAAGTTAATATACCCCATCCTGGAGGTGGTGGGTATAACAGAATTGGTCTTAAACAAATCCCACATACAAATTACACGTGGACATTTGAAATTTAATATTAACTAAATTTGAATAACATTAATAATATCAACAACCTCTTATCACTTGCTATACATTTTGTCAATGATCTGGGCATATTTCGTATGGATAATGTTGCGCCGGATTTTCAGAGTTGGACCTGCAAGAAACAAGTTGAATTTGGAATTTTCTTTTTTAAATATTTTCATTTACTTACCCAATTCATTGGTGGGTATTGAGAAATCATGTGGCAACACTGTAAAGTACTGTACTCTCTGGGCATTTGTTAATGCCCCGAGGTTGTAGCTTTTGATGCCATCTTCCAAGGCCATTTGAATTTTATCATCCACCTGCACATCCACTGTATTGGGATCGAAATCTTTAAGATTTTCGGGCAACTGTATGTGAAGCATGTCCGAGAGGTTTGCAAAATGCAGGCCTAAAGATTCCAACCATTTGATGGCCTCGGGCAGCAAAGTATCCCGAGGGTAACCCGAGTCAGGATCGATGTAGGTCTGCGAAGGGAATGCACATATTACAAGCACACTTTGATTATTTTTCGAAACTGTGCTTCTTACCTTGAACGTTAGCAGAGCCGTCAGATATTTCCGCTTATTCCCAATGATCACAACATTACTTATGCAAGGCAATTCCTTTTTGATCAGGGCTTCAATATGATTCGGTGGGATTTTCTCACCACCCGCGGTTATAATCAGTTCCTTAAGGCGACCAGTGATATACACATTTCCATCTGCATCCAGATAGCCCACATCGCCAGTCACTATCCAACCATCTTCCGAAAGGGTATCGCTAGTCTTCTCCGGTTCCTTCAGGTAGCCCATTAAATTTGAGCGGCCTCGTACCATAATCTGAAATTGGATGTATAGCTCAGAGACCAACTTCGGAGTTCAGAAGAAACTTTTGCCTACCTCTCCTTCACCATTTTCGTTGGGGTCACGAATTTTGATTTCTATTCCTTCTACGGGCTTGCCGGTGGTTGTCAAATTGGGTCTCGCGAAATTGTAGATCACCCCACCACAGGTCTCTGACATGCCAAACCCATCCGTCAAGGGTAAATCCAGGCTTAAGAAGAAGCGTTTCAATTCCACTGACGGCGGGGCACCAACTATGAAACAATATCTGCTGCACTCCAAACCTAAGCCTACCTTTATGGGATGGTTAAGCTTGGTAGCCAACCAGTGTTTGACACCTGAACTAGGTCTCCTGGAAAAAGGCTAAAATTATTGCAGCTCCTTTCAATAATTTGCTTCACATCTCTCTTCTTACCCCGCCATTTCATTCAAGTGATGTTGCTCCATTGTTGCTCTGGCCTTCGTCATTAGACCCTTCGAAATTCCCCAAGTAAGTGATTCCTCTTGAATAAGTTTTTCCTGCATCTTTTCGAAGACTCGTGGAACGCCCACAAATATTGTGGGCTTAGCTTCCAACAAAGTTTTGCCTAGAGTACCTTTCAAAGCGTGGCGATCTGCAAAATAAACAGTGGCTCCACTTTCCATGCTTAGGAATACATCGAAAAGTTGAGCGGCTATATGATTCAGCGGCAAATAAGATACCATGGTTTCATGACCTCGTTGGAGATGAGTCATGGATTTGGCCAATGCGTGTGTAGCGTAAAGGATACCATCGTGGGACACCATAACGCCCTTGGGCATGCCAACGGTACAAGACTGAAATCAAACAATGAAGTGGAGTGAAGTGAAAGAATGACAAATTGCTCATCCAACTTACTGTAAATATGAGAAGAGCACAATCATTGGGCGCCACATCACGTTCTCGCAACACCAACTCTTCACGCAGCGACCCGCTGAATTGCATTCCAAACAAATCCGACCAACGATAGTAGCACTCCTTGTGATCGGCCTCCTCGATATCGAAGGGACCCTGCAGCTGGACAACAGCTCGCAATTGTGGCAAACGCGACCTGATGGCTCTTACCTTGGACATCTGCTGAATATCGTCCACCACCACCACGGATGCATCCGAGGTGTCGAGCACATGGAACACCGCTTCCGAAGAGTTGGTGGTGTAAATGCCGACTGCTACCGCATTGATGCGCAGGGCAGCCAATTGCAGGTAAAACCATTCGGCACAATTAAAGGCCAAAATGCCAACAGACGTGCGTGGCTGAACGCCCAGATAGAGCAGGGCCAGAGCAGTTTGTTCCACATTATTTTCGTAGTCCTCATAGCTTATTTTAGTCCATGCATTGGACGACTTTCCATTTTTCTCAAAGGCCAATGCTGGTAAATCCCTATATTTTTGACAGCACTCGTGGAAGAATTCCGGTATGGTTTGTGGTTTAGTACCGGCCAAACTTTCCGCAGATGTCAATATCTTCACAGGTTCATGCAGGGAACACGACCTGCTGCTGGCAGCAGGTTTAAGCGTCGGCGATGCCATCTCAACGACACTCTTTATTCGACGGGAATTATTTTTTCTTCTTGAACCACTTGCACTTGCTGTAGCGATCGACGCTCTGGTGCTCAATGACGCTTTACATATCGCAAAGTATTGCTTGAGAAAGAAATAAAATGATCTTTGATCTTTGTTATCAGTATAATTTATAGTTATTGAATAGAACGAGGCCAGCTGTATGATACACTAAACCACTCCTTGTACTCTAATGCATGCTTTTGAATGCCCAACCTGGATGTTCTAAAATCGCTGGGTCGAATTGTGTATTATCAGTGGCAAAATCTCCCCAAATTTCATGCGCCCAATTCTCGACTTTATACATTGAATATTGCAAAGAATATTTCTATTAGGCACATTCCAAAATATTTTGTCAATATTGCATTTAAAGTTCATAAAAATTGAAACAGTTGAAAAGTTCATCATAACAGAGTTTATTTTATTGAGATGTATCTCGGAAACCATGTATTGTATTGGAATTTCGTTGCATTTAATAAGAGCAATTATGTTTTCGCTTTCCTTTCCAGCCAGTGGTCACCATAAAGGTTGTTTTAATTTAGTATGTTTTTTTTTGTACAGTATAAAGCTATATTCGCGAGGTCGACCGATGTCTCGTCATTTACAAATATCGTTAAACTATTGTCTTGTTAATTCAATTTAAAAAGAATATTCTGCTTATGTCTGCAAACATCGATTTAACAACTGAAATGACAAAACCGTCTAAGATTTTGGGCTGGCGGTATCATGTACTGAAAATTGCCGAGTCGGTCATATGAATGATATTGTGTTCCATTATGAACTTTGTCTCAACCTTTCCAATAAGACCAAACATTTTGAAAAATAATCAATATTTTTGTATAGTCGATTCTAGTTTAAAATGTTATAATTTTGAAGGACATAGCTCTATCCTTCTAATTCAGGGCTGTGGAGTCGGAGTTGGAGTCTAAGAGTCGGAGAATTTGCTAGAGTCGAAATCGGAGTCGAAAAGAATGGTCGACTCCGACTCCGGGTAAATGTATTTTTGTTATTATAAATTATAATATATTTCCAAGCTGAAAAATAAATAAATAAAGGATTCAAAATCTTAAAATATTAGCCTGAGACATGTTCAATTAAAAAGTTTTATAATTGTAACAACATTTAAAGTATTCTTTTATTGATACAATTTTAAAGAGACGTGCCGGCAAAGGTGCTATTATAGATCAAGCGACTCGTTGGGGAAGTACGTATTTAATGCTGAAACGTCTAATTGGAATAAAAAGTTATTTAAGAGATTTGGATAATTAGCAGAAAAATATTGAGATCAAGCCATTGTTCTCTACAAGGGTTTTTAGGGACCTTATATTGTAACCAAAAAATTTCAAAGCGAGAATTTGGCATCAGGTGGTTTCTACAGGGAATGAAAGGATCTAATATTTAAATTGTAACACCCAAAAGGAAGCGAGATAGACCCATTGTTAATTATACCGATCGACTTAGAATCACTTTCTGAATCGATTTAGCAATGTCCGTCTGTCTGTCTGTCTGTCCATCAATTCTTGTAATCACGGTACAGGTCGCAATTTTAGCCAGAACCAAATTTAACTTTACACAACCAAGTTTTTCGGAACAAGGACGTACGCTATTTAATTTGAAGGAAATCGGTTCAGATTCAGATATAGAATTTCTCTCCCGATTTGACTCTTTTTACTCTAGATACCAGATAATTCAACGGATTTTCTTCAAAATTTACAAAACATTTTATATTTCAACTAGAAACACCTGTGGTGAAAAAGTGTTCGATCGGTTCAGATTTATATATAGCTCCCATACAAATTTCGCTACCGAATTGACTTTTTTCGCTCTAGAAACCACATATTGTATCAGATTGTCTTCAGATTTGGCAAAATATCTTATATTTAAGCTAGGAAGACCTGTGGTGGAAATTTGTCAGATCGGTTCAGATTTGTATATAGCTCCTATTCAAATTTAGCTCTCGAATTGACATATTCCGGTCTAGAAACCACATATTTTTACAGATATTCATCAAAATTGGCAAAATATCTTATATATCCACTAGAAAGACCCATGGTGAATATAGGTCAGATCGGTTCAGATTTATATATAGCTCCCTCACAAATTTCACTTCCCTTTTAACTTTTTCCACTCTATAAACCATATATTTTAACAGATCTACTTCAAATCTCGGAAAACAACTTATATTTCAACTAGAAACACCCATGGCGAAAATGGGTCAGATCGGTTCAGATTTACATGTAGTTTCCATATAAATTTCGCTCCCGGATTGACTTTTTCCGCTCCAAAAACCACGTAAAAAAGTCGGTGAAACTTTCTTAAAAATGAGCATAACACGTTTACTTGAAAAGTGAGTCACTTCATTCCATGTTTGGATATAGCCCCGATATAAATATTCTTCTCGATTTGACAAATTGGACCAGGTCATATTAGCCTATAATTAGAAAACATACAAAAATTCTTCCCGTTTTCTCTTTTTTACCGAATTGAAGTGTATTCGGATAGAAAGTGGAGTGGAGGCCCCGCCCGACTTTAGCCTTTCCTTATTTGTTTATCAATTCTATTAGTAGTTATAGAATATCTTTTTGTTTTGTTTCCATAGTATTTTGTATAATGAATTAAAAAAATACTTTACTTTAAAACATACTTTACAATAACAGTATTACATAGACATGTATTTATGTAGGTGGATACCTTCTCTGTTTGCTTTATAAAATAAAATGGTTTTTCTTTAAAAGAAATAGACATTATTACAATTATTGAAAAAATACACCACTAAATATTATTGATTGAACATCTGGAGTCGACTTCGGAGTAGGAGTCGGAGTCGAAACATTATAAAATGCTGGATGTGGAGTCGAGACAAAATTGCTCGACTCCGACGCCCTGTTCTAATTATACTAACTGTGTCATTCCGTTTGTAACACCTTAAAATAAAAAAATAAAATATAAATATTCTTGATCGTCTTAAAATTCTAAGACGATCTAACACACGAAAGGTGTGTATGCGCATTCCCCTTATAACAAAAAAGTGCATTATAAAGTGGATTTTATTCGTAGGTGTACCAATCAAACGACAAGAGCTAGAAACACGAAATTCGGTGTGTACATTCCTCCAATTGATAGATATATTATTTTTTCCAAATTCGTACTTTGAAGGGATAGAATGGGAATGAAGGGGTAAATGTGGTACAAACCAAACGGTAACACCTAGAATAACGAAATTCGGTGTATATATTCCTCTGACTCCGTGAACACGTAAAATAAATGGATTTTTCGAAATTCGTTCTTTTTGGGTCTAAAATAGAAAAAGGGGATAAAAATAGTACAAACTAAATGGCCACAGCTAGAATCCTGGAATTCGGTGCATACATCCCTCTGACTGCATAGACACGCAAGTTTTTCCAAATTCGTACTTTCAAGGGATACAATGGGTACAGAGGGATACAAATAGTACCAACTAAACGACTTACTAGAATGATGAAATTCGATGTGTACAACCCTCTAATAGTGTAGACACGTCAAATAAAGAGATTTTAGAAAGTCGTACTCTTAAGGCGGTAAAATAGGAAAAAGGGAATAAAATTGGTACCAACCAAATGGCCGCAGCTAAAATCATGGAATTCGGTGTGTACATCCCTCTGACTGCAGAGACACGCAACATAAAAAGATTTTTCCAAATGCGTACTTTTTAAAGTAACTTTAAAGTAGGGCAAAAATTGATTGAATCATGAAGTTAGGTTACACTGTGCAACATTTTTGAAGTCATTTCAAAATAACCATATACGGACACCGCTACATGATAAAAGACCAAAAAAAAAAGACCCGTGTTTTTTTCCCCCCCAAAGTCATGCACTTTTTTTTTATGGGCCCCCAGAGATTTGAGGCCTCGGTGTAATTTTTGGAAAAAAGTGATCATATTCTCAGGCTCATATCTTGCAAACCGTTCGGAATTTTGATTTACTCTCTGAGGCAAAGTTCTAGCTCTTGTCATAAAGAACAAAAACATATAAAATCAAAAAAACTTCATCTTCAAGGTCAAAATCGCAAAAAACTTAAAAAAATTCGATTTTTTTTAACCTTTTTTCCCCTGTTCAGGTCCATAGGTAGCAAACCGTTGAAAATTCAGGGAAACAATCAACTACAAAAATGTACCTAAGATCTCAATAAACAACTTCTAGAACATATGAACTTCCTAGGAATTATTCTTAACACCGTTTAGGTAGCGCTTAGGTAGCCGCAAAAGTGAAAAATTGTTAACTTTTTTAAGTTTTTTGCGATTTTGACCTTGAAGATGAAGTTTTTTTGATTTTATATGTTCACAATTTTTGTTCTTTATGACAAGAGCTAGAACTTTGCCTCAGAGAGTAAATCAAAATTCCGAACGGTTTGCAAGATATGAGCCTGAGAATATGATCACTTTTTTCCAAAAATTACACCGAGGCCTCAAATCTCTGGGGGCCCATAAAAAAAGTGCATGACTTTGGGGGAAAAAAAAAACACGGGTCTTTTTTTTTTTGGTCTTTTATCATGTAGCTGTGTCCGTATATGGTTATTTTTTTTCGTGTTGCACTGTGTTATTATACATAGTGCAAATATACGTGAGATAATGGATTTTCAAAATTTGTACTTTTGAAATTAAAATAGAATGGAAATACAACCCAGCTGTAGCACCCAATATTTACCAATATTAATGGCATTTAAGCTTTTTTTAAATATAAATATAAGAATATATTTTTTTTGAATTGACTTTAAGTATTATTTCGATATATAAACGTATTGGTAGCCTTGCCTTATAATCGTGGTTTGAAGTAATAAAAATATTATGTTTATTTATAAATTATTTTTTCAATATTTATATTTGTTTCGGTTTGGCTATAATCAAAATATTATATTTTCCTGTAATATTACTGCACTTTTACGAAATTGCTCTGTGGAATGCAATCCATGGTGGAGGGTATATAAAGTTTGGCCTGATGGTCTGTTTTTAATAATATATAAATGCAACGCTAATATCGAACCAAATCTCATCACTTTCCGTACATTTTGTCGATGAATTTGGCATATTTCGAATGGATAATGTGACGACGGATTTTCAGAGTAGGACCTGCAACACAGACAAGTTGAATTGGTTGTGGAATTTTCGCTGCTGCGATCATCCTCTACTTACCCAATTCATTGGTGGGTATTGAGAAATCGTGTGGCAACACTTCAAAGTATTGCACTTTCTGGGCATTGGATAATGCCTGTCGATTGTAGCTCTTGATGCCATCTCCCAAGGCTATTTGAATTTTATCACCCACCTTTACACGCACTGTATTGGGATCGAAATCTCTGAGATTTTCGGGTAACTGTATGTGTAGCATGTCAGAGAGGTGGGTATAATGCAGACCTAAAGCTGCCAACCATTTGATGGCTGCGGGCAGCAAAGTATCCAAAGGGTAACCTGACACGGGATCGATGTGGGTCTGCCAAGGAAATTCCTATATTACAAGCACACTTTGATTATTTTTCGAAACTGTGCTTCTTACCTTGAACGTTAACAGAGCCGTTAAATATTTCCGCTGATCACCAATGACCACGACATTGCTAATGCAAGGCAATTCCCTTTTGATCAGATCTTCAATATGAGTCGGTTGAATGTTCTCACCTCCCGTGGTGACAATCAATTCCTTGAGACGGCCACTGAGATACACATTTCCAGCCGAATCCAGATGTCCCACATCGCCAGTCCGAATCCAGTCATCCTGTGTAAAAGTTTCCGCGGTCTTTTTGGGCTCTTTGAGGTAGCCCATCATATTGGAGCGTCCTCGCAAGAGAATTTGCAGAATTATATGCAGTACTTTGCGTGAGAGACGACTTTTGGCATTAGATCATATTTACCTCTCCACGGCCATTTTCATCAGGTTCACGAATTTGTATTTCTACTCCCTGCAGTGGCTGGCCACTGGTTGTCAAATTGGGTCTTTCCAAATTGAGAGTCGCCGGACCACATATCTCCGACAAGCCATACGCTTCCGTCAAGGGTATATCTATGCTTAGGAATGCACGTTCCAATTCTTCGCTCACTGGGGCACTGCCAATGCAACAATATTTAATGCGATCCAGACCCATAGCAACTTTCAACCGATTTTTTGCCTTCGAATCCAAACAAGTCGATGAAGGTTTGCTGCAAACATACACAAGACACAATGGATATTCGTTAATATTTATATGTATATAAATCTTCTTACTCTGTTTTTTCGTCGCCCAAATGCTGCTGCATCATTGCATCCAACTCCAGCCTTAGAGTATCTTGTAACTTTTCGAAAATGCGTGGCACCCCCAAAAATATTGTGGGTTTCGCTGCCAGAAACATTTTTCCCAGCGAACCTTTCAAAGCGTTGCGATCTGCGAAATAAACAGTGGCTCCACATTCCAGGCCCAAGAACAACTCGAAGATTTGAGCGCCTATGTGGCACAGTGGCATATAGGAAATGATCGTTTCATGCCCTCGCTGGAGATCTGTCATCGATTTGGCCAATGAATGGGTACAGTAGACGATAGCATCGTGGGAGATCATAACACCCTTGGGCATGCCAACGGAACCGGACTGAAATGGAGAAAATTCGGTTGATAAGTGTACATAATTAATTAATTATATTTCCCATCTAATCTATGCATTATTTTCTCTCAACATTAATAATAGGAACCGTTTCTTTGTTTTAATTTTTAATAATTTAATCTTCGGAATTCTTCGGATTTATTCAATTTTTTAGTTATAATTTGATATGGCTAGAGGCTATATCTCCTAGGGACACTGGATTCAATTCATGAACAATACTCGGACAATGCTGAGGCACTGTACTCCTCCCTCCATCAATCATTTCCATCCAACTTACCGTAAATATGAGAAGAGCACAATCATTTGGCGCCACATCACGTTCACGCAACAACAGCTCTTCGCGCAGTGTCCCGCTGAATTGCATTCGGAACAAATCCGACCAGCGATAATAGCCCTCCTTCTTATCAGCTTCGTCGATGTCGAAGGGTCCATGCAGCTGGACAACAGCTCGCAATTGTGGCAAACGCGACCTGCTAGCTCTGACTTTGGACATCTGCTGAATATCGTCCACCACCACGACGGATGCATCCGAGGCGTCGAGTACATGGAACACCGATTCCGCAGAGTTAGTGGTGTAAATGCCGACCGCAACCGCATTGATGCGTAGGGCGGCCAATTGCAGGTAAAACCATTCGGGACAATTAAAGGCCAAAATCCCAACAGACGTGCGTGGCTGAACGCCCAGATAGAGCAGGGCCAGAGCAGTTTGCTCCACATTTGCGGCATAATCTTCATAGGTCACTGTAGTCCAGGTACCATTTTCTTGCGGATCTCTTTGAAAGGCTAACGCCGTTAAATCCTTATATTTCCGACAGCATTCATGGAAATATCGCGGTATGGTTTGAGGTCGAATTTCAGCGAAACTTTCCGCTGTAGCTAATATTTTCACAGGTTCTTGCAGGGAACATGACCTGGTGCTGGTAGCCGATTTAAGTGATGTCATCTGGGAATTCCTAAAGCTTGCACAACGCAGACCGAACTCGGAATGACTATGAATCTGCCATTGAAGATATCAACAGCAATTGCGGTAAAACCAGTTCATTTGTTATAAATGTTAATTTCATTTGATATGAATTCGCTATATAAATATAAAATAGAAACAATTTAAAAGTACACTTCTTCTTCTGAATATAGCCAAAGCAAGAAATTCTACTAGAGCGAAACAAGAATAATTACTTTCAGTTCTAGCTGGTATTGGTTGGTTGCCTTCACACTCACTCCCTCACTCACTTTCACAGTGGGCACCGTTGTGAATGGACCACACCACTGGGAAAGGTCTGGTCTGGTCCAGCCTGAAAGATGAAGATATTTGATTAGATCTTGGCATGAGCATAATGTAAATTTACTCATTTTTATATCCGCGTACCCACTTTTCAGAAGTTAATGAGAGAAAAAGGAGTAAATTGAGTTTTAGTATTAAAAAATCGGACTTTTAGCACTAAATGCATCCTATAATCAAAGGGGGCAATTCTCGGGCGGGTAAAACTTACTCTGAAAAAACGGGGAGCCTTTCAGCCGTTCCAAATATGTATATAGTAGGATGGATCACGAAAATAAATTGCAGCGGTCAACCCCCCCAGAAATGAAGATTGGATTGTTTAATGATGAACTACAAAATATTTCGTCAATGGGTCAAGCCATCTGTGAGCTAAACGCTCCTGAAAACACCTCTAAAAATCATGTTTTTCCCTTGTAATTTTTTATGGTGCATTTTTGTCCATTTTTTTTTTAATTAATAGACCCTTGGAAGCACTTTAAATAAATGTTTTTATTCTGGTCTTAGAATAATTCGGTAGTAGAATAATTGGGAGTTTATATAGATTTGATGTGGGTTTTCAAGGTGACAGCAAAAAACTCATATTTCTTGGAAACATTTCAGAAGAGGAGTAACGAAAAGTAAAAAGGAGGAATTAATACCTTTCGAATGATGCCTAAATGATGAATAACGGACGAAAACTGACGTCACTGACTCCATTTTTGTGAAATAATTTAATGTAGGCGATGGTTTTCACAGCCAAAATGTTCCATAGCTTTTTACAACAAGTAAAAACGGCGTTAAGTTCGACCGGGCCGAACTTTATATACCCTCCACCATGGATTGCATTCCACAGAGGTTGTCGGTTTTCGTAGAAGTACAGTAATATTACAGGAAAATATAATTTTTTAATATAGCAAACCAAAACAAATACAAATATTGAAAAAATAATTTTATAAATAAATATAATATTTTAATTATTTCAAACCATTATTTATTTCAAATCAAAAAATAAATATTCTTATATTTATATTTTCAAAAAGCTTAAATACCATAAATACTGGTAGATAGTGGGAGCTACTAATTCCAAAAGTACAAAAAAAATCCATTATCAGACGTACATAGTGCAAAATAACCTAACTTCATGATTCAACCAATTTTTGCCATAATAGAAAAGGTACAAATTTGGAAAAAAAACTTTTTATTTTGCGTGTCTATGCAGGCAGAGGAATGTATACACCGAATTCCATAATTCCAGCTGCGACCATGTGGTTGGTACCATTTTTACCCCCTTGACGTTTCTACGCAATTAGAATTTCATCATTCTAGCTGTAGTCATTTAGTTGGTACTATTTTTATCCCTCTGTACCATTGTATCCCTTGAAAGTACGAATTTCGAAAAATTCGTTCATTTTCGGATTCCTACGCAATCAGAGGAATGTATACTCCGAATTGCATGACTCTAGCTGCGGTCATTTGGTTGGTACTATTACTTCATTTTAACCCCAAAAAGTACGAATTTCAAAAACCTGTTTATATTTACCGAATTTCATTATTCCAGGTGTAGCCGTTTGATTGGTACCATTTTTATCCCTCCGTACCCATTGTATCACTTGAAAGTACGAATTTGGAAAAAACCTTTTATTTTTCTTGTCTACGTAGTCAAAGGAATGTATACTTCGAATTTCATGACTCTATCTGCGGTCATTTGGTTGGTACTATTTTTATCCCCTTTTTCTATTTTGTCCCCAAAAAGTACGAATTTCGAAAAATCCGTTTATTTTTCGTGTATACACAGTCATGTCTACGTAGTCAAAGGAATGTATACTTCGAATTTCATGACTCCAGCTGCGGTCATTTGGTTGGTACTATTTTTATCCCCTTTTTCTATTTTGTCCCCAAAAAGTGCTATTTTTATCCCCTTTTTTCATATTAACCCAAAAAGTACGAATTTTGAAAAATCCGTGTATTTTACTTGTCTATGCAATCAGAGGAATGTATACACCGAATTTCATTATTCTAGGTACAGCCGTTAGGTTGGTACCATTTTTATCCCTCTTTTCCCATTTTACCCCTTAAAAGTACGAATTTGAAAAAAATACTTTTATATCATGTATCTACTCAATTAGAGGAATGTACACACCGAATTTCGTGTTTCTAGCTGTTGTCGTTTAATGTGTACCATTTTTATCCCTTTTTTGCCCCATTTCACCCCCTACAAATAAGAATCACTTTATGGTGCAGTTTTTTGCTATAAGGGTAATACGCATACCAAATATCAAGCAAATATAAACAGACTTATTCAAAAAACATGCTTAAATACGCTAAAATATTAGGGATTATTGTGGGTATTTTTAGTCCTTGTGAGGGAAAAATTTTTCCCTTTGGGCCGATTTCGCCCCATTTCAATCCCAACCGATCTACGACTATAAGACGCATTTATGGAAAATTTGGACGTCCTAGCTCCTTTCGTTTAGATGCTAGCGTGCTTTCAACAGACGGACGGACGGACGGACATGGCTAGATCGTCTTAGAATTTTATGACGATCAAGAATATATATACTTTATAGGGTCTCAGGTCAATATTTCAAGGTGTTACAAACGGAATGACAAAGTTAGTATACCCCCATCCTGGAGGTGGAGGGTATAAAAATTAGTTCCGCGGCATCAATTTCATTCCGATGTTCAACATTTAGGCATCATTCGAAAGGTATTGACTGCAGCTATTTATTTTTTAAATAAAATACTAACACCAAATACGAAAAAGTTTTCAGTAGTCACTGTGAAAATCCACAAACAAATAGTAGCAATAATTCGACCAATAAGTTACTCTAAGACAAGAATCAAAATTTTTATTTAAAGTGCTTTCAAGGATTTATTATTACAGAAAAAAAATTGAGAACAAATATAACACAAAACTAGTTGAATAATATCATGATCTGCAAAATAGTAGTTTCTAGAGCTGTAATAGATCAGAATGGGGCCCCATTTGGGTTAACCAAAGTATGGACATATGGGCATCTCCCAAAAAAGTAAGGAAAGGCTAAAGACGGACGGACTTTCTATCTCATTACAATTCAAAAAACTGAAATCGGGAAGGATTTTTGCATCCTGTAAATGTATGTGTTTGACAAAAAATGTTAAATCGGAAAGGAGATTTGTATTGGCGCATATTGAAACCTGGAACGATATGACCCGCTTTCGCCATGTATGTTTATTGGTGAAATATAATATGTAAAGTTTGGCCAAAATCGGTTAAACATTCGCGAGCATCATTTATATGAGGGCCATATCTAAATCTGAACCGATCTTACCCACTTTCACCATAGGTTTTATAGTTGGATTATAAGATGTTGTGCCAATTTTAAAGAAAAAACGGGTACAACATGTGGATTTTAGAGCGGAAAAAATCAAATAGGGAGCGACATTTGTATGGGGGCTATATCTAAATCTGAACCGATAATACCCACTTTCAGCATAGGTGTTTCTAGTTCGATTATAAAAACATAATTAAATCGACTCAGCTAGTGATTCTAAGCCGATCGGTATACTTAAAGGTGGGTCTAGCTCGATTATTTCTTGGTGTTATTAACATTTGGTGCGAAACTAACTTACTAGTCCACGAAATGGTGTAGGGTATAAAAATTACACCGGGAAAAGGGTTATTTTGAGGAGCATTTAGCTCACAGATGGCTTCATCTAGGAACGAAATATTTTGTAAATAATCAACAAACCTTATTTTCGTGGGGTGACTGGAACTTGTTTTTCCATTTGTATGGACGGCGACCCAGCCTAGTATATAGTTGGTTAAAGGCTTTTGAAGGGAAAAAGAAACGTTTTTTCAATTTTGAAAATAAGAAAAAAAGCGAAAATCTGTAATACAAAAAAAATCTTTTTTTCGCATTATAAACAAATGCGTAAAAATATGTTAAAAAAACATAAACAAAAAAATTTAAATTTTCTTTAAAATCGAAAAATACGAAAAGTAGTCAACTTTGGGCCGATTTCTCAAATATATCCGATTGCCTGATTTTTAATGTTAATGTCTCAAAATAATCTTTGGGATCATAATTTTGATTTTTTACAGAACTCAAAAATATCTACTATTTAGAACAAACGTTATTGAATTTTGGCCGATGGATTTCGATTCTGAACCCCTGAGTGTCGTCAATTACTTTTCCATATTCATAATTTAGGCACCATTCGAACGAAAAAATACAGGGGTTTCCAACAAGAGGTGTTATTTTGGTATTCAAAGAAAAATGTCATTTTTTGAGATAAATGATCGGAATATAGGAACGTATGCCGTTAATAATGAAAAACAACATCAGCCAAATGGCCACCACGACCACGCTTACAGGACCATATCCTTTTCATGAAATTTTCCATAACCTAATCGCAAAGTGACTGCCCTAAGTCCTCGATAGCCTCATGAATTCTATATTTGAGGCCTTGAATCGTCGCTGGGCTTTTGGCGTAGACCTTATCTTTCACGTGGCTCCAAAGGAAGAAGTAGCAAGGTGTTAAATCACAAGATCTCGGTGGCTAATTGTGATCACCTCTTCCAGAGATAACACGCTCCGGAAACTTTTCCCGTAAAAGAGCAATGGTTTCGTTACTCGTGTCGCACGTAACGCCGTCTTGTTGAAAGTAAACGTTGTGCAGATCAATACCATCCAACTCCGACCACTGTTGATCAAACCTCATTTTCGAAAAAGTAAGGTCCAATGACCCCGCCAGACCATAAACCGCACCAATCAGTCACACGATGAGGAAGGAGAGGATTCTCAACAATAACTTTGCTTGTTGACGTAGCCACCGAGGTGGAAATGACTTTTCGATGAAATTCCGGATCATTTTCATTCATGAATTTTAATAATTTCATTGCGTTGTTGAAGCGTGTATCGTTCCCTTTTTATACCCTACACCACTTCGTGGACTAGGGTATTATAAGTTAGTTTCGCGCCAAATGTTTGTAACACCAAGAAATAATCGAGCTAGACCCACCTTTAAGTATACCGATCGGCTTAGAATCACCAACTGAGTCGATTTAACGATGTCTGTCTGTCCGTCCGTCCGTCTGCTGTCCATCTAAGCTTGTTCGCACTCTACAGGTCGCAATTGTTGTCCGATTGTCATGAAACTTGGCAGAAGTTATTTCTTCTGGCCAAGGACCATCGGATGAAATCGGTTCAGATTTAGATATAGTCCCCATACAAATGTCGCTCCCTATTTCAGTTTTTCCGCTTTATAAACCACATATTGTACCCGAGAAATTGGGTAAGATCGGTTCAGATTTAGATATAGCCCCCATACAAATGTCGCTCCCGATTTGACATTTTCCGCTCTAGAAACCACATATTGTACCCGATTTTCTTTAAATTTGGTACAACATCTTATAATTCAACTAGAAACACCTATGCAGAAATTGGGTAAGATCGGTTCAGATTTAGATATAGCCCCCATACAAATTTCCCTCCCGATTTGACTTTTTCCGCTCTAGAAACCACATATTGTATCAGATTGTCTTCAGATTTGTCAAACCATCTTATATTTAAACTATGAACATCTATGGTGAAAATGGGTGAAATCGGTTCAGATTTAGATATAGCCCCCATACAAATGTCGTTCCCGATTTGACTTTTTCCGCTCTAAAATCCACATATTGTACCTGATTTTCTTTAAAATTGGCACAACATTTTATAATCTAACAGAAACACCTATGCTGAAAGTGGGTAAGATCGGGTCAGATTTAGATATATCCCCAATACAAATGTCGCTCCCGAATGTTTAACCGATTTTGGCCAAACTTTGCATATTATATTTCACCAATAAACATACATGGTGAAAGCGCGTCACATCGTTACAGGTATCAATATACCCCCATACAAATGTCCTTTCCGATTTAACATTTTTGGCCAAATACATACATTTACATGATTCAAAAATCCTCCCCGATTTCACTTTTTTACCGAATTGAATTGTAATGAGATAGAAAGTGGGATGTATCATATAGTGGCTCCGTCCGTCTTTAGCCTTTCCTTACTTGTTTGGGAGATGCCTATATGTCCATACTTTGGTATAACCCAAATGGGGTCCCATTCTGCTCTATTACAGCTCTAGAAACTACATCTTACATCGGATCTTCATCAAATTTTGCATATCATTATATGTTTCAACTAGGAATATCTACCGTGAATGAGAAATATATAAGCGCATGTTTTGGCACAGGCTTCAAGTGTTGTTATAGGCCTTCAAATGTCCGTCCGATTCATCCTATTACCGCTGTATAATCTGTATTTGTATTTGGATCTTGATCAATTTTTCCAGATCATGTATTTACTTTACTCGGAATATCTGCTGGCAAATTGAATCAATTACTTTATTATTTACCATTCTCATTAAATTTGACTAAAGATGAATTTATAGTAACTGTATAATTTATATGAACTACATTAAATTGCTCTCATGAAATACCTGGGTTTAGTAATCAAAGCGAGGTATATACGCAGGGAATGGTGTAGGGTATTATATAGTCGGCCCCGCCCGACTTTAGCCTTTCCTTACTTGTTTTTTATGTTGGATTTTTGACCACATTTTTTTCTGAATTAATAGACCCTTGGAAGCACGTTAAATATTTTTTATTTTTGTCTTAGATTAATTCAATGGTAGTATTATTGGACGTTTATATAGATTTTTTGTGTTTTTTCAATGTAACATCTAATTTCTTGGAAACATTTTGTAAGAGGTGGAATCAATGCCTTTCGAATGATGTCTAAATGATGAATATCGGACGTCATGACTCCATGTTTGTACAATAATTTAATACAAGAGATGGATTATCAGAGTCAAAATTATCAAGCTCTTTGTACACAAATGAGCGCTGCGTCGCACAGTGGTTCAGAATCGAAATCCATTGACCAAAATTCAATAAGTATCGGCTTCGATTGTTATAAAATTTAGCATGAGCATAATGAAAATTTACTCATCTTCAGAAGTTAATGAGAGAAAAAGAAGTAAATTGAGTTTTTGTATTAAAAAATCGGACTTTTAGCACTAAATGCATCCTATCTTCAAAGGGGCCAATTCTCGGGCGGGAAAAACTTACCCTGAAAAAACGGGGAGCCATTCAGCCTTTCCAAATATGTATATAGTAGGATGGGTCACGAAAATAAATTGCAGCGGTCAACCCCCCCCCCCAGAAATGAAGATTGGATTGTTTAATGATGATCTACAAAATATTTCGTCAATGGGTCAAGCCATCTGTGAGCTAAACGCTCCTGAAAACACCTCTAAAAATCATGTTTTCCCTTGTAATTTTTTATGGTGCATTTTTGTCCAATTTTTTTTTTTGAATTAATAGACCCTTGGAAGCACTTTAAATAAAAAAAAATATTCTGGTCTTAGAGTAACTCGGTAGTAGAATTATTGGGCGTTTATATTGATTTGTTGTGGGTTTTCAAGGTGACAGCAAAAAACTCATTTTTCTTGGAAACATTTCATAAGAGGTGTAACGAAAAGTAAATAGGAAGAATTAATACCTTTCGAATGATATATTATGATTTTATAAAATACTAACACCAAATACGAAAAAGTTTTCGGTAGTCACTGTGAAAATCCACAATATAAACTTCCAATAATTCGACCAATAAGTTACTCTAAGACAAGAATCAAAATATTTTTTTAAAGTGCTTTCAAGGATTTATTATTTCAGAAAAAAAATTTTGAGAAAAAATGTATCACAAAACAATTAAAAACGGTGCTAAGTTCGGCCGGGCCGAACTTTATATACCCTCCACCTTGGATTGCATTACACAGAGGTTGTCGGTTTCCGTAGAAGTGCAGTAATATTACAGGAAAATATTAATTTTGTAATATAGCCAAACCAAAACAAATACAAATATTGAAAAAATAATTATATAAATAAATATAATATTTTAATTATATCAAACCATTATCTATTTCAAATCAAAAAATAAATATTCTCATATTTATATTTTCAAAAAGCTTAAATACCATAAATATTGGAAGATGGTGGGTGATACAGTTGGTTGTACTTCCATTCTATTTTCATTCCAAAAGTACAAATGTTGAAAATCCATTATCAGACGTACATGTGCAAAGTGAAAAATAACCCAACTTCATGATTCAACCAAGGTTTGCCGTAAAAGATGAAGTACGAATTTGAAAAAAACGTTTTATTTTGCGTGTCTATGCAGTCAGAGGAATGTATACACCGAATTCCATGATTCCAGCTGCGCCCATTTGGTTGGTACCATTTTTACCCCCTTGACATTTCTACGCAATTAGAATTACATCATTCTAGCTGTAGTCGTTTAGTTGGTACTATTTTTATCCCTCTGTAAAATTGTATCCCTTTTTTGCCCCATTTCACCCCCTACAAATAAGAACCACTTTATGGTGCACGTTTTTGCTGTAGGGGGAATGCACATACCAAATATCAAGCAAATATAAACAGACATATTCAAAAACATATTAAAAAAAATACGCTAAAATATTAGGGATTATTATGGGTATTTTTATTCTTTGTGAGGGAAAAATTTTTCCCTTTGGCCTGGTTTCGCCCCATTTCAATCCCCACCGATCTACGACTATAAGACGCATTTATGGAAAATTTGAACGTTCTAGCTTCTTTCGTTTAGATGCTAGCGTGCTTTCAACAGACAGACAGGCGGATGGACGGACGGACATGGCTAGATCGTCTTAGAATTTAATGACGATCAAGAATTTATATACTTTATAGGGTCTCAGGTGGATATTTCAAGGTGTTACAAACGGAATGACAAAGGTAGTATACCCCCAGCCTGGAGGTGGAGGGTATAAAAACATGATTTTAGGGTTATTTTCAGGAGCGTTTAGCTCACAGATGGCTTGATCTAGAAACGAAATATTTTGCAAATCATCATTAAACAAAACAAACTTTATTTTCGTGGGGTAACTGGAACTTGTTTTTCCATTTGTATGGACGGCGACGCAGCTAGTATATAGTTGGTTAAAGGCTTTGGAAAGGAAAAAGTTGTGTTGGTGCAAACTCAGACATTTGTTCAAAAAGGATGTTTTTTTAATTATTTATTACAAACAAACTATATTTGGCACGAACATAATTTTGGCGTTATAATGAAGCAAAGAAACCACAATTTCTAAAAAAAAAAATTGACAAAATAAAAAACGTTTTTTCAATTTTAAAAATAAGAAAAAGCGAAAATCTGTAATACAAAAAATCTTGTTTTTCGCATTATAAACAAATACGTAAAAATATATTAAAAAACATAAAAACAAAAAAATAAAATTTTTAATTTTCTTTAAAATCGAAAAATACGAAAAGTAGTCAACTTTGGGCCGATTTCTCAAATATATCCGATTACCTGATTTTTAATGTTAATGTCTCAAAATAATCCTTGGGATCATAATTTTGATTTTTTACAGAACTCAAAAATATCTACTATTTAGAACAAACGTTATTGAATGTTGGCCGCTGGATTTCGATTCTGAACCTCTGAGTGTCGTCAATTTCTTTCCCATGTTCATAATTTAGGCACAATTCGAACGGTATTGACTGTCGCTATTTATTTTTTATAAAATACAGGGTTTTCCAACAACAGGTGTTATTTTGATATTCAAAGAAAAATTTAATTTTTTGAGATAAATGATCGGAATATAGGAAGGTATGCCGTTAATAATGAAAAACAACATTTGACAAATGGCCACCACGACCACGCTTACAGGACCATATCCTTTTCATGAAATTTTCCATAACCAAATCGCAAAGTGACTACCCTATGTCCTCGATAGTCTCACGAATTTTATCTTTGAGATCTTCTAATCGACGCTGGGCTGTTGGCGTAGACCTTATCTTTCACGTGGCCCCAAAGGAAGAAGTCGCAAGGTGTTAAATCACAAGATCTCGGTGGCCAATTGTGATCACCTCTTCGAGAGATAACACGATCCAGAAACTTTTCCCGTAAAAAAGCAATGGTTTCGTTGCTTGTATGGCACGTAGCGCCGTCTTGTTGAAAGTAAACGTTGTCCAGATCAATACCATCCAACTCCGACCATACAAAAATCATTAATCATCTCTCGATAGCGCAATCCATTCACCGTATCTGTTGATCTAACCTCATTTTCGAAAAAGTAAGTTCCAATGGCCCCGCAGGACCATAACCCGCTCCTAACAGTCACACGATGAGGATTGAGAGGATTCTCAACAATAACTCTTGGGTTTTCCGAGCTTCAGATGCGACAATTTTGCTTGTTGACGTAGCCACCGAGGTGGAAATGGACGTCATCAGTCAAGATGACTTTTCGATGGAATTCCAGATCATTTTCATTCATGAATTTTAATAATTTCAATGCGTTGTTGAAGCGTGTATCGTTCCATTTTTTATTGGTATTGGCGTAGTTTCTACTTGTCAAATGTCAAAGAATAAAAGCTTCAAAAGTGACAGCTACCGAAGACCGGGTGATTCAAGAAACCCAGTAGATGCAGCCGTTCGTTTGATACCATTTTTATCCCTCTATTTCCATTTTACCCCTTAAAAGTACGAATTTAGAAGTAATAGTTTTATATTATGTATATCCTCAATTGGAGGAATGTACAAACCAAGTATCGTGTTTCTAGCTACTGTCGTTTGATTGGTACCATTTTTATCCCTGTTTGCCCCATTTCACCCCCTACTAATAAAACTAACTGTAGGGTGCACGTTTTTGATATAAGGGGAATGCGCATACCAAATATCAAACAAATATAAGCAGAGATATGAAAAAAAACATACTTAAATACTTTAAAATATTAGTAGTTATTACGGGCATTTTCAGAGCTTGTGAGGAAAAAATGTTTCCCTCTGGACTGATTTCGCCCAGTTACAAATTTTGGACGTTCTAGCTCCTTTCGTTTAGATGTTAGCGTGCTTTCAAAAGACGGACATGGCTAGATCGTCTTAGATTATGACGATCTAGAATATATATACTCAGTATATATATTGTATATATATAATGACAAAGTTAGTATACCCCCATACTGGAGGTGGAGGGTGAAATGAATGTTACTACCTTTCAAAGTCAATGTAATCAGTAGTTTAAATTTTAAATGGCCCTATAGGGTAGGCCATTTAGGTCTAGGTAATGCACGCTTTTAACGAGAGAGCCTACGTCTACTCGCCAACTTGCCTGTTCGTTCGTTGTCATAAACCCCCAAAGCCCAGAGATTCATCTAAGAATGATGTCGGACTAACAGCTTTGGACGATCACTGCTTCATACGTTCCTTTTCTTTTGGTTGAGAAGCTCGGTAGTGCATGAATATCACTTTTAACAGAAACTATCGATGAGAGAGGGATCCTATACTCATCTGTTCGATCGTTCTCACAAAAAAAACCCATGCCAGGGAATCCATACAACAATGACTTTGGAGATCACTCGTTATACGTTCCATCTCATTATTTTGGTTGAGAAGAGTGGGAACTGAAGCCAAATCCAAGGATTAAATAAGTACACAAATTAGTATTGGACCAAACTTTGTATAAAATTGTTTTGTAGAAAGAGTTAAGGAGGAGGAGCAAGGGCAGGAAGTGTCTTTTATTTGATAATATAAACATGGCTAGATATCTTAAAAAAACACCGCTAATGTGGAACAAACTCTCATCACTTCATCAATACATTTTGTTGATGATCTGGGCATATTTCGTATGGATAATGTTGCGCCGGATTTTCAGAGTAGGACCTGCAAGACAGACAAGTTGAATTGGTTGTCGGATTTACCTTTTTAAATATTTTCTGATCCGCCTCAACTTACCCAATTCATTTGTGGCTATTGAGAAATCATGTGGCAACACTGTAAAGAATTGTACTCTCTGGGCATTTGATAATGCCCGTTGGTTGTAGCTTTTGATGCCCTCATACAAGGCCATTTGAATTTTATCATCCAACTTTACATCCACTGTATTGGGATCGAAATCTCTTAGATTTTCGGGCAGCTGTATATGAAGCAAGTCCGAGAGGTGGGTATAATGCAGACCTAAAGTTTCCAACCATTTGATGGCTGCGGGCAGCAAAGTATCCAAAGGGTAACCTGACTGGGGATCGATGTGGGTCTGCCAAGGAAATTCCTATATTACAAGCACACTGTGATTATTTTGTGCTTCTTACCTTGAACGTTAGCAGAGCCGTCAAATATTTCCGCTGATCACCAATAACCATGACATTGCTAATGCAAGGCAATTCCCTTTTGATCAGCTCTTCTATACGAATCGGTTGTATATTCTCACCTCCCGTGGTAATAATCAGTTCCTTAAGGCGACCTGTGATATAAACATTTCCATTGGCATCCAGATATCCCATATCGCCAGTCAGAATCCAGCCTTGCTCGGTAAGAGTTTCCTTGGTCTTCTGGGGTTCTTTGAGATAGCCCATCATATTGGAGCGTCCCCGCAAGAGAATCTAAAGTATATAGAAAATAATTTATGATATGATAAAGTCCATCTCTATTTACCTCTCCTTCGCCATTTTCATTGGGTTGGCGAATTTTTGTTTCCGTTCCTCCTACTGGTTGGCCACTGGTCTTCAGATGGGGTCTTTCAAAATTGTAGATCACCGGACCACATGTCTCTGACAAGCCATAGGCTTCTGTCAGAGGCAGATCTATGCTTAAGAATACTCGTTGCAATTCCTCGGAGACAGGAGCGGCACCTATGAGACAACCTTTAAGGTGATCCAAACCCAAAGCGGATTTAATCCTTTCTGTGGACTTCGATGCCAGCCAATATTTAAATTTTGAAGTGGGTTTCCTAAAAACGAAATTACAAAGTAATGCGTTACTTACTAACTTACTGGGTGTCCTTACCCTGCCATTTGATCCATATGATGTTGCATCATTGTTGACCTGGTCATGTTGTTTACACACATTGTGAGACTTGAGGATTTTGCCTCCACTTGTCTTAGTGTTTCCTGGATCTTTTCGAAAATACGTGGTACCCCTAGAAATATTGTGGGTCTGGCGGCCAAAAACGTTTGGTGTAGCGTACCTTTCAATGCATTGCGATCTGCAAAATAAACAGTGGCTCCAGTTGCCAAGCCCACAAACACCTCGAAAAGTTGAGCGCCTATATGATTTAGCGGCAAATAGCTGACTATAGTTTCATGCCCCTGCTGCAGATAGGGCATAGAGTTGGCCAATGTTTGGGCATTGTAGAGGATAGCATCGTGAGAGATCATAACACCTTTGGGCATACCAACGGAGCCGGACTGAAATAAAGTGAATTAGATTGGAAAATGTAAAAAAAAAGAAGTTATGTTTGGCCGGGCCGAGCTTTATATACCCTCCATCAAGGACTGCATTCCACAGAGGCTGTCGGGAAATATATATATATCCTGGAAGTGGAGGGTATAAAAAAGTACGGGTATCGGATTTACAAGCATATGCCGATACAAGATTATATTCAAAATAATAATAATAATTTTCAGACACCTCTATTCCTCTCTCTCTATCAATTTAAATTCTTTGGAAAACCTTAACCTCCAACTTACCGTAAATATAAGCAGAGCACAATCATTGGGAGCTACTTGACGTTCACGCAGCACCAGCTCTTCACGCAGAGCACTACTAAATTCCATTCCAAACAAATCCGACCAGCTATAGTAGCCCTCCCTTTGATCGGCTACCTCGATGTCGAAGGGTCCCTGCAGCTGGACAACCGCACGCAATTGTGGCAAACGCGACCTGATGGCTCTCACTTTAGACATCTGTTGAAGATCATCCACCACCACCACGGATGCATCCGAGGTGTCGAGTACATGGAGCACCGCTTCGGGAGAGTTAGTGGTATAGATGCCGGCCACAACTGCATTAATACGTAGAGCAGCGAATTGCAGGTAAAACCACTCGGGACAGTTGACAGCCAAAATGCTAACGGACGTGCGTGGCTGAACGCCCAGATAGAGGAGAGCCAGGGCAGTTTGTTCCACATTCTTTTCGTACTCCTCATAGGTTATGGAAGTTCGATTTACTTCACCAGCCGCATCATTTTCTTGCAGAGGCCTCTCAAAGGCCAGCGCCTTTAAATCTTTATATTTTTGACAGCACTCGCGGAAGAATTCCGGTATGGTTTGAGGTCTAATTTCAGCCAAACTTTCTGCAGTAGCCAATATTTTCACTGGTTCGTGCAGTGAACACGAGATATTAGCGGTGGCAGCTTTAAGCGAAGTCATCACTATCGACGAGACTTTAATTAATGACGTCCAGATTAGCAATGACATAAATCTCTATGAAGTGAGTCTTGGTTAAAGACGCACTTGTTATCATTATTATTATTATCGCTAATATTATAATTAATATGAATAACATAATCGCATTGCACAATGTACTATTTATTAATTGTGGTAAGTTCAAGAAAAGTGCCGAGCTAGGAACATTGAAATTGCGTAGTGGGAACACTCGTAGGCACAATGCAAATAAAGAGGTTTTTTTGTCTAAAGGTAATTGCACCAGTTTTTTATTGGCGGACTTGGATGTTTGCCACTACTGGCCAAAAACACCAAACTTAAATTGAAACAAGTAAGAAAGGTTAAAGTCGAATAAGAATCACTTTATGGTGCATGTTTTTGTTTTAAGGGAATGTGCATAGCCAGTATCAAATAAATATGGGCTGACATATTAAAAACACTCTTAAATACTCTAAATATTAGGGAATTAATCACTCCCTGTGAAGGAAAAAATTTTCCCTGTGGACCGATTTCGCCTATGTATTCTGTGAAAATTTGGACGTCCTGGCTCCTTTCGTTTAGATGCTGCTTTCAACATACGAACTGACGGGCATGGCCAAATAGTCTTAGTCTCAGGTCGATATTTCAAGGTGTTACAAACGAAATGATAAATTTAGTATACTAATGCTATTATTGTGGTATAAATCATTTATTTTGGTGGTCCATTTTGTAGGAGGTGTTATGAAAAATAAATAGAAGGAATCAATACCTTTTGAATGACGCCGCGGCGTCAATTTCCTTCCGATGTTCATTTCGGCATAATTCGGCATGTTCATTTGTCTCTATGAAAAAACACCAAAAATTACTATAAATATCAAATAATGCGACCAATAAGCTACTCTAAGACAAAAATCAAAATTTATATTTAACGTGCTTGCAAGGGTTTATTATTTCAGCAAAAAAAAAATCGACAAAAATGCAGCATAAAAAAAAAAATTAGACGAGAAAATCATGGTTTTTAGGGTTATTTTCAGGAGCGTTTAGCTCACAGACGGCTTGATTTAGGAAGAAAATATTTTGCAAATCATCATTAAACAATTCAAACTTTATTTTCGTGGTGTGACTGGGAAATGTTTTTCCATTTGTATGGGCAGCGACCCAGCTTAATATATAGTACCCATACAAAAAATCGTTCCCTACTTTACTTTTCTTTAGCTTTTCACTGCCTTTATTTTCGTACTTTCTTTCTCTTACTACTCATTTCTACTTTGGACCTAAAACTATTTCTAATGGAAAACAAGCAAGGAAAGGCTAAAGTCGGGAGGAGCACTCCACTTTCTATCCTATTATAATTGAATTCGGTATAAAAGTGAAATCGGAAAGGATATTTGTATTCTGTATGTGTTTGACAAAAAAATATTAAATCCGACATATATCTCGATGGGGGTTTATTGAAACATGGAACGGATGTGGCCAGCGGTTTCACCATTTACGTTTATAAGTGAAATATAATATGTAAAGTTTGGCCAAAATCGGTTAAACATTTGAGAGCAACATTTGTATTGGGGATGTATCTAAATCTGAACCGATCTTACCCACTTTCAGCATAGGTGTTTCTAGTTGGATTATAAGGTGTTAAGTCAAATTTGAAGAAAATCGGAAACAATATATGGTTTCTAGAGCGGAAAAAGTCAAATCGGGAGCGACATTTATATGGGGGCTATATCTAAATCTGAACCGATCTAATCCGCTTTCGCCACAGGTGTTTCTAGTTAGATTATAAGGTGTCAAGCCATATTTGAATAAAATCGGGTACGATATGTGGTTTCTAGAGCGGAAAAAGTCAAGTCGGGAGCGACATTTGTATAGGGACTATATCTAAATCTGAACCGATTTGCCTCAAATTAAATAGCGTTCGTCCTTGATCCACAAAACTTACTTGTGCCAATTTTTGTTAAGATCGGACTATAATTTGCGACCTGTAATTTGACAGACGGACATTGCTAAATCGACTCAGAAAGTGATTCTAAGCTGATCTGTATAATAAACGATGGGTCTAACTCGTTTCCTTTTGGGTATTACAAACAAATCCACAAAGACATAATACTTTCGTGGAGTGTATAAATAGGTAAGCACTATCCCTATGTGAAATCTCATTAAATGGGAGCTGAATAGTCGCTTATAACCTATAGTCTTATACCCAGATTTTCGAAATACCTCATTGTGCTGTGTCTTTGAATCTCCATTGATAGTGATAACAAAATAATCAATTAAAATAAATTATTGCTACCACGACAGAGCGACTTGATTATAGAGAAACTCACAAATAGAATCTAAAGAAAACTTAAAAGCTGAAGAAGACAAGATGGATTCCTCTTCTTAAACACCTACGAAAATTCGCGCGAAAATCGAAGAAAAATGGGCAATGTTATCCAAAACAAAAAAATCATTTTCAGCATTGAGGCAATTGCCAAAAATCAAGCACTTGGGGTTTAGAAAACCACGTGTAATTATTGAGAAATAAATGCGTGCACAACGTGTTACAATTTGGTACATGGTGACGCCATTGAATCATACTTCGTTTAAGCTGCAGTGTCACTTTATGGTTCGCGAAATCTCACAGTGGTTCAATATAGAATTAAAATTGGTATCAGTACCACTGTCATCACAGTACGTTTGCAATCATTTCAAAATTTGGCATGACCGAGATGCCCACATTTGAATGTTCACCCAGTCGGCTAAATAAACACTAGCAATCCAAAACATAGCTAATCATCTACACCTTTTTCAATTGTAATTCAAACGACATCACTTGAAATTCAAAAGATACCAGTTGAAATTCAAAAATTACATTTGTAATTCAAAAAATGTCACTTGAAATTCAAAAATCATCATTTGCAATTCAAAAGACAACATTTGAAATTCAAAAGTCGTCATTTGTAATTCAGAAGACATCATTTGAAATTCAAAAGACATCATTTGAAATTCAAAAGACATCATTTGAAATTCAAATCTCTTCATTTGTAATTCAAAACTCGTCATAAGTAATACAAAAGACACCATTTGAAATTCAAAAGTTTTCATTTTTCATTATTCCATTTGTAATTCAAAAATTATTCCATTTGCAATTCAAAAAGGGTAAACAAAATTATTTAAGCAAAATATACATTAGGTTGGGTAGCATTTCTGTAAATTTTAATATTCTGCTGTTTAGAAAACAGATTTACGTACCTCCCACGCAAATCACTCTAACCTATTAAATTTAAAGATTTTATAACTTCTATACGGACGATCGGAATACTCTGAAATTTGATATTTGGTAATGTTTTCATAGACGGTATCTACACCTGCAATATGAGCGATATTGCAAGACCTCTCACACAAATTGGCAAAAGCTTTGATTAAAATAAAACTGATCAGTAACAATTTAATATTGGAAATGGTTTTACAATCACTTTATACCTGTAAAATAGTTATGATTTGTTGTACCCCCCACACAAATAACCCGACCCTAAGTAAAATGCAAGTCCTTATAAATTATATGCAGATGCTCACTGAGTTGGTGAAGGTTATAAACTATATATGAAATTACCGAGATTTTACATCATTATAATTATTAGTTGCTTTTCATTTTATTAAATCTGTTTCCAAAATTGTAGAATATCCAACTTTGCAGAAAAAATAAATGCTACCCCACCTAATGTATATTTTCTTAAATAAGTTTGTTTACATTTTTGAATTTCAAATGGAATCTTTTGAATTTCAAATGGAATACTTTTTGAATTTCAAATGGAATCTTTTGAATTTCAAATGGAATACTTTTTGAATTTCAAATGAAAACTTTTGAATTTCAAATGGTGTATTTTGAATTACAAATGACGACTTTTGAATTTCAAATGGTGTCTTTTGAATTACAAATAACGAGTTTTGAGTTTCAAATTATGTTACGCAAATTTTACCCAAAGATCTTCACATACAAGATTCACTAGGTGCAATAATTAAAAGCACGAGACCATCATATGTTTTATTCTTTTGCCGATTGCGCTCTAGAGCAGTGTGTCATAAAAATCACGAAGGCGACTATAAGTTTCCCGAATAGAATAAGTTTCAAAAAAATCTCGAGGCGTCTATAAGTTTCCCGAATTGATGAACGATATTTTTAAAAACTTCTCAATCATTTTTGAAAGGGCGGCAATCGGTCAACGCCTTAAATTTTTATACATGTAAGGCATTTCGATTTCATACAAACGAAATAAATTTAGACTAAACGGATTTTGAGCATTTTTTAAATGACAACAATTTAAATTTTAAGTGTTTTGTGCTTCTCGTTCGTTTGCGAGAATCATCTCCTTATAGAGGCCGGGTTTGATGTTGAAAAGTCGCTGCGAAGCCACTTGAAAAGACTTTTGACATGGTCGAAATCATGATCGTGGTAGTCTGCAGCCAAGTAATAAATGTCACCATGCCATTTGTAAATAAATTTGCATTCTATTAAATATAGAAGCAAAATGGTCTTGAGCCAGGACAATATCCCAGTTCAAATCAAATATTGATTACAGACCAAAAAATGCAAACGAAAAAACTAAAACCAGAAATTAAAAAAATAATCAGTACTTTTTATGGCCGAAATTAATTTAGAATTTAAAATGGCCCTTCCTATATTAGGGCAACGAGATATACCAGCTAACTACATCCGGTGCCATTTACACGTTGTGCTATTGCATGATTTAATCCAATTTCCATTTCCAATTTTTTCCATTATCAAATTCTTGAAATTTTTATTATAAAAATAAATTTAATTTTTGTTGTTAGTGCCAATGGCCTGAACAACCAGCTGACGGGCACGGGTACTTCATCTAGTCGTTTAGTTATGCAGCGCTTAATTTGCATATCGGTAGCGTTCTTCTCTTTGTTATTTATGTATAAATTAATCAGTTGTTGTTATATTCGAGTAGACTTTCGTATCAATAACTAGTAAAAAAGGCGTTAAGTTCGGATGGGCCGAACTTTATATACCCTCCACCATGGATTGCATTCCACAGAGGTTGTCGGTTTTCGTAGAAGTGCAGTAATATTACAGGAAAATATAAATTGTTTAATATAGCCAAAACAAATACAAATATTGAAAAAAATAATTTTATAAATAAATATAATATTTTAATTATTTCAAACAATTATTTATTTCAAATCAAAAAATAAATATTCTTATATTTATATTTTCAAAAAGCTTAAATACCATAAATATTGTTAGATAGTGGGTGCTACAGTTGGTTGCATTTCCATTCTATTTTAATTCCTAAAGCACAAATTTTGAAAATCCATTATCAGACGTACATAGTGCAAAATAACCTACCTTCATGATTCAACCAATATTTGCCTTAAAAAGAAATACGAATTTGGCAAAAAACTTTTTATTTTGCGTGTCTATGCAGTCAGAGGAATGTATACCCTGAACTCCATGATTCCAGCTGCGCCCATTTGGTTGGTACCATTTCCACCCCCTTGACGTTTCTACGCATTTAGAATTTCATCATTCTAGCTGTAGTCGTTTAGTTGGTACTATTTTTATCCCTCTGTACCAGTGTATCCCTTGAATGTACGAATTTCGAAAAATTCGTCTATTTTCTGTTTCTACGCAGTTAGAGGAATGTTTACTCCGAATTGCATGACTCTAGCTGCGGTCATTTGGTTTGTACTATTATTATCCCCTTTTTTCATTTTAACCGCAAAAAGTACGAATTTCGAAAAATCTGTTTATTTAAGTGTCTACGCAATCAGAGGAATGTATACACCGAATTTCATTATTCCAGGTGTAGCCGTTTGGTTGGTACCATTTTGATCCCTCCGTACCCATTGTATCCCTTGAAAGTACGAATTTGAAAAAAAAAAACTTTTTTTTCATATCTACGTAGTCAGAGGAATGTATACTCCGAATTTCATGACTCTAGCTGCGGTATTTGATTGGTACTATTTTTATCCCCTTTTTTCATTTTAACCCCAAAAAGTACGAATTTTGAAAAATCTATGTATTTTAAGTGTCTACGCAATCAGATGAATGTATAGACCGAATTTCATTATTCTAGGTACCGCCGTTTGGTTGGTACCATTTCTATCCTTCGTTACCCATTGTATCCCTTGAAAGTACGAATTTGGAAAAAAAACTTTTTTTCATGTCTACGTAGTCAAATACTCCGAATTTCATGACTCTAGCTGCGGTCATTTGGCGGTACTATTTCTATCCCCTTTTTCTATTTTGACCCCAAAAAGTACGAATTTCGAAAAATCAGTTTATTTACCGTGTCTACACAGTCATGAATTTCGAAAAATCCGTGTATTTTACTTGTCTATGCAATCAGAGGAATGTATAGACCGAATTTCATTATTCTATTCACATTTTACCCCTTAAAAGTACGAATTTGGAAAACATATTTTTATATTATTTAGCTACTCAATTAGAGGAATGTACACACCAAATTTCGTGTTTCTAGCTGTTGTCGTTTAATATGTACCATTTTTATCCCTTTTTGCCCCATTTCACCCCCTACAAATAAGAATCACTTATGGTGCACGTTTTTGTTATAAGGGGAATGCGCATACCAAATATCAAGCAAATATAAACAGACATATTCAAAAACATGCTTAAATACGCTAAAATATTAGGGATTAATATGTTTATTTGTTCTCCTTGTGAGGGAAAAAATTGTCCCTTACAGCCGATTTCGCCCCGTTTCAATCCCAACCGATCTACGACTATAAGACGCATTTATGGAAAATTTGAACGTTCTAGCTGCTTTCGTTTAGATGCTAGCGTGCTTTTAACAGACGGACAGTCGGACTAACGGACATGGCTAGATCGTCTTAGAATTTTATGACGATGAAGAATATATATACTTTATAAGGTCTCAGGTCGATATTTCAAGGTGTTACAAACGGAATGACAAAGTTAGTATACCCCCATCCTGGAGGTGGAGGGTATAAAAATCACATATTTTTTAATCGAAGATAGGCAATCGAATATAATTGTTGTATCAGTAATAAATTAAGTTGTATTATTAGACTGTGAACTTTGCAATTAAAAAGAAACGAGTAAAAAAGCAATAAAACTTCGCAAGAAAAAATAAAAATTTTGTGTTAGTGACCAAGATAGTATATATTTTTTATATGCGTTAAGGCATACTGATTCATAAAATGAGCATATACAATTTGTAAGGAAATATTTTTTTGGAGACTGATCACAAACCACTGCAAACAGATAATTTGCTCATGCGAGACATCTTCTAAGTAAGTGAGTAAATCTGACCATCCTTCAGTCTATGTCAATTACAATTCAATAGAGACTCGTCAACCACCCCATTCATGTTGCAACGATTCCTTTAATTATGGCTTTAATGGGCTTTTAATTGGCAATTTTTATGTGTTCGGAATTTTTTGCCCAATCTCCTACAACGTACAAATTAAACTTAATTCCTTTTAACAATTTGCCAAAAAGTAAGAAAAGAGAGTATGGCTCGAAATCCCCCAACAAATGTCAGAGGCTTTTATGTATTTTTTCATTGGGGGGGGGGGGGGGGAAGAATAGAAAACTACAACAGAAAACCATTTTTCTCTGAAGAAAAGGAAGAGAAAAGAAACGAAAACAAACAAACAATACAGCGCCTGATTTTCCCCACATTCTTGTTTGAAGAATAATGGCCAAGACGATGTAGACCCGGCCAACACCAAGGTCCATGGAGTTGCTGTTGAGGAAAATCTTTCAACAACTTTGCCCCAAACAACTTTTGGAAACTAAAGATGCGGATGAAACTTTGAATGAAAGAGAAGAAGAAGGCGAGGCAGAAGCAAAACAACGACATTACAAATTCATCCTTTGTGAAATGGGTTGCCCAGTCCAAAAAGGATAAGAGGAAGGAAACGTCTTCGCAGCAACGTGCATTTCCATTTTTTCGGCTTTTTTCCCCTGTTTGCCTCAATGCAGCAAAAGCAGTAAAATTCAGCATCAACAGTGTGCGCCGCATGCGGCAACAACAGAAGCAACAGCAAGAGAAATTGTTGCAACATTAGGAATATTTTGGGCATATTGCCAATTTGGTGAGGCCGGGAGGCCTATGTTTGCCATGTTGCAGTGCTATTGTGTATGTTGGCCGTACGTACGTACGTACATACGTCCGCTCTGCCCTATTGTGGAACGTCGAGTCGAGAACATGACTCGTAACAAATTGCAGTAAAATGAAACATAATAAACTATTTGCCTTTTTGCATTTAGTCTGCTTCGTGTGTGTGTTGTTTTTATTGTGGTTGGTAAAACTCGTCATCGTTTATTCTTTTTTTTTTGCAACAAATTATAAAATATGCTTTATTTTGAGTGCTGTTTGACAAACACTGTGGTACGGATCTGATGGATGGACCGCCAGTCAAAGGAGATAGTGGCCAGACGATGTTGGAGAGTAACGACACGAAGGAGGTGTTGAAATGAAATTTAAAGCATCAGTAGAAATATTTTATAAAGCCCTCCGATAGATTTCTTTAAAACATCTTCTTTTGATGGATTACACTATGAAACAAAAATAAAAATGTTGTGACCTAAACTAAAAATCTGTTTTTGTGTACATTATTTGAACAATATTTGTACCCTTATTTTTGGAATATAGGTCGGATCACACCCGCTTATATGTTCAATTAATTGTAGTTATGATGACTATAAATGTGAGTTTCACATAGAAACAGTCTCCAAAAAAATTAAAAAATATATATTTTTTTTCGTTTTTTACATGTAAAATATCTGTGGATTAGGGGTAGGAAGGTGCACGACTTTTCTATTTTGATATGCTAGAACACTTAATTTTGTGAGGTTCGGAAAAAAATCATGAACCAAAAAATGGTGGTGGTGATGGGGTGAGTGTAAGATGGCGCTCATCGGGGTCAACTGTGAGCGAAAAAAGAGGGTAAAAATACACAAATAACCCCAAAACTGCCTCGGAGTTGCCCCCAGAGGGATTAAATGTAAGACCGACTCTCATTAATTTTTCCTCCCCAATATTTTTTTTCGATCATACTTACCCCCTATCACCACTCATTAGGGGCGGGGAGATCCCATACAAAAAATATTTTTTTTATAAAATTTGCTCTTACTGGCCCAAGGAGGCCGCTATTGGAGTCAAATGTATGACCGACCCAAAATATTTCCTCAGAACATATCTAGCCTCTATCCCCAACCCTTAAAGTGGTTCCCACACATTTTCTTATTTTTTTATAATTTTGTTTAATTTTTTAATGAAGGAAAGGCTCAAAACTGCACCCTAGTCACCCCTAGAGAGAAGGCATGTAAGACTGGCTCCCATTAATTTTCTCTCCCCAACATTACCTGTCCCTATCTCCACTCAATAATGGGGCTCCCATACAAAAACTACATTTTTATAAAATTTGCTCCCACCACTCTAATGTGGCAAAGAAGCTCCTAGTGGAGCCAAATGTATGGACTAACCCCCAATTTTTTTTCAGCCTCAAATATTTTCTCAGAACACACCTACCCTCCAACTACAACCCTTATGATGGCCCCTAGAGGGAAGAAGTGTAAGACAAACCTCCATTAATTTTCCCTCCTCAACATTTTCCCCAAACTTACCTACCCCCTATCACCACTCCTTAAGGGAAAAGTTGATAGACTTCCTAGAATGCTTAAGGGGCAAAATTTGTATAATAATTACTCCCACCACTCTAGGGGAGTCAAATGTACAAATGTTAGGGCACAACAAAAAAACTTGGCTCTGAAAATCCATCTCCAGCATTAAATTATTTCTGTGGCGTCATTTTTCGTCCGATTCGCCCTTTAAAACACAAATCGGACAAAAAATTGGTAGTTACAGCGGTTTTTTTTAATGTATAAAAATAACACTAAAATCGCATAAAAACTGGCTAGCTCACGAATGGAACATATATATATCCTCCATCATGGATTGCATTCCACAAAGGTTGTCGATTTTCGTAGAAGTGCAGTATTTACAGGAAAATACAGTATTTACTGAAAAATGTTAATTTATTTAAATATATATATTTTATTATGCACTCCACGAGGGCATTATGTCTTTGTGCATTTGTTTGTAACACCCAAAAGGAATGGAGATAGACCCATTGCTAATTATACCGATCGGCTTAGAATCACTTTCTGAGTCGATTTAACAATGTCCGTATGTCTGTCCATCTCCAATTGTAGCCAGAACCAAACCAAACTTTGCACAAAGAAGTTTTTCGGGACAAGGAGAACGATATTTAATTTGAAGAAAATCGGTTCAGATTTAGATATAGCCCCCATACGAATTTCACTCCCGATTTGACGCTTTTCACTCTAGATACCACATATTTCAACAGATTTTCTTCAAAATTGGCAAAACATCTTATAGTTCCACTAGAAACAGCTGTGGTAAAAATGTGTTAGATCGGTTCAGATTTATAAATAGCTCCCATACAAATTTCGCTCCCAATTTGAATTTTTCGGCTCCAGAATCCACATATTTCAACAGATTTTCTTCAAAATTCGCAAAACACCTTATATTTCAACTGCAAACACTTGTGTTAGATCGGTTCAGATTTACATATAGCTCCCATACAAATTTTGCTCGCAATTTGATTTTTTCCGCTCTAGAATCCACATATTTTAACAGATTTTCTTCAAAATTGACAAAACATCTTATATTTAAACTAGGAACACCTATGGTTAAAATGGGTCACATCGGTTCAGATTTACATATAGCTCTCATACAAATTTCGTTCCCCCAGAAACCGCGTATTTTCAGAGAATTTCTTAAAATTGAGCTTAACACGTTATACTTGAACTAGAAGAACTTATTGTGAAAGTTAGTCACTTCATTCCATGTTTGGATATAGTCCCGATACAAATATTATTCTCGATTTGACACATTGGACCAGGTCATATTAGACTGTGATTAGGAAACATAAAATTTTTTCCCGTTTTCACTTTTTTACTGAATTGAATTGTATTCCGATATAAAGTGGAGTGTATCATATGTTTATACTATATTAGTAGATAAGTTTTTTAACACCGATAGAAAATATGTTAAATGTGTATTTTGTAGTTTATATTACATCGGACAATAGGTTCAGAATTACAAAGTCTTTTCAATACAAGTCAATTCAATAAGTATATATAAGGCAGCAATCTTCAATAAAAGCTTAAATGTCATAAATCTTGGGTGATAGTGGGTACATTTTCAGCTACTGCCGTTTGGCTAATTGTACTTCCATCCTATTTTAATTCCAAAAGTACAAATTTTGAAAATCGTCTCTACGCGGACATTTGGTTGGTACAGGTTTTATCCCCTTTTTCCATTTTAACCCCTAATAGTACGAATTTTGAAAAATTGCTCTCTATTTTATACGTCTACGCAATCAGGGAATTTCATTATTCTAGGTGCAGCTGTTTGGATGTTACCATTTTTATCCCTCTATTCCCATTTTACGAATTTTGGAAAAAAAAAAACTTTTATATTATGTATCACTAATTTAGAGGAATGTACACACACGCTGTTGTCGTTAGGTACCTTTTTTATCCCTTTTGGCCCATTTCAACCCCTACGAATAAGAATCACTTTATGGTGCACGTTTTTGTTGTAGGGAGAATGCGCATACACAATATCAAATAAGTACAAGCAGACATATTAAAATAAGATGCTTAAATACTATAAAATATTAGGGGTTATTATGGGTATTTTCAGTCCTTGTGATTTGCTATCCACCCCATGCACACTGGTCCCAAAACCATTTTTTATGGCATAAAGTCGAAAAATAAACATACAGTCTAGTAATTTTGCACATTTGCTAGACATATCATACGCAAAAAATAAAAATAAAATTGGGCCGATAGGACCACGCCCACTACCACCTCCTCAATATATAACCAACATAATTATCACCCTGTATTGGTACAGGGTGACCAAAAACAAAATTTTATAAAAAAGCTTAAAAGAATGAAGAGTTGTCTATTTTGACGAAATGTGTTTTTCTAAACATTACTACAAAAGCAAAATATAGCATACTAGTATAGTAGTATACTTTAAACTGCAATTTAAATAATTATTTCAAGAAAAAAAGTACAAGTAAGGAAAGGCTAAAGTCGGGCGGGGCCGACTATATAATACCCTACACCACTCCCTGCGTATGTACCTCGCTTTGATTACTAAACCCATTTATTTCATGGGAGCAATTCTATGTAGTTCATGTAAATTATACTATAAATGCATTTTTAGTCATATTTAATGAATATGGTTAATAATAAGGTAATTGATCCAATTATCCGATAGACAAATACAAATTATACAGTAGTAATAGGATGAATCGGACCGACATTTCAAAAGGGGGCCTATAACTACATTTTGGGCCTGGTCCAAAACATGGGCCTATATATTTCTCATTCACGGAAGGAATTACTGGTTGAAAAATACCATGATCTGCAAAATTTGATGAAGATCCGATGTAATATTTAGTTTCTAGAGCTGTAATAGATCAGAATGGGACCCCATTTGTGTTATACCAAAGTATGGACATATGGGCATCTCCCAAACAAGTAAGGAAATGCTAAAGACGGACGGACTTTCTATCCCATTACAATTCAATTTGGTAAAGTGAAATCGGGAAGGATTTTTGCATCCTGTAAATGTATGTGTTTGACAAAAAATGTTAAATCGGAAAGGACATTTGTATAGGGGTATATTGAAACCTGGAACGATGTGACCCGCTTTCACCATGTATGTTTATTGGTGAAATATAATATGTAAAGTTTGGCCAAAATGGGTTAAACATCCGGGAGCAACATTTGTATGAGGGCGATATCTAAATCTGAACCGATCTTACCCACTTTCACCATAGGTTGGATTATAAGATGTTGTGCCAATTTTAAAGAAAAACGGGTACAATATGTGGATTTTAGAGCGGAAAACGTCAAATCGGGAGCGACATTTGTATGTGGGCTATATCTAAATCTGTACCGATCATACCCACTTTCAGCATAGGTGTTTCTAGTTAGATTATAAGATGTTGTGCCAAATGTAAAGAAAATCGGGTGCAAGATGTGGTTTCTAGAGCGGAGGGAGTGACATTTGTTTAGGTCTATATATAAATCTGAACCGATCTTACCCAGTTTCAACATACGTGTTTCTAGTTCGATTATAAGATGTTCTGCAAAATTTAAAGAAAATCGAGTACAATATTCGTTTCTAGAGCGGAAAATGTCAAATCGGGAGTGACATTTGTATGGGGGCTATATCTAAATCTGAACCGATCTTACCCAATTTATGCATACGTGTTTCTAGTTCGATTATAAGATGTTCTGCAAAATTTAAAGAAAATCGAGTACAATATGTCGTTTCTAGAGCGGAAAATGTCAAATCGGGAGCGACATTTGTATGGGGGCTATATCTAAATCTGAACCGATCTTACCCAATTTTTGCATACGTGTTTCTAGTTCGATTATAAGATGTTCTGCAAAATTTAAAGAAAATCGAGTACAATATGTCGTTTCTAGAGCGGAAAATGTCAAATCGGGAGCGACATTTGTATGGGGGCTATATCTAAATCTGAACCGATCTTACCTAATTTTTGCGTACGTGTTTCTAGTTCGATTATAAGATGTTCTGCAAAATTTAAAGAAAATCGAGTACAATTTGTCGTTTCTAGAGCGGAAAATGTCAAATCGGGAGCGACTTTTGTATGGGGGCTATATCTAAATCTGATTCGATCTTACCCAATTTTTGCATACGTGTTTCTAGTTCGATTATAAGATGTTCTGCAAAATTTAAAGAAAATCGAGTACAATATGTCGTTTCTAGAGCGGAAAATGTCAAATCGGGAGCGATATTTGTATGGGGGCTATATCTAAATCTGAACCGATCTTACCCAATTTTTGCATACGTGTTTCTAGTTGGATTATAAGATGTTCTGGAAAATTTAAAGAAAATCGGGTACAATATGTGGTTTCTAAAGTGGAAAATGTCAAATCGGGAGCGACATTTGTATGGGAGCTATATCTAAATCTGAACCGATTTCCTCCAAATTCAATACCGATGGTCCTTGCCCAGAAAAAATAACTTCTGCCAAGTTTCACGACAATCGGACAACAATTGCGACCTGTAGAGTGCGAACAAGCTTAGATGGACAGCAGACGGACGGACGGACGGACAGACGGACAGACAGACATCGTTAAATCGACTCAGCTGGTGATTCTAAGCCGATCGGTATACTTAAAGGTGGGTCTAGCTCGATTATTTCTTGGTGTTACAAACATTTGGCGCGAAACTAACTTATAATACCCTAGACCACGAAGTGGTGTAGGGTATAAAAATGTATAAAAAATATATTATCACCTATCCTTAAATCGCAAACTGATTAGAATGTTTAGTATATTTTTTATCCTCCTTAGTATATTTTTTATTTTGTATTTTTTTTTATTATCCTTATGCTATCTCAATTTTTATCGATTTTACGTAAAGTTCAGTGAAATTGACGAATGTCGGTAATTTTTATATCAAAGAACAATATTTTGTGTTTTAATTTCCCCGTTGGAATTGTGGGATTTTTATATCACAAAAACTGTTTCTCAAAAGTAACACGGTTGCAAATTATTTTTTTGTTTTATTAGGCCCCCCATTCACGTTCAGTTTTAACTGTCAGTTTGAACTGTTCAGCTAAAACTGTCAGTTGAAACTGTATGTGTGTGGTATATAACTGACAGTTGTACTCAACTGTTCAGTTTAACTGAGAAATATAAAAATTTTATATTTTTAACTGACAGTTTTAACTGAAGTGAACGTGTGTGGGGGTTCGCTGTACTGTTCTCAGTTCAATTTGTGTCGAGCGAGAGTGCGTATCATCATGTCGCGTAAACAGAACCAAGTTATAGTTGATTTTATTGGAATATATAGATCTGAACCTATTATAAATTATAAGATATGTATATAATTATAATTATAATTATAATTATAAGATATGTACATTAGGGCGTACCTCAAAAAAAAGTTAGCCGTACACCTTCGAATATGAAGTATTATTGAAAGGTAGTTTCAAAAATTTTTTTTTTTATTTTTTTATGCCGAACGTAGGGGTCGCGCTTTTACATTTTTCTATATAACTTCTGCATTTATAAACGGATTTTAAAGTGTGATACATCGATGTTTTTGTCTCGACGAGGCCGATTTTTTTGTCTTTGAAGTCAGTGAGCTCAAGCACCCCCTTCTGGTACTTACCCATCATATCTCAGTTGCTACTACCCTAATGTACCACTCTAATATCAGAAAATTAAAGCTCGCATAAAATCATGAAACTCTTCCTAAGGAAGTATGTCGATTTTCAAAAAAGTCGGCCTCGTCGAGACAAAAACATCGATGTATCACACTTTAAAATCCGTTTATAAATGCAGAAGTTATATAGAAAAATGTAAAAGCGCGACCCCTACGTTCGGCATAAAAAAATAAAAAAAAAATTTTGAAACTACCTTTCAATAATACTTCATATTCGAAGGTGTACGGCGAACTTTTTTTTTTTACTTGTAACCTGGTACGCTCTAATGTACATACCTCAATATATTTCCGCAAAACTTTGTATAAGGCGTCACATGTTTCTGGGATAATTTTTCCAAGCGCTTGGGGAGATATTCTTGTAGAGAATTTTAGGCACTCATAGGACCGCCCTGTTGCTAGAAATCTCAATGTAGCAGCTAATCTTTCGTGTGGAGAAATTGCTCTCCTCATGACTGTATCTTTCTTCATAATCAAAGGGGAAACCAACGAAAACAGTTTTTGGTACACTGATTGAGTCATGCGCAAATAATTGAGGAAATCTAATGGTTCTTCACTTAATTCTGTTAATAAACTAATGTGGGAAGATAAATTTCGTTGTAATAACCACTTCTTGCACCACTGTTTACGCTGTTTATTTTTTCTTTTTTGTAAAATTACAAAAACTAAACCGAGAGCGGCCAAACCGTCCTTCTCGTTCGAATCCATGTTAAAAAGTGAAGTACTGAACTGGACGTGTGTGTACATCTCAGTTCACAGTTTAAGACCGGCAACTCACGTACAGTTATAACTGACAGTTTTAACTGACAGTTAAAACTGTACGTGAATGGGGGGCCTTAGAATACAATATTTGTCATAGCGTTGTCTTTTTGATAAAGTTTTCCATTTTATCTCAATATAAATTTCTACCCATCTAAATACAAGCTTTATTTTATACTATATTACAACATTTCTATGGTCCATTCTAAGTTTTCATACAACTTAATATATTATCACTACCAAACCACACAATTTCGAAACACTGTGCACAAAAGTATGCACTTGAAAGGTTCCATTCATCTGCGATGCAATTCATCAGAGGTTTCCCTGCTAAACATTGGATGGATTGCAAAAGAAAAACATCGTTGGAAGAAGTTAATTTAAAAAATGTTTTTACAGAAAATAATAATAATAATTCTAGGCAACAAAACCAAACGGCGAACGGAAAACTACTGTCGCTGAAAGAAGCCTTTGAGAATCGAGTCGACAAAAGTCAAACCAAAAATGGTTTCCTAAAAATATTAACTGGAAAGAGGGAGATTTGGCAGGAACGATTGAAATGATAGGGAGGACATCTCGGAGTCGTTTCATGAAGATTTTCTTAGAGAACATCTTTGAGGTTTAACGCAAACCTTTGACTTATGCTGGGATCTACACATATAAGAGATTTTTTTTATTATTTTCAAGTCAAGCAAGGACCTCACCTTGAGTTTCTTTCAAGACAAATATCAAAGCTATACTTAGCCATAGATTTCGAGGAGGTCCTTTCGTAATTGCAAGTGCTTCTCAACGATTTACCACATTTCGAGGCAATTTCACATGGCTGAGCAGCAGCAGCTTAAATCCACATAGCTGACTGACCTTTCTTAATCTCACATTTCCTCCCCTCAACTATCCGTGAATTCATATCATGCGACAGCCAACCGACTGACCTTTCGCGCAATGACCAAGCAAAAGCCACAAAATTAGACCTGCTTTATTTACCGTTCTAATTTATTTTCCACTGCTTTATTTGAACAATATTAAGAATTCTGTAGCAATTTTTGACCAATATTTACTTTTTACCACAATTTCATGTTTACAGCCGGGCTGGCGAAAGAGCTAACATCACACACACACAAGAAAATGCGGCCAGAAACGAGCAACTCCAAAAAGAAGGCCACAATTTGATGGCGATGCCACACAAAACCGGAGCAGAACATGGCACAAGACTAAGACTTTCGAAGAAAAAAGAAAGAAAAAAAAAACGGCGAAAAAAGTGAGATGAGATGAGAAAAAAACACAGCCAACAAAAATGACCAGATTTGGGTCAATCGAAAGGAAAATCTTAAACGCAAAATAACCGTAACATGAAATAGAAATCACAAAAGTCGCTTAAACTTTACACTTCGAGTATTGACAATTGCTCAGCAGCAACGAAAGAAGCATCCGCAGCACCAGCAGCAACAGAAACTTTAGCATCTACAACATCACGAAAGTTTGTGCCGTGTGAACCATTCATTCATTCATTGATTGCACGAGCATTTTAGGTCCTTTCCTCTCCATTTCCATTTCGGTTTGGTTCGCTTGCCTGTCTGGTTTGGCAAATATTTTCTATGTGAAAATAAGGATGTGAATAAAAAATGATTCTCGTTCGTTTCATTTTCGATGGCATCACATACAATAAATACGAAATTGATGCCACTGAAGTGTGCTTGTGTGCGCAAGGTTTGTTTGAATGCAATTTCAGTTCACCTCATTTTTTGGTCTTCTTTTTTTATTTTTCTGGCAAAATTAAATTTTGTCATAGTTCGAACATAAATTAATAAAGTTTTCGGAAAATCTGCTACCAACTAATGTAACTTAAACATATGAAAATATGGTCATATAAATAGTTATGCTTATGTAAAATTATTTGTTGTCTTAACGGAATATGGGATTAAAAGCGAGAGTTGGAGAGAGTAGGATGAAACTAAGTTGTCATATTCAACGACGAACGAACTGCTTTCATTAATACAAACACTTGATACAGAAGTATTACTGATGAGTAGACAGCGGCTTTATATGCAAAATCATATTTTGAACGTTTGGTTATTATTGAATGCCGACTTTACACAAATGATTTTCATAATAAGAAAATTAAAAAAACTAATATAACCAATATTATATTAACATATATGGCATATTACGATATCCATATTCTACACAAATATGGATTAAAAATGGTATTAAAAATGCGTATATGACCGAAGGGTGCAATCGTATTCGAAGAGCATCGTTTTATGATTAGAATTGTTGTTATGGTATTCTCAATAGTCATGTGTTGTTCTCTGAATGTCATATGCGGCAATTTTGCTTATTGACATTGCCACCGAGCTGAAAAACAGCTTGATCTGAAACACGGAAAATTTCCAGTTTGCGTTAAAAGCTCACTATTTTTGAAGTAAGCTTTTAATATTTCCCTATTTTGTTCGAGCGTATAACGTCCCATCTTGCAAATGACAAAAATAAACCTGAAAATAAAAATAACAAGTTAGTAAAATTAAGTTGGCTAAACCGACTTATATATACCCTCACTCTCGGAGAACATATATACTGAAGTTATAAGGAATTACATTTTACGTAGGACACGATAACTAGTGTGGAAGGTACTAGGAGGTTCGTGTCACATGGTCCAAGCTTCCATATTTATAAAACAATCAAATATCAAGTCATATTGTATTCCTTGTACCAGTATTAAAGTTATGAAGGACTTAATTTTACCTAGGATAGAGATAGCGTGGCTATAGCGTAAATATTTTTATTCCCTCCACCTATAGGAAGGGGGTATACTAACTTTGTCATTCCGTTGGTAACACCTTGAAATATCGACCTGAGACCCTATAAAGTATATATATTCTTGATCGTCATAAAATTCTAACTCGATCTAGCCATGTCCGCTTGTCCGTCCGTCTGTTGAAAGTACGCTAGCATCTAAACAAAAGGAGCTAGGAGGCCCACATTTTGCATAAATACGTCTTATAGTCGTGCATCGGTTGGGATTGAAACTGAGCGAAATCGGTCCAAAGAGAAAATTGTCTTCCCTCACAAGGACTGAAAAAACCCATAATAACCCCTAATATATATTTTAGAGTATTTAAGTATGCGCATTCCTCCAATAACAAAAACGTGAGGTGAAACGGGGGAAAAAGGGATACAAATGGTACCTATTAAACGACAACAGTTAGAAACACGAAATTCGCTGTGTACATTCCTCTAATTGAGTAGACTCATAATATGAAAGTATTTTTCCAAATTCGTACTTTTAAGGGATAAAAATGGTACCAACCAAACGGCTACACCTAGAATAATGAAATGCGGTGTATACAGGGTGCGGCTAAAGTTACTATATGATGTAAAACAATTGTAACTTCTTTGCTTGCGAGTATTTAACTTTTTCTTTTTTCCTATTTCAGAAATTAAACTTGGGAGAATATTTAAAAATGGAACGCTATACAATTGCGCTTGGAATTTGCTAGAGCACTTTTAAATCTCGTTGATCAAAATGAAAATTTTTTTGTCAAATTTAATGATGACCGACGAAGCGCATTTTCACTTGAACGGTTTCGTAAATAAACAAAACAACAGATTTTGGGGATCCCAAAATCCCAAAAATCTTCATCAGAAATCTTTACAACTAAAGGACAACATTCAAGAAGAAATTGATCGTATACCACAAGAAACACTCAACAAAGTTATGGAAAATGTCATAAAAAGAGCACATTTTTGCGTTAGAGAAAACGGTGGGGCCCAATTCTTCTCTATTACAGCTCTAGAAACTACATCTCACATCGTATCTTAATCAAATTTTGCAGATCATTATATATTTCGACTAGGAATACATACCGTGAGTGAGAACGAAATGTCCGTCCGATTCATCGTATTACCGCTGTTTAATCTGTATTTGTCATTGGATCTGGATCAATTTTCAAGATCATGTTATATTTACTTTACTCGGAATATCTGCCGGAAAATTGGATCGGAATTACCATATTCGTTAAAGACGAATTACTATAATACTGTATAATTTTGTGAACTATATAAAATTGCTTCCATGAAACACCTGGGGTTAGTAATCAAAGCGAGCTTTATACACAGGGAGTGGTGTAGCGTACTATATAGTCCGCCCCGCCCGAGTTTAGCCTATCCTTACCTGTTTTTAAATAATTTTTTAGTAACAGATAATAGTGTCAGAAAGAGGCTCCATAAGTTTTATGTAGGAGTTCCTGGTACTTACTCTAGAACAAATATAAACATGATTCCAGTAGAAATTTTACATCCTTATTCATTTGGTTCAACTTACTAATATCTTTCCTACTTGTCCAAAAAGTAGCACTTGACTTGGCCTTTTGGTGACTTTTTAATATTTTTTAGAATTTGAATGTACATTTATTTTTCCCAAAATCACGTTTGAAAATACTGAAATTAGGTAATCTTTTAATAGCTGCTATAATTTCGAAAGGAGTTGGCATTCCCATCTGAAATTTAGCTAAATAAGCTAAAATACTTAAAAATTAAGAAAGTTTAAGATATGGGTTTCAGGATATTAAAGGATTAGATATATTTTTAATATTTGTAGTATATGAACTGCAAGACATGTCTTGGATTACAAGCCTTATAAATATATTTATTACATCATTTATGAAGCAACCTATTTACAACAAGTAAGGAAAGGCTAAAGTCGGGCGGGGCCGACTATATAATACCCTACACCACTCCCTGCGTATGTACCTCGCTTTGATTACTAAACCCAGGTATTTCATGGGAGCAATTTTATGTAGTTCATACAAATTATATAAATTATATTCATATAATTTATATGCTATAAATTCATCTTTAGTCAATTCAATTCGGTAAAAAAGTAAAATCGGGAAGGATTTTTGCATTCCGTAAATGTATGTGTTTGACAAAAAATGTTAAATCGGAAAGGACATTTGTATGGGGGTATATTGAAACCTGGAACGATGTGACCCGCTTTCACCATGTCTGTTTATTGGTGAAATATAATATGTAAAATTTGGCCAAAATCGGTTAAACATTCGGGAGCAACATTTGTATGAGGGCTATATCTAAATCTAAACCGATCTTATCCACTTTCACCATAGGTTTTTTAGTTGGATTATAAGATGTTGTGCCAATTTTAAAGAAAATATGTACAATATGTGGATTTTAGAGCAGAAAAAGTCAAATCGGGAGCGACATTTGTATGGAGGCTATATCTAAATCTGAACCGATCTTACCCAATTTTTGCATACGTGTTTCTAGTTCGATTATAAGATGTTCTGCAAAATTTAAAGAAAATCGGCTACAATATGTCGTTTCTAGAGCGGAAAATGTCAAATCGGGAGCGACATTTGTATGGGGGCTATATCTAAATCTGAACCGATCTTACCCAATTTTTGCATACGTGTTTCTAGTTGGATTATAAGATGTTCTACCAAATTTAAAGAAAATCGGGTACAATATGTCGTTTCTAGAGCGGAAAAAGTGAAATCAGGATCGACATTTGTATGGGGGCTATATCTAAATCTGAACCGATCTTACCCAATTTCTGCATAGGTGTTTCTATTTGGATTATAAGATGTTGTGCCAACTTTAAAGAAAATCGGGTACAATATGTGGATTTTAGAGCGGAAAAAGTCAAATTGGGAGCGACATTGGTATGGGGGCTATATCTAAATCTTAACCGATCATACCCACTTTCAGCATAGGTGTTTATAATTCGATTATAAAATGTTGTGTCAATTTTAAAGAAAATCGGGTACAATATGTGGTTTCTAAAGCGGAAAAAGTGAAATTGGGAGCAACATTTGTATGGGGGCTATATATAAATCTGAACCGATCTTACCCAATTTTTGCATACGTGTTTCTAGTTGCATTATAAGATGTTCTGTAAAATTTAAAGAAAATGGGGTACAATATGTGGTTTCTAAAGCGGAAAAAGTGAAATAGGGAGCGACATTTGTATGGGGGCTATATCTAAATCTGAACCGATCTTACCCAATTTCGGCATAGGTGTTTCTAGTTGGACTATAAGATGTTGTACCAAATTTAAAGAAAATCGGGTACAATATGTGGTTTCTAGAGCGGAAAATGTCAAATCGGGACCGACATTTGTATGGGGGCTATATATAAATCTGAACCGATTTCCTCCAAATTCAATACCAATGGTCCTTGGGCAGAAAAAATAACTTCTGCCAAGTTCCATGACAATCGGACAACAATTGCGACTTGTAGAGTGCGAACAAGCTTAGATGGACAGCAGACGGACAGACGGACAGACGGACGGACGGACGGACGGACGGACGGACAGACAGACATCGTTAAATCGACTCAGCTGGTGATTCTAAGCCGATCGGTATACTTAAAGGTGGGTCTAGCTCGATTATTTCTTGGTGTTACAAACATTTGGCGCGAAACTAACTTATAATACCCTAGCCCACGAAGTGGTGTAGGGTATAAAAATATCCAAAAGTATCAATATTGGACCACTCTAAAACTCAAACTACTTTGAGCTATGGTTAAGACCTAGTAAAGCGTATGTGTAAAATTTTACAAAAAATCGGAGAGGATGAATTTTTGCTTTTTGAAGGAATTACACTATATTAAAATCAGTTCAAATCTAAATTTATTATACCCTCCACCTCCAGGAATGTGGGTATACTAATTTTGCCATTCCGTTTGTAACACCTTGAAATATCAACCTGAGACCCTATAAAGTATACATATTCTTGATCGTCATAAAATTCTAAGACGTTCTAGCCATGTCCGTCCGTCTGTCCGTCTGTTGAAAGCACGCTAACATCTAAACGAAAAGCGCTATAACGTCCAAATTTTCCATAAATGCGTCTTATAGTCGTAAATTGGTTGGGTTTTAAACTGGGAATGTTTTTCCCCTCACAAGGACTGAAAATATCCATAATATTTTAGAGTATACAATAATGTTTTTTCATTATGTCTGCTTATACTTACTTGATATTGGGTATGCGCATTCCCCCTACAACAAAAACGAGCGCCATAAAGTGATTTTTATTCGTAGGGGGGAAAAAGGGATAAAAATGGTGCATATTAAACGACAACAGCTAACTGAGTAGATACATACTATAAAAGTATTTTATCCAAATTCGTACATTTAAGGGGTAAAATGGGAATAGAGGGATAAAATTGGTACCAACCAAACGGCTGCAGCTGGAATAATGAAATTCGGTGTATTGCGTAGACACGTAGAATAGAAGGATTTTTCGAAATTCGTACTTTTTGGGGTTAAAATGGAAAATGGGCAAAAAATAGTACCCACAAATTGACCGCAGCTAGAGTCATGAAATTCGGAGTACACATTCCTCTGATAGGCAGGAAAAATAAAAGTTTTTTTTTTCAATTTCGTACTTTCAAGGGATACAATGGGTACTGATGGATAAAAACAGTACCTACTAAACGAATACAGCTACAATGAAGAAATTCGGTATGTACATCCCTTTAATTGTGTCGACACATAGAATAAAAAGATTGTATAAAGTCGTACTCTTAAGGGGGTAAAAAAAGAAAAAGGGGATATAAATGGTACCAACCAAATGCCCGCAACTAGAATCATGAAAATCGGTGTATACATTCCTCTGACTGCATAGGCACGCTATTTTTCCAAATTCGTACTTTTTACGGTAAAAATGGGTAGAATGATGAAGTGATCTTGTACTGTGTACGTGGTGTTTCAAAATGTGTTCTTTTGGAACTAAAATAGGATGGGAATACAACCAACTGTAGCACCCACTATCTACCAATATTTATGGTATTTAAGCTTTTTGAAAATATAAATATTTTATTTCGATATGTAAACGTATTGATATTCGAAAATCGACAGCCTCTGTGGAATGCAATCCATGGCGGAGGGTATATGTTTTTACTTGTTTATTTATTTAAATGTAAATCCTTTTAATTGTAACAATACACAAAAATAAATTTTTATAAGCAAGTGAAGTTGAAATGGAATATGTGTGTCGATTTAGTAAATTAATTTTCACGAATCGAAATTGGCTATCGCGTAATAGGCGGGGCAAAAAATTATCCTAGTGCAGAGCCCCATGACAGTATCAAAGACAGAAAGCGTTGTCAGGTGAATAGTGATATCAATGTTTCCAAAGGTAAATACTTACGAAAGCCCTTTTATTTCGAGAGCCTAAACATCTAAATTTTTTGTAGACAATTTTATTTATTTTTTTTTCTATTTATTATTTTTTTTATTTATTTATTATTTTTTTGGTTTGTTTTATTTTGGTCTATAATCACTACTTGATTTGAGCTGGGATATTTTCCTGGCTCAATACCATTTTGCATATATATTTTATTCTAATTTTTTATTTTTCCTCTGGTTGTTTCACCCTTGAAGCAATATTTCGAGAATGAAGTCGCATTTTTTGTGAACAAAAAAATATTAGAGAAATCCTGCAAAATCCAGAGGTTTGGTTTTCCACTTGAAATCTGCATATTTTAAAGAAAATCGATGGATTAACTCCATGGATATGTGATATAATATAAATTTATCACATCTCACTTCACGTTTCTCGGTTCAACGATGACACTCCTGTCAGATGCACCTTAACATTTTGTTGGTTTGAATAACTCAGAATGTCGGCGATAAAGTTTACTTGCAATTAGTGCTGTAAGTTCATACAAATCCATTCAGTCTGACGTATTTTTTCTTTCTTTTTTCATTTTTTTACCAAATGTCCTTATTCTTTCCATTCTTTTGTTTTAAATTTCGTTAGAAACACACACACAAAAACTCTGAACACTTTCTTTCAGCAGATACCAGAGAGATAATGGCACCGGTAAACAATTGAAAAGATTCGTGCAAAAAATAGACAATGAAAAAAAACTACTTTTTAAAGTGCTGACACTGTACTTAGAGACAGGATCGATTTGATTTCTTTCGGTGGCATGAATATTTGGGCCGCATGTGAAATGTGGCGCTAGACTAAGCGTTCAACCTCAGTAAGGTAAAGTGCAAACGTGTTGGTATTATTTAGAAGATTTTCTTTTGACACCAACAACAAAAACAATCAGAAAAATGTTCGTGTCAATAAGGTTTAATGCATTATTTGAACACTCTCTGCTGCTTGCTGGCTGCTGTGTATGTTCGAGTTTGCGATTCAAATAAATGGATTATGTTGAGAGAATGGAAATAAGTGCCAGTGGTGAACGAACTATCGCTTACAACTATATTTTGTAGAATGCGGTTGTAGGGTTGCCATGAGATGAGGTTTGGAGGTATTTTAATATTTGTTAATATTAGCCGATATTAGCCAATGTTCCCATAATTTCATATTATTATCTCATACAATTATTTTTTGAGAGTGGAAATTCATCCCAAAATTTTTATAATATGGATGAATTTAATAATTTTTTTGGAATTACAGCTTTTTGACCAGACATTGTGATACTTCAAATTCGAGCAAACTCGTGATTTTTTAACATTTTTTTTTTCAAAAATATTTTTTATTTTTTTTTTTCACTTCTTACAGAAGTACGAGAAATTAAAAAAATATGCAAAATGATTTTTTCTGTTTTCAAAATAAGTTTTGGATTTAAATTTTAATATGGAAATTTCGTTTTTGAGGAATTTTTAAATATTTTAAAATTTTGCTACAAATTTGTGCTGTAGTTTTCTTGCATCTTGGGACAATATTCTAAATATACAGAAATAGTGAATTTAAATTTGGCAATTTTGTGATACTTCAAATTCGACCAAACTTGTGATTTTTTTAATTTTTTTCAAAAATATTTTTTATTTATTTCATTTCTTATAGAAGTGCGAGAAATTAAAAAAATATGCAAATGGATTTTTTCTGTTTTCAAAATAAGTTTTGGATTTCAATTTGAATATGAAAATTTCGTTTTTGAGAAATATTTAAAAAAATTTAAAATTTTGTTACAAATTTGTGCTTTACTTTTGTTGCATCTTGAGACTCGGCAATATTATAAATATACAAAAATAGTAAATTTAAATCTGGCAATTTTGTGATACTTCAAATTCACACAAATGACTGGCAATCATGTTCATCCGGTTCACTGTGAAATAGAACGAGTATCATTTTCAGTTCAAACCATTCATACCCATTTTTCTTTTTAATTTGCCAAACCGAACGTGCAATGCGCTTTTGAACTGCAAATATTCATACCACATACATACCAACACACACACACATATAAATACACACAGGGCAATGAAGAATCCAATAATAAAAGATATCGAGAGATAGAAGTTAAATAGAGTGCATAAGATAGGGAAATACAAATACTAACGCATCATAAAACATACTGCGCATATTTTGTGTATTGCAAAGTATTAAAAATATAATAAATTATTTTAAATCGATAGATATTTAAGTATTAACCAAAATTAAATGTTTAGATAAAACAAGTAAGGAAAGTCTAAAGTCGTGCGGGAACGACCCCATGCGCTACAGACGGACGGACAGACAGAGGGTCATTGTTCAATCGACTCAGAAAGAGATTCTAAGCCGAACATGTTTAAAAAAGGTTTTCGATACCATACCATATCCGTTTTTACCATATTCGTTTTTTATATCCTCACTCTACAGAGTAGTAGGGAATATATCGTTTGGGACAGAAAAAAATTTGACGCATTGAAGGAGTGACTTAAGACCCTAAGTATGTTTGGACCAAATCCGTTTCATGACGTTATAAAGTGTGTGACCCATGTCAATTAATTCGTTGCATTCACCTGCCATATGAGCGATATTGCCAAACCCCTTCTGGAACCTCCCTCACAAATTAGCAAAAGTTTTGATTACAACAAGTAAGTACGCTTCAGTCGGTTAAACCGATTTATATATACCCGCATTCTCAGAGAACATATATATGGAAGTTATAAAGAATTATATTTTATTTTAGTTTTTTCGTTTGTATTTTTTGGTCTGTAATCAATATTTGATTTTAACTGGGATATTGTCCTGGATCAAGACCATTTTGCATCTATATTTAATAGAATGCAAATTTATTTACAAATGGCATGGTGACATTTATTACTTGGCTTCAGACTACCGCGATCATGATTTTGACTACCCGTAACGATGTTATATCGGTTTTATTTCAAACAAAGATTATGTATATGAAACGCAAATCAATTTTCACAGTATTCCGATCATCCGTATAGAAGTTATAAAAGCTTTAATTTTAATTTGTTTAGGGTGATTTGTGTGGGAGGTACTAGAAGGGGCGTAGCAAATCCTACCATATTTTATACGCTTAAAGTGATTATAAAAAATTTATCAAATACCAAAATACAGCTGATTCCGAATATCCATGTGCAAGTTATATTGGTTTTAATTTGACATAGGAATATGGCCAGTTTATGTGGCTGGTACTAGAAGGGGCGTGGCAATTTCGACCATCTTCAAACTTAAACTAAGTTTTGGCGAAAATATTAACATGTGTAAAGTTTGAATAGATTCCTTAGGAGCGTTTATCTCAAACATCATATTGGGAAAATTCCATTTGAAATTGAGGTTTTCCCTTTCATATTAGAAAATTCCAATTGAAATAAAGAACTTTCAATTCATTGAAAATTATATGTAATTGAATTTGGAAAAATCCATTTTAAATTGAAAATATTCCTCCTTTGGAATAAATTTGATAAATAAAGTTGACAATTTTTCATAAAAAATATAATTTCAAAATTTCTCAAAATGACAAAGCATCGATTATAAATGTTTATTATATTTCTTTTTTACATCAACATCCATCAAAAATCTTAAGTTTTTCACTATTTTGCGAATTAGGGAGTTTTTTTTTTTTGGAAAAGACTGCATTATTCTCGGTATTAAAAAATCGCACATTTTAGGTATTGTGAGATTTCCATTTGTAATACATAGTCATCATCCGTTTGATAGTCATGAAATGCTAAGCCATATCCGTCGGTCCGTCTCTTGAAAACACGCTAGCATCTAAACGAAAGGAGCTAAAACGTCCAAATTTTCCATAAATCTGTCCTATAGTCGTAGATCGGCTGGGATTGCAAATGGGTGAAATCGGGACAAAGGGAACCATTTTTCCGTCACATGGACTGAAAACACCCCTAAAACCCTTAATATTTAGAGCATTTATGTCATTCTGCTTAAATTTACTTGATATTGGGTATTCGCCTTCCCCTTATAGCAGAAACGTGCACCATAAAGTGGTTCTTATTTGTAGTTGGTGAAATGGGACGAAATTCGGTGTGTACATTCCTCTAATTGAGTAGATACACAATATAAAAGTATTTTTCAAAATTCGTACTTTTAAGAGGTAAAATGGAAATAGAGGGATAAAAATAGTACCAACCAAACGGCTGCACCTAGAATAATGAAATTCGGTGTATACATTCCTCTGATAGCGTAGACACGTAAAATAAACGGATTTTTCGAAATTCGTACTTTTTGGGGTTAAAATGGAAAAAGGGGATAAAAATAGTACCAACCAAATTACCGCAGCTAGAGTCATCAAATTCAAGGTATACATTCCTCTGACTGCGTAGACACGAAAAAGAAAAGGTATTTTCCAAATTCGTATTTTACAATGGGTACAGAGAGATAAAACTAGTACCAACTAAACGACTATAGCTAGAATGATGAAATACGGTGTGCACATCCCTCTAATTGCGAAGACACGTATAATAAAGAGATTTTAGAAACTCGTACTCTTAAGGGGGTAAAATAGGAAAAAGTTGATAAAAATGGTACCATCCAAATGACCGCAGCTAGAATCTTTGAATTCGGTGTATACATTCCTTTGGCTGCATAGACACGCAAAACAAAAAGATTTTTCAAATTCGTACTTTTTATTTTTACGGCAAAAATTGGTTGAATCATGAAGTTAGGTTATTTTGCACTATGTACGTGAGATAATGGATTTTTTAAAACTTGTACTTTTTGAATTAAAATAGAATGGAAATACAACCCACTATCTACCGATATTTATAGTAGTTAAGCTTTTTTGAAAATATAAATAAAAGATATTTATTTTTGATTTGACTTGAAGTATTATTTTGATATATAAAGTGTAAACGTATAGTTGCCTTGCATTATAAGCTTGGCTGGAAATAATAAAAATATTATATTTATTTATAAAATTATTTTTTCGATATTTTGTTTTGACTATATTAAAATATTATAATTTCCTGTAATATTACTGCACTTTTACGAAAATCGACAGCCTCTGTGGAATGCAATCCATGGTGGAGGGTATATAAAGTTCGGACCGGCCGAACTTAACACCGTTTTTAATTGTTAGGCCTAAAAAGGATAAAATTGATGCGGAGCAAATGGCTGAAGATAGATAATCATAAAGTTCAGCGTGTACATTCCTCAGATTGCGTAGACGCGCAACATAAAATATTTTTTTGGAAATTTGTAATTTTAGGGAAAGCGAAGCAAAAAGGGATAAACATGGTACCAATCAAATCCTTATAAATTTCATAAACGTGCAAAACCAAAGTATTTCTCCAAATAAAATGGGGTAAAAGAGATAAAACTGTATACATTCCATTGTCAACCCGAAAGATAATACAATTTCGAAATACATACTTTGCCTACTAAAGAATTAATTTGATATCTATAGTCAATAGCTATTAAGCAATAAAAAACATATTTGTAGATACGCCCCCTAAGTGGGCAAGGTCATTCATATAATTAATTAATTTTATTTCAAAACAAGTCGGGCGTGGCCGACTATATGATACCCTACACTTAGTCATTATACCCTGTTGTTTATATAGGGTTGTTGCATTTGAACCGGGTGATATACGATACGGCTATAAGAGGAGAATATACTACAGTTTTCATACTTCTATCTGTATTTGTAAGAAAATTTTAACACAAACTTTGAATGGGAGCTATGTAAAAATCTGAACCGATCTGAGATTTAGCATAGGCTGATATATAAGACGCTTTCATAAATTTGATAGAAATCTTTTAAATATGTGGTTTCTAGAGCGGAAAGAATAAAATCGAGGGAGTCATTTATGCTGTATATAAATCTGAACCGGTGTGACCCACTTTCTCCATAGATGTTTCTAATTGAAATATTAGCCGATGTGTCGAATTAGAAGAAAATTTATTCAAATATGCTACTTCTAGTGCGGAAATAATCAATTTGGTGAAATTTGTATTGGATCCATATGTATATCTGAACCGATCTGGCCCATTTCACCAGAGCTATTTCTAGTTGAAATATACGACGCACAGTGGGGCCTTTTGACTTTTTTCGTTGCAAAAATCATAACTTCTGAAATAGGGAACATAATTACAAAATTAAAATTTTGTTGTAAAGAAGACATCATAGGCTTTAAAATGAGACCACGAATTTCAGAAGACATCATAGGCTTTAAAATGAGACCACGAATTTCATCCTATACTTACTAGGTGCTTTGAAATCAGACTTTGAATGTGGATTTTCTTTCTATTCAGAAACATTATATTTCATGTTATTTTACATTTACTTTTTTGTTACCAAACTAATCATTTTTCAAAATTTCAAGATTCTTGTTGCCATATAACGGAATATATATTGGGTTCTAATTTTTGGAGAAAATACCACGCCCATCTTTCAAATCCCGCCCATTTGTGTCTTGCCTACGTAAGTGAAAACTTTGTGAACTCACACATATTTTCAGGAAACTTGGTGTCATGTAAGAGAAAATACTCTATATCTGGTTTTAATTTCCTACAGGATGTGCCACGCCCCTTTCAACAATACCGCCCATTTTCACCCAACTACCCAGATTGATAGTCGATGGATTCACATAAAATTGCAGAACTCTCAGTATCATAGAAATTAATATATATGAAAATAGATTTTAATTTCGTGTGGGAGGTACCACGCCCCTATTCCAATTCCGCCCATTTTTGGCACAACTGTCCAAATTAATACCCAATGAACTCTTACAAAATTTCAAGACTCTAACAGTCATAGTACTCCAAATATGTTGCTTTATAAAATGCGAAAAAAATAAATTTGTGTTGGAGGTCCCACACTTTTATTGCAAAAACATGCGAATAGGCAAGTATCGGCAGCCAACTTTGATTGGATACGGCAGAGTAGTGAGGACTAAATCACCTTAAAGCAATGTCTTCAAAAAAATTTTAAAACTTTTTATGTTCTATTCCACCAAAGTTGACAAACGATCAAAATATAGCGTTTTTTTACCACCGCGAGTTCTTGGTAACTAAGCATCGGAAACCACCAGTTTTTATTTTATTTCATTTCATTTAACGTACCTTTCAAACGAGACCAAAGACGTAAAAATTGGGTAGATAGTTTGTCTGTAACTTAATTATGAATTTTTCAATTTTTTCACTTTTTGTTTTTTTTTTCTTGAGTTCTGAAGAAATTATCAACTTTGAACGGCTATATAAACCACAATCTTTGTCCAATTTTAATCGATTTTCGGATTTTTGATCGGTAATAAGTTCTCTATCAATTGGTATTATCAGTTTTACCAAAAGCTATTATCAAATGATTCCTGGCAGAGGCCCCACAGTGCGACGTTTTACTCAATTAGAAGAAGATCTGTTAAAATGTGTGATTTCTAGAGCGGAAAGAGTGAAATCAGTATCAAAATTTGTATGGGAGTTATATCTAAATCTAATCCGATTTGCTTCAAATTAAATAGCGTTCGTCCTTATCCCATAGAACTTCGCTGTGCAAGGTTTCATTTCGTTTCTAAATCGACTCAAAAAGTGATTCTAAGTCGAACTGTATAATAAACGATGGGTCTATCTCGTTTCCTATGGAGTGTTACAAACAAATGTAAAAAGTCATTATACCCTGTGGTGTAGGGTATAAAAATTCGATTTAAAATTAAAAAAAAATATTCCTCTTTTGGAATAAATCTTTTGTGGCAATATTGACAATTTTTGAAAAAAATATAATTTCGAAATTTCTCAAAATGACAAAGCAATGATTAGAAATATTTATTATATTTTTGTAACCCGATTTGTTGGTATGCATGTTTTTAAGAAACAACCATACATTTTAGTAAAAATACCAAATTTTGGTAAATATTTTGCCTACACTGGAAATTTTGGTATTTTGTTGAAAACGAATGCAACAATTTTCCAGTCTTTACTTTCGTTCATTTAAAATAAATCACAGCATCTAGATGCATTTTAACATGATGGTCAACGGACCTCCTGTCCAAAATTGGTAATTTTTCATATAAATAAAAAATCTAAGAATTTCTCAAAATGACAAGGCATTGATTGTAAATGTTTATTATATTTTTGTAACCCGATTTTGTTGTCTTCTCCTTCAGAAACATCCATGCGTTTTATTTAAAAAATTCCAAGTTTTTGAAAATCCCAGCAAAAACTCTCATTACCAAGTAATGTGGGGAATAAGGCAAAACCAAAAACCTTCACTACTTATTTTTCGGATCCGTTTCTAATTATTAGGGATTGTAAAACGATAAGTACTTCCATGCACGCTTACAAAAAGTTGAGAAATAAGTACTTCCAATTTAATAAATAAGTACTTCTAAACGAGTTGTAAAATAAGTGGCATCAGGAAGATACGAAATAAGCCATTATTGATAACTAGCCAAATAATGTGTTATCAATAATGGTCTTAATAAGTTGTATCGATTTGTTAACAATCTGAATACAGAATTTAGGGCTCTTTTCTTTAAGCCTGGATAACTAAGCTGCAATAACAACAGCGCTGCTATTCTCTGACTCATCACAAAAATGTAGAAAATTAATTTTTAAAATCTGAAGTTCTATGAAATTTAACTTACCAATAACTACTTATTTAAACCATTATAAGGAAGTAATTATTTCATACTTCAAAATAATGCAGGGCGTAACGAAATGTCATTATACGTAATGCTAAAAATAATGAGGTGGCATTACCAAGTTTTTGCTGGGCTATTAAGAAAAGACTGCAAAAACTTGTTAGTCATTATTATCGTTATTAAAGAAAAAACATTTCCCACATTCTAGGAATTGTGAGATTTTTTATTTTTAGAGGTTATTATGAAACTGTTCTGCTTCTATTTCTATTAAAGCAGAAATAATTTAGTAAAGATCATTGATAAATTTTTTTTGATTGAAGCCATCCTAATGTCGATCTCTCTCGTTTTGTTTACAGGCCATACTTTATATAAGTTATTTGAAAAAATATTATCTTTATTAAGTTATACAAATATTGTGGGAAATTGCCCAAATCGAAACATAGTTTGATTTCCGCACGGAAGCCACCCTAATCTCCATTTCAGTACATGCCTTTAAAAAAGGACATCTTTAATATAATAAATTTTTTGAAAATTTTGTAAAAATATATTAGTACTCTATATCCTTAAATAAAGTCAGCACATAATAAAATAAATTTGCTTGTGTGACTTTGTCGAATAGTCGAGTAGAGTTGTCCTCAAATTGGGTTGCATTGTTATGGCGCAAAAAAAAAGGATGTACATGAATAAGCGGCTTGCACAGGACTACATATATGTCGCCATGAATGGCATTGTTAGCGTTTATAATTTATTTTACATTTTCTATACGGGAATGCATGCATGCATCTGAGCAAGCAAGTGTATGCGTCTGATGACAGCCTCATACAAACTCAGGCATGCATATATCCATATATACACATACATACGTACATATATCCGCACAAAGGATGCTCGTTCATGTGACGTTAATCCTGGCACTTTAGCATACTTTCGTTTTTTCTTTTCGCTCCTCCCCACCCGAAGTTGTTGGGTCGCATGTTAGTTATTGTGCCTTCATCCAGTTTTCTGCACTCGATGTAGCCGAGAACTAGTTTTAGTTGTTGTCCTTACGTTTCATTTTTTCTGGTTGTTGCAGTTTCCTGCTGTTTCCTGCCCACCACCCAGTGCGAAAGAAGGCAATAAAGTGAGCGGGATGTATGCAGTGTGTGTGTGTTTGTCTTCATTTGCTCCTTTTTCGAGGAATCCCCATATTTACTGTTCCTCGGTGTGTAGAATGTGGGATGTTTGTTTAAAGTTGGCTTTCCTGTTTTTTTTTTCTACTATCTCTCTCGCTCGACATTAGAAGTTTTGACTATATTCAAGAGCAAGGGGTTGATCTCTGTTTCCCCGCGTTGTATGTGAAGGTGTGTGTGATATGTAAAAATAAAAACAAGAGCCAGAAAAGTGGAGTAAAGTGAAGTTATTAAAGTGCTCAGTTTGTCCTAGATAGTGTAGATGTGACTGTGAATAAATTCGTATTTCGAAGGAATGTTTTAAATATTTTACAGGACGAAATGAGAACATTCCTAAAAGAGAGTGGCAAAAACAAAACCTGGCTGACTGAAGTTCTATGTTGGATATAAATCGAAATTTTCGAATGAATTTCTTTAAAATTTCGAAACGACAACCACGCTGATTGTAGCTTCAAATAAAATCAAAATTTTTCTCTTTTAATTTGATTTTCTAGAATTTTTTCCAGATGGACTTTTAAGGCCAGTAATTATGCAAAAAAGATTATTTATTTCATATTTTACATCCAACGTTTCGTTTTTTCTCTTTAGTTTTTTATTGATAATGTCTCTTTTCTTCATTGTCTCCGAAATTCCAATAAATCACGGCCAAGCAAAATAAATCCCATTTTCATTGCACTCACAGGACATGCACTCGAGTAGCGTCGTTCATGATTTCTAAAGAATTCAATTCCATTTGAAGCGCTACGTTGGCCTAACACGAACTCAATTGACTTTCGTTTCCAAAGAGATTTTCATTCTCTTGGATGATGGGTAACGCACGAAGAATTAGAAGAAAAGAAAAAATATACGAACGATATGTCAGCCAACATCACATTTGAAGGATTTGACTTTAAAACACGTACTGGACATGCAATGCACCCACGCACACCACCTTACGAAGCGTCAAGCAATCACTTTGCACATAGATGTTTTCATCAGCACATGTGTTAGTGGGTGGTGCGAAAGTTATGCGGCAGAATATTGTCATGAAACTGCAGGTTATCAATAGTAAATCTGTCATTTGATGATATAGCTCCATTAGTTGAGAGAGAAAGCTTTGAAGAAAAAAAAAACGCAGAAAATGACTTTAAACATCCAATAATATGATAAGTGGATTATTCTAAGTCAAGAATAAAAAATGTATTGAAAGTGCTCTCAAGGGTCTATTAATTATCAAAAAATGTGGACAACATTAAAAAAATACACGGGAAATACATAACATTTAGAAGTGTTTTCTGATTGTAGCTTTATGCTTTATGATTCTAAACGTTCAATAATATAAAAAATCAGTTATTTTAAGTCAAGAACAACAAAAATATATTGAAAGTGCTCTCAAGGGTATATTAATTATTAATAAATGTGGACATCATAACTAAATCATTAGACGGGAAATACAAGATTTTTAGATGTGCTTTCTGCGGCCATTTGGTTGGTACCATTTACCCCCTTAAGAGTACGACTTTCTCTTTATTTTACGAGTCTATGCAATTAGAGGGATGTAGTAGCTGTAGTCGTTAAGTTGGTACTATTTTTATCCCTCTGAACCCATTGTATTCCTTGAATGTACAATTGGGAAAACCTATTATTTTTTCGTGTCTACGGAGTCAGATAAATGTATACTCCGAATTTCATTACTTTAGCTGCGGTAATTTGGTTGGAACATTTCCCCCCTTTTCCATTTTAACCCCAAAGAGTACGAATTTCATAAAATCCGTTTATTTTACGTATCTATGCAATCAGAGGAATGTATACACCGAATTTCATTATTCTTTGGTTGGTACCATTTCTATTTTACCCCTTAAAAGTACGAATTTGAAAAAAATGCATTAATATTATGTATTTTATATTTATTATATTCTGAGCGCTATTCGAACCCTAATTATCCAGAAACAATTCGCCGACTCCCAAATCGTTCATACCTTTGCAATGTGTTGTTAATGAATCAGAAGAATTCCAAACGAAAGGCTGTAAACACTTCAATAAAGCTACTGAGTTTAGTCTGAGACAATTACTCAAAGGTCAATTTATTATAATTTATTGCAACAGCCATGGACAGAAATTAGTTGCGATCATCGAGCTCGTACTGTAATAATATTTATAATTGGCTTTTCCAACCCCCTGTATAATTGTATTTTCATGAGATGATTCTTTTATATAAATTTTACGATATATACTTTATAGGGTTTCAGATCGATATTTCAAGGTTTTGCAAACACTTGGTACACCCGCATCCTATAGTGTAGGTTATAAAAAAAAATAAATGACATGACGATAAAAGCAAACGATCTCCCCTCTAGGGTCTACTGCGGGACAGTTTTGGGCCTTTCTTTCATAAAAAATATAAAAAATAGGCAAATGTATGGGGGCCGCCTTAAGGGTTGCAGATGGAGGGTAGGTGTGTTCTTAAAAAATATTGGGACTGAAAAAATATAGGGGGTGGGTTTTACATTTGACCCCACTAGCGGTCTCCTGGGGCCAGTAAAAGCGATGGGGACAAATTTTATAAAAAAAAATATTTTTTGTATGGGAGCCCACATAACGAGTGGGGATAGAGGGTATGTATGTTCCAAATAAATGTTGGGGAGGGAAAACTAATGGGAGTCGGTCTTACATTTAACCCCTTTCGGGGCGACTCCGAGGCAGTTTTTGGACTTCCCCCGTGTTTTTACCACTTACCTTTGATCGCGATGAGCGCCCACTTACACTCACCCCACCACCCCCATTTTTTGGCTCATGAACTTTATTTCCGAACCTCACAAAATAGGGGGTTCTAGCATATCAAAATCCAAAAGTAGTGCACTATCCCACCCCTACTGAACAATATCTAAATTAACCCTTAATGGGCAATCTTGAATTTGATTGATGTTTGGCGTTTGTGTTAAGTTTTGGGTTTTGGTGTGTTCTGACATATATAGTAAAATTTTATGGCCAACATTTTTGTAGAACATTTCATCCCCGCCCTTCCCGCTTTTTGGAGTGTTTTTTACAATTAGTTAAAATAAAGCCAAAAATGCCGTTATGAGGGGTAGTTAGAGGGTTAATATGTTCTACAAAAATATTCGCCATATCATCCGATGTGATCTGTCAAAACACCGACATATGTACATTTTTTTAGTCTCATCTTTCAGAATTTATTGTCAGAGCCCCGTAATATTGGAAAAAGTTTGAAATTGTTGTACAGTGTTATTTTTGCAAATGAATATATATATATATATATATATATATATATATATATATATATATATATATATATATATATATATATATATATATATATATATAGAAAATGGGGCCAGCAAATGGGGCCAGCGTTATTCCAAAGTAAGGACATTTGACTTTGTATTCTTAGTTGAAATATAATAAAATCTGCAAAATTTGTGGTTCCATATAAAGAGTGATTTTTTTGAGGTTAGGATTTTCATGCATTAGTATTTGACAGATCACGTGGGATTTCAGACATGGTGTCAAAGAGAAAGATGCTCAGTATGCTTTGACATTTCATCATGAATCGTCTTACAAACGAACAACGCTTGCAAATTATTGAATTTTATTATCAAAATGCGTGCCCTGTTAAGAAAGTTCATTGCGCGCTTCCATTTTATGGTCAGTTTAATCGACCCACTGAAGCGGCTATTCGGGCTATTGTGACTAAATTTCGCACCAAATTTACATTGTTGGACATTAAACCACCAACACGCTTACGTAGAGTGCGAACTGAAGAAAATATCGCAGCTGTATCGGCCAGTGTTAATGATGACCACCAATTTTCGATTCGTCGCCGTTCGCACCAATTGGGTCTCTGTTACTCAAAAACGTGGAAATGCCAAAATTGGACTAAGCGGATGGACCACCTAAGACGCAGCCGCGGTCAACATTTAAATGAAATTATCTTCAAAAAGTAAATGTCATGGACCAATCTAACGTTTCAAATAAAGAACCGATGAGATTTTGCAAATTTTATGCGTTTTTTTTTTTAAAAAAGTTATCAAGCTCTTAAAAAATCACCCTTTAGATCACTTTCAAAGTAGATTTTCTTAATTGAAATATGACATGATATGCAAAATTATATTGAGATCTAGTGCACGATGTGGGTTCTAGAGATGTAATAGAGTAGAATGGGGGCCCAATTTGTATGGGGGTTATACCAAAATATGGACCCATATATTTGACTTTCATAATATGTCTTCTAATTTGAAATATAATACAAAAAGCAAAATTTGATAAACTTCCGATGTAAATTGAGTGTTCTAGAGAAGTAATAATCAAAATGGGGACCATTTGTAAGGGCGCTACATTAAAAAGTGGGTTCATATAGATCACTTTCAAAGTAGGTATTCTTAGAATGAAATATGAATATAATATAATCCGCAAAATTTGAAAAACTTCCAATAGTAATATTGTAAATCGGATGTACATTTGTATGGGGGCTATATTGAAACAGTGACCCATATGGTCCACTTTCCCGTAAGCTCTTTATAGTTCAAATATAACACGCTCCTGCAAATTTGGTCATGATCCCATGTAAAATGTGTATTCTAGAGCAGTAATAGTGTAAATTATATGGATTATGGCTATATCTAAATCTGAACCGATTTCCTCCAACTTCAATACCAATCGTCCTTGGCCAAAAGAAGTAACTTCTGTCAAATTTCATGACAATCGGACCACAATTGCGACCTGTTGAGTGTTTAAAAAAAGTTTAGATGGACTGCAGACGGACGGGCGGACGGACAGACAATCAGCTGGTGATTCTAAGGAGATCCGTATACTTAAATGTGGGTCTATCTTTATTATTTCTTGGTGTTAAAAACATTTGGCACGAAACTGACTTACCCTAGTGCACGAAGTGGTGTAGGGTATAACAAAAAATCACTGTGAACAATACAAGCTTTCGTACTTTTGAATATACTTGGTGTATTATTTAGATATACGTAGTTAAAGACTACAACGCTATAAGAAACATTTTTATAGACTTGCCCTGTAAGTGGGAGTGATCTTTAAATTAATTTATTTTAATTCAAAATTTTAATAATGAAATATCACAATTTATTAAACAAATATCACTATTTGCCTTTAATCTGCCGGTAGTACAATGAATTGCACTTCATGGTGGCGGGTATATAATATTGGGCCCGACCGAACGGCTTTTGACATATTTTATTTTGTTTTATGTGTTTTGAATGAATAAATTTCATATTTTATAATAATAATCCGGTTATTTTTGTACAACCCTGTAGTTACTCATACTATGTATGCTTAGAAACATTGTCAGACACTCACGTTCACTTTCAGATGCAATAATGTCACTAAACATAGCGTGGCAAATATGATGTAGAAAATCGTGATGTTGAGGACACAGATCGGAATTCTGAGCTCCTTAAAGTACTGATTGATATGTCAAGAGAACCACTAAGTGAAGTTGGACTGGCAAAACTATGGGAGGATTGCTAGTCTTTTTTGCTACTCCTATAATCCCCTAGGCAAAGATTTCAGAAGTTACCTTTTCTTTGGGAAACATTCTTTAAACATTTTTTAGCAATTCTACTTTTAATAATGTTTTATTTCGCAAAGAGAATAAACAAACAATTTATTTTTTTTGTGGGTGGTTTCCATCCATCTGTACGGGCAACAGGATGAAAATCCGACACCAGTTCATTTTTGAATTTTGTTACATTTTCAGCACTTCCGTTTTTCTTGGTGTCAGGGCAGACTTCTTTGTTTCCTTCGACAAAGGCGAGCGAGTTTGTAATTAAAGTTCATGTTATTGTTGGCTAGTATGTGTGTAAACTGCATACATGCATACTTACGCACACAAATATTTATATGAGTGTGTGCACATTTTCTATGCACATACATGGATGTCTTGGAGTGTGTAATTGTAGTGGTGTTGGCCAACATGGTTTGGCAACACTGTGGGCCTTAATTTTGCACATTACACAGCCATAAGTACAAAGTTATCTTTAAACACACATGCATGCCTAACTGCACACACGCGCGCTAATATGAGTCATTCCATGTTTAGTGATTTAACTCAACATAAACTAGTAAACCAAAACTTACACAAAATTTGAGCACTATACGTGTCATAGAACTGACACTATTCGATAATATGTTTTAACTTCGTATGGGAGGTGGTACGCCCACTATTCCAATACCGCCCATTTTTGGCAGAACTACGCACATTGATGGTAGATGCACTTACACAAAATTACAGCACTCTAGGTGTCATAGAACTGACAATATTCAATAATAGGTTTTAACTTCGTATGGGAGGTGCCACGCCCACTTTTCCAATACCGCCCATTTTTGGCACAACTATGCACATTAATGCTAGATGCACTTACACAAAATTACAGCACTCTAGGTGTCATAGAACTGACAATATTCAATAATAGGTTTTAACTTCGTATGGGAGGTGCCACGCCCACTTTTCCAATACCGCCCATTTTTGGCACAACTATGCACATTAATGCTAGATGCACTTACACAAAATTACAGCACTCTAGGTGTCATAGAACTGACAATATTCAATAATAGGTTTTAACTTCGTATGGGAGGTGCCACGCCCCTTTGTCCAATTGGTCAAATTTTTCCATTTCCTTGTATTGTCATCGAAAATGATTAAGTGTGCAAAATTTGAGCGAAATTGGTTGAGAAAAAAGCTTTCAAAAATTGATTTCAAATTTTGTGGCACACAAACATATATAGAAAGTAACCTTATATAAAGCATGGAAAAAAAACGGGAAACAACTGTTAGCCCAAAATACAGCATGAAAACGGGAAAAACATGATTTTTAGGTGCGTTTTTGGAGCGTTTTGCTCACAGACGCACAATTATTATCAGCGGCAAAACCTCCAAAATTTCATGAGCCCTAATCTCGACTTTATTGATTGAATTTTTCAAAGAGCATTCCTATTAAGCACATTCTAAAAGATTTTTCCTATATCGCGGCTAAATTTAGCTAGTTCAAATTTTCATCATAATAGAGGTTATTTTATTTGAGTGTATCTCGGAAGCCATATATCTTATTGGAATTTCGTTTCTTTCGGTGAAAACAAGAGCTGTTGAGATATTCTTTTGTATTTAAAAATGTGTAATTATGTTTTATATTTCCCTTTTAGACAGTGTTTTACCTGAATACCTAATATTCTATTTATGGCTGCAAACATCGATTTATTTACTGAAATGGTAAAACCTTCAACGTCAAAAACGAGACAATACATTCTTCGTAATGTATTTTGGAAAATTTGTTTAAAGCATACTTTAGGGATGTAAGGTTTTATGTGAAGCGAGCTCATTAAATATTGAGCCGATATATTAACCTTTAGCTGTTTATTAGGGTATAATAGGCGTTTCCCTTCGACTGAAAAGTAAAATAATTTTTATCAAAAATTTCGAAAATCTTAAAAAATAAAAACAAGTAAAAACGGCGTTAAGTTCGCCCGGGCCGAACATTATATACCCTCCACCATGAATTGCATTCCACAGAGGCTGTCGACTTTTGTAGAAGTGCAAGAAAATATATTTTGTTTAATATAGCCAAACCAAAACAAATATTGAAACAATAATTTTATAAATAAATATAATATTTTAATTATTTCAAACCACGCTTATAAGGCAAAGCTACCTGTACGTCAATTCAAAAAATAAATATTCTTATATTTGTATTTTAAAAAAGCTTAAATACCATAAATATTGGAGGATAGTGGGTGCTACAGTTGGTTGTATTTCCATTCCATTTTAATTGCAAAAGTACAAATTTTGAAAATCCATTATCAGACGTACATAGTGCAAAATAATCTAACTTCATGATTCAACCAATTTTTGCTGTAAAAGAAAAAGTACGAATTTGGAAAAAACTTTTTATTTTGCGTGTCTATGCAGTCAGAGGAATGTATACACCGAATTCCATGATTCCAGCTGCGCCCATTTGGTTGGTACCATTTTTACCCCCTTAAGAGTACGACTATCTAAAATCTCTTTATTTGACGTTTCTACCCAATTAGAATTTCATCATTCTAGCTGTAGTCGTTTAGTTAGTACTATTTTTATCCCTCTGTACCATTGTATCCCTTAAAAGTTCGAATTTGGAAAAATCCGTTTTTTTCCGTGTCTACGCAATCAGAGGAATGTATGTCCGAATTTCACGACTCTAGCTGTGGTCATTTTATTGGTACTATTTTTATCCCCTTTTTTTCATTTTAACCCCAAAAAGTACGAATTTCGAAAAATCCGTTTATTTTACGTGTTTACACAATCAGAGGAATGTATACACCCAATTTCATTATTCTAGGTGTAGCTGTTTGGTTGGTACCATTTTTATCCCTCTATTCCCATTTTACCCCTTAAAAGTACTAATATACTTTTATATTATGTATCTACTCTATTAGAGGAATGTATACACCGAATATCGTGTTTCTAGCTGTTGTCGTTTAATATGTACCATTTTTATCCCTTTTTTGTCCCATTTCACCCCCTACAAAAAAGAATCACTTTATGGTGCACGTTTTTGTCATCGGGGGTATGCACATTCCCGATATCAAGTAAGTACAAGGTCTAAAATATTAGGGATTATTATGGGTATTTTTAATCCTTGTGAGGGAAAATTTTTTCCCTTTGGGCCGATTTCGCCCCGTTTCAATCCCAACCGATCTACAACTATAAGACGCATTTGTGGAAAATTTGAACGTTCTAGCTCCTTTCGTTTAGATGCTAGCGTGCTTTCAACAGACGGACGGACATGGCTAGATCGTCTTAGAATTTTATGACGATCAAGAATATATATACTTTATAGGGTCTCAGGTCGATATTTCAAGGTGTTACAAACGGAATGACAAAGTTAGTATACCCCCATCCTGGAGGTGGAGGGTATAAAAAAATGGGAAACAATTGTTAGCCCAAAATACAGCATGAAAACGGGAAAAACATGAGCGTTGAGCTCACAGACGCACAATTATTATCAGCGGCAAAACCTCCAAAATTTCATGAGCCCAAATCTCGACTTTATTGTTTGAATTTTTCAAAGAACATTCCTATTAAGCACATTTTAAAAGATTTTTCCTATATCGCGGCTAAATTTAGCTGTGGATTCATACATATATGTTAAAATAGTTCAAATTGTGTTGTCATTTATATAGCGCAATCCATTCACCGTAACGGTTGATCCAACCTCATTTTCGAAAAAGTAAGGTCCAATGACCCCGCCGGACAATAAATAGCACCAGCCAGTCACACGATGAGGATGGAGAGGCTTCTCAACAATAACTTTTGGGATTTCCGAGCCCCAGATGCGACAATTTTGCTTGTTGACGTAGCCACCGATGTGGAAATGGGCCTCATTAGTCAAGATGTTTTTTCGATGGAATTCCGGATCATTTTCATTCATGAATTTGAATAATTTCAATGCGTTGTTGAAGCGTGTATCGTACCATTTTAGTAATGACGTAGTTTCTACTTGTCAAATGTCAAAGAATGAAAGCTTCAAAAGTGACAGCTACCGAAATACCGGGTGATTGAAAATAACACCTCTTGTTGGAAAACCCTGTATATTAAAATAAGAAATCTACCACGTTTTTCCATTTTATGTTGCTACATGGGAGGTAGGCGTGTTTGTTGGCGGATTTGTACAACAAGTTATTGTTGATCTAATTTGACAATATAAGGGATGTGTGCAAGGTCTTAGCTCAATTCCTTCTAATTTTTGCCGCAGCTTGTATGAACATCTTCCACTGTGAAACGGATCGATGCTGGAATCGATGTGGTGATAGGGGCTTTAAATTTTCCACATATGTGCCAAATGATTGCAGATCGGTTGGGATTGCAACTGGGTGATATCGGCTCAAACTGAAAATTGTTCCCTAATAAGAATTGAAAATACCCCCCAATATCAAGGGTATTTAAACATTTTGCAATTCCCCCTTATATCCCACTTTGGTGCACTCATTCCCCTTACAGTATGTATTCATACCTTTAGGGTGTGGAATGGGACAAAAAAAGGATAAAATTAGTACCAACAGCAGCAAAAAGTACGAAATGAGCTTCATGAAGGCTGAACTGAATTCCGATCTCTTCTCTAAAAAATTCCGCTTAAAGTTCTCACTACTTTGAAAGTATGTTTTCAATATTTTCCAATTTTGTTCGAGCGTATAGCGTCCCATTTTGCAAATGTGAAACATAAACCTGAAAATAAAAATAAAAAAAAAATTATTCTACCTTTCAAAGTCAAAGTAATCGGTAGCTCAAATTAAACATTTTAAATGGTCTATCCTATAGTTAAGGTATTTTGATGCGCGAAGATGCGTTTTGAAAGGTGTAGATTTGTAAAAATTAATTTAATTAAAACAAATCAAAAAGGAAGATAAGTTCGGCCGGGCCGAACTTAATATACCACCATCATCGATTGCATTCCACAGAGGATGTCTATTTTCGTATATGTGCAGTAATATTGCAGGAAAATTTATTTTTTTTAATATATCCCAACCAAAACAAATATTAAAAAAATAATTTTATAAATAAATATAATATTTAATTATTTCAAACCACACTTATAAGGCAAGGCTACCAATACATTTACATATCGAAATACTACTTCAAGTCAATTCAAAAAATAAATATTCTTATATTTATATTTTCAAAAAGCTTAAATACCATAAATATTGGTAGATAGTGGGTGCTATAGTTGGTGAGTGTAGACTCCGAATTTCATGACTCTAGCTGCGATCATTTGGTTGGTACTATTTTTATCCCCTTTTTCCATTTTAACCCCAAAAGGTACGAATTTCGAAAAATCCGTTTATTTTCCGTGTCTATGCAATCAGAGGAATGTATAGACCGAATTTCATTATTATAGGTGTAGCCCTTTGGTTGGTACCATTTTTATCCCATTGTATCACTTGAAAGTACGAATTTGGAAAAAAAAACTTTTTTTACATGTCTACGCAGTCAGAGGAATGTATACTCCGAATTTCATGACTTTAGCTGCGTTCATTTGGTTGGTACTTTTTTTATCCCCTTTTTCATTTTAACCCCAAAAAGTGCTTATTTCGAAAAATCCGTTTATTTTCCGTGTTTACGCAGTCAGAGGAATGTATACTCCGAATTTCATGACACTAGCTGCGGTCATTCGATTGGTACTATTTTTATTCCCTTTTTATTTTAACTCCAAAAAGTACGAATTTTGAAAAATCCGCATATTTTACGTGTCTATACAATCAGAGGAAAGTATACACCAAATTTCATTATTCTAGGCGCAGCCGTTTGGTTGTTACCATTTTTATCCCTCTATTCCCATTTTACCCCTTAAAAGTACGAATTTGGAAAAAATACTTTTATATTATGTATCAACTCAATTAGAGGAATGTGCACACCGAAGCGGGTACAATGGGAAAAGGGCGATAAAAAAGTACCAACCAAATGGCCGTAGCTAGAGTCATGGAATTCGGTGTATACATTCATCTGACTGCATGCATTCATCATACTGGAACTGTGTACGTGAGAGATAATGGTTTTTCAAAATGCATACTTTTGGCTTTACAATAGGATGAAAATACAACCAACGGCTGAAAATGTTCCCACTATCCACCAATATTTAGAGTATGTAAGCTTTTGTGAAGATGCTGCCTTATATAAATTTTTTTTATAAAATTATTTTTTCAATATTTTTATTTGTTTTAGTTTGTCTATATTAAAAAGTAATGTATCATTTTCCTGTAATGTTATTGCACTTATACGAAAATCGACAGCCTCTGTGGAATGCAATCCATGGTGGAGGGTATATAAAATTCGACCCGGCCCGAACTTAACGCCGATTTTAAATTAAGTCACTTTGTTTGCCTCCTCTTTGTAGGCGAGATGCCTGTGGAGCATTAGAACGTTTCTTGCCAAGATGTTCACACGACGCCCAAGCTTCTGTTGATGATTCGGGAGGTATATTCAGGGGTTTTTGGATTTATTGCTAGACTCCAAATTATGCAGCAGAGTGGTGAGGGTTCTGATAAATTCATTTGAACTCAACCTTTCCGATCCTTGCAGGGATTATTTTCTCCTGTGCACGCACAGCTCATTTGTGTGTTCCTTTTTGCAGTCACCACTTTGAGATACCATCTCCATTTGAGAAAGGCAGAGAGGAGAGAGAAAGAGTGAGAGTCGGATGCCTGTAAGACTTTGTGATAATTCCTGTGTGTTGTACGTACTTTGTAGTGTTGCTACTGCTGATGTAGTTGCTCTAACATTGCTCATGTTATTATGTTGCTGCTCTAGAGCTCCATTGTTGTTGTTGTTATCATCGTGTTGCTGCAGTTGTGTTCTTTCGGATGTTGTTTAACGTGTCCCTGTGCAGGCAGCAGCAGTGCTGCGTGTGTGTGGTTGGGTGCGCTCTGCTATCAACTCCGATATCACAAAGGAATTTTGGGGTTTTTGGTGTTGCATTTAACTTTTGCTTCCTAAAACCAAACTATTTTTAGGTTTTTCAATTTTTTACGTAAACACACATACACAGAGAAACTGTAATGGAGTAATTGAAAACAAAAGAAGTTTTTCATTTTGTAAATTGTTTTTCTTTTTCTGTTATATTTGCTTTAGGAAATTTGTGATGTACATTCTACATTGCGTTGCACATACACACGGAAGTGTGTATTTTTGTTTATGTGAAGCTATTAGAATTGTTTAATTTAATTTAAAATGCTGTGCAATTCTAAATAGTTTTGTATGTGTTTCAATTTTTTAATGAATATTAAAATAGGGTTTTTCCAAAATCTCTTTTTGGTATTCAATATAGTCATTATAATTATGAATAAGAAAAATACAATTTTCGAAAGACCAGAACTAGAGCTTTAATCTATATATAAAAAGGAGTTGCGTTACTGACTGACTGTCAAACTGACTGACTTATCATTGACCAGCTCCCAGACCAAACGACTGAAGCCAGGGTTATGACATTTTCAGGGTAGTTCCCCAGTATGACGTAGATGCCGACTAAGAAAGGTTTTACGAAATTCGTACTTTTAGGGGGTAGAATTGGACAAAAAGGGATAAACATCGAACATTCGTTCCGGCTAAACGGCAGTAGCTAGAAACATGAAATTCGGTGTGTGCCTTGCACTGACCATGCAGACGAGCTAAAAAAAGGGATTTTTCGAAATTTGTACTTTTAAGGGATAAAAATGTTACCAGTTGAAGTAATGCAGCTATGTTCGTGAAAATCGATATTAACATTTCTCTGACAACAATATAAATGACTTTTTTTGATTTTGTACTTTTAAGGAGTGAGCGGGACAAAAAGGGGATACAAATGGTACCAACTAAAGTATTACAGATAGAATCGTTAAATTTGGTATATGAATTCCTCTCAGCAAATAGAAGCGCAATATAAATGTATTTTTGTACTTTTAAGGGGTGAACGGCACCAAAAGGGATATTAATTGTACCTATTAAAGTATTGCAGCAAGAGTGGTGAATTTTGTAAATTCCTTTGACAACTTAAAAGCGCAGTAAAATTTGTTTTTTTTTTTCGAAATTTATACTTATAAGGGGTGCTTGGGACAAAAGGGGATAAAAATGGTACCAACTAAATTATTGTAGCTAGAATCGTGACATTTTTCGAAATTTGTACTTTTAAGGAGTGCGCGTGCCAAAATGGGATGCAAATGGTACCAATTTAAGTATTATAGCTATAGTCGTGAAATTTGGTGTGACAATGCAGAAGCACAATCTAAATGGATTTTTCGAAATATTTACTTGAAAGGGATGATCGAGCAAAAAAGGGATAAAAATGGTACAAATTAAAGTATTGTAGCCAGAATCGTGAAATTCGGTGTGTACTTTTTTCCCACCACGTAGACGGGCAACATAAATCGTTTTTGTGGAAATTGTACTTTTAAAGAGTGAGCGGGACAAAAGTGATAAAAATGGTACCAATTAAAGTTTTATTGCTAGAATCATGAAATTCGGGTTTTAATTTCATCTGACCAAGCAGAAGCGAAATATAAGTGGATTTTTCGACTGGGTACATAGGGATAAAAACGACGGCTACAGCTAGAATGATTAAATTCAGTGTGTACATCCCTCTAATTGCGTAGATACGTAAAATAAAGAGATTTTATAATGTTGTACTGTTAAGGGTGTAAAATAGGAAAAAGTGGATAAAAATGGTACCAACCAAATGGCCGCAGCTAGAATAATGGAAGTCGGTGTGTACATTCCTCTGACTGCATGGGCTTGCGAAATAAATAGATTTGTCCAAATTCGTACTTTGTACAGCAAAAGTTGGTTGAATCATGAAGATAGGTTATTTTGCACTATGTACGTGAAATGATGAATTTTCAAAACTTGTACTTTTGGAATTAAAATAAAATGGAAATATACCAATTGTAGCACCCACTATCTACCAATATTTTTTGTATTTAAGCTTTTTTGAAAATATATATGTATAAGAATATTTATTTTTTGAATTGACTTGAAGTATTATTTCGATGTATATAATGTAAACGTATTGGTAGCCTTGCCTTATATGCGTAGTTTGGAATAATAAAAATATTATATTTAATTTGAACTGTGATATTGTCCTGGCTCAAGACCATTTTGCTTCTATATTTAATAGAATGCAAATTTATTTACAAATGGCATGGTGACATTTATTACTTGGCTGCAGACTACCACGATCATGATTTCGACCATGTCAAAAGTCTTTTCAAGTGGCTTCGCAGCGACTTTTCAACATCAAACCCGGCCTCTATAAGGAGATGATTCTCACAAACGAACGAGAATCACAACTCACTTGCCGAATTTGCGTTTAAAAAATCGCACCAAGTAATAAATGTCACCATGTCATTTGTAAATAAATTTGCATTCTATTAAATATAGAAGCAAAATGGTCTTGAGCCAGGACAATATCCCAGTTCAAATCAAATACTGATTACAGACCAAAAAAAAAATGCAAACGAAAAAACTAAAAAAAAAATATTATATTTATTTATAAAATTATTTTTTTAATATTTGTATTTTTTGGTTTGTTTTTTTTTTAATTTTACTTTTAAGGGCCGAACATGGCAAAAAAGGATAAAACCAACTAAAATTGGTAAATTCCACATAGAATCGTATTATAAATGGATTTTTCGAAATTTTTACTTTTTTTATTTGAAACAAAATTTGATAAAACGGCCGGCTGCCTCTAGAAACATGATATCGAGAATGTAGTGGGTGCTATATATGTAATTTTTTTTTCGAAACTGGGTAGAATATAATAGAAATGATAAACGCGAAGGGAGTTCAGTTAGAAAATTCCCAACATTTATAGGCATAATAACTACCTTTAATTGAACATAAAAGCGGACCTATATAAAGATACAAATATTAAAGCTTACTTCAAATTGGAATTTTAGTAAAAATTTAAGAAAAATGAGATGATTTATAGGTCTCGGACACAAATTTTCTATTTTTGTTGCATAGTCTTTTAAATCAATTTAAGAAGTAGACATTTCGTTACCCCTCTGATGTCTCCAAAACATGGAACTCCGTTAAATATTTAAATAAAAACATTCTTACAATCTCTTATGGCAACTTAAAAGTGTTCTCCAGCCATGATTGCCCAGCATTGAGAGAGCTATGGAGCTGCAATCAAAATGCAAATGAATTTTGCCGGTAAACACAGCACAAGAAAAGGGAAACCCCCAGCTGAACTGTGTATAAAACTTCGACAAAAGGAGCCCTTGCTTACATGGAAGGGCGGTTCGAAATGTAAACCAACTAGTCACACACAGACACAAATTTACATACACATATGTGGGTGGATGGGAAACTCGCACTTATACATTCATAAAGACACATGTAAACAAAACTATAAATAAACATTTAAAACCATAAAGATTGTTTTGAACCGAAAAATAACCAAAAAAACACCCACACAAAAATATGCAAAAAGTATTATTTGAACATTACAACAAACCAAATGAACATAAAATACAAAAACGAGTACACGCACACACACATGTTTATTGGATCGTATCGACTTTTAACTTGTTGGGCTTTTAGGTTGGGTGATGGAGAAAAAATGCTAAAACGATCCGAATGAAATTTTCTAATAACTGTAGATTAATTGGGATTGAAAAAGCTTGAAATCGATCCAGTGGAAATATGTTTTCCTGACAACGACAGAAAATAACACCTCCCTCATTCCTCCCATTGCGAGCAACAAAGCATGTTTTCTGCAAAAATTCAAAAATTAGGTTGATAAATGGTTTAGAAAGGGATAAAAATAGTACCAGTAACAAATGAATATATCTAAATTCGTATTTTTGAGAGATAAAATGGGAAAAGAGGTATCAAAATAGTACAGGTTGATAAATGGTTTAGAAGGGATAAAAATAGTACCAGTATCAAATGAATATATCTAAATTCGTATTTTTGAGGGATAAAATGGGAAAAGAGGTATCAAAATAGTACAGGCTGAAGTTAAAATCTTGAAATTCGGTAAGAAATTTTTAGAAATTCGTACTTTTACGAGATGAACGGGCGAAAGGCGATAAAAATTGTACCAACCTTAAGGCTGCAGCTGGAAAAATGAAATTCGGTTAATACGTCGATTTGTCTGCGTTAACACGAACAATAAAAAAAACCTTTTGATATTGGTACCTTTAGGGTCAAATTTGAAAAAAGGGGATAAAATTAGTACCCACCAAATGACTGTTGGTAGAAACATTAAATTCGTTGTAGTCTTGGCCTTGAATGTTTAGACGTTCAACATAAAGGTTTTGTGAAATTTATACTTTTAGGGATAAAGTGAAGAAAAGGGGATAAAATTAGTACCGACTAAATGGATGTTGCTAGAATCATCAAAATCGGTATGTTCATTGCGTTGAATGTGTAGACGATCAACAAATAGATGGTTTTGTGAAATTTATATTTTTAGGGGGAAAACGGGCGAAAGGGGATAAAAATAGTACCAACATAACGGCTGAGGCTAGAATCATGAAATTTTGTGTTTACATTCATCTTACTGCATAGTCGAGCAAAAAAGACGATATTCGTACTTTTAGGGTCAAAGCGGAGAAAAGGGGATAAAATTAGTACCGACTAAATGGATGTTGCCACATTCATAAAATTCAGTATGATCATTGCCTTGAATGTTTTGTTGCCGGAATGGTTTTGTGAAATTTTTTATTTTAGGGGGAAACGGGCAAAAGCGGATAAAAATGGTACCAATATAATGACTGAGGCTTGAATCATGAAATTCGGTGTGTTCGTTCCCTTAAATGTGTGGTCTATCAACATAAAGGATTGTTCTTGACATTTATACTTTTAGTGGCAAACTGGGTGAAAGGGGATAAAACTTGTACCAATAAATTAGCAGCTGCTAGAATCATGAAATTCTGTGTTTACATTCATCTGACTGCGCAGATGCACAAAAAGTGGTTATTTGTACTTTTTGGGTCAAAGATGTGAAAAAGGGGATGGAATTAGTACCGACAAAATGGAAGTTGCTAGAATTATAAAATTCATTCATTGTCTTGAATGCCAACTCAACAAAAAGGCTTGTTTTGTGAAATTTATACTTTTAGGGGGAAAAGGACGAAAGGGGATAAAAATGGTACCAACATAATGGCTGAGACTATAATCATGAAATTTTGTGTTTACATTTATCTGAGTGCGTAGATGCGCAAAAAAATAGGATGTTCGTACTTTTAAGGACAATGTGGAAAAAGGGGATAAAATTAGTACCAACATAATGTTTTAGGCTAGAATCATAAAGTTCAATATTTTCATTGCTTTGAATGTGTAGACTCTCGACAAAAGGATTGTTTTGTGAAATTTATATTTTTAGGGCGGAAACGGGCGAAAAGGGATAAAAATGGTACCAACATAATGGCTGAAGCTAGAATGATGAAATTCGGTGTTTACATTCAGTTAAACGCGTAGGCGAGCAAAAAATAGGTTATTCACACTTTTAGGGTAAACGTGGAAAAAGGGGATAAAATTCGTACTGACTAAATGGAAGTTGCTAGAATCTCAAAATTCGGCATTTTCATTGTGTTGAATGTGTAGACGCTCAACAAAAAGAATTGTTTGGAGAAATTTATTTTTTTAGGGGGAAACGGACGAAAGGGGATAAAATTAGTACCGACTAAATGGAAGTTGCTAGAGTGATAAAATTTGGTATTTGGGCGGAAACGGCCGAAAAGGGATAAGAATGGCACCAACAAAACAGCTGCGGCTAGAATCATGAAGATCGGTGTTTACATTCGCAAAAAAGAGGATATTCGTACTTTTAGGGTCTATGTGGAAAAAGGGGATAAAATTAGTACCGACTAAATGAATGTTGCTAGAATCATAAAAATCGGCATGTTCAATGTGTTGGATGTGTAGACGCTCAACAAAAAGAATTGTTTAGTGAATTTTTTTTATGGGGAAACGGACGAAAGGGGATAAAATTAGTACCGACTAAATGGAAGTTGCTAGAGTTATAAAATTTGGTATGTTATATTTTTAGGGCGAAAGGGGATAAAAATGGTACCAAAAAAACAGCTGCGGCTAGAATCATGAAGTTCTGTGTTTACATTCACAAAAAAATGGGATATTTGTACTTTTAGGGTCTATGTGGAAAAAGGCGATAAAATTAGTACCGACTAAATGGATGTTGCTAGATTCATAAAAATCGGTATGTTCATTGCATTGAATGTGTAGACGCTCAACATGAAGGATTTTTTACTTTATACTTTTAGGGTAAACGGGACGAAAGGGGATAAAAATAGTACCAACATAATGGCTGAGCCTAAAGTCATGAAATTTTGTGTTTACACTTATCTGACTACGAAGACGTGCAAAAAGAGGAATTTTTTTCACATTCGTATCTTTATGGTCACAATCTTTTCTACTTTTACAGGACTTTTAATTTCCAAAGGATATATTTGTTTTAATAATTTATTTTCATACTTTCGAGAACCATACACAGGCGTGGTGGGTATAAAATGAAAGATAAGAATGTCTGTTAAAAATACTAAAAATTGTGTGTGTTAGTTTAACAACAATTCCGAGTTTCCTCCCTTAACTAGTAAAATATGAATAAACTAAATAAATAGGGGGAGGATTTGAAATTGTTGTTACTACTAAACTAATAAAGATAGTAGTATTATATTTAAAGTATTTTTAACAGATATTCTTCTCTTTTATTTGATATTTACATCGTCTTTGTAAGGCTCGTTAAAGTATAAGAATAAATTATTTAAACATCTGTATCCTTTGGAAATTAAAAGTCCTGTAAGAAGGAGAAAGGATCACAAAATGACAAACTGATTACACAGTTTTTCTATAAACGATTTCTAGATTCACATATATATTGTACTGCTAAAGTCCATTAAAATAAATGTAAATTGTCGCAAGCTTGAATCGATATGACCTAATGTACAATATGTTTAACATCTACATAAAATCGCACTTACACACACACACACTAATTTACATTTATATGTACAATCACTCGCTGCCACTCATACACAGACACTGTGATTTCCACAAAAGATCATCTTCGTCATCATCATCATCAGGCACAAAGGCGAGTTAAGAAATTTTTAAAAGAGACTCTAAGAAAACGAAATGATGAAGAAGAAGAATCATAAGGATAGACAATTGTAGCACGTTTTCTTATTGGGAACACACACGCGTACACGCACCCACACACACATTCACCCACCCATATATATTCAAGCCCAACAAACGCAGATAGACCAAAAGTCATGTTAAGCAAAACAAGACCAAAAAGGGGAAGGGGGAGGGAGACATGGAAATAAAAACAATGGAGTTTTGTTGGCCAAATGTATGTGAAGGTGATTGCGTCTACACTACATGGCCCCATGCCATGTTATGAGCGTGTTCCTCGGCTGATATATATGTGTGCGTCGTGTGTGTTTGTAAGGATGTGGAACACATCAACCCAAAGCTGTTAAAATAACACCACCACCAACAACAACAACATATGCATACTTAGGAGCAGTTCGCATACTTGACTCGACGTGAGATAGATAGATGGGTGGATGGATGGATGGATGTTTGGCTGGATGAGACCTAAAAAAAGACAATAGCAATGTCCCAAGGAGCCAAATCCAAATGTATGTCTGTCTGTATGTAGGTATGCATATGTTTCTGTGCCGCAGAAGAAAACGAAAATAAGAACAAATCACGCAACAAACGAAGTAGAAGATAAACAACAAGTCAAAAGCATGTAAAAGCTCAAAGACACAGCTAGATAACGTCTCTTAGCATATGTATGTGTGTGCATATGTATATGTAATTAGAGTAATGAAATCCGTAATCGAAACCCGGAAAACCGGTTAAGGTTCAATTCACTTATTGAATTTTTTATATTCAATTCATTCAATTCATTCAATTCATTCAATTCATTCAATTCATTCAATTCATTCAATTCATTCAATTCATTCAATTCATTCAATTCATTCAATTCATTCAATTCATTCAATTCATTCAATTCATTCAATTCATTCAATTCATTCAATTCATTCAATTCATTCAATTCATTCAATTCATTCAATTCATTCAATTCATTCAATTCATTCAATTCATTCAATTCATTCAATTCATTCAATTCATTCAATTCATTCAATTCATTCAATTCATTCAATTCATTCAATTCATTCAATTCATTCAATTCATTCAATTCATTCAATTCATTCAATTCATTCAATTCATTCAATTCATTCAATTCATTCAATTCATTCAATTCATTCAATTCATTCAATTCATTCAATTCATTCAATTCATTCAATTCATTCAATTCATTCAATTCATTCAATTCATTCAATTCATTCAATTCATTCAATTCATTCAATTCATTCAATTCATTCAATTCATTCAATTCATTCAATTCATTCAATTCATTCAATTCATTCAATTCATTCAATTCATTCAATTCATTCAATTCATTCAATTCATTCAATTCATTCAATTCATTCAATTCATTCAATTCATTCAATTCATTCAATTCATTCAATTCATTCAATTCATTCAATTCATTCAATTCATTCAATTCATTCAATTCATTCAATTCATTCAATTCATTCAATTCATTCAATTCATTCAATTCATTCAATTCATTCAATTCATTCAATTCATTCAATTCATTCAATTCATTCAATTCATTCAATTCATTCAATTCATTCAATTCATTCAATTCATTCAATTCATTCAATTCATTCAATTCATTCAATTCATTCAATTCATTCAATTCATTCAATTCATTCAATTCATTCAATTCATTCAATTCATTCAATTCATTCAATTCATTCAATTCATTCAATTCATTCAATTCATTCAATTCATTCAATTCATTCAATTCATTCAATTCATTCAATTCATTCAATTCATTCAATTCATTCAATTCATTCAATTCATTCAATTCATTCAATTCATTCAATTCATTCAATTCATTCAATTCATTCAATTCATTCAATTCATTCAATTCATTCAATTCATTCAATTCATTCAATTCATTCAATTCATTCAATTCATTCAATTCATTCAATTCATTCAATTCATTCAATTCATTCAATTCATTCAATTCATTCAATTCATTCAATTCATTCAATTCATTCAATTCATTCAATTCATTCAATTCATTCAATTCATTCAATTCATTCAATTCATTCAATTCATTCAATTCATTCAATTCATTCAATTCATTCAATTCATTCAATTCATTCAATTCATTCAATTCATTCAATTCATTCAATTCATTCAATTCATTCAATTCATTCAATTCATTCAATTCATTCAATTCATTCAATTCATTCAATTCATTCAATTCATTCAATTCATTCAATTCATTCAATTCATTCAATTCATTCAATTCATTCAATTCATTCAATTCATTCAATTCATTCAATTCATTCAATTCATTCAATTCATTCAATTCATTCAATTCATTCAATTCATTCAATTCATTCAATTCATTCAATTCATTCAATTCATTCAATTCATTCAATTCATTCAATTCATTCAATTCATTCAATTCATTCAATTCATTCAATTCATTCAATTCATTCAATTCATTCAATTCATTCAATTCATTCAATTCATTCAATTCATTCAATTCATTCAATTCATTCAATTCATTCAATTCATTCAATTCATTCAATTCATTCAATTCATTCAATTCATTCAATTCATTCAATTCATTCAATTCATTCAATTCATTCAATTCATTCAATTCATTCAATTCATTCAATTCATTCAATTCATTCAATTCATTCAATTCATTCAATTCATTCAATTCATTCAATTCATTCAATTCATTCAATTCATTCAATTCATTCAATTCATTCAATTCATTCAATTCATTCAATTCATTCAATTCATTCAATTCATTCAATTCATTCAATTCATTCAATTCATTCAATTCATTCAATTCATTCAATTCATTCAATTCATTCAATTCATTCAATTCATTCAATTCATTCAATTCATTCAATTCATTCAATTCATTCAATTCATTCAATTCATTCAATTCATTCAATTCATTCAATTCATTCAATTCATTCAATTCATTCAATTCATTCAATTCATTCAATTCATTCAATTATTTAAATATCGAATTATTCAATGAGCTCTCGGTTCTCATTCTCTCCACTATCCCCTCGAATATTTTGGTTACTTACATAGAAAAACAATGTTGTACCTTCAAATGCAGAAAAAATAATGCCTCAGTTTCGAAATAAAAAACTACAAAACACACATATCCACTCATATACTCACACACACACAACGCGAAATGTAAATCCTGATGTTTAGCAATCAAACGATGCAAAGCAAGACCCCAACTGACTATTTTTTAGGTTTTGCACAAAAAAGGAGACTAAAGAAGTGGAACGACCGAGAAAAACGTTTTGTCGTGCTTCTGCTGGCACAACACTTCGTGGTCTTTCGTACTTCTTCATCCATTTCCATTTCTCTTTTGTTATCGGAGACAACTGAACACACGGCATGACATGACAATGTAAATTTGATAATCAAAAATGGTAATTTTGTGCATTTATAAGGCGGCAACCAGCAATGAACGGCACTGTGACAAGTGCCCCATAAAAGCTTCAAGGTGGTGGGGAGTGTGGCGGGGAATTTGAAATTGAAGGAATGCGTTAAGAGGAAGTACAAAAGAATTTCATTCGAAAGTCAACAACATGCATCAAGAAGTTGTTGCTGGATAAATGATGGGCGAAAATTAGGTCGTTCAGTAGTGAGAATGGCGATGAAATTGCTGCAACGTTGAACTTAAATTCGAATTAAGGGGCGTTGTTCATAAACCTGTTGCAAATTAATGGAGGTAGTTTTAATTGTTGCGAGAAAAAAACTTGCAAATTTGAATCAGTTAGTTTTTTATGTTTCTATCCAAATTGTTTTCAACAGTCAGCCACACGGATGGAAGGATAAGGCAGATTAATCTTAAACTGCGTTCGGAGATACACTCAAATTCACTTATCCGGATTTCGATTTTTTGTATTATCAGTGACAAAAACTCCCAAATTGCATGCACCCAAATCTCAACTTTACGGTTAATTTTAGCTGTGGATGCATTTTAAGTTCATAAATGCTAAAATCGTTGCAAATTTCATCATAATAGAGGTTATTTTATTGGGATGTAACTCGAAAACCGCGTATCGTATTGATATTTCGTTTAGTTCGTAGAAAACAAGAGCTCTTGAGGTGTTCTTTTGCATTTAAAAAAGTGTAATTACGTTGTTGATCTCCTTTCCAGACAGTGATTTAGCTGAAGGTTGTATTTATTTAGTGTTGTTAATTTTCTACGGTATAAAAGTAGATTCGCGAGGCCGACCGATGCCTCGGCATTTACAAATATTGTTAAACTATTGTATTATTTATTCGTTTTAAAAAAATATTCTGCTTCTGGCTGCCAACATCGATTTAATTACTGAAATGGTAAAACCTTCTAAGCCAAAAATGAAGCAATACTTTCTTCGTTGTTCTCGGTTAAGGTATTTAGGTTATGAAATGCAAGCGCATGTAAATATTGAGTCGATATTAATCTTAAGTTAAGTATAAAGCTATAATAGCCGTGTGTCATCGATTATATATAAAATAATTTTTATAACAAATTTCGAAAAACGTAAAAATCCAAAAATGTTATGTGAACGTTGGGCGTGGCACAGAGGGATTTGTTCATAGAAAGTTTGGCAAAAAATATAAGGAGTGCTCGTAGAATGTTGAAATTTCGCTCTGAGCCTTTGGTTAGCTAAATTAAGAAAAATATAAAGATTCATAAAAATTGGCCACCCACCCCCCATAGAATCCAAAATTTATTCTTGGCCCAAACTTTTTGAAATTTGGCACAGAGCATTTTATTACCTCAATTAAGAATAAAATAAAGTTTCATCCCACCGCCCATAGAATCCAAACTTTTTGAAATTTGGCACAGAGCCTTTTATTGCCTCAATTAACGCCCACGACTCCCCGCCCCTATAACACATATTATATTTTTTCCCAAAACTTTTTGTTTCTTTAGCAAAACTAATAATTATTTATAAATAAATTTCAGTACAAGCATTTAAATGTAGACTTTTATTCATTATCTGTCATTTCTGTAACTATATCAAGTTCCAGAACCTGTTTAAGGGGGTGGACATTAGAGCGTACCAGGTTACAAGTAAAAAAAAAAGTTCGCCGTACACCTTCGAATATGAAGTATTATTGAAAGGTAGTTTCAAAAAAAATTTTTTTATTTTTTTATGCCGAACGTAGGGGTCGCGCTTTTACATTTTTCTATATAACTTCTACATTTATAAACGGATTTTAAAGTGTGATACATCGATGTTTTTGTCTCGACGAGGCCGATTTTTTTGTCTTTGAAGTCATTGAGCTCAAGCACCCCCTTCTGGTAATTACCCATCATATCTCAGTTGCTACTCCCCTAATGTACCACTCTAATATCAGAAAATTAAAGCTCGCATAAAATCATGAAACTCTTCCTAAGGAAGTATGTCGATTTTCAAAAAATCGGCCTCGTCGAGACAAAAACATCGATGTATCACACTTTAAAATCCGTTTATAAATGCAGAAGTTATATAGAAAAATGTAAAAGCGCGACCCCTACGTTCGGCATAAAAAAATAAAAAATTTTTTTTTGAAACTACCTTTCAATAATACTTCATATTCGAAGGTGTACGGCGAACTTTTTTTTTGAGGTACGCCCTAGTGGACATCTAATGCTACTTATAAAAGGATCTGACGATACTACACCTTTTTCAATAGTAATTCAAAAGACATCACTTGAAATTCAAAAAAACGCCAGTTCAAATTCAAAAATTCCATTTGCAATTCAAAAAAATTGAAATTAAAAACTTGTCAATTGTAATTCAAAAGACAACATTTGAAATCAAAAGTTGTTTGTAATTCAAAAGACATCATTTGAAATTCAAAAGATATCATTTGGAATTCAAAAGATATCATTTGAAATTCAAAACTCGTCATAAGTAATTCAAAAGACACCATTTTCATTTGAAATTCAAAAATTATTCCATTTGCAATTCAAAAAAAATTATTTAAAGTAAATATACATTAGGTTGGGTAGCATTTATTTATTTTTGTAAATTTTAATATTCTGCTGTTTCGAAAACAGATTTACCCGCATTTAGATTTGTAGATATGGCTGAAATAGCATAGAACGTCTGTGGAGTGAGGATATAAAAATAAGATAATCTTGCCAATTAATCGTAAAGAGCTTTATTTACAACAATGGTGTCTTTGGTGACCCCCTCTGAAATTTTCCGGCAAACACTTTCGTAGAATATTTTAATCCTTAAACGTCCTTCTTTAAAGGATATTTTTTGATTTTCTCGAAAAAAGGGTCAAATTGACCCATGAAGAGACCAGTTAGAGGGTTAAGATCGTCCACAAAAATAATCCTCATACAATTCCATAATACAACCTGACCATAAGATTTCTCTCAGACATTAACTTACAGCATTTTTTTTCATATAGTATAATGCTCCCTTCGACCAAAAAATGAAAACTTTGACCCACTGTAAAAAAAAAAAACGCAGACGTACTGGACCATAAGTTTGTTCTACAAAAATGATCTACTCAACATACCCTTTCAGAATTATGGGGTCGCTATTCTGTTCCATTCAAAAAGTCTTAATTTGTTGGACAGTGTAATTATTGGAAAAAATCATTCAACCCTACTTATGATAACTACAAATACTGCGAATTAAAAAAAGTAAGTCATGTTTTTTTAATATCACTTTGGACAGAGCATGTTTGGACCAAACCCGTTTCATTACGTTTTAAGTTATTTAAACCATGTCCGTCCGTCTGGCTGATGTACGCGATAACTTTCGCAAGGAGCTAAGGAATCAATTCAAACTTTGCACATATTTTTCCCAAACATAGATTATGTTCGAAGATGGTCAAAATTGCCACGCCTCTTCTGGTACCTCACACTTCCACGCGGATATTCGAAATCAGCTATATTTTGATATTTCTTAAAGCTTTTATAATCAAAATATTGCGAGTTTTGCCACGCCACTTCTAATACCTCTTCCATATAATAATATATCTTCCATAAGGATAGTCGAAATAAGTTGTAATTTCATATTTGAAAATGTTTTTATAATCACATTAAATATATAAAATATTTATCCTTTTGCCGCGCCCCTTCTAATACCTCCCACACAATTGTCCCTATCCTATGTTAAATTAAATCCTTTATAACTTGATTGATTCTGAGAGTGGGGGTATATATGAGTCGTTTTAACCGACTTACACTTACTTACTTGTTTTTCTTATTTTTATACCCTCCACCTTATTATGGGGGTATATCCACTCTGTCATTACGTTTGTAACACCTTGAAATATTCAATGGAGGCCCCATAAAGTGTATATATTCTGTATTCTGGTAAAATTCTAAGCTGATTTAGACATGTTCGTCTGTTGAAAGCCCGCTAGCTTCCGCACGAAATGAACTAGGAGTTTCAAAATTTCCACAAATGTGTCTAATGGTTATAGAACGGTTGGAATTAAAAGTGGGTGAAATCTGCCCAGAGGGAAAAAAATTCGCTAATAAGGACTGAAAATACCCTCCCTTATTTAGATTATTTAAGCATTTTTTATATTTCTACATTATATGCCTTTGAAATTTGTAGCGTGCATTCCTCTTGTAGCATGAAAGCACCAGAAATTAAATTAATTTAAACATTAATTAAATTAATGTGTTTAGCGGGGAAAATGGGACAAAAGGTGATAAAAATGGTACAAATAATACGACGACATATAGAAACATGTTGTTTTTAAAACAACTGCGATAAACATTCATAATTTTTATAATTCTCATAATACATATTTTTGATTATATTTCAAAACAAGTAAGGAAGGTTAAAGTCGGGCGTGGCCGACTATATGATACACTCCACTTTCTATCCCACTACAATTTAATTCGGTAAAAAAGTGAAAACGGGAAGAATTTTTGTATGTTCGTGATCACAGGCTAAGATGACCTGGTCCAATTTGTCAAATCGAGATGAACACTTGTATCGGGCCTATATCCAAACATGACTAACACACACACACAATAAGTTCTTCCAGTTCAAATATAACGTGTTATGCTCAATTTGAAGAAATTCGATGAAAATACACGGTTTCTGTGCGGAAAAAGTCAATCCGGTAGCAAAATTTGTATGGGAGCTATATGTAAATCTGAACAGATCTGACCCATTTTCACTATGGGTGTGTATAGTTGAAATATAAGATATTTTGCAAGATTTGAAGAAGATCTGTTAAAATAATTGGTTTCTAGAGTGAAAAGAGTCAAATCGGGAGTGAAATTTGAATGGGAGCTATACATAAATCTGAACCGATCTGACCTATTTTCATTATAGGTGTTCCTAGTTTAAATATAAGATGTTTTGCCAAATCTGAAGACAAACTGATACAATATGTGGTTTCTGGAGCAGAAAAAGTCAAATCGGGAGCGAATTTTATATAGGAGCTATATATAAATCTGAACCGATCTAACATATTTTTCCCACAGGTCAGGTTAAACTATAAGTTGGTTTGCCAATTTTGAAGAAAATCTGTTAAAATATGTGGTATCTAGCGTGAAAAGAGTCAAATCGGGAGTGAAATTCGTATGTGGGCTATATCTAAATCTGAAACGGTTTTCTTCAAATTAAATAGCGTTCGTCCTTATCCCGAAAAACTTCGTTGTGCAAAGTTTCATTTGGTTGTGGCTACAATTGCGACCTGTACTTTGATTACAAGAATAGATGGACAGACGGACGGACGGACATTGTTAAATCGATTCAAAAAGTGATTATAAGTCGATCGGTATAATTAACAATGGGTCTATCTCACTTCCTTTTGGGTGTTACAAACAAATGCACAAAGACATAATACTCTCGTGGAGTGTATAAAAAGGGATAAAAATCCAACCACAACAGCTTTAAATTTATGCAAGTAATATATAAATTTAAATAATATCATAATTTTCATAACATGTTTCTGCACTTCTGCGGTAAGTCAACGTTCTTCAATCAAATGTGGGATACACTCCATGGAGGAGGGTATATAAGATTACTCGATTTACTTGTTTTTAGTTTTGCGTTAAATGAACACATTATTTTTTATCGAATTTCCACAATCGATAACAATAGAAATCGATGTCGATTACTAATGCAGTTATCGACAACTAAAAGATTATTTTAGTTATTTTTTCTTCTTCTAATTTTCGATTTTGAGCCCATTGAAACGAAAGAATCATTTTTTTAACTTTAATCAACGTGATATCAATTTTTCATCTTATTTTGAGCCCCTCTATCCAAAAAAAAAGTCAAATCTTCGGCCCACGGATATCATACTCTACCCAGATATCCAACTGTTGAGGGCGTCAAGCCTCAACCTGTTAGTTGTTATAGTTAACATGTACTTTATTTAGTGTCAGCAGACCCTACAATTATATGAACTTCACAAAGCAACAGTCGCCAAACCCCAAAAAGTAGGCAACACAATATTTAATTTGTTTGCACTACAACTTTCTTTTCAACACACACCCACACATGCAAATGCACACACATATCATGTTTAATTCATAAAAACAAAATTCATCAAACGACCACAAAATATAAAACGAAATCTCCAACAAAAATATTCACCTTCAGTGGAGAAAAGAAGTACTCAACACACTGTTGAGGCGCTCTCGCTCTCTTGCTCTCGTGTTCTCTCTGTGTGTCTTGGTCACCTGTAAAAAATGTCTGCAAGTTAATGCAGAAGGTGTGTGTACGGAATGGTACGGAAAGAAAAACAGAACAAAAATATTACCAGTTCTGCTTTAATTAGGATTTCGTTAAGTTTGTGGCTGAGTGTGTGTGTGTGTGTGTGCGTGAGAGTTACTGGGAAAACTGGGATAAACTGGAAGCACAGTAACAGTGGCAGTGCCAGTAACAGCGACGGATACACAACACAACAACACAGGGGCCAAGCCAACCAAGCACAGAGAGTGCTCTGCTTGGGAAGGAAGTGTGCTGGAGAGTAAAATCTTTGCGTTTCGCAACTGGCAATGCCATGCAAATTAGGGTTGAAAGCACTAATAAGTGTATGCTATGCGCCGCCACACTTGTTAACTGCTGCTGTTGTTCTCTACTTGTTATTCTGTTTCGGTGGAATTTTGGGAGTATCGCGAATATAGGTCTGTGTGTTAACATAATTTTTATGAGCCAGCGAGAGGTGAATGTGTGTGTGTTGTGCTTGTGTGTGCCAGGGAATGTTGAGAGATGCGAGAGTAGATCTGTGTGTTGCTGCTGCTTCTTCTCTGTCATCTTGTGTTCGTGTGGGGAGAAGAGTGGTGGTCGGTCATATTTCATTCATGCGAAATGTTTGACGCTGCTTGTCGGAGGTGGTGTATGTATGTAGGTGTAGCAGCGAGAGTGAATCTATCTCCTTGCGTGTGTGTGTGTGCATAAACATGTCCATTTATTTCTATGTATTAACTTGTTTGCTTTATGTGAGAGCGAGTGTGTGTGTATATGTGTTGTTAGTTTTATTTTTATGACTCTTGTTGTGTCTTTTTGTATGCTCACATGCAGGAATAGACGAGTGTGTCCGTGTGTATGTGTGCGTATGGACCACTGTGTTATTTGTTTTATTTTGTTGTTATTTTCCGTTATTTTTCCAAAATTAATTTTGTAGGACAATAAATCATCGCCTGCAGATATGAGAGGACAAAAATGCTTTTGCAACGGAGAGCTCATCTAGAGCTAGAGCCACCAACGTCCTGCAACAATTTGCCCATGAATGATTCTCCAAAAAAGCAAACAACTCCACTGGTGCTGGTGCTGGAGCGGCCAGCTGCCTGACTAGCATTACTGTTGCTTTTTCGGGTCCTTTTGCTATCTCAAGGGGTCAGACAGACAAGTTGGGTGGCCGTGCCACGACATGAAGGAGGACAGAGCGGAACTCTTGTTATTTTGAGCGCGCGCGAGAAAGAGAGTTATTAATTTTTATTTTCATTTTCATTCTGTTTATTACAAATTGTGTGGTGTTGTTGCTGTTATTTAATTTAATAACGCACGTCCTAACACCCACACAAACTCTGAAACACACACACACACCCATACATACTCTTGTTCTTTCGTGCACATTCAAAATTTATGAAATTTCCATTACTTTGCTGCATACTTTTCGGTTAGCTTTATCCTTACCGCACACCAAATACCAAATCCAAAAGTATGCTATGCGATTATTTCAAACTGTCCACCCAACCAACACCCACTGCCACACCAACCTCGACCAACCACTCTACATCCAAGGCCCTAGGAACAAGGTGTCTTTCATGTGGTGATGGATGTGTCGGGAAGAGGTCAGGATTTTGTCGTTGTTGTTGGCATTTGGTGAATGAATGAATTATCATCAATTAGCTGGCATTACAGGTACATAAATAGCCAAATGTAGCATGTGGCCGAGGTGTTGGAGGGCCAATTGTTGGCCGCAGTTCATTTGTTTGCCGTCTTTTTTTCAGTTAGTTTTGGTGTTTGTTGATAGAAATTAATGTCGAAATTGAGATTTATGTTGTTGGGTGGGGGAGGTGCATAGATAAAAACTGCTTATTAAATTGAAGTGGTTTTTGATGGCTCTCGAAATTAGCCTAAAACGTTTGTATGGGGGACCCACCATCAATTTGGTGATGCTAATGTCATCCTGCCAAAGTTGAAGCCTAAATATGTGCCGCACAAATTGTGAAGACTAATCATCAGGGCAGTCATAACTAGAAGCGGCATTAAATTTGTTGGCCCCATTATTCATTTACGCAATTTCTATTTATATTTCTTACTAGGCAACAAAAATTAAAATTTTTTCTGACAGGTACCTCCAAGAAAAATTGGAATTTTAATAGAAATTAAAAAAGTTTAGAGAACCAAAATACATCAGATAATGTATTTGGACAACATTTTTTATAAGATATATTTCCCAGATTTGGCTACCAGAAAAAAGTAATATTTTTTGGCGAGGTTGATTTCGTATTTTTAAATTTGCAATTTCATTTAAAGGTCGTTTTCAAAAATGCGACAACATTATTTAGATGTGTCTAATGCCCTTCCAGAGTCATTTTGATGAAGGGCATCTCCCAGTGGCCCGGACGCGACATTCGCACGCCTTAAACTACGCCAAAAACAAGAAAGAAACTGAAAAAGTCAATCAGCCTTTTGAGTTTTCTAAAGCGATTAAAAAGTACTACATTTTTAAAATATATCATCAGGATTTAGTAAAAATTATAAACAATTTTACATCGAAACGGATGCGACAAAAAACAGAAGTACTTTTGAACTTCTTATAGAAATATACAGAGTTCAGCGATTTTTTGAGAACTTTGTTTTTCCTTATATACATGTAAATGAAGGTCAGAGGATATATTTTGTTCGTATATGCATTCCACAGAGGTTGTCGGTTTTCGTAGAAGTGCTGAAATATTACAGGAAAATATATATATAATTTTTTAATATAGCCAAACCAAAACAAATACAAATATTGAAAAAATAATTTTAATTATTTCAAACCATTATTTATTTCAAATCAAAAAATAAATATTCTTATTTTATTTTATATTATTTAGCGTGTATATGCAGTCAGAGGAATGTATACACCGAATTCCATGATTCCAGCTGCGCCCATTTGGTTGGTACCATTTTTACCCCCTTGACGTTTCTATGCAATTAGAATTTCATCATTCTAGCTGTAGTCGTTTAGTTGGTACTATTTTTATCCCTCTGTACCATTGTATCGCTTGAAAGTACGAATTTCGAAAAATCCGTTTGTTTTCCGTGTCTACGCAGTCAGAGGAATGTATACACCGAATTTCACGACTCTAACTGCGGTCATTTGGTTTGTACTATTTTTATCCCATTTTTCTATGTTGACCCCAAAAAGTACGAATTTCGAAAAATTCGTCTATTTTCCGTGTCTACGCAGTTAGAGGAATGTATACTCCAAATATCATGACTCTAGCTGCGGTCATTTGATTGGTACTAATTTTTTCATTTTAACCCCAAAAAGTACGAATTTCGAAAAATCTGTCTATTTTAAGTGTCTACGCAATCAGAGGAATATAAACAACGAATTTCTTTATTCCACGTGTAGCCATTTGGTTGGTACCATTTTTACCCCTCCGTACCCATTGCATCCCTTTTTTTATTTTTCATGTCTAAGTAGTCAAAGGAATGTATACACCGAATTTCACGACTCTAACTGCGGTCATTTGGTTTGTACTATTTTTATCCCATTTTTCTATGTTGACCCCAAAAAGTACGAATTTCGAAAAATTCGTCTATTTTCCGTGTCTACGCAGCCAGAGGAATGTATACTCCAAATTTCATGACTCTAGCTGCGGACATTTGACTGGTACTATTTTTACCCCCTTTTTCTATTTTAACCCCAAAAAGTACGAATTACGAAAAATTCGTATATTTTACTTGTCTATGCAATCAGAGGAATGTATACACCGAATTTCATTATTCTAGGTACAGCCGTTTGGTTGGTACCATTTTTATCCCTCTATTCCCATTTTACCCCTTAAAAGTACGAATTTGAAAAAAAATACTTTTATATTATGTATCTACTCAATTAGAGGAATGTACACCCCGAATTTCGTGTTTCTAGGTGTTGTCGTTTAATATGTACCATTTCTATCCCCTTTTTGCCCCAGTTTACCCCCTAAAAATAAGAATCACTTTATGGTGCACGTTTTTGTTATAAGGGGAATGCGCATACCAAATATCAAGCAAATATAAACAGACATATTCAAAAAACATGTATTTAAGCTGAAATATTAGGGATTATTATGGGTATTTTTAACCCTTGTGAGGGAAAATTTTTTCCCTTTGGGCCGATTTGGCTCCGTTTCAATCCCAACCGATCTACGACTATAAGACGCATTTATGGGAAATTTGAACGTTATAACTTCTTTCGTTTAGATGCTAGCGTGCTTTCAACAGACGGACGGACGGACATGGTTAGATCGTCTTAGAATTTTATGACGATCAAGAATATATGATTTGAACTGGGATATTGTCCTGGCTCAAGACCATTTTGCGTCTATATTTTATAGAATGCAAATTTATTTACAAATGGCATGGTGACATTTATTACTTGGCTGCAGACTACCACGATCATGATTTCGACCATGTCAAAAGTCTTTTCAAGTGGCTTCGCAGCGACTTTTCAACATTTGTGAGAATCGTTCGTTTGGTAGAATCATCTCCTTATAGAGGCCGGGTTTGATGTTGAAAAGTCGCTGCGAAGCCACTTGAAAAGACTTTTGACATGGTCGAAATCATGATCGTGGTAGTCTGCAGCCAAGTAATAAATGTATATAAGAAATAATGTAATAATAATGAAATAAACAATATAATTAAAAAAGTGTGTATAAAACCTGAAAATAAAAATTAATGTTATTCTACCTTTAAATAGTCAAAGTAATCGTAGTTCAAAATTAAAATTCTAAATGACTCACCCTTCCGAGAAAATTTGAAATTTAGTAAAATATTAAAAAAATTTATCCATTTTATAGTTTTCGAGTTTTGAAAGCCACAATACAACAGAAAATGTTTTGCTTTTGTTGAAATGTCCATATATTCAAATTATCCTTCAACACAGCAAATACATAAAGAAACAAAGATTTTCTCCTTTTTACTGGCCTTACTATGCAACCAATGAAACTCTATTTTATCGAACAGGAAAATTTAATCTACCGAATCCGATAATGGATGTTCCATAGAACAACAAACTCCACCAATGCTTCACTTTAGTTTACCTCCCACCCCACAAAACGAAAAACAAAACAACACAAAATGAACGCGAACAACGTTGTTTTTCTTTCGACGAGATATTCGATATCAAAGTTTTGCACAAAGTAGATTAAAAGTAAACGTAGTTCCTTTTTCAATTTCTTTTACGTTTTTTCTTCCTGTTTCATTACAAACTTGAACTCTAAAAAAAACAAGATAGTCAAATAGAGAACAGCTGCAATGGCAGCATCACAACAACAACAACAACTAGGACAAATCTGGGTTAGATGGAGCCCTTTTTTAGGTTGCTCAACATTTTGCCAGTTCCTGCCTGCTCTTAATAATTACATATCAATTGTCACATATTTTTGTTGGTTTGTTTGTCTGTTTGTTTCATCTGTGCTTCGTAGCTAAAGACTCCTTAATCACCCAACAAAATGCTGTAGAAGAGACAAACAACAATCTGCAAACAATCGACAAAAATATGGGATAAATTTAAAGCGAAAGCTTCCAACGCAAAAGCTTTAAGGGATGAAACGAAAGCTCTAAAAGTAACCGACCGTGCCCACACACATACGCCGCACACACACACACACACAGCGACTCACCACAAAAGAGAGTGAGTCCAGTGAAGCAGAAAGAGAGTAATAAGATGCTCTCTTTCGAGGGTTGGGAAAGTGCATTCCTATGCACTTGCTGGCTAGCTGGCTGTCTGCACTGCCACTGTTACGGGTACAGCCTCTTTTGAGCTTTCCAGCATCTCTTCTCTTTTTGTCAGTGCTTTGGCTGTTGGCAGTTGGCACTTCCAGTTGCGGCCTTCCACGATTTCAAGTTGAGCTGTATATGCTATTAGGCTCGTACTTGTAGAGGATTTAAATTAACTTTCAGTTGGTGTTCCGGTTTCGGGTTGTGCTGTTTGTTGCCTTTTCCTCCTTCTTAAGAAACGTGAACGGTTTTTATTAACTGAAACTGTGAAGAAACAGAAAAAAGCAAAGAACAAAATCAGACAAGAACAAAAAAGAAAAAAAAAACTGTCAAAAGCAAGAATAGTGAATAACTTTACCACAAAGTAGTGAATACATTCAAAAGAATAGGCAAGAGAAGCTGGATTAGTGAAAACCCCCCCACAAGAAAAAAGGATAATTAAAAATTTTGGAAATTTATTAAAAAAAATTAAATTTTGTAGACAAAACAAAAGTCTAAGAAAACCAATTAGAAAATATATTGATTGGAAAAAAGGTAAATTGATATGAAAAAAAAATCATGTGTAAATTAACATATTGAAAAGAATTTCAAAAAATTGTGTTTTTTTTTAATTAAAAAAAATAAATTAGAATTTATGAAAGTGCAAAAGTTTATTGGAAATAGAAGAAAATGATTAAAGTGAATAATTAATTTGAAAAATTTGAAAATTGTTTCCAAATTTGAATTTAAAATTTTGAAAATAAAAAAAGTTGTGTAAAAGTAAAGAAATAAAAGAAAATTAATTGAAACTGTGTAAAAATAAAAAAATATATTTTCAAAAAAAGAGTTAACGTATACACACTTTGAAAGTTAATAAATATAAAATTTATAGTTCAAAAACAACACCCGAGTTCATTAAAACTAAAATTGATTTAAATTGAATTTAAAATCTTAAACAGTTGTTAAAAATAAATTCAAAATTACACAAAAATATTCTCGATCTGTGAAATATTGGAAAATGGACTAAAAGAGAGATTTACATATAATTAAGAAGGCTAGAAATAAAGATGCCCAAAATTTCAAAAATAATTTTTTTTCAAAATTCTGTGAACTGTTAGCATTATTAAGTGGAATATAAAATGGACTTCATATACATATGTATAATAAAATGAAATGAATGATTTATTTCAATATCTATTATCAACTTTAAAAGGACTGAAAACTTGGCTTGTATAAATTCGACTGTATTAATTGAAATACTTATAAATGAAATTAAAATTTGGGGTTAGCAAATCCCAAATTACCAGCAATTATTGAATAATTCCAATATACTATTAAAAGAAACTTTAAAAAATATAGTTATTATTTGAATACATTTGTGGTTAACAATTAAGGAAATTAAATCCAAATATTGCCAGCAAATATTGAATAATTCCAATATACAATTAAAAGAAACTTTTGTCCATAAAATTTAAAAAATATAGTTGTTATAATTTGAAAAATATTTATGGGTCTATATTTCTTATAGGCATTTCAGGAACAAGTATATATATTTATATATATTAGGCTGGGTCACGGAAAATGCTGGGGGTCACCTCCCAGAAATGAAAATTGGATATGATGATGTGCAAAATATTTCTTCGCTCCTAAAACACCTTTTAAAATCAAGAATTTCCTGTGTTATTTTTTTCAGTTACATTTTCGACAATTTTTTCTTAGACCCGTTAAATCAATAAAAATATAATTTATTCTTGCTTTAGAATAACTCATTGGTCGTAATATCGGCCGGATAGATTCATCTTTTGTTGTTTTTCAAAGTTACAACTAAGAACTCATATTTCTTGGGAAACATTTTGTATAAAATGTTTTGAATAATAGATCTTATCATTGGATGGGCCATTTCAAACTTTAAATTCGAATCGGCTATAAAAAATTGTTTTTATTATTTTTTCAAAATTCTGGTTTTATTGGAAAATCTTTCCTAAAAACAATACCATTCATATGACTACCACGACTGGTACCTCATCCGATCAACCCAATTTTTCAGTACATGGCACAGTCTCCGCACCAAACAGTGACTCGCTGTGAATACATTGACTTCTCAGTAGCAACGTGTGTGTTCTCTGAACCCCATATAATTCGACCAATATGTTTTTGAAGGTGAGAGTACATGTTTAATATTTAAAATGCTTTTAAAGGTATATTATGTTAGAAAAACATAATTGTACAAAAATGCAATATAAAATATTACACTGGAAATCACGATTTTGGAGGGTGTATCCAGACAGCTTGATATGAAAACTTTAATTCCATGGGGTGACTGGAAATATTCTTTTTATTTGTGTGGTGTGAGCCCCTGCCTAATGTACATATAATAGAATTCAATGAACATTTATTTCAAAATCTATTAATAACATTAATTTTTAAAGATCGACTGTATTATTTTAAATACTTAAAAATTAAATTAAAATTTAGGCTTAAAACTAACTACAACTACACCATTTTCAACTGTAATTCAACAATCACCATTTTAAATTCACAAAATAGCAATTGAAATTCAATAAATTTCAATTGAAATTCAAAAATATCAAGTGAAATTCAAAAAATATTCATTGAAATTCAAAACTCGTCACTTGTGGGAAGACAATTGTGTGGGAAGAAGGGAGTGTCAAAACATAAATATCCTATTAAAGTAACAGCAATTTTATTTTAAACAAAACTTATTCCAATTTATATGTGAGGGTACCAGAAGGGTTACCCCCTTCTACCCCACCTAATATACATTTTGCATTGTTTACATTTCTGAATTTCAAATAATAACATTTGATTTTCAAAAGACTAGTTTTGAATTTCAAATGGTGTATTTTTAATTACAAATGATATATATTTGTTGTTAAAACCTTGTTATTTTCGAAGAAATTTCATTTTGTCCGCAGTATTTTTATAAAGGGTGATTTTTTAAGAGCTTGATAACTTTTTAAAAAAAAAAAACGCATAAAATTTGCAAAATCTCATCGGTTCTTTATTTGAAACGTTAGATTGGTCCATGACATTTACTTTTTGAAGATAATTTCATTTAAATGTTGACCGCGGCTGCGTCTTAGGTGGTCCATCCGCTTAGTCCAATTTTGGCATTTCCACGTTTTTGAGTAACAGAGACCCAATTGGTGCGAACGGCGACGAATCGAAAATTGGTGGTCATCATTAACACTGGCCGATACAGCTGCGATATTTTCTTCAGTTCGCACTCTACGTAAGCGTGTTGGTGGTTTAATGTCCAACAATGTAAATTTGGTGCGAAATTTAGTCACAATAGCCCGAATAGCCGCTTCAGTGGGTCGATTAAACTGACCATAAAATGGAAGCGCGCAATGAACTTTCTTAACAGAGCACGCATTTTGATAATAAAATTCAATAATTTGCAAGCGTTGTTCGTTTGTAAGACGATTCATGATGAAATGTCAAAGCATACTGAGCATCTTTCTCTTTGACACCATGTCTGAAATCCCACGTGATCTGTCAAATACTAATGCATGAAAATCCTAACCTCAAAAAAATCACTCTTTACAAAAAAAGAAGCTTTGTTTTCAAATTGCGCACACATTTCTTGCTATAATAGGGCTGTTTTTCTTTAAGCCGGGATAACAAGCTGTGATAACAAAAACGTTAATAACAATTTAATTTTTTGCTCGAAATAAAAAAATATTTTTTCACATTGTCGCCAACTACAATATAAATATTTGTTCAAAACAATTTTTCAAAAAAATTATTTTGTATTGACTTTTTTGGGCTTAGCCTCGATAAACATAAATTTGACTTACACTGGATAATTATCCAGGCTAAGTCGAAAATTTCTAACACAAAATTATTTTTTCAAAATTTGTTTTCACAAACACATTGATCTTGCTGTTGACGACAATTTTAAAAAAGATTTTTTTTATTTTGAGTGAAATTTTAACATTTTGTTTAGATTTTTATTATCGCAGCTTAGTTATCAAGTCTTAAAGAAAAACAGCACTAATAAAAGAAAAAATGAAATGAAATTACACAACCCCCACAGAATCATCAAAGGCTCAGAAGTGTCGTATGTTTTTTTTAGAATTTTAAAAATATCTCCTTCTGAAATATACCTTCTCCAAATAAATATCGTAACAAATTACTAAAAAAAAAAAACATTTTTACAATATTAAAGGCATTATCAATACCTTCAAATTGACACCATAATAATCCGCGTACTTCAAACACACACAAAGATATCTGTAATTAGACAGTGCGACAAATTAATTGTTGATCTGAAAACAGACACGAAACTTGCTTACTTATTTTTTCACTGTCTGTTCGAGTTAGCTTTTGAAAGGACTTGATTTTGCAATTATTCCTAGATATAGGTACCATAGATAGAAGTGGGGACTTTGGGCAATATAAATAATTTTTGTGGATTAAAGAAGAGTAACAGAAAAGTCGCGAAAAGAACATTTGAAATTTGAATCCTTCATTAATGACAATCAAGGTAGAAATTTTCGAAAAAAAGGGTGATTTTTTTAAAGTTTTTCAAAAATAAAACACATAAAATTCAGAAAAATGCATGAAATCTTTATTTGAATCGATAGTACGGTCCATATAATTTAATGTTTGAAGATTATTTCATGCAAATGTTGACCTTGACTGTGCCTCAAATGGTCCATCCGCTTAGTCCAATTTAGGCATTTCCACGTTTTTGAGTAACAGAGGCCCAATTGCTGCGAACGGCGATGAATCAATAATTGATAGTCATCATTGACACTGGCCGATACAGCTGCGATATTTTCTTCAGTTCGCACTCTTTGTAAGCGTGTTGGTGGTTTAATGTCCAACAATGTAAATTCAGTCACAATAGCCCGAATAGCCGCTTCAGTGGGTCGGTTAAACTGACCATAAAATGGAAGCGCGCGATGAACTTTCTTAACAGAGCACGCATTTTGATAATAAAATTGAATAATTTGCAAGCGTTGTTCGTTTGTAAGACGATTCATCGTTAAATTATAGACCAAACTGAAGATGTTTGACAGTGAAACAAAACACGAAACGTGCGTCAGCTGTTTAAGCCAGTGTTGCCAAAAAGATAATAGCTAAAAAATCACCCTTTACCATCGCTCTATGACCTTCATAGGATCGAAATCAAATAATATATATACCGTTGTAGTCCTCAAGTTAGATCAATTAATAATTAATTAAGTTACAAAAAAAGTATATGTTTCGGTTCGTTTCTTATTTTTGACGTTGCAATCACATTATTAGGCCAAACATTTAGGATTTAGATTGCTTATAAAATTGTAAGTAACACAAATTTGTTCTTTCAATTAGAATTTATAACCTTCTAAAAATAATACATAATACGAAGATGAGTTTATTGACCTTTCTGAGGCACTCATCTTCAAAAGTGCCAAATTTGCAATATAAGAAATATTTACATAAATTCTCAAAGCTACTATGGGAATATGTTTAGTATATTTTTGATGGTGGTTTCTTACTGAGATAGTATTACTGCATCCCTGTGGTAAGTAAAAAATTACGACTATTTTAGTAAAAAATCCCAAATTTTTCTTTGTTGGAAAAAATACGAAAGTTTGTTAACCATAATTCCAAAATTGCATTATAATATTGCAATTTTTAGTGATTTTACACAATATTCAATTCATTGTCTATGATCTGCCCTTCACAAAATGGTTTAAGTTATTTATAAAAAGTGTATTTTTTGCTTCAGAATAATAATAATATTTGAAAACGCCACATAATCTATTTTGTGCACCACATAGTTAGAGTGCAAAAAAATGATATGAACAAATAATATAAAAATATATGTCTTTTAGAGCAATAAATTAATTTTTAATTTATTATATTTCGACAGACTTTGTCTTTGGTAGTTCCGACCTACCTACCTCCATTAAGATAGTGAAATTTTAACATTTTATTTAGATTTTTATTATCGACGCTTAGATATCGAATCTGAGAGGAAAACTGCCCTAATATGTTTATACGTTTTGGAAAGAGGACTTAATATTAATAAGCGCAAAATAATCCAGAAGTGGATATTCTATTTTCGTACAAATTAATCTTGCAATCAACCAATCAAATCATCTGGGAAACACCTCTGCTCTAAGCCTGAAATTTCTTCAACAATTTTCCCGATCCAAAGTTACAGAAATAATTTAAAAAAATCGAACCACCCTTAAAATTGCCCATCATAAAATTAATTGTTTTTTAATATGTGGTAATACATCTGACTAAGAAGTCCATTAAAATATACTAACGTTTTCTAATCGATGTTTGGCGATTTGAGAGTTTTCGCAAATAAATTGTTTTTATGTTGAAAAAATTGACAATTTTGGAGAAAGTCTTATATACTCTTCACAACGTTATTAAAATTGTGATAACTTTATGTAAAAAAATTAAATTGTAATATAATTGTATCATATTTAGACAACGTGATTTTTTCGCGACTGACTACATATATGTTACAAACGACAGCTGAATACGTTGGATATAAAATTACGAATAAAAATGTTAATGCATACAAATCATTTTAAATATTCAATTTGTATTTATTGTTTACCATGCTCTGCCGACATACCCAAATTCCTTATCAAAAGATCGATCTTCCAAAAAACATAGACAAATTTTAACACTAATATTTGTTTGGATAAGTTAGCGTGTAATTTGTATTTAAGAGTGAGGAGCTCTATTTATAACCTTGGTGTCTTTGGTTATGCCCACTGTCCTAAATGTCCTTTTTGAAAGAGAGCAACCGAAGAAGTGATAAAGATGTTCATCTTCTGATTTAGAAGTAGTGAAAATTTGGATCTTCACCAATGAATTTATCATGGAGTTGTCATAGGAGGGATGTCCTTTATTTTGAAAGACTTAAAATATGCTTAAAGTAGCTGCTTTTCCACTAGTTTCCATTTCTGTTTTTAAAAATACGCTGTCAGCGGGGTTGCTACCACTGCTACTCTGGTTGCTACTCAGCTATCCTCTGTTGTGAGTGGTGAACAACTGAAGCAAACCATTTTGTTCGGTAGAACTGACAATAAATATTAAATTAAATTAGTAAAAATAAATTAACACTACTTAATTTTACTGATATTATGTAGTATTAAAATTTGTAAAAAGTGAAATATTTGAAGTACATTAATAAAGCAATGAATTCGTGTTTTTAAGCAAAAACTTATAAATTGTTAAAATTATGAAAAATTAAACACTTTTTTGTATATAAAAGTAATAAAAACATACCCGAGCCACCATTCGAACCCGAGACCTTATCGGTGCTAAGCGGCCACCTTACCTCTGTGACAATGCTATTCGTAAAATGTTGTGGGATATTAACATTTTATCGACTATTTTGGAACTTGTTTAAAATAACTTCATCAAAAGCGGGATTAAAAACTATTGTTAAATATTATGTTTTTATTTAAGCCTGCTATAACAAAAACGTTAATAAAAATTTATTTTTTTTGCTTAAAATAAAAAATTATTTTCACAATTATTTTACAATATTAATATTTGTATCAAAACAAATTTAAAAAAATATTTTGCGTTGACTTTTTTGGACTTAGCGATAAATTTGACTTACACTGAATATTTATTTAAGACCAAAATTATTAACATAAAATTGTTTTAGTTGTATTTATTGTTAACCTTTATATCATACAAGTATGACCTATAACCGAACAATAGCAAAGAATAAAAATAAAATTATTTTTTCAAAAATTGTTTTTATAAACACATTGATATTGCTATTGGCGACAATTAATTTTTTTTTTCATTTTGAGGGAAATTTTAACTTATTTGATCTTGTTATCGCAGCTTAATTATCCAGTCAAGTATATCATTCAAAAATGTCATGTCCTTTTAGACGTTTAGATTGGTTTCTACTTGCAGAATTTTATAGACATTTTCATGGTCCAACATTTGTGACGCCGGTTCTTTCATATTCTCAATATTGTTCCAAGCCGGCTTTAAACTATGGCTACATTAAAATGGATTGAAATGTAGCTCCTAGATTGTACTACCGAAATAAATAACTATATTTGTCATTTTTGTAGGGTGAATATATTTAGGCGGATATTTAAAAAACGTAACGAATCGAACAAGTTTTTTGACCAAAGCCTTTCCATGACTCTGTCTGGCTGACTGGTGTATTTTATCCATAGTTTATGTTCGAAGATGGGCGACCCATAGGCGGGTTATGTACAATTTAAATTAGAATCGGCTATAAAAAAGTACTGATTATTTTTTCAAATTTCTGGTTTTATTGGAGAGGTTGAACTATGTCATTTAATAATGGAACACAATATCATTCATATGACTACCACGACTGGCACGGCAGTACCTCATCCGATCTACCCAAATTTTGAGTACAGCCCAAAATCCACACCAAACAGTGACTCGTTATGGATGAATTGTCTTCTCAATAGTCACGTGTGGGTTCTCTGAATCTCATATGCGGCAATTTTGTTTGTTGTTTGCTATAGCCACCGAGATGAAAAGAGCTTCATGAAGCCTGATTTCTTCTCGAAAATTTTCCACGTACATTTCTCACCGTTTGCGTTAAAGACTCACTACTTCAGTAGTAAGTGTTTAATATTTCCCAATTTTGTTCGAGTGTATAGTGTCTCACATAAACCTGAAAAATGTCTAACATAAACCTGAAAATAAAAACAAAAATGAATGTTATTCTACCTTTCAAATTCAAAGTAATCGGTAGTTCAAATTTAAAATTAAAATTTTAAATACAGGGTCGACCATTGATGAGTTGATAGTGACATTGGCCAGTGTCACATGTATCAAGGTGTTGTGGGTTAAATTTGACGTTGGCTGTTATAGTATTATTAAAAAGAGCAGGAAAATAAATCTAATGCCAATATTAGGGCTGACTAACTAATATCAATACTTTTAACATAAAATATTTAAAAAATATTTTTTTATTTTGAGTGAAACTTTAACTTTTTATTTAGGTTTTTGTTAACCAATCTTAAAGAAAAACAGCCTTATTAACTCATAATGGAAAAATATTGACATTGTCCCTTTATATTTGGCATATAATAATGGGTGATTTTTTAAAAGCTATAGGAAAGTTTTTCAAAAAACACATAAAATTCAGAAAAATGCATGAAATCTTTATTTGAATCGATAGTACGGTCCATATAATTTAATGTTTGAAGATTATTTCATACAAATGTTGACCTTGACTGCGCCTCAAATGGTTCATCTGCTTTGTTCTATTTTGGCATTTCCACGTTTTTGAGTAACAGAGGCCCAATTGCTGCGAACGGCGACGAATCGATAATTGATGGTCATCATTAACACTGGCCGATACAGCTGCGATATTTTCTTCAGTTCGCACTCTACGTAAGCGTGTTGGTGGTTTAATGTCCAACAATGTAAATTTGATGCGAAATTTAGTCACAATAGCCCGAATAGCCGCTTCAGTGGGCCGATGAAAGCACGCGATGAACTTTCTTAACAGAGCACGCATTTTGATAATAAAATTCAATAATTTGCAAGCGTTGTTCGTTTGTAAGACGATTCATGGTTAAATTATAGACCAAACTGAAGATGTTTGACAGTGAAACAAAACACGACGTGCGTCAGCTGTTTAAACCAGTGTTGCCCAAAAGATAATAGGTAAAAAATCACCCTTTATAATATAATACTGAACTGGAAATATCCAAAGAAAAATCGCTCAAAAAAATCAGTCTTTCGTTTTTGAGATATCCTGTGTCTACATATTCTATTAGAAACTGGTTATTTCAGACCAACCCACAGCTTTCTTTTGTGAATTTTACCACAAAAAAAGTCCAGACTTCTTTTCAATCAACTTCCCACAAACAATGCAAAATTCTAAATCACAAAAACCAAAAAAAAAAAAAAAAACAAAATTAAAACTTTTGCTATAGAGCCATCATCAATGTTGTTGACAGTTTTCCTAAGAAATTATTATTCTTTCAGAAAACAATTCTCAAAAAGAAGTTCCTTAAAATGTGCGTTTGACACAGACAAATCAGCTGCCTTGCCTGGTTGCTAGACGCAAAGCTTTGTGTGCATGAGGCATACATATATATTTATGTATGTATGTTTGTTGGTACAGGAAAACTTGGTGCGAGTCAGTGTGTGTGCGTGTGTATGTTTGTATGCATATTGATGTTTATCCTACAGAACGAATAGAGCACCAAATGTATTTTAGTAGTGGTGCTCAATTTGTTTTAATTTTTCAAATCAAGCACTCTTCGCTAGTTAAACAAAAAGAAACACACACACACTCGTGCACACACAACAAACAACTTCTCTTTTGTAGTTGGATTCGTGCTCGCCGCCATCATCATCGTCATAGTCGTCGTAGCCGTTGTCGTCGTGTGTATGCTGTTTGATGGTGCTGTGTGCAGAGCACATCGTACATCCGTTGGCTTGTGTGCGGATGAGTGCTGCTGCTGTTTATGTTAACAGCCATTCAAGTATGGGTGAGTGTTACACAGCAAGAGTAGCACCACTAACATACAGCCAGCCAGCCGACCGACCGACCGATTGAATGCGAGACCATGCCGAGACAAGGCAACGCAACGAACGACATCGACGTAAATGTGTAATGCCGAGCATGTCGTATGTTGGCGGCTGCTGTGAGTGCAAGGAGAGTGTTGCTGTGTATGAGTGTGCGAGTGTGAGTGTTGCTTGTATCCGTTTGTGATTTTTTATCCAACACAACACGTCCACTCACTCACCCAACCACTTATGTTTACAGGGAAAAAGAGACACACGGCACTGACTGTGGTGAATAGCATAAGTTTGTGTAGAAATTTTGTGTGTATTTTTCGATTTCGGTGTATCAGCAGCATCATCTCTTCGCCTTCTTCGCAGCAGCAGCAGCTTGTTGTTTTATGTTTTCTGCTTTATGTTCTTCTTCTTGTTCTGTTTGTGCAATGTGCTCGCACAGCATGTTGTTGGCAGTAAAGCAGGCAAGGCAACAAAGCAAGGAGCACAAAAACTTTGGCTGCAAAAGCATTTCAAATGTATGCTCTGGATGGTAGGCGACTACAATGACGACGGCGACGACGACACCAGAGCAAGTTTCAAGCACACGCTGAGAAGCACATTTTTCCTTCCTTTGTAGTTTGTAGAAAAGTTCAAAAAGAAAAGAAATTGATTGAAATACAAATTTGGAGAAGAAAAAAAATAAAAAAGGTGAAAAATTCAAAAAAATCTTGAAATTGTTTATTAAATTAAATAAATTAACAAGAAAATATAATTCAATTGATGGCCAAAGAAAACTATGTTTCAATGAATCCATCTGCTGTTGCTTTCTTTTGTTTCGGTGTGTGTGTGTGTGTGCGGTTTTATTCCTTGCTTTGCCTTGTGTGGCATCAAGGACAAATGTGCTTTTTTGTTGGTCGGTCGGTCGGTTCGGTTCGTTTGCTTTGCTTTGGTCTGGCTCGATGATGGTGGTCATGTATAACAGGTGCCTGCCTGTATTTATCTCATGAAGCTCTTGTGCTTGGTCTTCTTGTTCTTCTGCTGCTGCTCCTTCGACACAACACTTGTTCCTTTCAAATCCACGCAAACGAACGCACACCAAACCAAAAACAACAACTTTGTAATTTGTATGAAAGTGTGTGTGTGTTGTTTGTGCCTATGTGTCTGTCTGCCTGTATAAAAATGTGCATATGTGTGTGAGCATTTTGCCGAAATTTTCATATTCAACTTACAAACACACACACATACAAATTCTCCATGAGCAGCAGCAGCAACAAAAAACTGAAATAATATAGTATACTTTTAGGAATCTACATGTGTTTTTTGTTCCAGTGTTTTTGTGTATAAATGTTGCAAATTGAAGCGAACGAAAAAGCAAAGAAGATGAAATGTGTAAAACGTTAATGAAAACATATACAGAGAAAATTAAAGTAAATATATTGCGGAAAATAGTTATAATTTTGAAAAACGAAAATTAAAAAAAAATCCCCAACTAAATGTGAATGCATTCCCAGTGTGTCAAGCTACTCACTGGGAGCGAAATCATGACCTATATTGAAGTGAAGTGAAATGAAAAAAATTAGGTATTTTTTAAAGACAACTTGTTGGCCTTTTCCTTTATAACTCCAACTAGCAATATATTAAATTAATTCTGTATAAAAATATTAATAATTTTCTTAAATTAATTTAAAATTTCCTCATAAAGTGTAGACAAATTTCTTTCAGTTTTATGCACCCAGTCTTTCTATGGTACATACATATTCGTCTAGCTTTGTATGTGTGTGTGTGTGCGTGCGTGTGAGTGTTTGTCTTAAGCCTGACAATATCATTGATTCATGGCTTATGTCTGCTGGCTTTTGGTCTGGCATTTTTTTCCTTTTTCGCTCTCTAAACATATTGTATAATTTCATCGAACATTTATTATTCCACCTGTTCGATTCGCAGGGCAATCCTAAATTCTATTGTATTAAATTCAATGGTATGTATTTTCATTTCTTGTTTTTAAGCATTTTTTTTGTCATATATCATATGTATGTATGTGTTTGCGTGATTTTGTGTGTATGTGTGTGTACAGACGTACCTATTATGCCAGACAAGTTCATTGATTCAGCATTGTCGTGTGTCCTTGACAACATATTGTACAGTTTAAAATTCCAAAAAGGTGCTCGATCTGTGTAGAGGGGATTAAACGTTCACGTGAAGGGATTGGAAGCTAACCGAGACCTATAGGTCACATTTCCCAGAGGGCATATTTTCCAACACACACATAACATGGAAATCGCACCATCCCATCCTAGGCAAAGGCATGCGGTTCACTTGTTTCGCTTATAATTTGTCCAGTTGTAGAGGTCAGCCTTCCATAATTGATAATTGAAATTGAAGAAAAGATCTATTTTATATTAAAAGAACTCGCTAAAATATTTCGAATACTTTAAAAGTTATAGACTTTTGAAAGCCTTTTCTTAAAACTAGAGACTGTGCTTTGTTTCCATCCCAAATGTCTGCAAATGTCAGGGGTCATCCTGAAGTTGGAATTATTTTAGAAAAAACAATTTTCGACTTATTATAGTGCATAATGTACACTAGACTGGGTCGCACCCCATACAAAAAATAAAGTTGCGCCGGTAATTTGAAGACGATTTCACTTTGATCCCGTACATTTTGTTTTTTTTTTGTTTCCCTTGTCTCCATTGTAACGTGTTGCATATCATATCATAGCATATTGTTCTTAGACTGACAACAGCTGCATTTTCTACTTTGATCACTTTTGACTCCGGCGTCAAGTTTTAGAAGTGACCGGCACAACAACCCTAATGTACACTGTACATAGACTTTCTATTTTCCAATGCATTTTATAAAAATGACTTAAAGGACACATTAAAACTATAGGGTGTTTCTGACGTATACAATATATGATATTTTTTCAAAATGCATTCTAAATATTTGGATTGGTCCTATTTGTTCCCTCTTCCATCTAAAAATACCTGAAATGGACCACAAAAAGGGTATGCACAGCTCAACTCAATATTGGAAAATGATTTATAAACGAAAAAATGCAATTTTTCATGTTAATAAAATTATCGCCTTTGTTATTATTTATTAAATTAAGAATACAAAATTACGTACTGTTGACAAAGCAGAAAACTTAATAAAAGATCTTCAAAAAATCGAACTTGAAAATTTTAGATGAATATTCAATTTTAAACAATATACACGGTTGTGGAATATTACACCGTGCAACAATTTTACATTTATTTTTTTTTTGGATCTGAGCAAGACAATACACATGTGTAACTAGAGGTCGTATGTAGAAAACTGTGTTTTAAATTTTTCATTTGGTGATCCTTTCTCCTTTTTACAGAACTTTTAATTTCCAATTTCTTTTGCTAATTTAAGGGGGAATACTTGAAAAGGTTATTAATGCTAAGCTAATACAGATAGAGATCGAATTTTTAGCACACATTCTTCTCATTCATTTGATGCTCATATCGGCCGTGTATGGCTCTCGAAATTATGAAAATAAATGGAAATCCTGTAAAATGGACCATAATAAGGCGGTTTTTCTTTAAGCCGGGATAACATAAACTTTTTTTTTGCAAAATTTGGCAGCTTAATTATACAGTCTTAAAGAAAACCATGTCGAACATCAATTCGAGCCCACTACACCTTTTTCAATTGTAATTCAAAAGACATCACTTGAAATTCAAAAATTCCATTTGGAATTCAAAAATGTCTATTGAAATTCAAATCTCGTCATTTGTAATTCAAAAGACAACATTTGAAATTCAAAAGTCGGCATTTGTAATTCAAAAGACATCATTTGAAATTCAAAACTCTTCATTTGTAATTCAAAACTCGTCATTTGCAATTCAAAACTCGTCATAAGTAATTCAAAAGACACCATTTGAAATTCAAAAATTTGTTTGCCCTTTTTGAATTGCAAATGGAATAATTTTTGAATTACAAATGGAATTATTTTTTAATTTCAAATTATGAGTTTTGAATTTCAAATGATATTTTTTGAATTTCAAATGGAATTTTTGAATTTCAAATGGTGTCTTTTGAATTACACTTGAAACTGGTGTAGAATTCAACCAAAAAATCACTCACCTAATACACACAGCGTGTCCGTTTCTGCTGTATGCCGCACAGTGGTATTTTGGCAAAAATAGATTTTTCGACAATTATTTTTCAAAAATCTAATGCTACTACAGTTCTATATTAAAGTGTTTATGTTTTGATTTGTTTTAGTAAAAGGTAATATTTTGTCATCTTTTGCCTAGTGAATTCACTTAAATACTGTTGAAAATCTTCATGTAAATCAGTTTATTAAAATCCAGAACCTTCCTTTTAATTAAAAAGTAATTTGGATTCTTTATGTTTATTAAATGGCTTTATAAATATAAAACGTTTGCAGTTTTCTGTGGGAAAAAAGAAGTTAGCTCCGTGAACTCATCGCAATAAAAAGAAGCGCTAGTGTCTATTCTTTAAATCCACAAAAATCTACCAACTTTCAAGACATTCGGACCGAAACAAATAATTTTGTATGAAAAAATCAGTTTGAGTTATATGAGCTCTCCTTATACTTTTTGAACACAAATGTATGAAGCCATACCACTGTGTGGCATCTTGGAGAAGACGTGCTATAGGGTGGACCATTTAAAACTTTAAATTAGAATCTGCTATGAAAAAGTACTGATTATTTTTTCAAATATCTGGTTTTATTTGAAAGGTTGAACTTTGTCATTTATTTATGGAACTTTATATCATTCATGTGACCACCAAGACCTCATCCGGTCAACACAATTATTCCGTACAGCCCATAATGCACACAGTGACTCGTTATGGATGCATTGACTTCTCAATAGTGATGTGCGGGTTCTCTGAACCATATGCGGCAATTTTGCCTATTGTCATAGCCAACTAGATGAAAATGAGCTTCATGAAGCGTGAACTGAAGGCCGATCTCTTCTTTAAATTTAAATTTCTTACGTTTGCGTTAAAGACTCAATACTTTGTAAGTAAGATTTTAATATTTCCGAATTTGAATGGGATATTGTCCTAGCTCAAGACCATTTTGCATCTATATTTAATAGAATGCAAATTTATTTACAAATGGCATGGTGACATTTATTACTTGGCTGCAGACTACCACGATCATGATTTCGACCATGTCAAAAGTCTTTTCAAGTGGCTTCGCAGCGACTTTTCAACATAAAACCCGGCCTCTATAAGGGGATGATTCTCACAAACGAACGAGAAGCACAACTCACTTGCCGAATTTGCCATCTTACAAACATCTCATTGAGTTGCATATGTAAGTATGTGTATATGCAGGTATAGTTACCCAGCAATACTTCTGCCGTGCCAACGCTCATTTGTTTTAGTTTTTTCGTTTGTATTTTTTTTGGTCTGTAATCAATATTTGATTTGAACTGGGATATTGTCCTGGCTCAAGACCATTTTGCATAGTACGGTCCATATAATTTAATGTTTGAAGATTATTTCAGGCAAATGTTGACCTTGACTGCGCCTCAAATTGTCCATCCGCTTAGCCCAATTTTGGCACTTCCACGTTTTTGAGTAACAGAGACCCAATTGCTGCGAACAGCGAACAGCTACGAATCGATAATTTATAGTCATCATTAACACAGGCCGATACAGCTGCGATATTTTCTTCAGTTCGCACTCTACGTAAGCGTGTTGGTGGTTTAATGTCCAACAATGTGAATTTGGTGCGAAATTTAGTCACAATAGCCTGAATAGCCGCTTTAGTGGGTCGATTAAACTGACCATAAAATGGAAGAAGCGCGCGATGAACTTTCTTAACAGAGCACGCATTTTGATAATAAAATTCAATAATTTAAAGAGCTTGATAACTTTTTTTTAAAAAAAACGCATAAAATTTGCAAAATCTCATCGGTTCTTTATTTGAAACGTTAGATTGGTCCATGACTTTTTGAAGATAATTTCATTTAAATGTTGACCGCGGCTGCGTCTTAGGTGGTCCATTCGGAAAGTCCAATTTTGGGCAACTTTTTCGAGCATTTCGGCCGGAATAACCCGAATTTCTTCGGAAATGTTGTCTTCCAAAGCTGGAATAGTTGCTGGCTTATTTCTGTAGACTTTAGACTTGACGTAGCCCCACAAAAAATAGTCTAAAGGCGTCAAATCGCATGATCTTGGTGGCCAACTTACCGGTCCATTTCTTGAGATGAATTGTTCTCCGAAGTTTTCCCTCAAAATGTCCATAGAATCGCGAGCTGTGTGGCATGTAGCGCCATCTTGTTGAAACCACATGTCAACCAAGTTCAGTTCTTCCATTTTTGGCAACAAAAAGTTTGTTAGCATCGAACGATAGCGATCGCCATTCACCGTAACGTTGCGTCCAACAGCATCTTTGAAAAAATACGGTCCAATGATTCCACCAGCGTACAAACCACACCAAACAGTGCATTTTTCGGGATGCATGGGCAGTTCTTGAACGGCTTGTGGTTGCTCTTCACTCCAAATGCGGCAATTTTGTTTATTTACGTAGCCATTCAACCAGAAATGAGCCTCATCGCTGAACAAAATTTGTCGATAAAAAAGCGGATTTTCTGCCAACTTTTCTAGGGCCCATTCACTGAAAATTCGACGTTGTGGCAGATCGTTTGGCTTCAGTTCTTGCACGAGCTGTATTTTATACGGTTTTACACCAAGATCTTTGCGTAAAATCTTCCATGTGGTCGAATAACACAAACCCAATTGCTGCGAACGGCGACGAATCGACATTTCACGGTCTTCAGCAACACTCTCAGAAACAGACGCAATATTCTCTTCTGTACGCACTGTACGCATTCGTGTGGTTGGTTTAATGTCCAATAAAGTAAACTGAGTGCGAAACTTGGTCACAATCGCATTAATTGTTTGCTCACTTGGTCGATTATGTAGACCATAAATCGGACGTAAAGCGCGAAACACATTTCGAACCGAACACTGATTTTGGTAATAAAATTCAATGATTTGCAAGCGTTGCTCGTTAGTAAGTCTATTCATGATGAAATGTCAAAGCATACTGAGCATCTTTCTCTTTGACACCATGTCTGAAATCCCACGTGATCTGTCAAATACTAATGCATGAAAATCCTAACCTCAAAAAATCACTCTTTACAAGCGTTGTTCGTTTGTAAGACGATTCATGGTTAAATTGTAGACCAAACTGAAGATGTTTGACAGTGAAACAAAACACGAAACGTGCGTCAGCTGTTTAAGCCAGTGTTGCCAAAAAGATAATAGCTAAACAAATCAACCTTTATATTTAATAGAATATAGAATTTTGAGAATTATGAGAGAATAGAATTTTGTTCGAGTGTATAGTAGTTTGCAAATGTAAAACATAAACCTGAAAATAAAAATAAAAATGAATGTTATTCTACCTTATATCCGCTAGAAAGGACAAACAAGACCATAGGTTGTCATCGTTGTCTCATGAAATGGACTACAGCTTGGCTCTTTTTGACAATAACTACAAATACTAACTGTGGGTGGACTTCCTGGTAGAGAGATCTTTCATTGTATACAGACGACTAAAAACTTTGATAGTAGGGAAGTCAACTTGGCACGTTGGCTTCCCAGGCCGAAGTTACGTCTATTAGAGAAGTTGCATCAAAATATGGTTATGGATGCATTTAAAATTCATAAATGTTAAAATAGCTGGAAAATTCAGTTTAGATTAGTTTTGTGGCATAGATCGCGGAAACTATGTATCATATGTGAATATCATTTATTCACATGTGTACAAGTGCTCTTTGGCATTAAAAAAATAATTTTTAAATATGGTCTGCCATTCCGAACAGTTTATAAACCGCAAATGCAGTTTTTTCCTTTTCTGCAACTACCAACGAAGCCGACCAATGCACACTGGTCCCAAATCCACTTTTTATGGCATAAAGTCGATTAAAAAAGATACAATCTTGAAATTTTGCACATTTGATAGACATAACATTCTTAAAAAATAAACCACGCCTACTATCACCTCCCATATAAACTCAATATATAACCACCATAATTATCACCCTGTATTAGTGCAGGGTAGCCAAAAACAAAATTTTATGAAAGCTTAAAATAATGAAACTTATTTCGCTTTGACGAACAATGTTTTTCTGAACATTATTACAAAAGCAAAATACAGCATACAAATATTCTACTTTACACTGCAATTTAAATAATTATTTCAGGAAATAATATAAAATGTTTACATGTGTACAGAAAAGTGAATGACGTTATATACAATTTTGAAGATACTTGCAATACCTTTAAAATGAGATGTTGATGGGTCTCATACACAAGTCTGATTCAGAGATATGTTCTAATATGTGTACTATGGCTAATCGAAATTCACATTGACAATTTGAGTCAAGTTGAGTCATACATATAACTTTTGGTCCGCGACATTTTTAGGTTATGCTCAATACGAATCACACTTAAGAAAACTGACAACACTACAGTAATCACAAAATGTCAAATATAACTTTTCAACTACTTACGCCGGCCTTCAATTTCAATAATATAGTCACTTCATTATTTTCTTTTTACGCCTTAATTTTAAGTATTTTGTACAACTGATTTAAACCCGAATTAATCCCACTTTTTTTCAATGGCAAAATTTAAATGCATCTCAGGCTTGCGGTGTTGCCACCTAGTTTTCTCCTATACATTTTCTTGATAGCTTGGAGTGTTGCCATTAAGAAAATATATACACATTTAACAATTACCAATTTTTTTTTGAATTTCTGCCAAAAAATATGGATTTGGGACCATAGTGCAATGTCTTGAAATTTACAAATATTGATAAATCATGTTCCTAGTTAGCTATTGCAAAAAGAAAATTCTGCTCTGAACTGCCTACGGCGATTTAATTGCAGAAATGGTAAAACCTTTCCAACAAAATATGAAAAAAAAAGAAATATATTGTTCTGTTACTTTACAAAAATTAAAGCATACTTTAAGGATGAGACGTTGTATGATAAACGGTTTAAAATTAAAGTTAAAATTACAGAGGATTGCTGCATAGATGCATCTTGCTTTTATATGATTTGATTTGAAACGATTGTTTAATTGAGAGTAAACTGTAAATGAGTTACAGTGTCATTAGTTTTTATAAACTGTTGAGCTGACATATTAAGCTTTTCTTCTTTATTTAGATATGTGAGCTGGTTTAAGTGTGAGACACAGAAATGGGACATCCAAATCCCAATGAAAAATATTGAATTTTTAAAAATAATATTGTTTTAGATTTAAATAAAATATCACTAAATTCCACTAAAAATATTTTTGAATTTTTAAAAATAATATTGTCTTAGATTTAAATAAAATATTACTAAATTCCACTGATTTTTTCTAATCGTGATATTTTCCTTTGTATTTTGCAGATTTTTCAAAACCAGGAGAAATGGCAACTGCACCTCAAGCAGGCAAACTTTGAATATAAACAGAACAGAAAACAGAATACGAGTGAAATTTGTAACGTGAAAAGTGAAAAGTGAAATTTGAACAAAACCCGAAAATAAGCAAGTGCATGCGAAAAGAAAGGCAACTGAAAAAGAAGTGAGCAAAGAAAAAAATTGGAAAACACACACGACAACCAAACTAAAACGACAAAAAATACAAAATTTCGAAAGAAATCAATATATATATATAGATGAAAACCGAAAACCACGAAACGCAAAGAAAAAATTGTTGTAAGAAAAAAATTTCATAAATTTTTTTTAGAAAAAAAAAACTAAAATTTTTAAGTAAATTTCTATTATATAGAAAAACGAAACACACAAAAATAATATAATAATAAAATAAGTGAAGTAAATTTTGTGGAGACAAAACGACATCATAACAAAAATAAAAAATAGTTTTAATTGGAAAATTCGACAAGAAACTAAGAATCAACGCACATATAAATATATTACAAATTTAAACATTTAAACGAAAACAAAGAAAAAAAACAAACACAATTTAAGGTAATTAAGAGTGTAATAATTAGAAAGCGACAAAAAAAAAACAAATTTGAAACAAATAGTTACAAATTCCCCGAGAAAACTTAATTATTAAATTAGTGTTTTTAGTGTTACCATACAATTGAAAACGAAAACGATTGTAAAATTATACGAAGGCAAAATCTCTTTTCTCACATCCCCCACGACCACCTCATATGACGCCATAAAACTCGTTTAATTAAATGTCACAGTAATTGAGCAGACCGTTGGAAAAAAATCTTTGCAAATTAAAACAAATCTTTGTCATCCTTTACATATATGCATATATGAATATTTATATACATACGTACATACATACATACATACGTTCAACATAAGCGCATACCATACCATAAATATTTAATAATTGTGAAACAAAAGCGGAGCAGGAGGAATACTTACATAAATTAACTAATTACTTCACATTTTTTACTTAAATAGTCATTAGAGTGCATTTGTAATTAATTAAAAGAAAAGCAACAAAAAAAAACGAAAACGGGTCGTCCCCACTCCACACGCATACTCACATATTAAACGGCAGCAGCCTGATTTAAACTGAAAACCTTTTCGGGCAAAGCAAAAAATCATCATCATCACCACCACCACTCGCCAGGAACAAAAATACCAAAAAAAGTGTAACGCAAAAAACAACAACAGACAAACGTCCAAAAAGGGTTCAAAACTTTGCAATTCCACCCCAATCACCCATTCACGCACACGATCTGAAATATTAATTCGGGTGAAACCAGTGCCAGCTATCAGCTGACTTACTCTCTCTCTCTCGCGCGCGCCACTTACTCATACTCTGAAGCCAGAGCTTACCTACTCATTGCGTGCATTTCCGTGAACGGAAACGGATATGTGAATTTTCAACCTCATGCTCGCCCTCATGAAATTTTAATTGCCGCCGAGAATTTGTGTAAAATTGATACGAGAAATATTAATTGAAAATCGTTTTTTGTCATCATCCAAATAAATAAAAAACAAAAAATAAAAAACAACAAACTATCTGCCATAATTGTTAAATATTCATATGAAATCGCACACATTTGCATACTAATAATCCAAACAATTTAACAACAAATAATAGTTAAACTTCCCATATTAGCATAACCACAAAATAATATAAAACAAAAACAAACACGAACACGAAAATAAACAAAACAAACAAACGAAATCGATCATTTTTTCTACTTTCAATAAAATAATATAGAAAAAAATAAAACGACAAATATTTTGAAATCTGTACAAAACTCAAACGCATTCAAGCAAAAACAAATAAGTGGACCGTTCGCTTTTTGTCTGTGTGTGTGTGTATTTGCGAGAGAAAAATCATACGTCTGATTTCATCGTAATTTGTAATTGATTGGAGTTCATAGTGAAACGACATCGTAAAAATACAACAACACAAATATAAAATAGGTAAGTTGAGCATTTGAAATAAATTATTAAGAAAAATAAATTTATAACTCTTGGGGTGATTTTGAAATCAGATATCTGTTATCTTGACACTAACACTGTCTGGCTATTTCCCACTCGAAATAGTCTACAGGGAGGTGATATCATATATCCACAGTTCGCCATGAACACATTTACATTTTGTCACCCATAGTTGTGACAACAAACCTTGCGTGGAATCTTTTCTCAGTCGTAGCCTCAAATTATGTTTTGGGTATCCTTAAACTCCCCCAAAAGACAATTTATCAACCTCAGAAATTTCCTCTATTATAACTCATTTCAAGTAAGGCATATATCATTGATTTATTCACAAAATCCATTGAATTAAAATTTCAAATATTCTTATTTCTGTTATGTTTGCTTAGCGGTCGATTTGATTGATTTTTAGGTGCTTGTGAATGTAATATAGTGTGGCCCATTTAAAACATTAAATTGGAACCGGCTATAAAAAACTAATTTGGAAAGATGAAACTTTGTCATTTAATAATGGAAAACAATTGCATTCATATGACTACCAAGAGTGGTTCGGCAGTAACTCATCCGATCAACCCAATTTTTCAGTACAACCCAAAATCCACACCAAATAGTAACTCGTCGTGGATGTATTGGCTTCTCAAGAGCCACGTGTGGGTTACCTGTTTACCCATTTAGCCAATGTCAAACCTAAACCTGAAAATTAAAATGAATATTATTCTACCTTTTAAAGTCAAAGTAATCGGTAGTTCAAATTTAAAATTTTAAATGACCCATCCTATATAAGGGTAAAATCGATTTTTTTTTATTTTTTATCTTTGAACTGATACAAAAACTATTTGAAATATTCACAAAAACGGTAATTTTAATATTTTTGGTTTCCGATTTTTTTAATTATTTTTTAAGATCTTTAAATTCTATAAAATATACCGCAAAAATAACACTGTGCAACAGTCCAAATACTCTGGGAGCTGAAATTATTTTTTTTAATTTGCCTGACACGCCTACCTTGAGTTACCCGGATTTGAAAAGTAGGCACCTATATCTTTCGATCGATATATAGCTTTTTTAGGAAAACTTATGAAATCGGTTTGGTTTTGACCAGCAAACACATTTTTTTTTAATTTTTACTCATTTTTTTCAAATTTGGCAATATTTTTACCTATTATTTTGTTTGGTAACTGCAGCACTTGTAAATTTATTTAAAAAATACATTTAGTAAGGAGTAAAACGCAGCTTTGTTTTTAAAAATCCGATAGTAATTGACTAAGTTATTGAAGTTTTTATTTAGACTAAATATTTGGAAAAAAATTTGCAAAAATAAAATTAAAGATTTGGGCATTTCAGTTCACATCTCTCATAAGTTTACGAAATGATACTTAAAATTCGTCAGAATGATTAAAGCGATGAAAAAATTGCTAGATTTTGTATTTTTTTTTTCTAAAAAATACCCGAATTCCCAACGTGAGGAAAATGTGTTCCTAAATTCGGGATTTTTTAAAAATGGTCGATATGCTTTTTTTTACCATTTTTTGTGTATCATTATAGGACTTCAATTGATAACGAAATGAGAATGATCGAATGTTGTATTTTTACCAATGAATGAAATGAAACTCATTTTGGTATTAATAACGATATTAATTTCCCAATATAAGTTGTCGAAATATGAACATTTTTGGTACTTAAAAAGTTAAATATGAATAAACTACACAAACTAAGGAGGAAACTTGAAATGACTGTTAATGCTTAACTACTACAGATAGAAAAATTAAATTTGAAGTATTTTTAACAGATATTCCACTCTTTTATTTGGCATTTATATATGAAAAACGGTCGAATTCTGAAAATCATCCAACTCACCTTAATTTTTCTACATTTGGGGATAGCTTTTACGATTGTATTACTGCCATAAGCTTGCTTTAAGCTCGAGACATCGGACAAGTGGAAGTTTTGGAGACCGAGTTGTAAAGCCACCGCATCGTGGACTTAATCGTTTGTCGAAATTTTGTCTATGTCGTTTGTTTCATATACAGTCTTCTTCGTCTTAAAAGGTCGGTTTTATCTTAATTTCCGCCAAGTTGCAGGAGTAATTCACCTATTTCTGTTTCTTTTTAAAATAAACTAGCTTGGAGTCTGACTTAATGTTCGATTACGACGTTTTCCCCTTTTCAGTTATGATAAGGGCGTCGCACAGTGTGATATTAGCGGCAACAACTTCCAAATTTCATGCGCCCAAATCTCCACTTTAATGATTGAATTTTGCAAAGAACATTCCTATTAAGCACATTCTAAGAGATTTTGCCAATATCGCGGCGGTGTAAAATGTCATCATAATAAAGGTTATTTTATTGGGATGTATCTCGTAGGAAATAGAAGCTCTTGAGGTTTTATTTTGAATTTAAAAAAGTGTAATTATGTTTTTTCTTTCCTTTTGAGACAGTGGTTTACCCTTCAAGTTGTATTTATTTAGTATTGTTAATTATCTACAGTATACATCAATATTCGCGAGGCCGACCGATGCCTCGGCATTTAAAAAATATTGTTAAACTATTGTCTTATTTATTCTTTTTAAAAAGAATATTCTGCTTACATCGATTTGATTACTGAAATTGTAAAACCTTCTAAGCCATTTGTGGACTTAAATGAAATCAGTGGTAATGCTTTTATTAACATATATATTAAAATAAGAAACAAATGTGAATCTTTAATATATTATTTAAATATTGAAAATTCGAGCTTGAACGAAAATCGGCCTCGAGCTTGAATTTTCAATATTTAAATAATAAATTAAATAAGACTTTTATGATGCTTTTTTCCTTTTACTTTATATGGGAGGTAGGCATGGTTGTGGGCGGATTTAAACAAAAAATAGGTTTTGATCTAATTTGACGATATAGGGGATGTGTGCGTAATTTCAAGGTCCCAGCTATATTCCTTCTAATTTTTGCCACAGCTCGAATGAAAATATTCCACTGTGCGCCAGGTCTCGATTTCCTTGATTTCGGGTGCCTTTCCCTAGTTTGATTTTTTTTGGTTTTCTTTCTTGCCTTCTCCCACGTAACTTTCTTCCAGTTGTCACCATTTTCATTGTGGTCCAGATTTTTTAGATACATCTGTTTGCGTCTTAATAGTTGCCGTATTAGGAGTCGTTTTTTGAGTTACTCAAATCAACTCTATTTATTATAGGAAAAATAAACATTAAGTAGTAAATCCAAAATTGCTTGTGTAGTTCCATTATATGATAAACGCGAGCTTCCTTTTTTGCGTTTCACAAGAGGTGGGATTAAATATAAAAAAATACTAAATTACCTTTTAATAAAAAAACTCCTATTGGGGGCCAAATTGCACAGGCAATGCCTACCCTTGCTGCCAAAGTCAAGCATAGTTGTAGCCCAAATATATCACTTTTTATGGTGTCCTGTCTAATGATCTTTTTCCGGCCCCTGCCACAGTCAAACTCATACATCATCGCAGTCTAGGCCAGCAGCAGCCAGCAGACGTAGACAGTTGGCCCGAACACCAACACCACACTACCATCATCATCATCAGCAGCCGAAACAGTCTTATCTCAACTAAATGGGATAACATGGCCGACCTACACAAAACTACAATTTAATTTTATTACTCGTATCCTCGTAAAAGGAAAACAGAACAATGGCAGAGGGACCCCAAGAGACAGAGAGCGTAGTGAGTGTGGTAAAATGATTAATTTACTAGCATATTTTAAAGGAATTTATTTGTATTTTATTCAAGACATTATTTCGTTTGTTCGTCTGTTATCGTTCTCTTGTTTCTTTCATCCATCCAAAGAAATATAAACAAATTGTCTCCGCAAAAAGACTCGCCCTGTTCGTATGGTAATTTGTAATAGATTTACATTTTTGTGCTTTATCTAAATACATAAAAGACTGTGGAAGGAAGGAAGGGAGGGGAGTGGAGTGGAGAGAAGTGGAGTGAAGTCAAAAGACATATGCTAAGAAAAACAAATACAGAAAAACAAGAAATTTGTCAAAAGATTGATGGTTTTGATAGTTTAGCAACTGCTGCGGGTCCTTGTAAAGCTAGCTAGCTTTCAATTGACCAAATCACTTTGATAAGATGAGGAAACGTTGGATAAATTTAAATATATTTATATGTATTTCTATGTGAATTGTTGCTGTATGACAAATTAGTTTATGGAGTTTCTTTTTATTTATAGTTTTATGCGGTTGGTTTATATTATTTGTAGATATAAATAAATATAAAATAAACATTTATTTGTGAGTCCATTTGTAAATGTAATTATGGGAGGTATTGTCTTTTGGCTAGTATGAATACATCAAAATATGGTGGGGATGAAAAGCCAATTAATTGTGGTCACTGAAAATAACAGATTTATGGTGGAGTCTACAGTATTCATGGCATCGTAAATATTGTTATCGACATTATGTGGCAAAGGTTCCACCTTTTCACTGCTCCTCATTTCTATTTTAAACAAGTAAAAACGGCATTAAGTTCGGGTGGGCCGAACTTTATATACCCTCCACCATGAATTGCATTCCACAGAGGTTGTCGGTTTTCGTAGAAGTGTAGTAATAATACAGGAAAATATAAATTTTTTAAAACAAATACAAATATTGAAAAAATAATTTTATAAATAAATATTATATTTTAATTATTTCAAACCATTATTTATTTCAAATCAAAAAATAAATATTCTTACATTTATAATTTCAAAAAGCTTAAATACCATAAATATTGGAAGATAGTTGGTGCTACAGTTGGTTGTATTTCCATTCTATTTTAATTCCAAAAGTACAAATTTTGAAAATCCATTATCAGACGTACATGTGCAGAGTGCAAAATAACCTAACTTTATGATTCAACCAATTTTTTCCGTAAAAGGAAAAGTACGAATTTGGAAAAAAACTTTTTATTTTGCGTGTCTATGCAGTCAGAGGAATGTATACACCGAATTCCATGATTCCAGCTGCGCCCATTTGGTAGGTACCATTTTTACCCCCTTGACATTTCTACGCAATTAGAATTTCATCTTCTAGCTGTAGTCCTTTAGTTGGTACTATTTTTATCCCTCTGTACCATTGTATCCCTTGAAAGTACGAATTTCGAAAAATCCGTTTATTTTTCGTGTCTACGCAGTCAGAGGAATGTATACTCCGAATTGCATGACTCTAGCTGCGGTCATTTGGTTGGTACTATTTGTATCCCCTTTTTCCATTTTAACCCCAGAAAGTACGAATTTCGAAAAATTCGTCTATTTTCCGTGTCTACGCCGTCAGAGGAATGTATACTCCGAATTTCCTGACTCTAGCTGCGGTCATTTGATTGGTACTATTTTATCCCCATTTTCCTTTTTAACCCCAAAAAGTACGAATTTCGAAAAATCAGTTTATTTTAAGTGTACGCAATCAGAGGAATGTATACACCAAAATTCATTATTCCAGGTGTAGCCGTTTGGTTGGTACCATTTTTATCCCTCTGTATACATTGTATCTCTTGAAAGTACAAATTTGGAAAAAAACCTTTTATTTTTCATGTCTACGTAGTCAAAGGAATGTATACTCCGAATTTCATGACTCTATAATTTTATATTATGTGTCTACTCAATTAGAGGAATGTACACGCCGAATTTCGTGTTTCTAGGTTTTGTCGTTTAATATGTACCATTTTATCCCCTTTTTGCCCCATTTTACCCCCTAAAAATAAGAATCACTTTATGGTGCACGTTTTTGCTATAAGGGGAATGCGCATACCAAATATCAAGCAAATATAAACAGACATATTCAAAAACATGCTTAATTACGCTAAAATATTAGGGATTATTATGGGTATTTTTAGTCCTTGCGAGGGAAAAAATTTTCCCTTTGGGCCGATTTCGCCCAGTTTCAATCCAAGCCGATCTACGACTATAGGACGCATTTGTGGCAAATGTGGACGTCCTAGCTCCTTTCGTTTAGATGCTAGCGTGCTTTCAACAGACGGACGGATATGGCTAGATCGTTTTAGAATTTTATGACGATCAAGAATATATATACTTTATAGGGTCTCAGGTCAAAGTGTATAAAAACAGCTAAATATTTGAACTAGTTTACAACTATTTCATGGTCCTATGATCCTTATAGGATCAACAGGAAATTTTATAAAATATACAATATTTTATGTATATAATATATAAGAAGGGCAGTGCAAAAACAGTGTTTTATAATTTTATAGCTTTCACCACTTCGAAGAATAATGTTTGTAACGTCAAGAAATAATCGAACTAAACGCACCTTTATAGTATTCCAATCGGCTTGAATCGATGACTCTCTGTCCGTTTGTCTGCAGTCGAAAGCTTGTCAAAAAATGGAATGGATGGAAAATTTGGATGGATAATCACCTTAGTCATACATGAAGACGACATATAAAGGGTGATTTTTTAAGAGCTTGATAACTTTTTTAAAAAAAAAAACGCATAAAATTTGCAAAATCTCATCGGTTCTTTATTTGAAACGTTAGATTGGTCCATGACATTTACTTTTTGAAGATAATTTCATTTAAATGTTGACCGCGGCTGCGTCTTAGGTGGTCCATCCGCTTAGTCCAATTTTGGCATTTCCACGTTTTTGAGTAACAGAGACCCAATTGGTGCGAACGGCGACGAATCGAAAATTGGTGGTCATCATTAACACTGGCCGATACAGCTGCGATATTTTCTTCAGTTCGCACTCAACGTAAGCGTGTTGGTGGTTTAATGTCCAACAATGTAAATTTGGTGCGAAATTTAGTCACAATAGCCCGAATAGCCGCTTCAGTGGGTCGATTACACTGACCATAAAATGGAAGCGCGCAATGAACTTTCTTAACAGAGCACGCATTTTGATAATAAAATTCAATAATTTGCAAGCGTTGTTCGTTTGTAAGACGATTCATGATGAAATGTCAAAGCATACTGAGCATCTTTCTCTTTGACACCATCACTCTTTACTTCTACAGAAAGGGTCATAACGTCTACATTTATCTTCGTTCAAATGCCAGCTCAAATCTGTTATCTGGTTTGTAATGCTGCTTTCAAGCTAATTATAAAAATCATAATTTTTTAATAATTCTTTTGCGTCTGCAAAGAGTGTCTTACCTTCTACATTTATTCGTAGATCTTTTACAACAAAACATTTTTCCCCGTTTTTTATTTTCTACGATTTTTTTCGTGTCAGCAAAAAAATAATTTTTTTCAAAGCAAATCAATGTTTTCGCAATTTTTTGTAGACTGTTCCTAAACCACTGTTCTAGAACAGAACATTTTACAGATCAAATTTGCAACATTATGTCATATTTTAACTAGGAACCCCTACTGGAAGCTTACTTTTTAAATGTTCCTCAATTTACACTATTACCGCTCTTCCATCGCTTTTTATCAAATTTTGATGTTTTGATTCTATATCGATTTTTAGGAATTTATTCTGTAATTGAAAGAGCTATCTTGACGTAATTCCACATTCATGGAGTAGAGGTGTTTTCCAGATGGTTTCCAAAAATTTTTGAAATCCTAGAGGGTATGGGGACCCCTCTAAAACTTGTCACCTCGGCCATGTCAAATTTTAAAATTTTTGCAAAAAGTGCAATTATGTAACTATTGTAAAGATAGAGTGGTCTTGAATAACTACAATAAATGTGATTACACGAAAAAACATATTTTTTGTCATTGTTAGGCCGATTTTCAGATTTTGTTTGAAATAAACTATTGAAAAGTTGGAAGCAAAATTTTGCGCATCTTAAAACAAAACTTCCAAAAAGGGCGAAAACATTAGGCCTTTTCAATTGGGTTTCGACTAGCTTACGGTTAAGATACTTGATAAGGTGGCATCTTTGTTATCCATTGGTTTGTCTTAAATGGATCAACTAGAAAAATCTGGCAGCTACGCTAAGAGAGAAGAAAACTAGTTTCTTGTTAAGCGAGTATATTCCATACAAAAATTAAGCTATTAAAACAGGGGTTCATTTCACTTGAATATTTTTCATTTCTTCCAGCAGATGTAAAATAGTTTTAGTTTTTTTAATGTAGACCTTATTTAGAATCGTTTATTGTCCTTCTTGAAGTAGTTTGATCAACGTACCTCCAAGGTAGGACCTCTCCAAAATTGCCAATTTTTCAATAAAAAAATTGTTTGCTAAAATTCTCAATTGCAAAGTAGCGAATAGAAAATATTTAGTATAGTATTTTGTATACAGCATTGTTTAGTAAAAAATTAGAAATTTTAGATCACATTTTCCCTCTTTGGGAATTTTGGTATTTTATTGTACAAAATGGACAAACATGTTTGATTTGTTTTCGTAGATATTTTTTGTACATAATTCCAAAATAGCTAAATTTTTGAAGATTTTAGGCAGTTTTCAATATGAATTATTTTTTGTTGAAAAAGATAATTTTTTATGAAATTTGTAGTTTTAAGTGTAATGAAGGTCAAAAAGTGATTTGCAAATGGTATACTTGTTTAAAAAAAGTGTATTTTTCTGCGTCATACTTATAAGAAGATGTACGAGGCAAGTGAATACACTGCCTACCTTGGGAAACATATATATATATGAAGGCGACTATATCAAAATCTGAACTGATTTGCCTAGTTTTCCCCCATATTGTTAGATTATATTCTAAAAAATCATAAATTTGTGATTCCTTTTCCTCGTGATTCCTTTTACGGAAATGTTTCGTATTTTTCAATGAAATTTGATGGATCGCTAAAATAGTGCTGAAAGCTACTACTAATTTATAGGAAATAAATGTTTTTTTGTCGCCTCTACACTGAAAGAATTATCCTTCATAATATTTATGAAGCGATTTCATAAAATGTGTTTCATAAATTTAGTGATTTTTTTCTTAATATGTATGAAAAATTCATAAATAAAATGAAATGTTTCATAAAATTTTTTAAACATTTCATATTTCATAAAACACAATTGTTAAATTAGTCAAAATTAGTTTCACAAGATCAAAGAAAGATTTCTTTGTATAAAAGAAACAACTCTTAAAGATTATGATATATGTCATAACCAATAAAATATTTTTTGTTATGAAATGTCTCCATAAATATAATGAAGGATTTCATAGTTTTTATGAAATGTTTCATAACTTACAACTGCATGTAAAGTGTGTCGACTTTAATCGGTTGAATGCTAGCAATTCATATTTATCGTCTGTTAACACTGACATAAGGGTGGACCCTGATTTTGGTCAAAGACATATACCATTGCAAATATTCTCGCAATGAGGGTGTGTATCGACTAGGTAGTCAACAAGTCAGACCTTTTTTTATTTATATTGGAGACTACAGTATAAACAATGAATCTTTGCATAAAATTAATGAAGTTTCCTCAAAAAATCTATGAAAGTTTTCATAAATCATATTATGAAAAATAATGAACTTTGATGACAAAAGCTCGTCGAATGAAAAATACATTTCATAGCTTCTAAGAAATGTTTCATAAATTCCAAGATACTTTTCATTGATTTGTACTTTATGAAACATGTGTCATAGATTTTATGAAATCTTTCTTTGGCGACTTTTTAATGAAAATTTTCACTGAGATTAAGACAAAATCATAAATATTATGAAGATAATTCTTTCAGTGTATAAGTAACTCTCAAAATCAAGTGTTTCCAGTGTATTTTGTTTTTTTTTTTTTTGTTGCATTTTTACTGAATTAATGGTAAATATTTTAAATATAAATTCTTGTTTTTGTCATAGAATAACTCATTGATCCTATTAATTAACTTTTAGTGTAATTTTTGTTTTTGGTTTATGGAGTACGGAAATATTTTGCAAATCATTCAGCAATCCAGGATCAAATTGATAAATATGTGTTGAAAAGGGATTGGATTTGCGTCAATCTCATATATTGAGATTGTAGACTTATTTTGTTTTTCGCCTTCCTACAGATTCAAGTTACTGAAATTGTCGTTTCTCTTCTGAATAATATTTGTGCACAAAAATAAAAATATAAACTATGAAAAATATTTGATTTTATCTATATATATAAAAGAGTTGCGTTACTGACTGACTGACTGACTGACTGACTGACTGACTGACTTATCATTGACCAGCCCCCAGACCAAACGGCTGAAGCCAGGGTCATGAAATTTTCAGGGTAGTTCCCAAATATGACGTAGACGTCGACTAAGAAAGGGTTTTACGAAATTCGTACTTTTAGGGGATAAAATGGCCCAAAAAGGGATAAACATCGAACCTTCGTCCTGACTAAACGGCAGTAGCTATAAACATGAAATTCGGTGAGTTCCTTGCAATGACCATGCAGACGAGCTACAAATAGGGATTTTTTGAAATTTGTACTTTTAAGGGACGAGCGGGACAAAAAGGGATAAAAATGGTACCAACTAAAGTATTACAGCTAGAAACGTAAAATTTGGTATGTAAATTCCTCTGACTATATAGTAACGACGTAAAATTGGATTTTTCGAAATTGGTACTTTTAAGGACGAGCGGGACAAAAAGGGATAAAAATGGTACCAACTAAGGTATTACAGCTAGAAACGTGAAATTTGGTATGTAAATTCCTCTGACCATATAGAAACGAAGTAAAATTGGATTTTTCGAAATTTGTACTTTTAAGGGACGAGCGGGACAAAAGGGGATAAAAATGGTACCAACTAAAGTATTACAGCTAGAAACGTGAAATTTGGTAAGTAAATTCCTCTGACCATATAGAAACGAAGTAAAATTGGATTCGAAATTTGTACTTTTAAAGGGATAAAAATGGTACCAACTAAAGTATTACAGCTAGAAACGTGAAATTTGGTATGTAAATTCCTCTGACCATATAGAAACGAAGTAAAATTGGATTTTTCGAAATTTGTACTTTTAAGGGACGAGCGGGACAAAAAGGGATAAAAATGGTACCAACTAAAGTATTACAGCTAGAAACGTGAAATTTGGTATGTAAATTCCTCTGACCATATAGAAACGAAGTAAAATTGGATTTTTCGAAATTTGTACTTTTAAGGGACGAGCGGGACAAAAAGGGATAAAAATGGTACCAACTAAAGTATTAAAGCTAGAAACGTGAAATTTGGTATGTAAATTCCTCTGACCATATAGAAACGAAGTAAAATTGGATTTTTCGAAATTTGTACTTTTAAGGGACGAGCGGGACAAAAAGGGATAAAAATGGTACCAACTAAAGTATTACAGCTAGAAACGTGAAATTTGGTATGTAAATTCCTCTGACCATATAGAAACGAAGTAAAATTGGATTTTTCGAAATTTGTACTTTTAAAGGGATAAAAATGGTACCAACTAAAGTATTACAGCTAGAAACGTGAAATTTGGTATGTAAATTCCTCTGACCATATAGAAACGAAGTAAAATTGGATTTTTCGAAATTTGTTCTTTTAAAGGGATAAAAATGGTACCAACTAAAGTATTACAGCTAGAAACGTGAAATTTGGTATGTAAATTCCTCTGACCATATAGAAACGAAGTAAAATTGGATTTTTCGAAATTTGTACTTTTAAGGGACAAGCGGGACAAAAAGGGATAAAAATGGTACCAACTAAAGTATTACAGCTAGAAACGTGAAATTTGGTATGTAAATTCCTCTGGCCATATAGAAACGAAGTAAAATTGGATTTTTCGAAATTTGTACTTTTAAGGGACGAGCGGGACAAAAAGGGATAAAAATGGTACCAACTAAAGTATTACAGCTAGAAACGTGAAATTTGGTATGTAAATTCCTCTGACCGTATAGAAACGAAGTAAAATTGGATTTTTCGAAATTTGTACTTTTAAGGGACGAGCGGCACAAAAAGGGATAAAAATGGTACCAACTAAGTATTACAGCTAGAAACGTGAAATTTGGTATGTAAATTCCTCTGACCATATAGAAACGAAGTAATATTGGATTTTTCGAAATTTGTACTTTTAAAGGGACAAAAATGGATAAAAATGGTACCAACTAAAGTATTACAGCTAGAAACGTGAAATTTGGTATGTAAATTCCACTGATCATATAGCAGCGCAGTAGTTTGATTTTTCGAAATTTGTACTTCTAAGGGGTGCGCGGGACGAAAAGGGATAAAAATGCTGTACAATCCTGTGTTACCAAATAAAGTACATATTTTTAGGGGAGCAAAAACACATGTTACCTATAGTGATTTTTCAAAATGTGTACTTTTTGGGAAAGAGGTGCAAAAAGTTATAAACTGGCTGGCTGAATCTAGAAACATGAGATCGAGGATATAAATGGTTGTAATTTTTTGTTCAAAACTTAGTAGAAAACTATACATACGAAGTAGTTCAGCTAAAATAGTGCATATCGACAAACACATTCCTTTGACTGTGTGTGAGTGCTAGCTTATAGGAGCTTACCAAATTACTATTTTAGATTTATCTATATCCACCAAAAGAAAATTAAATAAATACTATCCAAAAACAGAGACGGATAAAATTAACGAATAACTTGCCTTTTCGCGTGCGAAGCAGCGGGTACTGCTAGTTGCTTATAAGCTACGTTGAAGCTGATAGGGCTGACGCCGCAAATCGAAAGCATACAGATGCTCTCTCAGAGAGTGAGTTATATGTATATATAACTCGATTTAACCGACTGAAACTTACTCAACTGAATTCTTAATTAATGTCTATCCAACAACACCCCAATTCCCATACAAAAACAAATAAGCGATAATGTTATATTTTATAAAAATCAATACATTTCTAATGGATATAGGTCGCATCCCGCTCTAGTATTATACCCATAATACAAAAATTGTGTTCGGCCTCCAGCAAAAGGGGCTCTTTCAGGAGGTGATTACATTTGCTTCCTGTCAAAAATATGGTTTGTCGCCATACCAGAAACGTTTAGCTTAATTGTTTCCTATGTTTCCTTTTAAACACCAATTAATGGCAAAATATGCATAAGTAGGCGTACACGTGTGCTGATGTATCTAAAATACCCACAAATACACGTACATACATACATTGTAGATATGTATTGTCTACATGTCCCCCACCCATCAGCTCCATCACATTTGTATGCGTGATTTGAAAGCTGCAAAAAAAAACTAATTATGACTTTTTGCTGACAATAAATATTATTTTCTATGGCTCTATTTCGCTTTTCAATGATTCCCTTCGTCTTCTTCGTGACGGATATCACGTCACGTCTTCTCAGCGGCGTGTTATGTTTAGTCAATGAATATGTATATGAGGACACAGTTAGAAAACTATAAATCAGGCACACATGCAGATGTACACATCTATGGAAAATCATGTTGCCAACATCTTTGGTAATTTCTTTAACCATAAAACCCCAAAACACAATAAAGGATTACACACACACACTCACACGCATATACACATACCCAGGAGCACGTCCTTCTTCACACAAACATATGCATGGAGCAGAGTCACCCACCTATCCATCCATACACATTTTCTTTTGTAGTTTGGTCCAATGTTCGACGAAGACTTCAATAGCCAACATTAGACAACCGGAAGGAAACCAAACCAACAACTACCACAAAAGCAACATCATTCGTCCGTGACGTTTCCGCCTTAGCGCAACATTGTTAATAATATTTACACTCTTTTTTTTTTTGGGTGACAGCATGAGAAGTGTGGTTTGAAGTTTGTCTTTTGGAGGGTTTTTTTGTCGTGTAGTTTTTTGAATTGAATTTAGGGGTGGAGCTGTACTGTCCCCAAAATCAATAAGGGAATGCTAAAATCTATCTGGATTTGACTGTTTGAAGAATGATGGAGGAGTTCATTTTATTTACGGCCAGTGTGAATATACTGTAAAGGAGGAATGCAATGATGGATGTCGATAGCACTCTATATTTAATTTATTATTTTTTAATTTATTTGTAGTTCGTTAGTTCGATTCCCATCGATGATTTTCTTCGGTAATTTTAGAAAATATATAAATATGAATTTTCTATCAACTAACTATTTAAAAATAAATTTATATAATAAATAATAATACAAAAAATCAACAATTTCAACACAAAAATAATTTTAATAAATAAAGAAGATAAAGTTAGAGTAGATTATCAAAACAAATCGCTAGGACAATCCTGAGTCTGCATTTTAAATCATCGAAATCTTTTAAATCGACCAACATCTGCCCATATTCAAAAATCAAATCATTAAAGCCCATATGACACTGTCGTGTTTCTGACATTTTCCAGATTCTTTGTCTTCCTATTATTTCATTTTCTATTGAGAGAATGCAACTGTAAAAAAACGAAATTACCAAGAATTGGAGCAATTAAAGCTTTCATTCGAAGTTTTGAATAAAAAGAAAAATTGGCAAAAAAGCCAGTGTCACATTGGCTTAAATACATATTTTTTTAATCTTCACTCTTCCTAGACAACAATATTCCTTCATATAAGAGCAATTGTAAGATTTTATTGGAAGCCATATTCTAATTCAGCAAAATCCTTGAAATCGACACTCATATTTCCATTTTCACTTTTCTAACATTTTTCATATTCTTTATCTTGGATTGATAGAATGAGATAAAAAAACATTTGAACAAGAAAAATGCTTAAATGACACAAAGCTGTCTTCCGCACTTATAAAAACAGGAAAAAGTCGCAAAAAAGCCAGCGTCACATGGGCTTAAATATTAAAGATGGAAAAATTTAAATAATAAAACAAAAACAAACATCGTCATTTTTCCTCAGACAATAATATTTCACAATATAAGAGCAATTGTAAGATTTGATCAGACAATCCTGAAGCAAAATTTTGATTCAGCTAAGTCTTCGAAGTCACCACACTTCTTTTCATCTTCACTTTTCTGCTCGATAGATACCATTAATGTCTTCTCCCGCAGGACTTTAAACAATAAATAGACACAAAAAGCCAGTGTCGTATGTCGTAAATATTAAATATTGTTTAAAAAACAGTCAACAGTTTTTTATTCTAGACAACAATATTCCTCAAATATTAAAGGTATTGTTATATTAGTAAAACGAATTAATAGGACAATCCTGAAGGCAAATTCTGATTCAGCCAAATTAGTGAAGTCGATGCCCTTCCTTCCATCCTCAAAATCAAATCAGTAAAGCCCATATGGAACTGACGTTTTTTTGCACACCTTCTAGATTCTTCGTGAAATGAGAGAAAGAAAATTTGAGCGAGAAAAACGCTCAGTTGACCCAATTAAAGTATTCTTCTGCAATTCTTCTAAAAATAAAAAAGTCGAAAAATCAGTGTCATATGGGCTTGAATACTAAAGGTCTTTTTCCTTTTTCAATTGTAATTCAAAAGACATCACTTGAAATTCAAAAGACACCAGTTGAAATTCAAAAATTCCATTTGCAATTAAAAAAAATATCGCTTGAAATTGAAAAATTCCATTTAAAATTCCAAAAATGTCAATTGAAATTCAAAACTCGTCATTTGCAATTCAAAAGACAACATTTGAAATTCAAAAAATGTCAATTGAAATTCAAAAAATGTCAATTGAAATTCAAAAGACACCCTTTGAAATTCAAAAGTTTTCATTTGAAATTCAATAATTATTCCATTTGCTATTCAAAAAGGGTAAACAAAATTATTTAAGCAAAATATCCATTAGGTTGGATAGCATTTATTTATTTTTGTAAACTTTAATATTCTGCTGTTAAGAAAACAGATTTACGTATCTCTCACGCAAATCACTCTAACCTATTTAAATTTAAAGATGTTATAACTTCTATACGGACGATCGCAATACTCTGACATTAGGTCATTTCATTTCATAGACGTTATATACACCTGCAATATGAGCGATATTGCAAGACCTCTCACACAAATTGGCAAATTTGGTAAAAATAAAACTGATCAGTAACAATTTAATATTGGAAATGGTTTTACAATCACTTTATACCTGTAAAATAGTTATGATTTGTTGTACCTCCCACACAAATAATCCAACCCTAAGTAAAATGCAAGTCATAAATTATATGCAGATGCTCTCTGAGCTGGTGAAGGTTATAAACTATATATGAAATTACCGACATTTTACATCATTATAATTATTAGTTGCTTATCATTTTATTAAATCTGTTTCTAAAACTGAAGAATATCCAAATTTGCAGAAAAATAAATGCTACCCCACCTAATGTATATTTTTCTTAAATAACTTTGTTTACATTTTTGAATTTCAAATGGAGTCTTTTGAATTTCAAATGGAATAATTTTTGAATTTCAAATGAAAACTTTTGAATTTCAAATACACCATGTATTTTGAATTACAAATGACGAGATTTGAATTTCAATTGAAATTTTTGAATTTCAATTGATATTTTTTGAATTTCAATTGATATTTTTTGAATTTCAAATGGAATTTTTGAATTTCAAATGGTGTCTTTTGAATTAAACCTGAAAATGGAGTAGTACAAAAATGTTTTTAAAAATGTCTGATCCTATATAGAAATTATGTTATTACAGTAATTTTTATAAAAAACAATCACTTTTGTGGTATTTACCTTCCCGTTTCGGGGTGTTTTATAGGTAACTCAAAAACGTAGCATAGGAAAATGTCATACAGAAGTTACAGCAATATTTCCATAACAACCCGATTTTCAAAAACTGTGTAGTATTCGAGTCGGTAGCATATTCACGTAGAATAATAAATAATAATAATAAATAAATGTAAATAGTTGTAACGACAATTTCCGGGACTCAATGATATATAGAATGTATAATAATTGAATGATAGAATACTAATGGAATAAAACAACAATACAATATTAGAATACGAGAATTCGAGAATAGTAGTATAATAGAATATTAGAATATATTAGAATAATAAAAAATACTTTGTATTCCAATCCGCTAAAAATAACTAAATAAATCTTTCCTAAATTATTCAGCCAGTTTGTGTGGAGTACGACATTTATAATATTATATTTTATGAACTTCTTTTTAAGAGTTATCGTCGAGATATGACCAACCGATCCTTTCCAGCTCGAAGTATTAGGAAGGTCCTTAATTTTTTTCACACCTACTCCCTCTCAGTGATAGACATCCAACAATTTAAAAACCAAAGCTGGACCTATAATGTAGCATAACGGCAGAGAGTACAACTCTTTGTGAAAAGAACGAAATAACAACATAGCAATGGAACAGATAACGCGAAGTCGAAAAATAAAAACTAAACTAAAAGAAGGAGATTGACAAAAAAATAGATAACCAACGAAGAGAAGAGCAGACATCAGACATACATGACAGGATAAGGTATCAACTGATAACGCGAGGATAAACGAACTGCTGACAGAAATTGTCAGCAGAAGGGTGTTAAGGGGCAGCAATAAGAAAGCGTTGATAGAGAGATAACAGAGGATTGACAGAAAAAAAGTGCTAACAGCGCAATACATGATTTGTTGACTAAGATGGACAACAAAAAGAGAAGGGTGGAAACATTAGTGTTTCCCAAACAATATTGTTGTCTCGAAAACACTACTCAAACGATAGAAATTCATAAGCTGGAAGAAATAAAAAAAATATTTTCTTCAAATAAACGGATTTTTAATTTGACGAATTTATTGTATTAAAAAAAACTCTTGTAACACTGTGGAACAAAATGAAAATTCGTTAAAGTTTCGGACAACGGTTTGTGATAGAGGGCGTAAAAATAGAAAATCGAAATATCGACGTTTTGAAAGTTTACGTTGGGAGGTCATTTAGAGTGGTGTCAATATTTCGCCCCTTTTGCACATTCCTATGATAAAATGGCATAGGAAACCTTGTGACCCTTACAATTTACGTATAGGATGTGTTTAGCAATATTACTTAAAACACCACGAGGAAAATTTTTGTGAAACATTTTAACCCTCTAGATCCTCAAAGGTCAACTTAAATGTCATAAATATGTGAAAACTCAAAATTCATTTTAAGGTTATTTTCGTACTCTTTCCGATTTGGTGCTAAAATGTCCAACAAAACTTAATTTTAGGGGGACGATGTGAATGAAAAAAATATTCCACGTCAAATTTCACTATGAGTCTCTGAATACACAAAAACTCAAAAGTGAACTTAAATACCAGAAATAAGTCATAACTTTGATTTTTGATTATTTTAGCACTTTTTTTGGAATTGCTTCTAAAATATCCCTCAAATCTTAATTTCAGGGGGGAGTTGTGAATGGAAAAAATATTCTACATCAAATTTCAACATAAGTCTCTGAATACACTAAACCTCAAAAGTCAACTTAAATGCCACAAATAACTCAAAACTTAAATTTCTTTTTAGGGTTAATTTCATACTTTTTCCGAATTTGAGATAAAATGCGCCACAAAACTGCATTTCAGAGGGGTGATGTGAATGGAAAAAATATTGTACATCAAATTTTACTATAAGTCTCTGAATACACTAAAACTCAAAAGTCAACTTAAATGCCAGAAATAACTCAAAACTTAAATTTCTTTTTAGGGTTAATTCATACTTTTTCCGAATTGGTGTTAAAATGTCCAACAAAACTTAATTTTAGGGGAATGAAAAAAATAATCTACGTCAAATTTTACTATAAGTTTCTGAATACACCAAAACTCAAAAGTGAACTTAAATACCAGAAATAAGTCATAACTTTGAATTAAGTTTAGGCTAATTTTAGCACTTTTTTTGGAATTGTTTCTAAAATATCCCACAAATCTTAATTTCAGGGGGGAGTTGTGAATGGAAAAAATATTCTACATCAAATTTCAACATAAGTCACTGAATTCACCAAAACTCAAGACTCATCTTAAATGGCAGAAATAAGTCAATACTTTGAATTAATTTTTGGGTTAATTTCGTATTTTTCCGAATTTGAGAAAAAATGTCACACAAAACTGAATTTTAGTAGGATGATGTGAATGAAAAAAATATTCTACATAAAATTTTACTATAAGCCTCTGAATACACTAAAACTCAAATGTGAACTTAAATGCTAGAAATAGGCCAAAACTTAAAATTCATTTTAGAGTTAATTTCATACTTTTTCCGAATTTGAGATAAAATGTCCCACAAAACTGAATTTTAGGGGGATGATATGAATGATAAAAATATTCTACATCAAATTTTACTATATGCCTCTGAATACACTAAAACTCAAAAGTGAACTTAAATACCAGAAATAAGTCATAACTTTGAATTAAGTTTAGGCTAATTTTAGCACTTTTTCGGAATTTCTTCTAAAATATCGCACAAATCTTAATTTAAGGGGAGTGTTGTGAATGGAGGAATATTCTACATCAAATTTCAACATAAGTCTCCGAATACACCAAAACTCAAAACTCATCTCAAATGCCAGAAATAAGTCAAAATTTTGAATTAATTTTAGTGTTAATTTCGTATTTTTTCCGTATTTGAGATAAAATGTCCCACAAAACTGAATTTTAGGAGGATGGTGTGAATGATAAAAATATTCTACATCAAATTTTACCATATGCCTCTGAATACACTAAAACTCAAATGTGAACTTAAATGCCAGAAATAGGTCAAAACTTAAAATTAATTTTAGAGTTAATTTCATACTTTTTCCGAATTTGAGATAAAATGTCCCACAAAACTAAATTTTGGGGGGATGGTGTGAATGATAAAAATATTCTACATCAAATTTTACTATATGCCTCTGAATACACTAAAACTCAAAAGTGAACTTAAATACCAGAAATAAGTCATAACTTTGAATTAAGTTTAGGCTAATTTTAACACTTTTTCGGAATTGCTTCTAAAATATCGCACAAATCTTAATTTCAGGGGAGTGTTGTGAATGGAGGAATATTCTACATCAAATTTCAACATAAGTCTCCGAATACACCAAAACTCAAAACTCATCTCAAATGCCAGAAATAAGTCAAAATTTTTAATTAATTTTAGTGTTAATTTCGTATTTTTTCCGTATTTGAGATAAAATGTCCCACAAAACTGAATTTTAGGCGGATGGTGTGAATGAAAAAAATATTCTACATAAAATTTTACTATAAGCCTCTGAATACACTAAAACTCAAATGTGAACTTAAATGCCAGAAATAACTCAAAACTTAAATTTCTTTTTAGGGTTAATTTCGTAATTGTTCCGTATTTGAGATAAAATGTCCCACAAAACTGAATTTTAGGCGGATGGTGTGAATAAAAAAAATATTCTACATCTAATTTTACTATAAGCCTCTGAATACACTAAAACTCAAATGTGAACTTAAATGCCAGAAATAAGTCAAAACTTAAAATTTATTTTAGAGTTAATTTCATACTTTTTCTAATTGGTGTTAAAATGTCCCACAAAACTGAATTTTAGGGGGATGATGTGAATGGAAAAAATATTCTACATCAAATTTTACTGTATGCCTCTGAATACACTAAAACTCAAATGTGAACTTAAATGCCAGAAATATGTCAAAACTTAAAATTCATTTTAGAGTTAATATCATACTTTTTCCGAATTTTAGATAAAATGTCCCACAAAACTGAATTTTAGGCGGATGGTGTGAATGAAAAAAATATTCTACAGCAAATTTTACTATATGCCTCTGAATACACTAAAACTCAAATGTGAACTCAAATGCCAGAAATAAGTCAAATCTTAAAATTCATTTTAGAGTTAATTTCATACTTTTTCCGAATTTGAGATAAAATGTCCCACAAAACTGAATTTTAGAGGAGTGGTGTGAATGGAAAAAATATTCTACATCAAATTTTACTATAAGACTCCGAATACACTAAAACTCAAAAGTGAACTTAATTGCCAGAAATAAGAAGAATACTTTTTCCATTGAAAAGAATATTCTACGTCAAATTTCACTATAATTCACCGAACAAAAGAAAGCTTTAGCTATAATATATACATGTAAAATATCGGTAACAATTTGGTTATTTAAACAAGAAATTATTCATTAAATTTTGTATCACTCTTTCAGAATGCATTGTCAGAATCCTCGTCAAGCTTGTGTTAGAAAAATAATTTGTTAATTAAATACCAGGGATTATACTTTTATTTTAAATTTTAGAATAAAGGACAAACAAATATGTTTTCACATTCGGGACTCAAGAGCTATTTATTTTGGACATTGTTTATTTTCCTTGTACCAGGACATCATTGTCTGCTTAGTCTGATGTTATCTTTGGCTAAAACCCAAGCAATCCCTTTTCTTTATAAGGATACAAGCATACAAGCAATAGTCCCCCAATAAAACCCTTAACTTGTTTTTCATTATCTTTTATAAAGAAATTATCTAAGTATAAAACATAAGGCTAATTTACAAAATGTATTAACAATTACAAGTACTTAATGCTATTTCTATAAAAACGTAACTTATCCTTAAATTACCGACTTCTCCGGATCCGAGCAGCCGCGATTTTCATAGGCACAGGATAGTTGTTTACCTGCAGGAAAAAATAAATAAATATAGTAAATCAATTGATCTCAAAGTACCTACACCTACCCTCCACATCCAATTGTCCCGTTTGAGCTCGTACCAGCCTAAAACCCACATAAACTAAAGCGCTTGTCATAGCCACCGCCCCCAAAACAATGAGAACTATCATCGCAATATTTGAGGATTCTGGCTCCTCACTTTGGTCAGTCTTCCTTTCGCCCTCCGGAAGTACTATTAGATTTTGGTATTCCTCCAGTGTCAAACAGACCGGTTTCACCACTTGTTGTGTGGCTTCTTTGTCCTCCGTGTGTAGGGCTTTCTTCAACATCTTATAGCCCTCGCGACACACACAAGTGCCATTTTCTGTGCACTCAGCATGGGGGTCCGAGCAGGTTTGTATGCGGCAATCGATTTCATCGATGGCAAACTTCAAAGGTTGGCAACGTCCGCGATACAGCACAAAGTCGTCGGGACATTTATGCGTCGAAGCCGGCAAATCAGTGCTGTCTGGACTTTGCCACGTGGTGCTCTCGATGGTCTCATCAAAGACCTGGCTGGGATCTACATCTTCCTGCGAGGTATCGATATCCGTTTCCATTTCCATATCCACGCCAAAGTCTGGCTGTTCGCTGGGCTCATACTCAGGCGTCTGCATTGTTTCGCCAGTGTCACTTTCTTTGAATATCGCCAAGTTGGGCTCACACTTTTGTGTCTCCTCGTTGCGGAAGAAACCAAAATTACACTCACACTTTTCCCGGTCCACGCACACACCGTTCTTACACTGATCCCCCTGCGAGCAAATGGGCAGACAGGAGCCCTTCTCGGACTTATAACCCGCCCGACATTCACAACGATTCGGAGCCACACACTCACCATTGAAGGGACACTCGGAGGCACAGTGGGGCTTGCAGACCAAACCCTCGGCTATGTGATAGCCTGTCCGGCAGCCACATTCATTGTGTTTCACGCAGACACTATGCTCGGGGCAGGCTATTTCACATATCGGCTGACAATAACGCTTGCCATCGTGCTGGGAGACTGAGGAAAAGTAGCCCGGCATACATTTACAAATTTCGGGCTCTACACATTTTGAGTTGTGCGGGCAACCTTCGGAACATTGAGGTTCGCATAGATGGAGTTCGGACATTTTGAAGCCTTCACAGCAACCCCGAATGGGCGTGACCTTTGGCACTGCCTCCTCTTCTTCGTAGTATTCCAGCTTTGTGATAGTTTTTGAAAGCTTTTTGTACCAGGCTTTGGGCTGCTTAACTTCGCGCGTTTTGTTGACCTTTATGTAGGCATACTCGGTTTTGTTGTAGACGCAATAGGGCTCGGGAGCCTCGGCCCATGTGAGATCCGTAAATTGCACATAGATGAGCAATGTTGTGAGGAGATATTTCATTTTGAGCTGGAATATGGAGAATAATGATAAGTTACAATCGTTTAGGAACTTCTCATTTAAATTGTTGTGAATATAAAAGTAATTTTCGAAATACGTTCTTGTAAGGGATAAAGTGGGAAAAGAGGGATGAAAGTGGTACCATCAATATGCTGAAGTTGCAATCATGAAATTCGTTGTATACATTCCGCACGAAGCGGGGCGCAAAACAGAAAATAATTTTTCGAAATATGTACTTTTAAGGAGTAACTTGGGAAAGAGGGATACAAATGGTAACAAAGAAAGTACCGCTGATTGTGTAGACGCGCAACACAAAATAGTTTCTCGAAATTTGTCTTTTATGGGATAAAATGGGAGAAGAGGGATAAAAGTGGTACCAACCAAACGTGGAACTTAAAATAATTTTTCAAAATTTTTACTTTTTAACATTTTTTAATAAAATTCCAATTTTCAGCGAATGTATGTTTAATGTTTGTATGTCAAAATTGATAAATTAAAGGCAATTATGTTGGTTCCATATGTTGGGAATTTAATTTATACATAGAAATTGGGAAAAATATATTTTTTTCGAAAATCATGATTTAAAAACATTCTTCTACTTTTATGTTTTATGTTTTATGTTGGTATTTATGTTTTTTATTTTTATATTTTTATATTTTTATATTTTTATATTTTTATATTTTTATATTTTTATATTTTTATATTTTTATATTTTTATATTTTTATATTTTTATATTTTTATATTTTTATATTTTTATATTTTTATATTTTTATATTTTTATATTTTTATATTTTTATATTTTTATATTTTTATATTTTTATATTTTTATATTTTTATATTTTTATATTTTTATATTTTTATATTTTTATATTTTTATATTTTTATATTTTTATATTTTTATATTTTTATATTTTTATATTTTTATATTTTTATATTTTTATATTTTTATATTTTTATATTTTTATATTTTTATATTTTTATATTTTTATATTTTTATATTTTTATATTTTTATATTTTTATATTTTTATATTTTTATATTTTTATATTTTTATATTTTTATATTTTTATATTTTTATATTTTTATATTTTTATATTTTTATATTTTTATATTTTTATATTTTTATATTTTTATATTTTTATATTTTTATATTTTTATATTTTTATATTTTTATATTTTTATATTTTTATATTTTTATATTTTTATATTTTTATATTTTTATATTTTTATATTTTTATATTTTTTTATTTTTATATTTTTATATTTTTATATTTTTATATTTTTATATTTTTATATTTTTATATTTTTATATTTTTATATTTTTATATTTTTATATTTTTATATTTTTATATTTTTATATTTTTATATTTTTATATTTTTATATTTTTATATTTTTATATTTTTATATTTTTATATTTTTATATTTTTATATTTTTATATTTTTATATTTTTATATTTTTATATTTTTATATTTTTATATTTTTATATTTTTATATTTTTATATTTTTATATTTTTATATTTTTATATTTTTATATTTTTATATTTTTATATTTTTATATTTTTATATTTTTATATTTTTATATTTTTATATTTTTATATTTTTATATTTTTATATTTTTATATTTTTATATTTTTATATTTTTATATTTTTATATTTTTATATTTTTATATTTTTATATTTTTATATTTTTATATTTTTATATTTTTATATTTTTATATTTTTATATTTTTATATTTTTATATTTTTATATTTTTATATTTTTATATTTTTATATTTTTATATTTTTATATTTTTATATTTTTATATTTTTATATTTTTATATTTTTATATTTTTATATTTTTATATTTTTATATTTTTATATTTTTATATTTTTATATTTTTATATTTTTATATTTTTATATTTTTATATTTTTATATTTTTATATTTTTATATTTTTATATTTTTATATTTTTATATTTTTATATTTTTATATTTTTATATTTTTATATTTTTATATTTTTATATTTTTATATTTTTATATTTTTATATTTTTATATTTTTATATTTTTATATTTTTATATTTTTATATTTTTATATTTTTATATTTTTATATTTTTATATTTTTATATTTTTATATTTTTATATTTTTATATTTTTATATTTTTATATTTTTATATTTTTATATTTTTATATTTTTATATTTTTATATTTTTATATTTTTATATTTTTATATTTTTATATTTTTATATTTTTATATTTTTATATTTTTATATTTTTATATTTTTATATTTTTATATTTTTATATTTTTATATTTTTATATTTTTATATTTTTATATTTTTATATTTTTATATTTTTATATTTTTATATTTTTATATTTTTATATTTTTATATTTTTATATTTTTATATTTTTATATTTTTATATTTTTATATAAAATATAGGCTCTTCATCTTATCAAATTTTATTTTATTTTTAAGATTTTTTTTATATTTTTATATTTTTAGATTTTTATATTTTTATATTTTTATATTTTTATATTTTTATATTTTTATATTTTTATATTTTTATATTTTTATATTTTTATATTTTTATATTTTTATATTTTTATATTTTTATATTTTTATATTTTTATATTTTTATATTTTTATATTTTTATATTTTTATATTTTTATATTTTTATATTTTTATATTTTTATATTTTTATATTTTTATATTTTTATATTTTTATATTTTTATATTTTTATATTTTTATATTTTTATATTTTTATATTTTTATATTTTTATATTTTTATATTTTTATATTTTTATATTTTTATATTTTTATATTTTTATATTTTTATATTTTTATATTTTTATATTTTTATATTTTTATATTTTTATATTTTTATATTTTTATATTTTTATATTTTTATATTTTTATATTTTTATATTTTTATATTTTTATATTTTTATATTTTTATATTTTTATATTTTTATATTTTTATATTTTTATATTTTTATATTTTTATATTTTTATATTTTTATATTTTTATATTTTTATATTTTTATATTTTTATATTTTTATATTTTTATATTTTTATATTTTTATATTTTTATATTTTTTATATTTTTATATTTTTATATTTTTATATTTTTATATTTTTATATTTTTATATTTTTATATTTTTATATTTTTATATTTTTATATTTTTATATTTTTATATTTTTATATTTTTATATTTTTATATTTTTATATTTTTATATTTTTATATTTTTATATTTTTATATTTTTATATTTTTATATTTTTATATTTTTATATTTTTATATTTTTATATTTTTATATTTTTATATTTTTATATTTTTATATTTTTATATTTTTATATTTTTATATTTTTATATTTTTATATTTTTATATTTTTATATTTTTATATTTTTATATTTTTATATTTTTATATTTTTATATTTTTATATTTTTATATTTTTATATTTTTATATTTTTATATTTTTATATTTTTATATTTTTATATTTTTATATTTTTATATTTTTATATTTTTATATTTTTATATTTTTATATTTTTATATTTTTATATTTTTATATTTTTATATTTTTATATTTTTATATTTTTATATTTTTATATTTTTATATTTTTATATTTTTATATTTTTATATTTTTATATTTTTATATTTTTATATTTTTATATTTTTATATTTTTATATTTTTATATTTTTATATTTTTATATTTTTATATTTTTATATTTTTATATTTTTATATTTTTATATTTTTATATTTTTATATTTTTATATTTTTATATTTTTATATTTTTATATTTTTATATTTTTATATTTTTATATTTTTATATTTTTATATTTTTATATTTTTATATTTTTATATTTTTATATTTTTATATTTTTATATTTTTATATTTTTATATTTTTATATTTTTATATTTTTATATTTTTATATTTTAATATTTTTATATTTTTATATTTTTATATTTTTATATTTTTATATTTTTATATTTTTATATTTTTATATTTTTATATTTTTATATTTTTATATTTTTATATTATTATATTTTTATATTTTTATATTTTTATATTTTTATATTTTTATATTTTTATATAAAATATAGGCTCTTCATCTTATCAAATTTTATTTTATTTTTAAGATTTTCACAAACAAATATATAATTCATAGCAATTTCAAAAAATTTTTGGTTTGAGGCTCCTCATTTTATTAAATCTTTATTTTTCGAATCGTAAACTAAGATTGTTGAGTTGTTGACCGGTACCGGTTTAAGGGGATCCTCAAGAGCTTCGGAGTTATTATGTACAATTAAAAATAATGTAAAAAATCTTTTAGAGATAATATCTGGAACAACTTCTTTCCTGTATCAGTCTATTATACGCACTTTCCAAGTTTTTACACTTAATCTGACTTATTTACTTTGAAATAATCCTCAATGAAATTAGTTTTTCTACGTTCATTTGCTAAACACACTATGTTTTTTAGTTAAACTGTGTTTAATTTTACTTATTGTTATAATTATTGATTTTCTCTATTTGGTTTTTTACCTTTTGCATTTATTTATTTAAATTTAATTAAATAAATAATTCTGTTTTTTTTTGTTGGTGCTTGTCCAACTAAGTGCCGGGTTTTTGTGTGTTCTTCACGAATTCAACAATTTAATAAAACTGAAATTGTCATCGAATGAAATTGAGACTGCACTATTGTCCCACTTGAGATTCACACAATGAATGACGACGGCGGCTGCGACGACGACGACACAACGACTCAAAGATTGATTCTGTGCGTTGCCATTCATATATAGGGGCGCTTGAGTTCTTTTCATCGAAATATCCGCTGTTTTTTCAAAAGATAAAGATTTATTTTCTTTCATTTTGTTGCGTTTCATTTCGTTTCCATAATTATCAAAGTGGCACTTTAATATCGGAGTGAGTGAGAAGGGAGGGGTGGGTGTGATGTGGTGTGAGTGAGTGTGATTTTAGTTGCATGTATTTTCGTTAATTCGAATATAAACTGTTTTTTTTTGGTTTTAAGAAAAATAATAATAAAATTAAACAAGCACGACAACAACATTGGATATTACAAAATGTAACATTTGTACGGCGATATCTATAAGCGGAATTACAAGTGAGTCACGAGGAATGACGGGCAACCTGAAGTAAACAAATCGTATTAGAAAAGGTCACAAGTGGATTAGATTGGAAATGGGCACACAGTCAATGAAGTTCAGTTAACGTTGGAAGACCGGATACAAGGGTTGCAGGGCAAACAGGAAGACGGTTTTCATATTTAAAGTGTTTGCATTACTGAGTGAGGTGACTGCCGTAATTATAGCAATCGACTTGCAGTCAATCACCAGCTAATTAATGCTCGTCCATGTTTCTGTCTTCAGTTTGAAGCCACTTTTAAATCTAAGAAAATTGATTTGAATTTGGACTTTCGGATATAATTTCACAAATGGCTAAACCAAATAATAGTTCATTGAAATGCTATCAAATCTTTCCAATAGATTAAAGAAAAGTTTTAAATTTTAGTTATACAAATATAAAAGTAAAAAAAAAATAAAAAATAAAAAATAAAAAATATATAAATATATAAATATAAAAATATTAAAATATAAAAATATAAAAATATAGAAATATAAAAATATAAAAATATAAAAATATAAAAATATAAAAATATAAAAATATAAAAATATAAAAATATAAAAATATAAAAATATAAAAATATAAAAATATAAAAATATAAAAATATAAAAATATAAAAATATAAAAATATAAAAATATAAAAATATAAAAATATAAAAATATAAAAATATAAAAATATAAAAATATAAAAATATAAAAATATAAAAATATAAAAATATAAAAATATAAAAATATAAAAATATAAAAATATAAAAATATAAAAATATAAAAATATAAAAATATAAAAATATAAAAATATAAAAATATAAAAATATAAAAATATAAAAATATAAAAATATAAAAATATAAAAATATAAAAATATAAAAATATAAAAATATAAAAATATAAAAATATAAAAATATAAAAATATAAAAATATAAAAATATAAAAATATAAAAATATAAAAATATAAAAATATAAAAATATAAAAATATAAAAATATAAAAATATAAAAATATAAAAATATAAAAATATAAAAATATAAAAATATAAAAATATAAAAATATAAAAATATAAAAATATAAAAATATAAAAATATAAAAATATAAAAATATAAAAATATAAAAATAAAAAAATGTATGAAAATATAAAAATATAAAAAATTAAAATATGTATAAAAATATAAAAATATAAAAGTATAAAAATATAAATAAATATAAAAAATAAAAAAAGATATAAAAAATATGAAAAACAGAAATAAATGAGAAATATAAAAGAATAAAAATATAAATATAAAATATATAAAAATACAAACAAAAAATAAAATTAGTTCCCAAATATGACGGGGACGCGGACTAAGAAACGGTTTTACGAAATTCGTACTTCTAGGGGAAATGGCTCAAAAAGGCATAAATATCGAATATTCGTCCCTCGTAAACATTTCTCTGACAACTTTGCAAGTGAGATGGAAGAGAAATGGAATTTTCGAAATTTGTACTTTTCAGTGGCTAGCGGGACAGAAAGGGACTAAAGTGGTACCGATTAAAGTATTGTAGCTAAAATCGTGAAATTTGATATGTAAGTTTCTCTGGCCACGTAGAAGTGTACTAAAAGTGTTTTTTTTTGAAATTTGTGATTTTAAGGGGTGCGATTAGGGTTTGGGGTTTCCCGGACTTTTTTCATTTCCCGGGAAAACGGGAATGGAAAGTTTCATTCCCGGGAATTCCCGGGAAAAAAATAATTTATTTTAGGTATGTCCAATATGATTTAAAATGTCAACATTTAGTAAATGGTGTGTTATTTTAAACTATTAACGCCCACCATACACGTCCGTGTACACTATTTCAAGGTTTTCGTACTTTTTGATAGCTTTTAATATGAATGTAATTCCTGATTATTAAACTATAGGCCTGTTCGGTTGGGCTTTGCCAGCTTAGTTTTTGTATAAAGATCATGTAAATATACCCACAAAAAGTTTGTATTCCGCTAGCTGGGTTTCGCAAAAAATGAGTACTTAATTTAATTAATTTAATTAAAATGTTCTGTTTAGTAATAAACAAATGCCCATTATTATTGTCAGTAATGTAAATATATGAATTTGAAATATATCTAAAATTTCTAATTTATATCGTAAATCTAAATTAAGCTAAAAAAAAAACAATAAAATATTTATTTAATATTTCCCGTATTCCCGGGAAATCAAAAATTTCGAATCGTTTTTCCCGGGAATTCCCGGAAAATTTGGGACGGGAATTCCCGGGAAAAACGATTCGGGAATTCCCGGACCCCAAACCCTAGGTGCGATGGACAAAAAGGGATACAAATAGTACCAACTAAAGTATTACTCTAGAATCGTGAAATTCAGCGTGTACATTCCTCGACCAAGTAGAAGGGCAACATAATTTTTTTTTTGGAATTTGTACATTTAAGGACTGAGCGGGATAAAAATGGTACCTACTAAAGTATTACAGCTAGAATCGTGAAATTTGGTATGTAAATTCCTTTCATCGCATAGAAGCGCAATATAAATGTCTTTTTTGCACTTTTAAGCGGCGAGCGGGACAAACCGGAATAAAAATGGTACCATGTAAAGTATTGCAGCTTGAATCGTGAAATTTGATATGTAAATTCCTCTGACCACGTAGAAGTACAGTAATAGTGGATTTCGGAAAATCCCTTAAGGGGTGCGCGGGATAAAAATGGATAATAATTGTGTACAGCCCTTTAATGACGCGGATCATAAATTTATATTTCTATATTGTATTTATAAGGAGGATGAAAATAGAATATATAAATTTTGATTATTGTATTAGAGTAAGTTATTGGCCGAATTATTGGACGTTTAAAGTATTTCTTTTTTGGGGTTTCACAGTGACAACTGAAAACTTTTTCGTATTTGGTGGTAGTATTTTATACAAAATAAATGCATAAATGATGAACATTGGAATGGAATTGACGCCACATCGATCTTTGTTGTAAAAAGAACTTTTAACATTTTGGCTGTGAAACCCATCACCTGCAAAAAATCATTTCACAATAATGTTTCCAAGAAATATGTAAACGTCCAATAATCCGACCTATGAGTTATACTAAGACAAGTATTTTTATACCCTCCACCTCCAGGATGGGGGTATACTAACTTTGTCATTCCGTTTGTAACACCTTGAAATATCGACCTGAGACCCTATAAAGTATATATATTCTTGATCGTCATAAAATTCTAAGACGATCTAGCCATGTCCGTCCGTCTATCCGTCTGTTGAAAACATGCTAGCATCTAAACGAAAGGAGCTAGAACGTTCAAATTTTCCTTAAATGCGTCTTATAGTCGTAGATCGGTTGGGATTGAAATGGGGCGAAATCGGCTCAAAGGGAAAAATTTTCCCTCACAAGGACTAAAAATAACCATAATAATCCCTAATATTTTAGCGTATTTAAGCATGTTTTTTGAATATGTCTGTTTATATTTGCTTGATATTTGGTATGCGCATTCCCCTTATAGCAAAAACGTGCACCATAAAGTGATTATTATTTTTAGGGGGTGAAATGGGGCAAAAAATGGATAAAAATGGTACATATTAAACGACAACAACTAGAAACACGAAATTCGGTGTTTACATTCCTCTAATTGAGTAGATACATAATAAAAAGCATTTTTTAAAAATTCGTAATTTTAACGGGTAAAATGGGAATAGAGGGATAAAAATGGTACCAACCAAACGGCTGTACCTAGAATAATGAAATTCGGTGTATACATTCCTCTGATTGCATAGATAAGTAAAATACACCGATTTTTCAAAATTCGTACTTTTTGGGGTTAAAATGAAAAAAGGGGATAAAAATAGTACCAATCTAATGACCGCAGCTAGAGTCATGAAATTCGGAGTATACATTCCTCTGAGTGTGTAGACACGGAAAATAAACTGATTTTTCGAAATTTGTACTTTTTGGGGTTAAAATGAAAAAAGGGTATACAAATAGTGCCAATCAAATGACCGCAGCTAGAGTCTTGAAATTCGGAGTATACATTCCTCTGACTGCGTAGACACGGAAAATAGACGAATTTTTCGAAAATAGTACTTTCAAGGGATACAATGGGATAAAATACAGAGGGATAAAAATAGTACCAACTAAACGACCACAGCTAGAATGGTAAAATTCTAATTGCGTAGAAACGTCAAGAAGGTAAAAATGGTACCAACCAAATGGGCGCAGCTGGAATCATGGAATTCGGTGTATACATTCCTCTGACTGCATAGACACGCAAAATAAAAAGTTTTTTTCCAAATTCGAACTTTTTCTTTTACGGAAAAATTGGTTGAATCATGAAGTTAGGTTATTTTGCACTATGTACGTCTGATAATGGATTTTCAAAATTTTTACTTTTGGAATTCAAATAGAATGGAAATACAACCAACTGTAGCGCACACTATCTACCAATATTTATGGCTTTGAAAATATTTTTGAAAATATAAATATAAGAATATTTATTTTTTGAATTGACGTATTGGTATCATTACCTTATAAGCGTGGTTTGAAATAATTAAAATATTATATTTATTTATAAAATTAACTTTTCAATATTTGTATTTGTTTTGGTTTGGCTATATTAAAAAAATTATATTTTCCTGTAATATTACTGCACTTCTACGAAAACCGACAACCTCTGTGGAATGCAATCCATGGTGTTCGGCCTGGTCGAACTTAACGCCGTTTTTACTTGTTTTCATTAATTCTGAAAAAAAGTTTGGACAAAAATTTTGGTGATAGAAATTGTCCATAAATTCCTCAATACAAACAAAAAAAAAGTGGATCTCGGACATAACATTTTTATTTTTTGTAGCATAGTGTAAATTGCCATCTATGATTTCTAGTTGTGTTACATTATTTAATTTACTATATACAATTCAATTCAAAATTTACGCAATTTTCCATACAATATAGAACAATGAAACAATTAAATGTGTACCGGCACTTTAATATTTGTCCACAACCAGTGTTTACTAACTAACACTGACCTTCATCATTGTTGCACGAAAATTCTAATCTCAAACCATCCGGTGTCGTCGTCGTCGTCGCCGCCGCAGCTACCACCATCAGCGATAATCTGCATATGTAATATGTTTGGTCCTCCAAACCGCACCCGCATATTGCCAAATTGTTATGTGTTGGAAAACTCAAACTCAACTAATTGCGGTGTTCGCAGACATAAAACAACAGACGGACATGGCTACACACACACAAGCATAAATGCACTAGAGTGGGTTGGGATTAATTATATTTATATATTATATTATCGTAGTTGGCATTGTTGTTCCCCAGCATAAAGAGAGCATCCGAAGAAGTGAAAATTAGGTAGAATTGAGAAAAGGAAACTTAACAAAATCTTTGGATTATATAAACTAATATATAATGCAAATAATAATTAAATTAGTTTTAAATTAATTAATACTATTTAATGCTATTGATTTTCTGTAGTACTAATAATTAATAAAGAAAAGGATTATTTTAAGTATATAAATTTCTATTTTTTTTAAAGACATTGTTGAAATTAAAATATTATGCAAAATAAAACATTTATTATTTTTAAAAATATTGAAAAAAAAAGAATTTTCCCGAGCCATGATTCGAACCCGAGGCCTTCTGGCTACAAAGCGGACGCCTTACATATGTGATCACATACGATAAATTGGTCGCAATTCACTTTATTCTAACGTACTTTTTTTTACATAGTTTTTAAAGCAAAATTTTTTAAATTGATAAAATTATGCCATATTAAACATCGATTTATAATATTGAAAAAGAACAAAAAAGGAGTTTCCCGAGTCGTGATTCGAACCGAAGACCTTCTGGGTGCAAAGCGGACACCTTACCTATGTGATCACGTACGTTAAATTGGCTTCCATTCACTTATTCCAACGTAATTTATGTTCTACCTAGTTTGAAAAATAAACATAATTCCTTATCCATCACGACCCCCTCTAATGCATGTACATACGAATTAAAACAATAGAAAAAATACAAATAAACACTGGCAGAGAAAACATAATGACCAAGTAGGACGACAATGACGGCGGCTGTGGTGGCCGGCATTAGATAACAATAGATGCTGCTTAGGAGTAGTTGTAGCCACATTGAGTGGCTATGAAATTCAAAACGACGATAAAACTCTGTTGAGTCTTACGCGCTGCTGCTGCGGCTGCTGTTGACTCAATGGATTTCTTTCGAAGCTGATAACTGGTGGCTATGACGCAGCATAAGTAAAATCAAATGTGATATGAACGAAAAAAACGACATAGATTAGCTGGATTTGGATACGAGAGTAATCTCGATGTGTCGAGGACCAAATCGCTTTCGGGAAATATGATTCCCTACGAGTTGTTATCTCTGGAATTAATTTAGTTTTATTTTCCCCTCAATACTGCTGATAGTACAGGGAGTGTAATTATAGTTGTGAAGAACAAGACAAGCCTTGGAATTAGTCACCCACAATGATGACCCATGATGTTTACAAGTAGTTGGAGTTGAGATAATTAAAAAAAAGAGAAATACGGACATACTTTGTATTTATTGAGAAAAACAAAAGGCGTAAATTTTATAAATAAACTACATTGAACAAAGCAGAGTTTGTGATAAAAAACAAAACATATTCAGGGAGACTTACAGGGTCGTCATTCAGAAACGACGAGGAAAGGCATTAATAAAAGTTTATAATAAGGGATGTATGTTAGAATAGGATTGTTGTAGGAATTGGAATTAAATTGGTTTTGAAACAAAGAAAACGAAATACGATTTCATGACAGCGATTCATATGGGAATTGGTTCTCAATTCCGTTAGATGAACAATTTCGACTTGGATTCTGCAAAACAAAATTTTTCCAGATTTTAATTCTGATTCTGAGAACAATCGGATTCTATATCGGAACCCTTGATTGGTTTATTGTAATGTCTGATATCAAGCTGAATTGTTCGTAGGAGTTAAATTGAGTTTAAATCTATTTATTGCTCGAGCAGTATAGCTCGCAATATTACACTTGTATCGATTTTGTAATGATATAAATAAAAAATTTCCTTCGGATGAAGTGGAAGTTGTGTGTTAGATATGACGGAAACCTTTATTGCAGATTACACTATGCAATAAAAATTAAAAAAATGTGACCGAGACCAAAATAATTATTTTTTGTGTGGATATTTTTTTTATTATTTTCTAAAATTTCAATTTAATATCTCTCATTGTGAAAATATAAGTTCGATCACTTCCGCTGATATGTTCAATTGAAGGTAGTTATGATTGCTACAGAAAAAAATCCTTATCCGAAAAACCTGATTTACAAAGTAGCCAAGAGAATATTTTGTTTTATTTCATAATAGGAGCGATCTTAACCAAAATATAAGAATTTTGTGTCCGAGACAACAAATATTTTTTGTTTGAATTGAGTCAAACTGAATCATAAAATCAACATAAAAAATTTTAGTGATATATATTTTTTTATTTTTTTTTTTTTACTAAAATTTCAATATTCGTCTGAAGTACATTTAATTATCTCATTTTGGAAGTATAGGCCCGATCAATACCGCTTATATATCCAATTAATTATGCTGTAAATATCACGTTCAAATATAAACGAGGATTTAAGAACAATTTAAAAAAAAAAAATTCAGAAAAAAATGTTTCTTTAAATACATCTTTTTTCCTTGTACAAAATAATCCTTAAAAATAAAAAAATAATAATAATAATACCCCATTCTGGAAAAGTCCACATTTATATGATCCTATTTGTGTACACAAAAATTATTATAATTTTTGTTTTGATTTATTTGAAGAAAGATCATAACTTCCACACTGCTCCATAACGCGGAATATTGGTGACTATTTATTTGACCAATAATCGGTCGGTGACTTTGGCACAACGTGAATTTCGTCGCAGATTTCCTAGCCGTCCAACGCCTACTGGTGAAACACTGCGACGTTTAGCCGCTCGCCTCGAAGAGACTGCCACAACACGAGATGCTGCTAGGCGTGGCAGACCCCGGAGTAGCCGTTCTGCAGAGAATATTGCTGCTGTAGCCGAGGATGTCATGGAAGCGCCGTCGACATCGACCAGACGACGTGCCACGCAAATGGGTATCAGTCGACGGTCTTTACAGCGAATTTTAGTACAAGATTTGAAGATGTTTCTGTACAAAGTCCAGACGGTGCATCAGCTGTTAGCTGCTGACCGCCAATCGCGTCTAACATACGCTCAAGCCATCCTTAATCACCACCAACAGGAGGATGACTTTTCATCAAAAATAATCATGAGTGATGAGGCCCATTTCCATCTTAGCGGGTACGTAAATAAGCAAAATGTTCGCTTCTGGGGCTCTGAAAATCCGCGTGTAACCCACGAAGAGCCATTACACCCGCTCAAAGCCACTGTATGGTGTGCTGTTTTCGCTGGAGGAGTCATCGGACCTTTTTTCTTCGAAGACGTCGCGGGCCAAACGGTTACTGTGAATGGTGAGCGCTACAGAGCAATGATCAACGAGTTGTTTTTGCCGCAACTTGATGAATTGGGATTGGAAAACATGTGGTTCCAACAGGACGGTGCAACGGCACACACTGCACGTGCCACAACCGATATGCTGAAGGATGCATTTCCCGGGCGCCTAATCTCCCGTTTTGGCGATTTGCACTGGCCAGCAAGATCGCCTGATTTGACCGCTCCAGACTTCTTTTTGTGGGGCTTTTTGAAGTCGCGGGTTTATGTCAACAAGCCTCAGACTCTTGCAGCTCTTGAAGACAATATCCGTCAAGAATGTGAGGACCTATCGCCGGAAGTATTGGCCAAATTAATGGAAAATGCCATAAAAATAATCCACAAGAAGAATCAAAGTTTTTAATTTTTTTTAATTACAGCCAAAAAACATCGGAAGGTTATTTTTGCGCCACCTTGTATATCGTAAAAGAGTTTTAAATGTCGATATAACCACTTTGTATACTTTATGCAAATATGGATTAAAAATGAGATTTGCTTAAAAATCCACTGTATACTAATTTGTAAAGGGGAATTTAGCTATATTTAAAATGGCATTAATATATTCACGACTTAAAAAAATAATTTGTATCTATAAAATGGGTAGATCATTTACATATAGACATTCTGTTCTGTGTTAGAATGTTAGCTCTAAACTTTTTTCAATATTTAAAGATTTTTTCCGTTCCACGAATTTTTAAGATGTTTGAGCCATGTAACTCTCGAAAGGAAGAAGATGGGCGAAATTGTAACTCCCCATCTGGTACCTCCCACTCAAATGGACAAACGTAGTTCGACCTCTTCATATCAAACTTTGACCAGACAATCTTTACATACTGCCTGACCTGTAGACTGTATGTCGACAGGTGTGACTCGTAGTCCATACAAATAAAAATATTTCAAGTCAAAATATATTATTTCCAGAAAAATTTGAAAAAAAAAATAATAATAAATGTTAGAATTTTGTATTGAAATTATTATTTACTTTGTAAATAAATTATTTTTATTTGTTTTTAAAATTACCTAAATCACTAAAAGTTGGCTTTATAAAGGGTGATTTTTTAAGAGCTTGATAACTTTTTTTAAAAAAAAAACGCATAAAATTTGCAAAATCTCATCGGTTCTTTATTTGAAACGTTAGATTGGTCCATGACATTTACTTTTTGAAGATAATTTCATTTAAATGTTGACCGTGGCTGCGTCTTAGGTGGTCCATTCGGAAAGTCCAATTTTGGGCAACTTTTTCGAGCATTTCGGCCGGAATAGCCCGAATTTCTTCGGAAATGTTGTCTTCCAAAGCTGGAATAGTTGCTGGCTTATTTCTGTAGACTTTAGACTTGACGTAGCCCCACAAAAAATAGTCTAAAGGCGTCAAATCGCATGATCTTGGTGGCCAACTTACCGGTCCATTTCTTGAGATGAATTGTTCTCCGAAGTTTTCCCTCAAAATGGCCATAGAATCGCGAGCTGTGTGGCATGTAGCGCCATCTTGTTGAAACCACCAAGTTCAGTTCTTCCATTTTTGGCAACAAAAAGTTTGTTAGCATCGAACGATAGCGATCGCCATTCACCGTAACGTTGCGTCCAACAGCATCTTTGAAAAAATACGGTCCAATGATTCCACCAGCGTACAAACCACACCAAACAGTGCATTTTTCGGGATGCATGGGCAGTTCTTGAACGGCTTCTGGTTGACTTCACTCCAAATGCGGCAATTTTGTTTATTTACGTAGCCATTCAACCAGAAATGAGCCTCATCGCTGAACAAAATTTGTCGATAAAAAAGCGGATTTTCTGCCAACTTTTCTAGGGCCCATTCACTGAAAATTCGACGTTGTGGCAGATCGTTTGGCTTCAGTTCTTGCACGAGCTGTATTTTATACGGTTTTACACCAAGATCTTTGCGTAAAATCTTCCATGTGGTCGAATAACACAAACCCAATTGCTGCGAACGGCGACGAATCGACATTTCACGGTCTTCAGCAACACTCTCATAAACAGACGCAATATTCTCTTCTGTACGCACTGTACGCATTCGTGTGGTTGGTTTAATGTCCAATAAAGTAAACTGAGTGCGAAACTTGGTCACAATCGCATTAATTGTTTGCTCACTTGGTCGATTATGTAGACCATAAATCGGACGTAAAGCGCGAAACACATTTCGAACCGAACACTGATTTTGGTAATAAAATTCAATGATTTGCAAGCGTTGCTTGTTAGTAAGTCTATTCATGATGAAATGTCAAAGCATACTGAGCATCTTTCTCTTTGACACCATGTCTGAAATCCCACGTGATCTGTCAAATACTAATGCATGAAAATCCTAACATCAAAAAAATCACTCTTTAATTAATAGAATGTATGTTTAATGCCAGTGGATATAGTGTAACTTAGACCACTTTAAAAAAAAATAAAGATAAAAAGAAAAGTCATTGTAACCGTTACATTTATTATAAATCTAAAAATTTCCTCAAATTAGAGAACTGATTCACGTATCTGTTTTTTTAATTTTGACTTGACTCGTCTACTTTTTTATGTTGTATTTTTATCCAAAGATTGTTTCTAAATTAATAAACCAGCTCTAAGAGATAATTATAAATATTTACTCTTGTCTTAGAATAACTTATTTATAGTATTTTTGTGGTTTTTCATGGTAACAACTGAAAACATATTCGTATTTTGTGGGAGTATTTTCTGCTCATTTTTGTAAAACTAGTTTGAAAATTTTGGTTCTGAAAACCATCTTTTGCATTTTCACATAAATGGAGTATGTGATGTCATTTATCGTACGGTATTCATCAAAAGATTTTGATATCGTCTACTTATTTTTCACTACACCTTTTAAAACACGTTTCCAAGAAATTTGATTTTTTAGTTGTTACTTTGAAAAACCACAAAAAATACTCTAAGACAAGAATAAAAATATATATATTTAATTCAGAAAAAATTAGTGAAGAATGCAACATAAAAATATTTTTAGAGGTATTTTTACGAGCGTTTACGGCTTGATACTGTTACGAAATATTTAGCTGATCATCATTAAACAATCCAATAGTCATTTCTAGGTGGGGGGGTGAAAGCTGCAATTTTTATTTCGCGACCCATCCTAGTGTACCTATGTAAGCCAGTTTTTGGTTTAACTTATTTACATTACAGTTTTCTGGGACGTCCTTATGCCCCGGCAACCAAATAAGATGAACCGTTTGGTCATCTCCTCAAGAGATGGCCGATAGTCTTGGGCTTTTATTAAATTTAGGGTCATCAAGTCATAAGCCTCACTATTCAAGTAGATGTTGACGCCTCTGTTGATCACAACAACTCACCGCAACTTCTATAATAGCCACAAATTTGTCTTGGTATAAACTGAAAGTATCGGGTAGCTTACGAGCCAGATTGACTTCCAGCTCCTTGCAATGTAGTCCATACTCCACCATATCATAAACTTCGGAAACGTCTGTGCAAAATTTGAACCCAGTTATGACTAGTTGGGCCGTGAATGCTATAGTTTTTTTTCAAACAGAGGCACAGACTTAGTGTAGTCCAGCCTAAGTAACAGCTATGGCCACTGACGAGAAATCCCCTTATTAAATAAATATCCCTATTGGTGCAAAGCAGAACTATATGTCTACTGATCCAAAGGGGAAGACAATTAAGTCTTCCATATGCCTGCCTTCAGTATCGTAATTGAAAATATTCTCAAACCTTTTCCCCACATACATATTTTAATTTATCCACAGCACTAGAATTTCAATGCTATTTCGTTTAATTTGCAGCTCAAGTCCTTATCGCAAATCTTGAAAACACACACACACACCCAAAAAAAATCACAAAATTAATTGGCAAAATTTCTGTACGTTTCCGATTTTTAATGTAATCTTTACACAAGAGTACTTACATTTTCAAAAATACTACCAGCTACAGTTCTTGACTATCTATAATTTGAAATCAATTTATAGTCAGCCAACCCAACACCACCCCCAGCCACAGCCACAGCCTACTTGCCACACAGCATACTCATAAATTCCCATACTAAGTACATTCCCCCACTTACCCTGAAGTATATATTTGAATTCTATACACAATTATGTGTATATAGGTGGGTGCATGTGTGTGTGTGGGTGTATGAGTGCGTGAGTATTGAAATTGATGAATTAACATCGAAGAGCTAGCTCCTTGTGCTCAGCTAAATGCGAGTATTTTAGCAAATACACTCACAACAGACCGACCGACCGACCGACATTCAGATCCTTTAAGGTGCGCGTTCTGCCCGCGCTCTCGCCCGCAGAACATGCGTAGAACGCACCGAAACTTTCTTTCAATTGTTCCTGTGCCAATGAAGCTGTGTGGGAATTTTTGTTTTTCCAGCTGGCGAAAATCCACCCAACACCGAAGAAGATGTACCGAAAATATATTTAATGTAAATGTCGAAGAGAGACGAGAAAAAGGTCAAAAGGAAATGGAGAAAACAGAAAATTCACAAAGAGCAAGGAATTAACAGGCATCGTTTAAGCCCACACGTTGTGCTGCTGCTGCTGCTGCTGGCAAGGGGAAGTGGAAGTGGGGGAGGATGCCCAGTAAATTGAAAGTATAACAGAAACGGGCAACAACAACTCAGGCAGGGCACCTCTAAAGATGTTGTCGTCAACAATGTTTACTTTCCAATTCGGCACAGTAAACAGGCACAGAGTAACACGAAATGTCCTGGCTGTGCATAAAAAAGGAGCCAAGGAGCAAAACAAAGTCAAGCATCAGTGAACAACGTTTTCGACTCGTATACCAAGATTCCTGAACGAACGACGAGAAATCCACCCCTCGCGTGTGCTGGCCCTTTCAAAGCAACGAAAATTACCCAAATAAAGTTTTCTTAGCGTCCTTATGCTCCTCGTCACAACACCACCTCCACTCCACTCCCCCCCCAAAAAAAACGAAATAAAACATTTTGCTGCTCTGGCGGCTAAGATGTGTTGAAGGGAGCAAAGATCCTGCAACGTTTAGACATTTCAAACACTTGTTAAAGAGGAATAAAATTTATTTTCATTTGTATTAAGGGTGATTTTTTACCTCTAACTACCCGGCGTACACACACACTCACAGGCAACATTGCCACATCCAGACACACACATTTGTAGCGACACCAACACACACACCATCAGACCAAAATCAGCATCAGTTGCTATTTGGTAACAATTCAATTATTTTTGATTGCTTTTCATGTATCAATGTGAAAGTACCGTGCCAATGTTTAGAGGCTACGTATGTGTCGGTGTATGAATGTCTGTCAAAATGTATCCTGTGCCGGGCCGTGTGCCTGTGCAGCTACTGCCGTCTGCAAATGTGTGCACAGTGAGACCAAATCGATTTTTTATGGAATCAATATCGTTTGTAAGAAAAAATATTTCATAACAATTTTAAAAAATTTTCATAAAAAATTTACTTTTTTAGGAAAAACAAATTCATATTGAACATAACGTAAAATCTTTATGTGTTTTGATGTTTATAATTTCAGATAAGATAACGATTTTTTGGGATTATAGTAACAAGTTTTTGCATTTTTATCCAACAAAATAACCAAATTACCATAGTAGCGAAAGTATGTTCCAAAATTTGATATTTTTTACTAATGAGGTCGCCATTTCTTTACTTGCCGGCAGGGATGTATTATTATTTTCTGTGTAAGAAATTATGATATGGCATTAAAACAAATAAACACTTTCAGAGAACATATCTATGGGAATTTTAAGGACCTAAATTTTACTTAGGGCCGGATGATTTGTGTGGAAGGTACTAGAAGTTTCGTGGCATATGGTCCTAGCTTCCTCGTTTATAAAACAAACATGATCAAATATCAAGTCATAGTGTATTTCATGCATCAGTATAGAAGTTATGAAGGATTTAATTTTACGTAGGATGTAGACAATTGTGTGGGAGGTACAAGATGGAGCGAGGATAAAGGGTAAATATTTTTTTGGTTTAAAGTGATTATGAAAATATTTTCAAATATGAAATAGCAAATGATTTTGACTACCCATTTGGACGTTATATAGGCTTTATTGTGCTCAAAGTTTAGGCCAATTTGTGTGGGAGGTTCCAGAAATATTCCATGCGAATGTAGCCACTCTAAAAACATTTCTAAATATCAAATTTCATAGTATTCCGATGATCCGTATAGAAGTTATAGCCGATTCAATTTTACGTAGTTTAGGGTGATTTGTGTGGGAGGTACTAGAAGGGGCGTGGCTAAAGTGAAAGTATAATACCCTCCACCTCCACAGGATGGGGGTATACTAACTTTGTCATTCCGTTTGTAACACCTTATCGACCTGTGACCCTATAAAGTATATATATTCTTGATCGCCATAAAATTCTAAGCCGATCTAGCCATGTCCGTCCGTCTGTTGAAAGCACGCTAGCATCTAAACGAAAGGAGCTAATACATTCAAATTTTCCATAAATGCGTCTTATAGTCGTTGATAGGTTGGGATTGAAACGGGGCAAAATCGGCCCTAAGGGAAAATATTTTCCCTCACAAGGACTAAAAATACCTAGTTTAGTTTTTTCGACTACCTGTATAGATGTTATGTCGGTTTTATTGTAACCACTTTGTGTGGGAGGTACCAAAACGGGTGTGGCAATAACGTCCATATTCCACATAAATATAACTTCTATAAAAGCATTGACAAATATCAAATTTCGTGGTATTCTGATCATCCTTATTAAATTTATAACAGCTTTAATTTTACGCAGTTTAGGATGCTTTGTGTGGGAGGTACTAGAAGGGGCGTGGCAAATATTTTGTTCATTTGAAGTGATTATAATAGCTTTATCAAATACCAAAATATAACTGCTTCCGAATATCCATGTGGAAGTTATGAAGGTTTTAATTTAATATTGAAATATATAGTAGTTATGTGAGAGGTACCAGAATTATCGCCCATCTTCGAACTTAAACTCAGGTTGGGAAAAATATTACCATGTGCAAAGTTTTAATTGATTCCTTCCTTACCTCCTTTCCAGAGTTGTCGTGTACACCAGCCGGTAGGACAGACATGGCGCAAAACACCTTAAGAAGTCGTGAAACGGATTTGGTCCAAACATACTTGGGATTTTAAGTCACTACTTCAATGTGTTACACGTTTGTCTATCCCAAATTAATGTCAGAACTATATTGTGGACTTTTATGAGGATCATTGTTCGGAAGATCTTAACACTCTTAACAAAATCAAAAAAATCCTTTCAGAAAAGATATTTGAGGATTAAAATGTTCTACGGAAAATTTCGGTGGGGGTCACTAAAGACACCAAACTTATAAATAAAGCTCTTCGCGCTTAAATAGCAAAACAACACGCTAACTTATATAGGGTCCGCCATCTAACGTTTTTTTTTTTCAACAATTCAACCGTTGGACTATTATTTGTGGGGTGCCCTCAGCAGCCATTTCAATGAAATTATTTTCCATTATTAACCGGAAGGATTGTACTTTCAAATAAAAAAAGAAATTTGAGAAAATATTCAGTAGTTTATAGCATTTTCAAAAAATAAGTTATTTGGCGGACCCTATACAAAACAATTACAAGCGTCCAAGTTTTTTGGGAAGATTGATTATTTTCGACAAAAATTGTGCATATTTCATTAGAGCACGATAAACAAAAAATACAAAGTAGAAATTTTTGCAAATTTTTCATTTTCGCTGGAGATATGGCTAAAAGATTTGTATGTTTGATTTGTGATTTGCTCGCGATCTATCTATCTATCTATCCGGATGCGGCTGATTTTTCGCATGTATATTAAGAAGCAATGTGGCTTCTTATATATATATATATATATATATATATATATATATATATATATGCGAAAAATCAGCCGCATCCGGATAGATAGATAGATAGATCGCGAGCAAATCACAAAACAAACATACAAATCTTTTAGCCATAACATATTTCATATATTTTATGAAATGTTTCTTTTGCGACTATTTAATGAAACTTTTCACTTAGTTTATGACAAAATCATATTTACTGTAGGTATGTAGCACTATACTGCGTCTTTTTCGCAGAATGTTAGTTATTAAAATATAAAACAGAATACTTATTTTCAATTTTATTTCTATATTTTATTGTTTTTTTTTTTCGAAAAAGTAGTATTTTTTCTGCCTTTTTTAAAGGGACTTTTCCTAAACTACACTATTTTCAAGTGTAATTCAAAACACACCATTTGAAAATCAAAAATTCCATTTGAAATTAAAAAAATATCAATTGAAATTCAAAAAATATCATTTGAAATTCAAAACTAATCATTTGAAATTCAAAACTCGTCATTTGTAATTCAAAATACACCATTTGAAATTCAAAAGTCGTCATATGAAGGTAAGGTTTCATATTGATCTTATCAAACTGATATTATCGTGGTCAGTAATATATACGTTCCAATGTTCAGCCTTCTAGCAAAAAAACACTTTTGCCACGCCCCCCGCCCCAAAACTAAAATACGAAATCCGGCAACATATTTATCTTTCTCGTATACAGTAATATATACGTTCCAATTTTTAGTCTTCTAGCTTAAAAAACACTATTGCCACGCCCACTAAAAGAATGTTCAAATTTCGGTGTCATATTTATCATGCTCGTGGTTAGCAATATACATGTACCAATTTTCAGTATTCTATCTCTCAAAAACGCTTTTGCCACGCCCACTGCCTACCAAACGAAAATTTAGCATCATATTTATCTTTCTTGTGGTCAATAATATATATGTACCAATTTTCAGACTATTACCTCTCAAAAACACTTTTGCCACGCCCCTACCGCCCACGAAACGAAAATTCAAAATCCGGCATCATATTTATCTTTCTCGTGATCAGTAATATATAAAGAGTGATTTTTTTGAGGTTAGGATTTTCATGCATTAGTATTTGACAGATCACGTGGGATTTCAGACATGGTGTCAAAGAGAAAGATGCTCAGTATGCTTTGACATTTCATCATGAATAGACTTACTAACGAGCAACGCTTGCAAATCATTGAATTTTATTATCAAAATGCGTGCTCTGTTAAGAAAGTTCAGAAAGAAAGAAATTGTGTTCAGCGACGAAGCTCATTTTTGGCTCAATGGGTACGTAAATAGGCAGAATTGTCGATTTTGGAGTGAATATCAGCCAGAAGCATTGCAAGAGCTACCAATGCATCCAGAAAAAGTCACAGTTTGGTGCGGTTTATGGGCTGGTGGCATCATTGGACCGTACTTCTTCAAAGATGATGCGAATCGTAACGTAACTGTGAATGGTGAGCGCTACCGTGAGATGATATCCAACTTTTTTTTGCCCAAAATGGAAGAACTGAACTTGGTTGACATGTGGTTTCAACAAGATGGCGCTACATGCCACACAGCTCGCGATTCTATGGCCATTTTGAGGGAAAACTTCGGAGAACAATTCATCTCAAGAAATGGACCGGTAAGTTGGCCACCAAGATCATGCGATTTGACGCCTTTAGACTATTTTTTGTGGGGCTACGTCAAGTCTAAAGTCTACAGAAATAAGCCAGCAACTATTCCAGCTTTGGAAGACAACATTTCCGAAGAAATTCGGGCTATTCCGGCCGAAATGCTCGAAAAAGTTGCCCAACATTGGACTTTCCGAATGGACCACCTAAGACGCAGCCGCGGTCAACATTTAAATGAAATTATCTTCAAAAAGTAAATGTCATGGACCAATCTAACGTTTCAAATAAAGAACCGATGAGATTTTGCAAATTTTATGCGTCTTTTTTAAAAAAAAAGTTATCAAGCTCTTAAAAAATCACCCTTTATGTACCAAACATTCAAATTTCGGCATCAAATTGATATTTATCGTGGTCAGTAATAAATACATTCCAATTTTCAGTCTTCTAGCTTAAAGAACAGTATTGCCACACCCACTCCGCCCACAAAACGAAAATCCAAATTTCGCTATTACCTTTATCATTCTCGTGGTCTGTAATATATATGTACCAATTTTCAGCCTTCTAGGTAAAAAAGCACTTTTGCCACGCCCCCTCCGCCCACAAAACGCAAATCCAAATTTCGGCATCATATTTATCGTTCTCGTGGTCATTAATATATATGTACAAATTTTTAGCCTTTTAGCTCTAAAAAAACACTTTTGACACGCCCACAAAATAAAAATCCAAATTTCGGCATCATATTTATCATTCTCGTGGTCAGTAATATATACGTTCCAAGTTTCAGCCTTGTAGCTCAAAATACACTATTGCCACGCCCACTCCGCCCACAAAATGAAAATCCAAATTTCGGCATCATATTTATCATTCTCGTGGTCAGTAATATATATGTACCAATTTTCAGCCTTCTAGCTATCAAAACACTATTACCACGCCCCCTCCGCCCACAGAGCAAATTTTTAAAAATTCTATAGCCTATAGTTCCTTCCAGACCTGCATCTATCTGTACTGAACATTTCAAAAACAGCGGTTCAGCCGTTTACACGTGATTGCGGAACAAACAGACAGACAGACTTACACTAAGGTTTTATAATATTAATAATTGGGATTGTTCATGCCCTGCTGTACCGAGGTTCAAATTAAAGAAGAGAATATATCTTAAACATATATCCAAGTTCATGGCTCTATTTGTATTGGATGGATGCAGCCGATCCCATTTCCAAGATCGCCACCACTGTGCGTCTGTCATTCCCTTTGGCGTTACACTCTTTACGAGCGAGTGAGGATTAGAGTCCTTATATTCCTCCTCCATTTCGTCGTGCCTGCCTGCCTGCCACATTATTTCTTTGCTCGTTCGCTTTTTAGTGTTTCTTACCATAACGTACATATATTTCACACATTTTGTTGTGTAGCAGTAAATACTAAATGTATCAGTTTGTTTGTATCTTGAACTTGTATTTATCGTTTGTTGATAGTACGAAAGGACGAAATATGTTTACTTCCAACTAAAAAGCTGGCAGAACTAAGCCAAGTAGTAACACCAAAATAAATGATGGGTGAAGGGGGCGAAAATTCGTGTTAAAGAGGGGTTGATAGACGGCCACGTTGTTGTCACACACACATACATACACACAGTAGGTAGTGTTAAGGGTTATATTCGTACCACGCTGCTCGTACAGTGTTATGGCTCGTGTTGTTCTTCCTTTTTTTATAAATATTACCCTTGTTGATGTTTTTGTTTATCCCAGAGCTTTTTTGTTGTTGATGATGTTACTGTTGTTGTTTTTGTTCAACCTTAAAGGTACATACATTCATATAAAAATCTGTGTTGTTGTTGCTGCCACTGTTCTACTGGGTGTTATGAATTGTTCAATGAACCATTAAAACATAAATACATATATATGTATGTATGTATGTACATATACTATATGTGTGTACGCAAAAAAGCATCAAACACACCTAACAAGGTTTACTTTAAACTCAAAAAATATTGAAGAACAACAATGGCACAGCGCGCCCACACCAACAACAGCAAAATCGAAACCAGCGACAAGCCACAGCAGCATCTGACTCCCCCTCCCCCTCCCACCAATCATCATTGACAACCGCAACGTGTGGAAAATTTATGGGTTTTTAAAGAGATGATTTTGTTGTTCTGTGTCTGGTATATAACATGATTTGCTCGTTTTTCCTTTTTTGCTTTTTTTTTGGAAGAGGCCAATTGACAGTTTGAAATATGTCGATTAAGAAATATTTGACTTGTTGTTAGGTTATTGTTTATTGTACAAGAATCGATTAAATTTCAATCGTCGTTGATTTCTAAGGAATTTGTAGGCTTGTAAGGGGAGGGGGAAAGTGGGAACATATTAAATTGTTATACAAACATATGGAATATATTCGCAGTGATAAGAAAGAAAAGAAAGATGTCCGGATCTAAACTTTATTTTTTTCTATAGTGTGTATGTAACAGTGATCTCTAAAATCAACACCATAGTTTTTTATTAAAATTAAAATTCAATTTTGGAAGTACAGAGTAGGTCATATAACATTTTAAATTAGAATCGGCTATAAGCTAATTTTTTTCAAATTTCTGGTCTTATTGGAAAGGTTGAACTTTGTCATTTAATAATGGAATACAATATCATCCATATAACTACCACGACTGGCTCGGCAGTACCTCATCCGATCGACCCAATTTTTCAGTACATGACCCAATGATGCCGCCAGTCCAAAATCCACACCAAACAGTGACTCCTTTTGGATGCATTAGATTCTCAATAGTCACGTGTGTGTTCACTAAACCCCATATGCGAAAATTGTGCTTATTGACAGAGCCATCGAGCTGAAAACGAGCTTCGTGAAGGCCGATCTCTTCTCCAAAAATTTCCACGTACATTTCTTACACTTGGCGTTAAAAACTCACTACTTTGGAAGTAAGTTTTTTAATATTTATGTATATAATATTTCAGTAGCTCAATTAAAAAAATAAATGGCCCTCTCTGTATTTTTGTTGTATAAATTGACGTGTACATTTTCTATTTTAACGTGAAGAGTTTTATTTACAACTTTGGTGACCTCCACTGAAATGTTCAGGCAATTTTTTTCGTACAACATTTTAATCCTTAGATGTCCTTTTGATTTTCTCGTAGAAAGGGTAAAATTGAACCATAATGAGTGGAGCTAGAGTGCTCAGATCTTCCACAAAAAAGATGCTCATAAAATTCCACAATTCTGACAATGAGAATTCTCTCAGACATTAACTTACAACATTTAGTATAAAAAGTCGTAATTTGTTTGACAGTGTAATTTGAATGTGGTGGTTCAAGTAGAAAAGTAGTAATGGAAATACATGAGTCATTTCATGTCAAGCGGTGCGGTTTTTGACCTCTTTAGCGGCGATTGTTTGGAAAGTTTGTGTATGTATTCTTCTCATAAAAATATTGTATACGTATTTTTGAAAAAAAAAAATAGAAAAAAATTTTTCAGGAATATCTGATCGCACACTACAAAAATGAAAAAAAAAATCCATAAATACTTTTCCTTAGATGGCTCTTGTTTCTATACCTTTTGTTTATAAACAAATGAAGTATTTATCATTTTGATAATTTTTCACTGATATTTTGGTTGATTTCGCAAAAAATATTTTGAAAAAAAAAACTTTTAAAAAGTTACAATTGATTCAATAAACACATCTTTATGAAATAATCTTCATTTTACGACTGTTAAATTGGATATAACACGTGAACTATTTTTTCTTTTTTCTAAAAGTACGTATACATTATTTTTATGAGAAAAATACATACACAAACTTTCGAAACAATCCAATCCATATTAAACAAGTAAAAACGGCGTTAAGTTTGGCCGGGCCGAACTTCATATACCCTCCACAATGGATTGCATTTCAAAGAGGCTGTCGATTTTCATAGAAGTGCAGTAATATTATAGGAAAATGTTATTTTTTTTATATAGCCAATACAAAACAAAACAAATAAAAAAAATGATAAAATAATTTTATAAATAATGAACAACACATGTGAAGTGTGCTAAACTCGTGGCCACCATTGTATACATATGTCGAAATAATATTTCAAGTCAATTCAAAAAGTAAATATTTATAAGACAGCAATCTTCAAAAAAGCCTAAATACCTCCAAAAGTAATACTTTTGAAATTCGATAATCTCTCACGCACACAGTGCACGACATAACTTCATAACATAACTTCATGATTCTACCCATAAAAATTAAAAATGTTCGAATGTGGAATAGTTTGCGAGTCTATGCAGTCAGATGAATATACACACCGAATTCCATGATTCTAGCTGCGTCCATTTGCTTGGTACAATTGTTATCCCCTTTTTCCTATGTTGCCCCCTTAAAGTACGACTTTCGAAAAAATCTTTATTTTACATGTCTACGCACTTAGCCGTTTAGTTGGCACCATTTTTATCCATCTGTTCCCATTCTAATCCGAATTTGGAAAAACCTTCTTATTTTTCGTGTCTACGCAGTCAGAGGGATGTATACTCCGAATTTCATGACTCTAGCTACCGCCATTTGGTTGGTACAATTTGTATCCCCTTTTACCACTTTACCCCCTATAAGTACGATTTTCGAAAAATCCATTTATTTTACGTGTCTACGCAATCAGAGGAATGTATACACCGACTTTCATTATTGTAGGTGCTGCCGTTTTGATGGTACCATTTTTGTCCCTCTGTGCCCATTTTAGCCCCTAAAAATAAAAATTTGGAAAAAAGACATATATTTTGTATCCAATCAATTAGAGGAATATACACACCGAATTTCGTGTTTGTAGTTGCTGTCATTTGATGCCTATTTGCCTCATTTCACACCCTAAAAATAAAACATACTTTATGGTTGACGTTTCTGTTGAAATACTCTAAATAAAGAGTGATTTTTTGAGGTTAGGATTTTCATGCATTAGTATTTGACAGATCACGTGGGATTTCAGACATGGTGTCAAAGAGAAAGATGCTCAGTATGCTTTGACATTTCATCATAAATCGTCTTACAAACGAACAACGCTTGCAAATTATTGAATTTTATTATCAAAATGCGTGCTCTGTTAAGAAAGTTCATTGCGCGCTTCCATTTTATGGTCAGTTTAATCGACCCACTGAAGCGGCTATTCGGGCTATTGTGACTAAATTTCGCACCAAATTTACATTGTTGGACATTAAACCACCAACACGCTTACGTAGAGTGCGAACTGAAGAAAATATCGCAGCTGTATCGGCCAGTGTTAATGATGACCACCAATTTTCGATTCGTCGCCGTTCGCACCAATTGGGTCTCTGTTACTCAAAAACGTGGAAATGCCAAAATTGGACTAAGCGGATGGACCACCTAAGACGCAGCCGCGGTCAACATTTAAATGAAATTATCTTCAAAAAGTAAATGTCATGGACCAATCGATGAGATTTTGCAAATTTTATGCGTTTTTTTTTAAAAAAAAAGTTATTAGGGGTTAATAGGGGTATTTTCAGTCCTTGTGAGGGAATTTTGTTCCCTTTTGATTGACCCAGTTGCAATCCCAACCGATCTACGACTAAAAGACGCATTTATGGAAAATTTGGACCTCCTAGTTCCTTTTATTTAGATGCTAGCGTGCTGTCAACAGACGAACGGACGGACAGGCAGACCTGACTAGAACGTCTTGGAATTTTATGACAATCAAGATTATATATACTTTATAGGGCCTCAGGACGATATTTTAAGGTGGAGGCTATACAAATAAAGAGTAATTTCATTGGTTCTCTATTTAATGTTCGAAGTCATTACTTCTGAGGCCCATCCTGTAGTACTCTGGCTTTTCTCTGTTAAAATATGCAAAAATATAAAAAAACATATTAAACTTTGATACATTTTGTTACAATTTCAAACGTGTTTTTATACCCTACACCACTTTGTGGTCTAGGGTATTATAAGTTAGTTTCGCACAAATGTTTGTAACACCAAGAAATAATCGAGCTTTAAGTATACCGATCGGCTTAGAATCACCAGCTGAGTCGATTTAACGATGTCTGTCTGTCTGTCTGTCCGTCCGTCCGTCTGCTGTACATCTAAGCTTGTTCGCACTCTACAGGTCGCAATTGTTGTCCGATTGTCATGAAACTTGACAGAAGTTATTTTTTCTGGCCAAGGACCATCGGTATTTGGAGGAAATCGGTTCAGATTTAGATATAGCCCCCATACAAATCGTATAATCGAACTAGAAACACGTATGCAAAAATTGGGTAAGATCGGTTCAGATTTAGATATAGCCCCCATACAAATGTCGCTCCCGATTTGACTTTTTCCGCTCTAAAATCCACATATTATACCCGTTTTTCTTTAAAATTGGCACAACATCTTATAATCCAACTAAAAAACCTATGGTGAAAGTGGGTAAGATCGGTTCAGATTTAGATATAGCCCTCATATATTTCAACTAAGAAGACATATTATGATAGTCAAATAAATGGGTCCATATTTTGGTATAACCCCCATACAAATTGGGGGCCCTATTACATCTCTAGAACCCACATCGTGCATTAGATCTCGATATAATTTTGCATATCATGTCATATTTCAACTAAGAATATCTACTTTGAAAGTGATCTATATGGAACCTCTTTTTAATGTAGAGCCCTTATAAATGGCCCCATTTTAATTTTTACCCCTCAAGAACGCAAATTTTACATCGGATTTTTTTTCAAATTTTGCAGATTATATTATATTTAAGAATACAAAGTCAAATATATGTGTCCACACTTTGGAATAACCCAATAACCCATTCTACTCTAATACAGCTCTAGAAACTACGTCTTACATCGGATCATGATATATTTCAACTATGAATACCTACAGTGAATGAGAAATATGTAGACCCACGTTTTGAGCCGGTGTTGTTGTAGGCCTCCTTTCAAATATCGGTCCGATTCATCCTATTACTACTGTATAATTTGTATTTGTCTGCCGGAAAATTGGATCAATTATTTACCATATTCGTTAAATATGACTAAAGATGAATTTATACTGTATAATTTAAATGAACTACATAAAATTGCTCCCATGAAACACCTGGGTTTAGTAATAAAAGCGATGTATATACGCAGGGAGTGGTGTAGGGTATTATATAGTCGGCCCGCCCGACTTTAGCCTTTCCTTACTTGTTTTAATTTAAATATATTTTTGAATTGTAACTGAACTGGTTGTAGTGGCCTTCAAACATTTTTTGATTTAACAAATTTCACCTTAAATTCCGTGGAAGTCTTGACTTTCGAAAATATTTTATAAACTATGAACCTACGAAGACACCATTAATATGTTGATTTGTTTCTATGCTTAGTGAAGCATACTTTCGCGACTTCAAGATTCCCCAAAACTGATGCATATTTTAAGGCATTTGCCAACTATTTTAGTAATTTCGTAATATTCTAGAAATTACTGAAACTTTTATTTCGTTGATTTTTTTTTTAAGTTTTAGTTGCCTCCAGTAAATCACGATGCACACACACGCAGACACATGGCATAAGTAATTGTAAGTTTTTAACACCATCATAACCACCGACACAAAAGAAGAAAACTGAAAAGTTTAGCAGAACAGTGTGTGATTATGTGTGTGTTTGTGTCTTTGTAACACATGAGTGTGGAAAACATTCACGCAGCATGGCAGCAATGATAACTGAATGAAATAGAGACGACGAAGACGCAAAGCGTAGGGACATAAACTTAAAACAGCCATGTCCTTGGGCAACTTCCCACGCAAAAACTTGTTTTTCTTTTTCTTCCTTTCCAAAAGAACAAATGAATGGATGGCTGGGAAGAAACACACACAGACATATGTGTAGAAATGCACACACACACAGGTACATACATGTGAGTAAGAGAGTGTGTTTGCAAGCAACAGCACAAGCGGCTCTGACAGCAGGAACAACAACCACAGCAGTTATAATAATAAATACCATTTATACGCACGCACATACACACACACACTCGCACAAATTCTTAAATACATACAACCTACCATTTGATCACATACACACACAATCATGGGCTTACGGAAAATCCATAGTCAACACTGACATGTTCATTTCCACCAGCCAGCCAACCAGCCCTTTTGTGTAGACTCTGGTGAAAGTTTTTTCACACGGTCTTCCTTTCTTCGCCCCCACGTCTCTTACTTTTGTTCAACTTGTAGATATTCACTAACACACACACACACAGTTATACAGACACCAAGATCCGTTTGCCCAGCATTTATATTTCCTTTTCTCGCGTTGGCCAAGTATGTATGGATGTATGGTTGGTTGTAACTACAATATATTTTGCTTAACGCGAAACTCTGGGATTGGGATAAAGAGAAGGCAAATTTATTAAAAATATGACTGTAGCCGGGAGTGGTACTCACACAGTGGGTTTTAAGCAGGAATATTTGTAATAATTATGTCTATTGAGAGCAAGGCAAAGAATTGTTATTGTTTGAAGGAGGAACATGGTGGCAACCTCACTTCGTAAACCAATGTCATAATGAGAGTAGATGTAGAGGGAATAATTCTAGGACTTGTAAATTTCGCACAATGATTTTTTCTCAAATTAGATCCAAAAAAGTATTTGTTTAAATCCGCTACCAATGACGCCTATCTTCCTTGTAATATAAAATTAAAATTCGTCCTATATTTTTTATTTTCAAATATATAAATCAATACATATAATTACCAGTAATTTCATTTGCGTTCACAATTAAATGAAAATTACCAGCATCACACCAAATGGTCATATGGGCTTCCGGACATTCGCACTCCTTAAACTACGACAAAAACAATAAAGAAACTGAAAAAGTCGATCAGTGTTCTAAAGAGCCTAAAAAGAGTACTAGATTTTAAAAATAGGATTTTTAAAATCAGGATTTAGTACAAAATTATAAACAATTTTACATTGAAACGGACCCTACAAAAAACAGAAGTACTTTTGAAGCTCTTATAGAAATATATAAAGTTCCCCGATTTTTTGAGAACTTTGTTTTTCCTTATATACATGTAAATAAAGGTGATATATTTTGTTCGTAGATTTATGAAATATGAGAATTATCTCTTAGATTTTTTTTAAACAGGTACAACAGAAATACGGACGCTACACACATATTTCCGCGCGTAGCAAAAAATTTAGTAATTTTCGTTATAACACTTCAACTTTTAGTAAAATTAAAATTAAGAACAAGTTAACTTCAAGTTTCATAATAAAAAAGTTGTCGAAATAAGGAAAAAAACAAGTAAAAACGACGTTAAGTACGGCCGGGCCGAACTTTATATACCATCGTAGAAGTGCAGTAATATTACAGGATAATATAAATTTTTTAATATAGGCAAACCAAAACAAATATTGAAAAAAAAAAATAAAAATAAAAATATAAAAAATATAATATTTTAATTATTTCAAACCATTATTTATTTCAAATCAAAAAATAAATATTCTTATATTTATATTTTCAAAAGGCTTAAATACCATAAATATTTGTAGATAGTGGGTGCTACAGTTGGTTGTATTTCCATTCTATTTTAATTCCAAAAGTAAAAATTTTGAAAATCCATTATCAGACGTACATAGTGCAAAATAGCCTAACTTCATGATTCAACCAACGTTTGTCGTAATAGAAAAGGTACGAATTTGGAAAAAAACTTTTTATTTTGCATGTCCATGCAGTCAGAGGAATGTATACACCGAATTCCATGATTCCAGCTGATTCCATTGTATCCTTTGAAAGTACGAATTTGGAAAAACCTTTTATTTTTCATGTCTACGTAGTCAAAGGAATGTATACTTCGAATTTCATGACTCTAGTTGCGGTAATTTGGTTGGTACTATTTTTATCCCCTTTTTCTATTTTGACCCCAAAAAGTACGAATTTCGAAAAATCAGTCTATTTTCCGTGTATACACAGTCAGAGGAATGTATACACCGTATTTCATGGCTCTAGCTGCGGTCATTAGATTGGTACTATTTTTATCCCCTTTTTCATTTTAACCCCAAAAGCTACGAATTTTGAAAAATCCGTGTATTTTACTTGTCTATGCAATCAGAGGAATGTATACACCGAATTTCATTATTGTAGGTACAGCCGTTTGGTTGGTACCATTTTTTTCCCTCTATTCCCATTTTACCCCTTAAAAGTACGAATTTGAAAAAATACTTTTATATTATGTATCTACTCAATTAGAGAAATGTAAACACCGAATTTCGTGTTTCTAGCTGTTGTCGTTTAATATGTACCATTTTTATCCCTTTTTTGCCCCATTTCACCCCCTAGAAATAAGAATAACTTTATGGTGCACATTTTGGATATAAGGGGAATGCGCATACCAAATATCAAACAAATATAAACAGACATATTCAAAAAACATGCTTAAATACTCTAAAAAAAATAGGGATTATTATGGGTATTTTTAGTCGTTGTGATGGAAAATTTTTTCTCTTTGGGCCGATTTCGCCCCGTTTCAATTCCAACCGATCTACGGCTATAACACGCATTTATGGAAAATTTGGACGTCCTAGCTCCTTTCGTTTAGAAGCTAGCGTGCTTTCAACAGACGGACGGACATGGCTTGATCGTCTTAGAATTTTATGACGATCAAGAATATATATACTTTATACGGTCTCAGGTCGATATTTCAATGTGTTACAAACGGAATGACAAAGTTAGTATACCCCCATCCTGGAGGTGGAGGGTATAATAAAGTTAAAAGCTATTAGTGTGGTCTGATTTCATTTTTTTGGTAGACCTTTTTTGGGAGATGTCCATATGCAATTTTTAATTTGTTACGATTTCGAAATTTCCGATATAAATCCTTGTATATTTTAATCGCTGATACCCAGCTTTTATAACATAACAAATAACTTAGGCTTATTACATCAGCTCAACATTTGCAAAAGATCAGGGGATGAAGGCCGTTACCGTTTTTTTGTTAATTAATAAATCATTCCAAATATCCTGCCAAGTAATTCCTATAATCATATCGACTGATTGGAACATGTATAATTAGCAATGCAAACTTTTAGGGTTATAATAAGTTTACTATTAAAATTTGTTGTTGTTGGTCTTAAGGTACAAATTGGAGACATATTTGAATGCCAGACAAAACTATGGTATGCTGTAAAAATTAATTGTTATTGGCTTTTGCATTTTGTTTTTGTAATTACATAGATGTTTGCAACCATAGGGTGGGTCATTTAAAAGTTTAAATTTGAACTACCGATTAATTTGAATTTGAAAGATAGAATAGCAATCATTTTTATTTTCAGGCTTATGTTTGACATCTGCAAAATGGTAGGCTCAAACAAAATTGGGAAATATTAAAAACTTACTTGCAAAGTAAGAAATTTACGGGAAAATTTTTCGAGGCGAGGTCGGCCTTCACTTCGGCTTTCTTGAAGCTCATTTTCGTCTAGGTGGCTATATCAATAAGCAAGGTTGCCGCATATGATGTTCAGTGAACCCATACGTGACTATTGAGAAGCCAATGCATCCACAATGAGTCACAGTTTGGTGTGGATTTTGGGCTGTATTGAAAAGTTGGGTTGGTCCGATTAGGTACTGCCGAGTCTTGGTCATATGAATGATATTGTGTTCCATTATTAAATGACAAAGTTGAACCTTTCCAATAAATTTGAAAAAATAATCTATACTTTTTATAGGCGATTCTAATTTAAAATTTTACATGGCCCACCCCATATATGCTGAATTTTCTTTTTGCAATGATTACCCCACCAGTGACACCAGTGTATCAATATTTGTAAATGCCTCGCGACCGAGAGCACTAGTATTCCATAAACTCAATGAAATAATTAAATAACCTCTAAAAGAATGAACTGTGAAATTCACCAATGTTTTTATTCGAAACAGAGTACATCACAAATTTTCAAATTTCTGGTCTTGAAATGCTTCTTCATATATTCGATTTCATTTGTTTCATAAGATTTTTGCGTTTGGAACCACTGTACAAACGACTGTTGTGATGCTACAGTACGAGTACATTAGTGTGTCCTAAATAATTTAAAAAATGTTTACGGCTACTATGTCGTTGGGTTTAAATAACATACTTACAGATCATATATGTATAGGGTGAGCCATTTAAAACTTTAAATTAGAATCGGATATAAAAAAGTACTGTGGTTGTGTCGTTGTGGATGCATTGGTTTATAAGTCACATGTGAGTTCTTTGAACCCCATATGCAGCAATTTTGCTTATTCACATAGCCACCGAGATCATAATGAGCTTCATTTGAAAACACGAAAATTTTCCACGTAAATTTCTTACAGTTTGCGTTAAAGACTCACTACTTTGGTAGTCAGTTTTTAATATTTCCCATTTTTGTTCGAACCTGAAAATTAAAATAAAAATGAATGTTATTCTACCTTTCAAAGTCAAAGTAATAGGTAGTTAAAATTTTAATTGATCCACCTATAAATAAAAAAATAAATTGAAATAAAAGAATTGTTAAACAGTTTTAACAAACCATATAAAGCTATTTTGCTTTACAAATATAAATTTGATTTTTTGGAAAATTTAAAAAGCTGGGCACCCGACCTAGTTGTAGCCGTAGGTTTGATATACTTTTCAAATATGTACTGATATGTAAGCTTGGCATCACTCTCATCAAAATCGGCAGTTATCCAAAGATTTGTTGGGTTCTTCAAGGTTTCCAAAGATAATTGCGAACCATTAGTGATCTTAGGAAGAATGAAAAGATCTTAGGAAGCTAAAATGGTAATGAACGTGGGTCCTAGTTCATTACCATTTTAGCTATAGGCTCGCTGTAGCTTATAGCCAAAAAGTTATAAAATCCATCGGATGGATACATTCTTCGCCTAGTGCTGAAGATCTCATCTATATGTCGCCTTACAAAGACATATCGGATGAACCAGACACGTTACATAATCACTTCACTACCTGTGTCAAAATCGACGGTGATCCAAGGAGTTCGTGATTTTCTTAATCATTTCTAGCGTAGCATCAAGTCTATCAAAATCAACGGTGATCCAAAGACATTGTGAGTTTCTTTACCATCTTTAATGTGGTCCATCAAGGGTTAAGGACATTATTGATCTGAGGAAGGAATGCAAGTTAGAATCCATTTTCATCGTTATTTATAGCCAAAGATCAATAAATTCCCTCGAAAGGATATGTTTTTAATCATCTCGAACACCCATCGTAAATCATGAAGAATTGATGCCAGGAATTCGTGTCTTTCCTTCATCGATTTTTTTTGCGAGATCCATTAAGTTGGAGAAGTTCTAAGACTGCCATCGGGTGAGATTTGTGGTGTTGCGACAAAAGTGTCCAGGCGACCTAAGTGGACCTTGGTGTGAAGTATTTCGCTCAGAACTTAATCAACTATGGCTCATGGAAATATCGAACATTTTTCATATTGGTTTCGTTTTAAATTTTATTTATAAAATTAGGTCTATTATTATTTGCTACTCACTTAGTATTGCTGCCGGAATTTTCTTTCTTATCTATTTAAGAAAAATAGTGCTGCCACCTTATTAAGCTTCCTCATATTAGACCTGTAAGCCCAATAGACTAGGTATATTGTTCTTCCCCTTTTTTTGGTTCAAAATTTGACACTGCGTCGAACAGAGGGTTGAAATCGCCAAAAATGGAGATTAATTCAAAAATCAAAATTTATTTTTTTGAAAATTTTTTATTATACGATTAAAGGATATGAAATTCTACATCACTACTGAAAGTATCAATGACATGTGTTATTTACTTTCCCAGTTGCACTACCTTAAAGTCAAGAATTTTTTGAGATTTACGCGATCAGTTGTGAAAAGTTCAAATTGACATATTTTAAAGGTTAATATCTTTTTGCCCATTGATAAAAAGTAACACATTGATTATGAAATCTTCAAGTTCAGTTATTTTAGAGTATTTTTACAAAAAAATGTTTTAACGAAAGTATTGTAGAAATATTTTTAAAAAATTGTTGAAAATATGTCTAAATTTAAGGTATTTTCAAAAAATATGTGGAGTTTTAAATGTGAATTCTGTAGCATACCGCCAGATGGTGAATTTCTAATTAAATTACAATGTGTTAGCTTCAATATTCCGCAATTACATGTTGCGCGTTTTTTCGCTAATTTATTTTATTAAATAAATTGTGTAAATAGACACTCTTTATGGGTGCTTATACATTAAGTTTTATTGTACAACTGCAATTTTTAATATGACGAAAACTTTATATTTAGGTATTTTGTTATGAAAAATAAGTCTTTTTATTTACTTAACAGTTAAATGAAATAATTATTTTTCATGAAAAGCATTCACAGAAGCAGAACACAATAAATAAATCTTAATTTATAAACATCCCTATACAAAAACGAAGTGGTGTAGGGTATAACGACTACGGAAAGAGTACAGTCGAATAATGCCGGCTATATGATACCCTGCATCTTCTACCCTATTTCAAGTAATTTACTACCAATTCTAGATGAATTAAAATTTCTGTAACAGTTTAATGAGCAAATGTCACCAATTCTGGTGGGACATTTGTATGGGGGCTGTATTAAACAATGGACCGATGTCACCGAATTTAACTACAGTTTCTAGGTACAATATAACGTTAAAATTGGGTAAACAATTTTGTTACTAGAGCGGAAAAGTCAAATCTGGAGCGACATTTGTATGGGAGCTATACCTAAATCTAAAGCGATGTGACCCACTTTCACCATAAATGTTTCTATTTGAAATATAAAGTGCTGTGCCAAATTTGAACAATAACGGTTAAAATATGTGGTATCTAGAGCGAAAAAAGTCAAATCGGGAGTGATATTTGTATGGAAGATATATCTAAATCTGAACTGATTTGCTTCAAATTTAATAGCGTCCGTCATTGATGAAAAAAAAAAAATGATGCGAAAAAAATTAGCTGTACCAAGTTCTGTTGGGATTGGATAATAATTGTGACTTGTACTTCGATAACAAGAATATATACACAGACGGATTATTAATTTATTTTGCAGGAAAACCATTTTTTCCACTAAATTGTACTCAAATTGTGTTTTTTTACTGATTATGGTATAAATATTGAAAAAATATAAATATTACCTGACCCGAAGGCTTCCCCGAATTAATCTCCATTTTTGGCAATTTCAACCCTCTGTGCGTCGCTTGAGACCCCACTAATTTTTTCGGTACACCCTATTGTATGCGTGTATGTCCGCGCGTCTGTCTGTTTTTATGTGCTCGAGCACTTATAACAAATACAAATGAATTGTGGTTGTTGTACTTTTGGCAGCTCAAGCAAATGACAGCTATTTTTTACCCTGATTTCTTTCCCGCCTCACATCCGCCCCCCACAAAACACCATCGTCGTCCTCTTCGTGTTGTTCGTGTCTCAAGTGCGAAAAAGACTAAAATAGGCACTGCCTTTGCCCACCGTTCGCCTAACATGCAGACACTCATCAGTGGAACGAAAAAGCAACAGAAGACTGAACGAACGAAGGAAGGAAAAAAGCACAACATGTGAATTGTATGTGAGTTTTAATGAATATGACATCGTTTGGCTGAGTTGCTCTTCTTGTGTTTTTTTCTTGCTTTTCTGTTGTTGTGCCCGAATTAGCAAAACAGCTCTGGAAGGAAAAAAAACAAAAAAACACACACACACACTCATATAGCCAACACAACAAGACAACATTAATTTTAAAAGATTTTCGTTTATTATCTATTATGAAAAGATTTTTGTCTTGTGCTGTGTGTGTGTGTGTGTCGTCTTCAGTTGAGTTGAGTTGTTGCTCAAAGTCTGTGGACTGGGTGGGTGTGGTGGTGGTGCGGGTGATGGTGTATGTGATGTGTCTTCAAGGAAAAGATAATTTAACAAATTTCACATTATTACACACACTTTGAGAGATAAAAATGCGAAATTGAGTAATGACAAGGAATTTATTTTATGGGCGAGACAAGAAACCAAGAATGTTAATAGAATCCAAGAAAGAGCTACGCCCATTTTCCTCACTCGCTCTAATTGTGAATGAAATTTCATGGCATACTTTAAGGGGTGCCTGCATATTAATGGTTGGAACTCGAACTACACCTTTTTCAATTGCAATTCAAAAGATATCACTTGAAACTCAAAAGCCACCAGTTGAAATTCAAAAATTCCATTAGGAATTCAAAAAATATCACTTGAAATTCAAAAAATGTCAATTGAAATTCAAAAGTCGTCATTTGTAATTCAAAAGACATCATTTGAAATTCAAAACTCTTCATTTGTAATTCAAAAATCGTCATAAGTAATTCAAAAGACACCATTTGAAATTCAAAAGTTTTCATTTGAAATTCAAAAATATTCCATAATGCAATTCAAAAAGGGTAAACAAAATTATTTAAGCAAAATATACATTAGGTTGGGTAGCATTTATTTATTTCTGTAAACTTTAATATTCTGCTGTTAAGAAAACAGATTTACGTATCTCTCACGCAAATCACTCTAACCTATTTAAATTTAAAGATTTTATAACTTCTATACGGACGATCGGAATACTCTGAAATTTGTTATCATAGACGTTATATAAATACACCTGCAATATGTGCGATATTGCAATACCTCTCACACAAATTGGCATAATCTTTGGTTAAAATAACAATTTAATATTGGAAATGGTTTTACAATCACTTTATACCTGTAAAATAATTATGATTTGTTGTACCTCCCACACAAATAATCCAACCCTAAGTAAAATGCAAGTCATTATAAATTATATGCATGGTGATGGTTATAAACTATTAGTTGCTTTTCATTTTATTAAATCTGTCTTCAAAACTGCAGAATATCCAAATTTGCAGAAAAATAAATGCTACCCCACCTAATGTATATTTTTCTTAAATAATGTTGTTTACATTTTTGAATTTCAAATGGAATCTTTTGAATTTCAAATGGAAATTTTTTGAATTTCAAATGAAAACTTTTGAATTTAAAATGGTGTATTTTGAATTACAAATGACGAGTTTTGAATTTCAAATGGTGTCTTTTGAATTACAAATGACGAGTTTCTAATTACAAATGACGAGTTTTGAATTTCATATGACGACTTTTGAATATCAAATGGTGTCTTTTGAATCACAAAGGACGAGTTTTGAATTTCAAATGAAGAGTTTTGAATTTCAAATGGTGTCTTTTGAATTACAGAAATATTTAGGTAGTTCTAAACTGGAACACTCAATGAATTTTTGGTTTAAAATTATTCGAGTTTGATCGTTCGTTAGTTTGGTATGAAGTCCGCAACATGGAAGAGAAAAATATTTATTTAGGTCTTCTAAGATTTTCGAACTTCTCCTGGATTTTAAGGAAAGATTTGGTCGGAAGGGCGGATAGAGGAGGGGGAGATAAACAAATTTCGATTGCAGCACCCAAAATTTCGCTACTGGTATAGAAGGCACATAGTGCCTTCTCTTCCCTCTGATAGGACTAGCTGATCCAGGAACTTGTTGATTCATGCGATCATCATGATTTCCGATTGTCCAGCGAACCTTTAGCTCTAAAATCTCCTCTGATACAACATACATATCTATTGTGGCTGAATTGAGAGTTTATGTGCGTTTACTATTATACTTGGATCAAATTTTCATTGAAACTAAGCAGCTGTTAAAGTTTTCAGACCTAGAAGTAGTTCATACAAAATATTTGCTTGAAGTCGAAATGGAGACGCTCAAATTCAGCACTCTCCAAGATGTCTTCCCCATGCCCTTCCTATCAAAGACATCACAACAAGTGACCCACATAAGAGTGTTTTGGAATGGACCAAAAGACTGAATATTTGTTATGTGATTAGATTAATGGCGAACCGATTTAGGCCGATATCGCCCCGTTTCAATCCCAACCGATCTACGACTATAAGACGCATTTATGGAAAATTTGAACGTTCTATCTCCATTCGTTTAGATGCTAGCGTGCTTTCAACAGACGGACGGACGGGCATGGCTAGATCGTCTTAGATTTTTATGACGATCAAGAATGTATATACTTTATAGGGTCTCAGGTCGATATTTCAAGGTGTTACAAACGGAATGACAAAGTTAGTATACCCCCATCCTGGAGGTGGAGGGTATAAAAATAAAATTCTGAAATTTGGAAAGTCAGACATTTAATATTTATCATAAAAAAATCAACATTAAATGTAGAAACGTAGGTAATTCATATTTACATATGAGACATTACATGGCAAGCGGTACGATTTTTGACATTGATAGCTGCGATTGTTTTTTAACTTTGTGTATATATTCTTCTCATAAAAATATTGTATACATATTTTTGGAAAAAATTAGAAAATTTTGTTTCACGAGTTCTAACCAATTTAACTGTGAAAAATACATTTTTTTCCAAAATACTTGTCCAATTTTAATGTACTATACTTTGTTTGGAAGGCATTTTCAAATACTTGTAGTATATTAATGTGTTAGCGAATAGTCGTGTTTGTTTTTTAAAGTTTTTAAAATTTTATTTTGATTTACGAAATGATTACATTAATCCATTTTTTTGAAATGCGAAGTAGTGTTCTGAGATGTCTTTTTTTCGAGATTGTGTGAGTTTGGAGGTGGTGAAATGATGACTTCTATTATTTATGATTTTTTTGCAAAATCAATCAAAATTTCAGTGAAAAATTTTCGTAATGATATTTTTTCAGTAGTTCATTAACACAAGGTTTAAAAGCAATAAAAAATCCATAAAAAGGTAGTTGATAACAAATTTTATTTTTTTTTTCATTTTATTGTAGCTTGCGCTGTATTTTTGCATTTTTAACATATTATATAGTTCTCAATATTTTTCACTGCGTTATGTTGAGTTGGTCTTCTGACTAATTAAATCCCGCGAGCTCAAATTGTGTGATAGAGATTGAACGTGTTGGAGTCAAATTGCTTTCCTGATAAAATAAATATAATATGGAATTGCTTAGGATAATGGTTTAAAGCCGCTTAAAATGATGTATGATTTCAGGCTGTCACAATTACATAAATCGTCCTCTATGTATAGTCAGTTTTAAGGGATTTCAGCTATTTATACATACTTTAAGGATTAGCGTAATTTAATGTTTTAAGGAACAAATGAAATGAGTAAAAAGTTTCTTTCTTTAAATGCCTCAATATTGATTTTCTTTTAACTTGGACTTTATTGAGTATTTATCGTAAAATCATCTATATTGGAGTGGTAGAAACAGGCAATTGAATGTTGCCAATAAATGAAATGGTCCCTATATGTATATGTTGGTCCATTTAATACTTTAATTTTGAACTACCGATTACTATGACTTCGAAAGGTAGAATAGCATTCATTTTTATTTTCAGGTTTATGTTTGACAATTGTACAAATATTGGGAAATATTAAACACTTACTTCCAAAGTAGTGAGTCTTTAAGCAAACTATAAGAAATTTACGTGGACAATTTTCGAGAAGAAATCGGCCTTTAGTTCAGCCTTCATGATGATCATTATCATCTCGGTGGCTATGTCAATAAGCAAAGTTGCCGCATATGGGGTTCAGAGAACACATACGTGACTATTGATAAGCTAATGCATCCACTGTTTGGTGTGGATTTTGGGGTGTACTGAAAAATTTGGTTGATCGGATGAGACAGTCTGACCAGTCATATGAATGATATTGTGTTCCATTATAAAATGACAAAGTTCAACCTATCCAATAAAACCAGAAATTTGAAAATATAATCAGTACTTTTTTATAGCCGATTCCCACTCTATATACATATTCAATTTTCATTGTATATCTTTCAGGTCTATACGTATTTGAAATTTGTTACACACCTTAGGTCGTCATTTGCGTTATTCTTTAAATTTTGGTAGAACTCAGGCAGTCACATCAATGAAATTTTACTTAAAAACATTTTCGTGATTCTTTAAATTCTTCGCCGCTTTCGGTAAACGCTTTGATAGAGCTGCATTAAATCGCCTTTGGTTGCTTAAAATGACCTATATTTTCAGGCAGTCAAATTGCAAATGCAATTTGCCAGCCGAACGTGACCTAATTATTGTTTGTTGTCAAATGGCGTTTCTCATAGCATACTCTTGAGGGGTAAAAGCATACTTGCAGGCTTCAATTATAGCATATTTTAAATTCTACGCCAATTTTGATTAACTCTACCGAAGAGCTTCAGTGAAGATTTAACTTAATAACATTTCCTTTGCCTTTGGTCGCAAAATATGACCTATATTTTCAATTACTGAAAATTTGCTAGAAAATCATGACCTAATTATTGCTTATCGGCAGTCAAATGGCATTACTCATTGCATACTCTTGAGGGATATTAGTAATTTCAATTAGCCGCGAACACTATGTTTAAAAATAAATAAATTCTCTTAAAATTAAAATATTTATCTGAAAACATCTACGTTTAAGCTTGTTTTCAACAACTTTGCATAGATGTTATCGTGGGCGTCTTGGTGGGTGCATGCATGTGGGTGTATGTTTGTGTGTGTGTGTGTATGAACCCTGATTCTCATCAGTAATTGACCAACATTTTTCCTCAATGAATTTGTGCTCCAATAAATACAATTTTACAAATTACACTCACTGTGTATTTTTATTATCGCTTAAGTGGTGTTTATATTTACAAACACACACAAACTCATCTACCAACACACACACAGAAAAACTTCACATACACATTCGCACAAACCCAAACAAGGACCCAGTGATGCATGCCCAATATGAGAGAGAGTGAGAGAGAAATAGAGAGAGAGCGCGCGCGAAACCAAACAATTTAACTCAAGTACAGGTTTTTTGTGTTGCTGGAAGATGAGAAAATATAACATAGATTTAGCTGCGTAAATTGTGAGCAAAAAAAAAACGAAAAGAATACAAAGAAGAACTAGGGGGTGGGAGAAGAAGGGCCGTTTAGCGAGGAGGGATGAACAGTGATGAATACTTGACACACAAAATGGAAATTGTAAAATGATTTAAAGGTTCGTAACTGTTGAAGAGCGTTAACGAGCACGAAAACAAGCCAAGCTCATCTTACTTTAAGTGCCAGAGTTCAACAGCAAACAAATTCATTGCATTGCATACTTTCCGGGGGTTAGAGCTAAACATAAAAATCCTGGCATACCAACTACTTAGTGAAATCACGATGGACTAAAATGTTGGTCATTGTCTACGCAAATGTTGCTGTGCATAGAGTAAAACATTCACTTCAGGAGTATTCCCATTCTCATTCGTTCGTTTCTTCAAAGCCTACTTTCAGGAGGTTTACTTGAAGTTTTCTAAAGCATAGTTTTACTACATTCTCTCTCTATATTCGCAAACAATGGAACAAGTTTTTGTGCATAACATTCTGCTAAGGTATGTAAGCGAATACTTTTCATTTTCATTAAAGTATTTAAGAAAAGTGCTAACATTTTAAATTGATTTTTGCTGGAAAGTGTGGAAGAGTAGGATTTTTGATGTGGTTTGGCACGGTGCACACTGCTTCGTTATCATACTATAATTGGCAAAATTAGCAGGAGCCGTTATAATTCAATGAAACTCCAGTTGTAAATGGTTTGTCACACACTGAATTCAAGAATATTATCGGTTTTTATGTAGAATTTACCCATTTTGCTGAATCATATCAACTAGGGCTGCTTTCAGGAAATTTATCCGAAGAAGTAATAGTACGAAATACTTAAAATAGCATTAAAGAAAAAGTTAGAGAAAATTAATTCATATTCGACTAACGAGTAAAAAAGTTCAGCCGGGCCGAACTTTATATACCCTCCACCATCGATTGCATTCCGCAGAGGTTGTCGGTTTTCGTAGAAGTGCAGTAATATTACAGGAAAATATAATTTGTTTAATATAGCCAAACCAAAACAAATACAAATATTGAAAAATTAATTTTATAAATAAATATAATATTTTAATTACTACGCTTATAAGGCAATGCTACCAATACGTCAATGCAAAAAATAAATATTCTTATATTTATATTTTCAAAGCCATAAATATTGGTAGACAGTGGGTGCTACAGTTGGTTGTATTTCCATTCTATTTTAATTCCTAAAGTACAAATTTTGAAAATCCATTATCAGACGTACATAGTGCAAAATAACCTAACTTCATGATTCAACCAATTTTTGCCGTAAAAGAAAAAGTACGAATTTGGAAAAAAACTTTTTATTTTGCGTGTCTATGCAGTTAGAGGAATGTATACAGGGTGGCTGATGAATGACACTACATTAAGAAACTAAAATAACTTTTTGGTTAATTCATGTAAATTACTTTTTTTTGTTCATTTGACAACCGATACATTTTTATTAAACCTTTTTAACGGGTTTAAAAATAAAAGAATTTAAATGACATGACGATAGCCGGTGACGTATGTGCAAAATTCATTATTCATTACATCCTGCAGAGTTGCAGTAAGAATTGTCTCAATTGTTGTTCGAATGCATTGCTTTAAATCATCCATTTTTTTTGATTTGGTTTGTAAACTTCCAGATGAAATAACTCCACAAGAAAGAGATAGGTGCAGTGAGGTCACGAGACTTTGGGGGCCAAGGAAATGTCGAGTGTCTAGGAATCACCTTCTTGGGGAACTTTCGCAGCAATTCTCTCTCATAGCAGGACCTGGCTATGTGACAAAGTCGCATCATCCTGTTGAAACCACACAGTGTTGAAAGGGATTCACTTTCGATGCAGTTCTGCAAAGAATAAGTCCTTTAACAACAGCATTAATTAGCATGGTAGCAGTATTCATCAGCCACCCTGTACACCGACTTCCATGTTTCCAGCTGCGCCCATTTGGTTGGTACCATTTTTACCCCCTTGACGTTTCTACGCAATTAGAATTTCATCATTCTAGCTGTAGTCGTTTAGTTGGTACTATTTTTATCCCTCTGTACCATTGTATATCTTGAAAGTACGAATTTCGAAAAATCCATTTATTTACCGTGTCTACGCAGTCAGAGGAATGTATACTCCGAATTGCATGACTCTAGCTGCGGTCATTTGGTTGGTACTATTTGTATCCCCTTTTTTCATTGTAACCCCGAAAAGTACGAATTTCCAAAAATTCGTCTATTTTCCGTATCTACGCAGTCCGAGGAATGTATACTCCGAATTGACTCTAGCTGCGGTCATTTGATTGTTACTATTTTTATCCCCTTTTTCACTTTAACCCCAAAAAGTACGAATTTCGAAAAATATGTTTATTTTAAGTGTCTACGCAATCAGAGGAATGTATACACCGAATTTCATTAATCCAGGTGTAGCCGTTTGGTTGGTACTATTTCTATCCCTCCCTACCCATTGTATCCCTTGACAGTACGAATTTGGAAAAAAACCTTTTTTTATGTCTACATAGTCAAAGGAATGTATACTCCGAATTTCATGACTCTAGCTGCTGTCATTTGGTTGGTACTATTTTTATCCCCTTTTTTATTTTGACCCCGAAAAGTACGAATTTCGAAAATTCAGTTTATTTACTGTGTCTACACAGTCAGAGGAATGTATACTCCGAATTTCATGACTCTAGCTGCGGTCATTTGATTGGTACTATTTTTATCCCCTTTTTTCATTTTAACCCCAAAAAGTACTAATTTTGAAAAATCCGTGTATTTTACTTGTCTATGCAATTAGAGGAATGTATACACCGAATTTCATTATCCTACGTACAGCCGTTTGGTTGGTACCATTTTTATCCCTCTATTCCCATTTTACCCCTTAAAAGTACGAATTTGGAAAAAATACTTTTATATTATGTATCTACTCAATTAGAGGAATGTACACACCGAATTTCGTATCTGTTGTCGTTTACTAAGTACCATTTTTATCGCTTTTTGCCCCATTTCACCCCCTATAAATAAGAATCACTTTATGGTGCACTTTTTTGCTATAAGGGGAATGCGCATACCAAATATCAAGCAAATATAAACAGACATATTCAAAAACATACTTAAATACGCTAAAATATTAGGGATTATTATGGGTATTTTTAGATTTAGATTTCGCCCCGTTTCAATCCCAGCCGATCTACGACTACGCATTTATGGAAAATTTGAACGTTCTAGCTCCTTTCGTTTAGATGCTAGCGTGATTTCAAAAGGACGGGCGGACATGGCTAGATCGTCTTAGAATTTTATGACGATCAAGAATATATATACTTTATAGGGTCTCAGGTCAATATACAAGGTGTTACCCTCCTGGAGGTGGAGGGTATAAAAACGTTAGATGGCGGACCCTATATATGCATTTTGTAATTTACTTTATATCGTCCACTGGGCTTTGAATTACAAGTCATGAAGAAATAAATGGAATGGAAGATCGAAAGACCGAATTTTGTGATGTTTTCATCATCAAAAATAGTTAATTTTTATATATTCATCTTCTTCGGATGAATATATATTCTATTGTTTCAGCATCCTCTTCGTATTCCCTTCTTTCTGTCGCTTCGATCGCAACTACAAATCGAACAAATCGTTTGTCGGAACTCAACAACTTTTTCCAGCATTTCAATTGTTAGCTTTGCTTTCTAAACGGCGATATAGATGCTGCGGCTGATTGAAGTCATTTATTTCAACCAAAGTTATTTTGGATAAATCATCTAAGAAAAGTTGGTTTAATCAGACATGCAAGACTGCTGTCAGACCCAAAGAGGAAGCGTTCAGGAAATGGCGTTTGAATAAAAATGCCACCACTGATCTGCTACGCAAGCAGACAAGAACTATGCGTGTCAGGGTACTTAGATGTGAAACGTTTCTGTACGAACAACGTCTTCGTGCCAAAGTTCTTTCTTCTCCCAAGGGTAGTAAGATCTTTTGGACATTTGTAAGATGAGTAAAGGAAAACTCCTCATATTTTCCAACTCTTGTTGGTTGCCAACGCTAACCTATTGGCTGAAATATTTGCAAGGAATTCATCCTTGCCGGAAAGCAATCAACCACTCCCCGTGTATTAAGTTCCTCGCAAATGTATTAAGTTCCATGCCTCAGATAGTTTTTCGAACTCGTGGAGTTAAAAGGGTTCTCGCAAATCTCGACGTAAATACAAATCCGGGCCCGGATGGCATTACAGCACTTGCCCTATGTAAGTGCTCTTCGACGCTTTCAACCTTGCATACGGTGCAGGGGTTTTCTCAGCGCGTTGGAAGATTGCGAACACCCAGCCCATCCCTAAAAAAGGTGAGGCTAGTAACCCTGCTAACTATCTACCGATCGCGCTTTGCTCAGCGCTCTCGAAGGTTAGGGAGAGTATGGTTAACCACCATCTTGGGAGGTATTTAGAAACCAATGACTTACTTAATGATCGACAGTATGGCTTCCGTTGGAATCGATCTACGGGAGACCTGATGACACTGTTATCCGAAAAGTGGAACCGATCCATCCACCAGTTTGGTGAGAGTAATGTCGTTGCTCTAGATATCTCAAGGGCCTTTGGTAGAGTTTGGCACGGCGCACTCATATATCGCTTTTGGTGTTGGTAGTGACCATTGTTGCCGTTTTGGCTTTTCTTAGCAAAATTGGTAGGTTGTTTCTCGGTTGGTAGGAAAAAACTTATTTTGATAGGTTTTGTCGAATTTAGGGTCCTTCCTGGTTATTAAAAAATAATCGCAGCGTCAGGCCAATTTTCGAAAACGTAAATGAATGACAAAATATGGATCAGAACAAAAGACGTCACCTTTAGACGTGGACAAAATTGGCCATTAAATACTAAATTATATTGAATTTTGTAAAATTTTGCAAGTGGCGGCAACAAAGCTTAAACCTGAAGATTATTCAAATCGTCTTAAAAATAACTTTGCATTCACATTTCTCTTAATATCTGATTGTGATAGCTTTAGACTTATACTCCATTAAAGTGTTCAAATTTTCGAGTTTTTATATTAAAATTGTAACCAGTAGATATGTTACTTTAAAGCGATGATTTCTAAGGAATGGAATCGGCCTTTAAAAATATTCTTAAGAGTTTTGATGCTTCAATATTTATTATTTTAATATTTATAGTTAAAATTTGTTGGTAGGTTCTATTTTGGTAGGATATAATTATTCTCAGTGGCAACACTGGTAGTGACTTCTCGCGATTTATATCGAGCTTCCTCAGAGATCGCACTATACGTGTTGTTGTAGATGGGTTCTCATCCGACGATCATAGGTTAACCGCAGGAGTACCACAGAGCTCTGTTCTTTCCCCCTCCCTTTTTATACCCTCCACCACCAGGATGGGGGTATACTAACTTTGTCATTCTTTTTGTAACACCTTGAAATATCGACATGAGACCCTATAAAGTATATATATTCTTGATCGTCATAAAATTCTAAGACGATCTAGCCATGTCCGTCCGTCTGTCCGTCTGTTGAAAGCACGATAGCATCTAAACGAAAGGTGCTAGAACGTTCAAATTTTCCATAAATGCGTCTTATAGTCGTAGATAGGTTGGGATTGAAACGGGGCGAAATCGGCTTAAAGGGAAAATTTTTTCCCTCACAAGGACTAAAAATACCCATAATAATCCCTAATATATTAGAGTATTTAAGTATGTTTTTTGAAAATGTCTGTTTATATTTGCTTCATATTTGGTATGCGCATTCCTCTTATAACAAAAATGTGCACCATATAGTAGTTCTTATTTTGTAGGGGGTGAAATGGGGCAAAAAAGGGATAAAAATGGTACATATTAAACGACAACAGCTAGCAACACGAAATTCGGTGCGTACATTCCTCTAACTGAGTAGATACATAATATGAAATTATTTTTTCCAAATTCGTACTTTTAAGGGGTAAAATGGGAATAGAGGGATAAAAATAGTACCAACCAAAAGGCTATACCTAGAATAATGAAATTCGGTGTATACATTCCTCTGATTGAATAGACAAGTAAAATACACGGATTTTTCAAAATTCGTACTTTTTGGGGTTCAAATGGAAAAAGGGGATAAAAATAGTACCTTCCAAATGACAGCACCTAGAATCATGAAATTCGGAGTATACACTCCTCTGTCTACGTAGAAACAAAAAATAAAACTTTTTTTTCCAAAATTCGTACTTTCAAGGGATACAATTGTTACAGGGGATAAAAATAGTACCAACTAAACGAATTCAGCTAGAATGATGAAATGCAGTGTGTACAGCCCTCTAATTGTGTAGATACGTAAAATAATGAGATTTTAGATAGTCGTACTCTTGAGGGGGCAAAATTGGAAAAAGGGGATGAAAATGGTACCAACAAAATGGCCGCTAATAGAATCATGGAATTCGGTATATACATTCCTCTGACTGCATAACCACGTAAAATATTTTTTCTTCCAAATTCGTACTTTATTTTGTTGCTTTTACGACAAAAAATGGTAGAATCATGAAGTTGTCTTATACTGGGTCTTATACTAAATTTATACTTTTGAAATTAAAATACGATATAAATACAACCAACCAAATGACTGTAACTGAAAATACACTCTCTATCCCCCCATATTTAGGGTATTTATGATTGCTCCCTTATATTTACTTTATGAATTGAAGTAGTTATGAAATATTGGTAGCCTTGGCTTATTAATTAAATTTCTTATTTTCATACAGTTAAAATTTGTTGCGGAAATTCCTCTTGTAGCTTGGAAGCACCACAAAGAAAATAAAAGTTTTAGCGGGCGAAATGGTACAAAAAGGGATAAAATATGGTACCAATGATACGACAACAGCTAGAATCATGAAATTCGGTGTGTACATCCCTCTAATTGCATAGACACGTAAAATAGAGGGATTTTTCGAAATTCGTACTTTTAAGGGATATAATTAAAAAGAGGGATAAAAATGGGACCTACCAAACCGATGAAGTTGAAATCATGGAATTCGGTGTATACATTCTGACTATCAAGACTCGAAAAAGGGGTTTTTCGAAATTTGTACATTTGGGCGGAGAATGGGTCGAATGGGGATATCTTTAAAATTTATACTTTTCTTATCACTTTGTCTGTATCTGAAAACGCTTCTTTCTAATGTAGTGTAGTTATTGAGCAATCAGATACTCTCGATGTTCTTGGCATGAAAATACAACGTGATGTTCGTTGGACTAAACATGTATTTGATTTGTCGAAAGGAGCATTCAAATGTTTAGGCTTTTTAAAACGATGTAAGTAATATTTCACACCCTCTGATCTTCTCAATATCAACACTACCTACATCAGACCAAAGATGGAACACAACTCCCACATATGGTCGGGTGCTCCAGGATCAATATCAACACTACCTACATCAGACCAAAGATGGAACACAACTCCCACATATGGTCAGGTGCCCTAGGATCTTCCCTGGAGCTTACCCGACCAAATAAGCATATATGATCAGGTGCTCCAAAATCATCCTTGGAGCTTCTTGGCCGTGTTCAGAGGAGATCGATGGTGTTGATAGGCGACGGTCTCTCTTGATGGGCGTCGTAATGTAGGAAGTGCATAGCTGTTCTATCAATATTTTTATTGTATTTGTTTTTCGGATATTCGTAATCTCATACCGGACGTGTGGACGTTCGGTAGAGATACGAGTTTTTCAAGGAACTCACACCCATTTGTCGTCGATTGTGCTTCGGATATTCGTGATCTCATACCGGTCGTGTAGACGTTCGGTAGAGATACGCGTCTTTCAAGGAACTCACACCCATTTGTCGTTGATTGGATAGCTGCTCCAGCTACTCGTATGTGGAATTTCAGTTTTCTAATTTTTACCCATGAAACGGAACAGTATGAGGCTGCTCAATCATGTATCTCAATCTTGATATCGCAGATGAAGCAAAAACAATATGACCGCCTTGAAGTGTCAACAACGATCCGCCCATATTGGAGACCCCTTACATAATATTTGTATTATGTTGTCTATCGTAAACTACAGAAAGCAGGGATATTTTCTAAAATATTTTCCATTGTTTTTGTTGACATCCTAACAATGTTAGCACATGGGATCTTCTACCAATTCCAGATTTTTCCTGATGCTGGCCAATGAGTGCTCCACAGTTCACTCTTAGGTTCTATATACTTTTATATTTTACCTGTTTACTCCTCCTTGCTCTATTCTCTACTATGCAGTTACCTTTTTAAGAATATGTATCTTTAAAATTGCCCTCTGTTCTTAAAACATCACATAATGTGGGCGATTTGCTCTCTGTCATCTTACATTTCGCTTACTGCTCTGGGGCATACTTTTGGGGTCAAGCAAACAACATGAACTTATTACATATTTTTAGGTCACTTCACGGCTGTATTGTTCAAACATGACTTTGAAGATTTGCAAATTGCTCTTTCAATAAAAGTCATTCATGTGACGACTTTTGTCCTGCAGAATAATACTTTATTAAAAATTCTCACACACATTTTCTTTTGACATTTGCAACGTATGTATAAGGCAACGTCTTTCATGCGGTTTGCATTCATATAGACAAACAAAAACTCTAACTGTAACTGCGACTGCGACTGAATGGCTATTTAAAACCAATGACCTTTCCAGTCGACCACTCTGTCATCATTAAGTCTCTTTATAGGCATAGGCCAAGTGAAAGTTAGCCAGCAGGCCATATTTCGAGATGGGGATATGCACTGTAAAAAAGTTTAAGGTCCTTCAAATCCAATCCTTAAACCAAAACAGACACAGTAGCAGAAACACAAACACAGAAACGAATGCCACCACAGACAAAGCGGCAAACACAACAACAACTAAGCGGTCATGTGCAACAACTGGTTGAGAAAATGCCACAAAAACTCTTAAGGCTGCCAGCATATGCAAAATAGCAGTAGCAGCAGCAGCAACATATTTGAAATTTTTGTTAAACAAAAAAAACAACGGCGGCTTTTCATGCAACTCGACATGCCTTGAATGGGTCTACTTTTGAGTGCTACAACATCTACAGATGAAGAAGAGGGGGAAAACGGAAAACAAAAAAACAAGTGGCAAGAAAAAAGTGAAAGTGCTTTTGTATGAAAAGATTCAGTTTTTGGGTATAAAGCAGAGACGACACAATATCATCAGCGGCAACACAACAGCGCCTACTACAACAATTGCAATGTGCAACAGTGCAACGACAGCAGCAACAGCAGTGCTCAGACAAAAGAGTCTGTGAGGCCGGCAGCTCCCTCAAACCCCTCGTGTGCGGAAAAACAAAAGATTTGCTGGCAAATCTTAACTACATTCATCTACTCGAAGATTTTCGCCTTTGTAGCATGAAATACTTTTAGTCTGTTGAATGCAACATTAATACCAGTTGCATGTATTCTCGCATCTGTATGTAGTAGGCAAAATGAATGGCATATATATAAATAAACTATATTAAAATTTACAGAATGTGAATGGCAATACTTTGAGGTTAAGTTATTATCATGACTGTTTTTAATATAGGCACCGTCCCCTTTTGAAACCCAGATACTACAATCGTTTGTCTAAATGTCATTCACATACGCTGCGAGTGTGTGTGTTTGATGGAGAGTGCAATAAAGGCATGTGTAGCCGAAGAAAATGCAATAATTTAAGAAAGAAAAAGTATAAGAAACAGGTCATGATGGGTGACAGCCGGGTCGGGGGATAGTAAAAGGCGAATGATATTATAAAATCCTGTGTGACAGGATTTCTCAAATCAACATCAATATAATTGCATTAGAAATTTAAAAAAAATGTTTTCCTAAATTACAGGCATCAATAACTTCAGAATAACTTCGATTGGCTGGTTATCCAAAGATCTTCGACTAGGTTTGCAAATATCCACTATGTGGTAGTCTATCTTTCCATGATTAGGCTGATATTTGCGTAAGTTGGCTAAAGGTCGTTATCAGTTAAAGATCCACGAACATGTAGGATATAGAACCCCGAGTAGCTTGTACAAATATTTTCTTGAATGATGTCTAACGAGTCCCAAGTAGGCCGAATGCCGGCAAATCAAGAAACCTGTACTTTACGTAGTTAGCTTTGGACGTACTCCTGAGGAGAACACTTTTGAGCCCGGTTGAAGGGCGCCATTGAATGTAATTTGCACTCAACATTATATCCTTCAATTTTATATAAATAATGATAACGTCCATAAATCCTATTGCGGATTATGACCGACCCAGAGATGGTTGTCTAACAAAATTCGAGAATATTGTTCAATGATCCCCAACAGATTGTCTATACACCCATGAGTAAGTTGATGAAAGGTCAACGAGGACATCGACTGAAGCTCCACGAGTTGGAAGGCCACAGTTCCACTGTGTGACTAAAGATGATAGAGTAGGTCATCCAATTATCCTCGATGAAGTTGCCTAACGAACCTCGAGTAGGTTGTCATAAAATCCTCGAGAAGGTTGGCTAACGATCCCCATGCAGGTTTCTAATGATTATTGTAAAACGATCCAGATTATTATATTATTGTAAAACGATTCACGAGTAATTGGACTAAACATCATCCAGAAGAACGTCTAGCAATTCTCGAGTAGGTTAGATAATGATTTAAAATTCCTCAAGTAGGTTAGTGAGAGTTCTGAAGGTTCTCGAGGTCATCGAATACAGATCGACGAGTAATTTGTCTAGTAAGATTCACTAGTAATTTATCTCAAGATCCTGAGAAAAACGAGTTAGTTGTCCAAAGATTTCTCGAGGATCTCGAGTTATCTTAGGAACCTCAAGTAAGTTGCCTTAACATCATTGAGAAGTTTGTCTAACGATCCCGAGGAGATTGTTTAAACATCCAATAGTACGTTGACTAAAGATCCTTGAGGATATTACTGGAGGTTCTACGAGTTGGTAGGAAAATTGGTTACAGTTGGATAAAGTTTCTCGAGTAGTTTGTTATGAGATCCACGACAAGTTGGCTAAAGTTTCTTAAGTGGGTTATCGAGAGATCCAAGAAAAGTTGGCTAAACTTCCTCAAGTAGTTTATCGTGAGATCCACGAGAAGTTGGCTACAGTTCCTTGAGTACGTTAACGAGCCTCGAGAAGGTTGTCTAACGAAGCCGAGTAGATGCACTAGGATATCACCTAAAAATCCACAAGATGGTAGGTTATCAAAAGATGCTCGAGTAGCTTGTCTACAGATTCCCGAGTAGTTTGCCTTAAGATAATTTAGTAGATTCTATAAAGATTATCGAGAAGGTTGGTTAATGATCCTCGAGTAGATAACCGAGAGATCCACGAGGAGTTGGCTAAAGTTCCTCAAGTAGGTTATCGAGAGATCAACGATAAGTTGGTTAATTTTCCTTCGAATAGGAGAGATCCACGAGAAGTTGGCTAAAGTTCCTCGAGAAGTTATTGAGAGATCCACGAGAAGTTGGCTAAAGTTCCTGGAGTAGGTTATTGAGAGATCCACGAGAAGTTGACTAAAGTTTATCGGGTAGTTTATTGTGAGATCCACGGGAAGTTAGCTAATAATCCTCGAGAAGGTAACGAGAGATCCACGGGAAGTTGGCTAATGATCCTCGAGTATGTAACCAAGAGATCTACGAGGAGTTGGCCAAAGTTCATCGAGTATGTTATGGAGAGATCCACGAGACGTCGGCCAAAGATATACAAGATTAGTCTGTCCAGAGGGGGTTTTGTAACGATCTTGGCATATGAAGTCTAAAAACGATTCAGTCTATATGAAGTCTAAAGAGTAGTTTGTGCAATGCCCCAAGTGTATGAAGTCTAGAGATATACAAGTGGGTTGTTTAACAATCCATGTGCATGAAGTGTAGAAATTCACGAGTAAGTTGTGTAACGATCCAGGTGCATGAAGTCCAAAGATCCACGTGAAGGTTATCTAACGATCCAGATGTAGGAAGTATAAAGATCCACAGGTAGTTTGTGTAACGATCCAGGTTCTTGAAGTCTAAAGATCCACAGGTAGTTTGTGTAACGATCCAGGTTCTTGAAGTCTAAAGATCCACGAGTAGTTTGTGTAACGATCCAGGTTCTTGAAGTCTAAAGATCTACGAGTAGTTTGTGTAACGATCCAGGTTCTTGAAGTCTAAAGATCCACAGGTAGTTTGTGTAACGATCCAGGTTCTTGAAGTCTAAAGATCCACGAGTAGTTTGTGTAACGATCCAGGTTCTTGAAGTCTAAAGATCTACGAGTAGTTTGTGTAACGAACCAGGTTCTTGAAGTCTAAAGATCCACGAGTAGTTTGTGTAACGATCCAGGTTCTTGAATTCTAAAGATCCACGAGTAGTTTGTGTAACGATCCAGGTTCTTGAATTCTAAAGATCCACGAGTAGTTTGTGTAACGATCCAGGTTCTTGAAGTCTAAAGATCCACGAGTAGTTTGTGTAACGATCCAGGTTCTTCAAGTCTAAATATCCACGAGTAGTTTGTGTAACGATCCAGGTTCTTGAAGTCTAAATATCCACGAGTAGTTTGTGTAACATTTGAGGTTCTTGAAGTCTAAAGATCCACGAGTAGTTTGTGTAACGATACAGTCTATATGAAGTATGAAGATCCACGAGTAGTTTATGTAACGATCCAGATTCTTGAAGTCTAAAGATCCAAGAGTATGTTAGTATGTCATCGACAGATTTACTAGTATATTATCCAAATATCCACCAGTAGGTTAGCTATTGATTCGGGTTTATGAAGCCTAAAGATCAACGAGTACGGTATTTAAAATCATTGAATATGTTACATAAAAATCAACGAATAGGTTACCTACCTACCTACCACGAGTAGGTTATAAGTGATCCACGAGTCGACTATCAAAAGATTCACAAGTAGGTTGGATTAATATCCCCGATTAGGTAGACTGAAGATATACGATAGGTTGTCTATATACCTGTCTGGTCTATGTCGTCTTGCCTTAATTTTGAAAAATTCAAGTTGATTTAATAAAGCCCTTCCCCTAAGGAATTTTTCTGTACACGACAAAAGAAATACCTTAAATCCCGCATTAAGCAAATGAACAATTTCTTTAAGAAAACCACAGAGGAAACTAGAGTATAACCTCATTTTCGCGCAAATAAGAAAATGACAGTACAAATTTCTTAAGAAAATATTCACCGTTTGTGTTTTGTCTCTTAATATCCTGTCATGTAAACTAAACCATGTTTAGACTATATCCTGTCAGGCACAGTTACGGCTACAACTGCAACAGCAACAACAAACATAAAGCCAACAACTAATGTGGGAAAGCATAGCTTTCTACTTGACTACCCAGCCAAGTTTTCTTCTTTAAGGCACGAACATGCGAATGTGGCGGGTAAAAGAAAAAAAACAACAACTCTCCAAAGAAATCTTAAGAATGTCTCATCCTTTTGTCGAGCGGGAAAACCACATGGGGAGCGACAAGAAGCTTCTATTATATTATCATCGTTTTTAGCTTATTAGCATACTTCTGAAGTATTTCGGTCTCGGTATTAATGCAAATGCATATACATGGCATCGTGAAAACGACGACGAACATTTTCCCCACTTTCAACATAGGTTTTCCATGCGCCCGGCTCCCTTGGCTTTTCACTTTTGCAATACTCTTCGCATTAGAAAAAAATATGTGTGCACATAATTACGAAATGTTGCGGCAACAACAGCAGCAACAGCGACTACAGTTGTTGCAGCGGGAAAACGCAACAGGAGGAAATTGCAACCACCACCCTAGCAAAAGGAGGATGGAAAAAAATCCACACACTCATACTCTTAGAAAGAGAGAAAGAGTTCGAGGGAGCGGTGTAATAAAATAAACGGGTGTGTCCTTGTCTTATGGCTGTCGACCATTATGGTGCAACATAGTTGGCTACGGTGCCAAAACTATCAAAAACAAACGGACCAATTCGAAAGTTCAAACGCAGATGAACAGACAGACAAGCGGCGTGACAAATGGTCACAATAGTAGATGTGCCAACAGCTGGCAAGACGGATGGATGAACAGGAAATATAGTGCCTTAGAAGCGCAAAAAATTGATCGATGGCTCGAAAGACAAAATAAAAGCCAGAAATTGAAGAATATGAATATATGGACATAAATTATTGAAAACGGGAGCCGAAAGAAGTGCGAGGAAGTGGCGCAAATCACACTAACATGGAAGCCATTGGGCAAAGCGTGCTTACTCTTTGCGAAACCATATAAATTGGATATTTCAATAAAAATGTCGGAACAAAGATATGAATAAATGAAGTAGATAATAAAAATTTATTAAAATTTAGATGTCAATGATGGAAGTGTTTAAAAAACAACGATTGAGACTAAGGTGGATATTGAGAACCCAACCTAAACCTGCGGGAAAAAATGTTAGTTACATTTAATCTTATGGTAGCAGCCTATATCTCCATGCGGATAGATACCATAGGAATACAGTCAGTCAAAATCGTCCACAACAGCAGTCCGCGCTGTTTAGGTTGAAGCCTATGGGTTTGTACCGACTCTGATGTAAATGTTCATGGTTTGGATGTCTACTTATCGCGGTTATTAAGATTATCTAACGATTCAGGTACGCCCGGTCGATATATCAAGATTGTCTGATCCATGTTTGGGTTGTTAAACAATCCCGGATTATCTCATCATTAAGTTTACTATTAAGTTGTCGAACGATCTAGGAATGTCTGGTCGATATATCTACGATAAGTTTGTCTAACATTAATCCAGGATTATCTGTTCCACACATCCACGATTAGGTTGTGTAACGATTCAGGATTGTATATTTACGTTTATGTTATCTAACGAACTAGGATTGCCTGTCCTATATATCCACGATTAGGTTGTCTAGTGAATCGTGATTGTCTGTATTAGATCATCCAATGAACCATTATAGTCTGGACTATGTATCCACAATTAGATTGTCTAATGAACCATGATAGTCTGGACGATGTATCCACGATTAGATTGTCTAATGAACCATGATAGTCTGGACTATGTATCCACGATTAGATTGTCTAATGAACCGTAATAGTCTGGACGATGTATCCACGATTAGGTTGGCTTATGAACCATGATAGTCTGGACTATGTATCCACAATTAGATTGTCTAACGATCTAGGATTGTAGGGCACTGTAATGAGGAAAAGGGAGAAGTTTCTGTTGACAACTTTTTTGAATTTTTGTGGAAGACGATTCCACATACGGATAGTGCAGGCCAGAATGAATTCATTCTGTAATTTGTAGTGAAGTCCAATCAGCAACATATGGAAAGTCGCGTATCTGTGGCTAACGTTCTCGCGGGCGGTATAAGTAATAAGAACATCTATAGAATAACGAACACATCCCACATTACAACTGTGATCAATGGAGACAATAGAATTGGATATCCTACAGTCACCTATCAACTATCTCGTCTATACGTTTAAGATTATTGTGGCTAACTTTAGAGGATTGTCTCGTGTACAGTCCACGAGTATATTATTTAAAAATTCTCGAGGATATCCTCTAGAGCCAACTATTGGATAGTCTAAAGATGCGCTGCTTGGTTGACACAAGATCAAGTACTAGAAATCCAAATCCTCTAGTAGGATCTAAGGATTAGAATGCAGATTTTGTAAGCATCAACGATTAGACCGTGTAGATATTCACATGTAGGTTGTGTAGGGATCAACGATTAGATTGTAGATTTTGTAAGCATCTTAGGTTGTCTAAAGATACGCTACCATGTTGGCAAAAGATCAACGACTAGAAATCTAAATTCTCTAGATCATCCAGTAGTAGATACTACTTGATTGGCTAAGGATCCCCGGCAAGGTTGTAGGTTTTGTAAAGTTTCAGCATTAAATTGCGTAGAGATCCACATGTAGGTTATGTCTGGTTCCGCGAGTAGGTTTAGAAATTCACTTGTAAGTTGTGGGATCCATGATTAGATTGAGTAAGGTTCCACATATAGGTCGTGAGAAGTTCCACGAGTAGGTTGTATAGGGATCAACGATTAGACCGTGTAGATATTCACATGCAGGTTGTGTAAAGATCCACAATTAGATTGTAGATTTTGTAAGCATCTTATGTTGTCTAAAGATGCGCTACTTGGTTGGCAAAATATCAACGACTAGAAATCTAAATTCTCTAGATCATCTAGTGGTAAATACTATTTGGTTGGCCAAGGATCCACGACTAGATTGTAGATGTTGTAAGCATCTACGATTAGATTGTGGATTTTGTAAAGATCCACGGGTAAATTGTGAAGGGATCCACATGTAGGTTGTGCAAGGATCAACGATTAGATTGTATAGAGATCCAAATGTAGGTTGTGTACAGATCCACAATTAGATTGTAGATCTTATAAGCATCTTAGGTTGTCTAAGGATGAGCTACTTGGTTGGCAAAATATCAACGATTAGAAATCTAAATCATCTAGTGGTAGATACTGCAGGGTTGTGTCAAGATGTAGGTTGTGTCAAGATTCTCAAATACATTGTATAGGAATACACATGTAGGTTGTGTCAAAATCCTCTAAAAAATCGTGTAGGAATCTATGATATGTTGGTTGTGTAAAGTTGATTACATTGTGATTAGATTGTGTAGGGAACCCCATATAGGTTGTGTGAGGATCAACGATTAGATTACGTCGAAATTCACATTTATTTTGTGTAAAGATCGACTAGATGTTGTTCAACATATCCATCATTAACCCAATCGTTGAGATATAGACAAGTGACTCAAAGATTTATAGACACTTTGAGTCTCTTGTCTATATCTCAACGATTGGGCCTTCCAAGGATCGTCGAGTGCTTATACGTTGCTTCCTGTGGTTATCTAAGCATTTTCGAATGTCTGGAGTATATGGCCAAAATGTGGTTGTCTATATAATCCAATAATCCTCCGTCCTTGATTTCCTCATCTGTACGTTCTCGTTTAGGTTGACTAGAGTCTGATCGGTATGTTGAGCATAGCGGCTGAACTAGAAGCCTCACGAGTAATAGGTTAACGTTTCATGAAATTCGATGACAAAGTTATCGCAAATATTTACGATTGTATTGTTCTTGAACTAAGGACGATTTATTTTTATAGGATGTGCCAATTAGAATTTTAAATTAGAATCGGCTACAGAACAAGTACTGATTATTTTTTTCCAATTTCTTGTTTTATTGAAGAGGTTGAACTTTGTCATTTTATAATGGAACACAATATCATTCATTTTGCTACCACGACTGGCTCGGCAGTACCTCAGCCATTCAACGCAATTTTTCAATACACCCCAAAATCCACACCAAACAGTGACTCCTTGTGGATGCATTGGCTTCTGTATAGGCACGTGTGGCTTCTCTGTACCCCATATGCGGCAATTTTACTTATTGGCATAGCCACCGAGATGAAAATGAACTTCATCAAGGCTGAACTGAAGGCCGATCTCTTCTCGAATATTTTCCACGTAAATTTCTTACAGTTTGCGTAAGTTTTTAATATATCCCGATTTTGTTCGAGCGTATAGAGTCACATTTGGCAAATGTCGAACATAAACCTGAAAAAAATGAATTTTATTATACCTTTCAAAGTCAATGCAATCGGTAGTTCATATTTAAAATGGCCCACACTATATACAATTAATTTTTATACTTTAAATTTTTATGCTTTTAAATTTTAAGATAACTGAATTCCGAATGATCTTCGTGCTCTTGGTAAATATTTCTCAATAAACTTAGGGGCGATATCAAAATTATTTATTCTATTTTCAAAAACATACATATGTGATTAGAATTCGTGGCCAGCACGTCCACTCGTGTCTTAAGTGGAGACGTGCCCCTGGTTAGTTTGCTCACCAGCAACAAAACACACCATTTCCACGCAAACACTACCACTACTACTATGGGGATATTTGCTTTATAATAAATGCATTCTGTAACAAGAAATAAGTGGCAGAGTAGCTAAAGTCGGCGGAAAAAAGTGAGCAAAACAACAATATACAACAGGACAGAATTATAAAGAAGTCAGTTTGGTTGCGAGTAAAATGTTGCACATTTCACATTTACGTTCACCAAATTTCCCCACAGCATAGTTGGGAATAGAAAGCGAACGGGGGGAAAACCCCACACATAATCCTGAATATGGGTACTTTTATTATTATTTTTTCAGCTTCTTCTTGTTTTTTTTTTTCTCTTAGTATAGAGCGTATTTTCTCAAACAGAAATCATGTGGCGTAGGACGACAGCAAGGAGTTGCTGGCGTCCTTATATGCACATACAGCATTGTTGGGGTGCGTGCATGCGGGTGGCTCGGTGTGTGTGTATATATGTGGGGGTATTGTGAGTGCGTTGGTGTACTGCTCCTTTTTTCAGTTTTCATTATGGCTGAAAACAAAAATATAGGTCAACTGTATGCACCATCAGCATCACCACGGCAAAGCGAAAGCAACCCAACGCCACTATCACAACCACCAGCAGCATCATCATCATCCACACCGTCAGCCATCACCATATCAGCATCACCAACTCCAAAACCCGCACCAACATTAATAACATCAGCATATGCAGTCACATATAATTCCATACACACGCACATATACCCATACAATTGCCAGTATGAAATATAAACCAACACCTACATCAAAACTACCAACGACAACAGTTGCCACACTAACCCGTCCACACCTACGCCAACATCATCCCTCATGCAGCCAAAACTGCCTGCCTACCTCAAACAGCAAGAATATCCTGGTTGCCGGCAATAAAACGTATGTGCCAGACGGGTGACAGTGGTTCCACAGGCAACCGTCCGAGAGAAAATTATATATTTTGGTCGGTAGTTGAACTACGAAGAGAACACCTTCGATGTTGAATAAACTTTGAAGGTTGTGATATTGAATGGAAAATGGAGAAAAGAGATTTCCATGTCGTTCTTCTGGGTCTTACTAGGTATAACGTCCATATACTAGATAACGCCCACTTTATTAAGGGGTTTGTTTTTTTTCCTAATCGGTTTTATATTTCAAAATTTCAAACCGGTTCTTAAAAAATACTACACGAAGTTTCTATGTTTTTCATCAAAAATTATCTTCAGCAAAAAAAAATATATTTGGTTTTGGCTTGTCAAGTTTTTATGACTAACTTTCTGAGAATCTTGGCATTTACAAACCGGTTTTATTTTTTCAAAATTAAAACCCGGTTAAAAAATACTACACGATTTTTCGCTATTTTCAATAAGATAAATCTTTATTCAAAACCGGTTTTATTTTTCAAAATGTAAAACCGGTTCTTCGAATAAAAATATGAATAAAATAGATTTCCATGTCGTTCTTCTGCGTCTCACTAGGTCTAATGTCCATATACTGGATAGGCTAATAACGCCCACTTTATTAAGGGGTTTGTTTTTTTTTTTCTAGCCGGATTTATATTTCAAAATATCAAACCGGTTCTTAAAATATACTACACGAAGTTTCTCTGTTTTTCATCAAAAATTATCTTCAGCAAAAAAAAAATATATTTGGTTTTGGCTTGTCAAGTTTTTATGACAAACTTTCTGAGAATCTTGGCATTTACAAACCGGTTTTATTTTTTTAAAAATTAAAACCCGGTTAAAAAATACTACACGATTTTTCGCAATTTTCACTAAGAAAAATCATTATTCAAAACCGGTTTTATTTTTCAAAAGGTAAAACCGGTTCTTCGAATAAAAATATGAATAAAATAGATTTCCATGATGTTCCTCCGCGTCTTAATAGGCCCACTATAATTAAGGGGTTTGTTTTTTCCTAACCGGTTTTATATTTCAAAATTTTAAACCGGTTCTTAAAAAATACTACACGAAGTTTCTATGTTTTTCATCAAAAATTGTCTTCAGCAAAAAATATATATTTGGTTTTGGCTTGTCAAGTTTTTATGACAAACTTTCTGAGAATCTTGGCATTTACAAACCGGTTTTATTTTTTCAAAATTAAAACCCGGTTAAAAAATACTACACGATTTTTCGCTATTTTCACTAAGAAAAAATCATTATTCAATACCGGTTTTATTTTTCAAAAGGTAAAACCGGTTCATCGAATAAATATATGAATAAAATAGATTTCCATGTCGTTCTTCTGCGTCTTACTAGGTCTAATGTCCATATACTGGATATGCTAATAACGTCCACTTTAGTAAGGGATTTGTTTTTTTCCTAACCGGTTTTATATTTCAAAATTTCAAACCGGTTCTTAAAAAATACCACACGAAGTTTCTCTGTTTTTCATCAAAAATTGTCTTCAGCAAAAAAAAATATATTTGGTTTTGGCTTGTCAAGTCTTTATGACTATCTTTCTGAGAATCTTGGCATTTACAAACCGGATTTATTTTTTCAAAATTAAAACCCGGTTAAAAAATACTACACGATTTTTCGCTATTTTCACTAAGAAAAATCATTATTCAAAACCGGTTTTATTTTTCAAAATGTAAAACCGGTTCTTCGAATAAAAATATCAATAAAGTAGATTTCCATGTCGTTCTTCTGCGTCTCACTAGGTCTAATGTCCACATACTGGATAGGCTAATAGCGCCCACTTTATAAAGGGGTTTGTTTTTTCCTAACCGGTTTTATATTTCAAAATTTCAAACCGGTTCTTAAAAAATACTACACGCAGTTTCTCGGTTTTTCATCAAAAAGTATCTTCAGCAAAAAAATATATTTGGTTTTGGCTTGTCAAGTTTTTATGACTAACTTTCTGAGAATCTTGGCATTTACAAACCGGTTTTATTTTTTCAAAATTAAAACCCGGTTGAAAAATACTACACGATTTTTCGCTATTTTCAATAAGATAAATCTTTATTCAAAACCGGTTTTATTTTTCAAAGTGTAAAACCGGTTCTTCGAATAAAAATATGATCAGTAAGCAAAAAAATATATTGAACTGGTATGGTTTTTGGCTTATCAAATTTATTATTGAATTTCCGAGAAACTAGGTATTTTCAAACCGGTTTTAATTTTCCTAATTAAAAACGAGGTTTTACCACTAAATTTCCGAGAAACTTGGTTTTTACAAACTTTTTTTTTTTAATCCGTTTCTCTAAAAAATACTACTCAAGCTTTCGAAATTTTCCATCAATTTTTCCGAACCGATTTTATTTTTAAAAATTAAGACCGGTTCTTCAAAAATACCGATAAAATCTATGACAAATTTTCATATTTGAACCCGTATGGATTTTGGCTTATCCAGTATTTGTTTTCCTAGAAACTGGGTTCTTTTCCAAAATTTCAAATCGGTTCTTTAAAAAATACTAGACAAGCTTTCGCAATTTTCCATAGGAAAATTCAATTTTGCTGCTTTATTTTTCAAAATTTAAACCCGGTTCTTTAAAATAAATCCGAAAAAATCATATTTGAATTTGTATACATTTTGCCTAATCTAGTTTTTAACGCTAAATTTCCTAGAACCGGTTTTAATTTCCAAAATTAAAAATTGGTTCTTCAAAAATACTACACGAACTTTCGCTATTTTCCATAAAAAGTTGTCATCAACAAAAAAAACCATATGTGAATCGATATTAATTTTGCTTTATCAAGTTTTTATCACTGAATTTCTGGGAAAATCGATTTTTACAAACCGGGTTTCCAAAATTTCAAATTAATGATAGTGAAGCTCCACAAATGCGTCAACCTATTGTTTCAGTGGTTTTGGAGATATCCACATATTTTTCTGACCCACTGTGCCAGAGCAACAATCGCCATAACAGCAGCAACACTCATGTACCCACACACACACACATTGCCACCTTCATTCTGCATTCCAGCCACTATAGCTCTTAAATCATAATCTGCTGCTGCTGTTGTTGTTTTTGTTTCTGCTGCAATTGTTGCAGTTGCAGTGGCCGCAGTTACCTTTTCGCGTAGATTTTTTTCTTCGGCTCGGTTGCGCACTATTTTCGCTTTTCACACTTGGCTTTCTCGACGTCTTTTTTATACAACTGACACAATTGCTATTGTTGCCCGCTGTTGTTATTCTTATATTTATTTTTTCTACGGGTTTCCCTTTCATTCCAGGGTGTGGTGCAATAGCATATGTGCAAGGGTTTGGTCATTGCTATGAAAGTCATACAAAAACTATTGCATATGTTTAGGCTTGATGGGGCAGACAGAATGTTTAAATTTCGCTAGTCACAGCTCGAAGTGAAAGTTAAGGCAATTTTAAAGGATAGTAAGTAAAAAAAGCGCAAAGTTCGGCAGGGTCGAACTTTATACACCCTCCACCATGGACTGCATTCCACAGAGGCTGTCGATTTTTGTAGCAGTGCAGTAAAATTGAGGGAATATTTAAAATAGCCAAACCAAAACAAATAAAAATATTAAAAAAACACAATTCTCTAAATAAATATTAAACTTTAATTATTGCAAACCATGCTTATAAGGCAAGGATGCCAATATGTTTGTACAATAAATATCGAAATAAAACTACAAGTCATTTTAAAAAGTAAATATACGGCAGCAATCTTCAAAGATGGTTAAATACCCCAAAACATTGGGAGATTGTTGGGCATTCTCATTTCGATCCTATTTTAATTCCAAAAGTACAAATTTTGAAAATACATTATCACATTTACATTACTCAGTGGAAGAAAAACTGACCTCATGATTCTACTGATTTTTGCCGTAAAAGTAAAAAAGTACGAATTTTGGAAAATTCTTTTATTTTGCGTGTCTCCGCAGTCAGAGGGATGTCTACACCGAATTCTAGCAGCGGCCATTTGGTTGGTACCCTTTGCATCCCCTTCTTCTCTTTTGACACCCTTAAGAATACGGCTTTCTCAAATCTCTTTATTTTATGTGTCTGCGCACCTAATTTCATCATTTTAGCTGTAGCCGTTTAGTTGGTACCATTTTTATCCCTTTATTGTCATTGTATCCCTTGAAAAACGAATTTCGAAGAAGATTTTGTTTTTCCTGTCTTCGCAGTCAGAGGAATGTATACTCCGAATTTCATGTCTCTAGCTGCGGTCATTTGGTTGGTACTATTTTTATCCCCTTTTTCCATTTTAACTCCAAAAAGTACGAATTTCGAAAAAGTATTTTATTGTACGTGTTACGCAATTAGAGGGTTGTTTGTACACACCGAATTTCATCATTTTAGCTATAGCCGTTTAGTTGGTACCATTTTTATCCCTCTATTGCCATTGTATCCCTTGAAGAAACGAATTTCGAAGAAGATTTTGTTTTTCCTGTCTTCGCAGTCCGAGGAATGTATACTCCGAATTTCACATCTCTAGCTGCGGTCATTTGGTTGGTACTATTTTTATCCCCTTTTTCCATTTTAACTCCAAAAAGTACGAATTTCGAAAAAGTATTTTATTGTACGTGTTACGCAATTAGAGGGTTGTACACACCGAATTTCATCAGCTGTAGCCGTTTAGTTGGTACCATTTTTATCCCTCTATTGCCATTGTATCCCTTGAAAAAACGAATTTCGAAGAAGATTTTATTTTTCCTGTCTTCGCAGTCAGAGGAATGTATACTCTGAATTTTATGTCTCTAGCTGCGGTCATTTGGTTGGTTAAATTTTTATCCCCTTTTTCCACTTTAAACCCAAAAAGTACGAATTTCGAAAAATTTACGTGTCTACGCAATTAAATGGATGTACACACAATTTCGTCGTTCTAGCTGTAGCTGTTTAGTTGGTACCATTTTTATCCCTCTATTCCCATAGTATCCCTTGAAAGTACGAATTTTGAAAAACCTTTTATGTTTCGTGTCTTCGAAGTCAGAGGAATGTAGACTCCGAATTTCATGAATCTTGCTGCGGTCATGTGGTCGGTACAATTTTAATCCCCTTTTTCCATTTTAACCCCCCAAATAGTACGAATTTCGAAAAATCCCTTATTTTCCTTGTCGCAATCAGAATATACACCGAAATTCTTTATTTTAAGTGTAGCCGTTTGGTTGGTACAATTTTTATCCATCTTTTCTCATTTTACCCTTTAAAAGTACGAAGTTGCAAAAAAATATATATTATTTATCTACTCAAATAGAGGAATGCATACATCGATTTCGTGTTTCTAGTTGTTGTCGTTTGCTAGGTACCATTTTTATCCCTTTTCCCCCATTTCATTCCCTACAAATAAGAATCACTTTAAGGTGCACGTTTTTGTTAAAGCATGAATGCGCATAACGAATATCAAGTAAGTACAAACAGACATATTGTAAAAACATATATGGGCAAATCTACGGTATAGTACGATTCCATGTCACTCAGACTTCTAACCGCTTTAAGAGCAATATATAATATTTCTGAGAGTGTCATAATTTTCAAAACGACGAGTTTAACCTCGCCAACATCCTAAAGTTTTAAAATTATGCTGTTAATGTAGTCATATTTTTTGAAGAGCACATCCGCAGTTTGAAAAATAACTGGTGGCAACCCTGTGTGATCGGTGAATATGGGTACTACTAATAATGTGTGTAAGTGCTAAATAGATCGAATTATTATTTTGGTACCGAGAGCCATTTTAGATTAAATTTTGTTGATTTTCATAGGGTTTTCAGGCTTAACTTGCAATAGAACCAAAAGGGACAATCCGATTATAACTTCTTCAGCACTTGAAAAAAATGATGCACGCGAGCACATTATTTATATTTAATGTATTTTTAACAAGTTGAAGCTAAAATAAAACGTGTGCCTCTAATTTGAAATTTTTAATTTTTCAAAATTGAAATCGGACTATTTTGTAGATTTTCCCATATAAATACTCTAAAATATTTGGGATTATTATGGGTATTTTCAGTACTTGTGAAGGGATATATTTTCCCTTTGGACCGATTTCGCCCAGTTGCAATGTCAACCGATCTACGACTATAAGACACATTTATGGAAAATTTGAACGTCCTATCTTTTTCCGTTTAGATGATAGCGTGCTTTCAACAGACGGACGGACGGACATGGCTAGATCGTCCTAGAATTTTATGACGATCAAGAATATAAATGCTTTATAGAGTCTCAGGACCATATTTCAAGTTGTTGCAAACGGAATGACAAAGTTAGTATACCCCCATCCTGGAGGTGGATGTTATAAAAAGAAGAGAAGAGTGAGACCATGGCTGTTTGGCTGGATATTGTGGAGTTAATATTGGGTCCTTAGCCTAAAGATTTTATTTGATTTAATATTTTTATTGATTTAATTGGCTGCGAAAGCTGAAATATTGATTAAAATCTATATTTTAAAAGTCTTGATCTTCAGGATAAATAAGAACAAGACCATGTACCGTGCCAGCTTTTCTGAGTTCATGCACAAACTTGGAAATTTAGCTTTTTATTTCACTTTCTCTTGGAATTGAAATTTATTGTTTTCTCTCATAACGAACGTTCAACTATTCAACTGGCGTATTTCTAAGATTTTTTATTGCTTCTCTTGATTGATTTCACGCCCTCACGTATTTCTGAATTACATACAAGATAAGCACATTTATGTTGCTCGTATCTCATATTAATTCACTACTTTATGGCACACACACACACTCTGCCAGAGTTCTGATCGTCGTTCGACCCATTTCGAGTGGTAGTTTGAGTATTATTGACATTGCCAGAAATAGTGTTGACGACGTTAGTGCTCAAGCCAAAAACCAAATGTCCTCTTTTTGGCTATTCACGAAATTTATTGCCCGTTGCCTGTGCATAAATCGCTAACGATTAATAAACTGTTTATGCCATTTGCGCTGCAAAAACTCTACGAGTGTGTGGATGTGTGCCTAGTTTTTATGACCCCGAAGTCCAGCTCAATATTCATAGAACGTACGTTGAATGTTGCAGACACAAATGAATGTTGGATTATATTTGTTGAAGTTGCCCTACGATTGTATGGTAGTAGTATATTTTTTCGCAACTATGCCAAAACAAAGAAACGAATAAAAAATAGTTTGTTTTATTTGGTAATGGAACTGCCATAACTTAATTTTTGCAAAAAAGACCGAATATAGAAATAAGCTAACGCATACTTGCTGAACGATGTATGAAGTGGTGACTATATGCAGGGACATAAGAGGAGGTCACATTGAACAAGTAAGAAGGCGTTAAGTTCGCCCGGGCCGAATCTTATATACCCTCCACCACGGAGAGCATTCCACAGTATTACCAGCAGATTAAAGGATGTCGACATAGAAGTACAGGACCATATTACGAAAATTGTGATATGTTTATGCACACTACTATATTTGATTACTATTTCAAACTATAATGTATACTTATGCGCACTGTTTAAAATCTACTACTATAAATAAATACAATGCTGTAATTGTGAAAGTGAACATGCCGAAAATATTAGGCGATTGTCAGTCGCCATTAGGGAGAAGCATTTTCAGATACAGGCAAAGTGACTGCATTATTTTGATAAGAAAAGTACAAATTTTAAAGATATCCCCATTCGCCCCATTCTCCGCCCAAATGTACAAATTTGGAAAAAAACTTTTTGTTTCGAGTCTTCATATTCAGACCACCGAATATATACACCGAACTTCATGATATCAAATTCATCGGTTTGGAAGGTCCCATTTGTATCCCTCTTTTTCAATTATATCCCTTAAAAGTACGAATTTCGAAAAATCCCTCTATTTTACGTGTTTATGCAATTCTAGCTGTTGTCGTATCATTGGTACCATATTTTATCCATTTTTGTCCCATTTCGCCCGCTAAAACATTTTTTTCTTCCAAGCTACAAGAGAAATGTCCGCAACAAATTTCAAATGTATGAAAATCAGAAATTAATAAGCCAAGGCTACCAATATTTTTATACTATAATGGAAATAATACTTCAATTCATAAAGTAAATATAAGGCAGCAATCATAAATACCCTAAATATTGGGGGATAGAGAGTGTGTTTTCAGCTGCAGTCCTTTGGTTGGTGGTATTTCCATCTATTTTAAATTCAAAAGTATACATTTTGAAAATACCTCATCTCCACGTACGCAGTATAAGACAACTTCATGATTCTACCATTTTTTGTCGTAAAAGCAACAAAATGAAGTACGAATTTGGAAAGAAATATTTTACTTGGCTATGCACTCAGAGGAATGTATATACCCAATTCCATGATACTATCTGCGGCCATTTTGTTGGTACCATTTTTATCCCCGTTTTCGCATTTTACTCCTTAAAAGTACGACTTTCGAAAATTTCATCATACGAATACGAATTTGGAAAAACGTTTTTTTTTCGTGTCACTCAGTCAGAGGAATGTATACCGCGAATTGCATGGTTCTAGCTGCATCCATTTGTTTGGTACAATTTGTATCCCCTTTTTCCATTTTACACCCTAAAAGTACGAATTTCGAAAATTTCCTTTATTTTATGTGTGTACGCAATCAGAGGAATATATACACCGAATTTCATTATTCTAGGTGCAGCCGTTTGGTTGGTACTTTTTTTTATCCCTCTATCCCCATTTAACCCCTTAAAAGTACAAATTTAGAAAAAATACTTGTATATTATGTATCTACTCTATTAGAGGTATGTACACTAGGGCGTACCTCAAAAAAAAAGTTCGCCGTACACCTTCGAATATGAAGTATTATTGAAAGGTAGTTTCAAAAAAAAATTTTTTATTTTTTTATGCCGAACGTAGGGGTCGCGCTTTTACATTTTTCTATATAACTTGTATTTATAAACGGATTTTAAAGTGTGATACATCGATGTTTTTGTCTCGACGAGGCCGATTTTTTGTCTTTGAAGTCATTGAGCTCAAGCACCCCCTTCTGGTACTTACCCATCATTTCTCAGTTGCTACTACCCTAATGTACCACTCTAATAATCGAAAATTAAAGCTCGCATAAAATCATGAATCATGTTTGAGCTCAATGACTTCAAAGACAAAAAAATCGGACAAAAACATCGATGTATCACACTTTAAAATCCGTTTATAAATGCAGAAGTTATATAGAAAAATGTAAAAGCGCGACCCCTACGTTCGGCATAAAAAAATAAAAAAAATTTTTTTGAAACTACCTTTCAATAATACTTCATATTCGAAGGTGTACGGCGAACTTTTTTTTTTTTACTTGTAACCTGGTACGCTCTAATGTATATACCCAATTCCATGATACTATCTGCGGCCATTTTGTTGGTACCATTTTTATCCCCGTTTTCGCATTTTACTCCTTAAAAGTACGACTTTCGAAAATTTCATCATACGAATACGAATTTGGAAAAACGTTTTTTTTTCGTGTCACTCAGTCAGAGGAATGTATACCGCGAATTGCATGGTTCTAGCTGCATCCATTTGTTTGGTACAATTTGTATCCCCTTTTTCCATTTTACACCCTAAAAGTACGAATTTGGAAAATTTCCTTTATTTTATGTGTGTACGCAAGCAGAGGAATATATACACCCAATTTCATTATTCTAGGTGCAGCCGTTTGGTTGGTACTTTTTTTATCCCTCTATCCCCATTTAACCCCTTAAAAGTACAAATTTGTATATTATGTATCTACTCTATTAGAGGTATGTACACGCCAAATTTCGTTTTTCTCTGTTGTCATTTTATAGGTAAAATTTTTATCCCTTTTTGTTCCATTTCGCCCCCTACAAATAAAAATCACTCTATGGTGCCCTTTTATGCTATAAAGGGAATGCGAATTGCAAATATCAAGTAAATACAAGCTATTATGTTCAAAAAAACATGTTGAAAAACTCTAAATATTAGGGGTATTTTCAGTCCTTATTATAAATTAAAACATAATCAATGCTTAATATGTCACCTCAACATTTGCCAAACATTAAGAGATAATGACTTGCCGTTTTAATAAAACATGCCAAATATTCTGTCAAATCATTCCTATAATCGCATCGACTTATTAAAACAAGAGTGGAGCGCCCCGGTAGTCGAGTTGGTAGCGAGCTCGGCTATCAGCGTGGGGGTTGTGGGTTCGATTCCCACCAGAGGATCTGGTCTGTCACTGCAGTAATTAGCTACAATGGCCTTAGTCAACCCGTCTCAATCCCTGGACCCAAAATTAGAATATAAATTTACTTTGTATTGTAATTCATAATAAATAAATAAATAAATAAAAAAAAACAAGAGTATTTTTGCACTGCATACTTTTAGGTTTATAATAAATTTATATATATATATAATACATTTATATATAATTATATCTATTGGTGTTTGGCTTAAAGTACAAATGCAAACACATATTTGAATTTCCAAAAAAATATTTCCGCTAAAGGTATGCTGTACACAGAATTGTTCAAATTTTGTTGTTTCGATTTGAACTGGGAAAGACTGTTTTGAGCCAGGACAAGCTCAAGACAATTTTGCATCTATATTTTACAGAATGGAAATTTATACAAATAACGGAGTAAACGGAAAAATAAGAAAAGTAGTCAACTTTGGGCCGATTTCTAAAATATATCCAATAATCTTTGGGTCCTTCTCTAATTTTGGGTTTTTAAAGAACTCAAAAATGTTTACTAGAACAAAAGTTATTGAATTTTGGCCGATGGATATTGATTCTGAACCTACATGCAACCCCTTTGTGTCGACTCCTAGACGGGTTTGATTTTGTGTGTATTTTAGCCTCTTTTCCCCACCTTCGATGATGCACCCGGAGTCGTGATGATAGAAATTCAATATTTTGCTAACGAATTTGTGTAATGCCAGGTCAGCTGTTTCTCGCTATGGCGTTTTCAAATTTGAAAAAAAATTTCATTTCAATCCGACCTACTGCTATTTCCACTATCATGGTTTTCGGCCTATGACGACCTTCTTCAAGTTGCTTCGTAGCTATTTATTTTTGATAAAAATAAATCTGTTTTAGCTATTAAAAATTAAAGAAAATATATTTTTCCGATTGTTTTCCATTTTTTATTTGATTTTTATAACTTTTTTTAATAATAATTTTTTCACATTTTTTTGGTTCTATCATTTGCTGAGTATTTGAATTTGCAGGCGACCCACTTCATTGTCCACAACACAATGATGCGTATGTTATGCCATGTAAGTCGTCGCCAACAGTGTGTTTGTGTGTAAAATTAAACATATGCATTCCGTAAATAATGGTTGTGTTACACAGCCATGCTGGAATGTTTGAACTCTCTCACAGGAGGCACACACATACACACTCGCCAGCTACAGCAAACAAACAAACAAATTCGCACTGAAATACATACTAACACACATTCAGGAATGTGTGCTGCGACTAAGTCTGAATATTGTTGGTTGGCGGTGGTGAAAACAATTTCAAACTGGGTTTCTGGGTTGCCCATCGCATGAATGTTGTATGTCAGGCAGTAAAGTGTCCAATTTGTTATTTCGCCTCGTCGTAACGCACACACTCGCACGCACACTGCAACACATCGCCAAAGTGAAACTTTACTTTCAGAGTTCTCGTTAGTTAGTTGCTCTCGTTCGTTCTCTCTATCTCTCTCTCTCTCCCGTTCGGCCTCACGTTATAATAGAGTTTGACAGGAAGTTTATCGTTGAGTTGCACTAACTGTGTTACTCTCTGACAGTTGTTGTTAATTTATCGTTGTAACAAAAATGACAGATATTGTTTAATAACAATAACAATGATGACTTTTATGTAAGTATGTCTATGTGTTTGTGTGCGATTGCCTTAATGTATATGTGTCAAACTGCACAGAGTTGCTTATTTGAATAATAGAGTTGGGCCAACATTTAGCTGATGCCTGACATGAACTGAGAATAAAACTTTAAATAAGGATGTAGAAGAGTCTGACACTATTGGCCTATTTATTTTCCAATAACTAGTGGCGCTTTGGAAATGGCATACGAGGGTGGCCACAGAATATAATTTTTCTAGTGATATTTAATAGCAATACTTTATTTACTGAAACCCAGCAAAAACTTGGAGAACTTCAACAAAAGTTTTATGCAGGGATGACTCCACGTAAAGTGACTCAAAATTCCAAAATCAATCTATAACAGCGTCCAACAGTCCATGTTACACTTGAACCGGATGATATACGTCTTAATCTATAGGAAAAATGGAGTTTATTTCCATTTTTAGTTTTTCATTTATTCATCCTGTTCCAAAGTTCCAAGTTCCAAAAGATATGATATTTTTTTCTAATATCAATATTTGTTAAATAAATTATGATTTTTTCATACCTTTGGATTAAAATTGGTTACATACTTCAGTTGTTTGCGACATTACTTTTGGAGCTGAACAAAAATATATGCACGTGAAAGTTGACAACATAAATAGGAGAAATGTGTATTCAGTTTTCCATTTGGTGATCTTTTCTCCTTTTTACAGGATTTTCAATCTACAAATAATATATATGTTTTATATGGGTATCAAATGAAAGAGAAGAATATCTGCTAAAAATACTTCAAATGTCATACTCTTATTCGTATAAGTTTAGTATTAACAATCATTTAAAATTTCCCCTTAAAAATAAATAAAATTTATTGAAACATCTCTTAATGCTACTGTAATACAGATAGATTCATAAAATTGGAAGTATTTTTAACAGATATTCTGCACTTTCATTTGATACCCATATGACACTTATATGATTTGCATAAGTATGAAAAAAAATTATTAAAACTTAAGTATCATTTGGAAATTAAAAGTCCTGTAAAAAGGAGAAAAGGTAACCGAATGGAAAACTTATTACACAGCTTTTCTAAATACAATCTCTAATTTCATATGTATATGGTCTTCTTTAACTCAACTAGTATGGTGTTATCAATACTTGGTTTGAACTGGGATATTCTCCTGGCTCAAAGCCATATGGCATCTCTATTTTAAGAACACAGTGAAAAAAACAAGTAAGGAAAGGCTAAAGTCGGGCGGGGCCGACTATATAATACCCTACACCACTCCCTCGTATGTATCTCGCTTTGATTACTAAACCCAGGTATTTCATGGAAGCAATTTTATGTAGTTCACAAAAATTATACAGTTACTATAAATTCATCTTTAGTCATATTTAACGTATATTGTACAGACAAATACAAATTATACAGTAGTGATAGGATGAATCGGACCGACATTTTAAAAGGGGGCCGATAACAACATTTTGGGCCTGGTTCAAAACATGGGCCTATATATTTCTCATTCACGGTAGGTATTCCTAGTTGAAAAATATCATGATCTGCAAAATTTGATGAAGATACGATGGAAGATGTAGTTTCTAGAGCTGTAATAGATCAGATTGGGCCCCATTTGGGTTATACCAAAGTGTGGACATATGGGCATCTCCCAAACAAGTAAGGAAAGGCTAAAGACGGACGGACTTTCTATCACATTACAATTCAATTCGGTAAAAAATTGAAATCGGGAAGGATTTTTGCATCCTGTAAATGTATGTGTTTGACAAAAAATGTTAAATCGGAAAGGACATTTGTATGGGGGTATATTGAAACCTGGAACGATGTGACCCGCTTTCACCATGTCTGTTTATTGGTGAAATATAATATGTAAAATTTGGCCAAAATCGGTTAAACATTCCGGAGCGACATATGTATGGGGGCTATATCTAAATCTGTACCGATCTTACCCAATTTTTGCATACGTGTTTCTAGTTCGATTATAAGATGTTCTGCAAAATTTAAAGAAAATCGGGTACAATATTTCGTTTCTAGAGCGGAAAATGTTAAATCGGGAGCGACATATGTATGAGGGCTATATCTTAATCTGACCCGATCTTACCCAATTTTTGCATACGTGTTTCTAGTTCGATTATAAGATGTTCTGCAAAATTTAAAGAAAATCGGGTACAATATGTGGATTTTAGAGCGGAAAATGTCAAATCGGGAGCGATATATGTATGGGGGCTATATCTAAATCTGAACCGATCTTACCCAATTTTTGCATACGTTTTTCTAGTTCGATTATAAGATGTTGTGTTAAATTTAAAGAAAATCGGGTACAATATGTCGTTTCTAGAGCGGAAAATGTCAAATCGGGAGCGATATATGTATGGGGGCTATATCTAAATCTGAACTGATCTTACCCAATTTTTGCATACGTGTTTCTAGTTCGATTATAAGATGTTCTGCAAAATTTAAAGAAAATCGGGTACAATATGTGGTTTCTAGAGCGGAAAAGGTGAAATAGGGAGCGACATTTGTATGGGGGCTATATCTAAATCTGAACCGATCTTACCCAATTTCAGCATAGATGTTTCTAGTTGGATTATAAGATGTTGTACCAAATGTAAAGAAAATCGGGTACAATATGTGGTTTCTAAAGTGGAAAATGTCAAATCGGGAGCGACATTTGTATGGGGGCTATATCTAAATCTGAACCGATTTCCTTCAATACCGATGGTCCTTGGCCTTCAAATTCAATACCGATGGTCCTTGGCCAGAAAAAATAACTTCTGCCAAGTTTCATGACAATTGGACAACAATTGCGACCTGTAGAGTGCGAACAAGCTTAGATGGACAGCAGACGGACGGACGGACAGACGGACAGACGGACAGACGGACAGACGGACAGACGGACAGACAGACATCGTTAAATCGACTCAGCTGGTGATTCTAAGCCGATCGGTATACTTAAAGGTGGGTCTAGCTCGATTATTTCTTGGTGTTACAAACATTTGGCGCGAAACTAACTTATAATACCCTAGACCACGTAGTGGTGTAGGGTATAATAACCATATATGACCCCACAGATTTGGGGCCTCGGTGTCTTTTTTGCCTAAAATGGCCATATTCTTGCGCTCATAACGTGCAAACCGTTTGAAATTTTGGTTTACTCTCTGAGGCAAAGTTGTAGCTGTTGTCATAACGAACATTCTTAAAGTCAAAATGACAAAAAAAACTTTCCATTTCCCCTGTTCAGGCCATAGACAGGAAACCGTTCAAAATTCAAGAAAAAAATCCACTACAAAAATTTACCTAAAACCTTAATAAATAACTTTCTAGAACATATGAACTTAATAGGAATGATTCTTAATACTGTATAGGTAGGAAGAATATATCTCGTACTAGCTGAACCCGGCCCGCTTCGCCAGGAAAAAGAACAAATGGTAAAATTAAAGTCAGGTTTCATATTGATCTTATCATAGTGATATTATCGTGGTCAGTAATATATACGTTCCAATTTTCAGCCTTCCCACCACCACCCACGAAACGAAAATCCAAATTTCGGTATCATATTTCTCTTTCTCGTGGTCAGTAATATATGTATATGTACTAATTTTCAGCCTTCTAGCTCTCAAAAACACTTGTGCCACGCCCCAACGCCCACAAAACGAAACCCAAATTTCGGCATCAAATTGATCTTTCTCGTGGTCAGTAATACATATGTACCAATTTTCAGCCTACTACCTCTCAAAAACACCATTGCCACGCCCCTCCGCCCACCAAACGAAAATTCAAAATTCAGCATCGTATTTATCTTTCTCGTGGTCAGTAATATATGTATATGTACTAATTTTCAGCCTTCTAGCTCTCAAAAACACTTTTGCCACGCCCACTCCGCCCACAAAACGAAAATCCAAATTTCGGCATCAAATTGATCTTTCTTGTGGTCAGTAATATATACATTCCATTTTTCAGCCTTCCAGCTCAAAGAAGACTATTGCCACGCCCACTCCGCCCACAAAACGAAAATCCTAATTTCGGCATCGTATTTATCATTCTCGTGGTCAGTAATATATATGTACCAATTTTCAGCTTTCTAGCTCTCAAAAACACTATTGCCACGCACCCTCCGCCCACAGAGCAAATTTTTAAAAATTCTATAGCCTATAGTTCCTTCCAGACCTGCATCTGTCTGTACTGAAAATTTCAACAACATCGGTTCAGCCATGATTGCCGTTTACACATGATTGCGGAACTAACAAACAGACAGATAGACTTACACTAAGGTGGTAAAGGGTGATTTTTTAGCTATTATCTTTTTGGCAACACTGGTTTAAACAGCTGATGCACGTTTCGTGTTTTACTATCAAACATCTTCAGTTTGGTCTATAATTTAACCATGAATCGTCTTACAAACGAACAACGCTTGCAAGTTATTGAATTTTACTATCAAAATGCGTGCTCTGTTAAGAAAGTTCATCGCGTGCTTCCATTTTATGGTCAGTTTAATCGACCCACTGAAGCGGCTATTCGGGCTATTGTGACTAAATTTCGCACCAAATTTACATTGTTGGACATTAAACCACCAACACGCTTGCGTAGAGTGCGAACTGAAGAAAATATCGCAGCTGTATCGGCCAGTGTTAATGATGACCATCAATTATCGATTCGTCGCCGTTCGCAGCAATTGGGCCTCAGTTACTCAAAAACTTGGAAATGCCAGTCGCAGTCAAGGTCAGCATTTGCATGAAATAATCTTCAAGCATTTAATCTTCAAATATTAATAAAGATTACTGTTTCTGTTAATGGTCAGTGCGATTACAGTGCGTATGAGTGATATTATTCTTAATCAACAGCACGTATACGCTACCTACACACGCTACAGCCTATACGATTTGTTCGACGACATTTTGATCTTGAAAATGAAGTTTTTTTGATGTGATTTTTTTCACAATTTTTGTTCTTTATGACATGAGCTACAACTTTGCTTCAGAGTGTAAATTACCAAGATATGAGCCTGAGAAAATGATAACTTTTTGAAAAATTGACAGCGAGGCCCCAAATGTTTGGGGGCCGACACAAAAAGTGCTTGACTTTGGGCGAACTGGGAGACACGGGTCTTTTTTGTCTTTTATCACGTAGTGGTGTCCGTATATGGTTATATATCCTTGACTTAAAAAATTACACGCAGTGGAATGCAAATTTATTTACAAATGACATGGGGACTTTTATTACTTGGCTGCACCTTACCCCATTTTTTCCCTAATTTTATTATTCTAGCTGCAGCGGTTTGATTGGTACCAATCAAAAAAATGTTCTTTAATTTTGCATGTTTACACAGTCATATGATTGTCCACACCAAATTTCGTTATTCTAGCTGCCGTCATTTGTTCGGTACCAATTTTATCCCTTTTTTCCACTTTTAAAATTACGAATTTCGAAAATCTCATTATGTTACTTGTACATGATATTAGAGGGATATACACATCGAATTTCAGTTTACTAGCTACTGTCGTTTCACGGAGAAAATCTTTGACGTTCAGGAGCATATATATATATATATACTTTATAGGGTTCCCTGTCGATGTTTTAAGTATAAATAAACTTTTTATAAACCCTCATCCAATGGTGGAGGGTATAAATAAATGCGATGGGTTTTTCCCAAAAGTAAAAGTGCAGTTCTTCACATTTGTTGTACCTCACACTGTAGTATAAAGAGCAATTTGATATTCCAGAAAAATTAAAAAAAAAATACTATACCTATGGACACTAGGTTGGTAGGCGGTCCATACAAATGGAAAAACTATTTCTAGTCATCCCATTTTTGGATTTTTAATGACAATTTGCAAAATATTTTGTTCCCAGAGCTAAACGTTCTGTTAGTTAAACGCTCCTGAAAACACCCCTAAAAATCAAGTTTTCCCCCGTGTAATTTTTTTATGTTTCATTTTTGTCTATTTTTAACTGAATGAATAGACCCTTGGAAGTCCTTTAAGTATAAATTTTTATTTTTGTCTTGGTGTAACTTATTGGTCGAATTAATATCGATATTTTTGAGTGCTTTCATAGTGACAACTGAAATCTCCTTTCGTATTTGGTGGTAGTATTTTATAAAAAATAAATAGCAATAATGAATAATGAGAATTTTCACTGAGGTTAAGACAAAATCATAAATAGAATGATTATCTTCATTCAGTGTATGAACATCGGAAGGAAACGCCGCTCATTTTTTGTAAAAAACTTTTGAAAATTTTGTCTTTGAAAAACCATCTACTGTATTAAATTATTTCACAAAAACTAGAGTCAGTGACGGCATTTTTCGTCCGATATTCATAATTTAGGCATGCTTTTAGTTATTTTTCATAACATCTTATACAAAATTTTTCCAAGAAATATATGTTTTTAGTTTTCACTTTGAAAAAGCGCAAAAAATAATATAAACGTCAAGAATAAAAGTTTATATTTAAAATGCTTCCAAGGGTCTATTGATTCAGATAAAGATTTTGGACAAAAATGGAACATAAACATCAGTCGGCTAAATCGACTTCTATAACCCTCACTCTCAGAGAACATATATACGGAAGTTATAAGGAATAACATTTTATGTAGGACAGGATAATTTGTGTGGAAGCTGCAAGGAGATTCGTAACACATGATCCCAGCTTCCACATTTATTAAACAATTGTAAAAACATGATCAAATATCAAGTCATAGTCGATTCCATGCACCAGTATATAAGTTATGAAGGATTTAATTTTACATAGGCTGGAGAAAATTATGTGGGAGGTACAAGAAGTGGCGTGGCTAAATATTTTTAGGTTTAAAATAATTATAAAAACATTTTTAAATATCAAATTGCAATTGATTTTGACTACCGGTATATAACATCCATACGGGTAGTCAAAATCATTTGCATCGGTTTTATTATAACCTAAGTTTAGGCCACTTTTTGTGGGAGGTACCAGAAGGGGTGTGGCAATATTGCATATATTAAATACGAATGTAACCCCATTGTCAAATATCAAATTTCACAGTATTCCGATTATCCGTATACAAGTTATAACAGCTTTAATTTTACGTAGTTTTGCGTGATTTGTATGGGAGGTATTGGAAGGGGAGTGGCAAAAATCGTGATATTTAGTACACTTAAAGTGATTACAAATACCGAAATATAGCCGATTTCGATTATCCGTGTGGAAGTTATATGGGTTATAATTTAACATTGGAATATGGGCTATTTGTGTTGGAGGTACCAGAAGGGGTGTGGCAATTTCGCCCATCTTCGAACTTAAACTAAGTTTGGGAAAAATATTACCATGTGCAAAGTTTGAATCGATTCCTTATCTCCTTTCGAGAGTTATCATGTACTACAGACCGACGGACGGACGGACGACATGGCTCAAACACCTTAAAAAGTCGTGAAACGGGTTTGGTCGACACGTACTTAGGGTCTCAAGTCACTTCTTTAATGCGTTGCGCTTTTTTTCTGTCCCAAATGTTATATACTCTCCACTCATACAAAATTACACAAAAAATCATAATTTTTAGAGGTATTTTCAGGAGCGTTTAGCTCGCAGACGGCTTGGCCCAGCGACGAAATATTTTGCAGACCATCATTAAACAATTCAATCTTCATTTCGGGTGGGTGAAAGCAACAATTTATTTTCGTGATCCACCCTAATATACACAATAGGGCGAGACAATTTGAAAAATGTATTTTTATGTAATTTGAAAATATTTGCTGGATTATTTGGTGCGCGTTTTGCACTGCCCTGATTCCAATGAAGATGCTACCCGAGGACCTAGCACAAAATCACAACATATTCTGCCGGATATCCGCTGTTGCCAACGGAAATTCCAGCCGAATACTCGCATGTGAACTGATCATTGGCAGTTGCACTATTATTATGGCACAACCACATAAATATACTGCAGCATCGAGTAACTAACACTTCGTACATACATACTTACATACATAATCTGCATTCATATGTTTGACTTGGTCCTATTGAACTTTTGGTTTTGGGGAGGAAATCCTTTTGAATCGCTGGCATAATCATAACTTATAGTGTGTGTGTGTGTGTGTGAGTTTTAATATAGGTTGGTTTATGAGGCCAGTATTTCTTTCGATTCGTTTTTTCTCCTTTTCGGTTCGGTTGGCACACCAGGCGCAGTGCCAAAAAAGGCAAATGTTATATTTAAAGTGTCGCGTTGAACTTCACATATTTCAAATAAACATTGGTTAGCCGTGGGTCCTCCACTAACACATGCTAGTTGTTGCTGGCAAGCAGCGATGACGTCCAAATCCATTTCGGGCCACCGTACACTTGACTTTACAACAATATTTGAATGGTAAAGATGATATACGAGTAGAATGGTAGGTTGGTTGGTTGGTACATGTGCAAGTAGAATGTATATTAGACCGGTCCTTATTTATGTGGACAAATTTATTTTCTCGAATATATGTTACGGCAAGCGCTAAAAATATTCGTTTTAGTCCCAAAAAGCATAAAAAAAAATTTGACAACGATTGGATAATTTTTAGCCGTGCCCCAAGCACCTTTTTGTTTTTATTATGAGAAATAAGGCAAAAATATATATATTTTTTATTTTATTTACATTTATTTGAAAATTAAGAATAAACTTAAATATTTTTATTAATTACATACTCATAGTAACATTAATATTATTTTAATTTAATAGTGAAGTCTTTTTAAAAGTGGGATAATTCATGTTATATTCTTTAACCACCTGAAAAAGGAATTGTTTCTCCTCTTCGTTGTGGGTTAATTTATTATTATAATCTGTAATGAATTTGGCGCCTCTTTCAGCTGCCTCATTCACTACAGATAGGTTTTTACAAATTTGTGATCCGTGAGCGTAGTCAAATCTTTCATTCCAATCCGATGGATCGACTTGCAAAAATTCTTTTGAAATTTCTAAACGATCAAAGAATGCGTGTGTATTGGAATTTACAAAATCGCTTAAATCTTTTTGCGCAAATGTGCCGATATTTGTTGGATTAGTTATTATTCGCTTGCATTTTTCTGTATTTGCTTCAACATTAATTGTCTGAACCATTTTTTTTTAATTGCAACACTTACATTAGGATCGAAGAATGAAAGACCGACTGCTTCTTCCGACAAATACCACAAATGATTGCTGATTTTTTGTAGCAAAGCAATATATATCCCTTTCAGGATAAGCCATAATATTTTTAATTAAATTTAAGTCTTGATTTGGTGCTTCAATTGCTTTAGTGCATCCAAACCAGGCTTTTACATAAATACGAACTACGAACAGACAGACAGATATTGAATTCATTACGAAACAAATACATTTTAAGTGCATAAATACATTTTGACATCCATCGAGCATGAGAAGTTGCACCAGGTATACGAAAGGTGTTAAAATTCGGCACCGTACCACCAAGAAAAGTGACAACTAATTGCAATAATTCTTTGTAGTCGCGTCTGCTATGAGCTTGTTTTAAGTTATCTAGACAGTAATTTAAAATTGTTCCACGTTCTTCAGCAGTCAATACTGTAATAATGTGTTCATCTTCTAAACAACTATTGTAATTTAATTTGTCAATATTAATCCAGTATTTGCTAAAGCGATTAAAAATTAGCACTTCTGGACCGGCTGTAGTAGCCACTCTAATTTCAAACACTTTACGGATCAACAACTCGTAAATATGGTGTCTGCAGGGAAAATATAATAAATCGCGACCTAGTTTTCCTTCAAGCAGAGCAGCAGCACCGCTTTGAACTCCTGTATTATGAGCAGTTGTGTCGAAGCAGATTATTTGAACTAGATCAAGCATTTCATATTCATTTATTGAATTAAACACGGCATCTGATATTTCTTTTCCACTCGAAGATTTTAACTTTGGAATGCCAAGTAGTTTATCGATACCTTGAGATGAGACTATGATTGGCAAGCGGTCAACTTTTTCCCTGCCACTAATTTCTGGTAACATTGTACCATCCCAGTGCAAAACAAAACTACGTGGAATCTGGAAATAAAAACTCAAGTTTCTTAATTTATACTCAAAACATAAAAAAAGAAGCATAGGGAAAACCCACATTACAGTACTTACATCAAAGTTTGCTGCAATGTTTTGTGCTGTTGTTGCACGATGCTTCTGACGCATTCGACGAATTGATGATCTATTTAGTATAAGATCTTCGATATCATAGCCCAACGCGTCAGCAGTTGCGCTTAGGATATGAACTGCAGCACCATCAGTGATTTTCCACTTATCCAAAGTTGAAAGCAGTCTTGGTGTAAAAAAAATTGTTTTACCTCTGGAGATACCTGATCTACCTGGATTTGGATTTGATACAGATGTTGATGTTGATGCTACAACTTCAATATCGTAGCACTTGTAGCACTTGTTTTCTTCCTGGTAATTTAGCTCCAGTAATTTGGTGGTCCATTACGCCAATTAACATAATGTCATCATCCGATCGAAGTCTTTTGGTTGTCATCGCTTTAGATTTTTAATTTTAAAATGTATTTGTTCGTTTTGGATTTTCTATGAATTAAAAAAAATAAAAAATATTAATATTTTAGGCAAAAAATATTTATTTTCTTCATACATTTATTTTTACCGGCTAAACTGTTGATTATATAGAAAAACGCTATATATACACATTTTAAAGGAATTCTAATTCTTAATTATTTTTCAATTTATTTAAACAAAATCGGACTAGTGGTTCTCGAGTTATGTCAAAAAAAGAGCACCAAAGGTGATAATTTCCCCCATATGATAGTAACTAACTTTAATGACAAACAATTGTTGGCGGGGGCACGCCTAAAAATTGTCCAATCAAGCTCAAATTTTTTTGTGTATTTTTAGGTTCAAATAGAGTAGTTTTAGCGCTTGCCGTCATACGAATTCAAAAAAAAAAAGAAATAAGGACCGGTCTAATGTATATATATATATATATATACGGGGTTGTCTGCGGATTTTGTTGAACTCAAGTATACATAGCAGAGCTTACATTAAAAAGTTTGACACCCATGTATTTCTTTTATGGTGACTTGGTTTTTATTAGTATTTTTTCTCGGTCGGTTAAATATAGTCACAGTGTAGTCGAGCGACATATGTTCTCCACATGCTGGCCTTTTACCTCAAAATCCCCGTTGGCTGGCTCACACACACACATGCACACATCCGTAACCAAGTCCTAGCCCCCAAAGTATGGTGCGAACCACTAGCCAGTCCATGGGCTAGCGTTGGCGAGTTCGCTGTACAAGTGTTAGTGTTAGTGTTAGTCTAAGTGGTTTTTCGTATTTCCGTTTCCGTTTCATTTGTTTGCTCTTTGTTGTTGTTGTATTGAAGCGGGTGGCACATGTTCGGGTCTCATATTTATCTTTGGGTGCAAATAGCTGTAAAATATTGGTGTGGCCTTTCAACGTTTAATAATTTATTTCATCTGCAATTCCGTCGTAAATTTTATGTTTGACTTTTGCACTAGTGGCGTATAAGTGTTGCCACACCACACCGCACCGCATCTCTTTGTGGCTCCAATACTTGGGGGAAATTGAAAAGTAGTGTTATACATATGCATAAATTATTGATGATTATTTTCGAAATAATTTATTTTCACATCCTTCTCTGTTCTCTTCTCTTTTTTGTTGCAGGTAATGATGGTCTATCCAAAAGGGAAATATTGTAAGTACAATACAGACAACAAAACACATTATTAAAATATTGTGAAAAGTCAAAAGTATTAGAGAATATCAAGTAATATTTTTTGTATCAGGTTTGCAGTACTTTATTTGGCGAGGAAGATAGGCAATAGCCGCCTTACTTGTATGATAATATCGCCAATACGTAGGTTGGTTGGCATAGTTTCACGAAGAGAGGTTAATATCCACACATAATGCTCATTCCCAGGCTCAAAAGCTTTACATCTTAAACTAAAATTGAAAAATCTTTTCTAATTTAGGAATTCTGTACTGTTCATGAATTGCGTAAAGTTCATCGGGTGGAGTGATTTCGATGCTGAAAACTGACAAGCATTAGCTTCGACAAAGCAGAGAAAGTGTTCCAATGTTTCGGGGTCTTCTCCACACGACGAACAGTGGAATATTTTTATAAAAGCTGTTACAAAAATGCAGGGAATATAGCTAGGATCTTTAAATTTCGCACACACATCCTTAGTAAGATTAAAAAAATCGTTAAAAATTTACTATTGAAATATTTTGCTGTTGGTCATAAAGGTATAAATTAAAATACATATTCGAATGCCAGAAAAAACATTGCCCCTAAAGGTATGCTTTAATTTTTTTACAATTGTTATGGTTCAGGTTGACGTTTGCATTCTATTTTACATTGTTTGTAAGTTTCGTTTTTCGATGACTAACTGAGACACGAGTGTATCAATATTTGTAAATGCGAAGGCATCGCAAGGCACAACACAAAGAAAATGTGTTGTATGCAAAGAATCACCTCAAGGAGGTATAGCATAACATCCTGCTTTCACTGGATAAGCCCAGAGTTATGTTTGTCCCATATGAGTCATTCCATGCCAAGCTGTACGATTTTTGACCTCGATAGCTGCGATTTTTTAAAAGTTTGTGTATGTATTCTTCTCAATGAAAAATAATAGTTTTTTTTTTTCAAAAAGGTGTGTTCGTTCAATCGCATTTAAGTCCTGAAATATTTGACCGATTTTTATGTACTGAGGCCTTGAAGTTGAATGGATTGGATTTTTAATTTCTTAAATTTTGTGTTAATAAACTACTGAAAAATTTAACATTCTTCGAAGCCACTTGAAAAGACTTTTGACATGGTCGAAATCATGATCGTGGTAGTCTGCAGCCAAGTAATAAATGTCACCATGCCATTTGTAAATAAATTTGCATTCTATTAAATATAGAAGCAAAATGGTCTTGAGCCAGGACAATATCCCAGTTCAAATCAAATATTGATTACAGACCAAAAAAATGCAAACGAAAAAACTAAAACATTCTGAAGATTTTCACTGAAGTTCTGGTTGATATTGCAAAAAAAAATCGAACAAATCGTAAAAAATAGAAGCCATCATTTCGCAACTTCCAAACTAACTCAATCAACAAAAAAGACATATAAGAACACTGCATTAAAGTTTTTTTAACATTCTGAAGATTTTCACTGAAATTCGATAAAATCGTAAAAAATAGAAGCCATCATTTCACAACTTGCAAACTAACTCATTCACAAAAAAGACATATAAGAACACTGCATTAAAGCTTAAAAAAAATAGTTAATGCTTGACACGGAATGGCTCATATGCAGATGATGTGACAATAGTAGTTTAGGGGAAAATTCCCAGATATGAAGGGATACCCTTCAGAGAGCACTCAATATCAAATCAAACAAGTAAAAACGGCGTTAAGTTCGGCCGGGCCAAACTTTATATACCCTCCACCATGGATTGCATTCCACAGAGGTTGTCGGTTTTCGTAGAAGTACAGTAATATTACAGGATAATTTTTTTAATATAGCCAAACCAAAACAAATACAAATATTATATATAATATATTTTTATAAATAAATATAATATTATTATTTATTATTTCAAACCATTATTTATTTCAAAACAAAAAATAAATATTCTTATATTTATATTTTCAAAAAGCTTAAATACCATAAATGCTGGTACTACAGTTTGTTGTTTTTCCGTTCTATTTTAATTCTAAAAGTATTACCCTCTAGACGTTTCTACGCAAATAGAATTTCATCATTCTAGCTGTAGTCGTTTAGTTGGTACTATTTTTATCCCTCCGTACCCATTGTATCCCTTGAAAGTACGAATTTGGAAAAAACCTTTTATTTTTCATGTCTTTGTAGTCAAAGGAATGTATACTTTTTCATTTCATGACTCTAGCTGCGGTCATTTGATTGGTACTATTTTTATCCCTTTTTTCATTTTAACCCCAAAATTTACGAATTTTGAAAAATCCGTGTATTTTACTTGTCTATGCAATCAGAGGAATGTATACACCGAATTTCATTATTCTAGGCACAGCCGTTTGGTTGGTACCATTTTTATCCCTCTATTCCCATTTTACCCCTTAAAAGTACGAATTTGGAAAAAATACTTTTATATTATGTATCTACTCAATTAGATTAATGTACACAAAGAATTTTATGTTTCTAGCTGTTGTCGTTTAATATGTACCATTTTGATCCCTTTTTTTGCCCCATTTCACCCCCTACAAATAAGAATCACTTTGTGGTGCACGTTTTTGCTATAAGGGGAATGCGCATACCAAATATCAAGCAAATATAAACAGACATATTCAAAAAAAATGCTTACGCTAAAATATTAGGGATTATTATGAGTATTTTTAGTCCTTGTGAGGGAAAAATTTTTCCCTTTCGGTCGATTTCGCCCCATTTCAATCCCAACAGATCTACGACTATAAGACGCATTTATGGAAAATTTGAACGTTCTAGCTCCTTTCGTTTAGATGCTAGCATGCTTTCAATAGACGGACGGACAGGGCTAGATCGTCTTAAAATTTTATGACGATCAAGAATATATATACTTTATAGGGTCTCCGGTCGATATTTCAAGGTGTTACAAACGGAATGACAAAGTTAGTATACCCCCATCCTGGGAAAAACATAAGTTTTTTTTGACCAGACCAAAAAATAGAAAAAGGTAGTTGACATAAAATTAATTAATTAATTTTAATTCAAAATTATAATAATGAATCCTCACAATTTATTTAACAAATATCGCTATTAGCAAAAAATATCATAATTTTCCTAATATTTGATTTGAACTGGGATATTGTCCTGGCTCAAGACCATTTTGCTTCTATATTTAATAGAATGCAAATTTATTTACAAATGGCATGGTGACATTTATTACTTGGCTGCAGACTACCACGATCATGATTTCGACCATGTCAAAAGTCTTTTCAAGTGGCTTCACAGCGACTTTTCAACATCAAACCCGGCCTCTATAAGGAGATGATTCTCACAAACGAACGAGAATTACAACTCACTTGCCGAATTTGCGTTTAAAAAATCGCACCAAGTAATAAAGCACACATGCCATCTTACAAGCATCTCATTGAGTTGTGTATGTAAGTATGTGTATATGCAGGAATAGTTACCCAACAATACTTCTGCCGTGCCAACGCTCATTTGTTTTAGTTTTTTTCGTTTGCATTTTTTTGGTCTGTAATCAATATTTGAATTGAACTGCCACTTGAAAAGACTTTTGACATGGTCGAAATCATGATCGTGGTAGTCTACAGCCAAGTAATAAATGTCACCATGCCATTTGTAAATAAATTTGCATTCTATTAAATATAGAAGCAAAATGGTCTTGAGCCAGGACAATATCCCAGTTCAAATCAAATATTGATTACAGACCAAAAAAATGCAAACGAAAAAACTAAAACAAGTTTTCCTAATATTTATTAATAATACTACTACTTTTATTTAATTTAATACACATTTAGGGTTTGGGGTCCGGGAATTCCCGAATCGTTTTTTTTTAAATTTTAAATTTCCCGGGAATACGGGAAATATTAAAAAATATTTTATTGATTATTTTGAGCACTAATTTAGTTTTACTATACAATTGGGAAATTATTTTTTATATATTTAATTATATTTAATATATTTAATTATATTTTAAATTCATATATTTACATTATTGACAATAGTAATGAACATTTCTAGCTAGGGGAATACACACTTTTTATTAGGATATTTGTAGGATTTTTAATAAAGGGTGATTTTTTAAAAGCTATAGGAAAGTTTTCAAAAAAAAAACACATAAAATTCAGAAAAATGCATGAAATCTTTATTTGAATCGATAGTACGGTCCATATAATTTAATGTTTGAAGATTATTTCATGCAAATGTTGACCTTGACTGCGCCTCTAATGGTCCATCCCATTAGTCCAATTTTGACATTTCCACGTTTTTGACTAACAGAGGCCCAATTGCAGCGAACGGCGACAAATCGATAATTGATGGTCATCATTAACACTGGCCGATACAGCTGCGATATTTTCTTCAGTTCGCACTCTACATAAGCGTGTTGGTGGTTTAATGTCCAACAATGTAAATTTGGTGCGAAATTTAAACTGACCATAAAATGGAAGCGCGCGATGAACTTTCTTAACAGAGCACGCATTTTGATAATAAAATTCAACAATTTGCAAGCGTTGTTCGTTTGTGAGACGATTCATGGTAAAATTATAGACCAAACTGAAGATGTTTGACAGTGAAACAAAACACGAAACGTGTGTCAGCTGTTTAAACCAGTGTTGCCAAAAGGATAATAGCTAAAAATTCACCCTTTATAAATCGAAAATATCATAATGATAATACTATGGCTGACATAGTGTCAATACTTAAACCCTCGTGCTATCTGGTTTAACTTTAAATTTCTTGTTTTACCAGAAGAATCTACGAAATAAAAGGTGAAAATAATCTTAATGAAGAATTTATTTTACATATGAAGCCAGTAAGAAATGGTATAAAAATAGGGAAAACATTAAAATTGTTCACCTGGAAACTTTCGAGAGAAATCTAATAGGAATAGAAATATGTATATCCTACGGTAAATATACCGGCCTTCTGTAAGAACTAATGACTGGACTATTTCAATGTTTTAATTTTTTATGAATCTATTTAATTAATATTAATTTTTTATAATGTTTCTATTGCTTTTACAGTTTAGAATATTTCCCCCCGTTGCTGTTAAATATTTTCGTCTCTAGACGAATGAATCTTCTAAATTGAAGACGTTCTCAGCCATACGAGTTATTGTTGCCAGACACTTGTGCCTATGATTTAAATGTCCAATTTTATGACGACAATTAGTCTAGAATAAAATATTTGTAAAATGTAAAATATTTTGACAAACACATTCGCTTTTAATTTGTAATATGACAGTATTTTTAAAAAGCACATCCGTTACTAAATATTGTTATTTTAAACCATATTGGACATACCTAAAATAAATTACTTTTTTCCCGGGAATTCCCGGGATTCCCGGGAATGAAACTTTTCATTCCCGTTTTCCCGGGAAATGAAAAAAGTCCGGGAAACCCCAAACCCTATACACATTACAATTAGTAAAAAATATATAATAATAAAAATATATTTTACCTAATATAGGGTGAGCTATTTTAAATTAGAATCGGCTATAAAAAGGAATGATTTTTTTTTCAAATTTCTGGTTTTATTGTGAAGTTGAACTTATTCCCGCAAGGTACATAGGGCCTTTGGAATGATGGATAACACAGTGCGACAATTTTACATTTATTTTATTGGACCTGAGCAAGATTTTAATTTCCAAAGGATATAGATGCTTAAACAATTTATTTTCATACTTTATCGTGTACATACGTCATACAAAAAGGATATGGGTATAAAATGAAAAGAAAGAATATCTGTAAAAATATTTTTAATATGGTATTTCTATCGGTATTAGTTAAGTGGTAACAATAATTTCAAGTTTCTCCTCTTATTTAGTTAGTTTATTCATCTGTTACTATTTAGAGGAAAACTTGAAATGGTTCTTAATGCTAAACTAATATGGAGGTATGTAATTTTTAGTATTTTTAATATACATTCTTCTCTTTCACTTGATGTACACCCATGTCACTTGATTTGTATGGCTCGTTGAAGTATGAAATATAAATTATTTAAACATCTATATCCTTTGGATATTAAAATCTTGTTCAGGTCCGATGAAATAAATGTAAATGTATGAAAATAAATTACTATATATTAAAATATATCCTTAGGAAAGTAAAAGTCATGTGAAAAGGAGCAAAGATCACCAAATGAAAAAACTGAGTACACTGAGTTATCCTATATATGAGGTCTGCTCTCACGTGTATGTAGTGTTATTCAACTCCAAAAAATTCTTTCACATTTTGTAATATTCGATCCGGCCGAACTTAAGGGTTTTAAGTAAACCTTGAGGTAAAATTAATATTGATCTTTTGCTTTGGAAAAGGTTGGGACACCACTTAACTTGGACTTAAGTTTTTCCTTAGCTATTTCTTTAGTGTGAGCTCAATAAACTGAAATATTTTGCCAACATCTTGAGAGTCTCCCTACTCTTGGTCGTTGTAAAAATATACACACATACATATATATACATATATCTAATGATTGCTCGAATTTATTTTTATGAGATAATCACACCAAATTACCATCGATTTATTGTTACGTTGCCCTCTTACCAACAAAACTAAGCCAAGAACTACGTCTATAAATGAAACGAAGTTTTAGACAACAAATAATTTGATGATAAAATTATGGCCTACTTTAAGGCTTAACAGGGAAATTTCATACATACATACATACATACATACATACATGTATATAGAGCATCCTCGATGGCTCATTATCGTTTCTGTATTTTTTGTTTTTTTTTTTTCTTTCTTGGCGTTCCCATTCAAAACACAGCGTCAACGAAGATGTTTGTCCACAATCATTGACAGAATGGGAGAGGGAGTAGCTTCTCAGAGTTTGGACTGCTTCGCCTTCTTTTACTATTTTCCAATTCCCAGTGATGCGGCTGTTTCAATACAATTCACTCGCTCCGACTACTTTTCATTCGTCGTCATCATCTTCAGCTGTCCCTGGATGGCGCTGGAACAAATCACCCAACCGAAGAAAGCAAACGAACGAAGAATGGAAACAGAGACAAAGTGAAAAACAAAGTAAACCCAAAAAAACAGCAGGATGAGGATGTTCTCCTGCTGGAATTTCGTGTTCATGCTGTGGCGTCCTTTGGTGGGCGTGTGTGTGTGCGTGTGAGAGTACTCACATATACTTAAGCAAATGCTGAAGGAAATTTATGTGAAAACATGAAAATGTCTGTATGCGAATGAGTGAGAGCTCATGTAAATGTGTATGTGCTGGGAATTTGTATGAGTATGTGTAGGGCTTTGGGTGTGTTCGTGTGTTTAATACAATCATAAAAACAAAACACACTAGACGAGGACGAAACTGAAAATGATATGAAAACGAAGGAATATAAAAATAAATACAAACACAAATGTATATTCCTTCGAGTATTCATCATCGTCATAGCTTATGTATACACACATATTCGCACTTACACATACGCCCGCCCATACGCTGACGTTAACACACAGTTACGCGTCTTCGGATGGACACAAACAAACAAACGAACACACATACTTTTTGACATTTTGTACTTTATCATGCAAATGTATTCAGCAGATGAACAAAAACACTCACTCGTCGTCGTCGTCGTCGACTTTGTCGTCCTCAAAATACTTCAGAAAATGAATTTTAAATAACACACAATTCAACAGCACCACCAAATTTATTTAAATAAAATGATTGTAAATTTTAGCTTTCAAATGTCGCCAGAACAAGAGCAACAACAGCAGCAAACACGAAAAAACATAACGATGCGAAAAGAAACGACTAAAGCGAGAAACAAGTGACAGCAGTTTAGAATGAAATACGAGCAGTTGGCAAGTTGGAACGTGAAAGTTATCTGAATTTAACACGAGTTAAATTCACAAGAAAGTACTTTGACTCTAAATCAAAAAAAAAAAGAAAGACAGAAAGAAGAAAACACAAAATATCATAAGAGGAGGACTTTTTCTCTCAAATGCAAATGCGCATACATATATCTTTGGAAATGGCACGAAAAAGTTTTCGATTCATGAAAGGAATGTCTTTCAGATATAAACAAAATTCTTATTAGCATAAATTTCCAAGCAATTTTTTCCGTTTCAATTTCAAGCGAATTTTAATAAAATTTCTGGCAATTATTTAAGCGCAAATAAGTCAAGTCTAACTCCATGGGATAATTAGTTGCAGTAGCTTTAAGTTGGAATTTAAGACCATTTATGCTGAGGTAAACAAACAATTGAAATAGTTGCTGCCACGTGTGGTAGGTTGCAGATAAGTACATTTTGACATCCGAGTAACAGCATCGATTGATTTCCATTTGCGAAAAAATTAAAAAAAAAAACAATGTTATACAGAAAGAAAACAAGTAAGGAAAGGCTGAAGTCGGCCGGGGCCGACTATATGATACACTCCACTTTCTATCCGAATACAATTCAACTCGGTAAAAAAGTGAAAACGGGAAGAATTTGTATTTGTAAAGGGTGTTTTTTATTGAGGTATAGAACTTCGAATTGAAATAAAACACAAGAAAATCGTTTAAATGTCCATCAATTTGGCTTTATTGGAAGGATAATTTTATGCCATTAATGCTTAAATATGATTTCGGGCATGTGGCCGCCGCGGCTGGCTCGAATATAGCCAGCATATGGGGCCGTATGTTGGCAATAACGCCACGAATGTTGGCTTCCAAGTCCCCTAACGTTTCTGGTTTGTTGGCGTAGACGAGCGACTTCACATATCCCAAAAGAAAATAATCCAATGGTGTCAAATCACACGATGTTGGTGGCCAATTGACAGGTCCATTCCGCGAAATTATGTGGTTAACCGAATTAATTGCTCTGATGGACGATTATGTCGACCATAAAATGGACGGAGCTTGCGGTGAACTTCGCGAACTGAACCATTACTTTCGAAATAAATTTGCACGATTTGCAAGCGTTGTTCTTTTGTCAACCTGTTCATGATGAAATGGCAAACCAAACTAAATATTAATCACTTGACAGCTGACAAAATGGCCGCCAGTTAAAAAAGTGATGCCACCTTAAAGTTCTATACCCCAATAAAAAACACCCTTTATGTTTCCTAATCATAGGCTAATATTACATGGTCCAATTTGTCAAATCGGAAATTATATCGGTGCTATATCCAAACATGGAATATAGTGACTAACTTTCATAATAAGTTCATCCAGTTCAAATATAACGTGTTAAGCTCATTTTGTGAAAATTCGTGCTTTCTGGTGCGGAAAAATTCTATCCGAAATTTGTATGGGAAATTTTTGGGGCGAAATTTGTATGGGAGCTATATGTAAATCTGAACCTATGACCCATTATCACCATGGGTGTTTCCAGTTGAAATATGAGATATTTTGAAAGATTTGAAGAAGTTCTGTTAAAATATGTGGTTTATAGAGTGGAAAAAGTGAAATCGAGAGTGAAATTTGTGTCAGTAGCGCCATGGCTGTGTATAGAACAAATGTCAGATAATTCGCCTAATTTTATGAGGATCTGTTAAAATATGTGGCTTCTAGATCAGAAAAGGTCAAATCGGGAGCGAAATTTGTATGGGGACTATATCTAAATCTGAACCGATTTAATCCATTTTCAACACAGATGTTTCTAGTAGAATTATAAGGTAATGCAAGGTAATTTGGAGCAAATCAAGCGAAATATGTGGTCTCTAGAGCGGAAAAAGTCAAATCGGGAGCGAAATTTGTATGGGAGCTATATATAAATCTGAACCGATCTGACCTATATTCACCATGGGTGTTTCTAGTGGAAATATAAGATGTTTTTTCCAAATCTGAAGACAATATGTGGTTTCTAGAGCGGAAAAGGTTAAATCTGGAGTGAACATTGTATGGGGGCTATATCTAAATCTGAACCGATTTAATCCATTTTCAACACAGATTTGCTCTTTTGACCAAATCTGAAGACAATCTGATACAATATGTTGTTTCTAGAGCGGAAATGGTCAAATCGGGAGCGAAATTTGTATGGGGGCTATATCTAAATCTGAACCGATTTAATCCATTTTCAACACAGATGTTTCTAGTAGAATTATAAGGTACTGCAAGGTAATTTGAAGCAAATCAAGTTAAATATGTGGTCTCTAGAGCGGAAAAAAGTAAAATCGGGAGCGAAATAAATCTGAACCGATCTAACACATTTTTACCGCAAGTGTTTCTAATTGAATTATAATGTGTTTTGCCAGTTTTGAAGAAAATCTGTTAAAATAGGTGGTATCAAGAGTGAAAAGAGTCAAATCGGGAGTGAAATTCGTATGGGGGCTATATTTAAATCTGAACCGATTTTCTTCAAATTAAATAGCGTTCGTTGTTGTACCGAAAAACTTCGATTATAAAATGTTCCCTCTTAAGAAGTTAAATTTTAATTATTTTTATTTTTAAGGGGAAATTGGAAATTGTTGTTGATGCTGCACTTATTCAGATAGGAGCATGAAATTTGAAGTAAAGGGTGATTTTTTAGCTATTATCTTTCTGGCAACACTGGTTTAAACAGCTGACGCACGTTTCGTGTTTTGTTTCACTGTCAAACATCTTCAGTTTGGTCTATAATTTAACTATGAATCGTCTTACAAACGAACAACGCTTGCAAATTATTGAATTTTATTATCAAAATGCGTGCTCGGTTAAGAAAGTTCATCGCGCGCTTTTTCCATTTTCTCATGAGCTCATTTTTGGCTCAATGGCTACGTAAATACGAATTGTCGATTTTGGAGTGAATATCAGCCAGAAGCATTGCAAGAGCTACCAGAAAAATTCACGGTTTGGTGCGGTTTATGGGCTGGTGGCATCATTGGACCGTACTTCTTCAAAGATGATGCGAATCGTAACGTAACTGTGAATGGTGAGCGCTACCGTGAGATAATATTCAACTTTTTTTGCCCAAAATGCAAGAGATTGACTTGCATGACATGTGGTTTCAACAAGACGATGCCACATGTCACACAGCACGCACAACAATGGACTTATTGAGACGCGAGTTCGGTGAAAATTTTATTTCACGTTCGGGACCGGCCAATTGGCCGCCTAGATCGTGCGACTTAACGCCTTTAGACTATTTTTTGTGGGGCTATGTTAAAGCTCATGTCTATACAGGCAAGTCCGCTTCAATTGACGCATTGGAAGACAACATTGAAGCATTTATTCGTGAGATACCGGCCGAAATGTTGGAAAGAGTGTGCCAAAATTGGACTAAGCGAATGGACCATTTGAGGCGCAGTCAAGGTCAACATTTGCATGAAATAATCTTCAAACATTAAATTATATGGACCGTACTATAGAATGCGTGTTTATCCTTTGGAAATAAAAAAGTCTAGTAAAAAGGAGAAATCAAATGGAAAACTGAGTACACAGTTCCCCTGTATATATATACATGTATATGTTCACTTCCAAAAAGTACCCAGCCGGAAAAAGAAGGCGTACGCAAGGTCATCTCAAAGGCCTTCTTAGGGAGGCGCAAGACATGCTTGCTACATTCTATACTCATTTAAAATTAACACAGGTTAAGATTGGAGAGCAAGGCATGCAACCAAAGTCCTTCCAGAAGGCCTTCTATGAGGTCCAAAAATAAGGCAAAAAATATGACGAACAATGCACCAGCATTTCTTCAATATTTCTGGCTTTGTTTATTGACAGTATATTAATTTTCAATTTAAATCTTTCAACATTTTTATTTACCTCGGCTGGAATTTGAACCCATGATCTTCGCATTGCTAATTGGACGTGCTACCTTCGAAACCACTGAACATTATTGTGTGTTTACGTCAAAAGGTTTATAGAAACACACGACTAAGCGAACACCTTCGCCGCTGCCTTCTTTTGGCAGGCCTTCTAGCACGTCTCGCGAAAAAGGGAAGTAGGAATGAACCAACAAATTTACTTATGCGTTTACAACAGAAAGTGTGTAGCAAATACCCATCGATAAATCGAACACCTTCCGCGCTGCCTTCTCTCGCAAGGTCTTCTAGCATGCATATCTGATGAAGGCAAGTAATCATGAGTTGTGGATCGTGTAGCATCTAATGGGAAGGCCTTCTTAAATGTTTTTTTTTCGTAGAAGGAATGGAAGGAATGAGTGTCGGACGTGTAATAACATCAATTTCAGAAAAAAATATGAATGATATGATAAATATTTTGGTATAACAGTAAGAGGAGATAAATATTTTTTTGTTTCGTTCACTTTAATTATTGGATTTGTACACAGATCAAATATAGCAGTGGCCGATAAATATAGGGTCGTGGATGTGAATGGGCGTAAACGTCTAAATAATAAAGGTGTTTCCTACTTCTACTGTATATAATTAATACTACTCCTTGTAACACCGGGAAATTATCACATATATCTGTCTTCTAGAGCGTAAAGAAATTATATCGGGTATTTGTAAGGAGTCTATATGAAAACATGGACGGATAAAATATAATGCCAAATTCGAACCCAATCGGCTAAAATATGAAGACACATTTGTATAAAGGCTATATCTATAATTGAACCTATTTGGTTAAAATAAAATAGCGTTCGTATTACCCCCAAAAAAATCCACACATAAAGTTTCATTTGAATCGGTGAAGAATTACGACCTGGCGTTTGATTAGAAGAATATATGCACAGGCAGACATTTCTAAATCGACTCAGAAAGTGGGTCTATGTCGATCTGTATTATATTTCCACTTTTAGTTGTTACAAACATAGGCACTACGACAACAACAAAAAATCTTTTTAACATAAACAAACAAAGCATTTAAAAAATAATTTAAATTTACTTATATAAAATAGTTCCAATAATTTTGAAATAAATTTACTTTAATTGACTGCAAATCAGGAGAATTGTGAAAATATATTTCATAAAACTTGTAAAAATAATAAAATCGATACCATACGTACTGCCTTCATTCTTCCACCATGCTAACAGGCCTTCTAAAGTAATGCAATGAAGAATGACGATTGGGTCTATCTAATAGGAAATGAGAAGGCAATGCTAAATGCTTTTAAATACTTTGGATATTGGTCGTTACAAATAAAAAATAATTTCCAGTCAACCGACGGAAATAATGTTTGCATTGTTTAATGATGATTTACAAAATGTTTCGTCTATGAGCTAAATACTCCTGAATAATCAAAGCTATGTCAGAATAACTAATTTATTGCACGTTTATAGTAAGTTTTTTTGTATTTTTCCATAGTGACAACATAAAACTTTTCGGCGTTCTGAGGTAGAATTTTGTAAAACAATAATAGCTGCAAACAATACTTTTCGAGTGATGCCCAAATGATGAACATCGAAAGGAATTTGGCACCGCAGCGATCCATTTTGTAACATAAGTTTGAAACCAGTAAGGAAAGGCTAAAGTCGGGCGGGGCCGACTCTATGATACACTCCACTTTCAATCCGAATACAATTCAATTCGGCGAAAAAGTGAAAACGGGAAGGTTTTTTGTATCCTGTAAATGTATGTGTTTGACAAAAAATTTTATATCGGAAAGGACATTTGTATGAGGATATATTGAAACCTGGAACGAAAAAGATGAAATATAAAATGTATAGTTTGGCCAAAATCGGTTAAACTTATGGTAGCAACATTTGAATTTGGGCTATATTTAAATCTGAACCGATCTTACCCACTTTCACCATAGTTTCATTTAGTTAGATTATAAGATGTTGTGCGAAATTTAAAGAAAATCGAGCACAATATGTGGCTTTTAAAGCGGCAAAAGTCAAATCGGGAGCGACATTTGTATGGGGGCTATATCTAAATCTGAACCGATCTTACCCAATTTCTGCATAGTGTTTCTAGTTGGATTATAAGATGTTGTCCCAAATCTAAAGAAAATCGGGTACAATATATGGTTTTTAGAGCGCAAAATTCAAATCGGGAGCGACATTTGTATGGGCCTATATCTAAATCTGAACCGATCTAGCCCGCTTTAGCCACAGGTGTTTCTAGTTATATTATAAGATGTTGTGCCAAATTTAAAGAAAATCGATTAGAATATGTGGCATTTAAAGCGGAAAAAGTCAAATCGGGAGCGACATTTTTATGGGGGCTATATCTAAATCTGAACCGATCTTACCCAATTTCTGCATAGATGTTTCTAGTAAGATTATAAGATGTTGTGCCAAATTTAAAGAAAATCGAGTACAATATGTGGTTTCTACAGAGGAAAATGTCAAATCGGGAACGACATTTTTATGGGGGCTATATCTAAATCTGAACCGATTTGACCTATTTTCACCATAGATGTTCTTAGTTTAAATATAAGATGTTTTGCCAAATCTGAAGACAATCTGATACAATATGTGGTTTCTAGAGCGGAAAAAGTCAAATCGGGAGCGAAATTTTTATGGGAGCTATATATAAATCTGAACCGATCTGTCCGATATTCACCATGGGAGTTTCTAGTGGGAATATAATATGTTTTACCAAATCTGAAGACAATCTGATACAATATGTGGTTTCTAGAGCGGAAAAAGTCAAATCGGGAGCGAAATTTGTATGAGAGCTATATATAAATCTGAACCGATCTGACCGATATTCACCATGGGTGTTTCTAGTGGAAATATAAGATATTTTACCAAATCTGAAGACAATCTGATACATTATGTGGTCTCTAGAGCGGAAAAAGTCAAATCGGGAGAGAAATTTGTATGGGAGCTATATATAAATCTGAACCGATCTAACACATTTTTACCACACGTGTTGCTAGTTACAATATAAGATGTTTTGCCAATTTTAAAGAAAATCTGTTGTAATATGTGGTATCTAGAGTGAAAAGAGTCAAATCGGGAGTGAAATTCGTATGGGGGCTATATCTAAATCTGAACCGATTTTCTTCAAATTAAATAGCGTTCGTCCTTATCCCGAAAAACATCGTTGTGCAAAGTTTCATTTGGTTCTGCCTACAATTGCGACCTGTATCGTGATTACAAGAATAGATGGACGGACGGACGGACGGACGGACGGACGGACGGACGGACGGACGGACAGACAGACAGACAGACAGACAGACGGACATTGCTAAATCGACTCAGAAAGTGATTCTAAGACGATCGGTATAATTAACAATGGGTCTATCTCGTTTCCTTTTGGGTGTTACAAACAAATGCACAAAGACATAATACTCTCGTGGAGTGTATAAAAAGTCAAGGTTCTAGGTGGCGTATAAGTCGTATAATCATTCGCACTAACTACCTCACCTACAGACATAGTTAGGTTTTCAGCTCCATCATATAGGGTGGGTAATTTAAAATTAGAAATTTTTTCGTATTTCAGATGACTACCGCGATTGTCTCGGCAGTACCTCATCCGACCAACACCATTAATACATGACCCAATGATGCCGCCAGCCCAAAATCCACACGAAACGTTGTTGATGCATTTGCTTCTCAATAGTCACATGTGTGTTCTCTGAACCCCATATGCGGCAATTTTGCTTATTGACATAGCCACCGAGATGAAAATGAGCCTCACTAAAACTTTCTACGTCAACTTCTTACAGTTTGCGTTAAAGAAGTAAGTTTTTAATATTTCCCAATTTTGTTCGAGCGTCCCATTTTGCAAATGTCAAACATAAAACTGAAAATAAAAATTAATGTTTTCTACCTTTCAATGTCAAAATAATCACCAGTTCCATAATATAGTCCCCACATAACTATTTATTTATCAACTTTTTGTAAGCGTGCGTGAAAGTACTTATTTTATTACCTTCCCCTTATAGAAATAATTAGAAACGGAACCGACAAATAAGTAGTGAAGACCTTTGGTTTAGCCTTATGTCCAACATAAATAATGAGCGTCTGTGAGAAAACGCTTCTGGAAACACCACCAGAAATCATGTTTGTCACTTTTCCAATTTTTTCTGAATTAATAATCAGTTGGTCCAACATTTTTTTCTAATGTCAACTGCAAACTTATTCGTATTCTGAGGGATTATTATTATAAATTCATTTTTAGTCAAATTTAATGAGTATCGTAAATAATAAAGTAATTGATCCAATTTTCCAGCAGACAAATACAAATTATACAGTAGTAATAGGATGAATCGGACCGACATTTCAAAAGGGGGCCTATAACAACATTTTGGGCCTGGTCCAAAACATGGTCCTATATATTTCTCATTCACGGGAGGTATTCAGAGTTGAAAAATATCATGATCTGCAAAATTTGATGAAGATCCGATGTAAGATGTAGGTTAAATATTCGGGAGCAACATTTGTATGAGGGCTATATCTGAATCTGAACCAATCGTACCCACTTTCACCATAGGTTTTTTAGTTGGATTATGAGATGTTGTGCCAATTTTAAAGAAAAACGGTTACAATATGTGGATTTTAGAGCGGGAAAAGTCAAATCGGGAGCGACATTTGTATGGGGGCTATATCTAAATCTTAACCGATCATACCCACTTTCAGCATAGGTGCTTCTAGTTCGATTATAAAATGCTGTGCCAATTTTAAAGAAAATCGGGTACAACATGTGGTTTTTAAAGCGGAAAAATGAAATCGGGAGCGACATTTGTATGGGGGCTATATCTAAATCTGTACCGATCTTACTCACTTTCTAGTTGGAGTATAAGATGTTGTGCCAAATTTAAAGAAAATCGGGTACAATATGTGGTTTCTAGAGCGGAAAATGTCTGAACCGATTTGCTTCAAATTAAATAGCGTTCGTCCTTGATGCACAAAACTTACTTGTGCCAATTTTTGTTAAGATCGGATTTTAATTGCGACCTGTAATTTGATTACAACAATAGATGGACAGACGGACAGACAGACGGACAGACAGACGGACATTGCTAAATCGATTCAAAAAGTGATTCTAAGTCGATCGGTATAATTAACAATGGGTCTATCTCGCTTCCTTTTGGGTGTTACAAACAAATGCACAAAGACATAATACTCTCGTGGAGTGTATAAATATTATTTGGAAGCAAGTCAGTTTTCTGAGATTTGTCCATGAAGCTGAGGAGTTTGCCGGCTAAGGAGAGAACTGCCAGCTGTAGACATCTTTAATATTATTTACGACTAAAATGACTATTGTTTTAGACACTTTTTCTACATGAAAATCGTATTCAAAACCCGTTTTTGCAGAATTTGTAACCTTTCGTCCTTACGTCTCTGAATCATTGGTAGGTTGAATCATTTCCGCTTTAGGACAATCCTATTGACATCTCACACCAACATTTAAAAAACATGAAACAAGCGGCAGGTCTGCTCTAATTAAGGTTTTCAACCATGTTTTTAATTTTAATTTTAGAGTCATAAATAATGACAATAATCCTGTAGGATTTTAAAAGCAACTCCCTTTAGACAGCAGAGCAATGACTTCTGCGAAGGAAACACTCGGCATTCAAATTACTGTGAGTGTGCAAGTGGGTGTGTGTGTGTGAACGCGGATGTTGTAGGACCAGATGTGGTTTGGCTCATGGTTCATGTTGAAAGGATGTGCCTTTTTGTGGCGGTGTATGTGTGTGTGCGAGTGCGGGTGCGGGTGAGTGAGTGTCTGTGTTATTTCCTTCCTGTTTAGCTCTGGTGTTAATTTTCACTTAATTTGTCACATATTTTGTTTTTGCACTTTCCTCATTGGTTTTCACTTAGAAAGCGCGTTTGTTGTACCCACACAGCCCCACCTCCTCCCTCCTCCCTCCACACAACATACACATACACATGCAACAACAACAACATGATTAACAACAAAGGAGCTGTTGCTATTTTGCCTAAGCTTCAGCGACATAATTATGGTTGTTGCTGTCGCCGTTGTCGGCGCCGCCGCCGCCGTCATCGTTGTCGTTGCCGTATCCGCTGTAGTTGTTTTTGTTCTATTGTTTTTTGTTGTTTTGTATAGCCTGTGGCTGCTTGTGTTGTTTTCCTCTATCCCCAGCCTTGCTACAGATGTTCACAGTTGGCTGCTCATTCTCTCTCTCTTTCTCGTTCTCGCTCTCGTTCTCCCTTTTCTAATGATGATGTAAAATATGGGTCAAGTTTTTGTTTTTACTCAGCCTGCAGAAATCCTGGGGTACACATACATGCACACTCGTCCTAACTTACATACTTGTACCACGGCACAGGAGCTCTGCAAAATCCACACACACACACTCGCAGAGCTTCAACAAGGACGTGTGCAGCACCAACAACAACACATCTACATCATCCTATACCAACACCATTACCCCGCACTCACATAAGGTGAGTGTGTGAACTCCCCTAACGATTTTCTACATCCCCTCCCCCTGCCATCATCGCTTTCCATGGCTTCACCTTTCTCACCTCATTGTCAGGTTTAGTTTAGTCGGCAAAAGCAAACACAAACACAAACAAACAAACAACCGAACAAGGAATACTGAGCAGCCTTCGCAGAAGTCTAAAGGAATTATGTTGCGGTATTTTATGTTGATTATCCTGTTGGTGTGTTACTCCATGCGTGGGTGGCTGTGTGTGTGTCGTAGGATGCGGTTGGTATATTAATTCCGGGGAAACTAGCAGCTAATAGCATACTTCAAGGCCTAAGGGAATATTTTAATATGAAAATAACCAAGAGCAATGATTTTTTGTTGATATATGAAATAAAATGGATAACACCTGTTTCGACAACAAATAATATGGCTGTTTTTCTTTAGGACTGCATAACGGAGCTGCGATAACCAAATCTTCAATAAAAATTTAAAATTATTATTTAAGAGTGAGAGAAATTTTGAAAAAAAAGTAAAAACAGCGTTAAGTTCGGCCGGGCCGAACTTTATATACCCTCCACCATGGATTGCATTCCACAGAGGTTGTCGATTTTCGTAGAAGTGCAGTAATATTACAGGAAAATATAATTTTTTTAATATAGCCAAACCAAAACAAATACAAATATTGAAAAAATAATTTTATAAATAAATATAATATTTTAATGATTTCAAACCGTTATTTATTTCAAATCAAAAATAAATATTCTTATATTTATATTCTCAAAAAGCTTAAATACCATAAATATCGGTAGATAGTGGGTGCTACAGTTGGTTGTATTTCCATTCTATTTTAATTCCAAAAGTACTAATTTTGAAAATCCATTATCAGACGTACATAGTGCAAAATAACCTAACTTCATGATTCAACCAATTTTTGCCGTAAAAGAAAGAATACGAATTTGGAAAAAAAAACTTTTTATTTTGCGTGTCTATGCAGTCAAAATGTATACACCGAATTCTATGATTCCAGCTGCGCCCATTTGGTTGGTACCATTTTTATCCCCTTGACGTTTCTACGCAATTAGAATTTCATCATTCTAGCTGTAGTCGTTTAGTTGGTACTATTTTTATCCCTCTGTACCATTGTATACCTTGAAAGTACGAATTTCCGAAAATCCGTTTATTTTCCGTGTCTACGCAGTCAGAGGAATGTATACTCCGAATTGCATGACTCTAGCTGCAGTCATTTGGTTGGTTCTATTTGTATCCCCTTTTTCCATTTTAACCCCAAAAAGTATGAATTTCAAAAAAATCGTCTATTTTCCGTGTTTACGCAGTCAGAGGAATGTATACTCCGAATTTCATGACTCTAACTGCGGTCATTTGATTAGTACTATTGTTATCCCCTTTTTTTATTTTAACCCCAAAAAGTACGAATTTCGAAAAATTCGTCTACTTTCCGTGTCTACGTAGTCAGAGGAACGTATACACCGAATTTCATTATTCCAGGCGTAGCCGTTTGGTTGTTACCATTTTTATTCCTCCGTACCCATTGTATCCCTTGAAAGTACGAATTTGGAAAAAAATCTTTTATTTTTCATGTCTACGTAGTCAAAGGAATGTATACTCCGCATTTCATGACTCTAGCTGCGGTTATTTGGTTGGTACCATTTTTATCCCCTTTTTCTATTTTGACCACAAAAAGTACGAATTTTGAAAAATCTGTTTATTTTCCGTGTCTACACAGTCAGACGAATGTATACACCGAATTTCATTATTCCAGGCGTAGCCGTTTGGTTGGTACCATTTTTATCCCTCCGTACCCATTGTATCCCTTGAAAGTACGAATTTGGAAAAAAAAATCTTTTATTTTTCATGTCTACGTAGTCAAAGGAATGTATACTCCGCATTTCATGACTCTAGCTGCGGTTATTTGGTTGGTACCATTTTTATCCCCTTTTTCTATTTTGACCACAAAAAGTACGAATTATGAAAAATCAGTTTATTTTCCATGTCTACACAGTCAGACGAATGTATACACCGAATTTCATTATTCCAGGAGTAGCCGTTTGGTTGGTACCATTTTTATCCCTCCGTACCAATTGTATCCCTTGAAAGTACGAATTTGGAAAAAGCCTTTTATTTTTCATGTCTACGTAGTCAAAGGGATGTATACTCCGAATTTCATGACTCTAGCTGCGGTCATTTGATTGGTACTATTTTTATCCCCATTTTTCATTTTAACCCCAAAAAGTAAGAATTTGGAAAATTCCGTGTATTTTACTTGTCTATGCAATCAGAGGATTGTATACACCGAATTTCATTATTCTGGGTACAGCCGTTTGTTTGGTACCATTTTTATCCCTCTATTCCCATTTTGCCCCTTAAAAGTACGAATTTTGAAAAAATACTTTTATATTATGTATCTACTCAATTAGAGGAATGTACACACCGAATTTCGTATTTCTAGCTGTTGTCGTTTAATATAATACAATACAAATAAGAATCGCTTTATGGTGCACGTTTTTGCTGTAACGGGAATGCGCATTCTAAATATCAAGCATATATAGACAGACATATTCAAAAAACATGCTTAAATACGCTAAAATATTAGGGATTATTATGGGGATTTTTAGTCCTTGTGAGGGAAAAAATTTTCCCTTTGGGCCGATTTCGCCCCGTTTCAATTCCAACTGATCTACGACTATAACATGCATTTATGTAAAATTTCGATATCCTAGCTTCTTTCGTTTAGATGCTAGCGTGCTTTCAACAGACGGGCGGGCACGGCTAGATCGTCTTAGAATTTTATGACGATCAAGAATATATATACTTTATAGGGTCTCAGGTCGATATTTCAAGTTATTACAAACGGAATGACAAAGTTAGTATACCCCCATCCTGGAGGTGGAGGGTATAAAAACTATAAACGCCAAGTAACTTCCATTTTGGCTATAGCTTCGTACGATTAACCATTTCGGCATCTAACAACTCTCATAAAGTATTATGGTGGCGTATAAGTCATATTTGTTAAATTGTATATTACTCATTCGCACCAACTAACTTACAGGCTGGCACACAGTTGTTCCACATCGATTCTATAATTTTTTTTAACGGAAAGAGATATCTTGACGATACGGGTATCAACGGAAAGAGATGAATATCTGTTAAAAATACTAAAAATTGCATGTCTCTATCTTTATTAGTTTAGCATCAACAACTAGCAAAGTTTAGCAATTCAACTATCTCTTTTAAATAGTAGAAGATGAATAAACTAAATAAATAAGGGGGGAAATCATTGTTAATACTAAGCTGATACATATAGAAACATTGTATTTAAAGTATTTTTAGCAGATATTCTTCTATTTCATATAATACCCATATTGCGTTTGTATGGCTCGTTAAAGTATGAAATAAATTATTTAAACATCTATATCTTTTGTATATTAAAAGCTCTGTAAAAAGGAGAAAGGACAATCGAATGAAAAATAGAGTATAAAGTTTTTCTACATACATTACAGGCAATGGTAAATAGATGGACTAATGTAAATCAATTACAAGAATAATTAATACTCTGGACAAGACTGCCTCCAATACCAACCAAACCAAATACCAAAAAAAAAAACAACTCAGCTTGTGATAAAGACCTGTTTGATTTGAAATGTAAGGAGTTTGATTCTCTTTCAAACTTTTTATATAAAAACTATCTACATAATATTGAACACGATATTAGACTAAAATCTTAATCCTTTTGGAGATTTTATAATATGAAAAAGAAGTCAAATGGTCTTCCGAATTGTATGGAGTATGAAGGGGAATCTTTTAATGGCACGGATTCTATTAGCAATGCTTTCGCCAAGTTCTGTTCTTCAGTTTACGACACGAATCCCGAATATAATATTCATAATTTTCCTCGTTTACATGAACTGTTTGACGTTGGTCAGATAGAGTTTAGCGTAGATGAGGTTTTTGAGGCCCTACGATCTTTAGATGCATCTAAAAGTGCCGGCTGTGATAGACTTCATCCAGTATTCTTACGGGAATGTGCCTTACCTCTTTCTATACCTCTTACCCTAATATTTAATAAATCGTTGTCAACGGGTATTTTTTTACAGGACAATAAACTCCCCTATCTGGACTCGATTGTTCATAGACAAGGCAACCTGCTGAAATTGGATTGGTATCAGAAGCCAACGTCATCTGGAAGGCTGATCAACTTCTATTCCAATCACCATAGACGAATAATTATCAATACAGCGACGAACTTTATAAATAGGGTATTTAATATAAGTGACCAGTCATTTCACACAGACAACGAGATGAAAATTAAGAAAATTCTAAGAGCTAATGACTTCCCAAAACAAACAATCAACGACCTTATAAAATACACTAAAAGGAAACCAATTAAACATAACAATGAAAAAGAGGGGAAGATATATAAATCACTGACATATATACAAGGATTCTCAGAAAGGTTCAAAAATGCTGACGTGTATAACAAGGACAAATTTCAATTAGCACTTAAGACAAATTGTTCAGTAAATAAGTTATTCAGTAGAACTAAGTGTAAGATAAAGAATGAGGACAAGTCTAATGTTGTTTATAAGATATCATGTAATGGAGACAAGTCCAACATATGCCAAAAGGTATATGTTGGCACTACCAAGACCAAACTTAAAACTAGACTTTCCTCACATAAATCTGACCAAAAAGCTACTGACAGGCCAATAGAGCAAAAAACTGCTCTTGCGGCCCACTGTACTTTGACAGGGCACACGCCGAATTTTAAAGACGTAAAAATACTTGCAGAAGAGAGAAACTATAAACGAAGATTTACTCTCGAAGTATTATATATTATTGACGTTCCCACGGATAAGAGAATAAATTACAAAACGGACACAGAAAACTGTGCGAAAGCTTATCGTCATATTGTACAAAAATACAGACGAAAACAAAACATGACTTTTAGTTGACAACAACTTGTGCAGACGAACAGGACGACGCTAATTATTTTTAATGTAATTATTTGTAAAATTGTTTCGTGATTTTTATAGTTTACATTTGTTATAATTTAAATATGTTTTTGTTTAGTGTTTTTACCCCTGATGATGGTTGACGAAGGCAACCGAAATATTGGGAAAAATAAAATAAAATAAAACAAACAACACCAGTTTTTCCATGGCCTCAAGCTGAACAAATACAAAAGGGAATGGAAAATGTCATTCATTTCACCTATTTTTAAATCTAGTCAAAAGGGCAGTTATAGACCAATTGTTAAACTATCGAATATACCAAAATTATTAGATAAATTGGTAAATAATAAATTATTTAATATTGTAAAGAATTGTATAAATACTCAGCAACGTGGCTTTTACAGTGGCAGGTCCACTGCAACAAATTTATCAATTTTTTGTAATTATTGCGTTAATGCTTTAGAAAAAGGTAGATGTATTATATACAGATTTTATGAAGGCATTTGATAAGCTTAATCATGGTTTGTTAATTTATAAACTAAAAACGTTAGGGTTTCATTCCAATATACTTAGCAGGTTAAACTTTTACTTGTCAAAAAGAATACTATTTGTAAAAATAGGTAATTGTATTTCTGAACCTATTAATGTCAAATCAGGTGTACCACAAGGTAGGCACCTTGGTCCACTTTTATTTTTACTATTTATTAACGACATGCCATCTGTTTTTATACCCTCCACCTCCAGGATGGGGGTATATTCACTTTGTCATTCCGTTTGTAACACCTTGAAATATTCATCGGAGACCCCATAAAGTATATATATTCTGGGTCGTGGTAAAATTCTAAGACAATATAGCCATGTCCGTCTGTCTGTCTGTTGAAAGCACGATAGCGGCCGAACGAACTGAGCTAGGAGGTTCAAATTTTTCCTAAATGTGTCTTATGGTTGTAGATCGGTTGGGATTGAAAGTGGACGAAATCGGCCCAGAGGGAAAAATTTTTCCCTCACAAGTACCCCTAATATTTAGAGTATTTCAGCCTGTTTTTTGAACATATTAGCTTGTATTTACTTGATATTTGCAATACGCATTCCCTTTATAGCATAAAAGGGCACCATAGAGTGTTTTTATTTGTAGGGGGCGAAATGGGACAAAAAGGGATAAAAATGGTACCTATCAAACGACAACAGATAGAAACACGAAATTTGGCGTGTACATTCCTCTAATAGAGTAGATACATAATATAAAAGTATTTTTTCTAAATTCGTACATTTAAGGGGTTAAATGGGGATGGACGGATAAAAATAGTACCAACCTAACGACTGCACCTAGAATAACGAAATTCGATGTATACATTCCTCTGACTGCGTAGACACGTAAAATAAAAGAACTTTCCAAAATGCGTACTTTTTGGGGCTCAAATGGAAAAAAGGGATAAAAATAGTACCGACCAAATGACCGCAGCTAAAATCATAAAATCCGGAGTATACATTCCTCTGACTGCGTAGACACGAAAAATATAACGTTTTTTCCAAATTCGGGGATAAAAATAGTACCAACTAAACGAATACAACTAGAATGATGAAATTTGGTGTGTACATCCCTCTAATTATTTAGATACGTACAATAAACAAAGTTTAGATAGTCGTACTCTTGAGGGAGCAAAATTGGAAAAAGGGGATAAAAATGGTACCAACAAAATGACCGCTGATAGAATCATGGAATTCGGTGTATACATTCCTCTGACTGCATAGCCACCTAAAATATTTTTTTCCAAATTCGTACTCTATTTTGTTGATTTTACGACAAAAAATGGTAGAATCATGAAGTTGTCTTATACTGCGTACGTGAGAGATAAGGTATTTTAAAAATTTATACTTTTTAAATTAAAATAGGATGGAAATACAACCAACCAAACGACTGTAGCTGAAAATACGCTCTCTATCCCCAAATATTTAGGGTATTTCTGATTGCTCTCTTATATTTACTTTATGAATTGAAGTATTATATCCATTATATATATACATAGTATACAAATATTGGTAGCCTTGGCTTATTACTTAAATTTCTTATTTTTATACAGTTAAAATTTGTTGCGGACATTCCTCTTGTAGCTTGGAAGCACCACAGAAAATAAAAGTTTTAGCGGGCGAAATGGGACAAAAAGGAATAAAATATGGTACCAATGATACGACAACAGCTACAATCATGAAATTCGGTGTGTACATCCCTCTAATTGCATAGACACATAAAATAGAGGGATTTTTCGAAATTTGTACTTTTAAGGAATATAATTAAAAAGAGGGATACGAATGGGACCTACCAAACCGCTGAAGTTGAAATCTGGAAATTCGGTGTATACATTCTGACTATGAAGACTCGAAAAAAAGTTTTTTTCGAAATATGTACATTTGGTCGGGGAATGGGGCGAATCTGGGGAATGGGGATATCTTTAAAATTTATACTTTTCTTATCACTTTGTCTGTATCTGAAAATGCTTCTTTCTAATATTAATATTTAGGCATGTTCACTTTCACAATTTCAGCATTTTATTTATATATAGTAGTCGATTTTAAACAGTGCGCATAAGTATACATTATAGTTTGAAATAGTAAACAATTATAGTAATGTGCATAAAAATATCACAATTTTCGTAATATGGTACTGTGCTTCTATGTAAAGTCGACATCCTTTAATCTGCTGGTAATACTGTGGAATGCACTCCGTGGTGGAGGGTATATAAGATTCGGCCCGGCCGAACTTAACGTCTTCTTACTTGTTAAATTTTGTAATGTTTTATTGTATGCCGATGATTCGCCTTACGATATTTATATAACTTCCGCAACGTGCCTGACTTGGTTTACATACTCTGTGGCAACGAAGAGTAGCACATAATATTATATTTGTCAAGGATATTATGGACAGTCGAATTGATTCACCGGAACTTTTAAAACTAAAACCCTTTAATGTTCCAAGGAGAAATTTGAGGGACCATACCATTTGTTATGAGTACTTTCATAGACATAATTATGGATTGAATGAAGTTATTGCGAGGGGTATAATTTTATGTAACAAAGCATGCAATCATTTAGATTTTCTCACGAATCGGTCTATCGTTAAGAAGGCACTATTCGAATATGTTGTTTTAGAATTAAGTACGTAGTTTTAAGAATGGATCTGTAAGGGCTCAGCCCAATAGATTGAAATAAATAAATAAATATTTTTATTGACTCTATTTCCAATGCAGATATTTCTTCTAGGAAAAAGACAATTCTAAAAAAATAAACTGCTCCAAACAATATATATGATTTATATATATATAAGTTGTTCGTCCTTCCCTTTGAAGAAGCACTTACTCAAACTTAGACTCAATCTATTCTCATCTCCAAAATTGTTCAGTTCTTATTTTTTATCGCAAATCAAATCAAATGTTGAGCTGCTTAGTGAAATTTCTCTGCGATTCTTTTACGAAGTATTATTATGTCTAGTTAACCTTTAAAGTCGGCTCCGCAAAGTAGGCAGTGAAAAATATGCGCCAATCATGCGGTTCCAGGTTGTGGAAGTAGTGATGCTTCAATTATTATGCCACTTCATGGGAGTCCTTCACACTGCGTGTTTGGCTCTGGGTGTCTGTGTGTGTGTGTGCGTAGATATTGCTGTGTAATGTTTAGGTATATGCGCTTGTGTTTATTTAATGTTTTGCTTTCTTCTGCTTGCTCTTTGGCCCCGGCAGGCAGGCTTCTTCCTTCCTCGTCCTCCTCCTCCTCCTTCTGTCTCTACACATTATGGCGTTTTCTGTCTTCGCCATACATAAATATGTTGCAAGCTTTTTGTTGTTTCTTGGTTCTTGTCCTCCCTTCTTCCTCCGTCATATTCTACTTTGTCCGTTGTTTTGGGCTGTTCGCTGGCTGTTATTTATTTATGCTCCAGTTTCCAGTTTCAGCTTTCAAATGAGTTTAATTCAGCGGAGAAAAAGACATTTTTTCGCAGCTCGGCTCGGCTCAACTAAGTTTCGCCTCTGCTGTTGTTGCCCTCGCTGTCCTGCCCTGCCCTACCCGCCTTTAATGTATGTTTTATTTGCTCTGCTTTTGCTGCTGACTTTCTCGTTCATAGGTTATTTTTAATTAAATTATACTTTGCGTTTTTTGTGCCGTTGTTATTCTTGGATTTAACTTTAGAATTAATAACATTTTATACATAAATTTTTATGTGTGTAACTGCTTTGTTCGTTGGCTCAGGCTCTCCACAGCTCTGTGAATGCCTTCTGTTTGGCATTCATGGCTGTTTCTGTTTCTTCTGATTCTTCTGTGCTTCATTGGAGTCATTTATATTTTTATTGTTTTTTATTATTATTATTTCCTGCTGCTGCTGCCGCTATGGTTGTTGTTCTATTTTTAATGTCCGTAGCAAGAAATCTGAAGGTTTTCTGTGTGTGCAGAGGGTGTCCAGAGGGTTTTGTCCATAGTTATGCTACTTAAATAGTCATATTTTTGTCTGCAGCCTGAAAGCAGGCAATGTTTTAGCATTTCAAACGCTAACCTAACAGTATGCCGGATATTTTCAAATCAATTTAAATTAGCCTTAAATTAGGATTTTAATATCAGAAATCATGAATATTTATGCTTATGAGTTGAGTCGTTTTATTGTGTCGCCTATATATAAAGAGTGATTTTTTTGAGGTTAGGATTTTCATGCATTAGTATTTGACAGATCACGTGGGATTTCAGACATGGTGTCAAAGAGAAAGATGCTCAGTATGCTTTGACATTTCATCATGAATCGTCTTACAAACGAACAACGCTTGCAAATTATTGAATTTTATTATCAAAATGCGTGCTCTGTTAAGAAAGTTCATTGCGCGCTTCCATTTTATGGTCAGTTTAATCGACCCACTGAAGCGGCTATTCGGGCTATTGTGACTAAATTTCGCACCAAATTTACATTGTTGGACATTAAACCACCAACACGCTTACGTAGAGTGCGAACTGAAGAAAATATCGCAGCTGTATCGGCCAGTGTTAATGATGACCACCAATTTTCGATTCGTCGCCGTTCGCACCAATTGGGTCTCTGTTACTCAAAAACGTGGAAATGCCAAAATTGGACTAAGCGGATGGACCACCTAAGACGCAGCCGCGGTCAACATTTAAATGAAATTATCTTCAAAAAGTAAATGTCATGGGCCAATCTAACGTTTCAAATAAAGAACCGATGAGATTTTGCAAATTTTATGCATTTTTTTAAAAAAAAAAGTTATCAAGCTCTTAAAAAATCACCCTTTATTAGTCATATTTTGGACTGCAGACATTGGCCTGAACGCATGCAATAGATTTGTATTTCAAATACTAAATTTGAATTAGTCTTAAATTAAGATTTTAATATTAGAAAACATGAATATTTATATACTTCGAAACTGAGTCGGTTGTATTGTACCGCCTAAATAAATTAAATAATTCCATACTGGTTATAGTGTCATAGCGAAATTGGCTATTATAGAGCCCTTCGGCACATGCTTCATATTTAAGATTTAAGAAATTCCTGCATAATCATTTTAATTTTTGTTTTCAGCCATTGCAAACATATTTAAAAAATTCTTAAGCATAAAAAATACGAAACAAAATGGACTGTAATTGGTATACTCAAGATGGCCAGTTTAGTCCCCTTTCGCAAGACACTAATTTTGGTCCATCAGTTTAAAAATAAAAATAATAAACTAAAAATTAACTAAAAATGTAACTCTATAGTTGAGTCTAAAGAATATATTCTTAAAACAAAGATAGGGTTATATCGTGGACAAAATATTGCAGTGGATGTATGGAAAGTTCATAAATATTCAAATAATTGAAAAGTTCATTATATTAGAGGTTATTTTATTCACCTATATCTCGGTAGCCATGTATCGCATTGGAATTTTGTAAATTGGAATGCAAGAGCTCTTGAAGTATTCTTTTCCGTTAAAAAATGTAATACGTTTACCTTTTCAATCAATGTCCTTACTCAGTGTGTTGCTTTTTCTCTAGTATAAAACTATCCTTGGCACACACAACCACTTTCACATAGAAAAGGTGGTTTACGAATAGTCGTCAATAAATTAAAAAAATATTTTTATTTTAATCTTTTTTGCAGCCATGAAAAACCCATAAAATATTAAAAAAGGCAAAAGCTATTTTCTTCTATTTTTTAGAATCTTGGCTTCTTTTGTGAGGAAGGAATGAATGTTGTTGATGTTCCCGACTAAAATGAAAGATTGGTTTGTTTTATGTGTTGTTTTTAGGAGCTCGTTGGAGAGGTATTGATAACCAAGTGCAATTTTTAGAATTTGCTAACCCATTAGGACCACAATTTTTTTCTTACTTTTAATACTCAGTGGGTTAAATGTGAAGTAAAAACTGAAATGCGGGGTTATTTGCATCGTAAACACATTCTAGTCTTAGCAAAAGCTAATTTTTGAAAATTAACATCTGAAATTTTGGTCTTTCAATGAATAAATTGGGAGGAACACTTCACATAAGATGTTCACATAAGATACGCTACGGAAAAAGAAGGCGTACGCAAGGCCTTCTTAGGGAGGCGCAAGGCATGCTTGCTGCATTCTATACTCATTTAAAATTAACACAGGGTAAGATTGGAGAGCAAGGCCTCTCGCTTCTATTCGCAGGCCTTCTAGAAGGGCTCTGACAAAAGGCCATCTATATAAAAGGCATCCTACCGAAGACCTTCTGGAAGGCCTGCAACCAAAGCGCTTCCAGAAGGCCTTCTAGAAGGAAAAAATAAGACGCAAAATTAAAAAAAATATGAGGAACCAATGGACCAGCATTTTTCAATATTTCTGGCCTTGTTATTGATACTATATTAATTTTCAATTAAATTCTTTCAACATTTTTATTTGCCTCGGCTGGAATTTGAACTCATGATCTTCGCATTGCTAATCGGACATGCTACCTTCTAAACCACAGAACTTTATAGTCTGTTTAAGACATAAAGCTTATAGAAACACACGACCATTCGATTCAGCGAACACCTTCGCCACTGCCTTCTTTTGGCAGGCCTTCTAGCATGTCTCGCCAAAGAAGGGGAGTTTGAATGAGCCAAAAAAAATTAGTTATGTGTTTACAACAAAAAGTGTGTACAAAATATCGAACACCTTCCGCGCTGCCTTCTCTCGCAAAGCCTTCTAGCATGTCTAATCGAAGAAGGCAAGCAAGCATGAGTTATGGATCGTGTAGCATCTAAAGGGAGGGCCTTCTAAAATGCCTTTTCGTAGAAGGCCTTCAGGAATGGGTGTCGGACGTGTGAAATTATGAAATATTAAGACATTATGAAGGATCGAATATTTATCATTTTCGTAAAAAGTAAGAGAAGTTACATATTTTTTGTTCCAACCCCTATTAGTATTGGATTTGTACACAATACACAAATAGGAGTAGCCGATAAATATAGGATCGTGGATGTTGGTGGGCGTAAACGTCTAAATAATAAAGGTGTTCCCTACTTCTACTGTTTATAATTAATTATACACTTTGTAACACCGGGCAATTATCACATATATCTGTCTTCTATGGGGTCTATATGAAAACATGGACGGATGAAATATAATGCCAAATTGGAACCCAAATGGCTAAAATATGGAGACATACCGGAAGTGACATTTGTATAAAGGCTATATCCACATTTGAACCGATTTGCTTAATATTAAATAGCGTTTCATTTGAATCGGTGAGGAATTGCGTCCTGCAGTTTGATTACAAGAATAGATGCACAGACAGACATTTCTAATCGACTCAGCAAGTGGCTCTATGTCGATCATAAGCACAAAGACAACAACAACAAATCTTTTTATCATTAAACAAACAAGAAAATCGACACCCTCCGTACTGCCTTCATTCTCCTAGCATGCTACCAGGCCTTCGAAAGGAAGGCAATGAAAAATGCCCATTGGATCTATCTAATAGGGAAGGCCTTTCTAAATGCCTTCTCAAAGAAGGCAGTCAAGAATGAGTGTAGGATTTCTAAATCATAATGATTAGGCCTTCTGGTAGGCCTTCTTATAGAAGCGAGTTGAGAATTGCCCCGAATCTTTCTCATGCGCGAAGAAGGCCTTCTGGAATGCCTATTGTCAGAAGGCATGTGTTTAGGATACGAAGATAAGGCATTTTAGAAGCCCTGCTAAGGGGAGGCCTTCCAACTTTTCCCGCTGGGAGATGTAGCCTTACACATATGCCTGAGTATGAATATCAATATGCAGGCATCGAGAGATACGCACACACACATGTATATAAGAGTGGGAAATGGAAGAAATGTTATTGCAAAAATTTTCAAAATTTGTGATTTACGTTAAACGGTGGTATTTATAGCATTTGTAAGATAATAGCTTTAATTGCTAGTTCTTTTTTCTAGTTTATTATAATTTTAAATTGTAATAAATAATTAAATAAGTAAATAAATGATAGTATTTGTACTCTCATTTTGGAAATATAGGCCCGATGACACTTATACGTCCAATGATGGCTACAAATGTTGCCAATACCACATTCTCATAGAAACAGTGGTTGAGGAACAACAATTTAGTCGAAGGGCTATGTATAAAATTGTCAGATGTATTTTAGATTTTTAAACTCGAAAACTATTTAATTTTTTTAGGATTTCTATATGTTCGATCACCGTTCGTGTGTTGAATTAAAGGCAATTATGATGGCTACAAATGTTGCCAATGCCATATTCACATAGATCCAGTGGTTTTGAAAACGTCCACATTAAATTGAGAAACATTCTTGAAGATGTTAGATGAGGTAGAAGTAAGTGAAGCATAAGTTTGAAATTCCTTTAATTTGTTCTGGATGTTTGATAGAATAACAAAACAAAGGTGTTTTGAAATGTTTAGCTTGCCAGCTGTTTAATCATCGGATTATAGAAGTCATCATAAATCATTCTAGATTTTTAATTGTCATTGTTGGACCACGACTCAGTTTAATGTACAAAACGAGGATGAGAGAAGAGAAATTGTCCAATTTTAAGGCTTATAAATTTGCCAGAATGAAAACCGTAGTAAGCTACTAAATAAACACGGCTAGTAAACACAAATACACGGCCGAACTCACATGTACGGAACATAACAAACAAAAATGGTTGAATAAGAAGGCACACTGGCACCTACTGAAGACCTAATCACGCGAATATTCTACATTTATTTTTCGATGGATACTTCACCATGGATTGCATTTCACAGAGGCTGTCGATTTTCGTAGAAGTGCAGTAATATTACAGGAAAACACAATTGTTTTTTAATATAGCCAAAACAAAACAAGTACAAATATTGAAAATATAATTTTAATATAAAATTTTTATTATTTCAAACCATGCTTACAGGGCAAGGCTACCAATACGTTTACATATCAAAATAATACTTCAAGTCAATTCAAAAAATAAATATTCTTAAATTTATACTTTCAAAAACCTTAAATACCATAAATATTGGTAGATAATGGGTGCTACAGTTGGTTGTATTTTCAACTTATTTTAATTCCAAAAGTACAAATTTTGAAAATCCTTTATCACACAAATTTTTCAAAAAATTTTTGCCGTAAAAGTAAAAAGTACGAATTTGGAAAAATCTCTTTATTTTGCGTGTCTATGCAGTCAGAGAAATGTATACACCGAATTCCATGATTAATAGCTGCGGCCATTTGGTTGGTACCATTTTTATCCCCTTTTTCGTATTTTACTCCCTTAAGAGTACGACTTTCTAAAATAGCATGTCTACACAATTAGAGGGATTTACACATCGAATTTAATCTGTAGTCGTTTAGTTGGTACTATTTTTATCCCTCTGTACCCATTGTATCCCTTGAGAGTACGAATTTGGAAAAACCTTTTATTTTTCGTGTCTACGCAGTCAGAGGAATATATACTACGAATTTCATCACTCTAGCTGCGGTCATTTGGTTGGTACTATTTTTATTCCCATTTTCCATTTTGACTCCAAAAAGTACGAATTTGGAAAAATCCATTTATTTTACGTGTCTACGTAACCAGAGGAATGTATACACCGAATTTCATTATTTTAGATGCAGCCGTTTGATTGGTACCATTTTCATCCCTCTATTCCCATTTTATCCCTTAAAAGTACGAATTTGATACACCGAATTTTATTAGTCTAGGTGCAGCCGTTTGGTTGGTTCTGTTTTTATCCCTCTATCCCCACTTAACCCCTTAAAAGTACGAGTCGTGTTTCTATCTATTGTCGTTTAATAGGTACTATTTTTATCCCTTTTCGTCCCATTTCGCCTCCTACAAATAAAAATCACTCTATGGTGCCCTTTTATGCTATAAAGGGAATGCGCATTGCAAATGTCAGGTAAATACAAGCTAATATGTTCAAAAAACATGCTGAAATACTCTAAATATTAGGGGTATTTTTAGTCCTTGTGAGGAGAAAAGTTTTTCCTCTGCACCGATTTGGCCCACTTTCAATCCCAATTGATCTGCAACCATAAGACACATTTAGTAAAGATTTGCACCTCCTAGCTCATTTCGGTCGGCAGCTATCGTGCTTTCTTCTGTTTCTTTAGTGTGTCAAAAGTAGATAGAGTATTATCATTCTTTGGAAGGATTATGATATTCAAAAAATAATTGTATGGGATAACAAGTAGGGTGTCCAACCGCGATTAATCGAATAATTTTTGTCAAATATTTGTTGGAATAATAAAAAAGTTATGATTTTCGAATACCGAATAATTCGAATAAATTGTCCCAAATAATCGATTAATCGATATTATAGGGTTTGCCTTAAAAACTAATGAAATCGTCGTATGCTTTGTATGATAAATTGATTTTGAATAGCCAGTTTGCTTCATTTGGGTAAAAAACTATGAAACATCAAATATAAAACCACAATTTTTTGATTTTTGATTTGTATGCTTCACAGATATTAAAATAACGATTTATCCGACTGCATTTTGTAAATAGCCAATAGCTTCGGAATTATTTAAAATTTAAAGAATAAATAAAAGAATAAAGAATAGAATAGCAAATTCATAGAAAAATTGAGGGTAACACCGCAATAATAAAGTTAGTTCTGTTATAAATCATATGATCCATATTCAAAAAAAGCCAATGGATAACTTCTGATATTATGCTCATTTAAGGGAAGGTTTTTATTTTGATAAGATATTAAGGTTATTGTCAACTTCTAATGAATTTCGCATTCGATATTACAATTTTTAAATAAAATCATATGCGTAATAAACGTTCAATATAGTAGTAGTTGTACTACCCGTAAACTGGCGTGTCTTGACTATATAACTCTTATTAATTATATTTTATTTAAATGGACAATTGTTCGATTAATTGGTTAATCGAATAACTCTCGACTTCATTATTCGACTAATTGAAAATTTTTTGTTTTCAAATAAACGATAAATCGAATAACATAAAAGTCCGAATAATTGGATACCGTAATAACAATATTAACTTATTGGAACATTGGCTAATATTAACGAATATTGAACTGCTTGCCAAAAAATAAAATAAAATTGTTCCTTCCGTTTTCCCAAAATTGTCAAATAAATAGGGGTAATCTAATGACAGAACGAGCCGGCAAATCAGCCGAAGCCGCCGATAATTATGGTTCGGCTTGTAACTCTGGGCTTGGGCCATATTATCGGCAAATGAACATGTCTAATTTTGGTTTTTATACCCTCCACCTCCAGGATGGGGGTATACTAACTTTGCCATTCCGTTTGTAACACCTTGAAATATCGACCTGAGACCCTATAAAGTATATATATTCTTGATCGTCATAAAATTCTAAGACGATCTAGCCATGTCCGTCCGTCCGTCTGTTGAAAGCACGCTAGCATCTAAACGAATAGAGCTAGAACGTTCAAATTTTCCATAAATGCGTCTTATAGTCGTAGATCGGTTGGGATTGAAATGGGGCGAAATCGGCCCAAAGGGAAAATTTTTTCCCTCACAAGGACTAAAAATACCCATAATAATCCCTAATAATTTAGCGTATTTAAGCATATTTTTTCAATATGTCTGTATATATTTGCTTGATATTTGGTATGCGCATTCCCCTTATAGCAAAAACGTGCACCATAAAGTGATTCTTATTTGTGGGGGGTGAAATGGGGCAAAAAGGGATAAAAATGGTACATATTAAACGACAACAGCTAGAAACACGAAATTCGGTGTGTACATTCCTCTAATTGAGTAGATACATAATATAAAAGTATTTTTTCCAAATTCGTACTAGGAATAGGAATAGAGGGATAAAAATGGTACCAACCAAACGGCTAAACCTAGAATAATGAAATTCGGTGTATACATTCCTCTGAGTGTATAGACACGGAAAATAAACTGATTTTCTGAAATTCGTACTTTTTGGGGTTAAAATGAAAAAAGGGGATAAAAATAGCACCAATATAATGACCGCAGCTAGAGTCATGAAATTCGGAGTATACATTCCTCTGAGTGTGTAGACACGGAAAATAAACTGATTTTTCGAAATTGTTACTTTTTGGGGTTAAAATGAAAAAGGGGATACAAATAGTACCAATCAAATGAAATGAAATTCGGAGTAAACATTCCTCTGACTGCCTAGACACGGAAAATAGACGAATTTTTCGAAATTAGTACTTTCAAGGGATACAATGGTACAGAGGGATAAAAATAGTGCCAACTAAACGACCACAGCTAGAATGATAAATTTCAATACCAACCAAATGGGCGCAGCTGGAATCATGGAATTCGGTGCATACATTCTGACTGCATAGACACGCAAAATAAAAAGCTTTTTTCCAAATTCGTACTTTTTCTTTTATGGCAAAAATTGGTTGAATCGTGAAGTTAGGTTATTTTGCACTAAGTACGTCTGATAATGGATTTTCAAAATTTGTATTTTTGGAATTAAAATAGAATGGAAATACAACCAATTGTAGCACCCACTATCTGCCAATATTTATGGCTTTGAAAATATTTTTGAAAATATAAATATAAGAATATTTATTTTTTGAATTGACGTATTGGTAGCATTACTTTATAAGCGTGGTTTGAAATAATTAAAATATTATATTTATTTATAAAATTAACTTATCAATATCTGTATTTGTTTTGGTTTGGCTATATTAAAAAAAATATATTTTCCTGTAATATTACTGCACTTCTACGAAAACCGACAACATCTGTGGAATGCAATCCATGGTGGAGGGTATATAAAGTTCGGCCCGGCATAACGCCGTTTTTACTTGTTCCTTGTCTAATTTAGTTTCTATTTACAGAACTCAAAAATGTCTACTAGAACAAAAGTTATTGAATTTTGGCTGATAGATTTTGATTCTGAACCACTGTGCGGCGTTTAGTTTAAAGCATATGTGGACTTGTTCAGCTCCAAAAAGTACTGTCGCACGGTGTGTTATACATACATCCTCAGAAATGCTGGCGTATTGTATATGGGGCATTCCACAACAAATCGGACAGATCAGAAAAAAACATTTTTGAATTCCTCCATTTTTAGTACCCACTAAAAAACACCCCCTGGCATACTTTGAGTTTTTTTCTGATTACTCGTTAAAATGATATAGCTTTTTTAAAAATCGTTAGATAGTAGTTTTTTTTCAGTCTTTTGCTCATAACTTCGTCAATAATGGCCCAAATTGGATATTCTTTTTTAGTATTTTTGTTTTTTGAAGTACTTTTCAGAAAAATTATTGAAAAAAATATTCACAATGTTTTTATATACAAATTTTTATTTTTTAGATGAAAACTTCATTTTTTACTTGTTTGTACTCTTCGATTTTCTCGATTTTGTTTTTATTTAAACATTTATTTATTCTGTAAATTTTGAGACTTGGTTGAAAGTGCGCCTATAAAAATTACTATGTTTTTAAATTTTTTGAAAATTTGGAAAACAAAAAATATATTTAAACTTTATTTTTTTTAATTGTTAGTACTCTTCGATTGTCTAGAAAAAAATTATTTAAACATCTATTTATTCTGTACATTTTGAGGCTTGGTTGAAAGTGGAGGAATTCAAAAATATTTTCTTTCTGATCTGTCCGATTTGTCGTGGAATGCCCCATATATATCCTTTCCATATTTAAATCAACAAACATATAGACATTTCATTTCGTTTGTTATTGCCATTTGCAGACCACCCTCGTTACACGACTTTACAATATGCTGCGGATGATGCCAACTTAAATGCTTATGCTGATTATTTATGGGTGTATACTGTGTAAGTGTGTGTGTCTGTGTGTCCATCCGTTTAAGCCTTGTTGTTATTTGGTAATTTATTTTTGGACATATTGAGTTTATTTCGGTTATTAATGCCAAGCGATTGACCACAATATTTCGGCGTTTTTTGTGCTGGCACTCCACGACCAAAGGACACAGTTACAATTTTCGTTATTCTGTTCGTTTTTTTTTGGTGGCTGTTGTTGTTGTTCTTGTTTTTTCAGCTCGTTTCGCCCATTAATTGTATATATCGTCGTTGGCCATTCAGTTATTGTTAAAACATGAAAATGGCGTTATATTGCCAATGCCGCCGATGGTGTTGTCTTTGGACGTGCGAACGAAGAGGAGGGGTGGGATGGGGCGGTGAGCGCCTTTGTTGTCCTTTGTGTTTGAAAAAAAAAACAGACACAGAATGTGAAACAGAAGCCTAGAAATGATTCAGTTAAACACCCCGTGTGATGTGTTAAGGAATACAGGCAGAGGCACAACTCCCCCCTTTACACTCCCCCATTCTCACACTCTGGTAACGCCTTGTTTGTGGTCAAGGAGAGTGTGTGTGTGCGTGCGTGTGGAAAGGCAAAGAGTTGTGCAAAAAAGGTGTGCTGTGTGTGTGTTTTTCGGGTTGTTAGCCCACACGCACACGTTCTCACAATGTTAACAAGACACACAATGGACCAGGGCCAACAACGAAAGAAAGAACGAAAAAAATATATTAAAAAAAAATCGTATTTTTAACCATTATGTGATAAACGGATTTTAAGCCCCCTCCCCCCTCACACGGCCAATGCCAATGGTTTTCTCTTTTACCTCAGCTTGGTCTCTTGGTTAGGAGCTGTCTTCGCAGAGCACTAAATTGGCATTTGTGTCTTCTTCGTTTAACGTTACATATCGCCAATGAGAGGACATTTCCTTTTGTAATGTGATTTCAGGCTTTCTTTCGTTTCGTTTTGGCCGAGTGGCAGCGAATGACCGGCCGGTCTTTGATGTTGTCTTTCCGCCTTTCATTCATTGCCAGATTCCTTTGACGATAGCACATGGCCCAACACCCCCCTTCCTCAGATCGTTATCCGAGCAAATGTTTGTTAATGTTTTTTATCTTTCATACAGCTGAGTTGGAGATTTTCAGTTTCGGGTCTCCTTGGCCGTGTTTTTTTTTTGTGCTTTCGATTGTTGTTGTCTTTGGCCGAAAACCGTTTACGTGTCTCGTTTCGTTTCACATCGAATTGTAGTAAATTGAGTTGAAACTATATATATATATATTTGTTACCTTCTTTGGCTATGCTATAGTACGCTTCGCTTTCGCCCCCTTTTTTCTCGCTCGGGGTGCTCCAGCTTGTCCTTTGTCTGGAGGTGTAGTTGGTGTGCCGGAATTTAAGCAGCTTTTGTGTTTTGATTTCATGGCATTCGTTTCTTTTGTTCGACCCCATTCACCACCACCCCCCACACACACACAGTACAGTTAACCCTTAACACAGTTACATATGTTGCAGCCCACACGGCCAACGTTCGATAAATACTCTGGGCCATAACCGAAAATTTTAATGCTTTTTAACATGCTCAACACATATTAAGGGGTCCTTTGTCCAGTTGTTTTCTTTTCTTCTCTATGTTTGTGTGTGTTTGTTTGTTTATTTTCTTCTCTTTTTTTTGCAATAGTAGTCTATATTTTATGTGCCGAAATTTATGGACATCATTAAGATTTTTGATGTGCAAAGATAAATAGAAGTGGACTCGTAAGAAGGGTAGAGAGAAAAAAGGGGGAAAGGTCGTATCTATTTCGGCACAGACCTAAAAGTATGCAACGAAACAGCTGACAACTTTAATATAACCCTAAAAGTATGCAACATCCAAAAAAAAACAAGCAATAAAAAGTAGCCAAAATATAACAAGAAAATCTGAAAAATATAAAGTCACAGAAAAAACACATACGCATCCAAACAAAGCTCTGTTTAAGGCTATGGCATAAAAATCAAGACCGTATATATATAGTGCAGACATAACCTTAAAGTATGCTGCAAAAATGTTGCCTTTTAAAAGGGGAATAAAAACTATGGTTGGTTATGGCCACCACACTTTAAAGACAACCACTCATTATCCAGCGGAAAAGGGTAGACAATAAAAACAAGGCCATATTTCGGGAAATACAAAACTGAAGAGGATAGTAAAGAACATAGTAAGACAATGCTAAAAAGAATTCACCCATTAAAGTCCAGAGACAGATGAGAGAAAGAATAGAAAGAAAACTTGCACCAAGTCCTTAAAGTGGGCCACTAAAAGCGAGTGATGGAAAAAATCAAAGAAACTAAAGTGCTAACTCACACTTTAAAGTACGAAACAAAGTAAAAGAGAAAAAATAGGAACACTTTTTTTGCAGCGAATCCTAAAAGTAGATAACAAAAAATTTGAGTTTTACAAAGGGATTTACCAAATAAAGAACTTGTTTTGTGGCACGTCAAGAAATTGACAAAATTAAGTTGTTTTGTAATATAAAAACCTAGAAATATGCAGCAAAAACCTTATAAAACAATTAAATTTATTCAAATATCAATTCTAATGTATCTAACCTGATAGATATAACAATATCAACAATAAAATACTCACTCCCCTTCTTTGGATGCATTCCAAAAATTATTTAAATTAAATTAAATACAATTTTGAATTATTCTATTACATGATGCATTTGTTGTAATTAGGACAACTCACGTAAAAACTATAATTTACGAAACCAACGTTCTTCCCCTTAACAAACATGGCAACATCCAATGTAATAAGAACAATTGTGAGATCAAAAAAGATCCCTAGAATACCATCTACTACACAGAGACTTTCAATGCAAAAATTTGATACTTTAAAGGCAAAAATTAAAAATATTCTCATTTGAAATATATAATAGAAGAATGTGAGTCATTCCATGTCAAGCGGTACGAATTTTGACCTCGATAGCTGAGCGATTGTTTTGAAAGTTTGTGTATTTTCTCATAAAAATATTGTTTTTGGAAAACAATTAGAAAAATGTATTCACGAGTTATGACCAATTTAACCGCGAATAAAATACTACTTTTTCAAAAAGGTGTGTAACTCCTGAAATACTTGAACGATTTATTAAAATATATTAATCTTATAAATAAATAATAAAAACCTAGCATCCGCTGAGGTACATGTGGTGTCTCTCACATACCTACGACTTTAAACTCGTCTACTCGACCTATTAAAAATCAAAAATGATTGTACCTGCCTTAAGACAATATGCAAATTTACTTTTTTGAAAAAAAATTAATTTTTAGTTAAAATCAGCTACATTTGAGCTATACATACTACGAAAATGTTAGAGTTGGATTGCCTTTAGTTTCAGAGGGTTTCTAGCAAAAAATAGAAATAAGAAAAACTGCTTGCAAAGAACTTCTGGGCCTTGGAAAGAATAAAATGAAAAAATATTATGTCACAACAAAGACAATTGTGGGTTCTGAAGGCCGAAGTTTTGTCATAATCAGGCAAACCACGTGGTCAGGCCAGGATGCGGATATACTAACTTTGTCATTTGACTTTAACTTTTGTGTTTTGATTTCATGGCATTCGTTTCTTTTGTTCGACCCCATTCACCACCACCCCCCACACACACACAGTACAGTTAACCCTTAACACAGTTACATATGTTGCAGCCCACACGGCCAACGTTCGATAAATACTCTGGGCCATAACCGAAAATTTTAATGCTTTTTAACATGCTCAACACATATTAAGGGGTCCTTTGTCCAGTTGTTTTCTTTTCTTCTCTATGTTTGTGTGTGTTTGTTTGTTTATTTTCTTCTCTTTTTTTTGCAATAGTAGTCTATATTTTATGTGCCGAAATTTATGGACATCATTAAGATTTTTGATGTGCAAAGATAAATAGAAGTGGACTCGTAAGAAGGGTAGAGAGAAAAAAGGGGGAAAGGTCGTATCTATTTCGGCACAGACCTAAAAGTATGCAACGAAACAGCTGACAACTTTAATATAACCCTAAAAGTATGCAACATCCAAAAAAAAACAAGCAATAAAAAGTAGCCAAAATATAACAAGAAAATCTGAAAAATATAAAGTCACAGAAAAAACACATACGCATCCAAACAAAGCTCTGTTTAAGGCTATGGCATAAAAATCAAGACCGTATATATATAGTGCAGACATAACCTTAAAGTATGCTGCAAAAATGTTGCCTTTTAAAAGGGGAATAAAAACTATGGTTGGTTATGGCCACCACACTTTAAAGACAACCACTCATTATCCAGCGGAAAAGGGTAGACAATAAAAACAAGGCCATATTTCGGGAAATACAAAACTGAAGAGGATAGTAAAGAACATAGTAAGACAATGCTAAAAAGAATTCACCCATTAAAGTCCAGAGACAGATGAGAGAAAGAATAGAAAGAAAACTTGCACCAAGTCCTTAAAGTGGGCCACTAAAAGCGAGTGATGGAAAAAATCAAAGAAACTAAAGTGCTAACTCACACTTTAAAGTACGAAACAAAGTAAAAGAGAAAAAATAGGAACACTTTTTTTGCAGCGAATCCTAAAAGTAGATAACAAAAAATTTGAGTTTTACAAAGGGATTTACCAAATAAAGAACTTGTTTTGTGGCACGTCAAGAAATTGACAAAATTAAGTTGTTTTGTAATATAAAAACCTAGAAATATGCAGCAAAAACCTTATAAAACAATTAAATTTATTCAAATATCAATTCTAATGTATCTAACCTGATAGATATAACAATATCAACAATAAAATACTCACTCCCCTTCTTTGGATGCATTCCAAAAATTATTTAAATTAAATTAAATACAATTTTGAATTATTCTATTACATGATGCATTTGTTGTAATTAGGACAACTCACGTAAAAACTATAATTTACGAAACCAACGTTCTTCCCCTTAACAAACATGGCAACATCCAATGTAATAAGAACAATTGTGAGATCAAAAAAGATCCCTAGAATACCATCTACTACACAGAGACTTTCAATGCAAAAATTTGATACTTTAAAGGCAAAAATTAAAAATATTCTCATTTGAAATATATAATAGAAGAATGTGAGTCATTCCATGTCAAGCGGTACGAATTTTGACCTCGATAGCTGAGCGATTGTTTTGAAAGTTTGTGTATTTTCTCATAAAAATATTGTTTTTGGAAAACAATTAGAAAAATGTATTCACGAGTTATGACCAATTTAACCGCGAATAAAATACTACTTTTTCAAAAAGGTGTGTAACTCCTGAAATACTTGAACGATTTATTAAAATATATTAATCTTATAAATAAATAATAAAAACCTAGCATCCGCTGAGGTACATGTGGTGTCTCTCACATACCTACGACTTTAAACTCGTCTACTCGACCTATTAAAAATCAAAAATGATTGTACCTGCCTTAAGACAATATGCAAATTTACTTTTTTGAAAAAAAATTAATTTTTAGTTAAAATCAGCTACATTTGAGCTATACATACTACGAAAATGTTAGAGTTGGATTGCCTTTAGTTTCAGAGGGTTTCTAGCAAAAAATAGAAATAAGAAAAACTGCTTGCAAAGAACTTCTGGGCCTTGGAAAGAATAAAATGAAAAAATATTATGTCACAACAAAGACAATTGTGGGTTCTGAAGGCCGAAGTTTTGTCATAATCAGGCAAACCACGTGGTCAGGCCAGGATGCGGATATACTAACTTTGTCATTCCATTTGTAACACCTTGAAATATCAGCCTGAGACCCTATAAAGTATATGAGTCATTGTACAGGGTGGCTGATGAATACTGTTACCATGCAACAAAAAGTTATTTTAGTTTCTTAATGTAGTGTCATTCATCAGCCACCCTTATGTCAAGCGATACGGTTTTTGACCCCGATAGCTGCGATTGTTTTGAAAGTTTGTGTATATTTTCTTCTCATAAAAATATTGTATACATGTACAAAATTTTTACTTTTGGAATTAAAATAGGATGGAAATACAATCAACTGTAGCACCCACAATCTGCCTATATTTAAGCCATTTTGAAGATTGGTGTCTTTTATTTATTTTTTGAATTGGCGTGAAGTATGCCTTGCCTTATAAGCTTGGTTTGAAAAAATAAAAATATTATATTTATTTATAAAATATTTTTTTATACCCTCCACCTCCAGGATGGGGGTATACTAACTTTGTCATTCCGTTTGTAACACCTTGAAATATCGACCTAAGACACTATAAAGTATATATATTCTTGATCGTCATAAAATTCTAAGACGATCTAGCCATGTCCGTCCGTCCGTCTGTCCGTCTGTTGAAAGCACGCTAGCATCTAAACGAAAGGAGCTAGAACGTTCAAATTTTCCACAAATGCGTCTTATAGTCGTAGATCGGTTGGGATTGAAATGGGGCGAAATCGGCCCAAAGGGAAAAATTTTTCCCTCACAGGGACTAAAAATACCCATAGTAATCCCTAATATTTTAGAGTATTTCAGTATATTTTTTCAATATGTCTGCTTGTACTTACTTGATATTGAGTATGCGCATTCCCCATATAACAAAAACGTTTACCATAGATTTTTAGATTTTTATTCGTAGGAGTGAAATGGGGCAAAAAGGGATAAAAATGGTACATATTAAACGACAACAGCTAGAAACACGGAATTCGATGTATACATTCCCCTAATTGAGTAGATACATAATATAAAAATATTTTTTTCCAAATTCGCACTTTTAAGGTGTAAAATGGGAATAGAGGGATACAAATTGTACCAACCAAACGGCTGCATCACGAATAAAGGAATTCGGTGTATACATTCCTCTGATTGCGTAGACACGTAAAATAAACGGATTTTTCGAAATTCGTACTTTTTGGGATTAACTGGAAAAAGGGGATAAAAATAGTACCAACCAAATGACTGTAGCTAGTGTCATTAAATTCGGAGTATACACTCAGACTGCGTAGACACAAAAAATAAAAGGTTTTTCTCAAATTCGTACTTTCAAGGGATATTGGGTACAGAGGGATAAAAATAGTACCAACTAAACAACTAAATTCGGTGTGTACATCCCACTAATTGTGTAGACACATCAAATAAAGAGATTTTAGAAAGTCGTCCTCTTAAGGGTGTAAAAAGGAAAAAGGGGATAAAATAGTACCAAGCATAGGCACCCAACATAAAAAGATTTTTTCAAATTCGTACTTTTTACTTTTTCCCAAACAGTTGATTCATGATGTTAAGTTATTTTGCACTATGTACGTGAGATATTGATTTTCAAAATTTGTACTTTTGAAATTAAAATAGAATGGAAATACAACCAACCGTAGCACCCACTATCTACCAATATTTATTGTATATAAGCTTTTTAAAAATATAAATATAGTAATATTTATTTTTTTGAATTGACTTGCCTTATAAGCGTGGTTTGATATAATAAAAATATTATATTTATTTATTAATTTTTTTTTAATATTAGTATTTCTTTTGGTTTGGGTATATTAAAAAAAATATATTTTCCTGTAATAGTACTGGACTTCTATGAAAATCCACAACCTCTTTGGAATGCAATCTATGGTGGACGGTATATAATGTTCGGCCCGGCCGAACTTAACGCCGTTTTTACTTGTTTTTTTTTGTATCTTCAAAAAATATTTTTTCGAAAAAATCAATAATCTACAGCTTCAATGTGAATTTACAACATTTATAGCTATAATAATTACATTTAATCTTTCATACAAGAGATTTCAAAAATGAGAACTCAAATTTTCGGCGAAAATTGGAATTTTAATAAAAATCAAATTTATTTACAAGTGGCATGGTGACATTTATTAGTTGGCTGCAGACTACCACCATCATGATTTCCATCCTGTGAAAAGTTTCGCCAGGTGGCTTCACAGCGACTTTTCAGCAACATACCCGGCCTTTTGCAAATGCTCAAATTTAAAATACATATGGCACAGTGCCTACCATAGGTGAAGCCTAGATCTATTCAGTTTAATTTTTTCCCCATTTTGTATGAAATTGTTCTAATGAGACAATTATGGCCCACTGTACTCATACCAAATACACGTTACTACCTGCATCTGGATTACATTAATTATTTTAAGTAGTGTAGAATTGGCACAGAGTACTTTCAGGATTGTCTTTGTAGCAAAAATGCACTGCATACATTTAGGGATGCATAAAAAATATAATTTAATTGTAGAACACTTATTTGCTCAATCTAACTGTAAGTTTATTATTACAGCCAATAACCTAAACTACTTCATGTTGTATGTATTTAATGCATATATCTATATTAAAAAACGCTCAGAACTCCCTAAGCCCCAGCGTTAATGGCAAACTAATGTTAGCCCCCCAACCTAAGCTGCAAAACTTAGCCAACTAAATTCCCACAGTAACTCCAGTTGGATCGCAATCGCAAGAGTTCTACAACTTTTTGTGGAAATTTTCCATTCCATTTTAACTTTGGCGGTGTTTGTTTTTCGGCATCAGTGGCAACAGTGTGTGGCGGCGGCGGCGGCGGCGGCGGCATCATCATCTCTGCCCTGAACTTGTCTAACGTTATTTAAGGGCGTAATTGCAGTTGTGCATGTTAATTATCGTGAACAACATTTAAAAGTTGCTTGTTGGCTGTTTTTTGCTCAATTGTTGTTTGTTTTGTGTGCATTCAGCTGTTTGTGCTCTGTAGTGGTTTCTAGTGTGTGCGAGTGTAATTGGCAACTGTTTCCTTTTCCGGTTTTTTCCAATGTTGTGTTGTTTGCGGAGTATTTACTCACTGGGTGTGTTGGATGGTATATATGAAATAACACACAACTAAATTGAACCAAAAAGTATAAATGAACTTGTGTACGTAGATTTCGGGGTATATCGGTATCTTCATTAACAGCACAAAACATGTTTTATTTGCTTCTACCTCACTATCTATATCGTTCTATCTCTTTCACTCTCTCTCACTATGTCGCTGCTTGAGACTTAAGTACTAATGAAGTTTACGCTTGTTTTTCTCTCTACTTTTCTTTCTGTGTATCATCGTGTTCAATTAAGGATTATTTCCTTTTTGTGCTGCGTCTTCTTCGTCGTATCCTCCTCTGGCTCTCTATAATTGTTTGGGCTTTGTGGTCTTTGTGGTCGGACTGGTACTAATTGAAATCGGTTTTGCAAAAAGCATATCAATTGTTGGCCATAATAATGCTTTGAAGTATGGCTATGGTTAGATTTAAAGTTCATTGCCCTTGCCCCAAAGACTTGTTGTATTTTGATTTACTTAGCTCGCATTGATAAATCCCACAATCTGCCATAGTTTTTTCTTTATTATTATTCAAGAACAAAACACTTATTCAGCTTTTTTGCCTCAAAGTATGCAATGAATTGGAATGAAATAATAAGCTTAATACGCATTAAAGCTCCTCGTCGTAATAAACACATTCGCTGAAGCCTTTGCTCTTATAGAGCAAAGAAGTACATTAAAGTTCACTTTGAATTGGCCAGAGTTCAATGCCTCAAAGTATGCAATATATGTTGAGGGCAGCCTTAGCAATATGCAATGCATTTCGCAAATGAGCTAATATCTTTGTAGTTAATGCGTATGGTTGTAATTAATTTATGTATTTTTTTTAGTATTATAGAGAAATGTAATGAATATTAGCTGTGGTCATATATCAAAATATGATGACCACCCAAACCAAACGTATGAAATTGGATTTCTGAAATTGTAGGCGTAATTCCTTCCAGAGATGACGATGTGTGATGAGACGGGAGGAGGCGAGTGAAACTGCACTAAAATGATCATCGTCTAGATCAAATGGAACGAAATAATTTTATGAAATACATGCTTTTAAAGGTGAAATGGTACAGAAATCATACCGTGACACCAGAGAGCCTAGCATATTAAACGGTCATTTTTGGAATACGAATGGGACAGAATATATTTGTTTTTAAATGTAGATTGGGCAAATTTCTAAATTTAAAAATTTCAAACATTTAATTTATTTAAAATTGAGCTTAACCCATTACCGCCCTCTGTCCCCACCTGTTTAGTCTCACACATTTGGACAACAATTTTTTATGGGTGAAACTAAAAATTCCATAAAAAGTAGTTGAGAGGAAAAAATCATATTGATCATTCGAATTATGTAGAAAAATATTTATTGATAGCGTCCCTTGAAACGATAGAAAACTTCGTTTTCCCTCTAAGAAAACAATACCAAAGTGGTCTCAAACCTGAATAAATAGTAACAACAAAACTATCAAAAATATTTGCATTTTTTCCAAAAATAAAAAAATACCTAAATTCCAAAAGTGGGGAAAAAGTGTTGCAAAATTTCGAATTTTTACTAAAATGCCGTTTTTATCTAATTTTATGAATTTTAATTGGACTTACAAATCGTGAAATTATGAAACATGTGTACTTGTTTTTTTGCATAAATTTATTTTTAATTAAATCTGTTTGTATTAAAAATAAAAAATATATATTCTGTTGTTGGCTGTTTAAACAAAGATTTAAAAATATATATATATTTATTTTTTGTCTGCCTACAAATGTCGTAACTTATACATTTTTCCATAGAACTTTAATATATACTAGAACATAATTTATTCTGAATCACTGTGCAGTGAATCGCCAAAGAAAAGAAACAACTATTTTCGTTAGAATTAATGCAAATCTATGAACCTATCAATATGTGCAAATTGCAATTTTGTTGTTTTTCTAATTATTATTTTTTTCTTAATGTATTTAACAGATTTCTTAATAAAATGTAAAATTACAAAACATGACTTTACTTTTAATATCTAAATATATTTGTAGAATATATGTATTTTTATAAAAAAACAGCTTACCTTTACGCTTATAAGAAACAATGTTCTTATAACGATTAATTTTTCTAAAAGTAAACACCACATATGGGCATCTCCCGAAAAGGGTCTACAAAAAAAAAAAAGAAATCAGACCACACTAATAGCTTTTAACTTTATTTTTTCCTTATGTCGACAACTTTTTTATTATGAATCTTGAAGTTAACTTGGTCTGTTTTATTTCTATTAAAAGTTGAAGTGTAATAAAGAAAATTACTATTTTTTTAATACGAGTGGACATTTTTGTCCCGTCCGTTTTGTCGCGGCAGTATTTCTACTGTACCTAAATAAAAAAAAATTAAGAGATAATTCTCATATTTCATAAATCTACGAAGAAAATAAATCCTCTGACCTTTATTTATTTAAGGAAAAACAAAGTTCTTAAAACAACGCTTAACTTTGTATATTTCTATAAGACCTTCAAAAGTACTTCTGTTTTTGTCGCGTCCGTTTCGATGTAAAATTGTTTATAATTTTGTACTAAATCCTGACGATATATTTTTAAAATGTAGTACTCATTAAGCGCTTCAGAACACTAAAAATGCTGATCGACTTGTGCGAATGTCGCGTCCGGGCCACTGGGAGATGTACATATATGAAATAAATGTGTGTTGTTTTTCAGTTTATTATACCGTTCTCTACTATATACATTATTACAAATTACATTCTCAGTGATTTAATTTGTGTCCTCAATAAAATGGAAATTGTCAATGCTAGGCCCATACATTTTTTTGCGATTTTCTTGTCGTTTTGTAGTTAATTAATAAATCATTCCAAACATTCTGCCAAATCATTCCAAGAAAATAATCTTTTGATTCAAGCATGTGTATTTTCCAATGCATACTTTTTGGGCTATAATAAATTTACTATTGAAATATATTGTTGTCGGTCTTACAGGTACGATTAGAAAAAAGTCTCAATAAACTTCAACTTCAACTTCTTACAGGTACAACTAATACGTCACAATACCAAAAAAATATTTCCCCTAAAGTTATGCTAAAATATAATATGCACTAAACATTCCAAATTATATTTTTTCTTATTATTTGAAATATTCTAATAAAAACGGTTTTACTTTTCATTGCAGGTATGTGCTGATACTTCGATCGCTTAACACAGAAACCCTTATACTTATTTTACATCATTTTGTCCTCATTAACTGAACTGAACGTATGCTTCAAGGTATGTTTTTATTTTTGTTAAATTTTAGATAAAAATTCCAAACAAATTTCGAAATTCAATTTCACATAGAAACAGTGGTTCAGGAACAGTCTCCAAAAAAATGATTTTCTATCAAAAAAAAATATTTTTTCCTGAAAAAACTACAGACTTAAAATACTTATTGATCGGCATATTGTGCCCTGTAGGCTACGAAATTATAAACAATTTTTTTTCAATGATCTTTATATGAACAAATTTCTGATTCTATGTCTAAGATTGCTTGGAACCCTCGCACTATACAAAAGTTTATTTGAATATTTTTCGATCATATTATTATTTACAGGACTACTTTTTAATATTGACAAATATGGTTTGATAAATAACACCGTCAGACAATTTTGCATTTTTTTCACCTGAACAGGACCATGTACACATAAAACTAGAGAAGGTCTGTAGAAAAACTGTGTAATCAATTTTTCAATTGTAGCTTTTATAATTTCCAGGTTAATTTAATTAATTAATTTTGTCCTTTTTTAATTCGCAAAGGATATAGTTGTTATAATAATTTATTTTCGTACTTTTGAGGGTCGTATAAAGGATATATGGATATCAGATGAAAGAGAAGAATGTCTGTTAAAAATACTTTAAATTTAATACTTCATCCTTTATTAGTTTAGCATTAACAACCATTTCAAATGTTCTCCCTTAAAAAGTCAAACATGATTAAACTAAATAAATATGGGGAAACTTGAAATGGTTGCTAGTGTTAAACTAATGCAGGTAGAAGCATACAATTTAAAGTATTTTTAGTGAATAAGCTTATCATTCATTTGATACCCATATCGATTTTCAATTGTAGCTTTTTTTAATTTTCAGGTTAATTTAAGTAATTAATTTTGTCCCTTTTTAATTTCCAAAGGATATAGTTCTTTTAATAATTTATTTTCGCACTTTTGAGGGTCGTATAAAGGATATATGGATATCAGATGAAAGGGAAGAATGTCTGTTAAAAATACTTTAAATTTAATACTTCATCGTTTATTAGTTTAGCATTAACAACCACTTCTAGTTTTCTCCCTTAAAAAGGAAAACATGATTAAACTAAATAAATATGGGGAAACTTGAAATTGTTGTTAATGCTAAACTAATGCAGGTACAAGCATACAATTTATAGTATTTTTAGTGCATAATCTTATCTTTCATTTGATACCCATATCGATGTTCGATTGTAGCTTTTTTAACTTCCTGGTTACTTAAATTAATTAATTTTGTCCTCTTTAATTTCCAAAGGATATAGTTGTTTTAATAATTTATTTTCGTACTTTTAAGGGTCGTATAAAGGATATATGGATATCAGATGAAAGGGAAGAATATCTGTTAAAAATACTTTAAATTTAATACTTCATCCTTTATTAGTTTAGCATTAACAACCATTTCAAATGTTCTCCCTTAAAAAGTCAAACATGATTAAACTAAATAAATATGGGGAAACTTGAAATTGTTGTTAATGCTAAACTAATAAATTTAGAAGCATACAATTTAAAGTATTTTTAATGCATAATCTTATCTTTCATTTGATACCCACATCGATTTTCAATTGTAGCTTTTATAATTTCCAGGTTAATTTAATTAATTAATTTTGTCCTTTTTTAATTCGCAAAGGATATAGTTGTTATAATAATTTATTTTCGTACTCTTGAGGGTCGTATAAAGGATATATGGATATCAGATGAAAGGGAAGAATATCTGTTAAGAATACTTTAAATTTAATACTTCATCCTTTATTAGTTTAGCATTAACAACCATTTCAAATGTTCTCCCTTAAAAAGTCAAACATGATTAAACTAAATAAATAAGGGGAAACTTGAAATTGTTGTTAATGCTAAACTAATGCAGGTACAAGCATACAATTTAAAGTATTTTTAGTGCATAATCTTATCATTCATTTGATACCCATATCGATTTTCAATTGTAGCTTTTTTAATTTTCAGGTTAATTAAATTAATTAATTTTGTCCTTTTTTAATTCGCAAAGGATATAGTTGTTATAATAATTTATTTTCGTACTTTTGAGGGTCGTATAAAGGATATATGGATATCAGATGAAAGGGAAGAATATCTGTTAAAAATACTTTAAATTTAATACTTCATCGTTTATTAGTTTAGCATTAACAACCACTTCTAGTTTTCTCCCTTAAAAAGTAAAACATGATTAAATGGAGAAACTTGAAAATTGTTGTTAATGCTAAACTAATGCAGGTAGAAGCATACAATTTAAAGTATTTTTAGTACATAATCTTATCTTTCATTTGATACCCATATCGCCTTTGTATGGATGAGGAAAATATGAAAATAAATTATACAAATATGACTCGGAAAAGTATAGAAATAAATTACAAAACAACTATATCCTTTGGAAAATCTTGTAAGAAGGAGAAAATATCAACAATTAGAAAACTGAGTACACAGATTTTCTACATATGATTTCTAGTTCCATTCGTGTATAGTCTTGATCAGATCCAAAAATTACTGTCGCACTGTGTAATAAATAATATGGAATAATTCTTTATGGTTGTAAAGATCCCCATTATTTGTTAAGATCAATGGCAAATTGCCAATCTGTAAAACATACTCACAAAATGCACACAAAACCAGCCAACAGTGTATAACATTATTGGCAGTATGCCAACACAATGCCTTAAGGTATGCTTCATTATATGCTCGGAAAACCTCAAATGTTGTTGTGATATGCATTTAATTGTTAATTAAATATTAAAATAATGCTAACTCATGCATAACTAACAGAGTTTGCACACACAAACACAATATCCGATATAAAATCAGTGCCTTCTATAAAACTGTCCTTAAAAGCGATGCAAGGCCACAATGCCCTGCATCAGCATTCTTCAACTCGAAACCGAATTGTCATTACCGAAGACACTTAATTAACTAAATTGATGCATTAACGGGATGAGATAACTAAATGTGTGCTTAACTCTGTGTTTGCCCTCGAGCAGAGAGAAAAATTATGCAACGTTTCTGAATAAATAGAAAATACAATTGCATACTTTGTGGTAAAAGTTTGAGAATTTTTAATTTGTTTCGACAACGATTGCACTGCAAATTGACATAATTGAATATCGATATTGCTTGTCTGCCGTCGGCCAACGCTGGGAAACGTTTCATCTGGTTCAATTCAAGTTGTAATGGATATGCGAGTACTGCGAGTGTGTGTGAGTACGTAAACTGTCACTTTTAAATCTGATAAGCTGCTAATAAATTTACGCCAACATGTCAATATTATTAACTTAAAAGATTTGCTGACGACGATAACATATGTTTATTGCCGAAACTGTCAATAATATGTTATCTTAACAGGCAATAACATAATCCCCCCGCATAAGTATACATATGTTGTGGGCGTGATGGTGGGCCTTAAAGTATGCTGTATGTATTATTTAAGACAAGTAGACACAACACAAGAGATTTAAAAGAAATTCACTGTGTGTTTATGTTTTTTTTCTAACTTGAGAAAATGAAGTGACTTTGAAAGTGATTTCGTTTGAATTTGTTGCATATTTTATCATTTTATATTTTATTTAGTTGCATTTGTGTGTATACGTAGAAATTAATGGATAATTTGAGACTATTTAAATAGTATGCAATGGTTTTATGGGATATCCTAGCAGACACATAAATCTTAAATTTTAATTGGTAAAGTGCTCTTAGTTTTGTGAAATTATAATTCAGGAAAATTGAAAAAAAAAAAAATCACAAAATAATTTGTTTTCATACAGGTTGGCTCATTTAAAATGTTAAATTTGAACTACCGATTACTTTGACTTTGAATGGTAGAAGAAAATTAATTTTTATTTTTCAGTTTTCTGTTTGACATTTGTAAAATGGGACGCCACACGCTCCAACAAAATTAGGAAGTATTACAAACTTACTTCCAAAGCAGTAAGTCTTCAACGTAAAATGTAAGAAATTTTCGTGGAAAATTTTCGTATATCATATGAAGCTCATTTTCATCTCGGTGGCTATGTCACTAAGCAAAATTGCCGCATATGGGATTCATAGAACCCACACGTGACTATTCACAAGTCAATGCATCTACAATCGGTCACTGTTTGGTGTGGATTTTGGGCTGGCGGTATCACTGGGCAATTTTTCTTCGAAAATGTCAACGGTGAGCGATACCTTGACATGTTCAATGAATTTTTGTTTCCAAAAATTCAAGAGAATGACATGGACGACATTTGGTTTCAACAAGACTAGGCTTAATGCTACACAGCCAACGCAACCATCGATACTGTATTTGAAAATCGAATAATCAGCCGAAATTGTGATGTCAATTGGCCGCCTCGGAGCTGTGATTTGAGCCCGTTGGATCATTTTAATTAATTTTAAATGGTACATACTTCAATCCTTTGATAAATTGTTTAGATTTTTGCTGATTATTGAGATCTAATAAGCTTTTCTATTTTTTGTCGTTTTGATATAATCACGTTTAAAATTTTTTGATAAATTGGGAGTTGAAATAATATTGCGTTAAATATAGGGTCCGCCATCTAACGTTTTTTTTTTTTAAACAATTCAACCATTGGACTATTATTTGTGGGGTGCCCTCAGCAGCCATTTGAATGAAATTATTTTCCATTATTAACCAGAAGGATTGTACTTTCAAATAAAAAAAAGAAATTTTAGAAAATATTCAGTAGTTTTTTTTATAGCATTTTCAAATAAAAAAGTTATTTGTTGAAATATGTGGTTTCTAGAGCGGAAAAAGTAAATCATAGGAGACATTGGTATGGAGTCCGCCATCTAACGTTTTTTTTCAACTATTCAACCGTTGCACTATTATTTGTGGGGTGCCCGAGGCAGCCATTTGAATGAATTTATTTTCCATTATTAACCGGAAGGATTGTACTTTCAAATAAAAAAGAAATTTGAGAAAATATTCAGTAGTTTTTTATAGCATTTTCAAAAAAAAGAGAAAAGTTATTTGGCGGACCCTATATTACTTTTTAATTGTGAATTTTTCTACGAATTGAGGAATGTCGTTTCTATTCTATAATCTGACCAATTTATTATGTCCACTTTGTTGAACTAGAAATTGTTTCAAAAATAGAAAATCATTTTTCACGGGTTATGGTCAATTTAACAGTAAAAAAATAAGATTGTTTCAAAAAAGTGTGTTCATTCAATCGCCTGTAACTCCTGAAATACTGTGCCGATTTTAGTGGGCTATACCTTGTTTGTAAATTTATAATTTATATTCAATTAAAAAAGTGAAGCTCAAAAATATACACCGACAATTCAATTTAAGTTTATTCAGCTCATTATGATTTTTTCTTTTTAAAGTTTTATCTAAAAATATTTAAATTAAATGCAAATTACGCAAGTCCCCAATAGTGGCAAGGAGAGGATAAAATGTCATCATAAATTTTTCCAAAAAATGTTACATTTGAAAGTAAAAAAAACTTCAAAGTATACAGAAAATTAGGCTCTGAACTTAGAATCTTGAAGTTATAAATTAAGCAGCCCCACAGCCCCTAGTCTTGCTGAATATAAATAGTTTTCCACACCAATTTACCAAACATATGCTACATAAATTAGTAAATAGCCTTAAAGTAGGCAATATATTGCATACAGCAGCAGCTCTGAGAACTATGCACTGACCTTTTGGATATCGATTTATCATTTTTGATATCTTTCTTTGACAAAAGAATTGCATTCCACAAATGTTTTACTTTAGACGAAGAAAAGCCGTGAAAGGTGAAACTTACAGATTTCAATTTGTAAAGCCAAAAAATTAAATAATGGTTTAAGGCGTTAATTTAGCATTATTATACCCTCCACCTCCAGGATGGGGTATACTAACTTTGTCATTTCGTTTGTAACACCTTGAAATATCGACCTGAGACCCTATAAAGTATATATATTCTTGATCATCATAAAATTCTAAGACGATCTAGCCATGTCCGTCTGTTGAAAGCACGCTAGCATCTTAACGAAAGGAGCTAGAACGTTAAAATTTTCCATAAATGCGTCTTATAGTCGTAGATTGGTTGGGATTGAAACGGCGCAAAATCGGCCCAAAGGGAAAATTTTTTCCCCCACAAGGACTAAAAATACCCATAATAATCCCTAATATTTTAGCGTAGTTAAGCATGTTTTTTGAATATGTCTTCTTATAAAGGGTGTTTTTTATTGGGGTATAGAACTTCGAATTGAAATAAAACACAAGAAAATCGTTTTAATGTCCATCAATTTGGCTTTATTGGAAGGATAATTTTATGCCATTAATGTTTAAATAGCATTTATAGCAAAAACGTGCGCCATAAAGGGATTCTTATTTGTAGGTGAAATGGGGCAAAAATGGGATAAAAATGGTACATATTAAACGACAACAGCTAGAAATACGAAATTCGGTGTGCACATTCCTCTAATTGAGTAGATACATAATATAACAGAATTTTTTCCAAATTCGTACTTTTAAGGGGTAAAATGGACAAAGAGCGATAAAAATGGTACCGACCAAACGGCAGTACCTAGAATAATGAAATTCGGTGTATACATTCCTCTGATTGCATAGACAAGTAAAATACACGGATTTTACAAAATTCGTATTTTTTAGGGTTAAAATGAAAAAAGGGGATACAAACAGTACCAATCAAAGACCCAGAGTCATGAAATTCGGAGTATTCATTCCTCTGACTGTGTGGACATGGAATATAAACTGATGTTTGCGAAATTCGTACTTTTTGGGGTCAAAAGAGAAAAAGGGGATAAAAATAGTACCAACCAAATGACCGCAGCTGGAGTCATGAAATTCGGAGTATACATTCCTTTGACTACGTAGACATGAGAAATAAAATGTTTTTTTTTTAAATTCGTACTTTCAAGGGATACAATGTGTACGGAGGGATAAAAATGGTACCAACCAAACATCTACACCTGGAATGACCGCAGCTAGAGTCATGAAATTCGGAGTATACATTCCTCTGACTGCGTAGACACGGAAAATAGACGAATTTTTCGAAATTCGTACTTTTTGGGGTTTTGTCCAAATTCGTGCATTTTCTTTTACGGCAAAAAATGATTGAATCATGAAGTTAGGTTATTTTGCACTATGTACGTCTGATAATGGATTTTCAAAATTAGTACTTTCGGAATTAAAATAGATTGGAAATACAACCAACTGTAGCACCCACTATCTACCAATATTTATGGTATTTAAGCTTTTTGAAAATATAAATATAGGAATACTTATTTTTTGATTTGAAATAATTAAAATATTATATTTATTTATAAAATTATTTTTTCAATATTTGCATTTATTTTGGTTTGGCTATATAAGAAAACAGATTTATGTACCTCCTTCTACGAAAACCGACAACCTCTGTGGAATGCAATCCATGGTGGAGGGTATATAAAGTTCGGCCCAGCCGAACTTAACGCCGTTTTTACTTACTTTTTAAGATTCCATCACATATATATATCATTTTCTGATGTATTTTAGCTTTCTTAACTCGAAAACGACAATAAAAAAATTGTGGATATTTTTTTTTAATTTTTTTTAATAAAATGTCAATTTTCGCAGAAGTTATCTTTAATACTTGTGCTCTCATTTTTGGAATATTTGTCAATTAATGCCAATTATGATGGAAAGTGTGGAAACAGTGGTTTAGGAACAGTCTCCAAAAATTTAGAATTTTTTTTTGCAAAAAAACCCTTTTTTACTGGCTTGAAAAATATTATTAAAAATAGAAAATAATCTGAAAAAATATTTTCTTCTATTACTTCATTCTTTCAAGCAACTACTAGTTCAACATTTCTAAGGTGCATTTTATTTGCCTATATCAAATCTAGCATCTCATGCCTCACACAAATCCTTTGGTCAGCACTCCGAATTAAATTTTTGTTGTAATTAGGATTTTAGAGCGGTTCGAATTCATATCGGAAGGTACACTTGTCTGGGGACTTTGAAAATTATTTTTTAAAATTTGGATCCTGACTTTTTGAGAGAAATATATAAAATCTACTTTTTAGTTTTGGCCAGAAAGAGTGGTTCGTCAGACCTATGTGCACTGTACGTGCCATAAGTGCACTCTCCGGTGAAGGATTTGCAAGATTTGGCTAGGGTACAATTATTTCTGTCATAAAGTTTGTAAAAAAATGAAATACCGTTCGGAGACTCTCATGAGTTGCCAAAACTGAAAATTGAATGACAATCGAAGCGACCTAAGATTTTTGTAAATTTATGCTATGTTTTGCGCCATACTAAGCTTCAAATGGCCAGCATATCGAGGATAATATAGACATTGTCATATTACAACTACCTTTCCCTACTTAGTTGAGCATATAACTATTGCTTATTCCACACAATTAATTGTGTGCCTCACACTCTTACTCTTCTCCCCAAAAGTATGCCATGAAATATTCATAACAACAATACCTTGAAAGTATGCAATATTTCCTTAAATGTTACAATATCCGTGCAACATGCAATTGCAAAGCAAAACATTTCGTTTGTATTCTTTCGTTCTTGTTTTTGCTGCTTTTTCATTTCTTCAGCATCATCGAGTTTCCTTTCTGCCGTTAAGCTCACTTTATCGCCAGCCAAACAATTGCCATAAAATTAACTGCATTTATTGTTATGCCTCGACACCCGGCCATTTCTTTTTCCACTCATCCCACCCCTTCACCCTTCTCAACCGTCGACATGCCATGCCAGGGCCCGGTGCGCAATGCTGCATGTTCGTATGATTGGCACTTGGCCAAAAAAATGTAGATCTGCCACAAAATGTGTAGCAACGGCATTCAACCATAACGCAAACTGCACTGCACGGCAATTGTTTGCGGCATAAAAGCGTTAAAGCAGACATTAACAATTGTTCACTTTGCGCTCGTGTTTGACTGGCTGAAACCGGGTGCAATCAACACAAGACTCATCGTTTTGTGGGGATGTCAAAGATGAGGCACAGGCAAAAGGTGCAAAAAGCAACAACATAGGGCAAGCAGCCAGGGCACTAACGGCTGTGGCAGCATCATTATTTACCAGCGCCACCACTTGCCGTGGTAGATGCTACCACCAACGACTGCTTACAGTTGCAGCTCACGAACATTACGTTGAACCTGGCTGTTGGTTGGTGTGTGTGTTCGAGAGCTACTGCATTGTTTGCTTGGTTTGTTGCATGTGGCAAAATGATGTTGACCGTAATGTTAACATTTCCGGTTCCTCTTCAGCGGGGATTTTCTTTGTCGGCAGGGGTTTTTGTAAATGGCGACAGCTAAAATCGCTTATCAAGATGTTATAAAGAAATTATTTACAATCAACAACATCAACTGCATAGGACGGGAGTGCAAAAGGCAATAAAAATTACTTTCGAACACTTAAATGTATCAATAAGGATTTTTTGGTCGTTGCAAGTAATTGAAATTGGCGCCAGACATGAGAGATGAGGAAGAAAAATAAGGCAAAAAAGAAGCAACGAGAGAGAGAGAGAGCGGAATGAGCAAAACGACCACCGTATGAAAAGGAAAGTCTAGTTTGGGATTTTATGAAAACCACTGTTCTATAGGAAATATCAGGGCTAAGTGTATTGTTGTTTACTTGTCTAGGAAAAATGGCAAGTGCTAGGAATATGTTCAGCAAAGGCACACTTAATATTTATACTCTTATTTTGGAAATACAGTACGATAATCGCAACTAATTACTGCCCATGCTTGTTGCAATAACCAAACCCCAAATTGACCTTTGACTAAATTGACCACAGACTAAACTCAATAGATTTATTGAACTGTTTACAGCCTTTCGTTTGGATTTTTTGATTTATTAACACCATATTGCAAAGGTATGAAAGTAAGACTCTAGGTTTCGGAGTCGGCGAATTTTTTCTGGATAATTAGGGTTCGAATGAGCTCTCAGAAATTCTAAAAATATCCTTTTGAAAATTTCTTTCGACATTTAATGAAATAGAGTTGATTGGATTTAGAAAAATTGGATAACTGAAATACTAGAAATGTCTTATAATACCCGGCTTTGATATCAACTCTGAAAAATATAAGCTACCCAGCAAACACTTAGTAATAACACTTCACTATTTTTAGCATTACCTAGTAATGACAGCTCGTTACGCCCTGTATTATTTTGAAGTATGAAATAATTACTTCCTTATAATGATTTAAGTAATTAATTATTGGTAAGTTACATTTCATAGAAAATTAATTTTCTACATTTTTGTGGTGAGTCAGAGATTAGCAGTATGGTTGTTATCGCAGGCTTAACGAAAAACAGCCCTAAATTCTGTACTCTGTACTAAAATGTCTAATTTAATAAAAATATTGTTGTCATCACTTATTAAACCCATTATTGATAATATTTACATTATGTGGTTAGTTATCAATAATGACTTATTTTGTATCTTCCTGAGGCCACTTACTTCAAAACTCGTTTAGATGTCCTTATTTATTAACTTTTTGTAAGCGTGCGTGGAAGAACTTATTTCTCAACTCTTTGTAAGCGTGCGTGGAAGTACTTATTTCTTAACTTTTTGTAAGCTTGCGTGCAAGTACTTATTTCTCAACTCTTTGTAAGCGTGCGTGGAAGAAATTATTTCTCAACTCTTTGTAAGCGTGCGTGGAAGTACTTATTTCTCAACTTTTTGTAAGAGTGCGTGGAAGTACTTATTTCTCAACTTTTTGTAAGCGTGCGTGGAAGTACTTATTTCTCAACTTTTTGTAAGCGTGCGTGGAAGTACTTATTTCTCAACTTTTTGTAAGCGTGCGTGGAAGTACTTATTTCTCAACTTTTTGTAAGCGTGCGTGGAAGTATTTATTTCTCAACTTTTTGTAAGCGTGCGTGGAAGTAGTTATTTTTTACAATCCCTTTATAAAAGTAATTAGAAACGAATCCGAAAAATAAGCAGCGAAGGGTTTTGGTTTTTCCTTATTCCCCACATTACTTTGTAATGAGAGTTCCGGAGACATCCCCTTTTGGAATTTTGATTTCACGAAAACGTTGATTATCCAAGAATATTTACAATTGTCCAAATAAGTTATTTAACGAATATCCGTTAACACAATAATGAAGCGGGAAACCAATTAAGTAAAAACTGCAAGGAATGCCTACAGTTGGTGGAAGTTCATATCCTGCACTAATCTCTACTAAAAAACATGATTTTAAGTTTCATATGTCGATGATTTCAATTGAATTGATAGTCATTTCGATGACATGACATCAATTGTAGTAAATATCGCTGTAAATTTCCACATATCGGTGTCTGCGAGACGACTATATGGTTTCTTAATAATGCTTCGTACTTGATTAAATTCAAAGTATCTTTATCTATCCGGAAGTTAGAAAACGAACATTACAAGTTTTGTATAGAAGTTGCGATAATCGAGACCATAATTTGCGATTATAAAGACTTCAATGCTAATATTTAGTTGGTTGCAAACAACGAGCAGCGATAACAGGTGTTTGGGATCAACGAGCTCGCACTGTATATATAAATAAATATAAAAATAACATTTTAATTAAAAATAAAAATTTTAAATAAAAATAAATAAATCGTAATTATTTTAAACCACGATTATAAGGCAAGGCTACCACTATGATTATACTATAGGGTGGCGCAGAATGAGCTATATGGTTCAAATGGTTTATAACCTTTTTTCCATGCTTTATATAAGGTTACTTTCTATATATGTTTGTGTGCCACAAAATTTGAAATCAATTTTTGAAAGCTTTTTTCTCAACCAATTTTGCTCAAATTTTGCACACTTAATCATTTTCGATGACAATACAAGGAAATGGAAAAATTTGACCAATTGGACAAAGGGGCGTGGCACCTCCCATACAAAGATAAAACCTATTATTGAATATTGTCAGTTCTATGACACCTAGAGTGCTGAAATTTTGTGTAAGTGCATCTAGCATCAATGTGCATAGCTGTGCCAAAAATGGGCGGTATTGGAAAAGTGCATCCAGCATCAATTCGCATAGTTGTGCCAAAAATGGGCGGTATTGGAAAAGTGGGCGTGGCATCTCCCATACGAAGTTAAAACCTATTATTGAATATTGTCAGTTCTATGATACCTAGAGTGCTGAAATTTTGTGTAAGTGCATATACCATCAATGTGCATAGTTGTGCCAAAAAGGGGCGGTATTGGAAAAGTGGGCGTGGAACCTCCCATACGAAGTTAAAACCTATTATTGAATATTCTCAGTTCTCTGACACCTAGAGTGCTGAAATTTTGTGTAAGTGCATCTAGCATCAATTCGCATAGTTGTGCCAAAAATGGGCGGTATTGGAAAAGTGGGCGTGGCATCTCCCATACGAAGTTAAAACCTATTATTGAATATTGTCAGTTCTATGACACCTAGAGTGCTGAAATTTTGTGTAAGTGCATCTAGCATCAATTCGCATAGTTGTGCCAAAAAGGGGCGGTATTGGAAAAGTGGGCGTGGCACCTCCCATACGAAGTTAAAACCTATTATTGAATATTGTCAGTTCTATGACACCTAGAGTGCTGAAATTTTGTGTAAGTGCATCTAGCATCAATTCGCATAGTTGTGCCAAAAATGGGCGGTATTGGAAAAGTGGGCGTGGCACCTCCCATACGAAGTTAAAACCTATTATTGAATATAGTCAGTTCTATGACACCTAGAGTGCTGTAATTTTGTGTAAGTGCATCTAGCATCAATGTGCATAGTTGTGCCAAAAATGGGCGGTATTGGAAAAGTGGGCGTGGCACCTCCCATACGAAATTAAAACCTATTATTGAATATTGTCAGTTCTATGACACCTAGAGTTCTGAAATTTTGTGTAAGTGCATCTAGCATCAATGTGCGTAGTTCTGCCAAAAATGGGCGGTATTGGAGTAGTGGGCGTACCACCTCCCATACGAAGTTAAAACATATTATCGAATAGTGTCAGTTGTATGACACGTATAGTGCTCAAATTTTGTGTAAGTGCATCTAGCATCAATGTGCGTAGTTGCGCCTAAAATGGGCGGTAATGCAAAAGTGGGCGTGGCACCTCCCATATGAAGTTAAAACCAAAATTACACCTACTGTAATTTTGTGTAAGTGCATCTAGCATTAATGTGCGTAGTTGTGACAAAAATGGGCGGAAATGTGGGCGTGGTACCTCCCATACAAACCACAAATTAAAAATCTATTATTTCTGCTCCTGATAACGCAGTAATTTTTCCTTCTACAAAAGATAACTAAAAAAGAATTTCTAGGCCCAATAGAATTCTGCTTGCATAAAGCATGGATTTGAAAAAAAAAAAATTTTGATTTACTAGTTATTTATGCGATTATTACAATTTTTTAATACAGTATTTTATTGCAGAATTTTTTGCAATTAGCTTTGAAAAATAATATCCTGTAAGTGATGTCCATTTTCTGCTTCGCACATACGTGCTATTTTTAGCATATTTTCAATAACAGAGATGAGACACCACTTTCGTTTCAAAAAAATATAAAATTATCATTTCGGAGGATACACCGCACCAAACAGTACACTTAAGTGGGTGTGATTGTCGCTGATGAACTACTCTTAATTCCCCAAGTCTCCTTCACAAAATCCTAAAAAAAAAACAAAGAAAGAATAATAATTAAAAAAGTTAGAAAGAATTCAAACCATATAGCTCATTCTGCGCCACCCTATAGTATAATCATAGTGGTAGCCTTGCCTTATATATATCGAAAAAAATACCCTAAATATTGGGGGATAGTGGGGACATTTTCACCTACAGCCGTTTGGTTGGTTGTATTTCTATTCTAGCTTAATTCCAAAAGTGCACACAGTGCAAGACAACCTATCTTCATGATTCTAGTCCGCTACCATCTTCTCATTTTTGCCGTAAAAGTAAAGAAGAAAGTACGAATTTGGAAAAATCTTCTTATTTTGCGTATCTATGCAGTCAGAGGAAAGTATTCGCCGAATTTGAAGTTTGAACTTCGAAGTTTGACTTTCGAAAATCTCTTTATTTTACGTGTCTACGTTATTAGATAGATCAACACACCGAGTTTCATCATTTTAGTTGCAGCCGTTTAGCTGGTACCATTTTTATGTTCACATTGTATCCCTTGAAAAAACGAATTTGATTTTTTTTATTTTTCGTATCTACGCAGTCGGAGAAATGTATAGAACGAATTTCATGATTCAAGCTGCGGCCATTTGGTTGGAAAATTTTTTATCACCTTTTTCCTTTGACCGATCTACAACCATTAGACACATTTAGGGAAAATCTTAACCTCCTAGCTCATTTCCTTCGACAGCTAGCGTGCTTTCAACAGTAGGACGGACGTACGTGACTAGAATTAGAATTTTATGACGATTAAGAATATATATACTTTATAGGGTCTCAGGTCGACATTTCATGGTGTTACAAACGGAATAACAAAGTGGAGTGTATAAAAGTAGAAAAAAATCAGAAAACATATTTTGGAAAACATAATTTTTAGGGGTGTTTTCAGAAGCGCTTAAATAAATTTTTGGCATATTTGTCAACAAAATACATATTTGTCAATAATTCCCAAAGTGGGGAAAATATGTTCCAAATGGAATATAAATTACAAAAATTCTAATTTAAAAAAATGAACTTATCAAAATCTTGCCTTTCTTTTGGGACTTCAGTGTAACTTTTTGATATCGTCCGATAAGGCTCGGGTTAGATCTTAATCTTCAGTAATTTTATTAAGTTTAATTTGAAAGCGCCCATCTCACGGTCGGATAAGTTTATTCAACTTTATGACTTAGTAAAGGGTGTGTCATTTAAATTAGAACCGGCTATAAAAATCAATCCATTTCCAATCAAATGCATAATTCAAAATGTCACATTATTCTGAAATTTTCATTTGTCACAATCCAAAAGAGAATTGCTTTTCGCGGAAAAGTGTAATTAACTGTTTTTTTTTTTTTCTAAAACCATTGAAACACAATTTCATACAACTTAACCATTAAACCTGCAAGAAATCCTCTCAACGAGCCAAGCCGAACACTAGTCCACCTATTTAAAAAAATTTAATCTTTCTTTAATTTGCATTTTACACTTCAATTCACTGCCAATCTTAGAAAGGAAATCTCTTCTGTGTCTATATGAGCACATTAAAATTACACACACAAACACAATACCAAAAAAAAACAGAAAAGAAAACCGAAGCAACAACACTAACAATGCCTGGGAATAACACTGGATTAGGGATGATGTGAATCCTTATTGCAGTTATCGTTAACCCTCATTCGTAGTGATTCACTCGCTTACACGCAACATGCTTAACCTACCATTAAACTCTCTTGCGCACATACACACTCACAAATCCGTGGCTAAACATTCACACTCATACTAACTCATATTCATAATGACCTTAATCTAGCAGTTTTCATTAAAAATGCATCATCATTGCTGGCTGCTATAACAATATTGAACTTTATACTGAACAGAGAGAGACAGAGAGAGAGGGGGGAGAATAGAAAAATAAAACAACGAAGAATTACTAAATATTAGTGGGATGTACGTTGAGATAAACGAGGTTTGCATGACAGTTTTAGGTTAACATCACATGATGAGTGCAATGAATTTAGGAAAGTTAACTTTGTGGAAACACTTTTGCCACCCATATATATAGATAGATCTTATCGATCGAGTATTGCATTTTCATATACAAATAAACACTTATTAAAATGGGCCGCGAAAAAAATTGCCAACCTCCAGATATGAAGAGGTGAGTGTTTATTGATAATCTGCAAAATATTCCGTGGGGCTGAAAACACTTCTACACATTTGTGGCATTTTTGTCCAAAATTATTTCTAATTAATAGCCCCTTGCAAGCACTTTAAATATAATTATACACTCCACGAGAGTATTATGTCGTTGTGCATTTGTTTGTAACACCCAAAAGGAAGAGTGATAGACCCTTTGTTAATTATACCGATCGGCTTAGGATCACTTTCTGAGTCGATTTAGCAATGTCCGTCTGTCCGTCTGTCCATCTATTGTTGTAATCACGATACAGGTCGCAATTGTAGCCAGCACTAAACGAAACTTTGCACAACGAAGTTTTTCGGAACAAGGACGAACGCTATTTAATTTGAAGAAAATCGTTTCAGATTTAGATATAGCCCCCGTACGAATTTCACACCCGATTTGACCCTTTTCACTCTAGATACCACATATTTCAAAATATTTTCTTCAAAATTGGCAAAACATCTTATAGTTCAACTAGAAACACCTGTGGTAAAAATGGGTCAGTTCGGTTCAGATGTATATATAGCTCCCATACAAATTTCGTTCCAAATTTGAAATTTTCCGCTCTAGAATCCACATATTTTAACAGATCTTCTTCAAAACTCGCAAAACACTTTATGTTTAAACTAGAAACATCTGCGGTCAAAATAAGTCAGATCGGTTCAGATTTATATATAGCTCCCATACAAATTTCGCTCCCAATTTGAATTTTTCCGCTCTAGAATCCACATATTTTAACATATTTTCCAAAATTTTCAAAAAATCTTTTATTTAAAATAGGAACACCTATGGTGAAAATAAGTCAGATCGGTTCAGATTTATATATATATAAAGAATTTCTTAAAATTGAGCATAACAGGTTATACTTCAACTGGAAGAACTTATTGTGAAAGTTAGTCACTTCATTCCATGTTTGGATATAGCCCCGAAACAAATATTATTCTCGATTTGACAAATTAGACCTGTGATTAGGAAACATACAAAATTTTTTCCCGTTTTCACTTTTTTACTGAATTGAATTGTATTCCGATAGAAAGTGGAGTGTATCATATAGTCGGCCCGCCCGACTTTAACCTTTCCTTACTTGTTTTTTTCTTGTCTTAGAATAACTAACTCATTGGCCGTATTACACTATGAAACAAAAAACAAAATGTTGCGTTCGAAACCACAATTTTTTGTGCAGTGAAGAATTTTAATTTTTTACAAAAATTTAAATTTTCGTCGAAGGTTCCTTTAATATTTGTACCCTCATTTTGGAAACATTGGTCCGATCATACCTGCTTATATGTTCAATTTATTAGTATGGCAACAAATCTTGCGAAATTCACTTTCACATAGTGACAGCTGTTTAGGCATATTCTCCAAAAAATTGAGAAAATATTAAATGTAGATGCAAAATGATCGTAGATATCGTAGAAACAAAAAACAGGGAAAAAGTATATTATTCTATTTAGTAAAATCTAACATCAAAACGCATCAAACAATGTTAATATGTACAATATTTATGAATAAATGTAGAAGTTATAAGATGCCAACAATTTTTTAAATATTTGATTTGAACTGGGATATTGTCCTGGCTCAAGACCATTTTGCATCTATATTTAATAGAATGCAAATTTATTTACAAATGGCATGGTGACATTTATTACTTGGCTGCAGACTACCACGATCATGATTTCGACCATGTCAAAAGTCTTTTCAAGTGGCTTCGCAGCGACTTTTCAACATCAAACCCGGCCTCTATAAGGAGATAATTCACACAATCGAACGAGAATCACAACGCACTTGCCGAATTTGCGGATTAGGATTGTATTTTAGATACATGGTTTCTTCGGAGAATTTTATGTAGTTTACGTTTTTGCTATACGATTTTAAACATAAAATAGCATCCCGGCCTAATGTATAGTATATTATCAGCAATACGAGCGGTTTTAAAGTGAATTAACAAATATTGACACTTTGGGACTAGTTCTTTGACATATTACTATCGACATATATCAGGATAGGTACGTATATAGCAATTTCCACCAATTAAGCGTAGGTAATCTATACACCTTCTCAATTTTCAGTTTTTTGCCCTTCAATCCGCAATTACTTTATTCCCATATAGGTAACTATTTTATTGAGTTGAATTATTACCATCATATTACAAATATACGCCCCAACCTCCTCTCTTTCGATGGAATTCTTCAAAAACTTTTCAATGAAACATATTTTAAATGATTTTGGCGATTGTTGCTGTTCGTGCATTTAAAGTTTATTAATGTTCAAACAGTTGAAAAGTTCTTTATTTTAGAGGCTATTCTATTAACCTACATATATCTCGGAAGCCAGACATCGCATTGCATTTTCGCTTAGTTCAAACAATACAAGTGCTTTTGAAGTATTATTTTACGTTAAAATAATTCTGTTTTCGTTTCATTCACTTTATTCATTTATACCTTAAGACCCACAACAAAAGATTGCAGTAGTAAATTTATTATAATCCTAAAAGTATGCATTACAAAATACACATATTCCAATGAGTTGATATCTTTATGAGAATGGCTTGACAGGATATTTGAAATAATTTGTTAATTAACAAACCACGGTAGACCATTTTTCCCAGATATTTTGCAAATGTTGAGCTGATATATTAAGCATTGGTTATTTATTAATTTATAGGAGTTGGTTACCCTCGATTAAAAGATACAACGAGTTTTAGTAGAGTTTTCGAAATCGTAAAAAATAAAAATTTGCATACGGGCTTTGTACGTGTTACTGGTAATTTTTATTTAATTGCGGACTCAAATGAATGAAATAGGTAATGATTTATATTAATGTATATATTCAAATAAGAAATATATTAAGATTTTTTGTAAATACATTTTTTATAAGAAATGCGTGTGAAATTTCAAGGCCCATTTCCAAACCAGCTTCACTTTCTTATTAATATATAAACTCTCAATATTTGAAATCACGCTCCATTATAGAAAAAACCCTCCTTCCGCTGTGTCATTAAAGTACATATATATAACTCTGGGAAAAAGTGTACCCTGTAATGAATATAATGCCATAAAAATATTGTTATTGTTGTTGGCGTTCTCGTTCTCGTAGTCGTCTGTTCTACGGCGTTGATTTTCTTCCCTAGTTCTTCCTTAAGAACATGGCAACATTGTTTCTGATAATAAAAGTAAAATTTTATGCGAAACAATTGTAGATAATAACCAAAATGACTCCAAGGAATGGTTAAACAAAGCGAACACACACAAAATAAAATCAAAAAAAAAAAACTACCGAAAGACAACAAAGTAAAGTAATCAAGCCAAGCCAGAATGGAACATGGAAAATAAAGAAGCAGGCGACGACGACGACGGTGACGACTATGACCAAGGGGGTTAGGAGATGAGAAATTAAAAATAAATTGTTATTACTTTTATTTATAAACATTATAGGAAACGAACACAAAGATATTTTTTGTTTTAATGAAGATGCAAAAAGTTTTGTCCGGTTTTTTTTGGGGGAAATGAAAACAAGTCAAAAGGGCATTTTAAATTCAAAACATGGAATAGATTGAATTTTTCTATCTATCCGTTTGAAAGGAATACTAATTGAAAGTGCTAAATTAAAGAAACTACTGGATACTTTTGGAGGAGTGTGGGGCGGGGGGTTTGATGGTAATGTAAAATAGAAATGTTATAGCATATTTTAGGGGGTTTGTTTTGCGGAAAACTTTATAAAGAATTATGCTATGAGTACTTTGAAGGAATTTTAAACATTTTTTCTTTGATAGTCAACAAAATGTTGTATAAATATAAAATAAATATGTTGGCTGGACGCATACAATTCACAAGTTATGATCCCAGGTTGTTGCTGTTGATATTAAATTTATTCTGCATTTTGTAAAAGTGTTGCATACATTCAGGATGAACATGTGAGTGTGTGTAGAAGTATGGTATATTTTTAGGCAGATTTGTTAGAAGTAGGTAATATTGCATCAAAGATTCTCAAGTAGATTTTCCGTAATTTCAATTTTCCAAATTTTTCATACATGCTTACTCTATAAGCATATATTTTTTGTTTTTATTAAATTATTATTAATTTTATTATTAAATTTTAAGGGAATTGTATTTCTATATTATCTCCAGTTACACTGCATTTAAAAAACATGTCCTTCTTCTAGGCCATCTCCCAACAGCATGCATTTGCCCATACCACCAGCTTGTTGTTTAAAGAATTCCCTCACCTTAAGGACTCCACGAGACGAGACAAGACAAGACATGACAAGTTATTAAGAACAACCACAATCTAAAGCAATTCCCAGAAAATTTTATTAAAATTCCCATCTCAAACAATTTGGAAGCATTTTATTTTATTTTCGGTAGCTTTGTTTTCGTAGGGCAATTTCTCATTTAGGGTCGTTCGCTATCCCTCTGGCCACTGCCATTTGAGAGCCATGTTTAGTTTGGCGCAAAAATCTTGGCAATTTTCTTAGCTGCAAACTATCAACAACAATCATCCTTGTTATCCTTGCTGCAATGTTGTGTCAAACAGTGGTAGTGCAGTGGCCAACAAGAGCCACAAACAAAAATAGACAAGAAGGATAGCTGGTACGTACGTACAATTGTGCAAAAATATAACATAATTTTTTCCTTAAGGATAAACATAATTGAACGAGCAAAAGTTTTCCTTTCCTTGCTCGCACACACACACACACAGCGCGAAAACGTTTTGCTGTGCGCCAGCGACATGGGCCGGCAAAGGCGAAGGAAAACTTATTTAGGAAAAACTTATACAAATATTGTGCCTTTGGGGATATTGGCGGGTATGCTGCCATAGAGGCGATAGACACAGCACTAATGATAGGAGGGCAGGCATAATAATGAGAGTTATAAATCAGGAATTGAAATGTTAATCTATTTCGATATGCCTATGATCAGGAGCGAATATGTTGTTTAATAATGTATTTTATTAGTTAAATCACAGAAGTATTGCATACATTCCGGAGCATCGCCACTTTGCTGGAGTTTCGTTGTATACTTATGAGATTGTATTGAAATACTATATATTACATACTTCCAGGCTCTTTAATAGCATATTCTCGATAAAAATGTCCCTCCATGTTTTTGGTCTTTATCCAAATTAGATTTTACCAAAGTAAATAGAGTCGTGATTTAATGTATATAAGGTGGGCTATTTAAAATTTTAAATAAAAATCGCCTAAAAACCGATCTTACCCACTTTCACAATAGGTTTTTTACTTGGATTATAAGCTGTTTAAAGAAAATCGGGAACAATATGCGGTTTCTAAAGCGGAAAAAGGGAAATCGGGAGCGACATTTGTATGCGGACTATATCAAAATCTGAACCGATCTTACCCACTTTCAACATAGATATTTCCTTCAATTATAAAATGTTGTTCCAATTTTAAAGAAAATCGGGAACAATATGCGGTTTCTAAAGCGGAAAAAGGGAAATCGGGAGCGACATTTGTATGGGGACTATATCAAAATCTGAACCGATCTTACACACTTTCAACATAGATATTTCCTTCAATTATAAAATGTTGTGCCAATTTTAAAGAAAATCGGGAACAATATGCGGTTTCTAGAGCGGAAAAGGTCAAATCGGGAGCGACATTTGTATGGGGATATATCTAAATCTGAACCGATCTTACCCAATTTCTGCACAGGTGTTTTTAGTTCGATTATATTTAATAATCTGGAGCGAGATCTGTATGGGGGCTATATCTAAATCTGAACCGATCTTACCTTATTTCTGCATATGTGTTTATAGTTGGATTACGAAGGAGGAACCTTGGGTCCTCTCTTTATATAGTCTCCATAATCACTCAACTATTTGTGGATACATCCGACAATCTAAAATAACAAGTAAAGTATTTAAATATATTTTAGTTTCCGCTGAGGATCTCGATGATCGCAACCACCTGTTATCGCAACTGTTCGTTGTTTGCAACCAACTTAATATTAGAATTGGAGTCTTTATAAGCGCAACTTATGGTCTCGATTATCGCAACTTCTATTCAAAAGTTTTAAATGTTTTCTATTTTCCGCTGAATTAGAAGGACAGCGCATTACTAATAACCCGTATAATCGTTCCAGCAGACTCGGAAATTTGCATCAATATTTACAATAATTGATCTCTGCAAATCTCGTTTGAGATTTCTGGGAGAATCAAAGTCTTCATGAAATCAAAAGTCCAAAGTTGAAAGAGGTGCTATTTCACGAGATATCGCAAGAAATGTTGAAAAAGATATTTTTCGAATTTGTGAAAGCAAGAGAGAGATCCTAATTATACAGAAACAATTCGCCGACACCCCAAATCTAAAGTCTTACTTCATACTTTTGCAATATGGCGTTAAAAAAATCTGAATAAGTCCAAACGAAATGCTGTAAACAGTTCAATAATTCTTTTGAGTTTATTCTTCAATTTGGGGCTTGGTTATCGCAACTAATGCGGTTATTTCAATATATGTGGGCAGTAATTAGTTGCGATCATCCATTCAACGATTACTGTAGTAGTTCTGACAATGGAGATGAAGAATATATGGTCGAGCACTTCTTCTAGGACTGCCCACATCATTGAAGCTGGATCACAAGGACATCGAAAATCAACTACATGACGATATTAAAATATGTCGGCAAATGATAGAACTGAATATAGCAGAACTTTCCATGTGGTGCGATCCAGTATAAATGGTGCCTTAAGGGACAGCGTGATATATTCTAATACAAGCAGTGACTAAAATTAGAAGGAATAGAGCTAGAGCTAAAATTTCCCACACATTCCTTATATAGTCAAATTAAATCAAAAATTAGATTTTGTTTAAGTTAGTCCGCAACCACACCTAACTCCCGTGTAACATAAAATGAAAAATCGCTGTATAGTTCTTATTATAATATATACGTTTATACAAATCATTACCACTGATTTTATTTGAGTCCGCAATTAAATGAAAATGTTCAAATTTGAATATTTTTTGATTTCGAAATCTCAGATAAAACTCCTCGTATCTTTTAATTGACGGCAATCATCGCTTATGAATTAATAAATAATGCTGGAGATAATTAAATACATTGACTAAAGACAACCTTCAGATAAAGCACTATCTAAAAAGGAAAAGATAAACAGAATTGCACTCTTTTAATGCAAACGTACACTTCAATAGCTCTTGTATTCAATGCATTAAACAAAATTCCAAAACGATATATGTGCCAGTTAGAATGATAGTGGTCTAAGTCACACTTTATCCTTTCTGAGATACACAATGGTTTATGTTTGAGTCAATTGAAAAATATTTTTCCACCGAAGCATACTTTTTTTCTTAGAATATCGTGCTACTATATCGAAATTTTATAAAAAAATCGACAATGTTGGTACCTCTTAGTGAATCACTACATTCAGAGGATGTACTGATTTAGACTACTTTCATAACTCTCAAAATTCAAACATTAAAAAAATTAAAATTCATTCATTAAACAAAAAAAGTTTTTACTTTTATTCGCACAAGTAATATTTCCTTACCAAAAATGAAAGAAAACATAAAATATGTAATTTCAATATATATATATATATAAATATATATATAAATATTTACATGTTGTTCGTCAAGAAACTTTATATTGAATTTATTATTTACTTTTCAAATAATTTCATAATAAAAGTTCTTAAATTAGAGATCTGATCAAAGTAAAGAGAAAAATTGGCATGTCTCATTTTTTGAATTTTTGACTTAGACCACCATCATTCTAACTGGCACATATGTCTTCCGAGATATATGCCAATAAAATATCCTCCAAAACAATGAACTGTTTAACTGGATTTTGAATCCACCTTATCAATATTTTTCTACGATGTCGCCAAAACATAAACCAAAAATCTTAATTGGAATGTGCTTTGCAGAATTCCAATTGAGCTAGAGGGGCATCAAATTTGGAAGTTTCTGCTGCTGAAAATACACTGTTAGGCGAATGGCCACCAACCACCAGATCAATACTTCATTTTCAGGAAAGACCAATCGGAATAGTTTCACAGATTTTAAACAATCATAGTCGCACGACTGGTACACTTTTTCTAGATCGAAAAGATCCACTTTCTATTGCCATTCGTGATTTCCCAACCAAATATAACCACCATGCCCCCCAGAAGCCAACAAATAGCATCATTTCGTGTATCATTTGCCTTAATGTCTCACTTTAACAGCCTTTTTGCACTATTTTTGTGTTGTTTGTTCTTTTTCTGAATTATTTTTTTTTGTTTTGTGTGTATTTTTGTTGGCAGCCAGGACTCATCACAAACCTCCTGTGGGGATTCCCCGCGCCAAAGACAAAATACACTGAAGCAAAGAAATGAATTCGGCACGCTTCAATGGCGAGCCTTAGTGTGTGCAGGGCGCCCAACTTGATTGCCGGGCTGTTGATGATTCTTTGGTCGACTGGACGCCTAACTATTGTTGTTGTTGCTGTGGTTGTTTTGGGCATTTGGGATAACAAATTAATTTCCTTATGCCGTGGCGTTTACAGGGGGATGCACACGGACACAGGAGGGAGACATAGGAAGAGAGTTTCGGAGAGTTTGAGGGGGTGGTTGACAGGGATGGCTGGTAACAAAATAAGAGGGCTACGAAATTCTCAACAATTCTCGCGTCTGCATTGCGGCGAAACGTGGTTTTAATATCAAACAAATAAAGTGTAGCATACTTTTAGGAGGTCTACCCATGCCCGCGCAACACTCATATTTTTTGTTTTGTCGTTGACTGAAAGCAAGTAGGCAATCTCAAGTGTAAAAAATAAATAATAAAACATAACGAACTTCGTTTGCCGAGCCCGGTCAGGACCGAGGTTCTAGGATCTTTCGTTTTGAAACATGCCAACACCGAGCATAACAGTGTGTGCGTGTGTTTGTTTGTTAGGGTGTATTGATGAAAAAGAATTATTTTGAAATAATGAAGAAGAAGGTTAGAAAAGAATTATAGAAAGCCGATTCCTGCCAATTTCCCTCGTTTTTAATGTAATTTTGATAAAATATATTTTTATGGCCAGTTCAAATACTAAACAAATAATTTTCAAATATTTATTTATTTACAAATTCGCCAGAAATTTCAAATTCGTAAACTTCTCATTGAATTTGAGGAAAATCAACAGAAATTTGGCTTTTGACGATTTTTTAGTATAGATTTAATAAAATATATTTTTATGGTCAATATGCAGTTCAAACAAGTAAAAACGGGCTTAAGTTCGGCCGGGCCGAACTTTATATACCCTCCACCATGGATTTCATTCCACAGAGGTTGTCGGTTTTCGCAGAAGTGCAGTAATATTACAGGAAAATATAAATTTTTTAATATAGCCAAACCAAAACAAATACAAATAGTGAAAAAAAATTAATAAATAAATATAATATTTTAAATATTTCAAACCATTATTTATTTCAAATCAAAAAATAAATATTCTTATATTTATATTTTCAAAAAACTTAAATACCATAAATATTGGTAGATAGTGGGTGCTACAGTTGGTTGTATTTCCATTCTATTTGAATTCCAAAAGTAAAAATTTTTGAAAATCCTTTATCTCACGTACATAGTGCAAAAAAACCTAACTTCATGATTCAATAAATTTTTGCCGTAAAAGAAAAATTACGAATTTCGAAAAAAACCTTTTATTTTGCGTGTATTTGCAGTCAGAGGAATGTATACACCGAATTCCATGATTCCAGCTGCACCCATTTTGTTGGTACCATTTTTACCCCCTTGACATTTATACGCAATTAGAATTTCATCATTCTAGATGTAGTCGTTTAGTTAGTACTATTTTATCCCTCTGTACCATTGTATCCCTTGAAAGTACGAATTTCGAAACATCAGTTTATTTTCCGTGTCTACGCAGTTAAAGGAATTTATACTCCGAATTTCATGACTCTAGCTGCGGTCATTTGGTTGGTAATATTTTTATCCCCTTTTTCTATTTTGACCCCAAAAAGTACGAATTTCGAAAAATCTGTTTATTTTCCGTGTCTACACAGTCAGAGGAATGTATACTCCGAATTTCATGACTCTAGCTGCGGTCATTTGATTGGTACCATTTTTATCCCCTTTTTCCGTTTTGACCCCAAAAAGTACGAATTTCGAAAAATCAGTTTATTTTCCGTGTCTACACAGTCAGAGGAATGTATACACCGAATTTCATTATTCTAGGTACAGCCGTTTGGTTGGTACCATTTTTATCCCTCTATTCCCATTTTATCCCTTAAAAGTACGAATTTGGAAAAAATATTTTCATATTATGTATCTACTCAATTAGAGGAATGTTTCGTGTTTCTAGCTGTTGTCGTTTAATATGTACCATTTTTATCCCTTTTTTGCCCCATTTCACCCCCTACAAATAAGAATCACTTTATGGTGCACGTTTTTGCTATAAGGGGAATGCGCATACCAAATATTAAGCAAATATAAACAGACATATTCAACAAAACTGCTTAAATACTCTAAAATATTAGGGAATATTATGGGTATTTTTAGTCCTTGTTAGGGAAATTTTTTTCCCTTTGGGCCGATTTCATCCCATTTCAATCCCAACCGATCCACGCCTATAAGACGCATTTATGGAAAATTTGAACGTTATATCTCCTTTCGTTTAGATGGTAGCGTGCTTTCAACAGACGGACGGATGGACGGACATGGCTAGATCGTCTTAGATTTTTATGACGATCAAGAATATATATACTGTACAGGGTCTCAGGTCGATATTTCAAGGTGTTACAAACGGAATGACAAAGTTAGTATACCCCATCCTGGAGGAGGAGGGTTTTAAAAGGGAAATAATTTTAAAATTTTGGTTTTGAAACATGCAAACACCGAGTATAACAATGTATGTGGGTGTTTGTTAGGGTGTATTGAAGATTTAACATTATTTGTGTAATAACGAAGAAGGTTAGAAAAGAATTATAGAAAACCGAATCCTGTCAATTTCCCACGTTCATGCATTATGCAGTTCAAAAAAAAAAAACTGAAAAAAAATATTTTCAAATAAATTTTTCATTTAAAAATTTGCCAGAAATTTCAAGTTCGTAAACTTCTTCACTGAATTTGGGGAAATGCAGCATGAATTTGGCTTTTGAGGATTTTTTGTTTTTTCTTTTCTTTTAAATCCAAAACCGAGGAATCTAAATAATCTCATTTTTTCGCCACACCCTAATGTTTTGGCTTTCCCTGCGGTGTCTGGGTGTGAGTGCCTTTAAATCAGTGTGCGTGTATCTGCAATTTTGCGATTTGTGGCCAAGTGTAAACGGCTTTTTATATACATGGGGAATATTTTCCCTGCTCAGCTCAAAAATGAAATGTAAAGTTTCATATTGCTTACTGGTTGGCTGGCCATTGACTTATGCCAGTATATATTTATTAAATTGTTGCTGTTTTTTTCTTGTTGTTCTTGGACTCTTCCCTCCTCCTCCGTGGCTAGCACAAAGTGTTGCAATAAGTGTTTGTGTGGTATGGCAAAGGTTCTGCTGTTCTGCTTTTTTCACTTGCTTGCTTGCTCCCCTGGCCTGAACTCTTCAGGGCTCAGGGTTTATTTTAACGATTTTTTATCGTTTTTTTTTGCTTTACAGTTCACTAGCATAAATTAAATCATAACCTCACTAAAGTGAAAAATCAATTAAGTTTTATTGAGTGTATTCACACATGCAAATGCTGGCAGCGTAAAACAGCAGCAGGTCGAGCAGAAAACGAAGAAAGGAACCAAATGAAGCGAGAAAATGTATTAAATACTCCAAGCTGTTGTTTTTTTTTTTCTGAGAGAGGATTTTCACCTTATAAATACCATTAACAAAAAAAAACAACTTTTTTAAACTAAAACTATTTTTATTCCCAAGGCAATGAACTCAAATCGGAGGAGGTGGATAACTTTAGTTTAACATATTAAAAACTCATATATGAGCAATTTTACTTCAATACTTATCAATAAAATGAGCCATCAGGTTATTGCAATTTGAACGACAACACTGTGTGAGAGTCCAAAGTATCCTGGGATGGAATAGTAATTTTCTGGTATTTGTCAAACAATGCCAAATGTGAACATAGGGGTAGAAAATCCGCTTTGCGCATTACAAGACTGTAAAGTTGTCGATTACACTGCTTGGCAGTCTAAAATTCCTGGGAAGTGATATTATTTTGCTGGTAGCTGTTGTCGAGTAAAACAAGAATCTTTTTGTGAAATTTCTCGATCACCCCCAAAATCTTGACTAAGGGGTATAAACCGGTTTGAAGTTAGTCAGCGGATTTAAAACAAAGACACTTATAACTTTCAAACGATATATAACTTGTGTATTTATAACACGAGGAATTTGTGTGTATTCTTCTAACAAGGACAAAAAACCTCCTTTAGATTTTAAAAATACGTTGGTAATTGACTAAGTTATAGAAGTTTTCCGCAATTTTTTTTGTAAAAATATAAGTTTTTGTTATTCCAGGTCAAATCTTTCAAAATTTTAAAGATTTGAGGACCCTTCAGGACAAAACATGTCTGACATTTTTGAAAGAAATGCCAAATTTTGCAACAAATTTTCCCCACTTTGTGAATTCCATATTTTTTTTATTTACAAAATCTGAAAATCTAGTAGCGACTAAAACTCCACTTTTTACACATCCTTTGGCAATTGGCTGAGTTATAGAAGTTTTCACCAAAACATTTTTTTGTAAATAAAGTTCTGGTCATCCCACTTCACATCTCTTAAAATTTTACGGATTCGAGGATCCACAAAATACATAAAATTCTTCAATACAAATTAAAATGGTAAAAAGCATGTCGCCCATTTTTGAAAAATCCTCAATTTTGGAACAAATTTTCCCCACTTTGGGAATACCGCTTTTTTTTGAAAAAAAATACAAAATCTGCAAATCTAGGTTAAAAAAGTATGTCGAGAATTTTTTAAAAAATCCTTAATTTTGGAACAAATTTTCCCCACTTTGGGAATTCGTTTTTTTTTAACAAAATCTGCAAATCTAGATTTTCATCAATTTATCTGTTCTGATTAATTTTAGTTTTGGTCATACCACTTCACATCTCTCAAACTTTTATGGATTTGAGGATTCACAAAATACATAACATTTTTCAATACAAATAAAAACGGTAAAAAGCTTGTCGATTATTTTTGAAAAAAAAATCCCCAATTTTGTAACAAATTTTCCCGACTTTGAGAATTCGGTTAAAAAAACAAAATCTGCAAATCTAAGTTTATCATCAATTTATCTTTTTTTATGAATTTTATAAGTAAACAAAACTTTTATTTTTCCAAAAAAAATGGTTTTAGTGTAAACTTCACTTCAGTCAATTATGTGGATCCTTATACAAGGACATAATCCAACAAAGGATAATAAAAACGGAACAGATATATGCTCTCGGAATTCCCATACACATTCTCTGGAGAAACTGTTCTAACGTTGGAAAAAGTCTCGAATTAAATCATTTAAAAATAAAATTTCAAAATACAGTCGGATGTGTCCCTAAGAGTGGAGGAAGTAAGCAACATATTGCATTTCATTACATTCTCCTAAGAGCACGCTTGCCAGATGTGGGGGTTTGTCCCCAACCATGGGGATTTTATGATGGTCAAAAGGACAAAAAATATGAAACGGGGACAGGGACTTTTTGTGGGGGTTTCAGAAAATATTTTGGGATTTTGTGGGGATATTCGAAGTACTTTGGAAAATATTTAGTATTTGATTTTAACTAGCAATAGGATCAGCATAATATTCGCAGATTGTAGATGGATCAACAAATCATTTTTATTTTTTTTGGTCGAATTCTTTACAATAGGACTTCTTTTTTATAATGCGGATTTATGACCAGTTTTGGGACAAAGGTGATCAAAATATTCGAGGTTGTTGACGAATCAACAAATGGTTTTTGTTTTGGTCGACTTCTTTGAAATAAAAAACATTTTTATATTTTGCATATAATTGGCGATTTTTCATAACAATTTTGGGGACGAGGAAAAAATTTATCTGGCACACCTGCCTAAGTGCACCATTTGTAAAGCTGCAGATTCCGAAAAGTATGCAATACATTACATTAAACAGTGTCAAGCTGTATTTTTTAAAAATATGGTGGTATTTGGGAAATTTCACATACAGATTCTTGTGATCCTCGAGAAAACCTATAAGAAAATAGTGCCACTTTCAAAGGTATTTCTTCTTTAATTAAAAAAAGATCGGGTAGTTTGCTGACATTTTCTCGCAGAAAAAAAGGAAAGTTTGTAAGTGATAGCGGACAGATGCATTTTTGTGTTTATTCTGTTGATCAAAAATATATATTTTTTTTTGATTATGTGAAAACAAAGGACACTTTACAGCAACTGTGGCTGAATAAAACAGTACAAAAGAGTTTATTTTGAAAACGCGTTTAAAAAATTAAAAAATATAATTTATCGTGAATACGTGGTCATGGGGTACAATCGCCACTTTGCTTTAAATACACATAATATTCGTCACACACAAATCAATGTTAAGATAAATTTGATTTTAATATGATTAAACGGATCAGTATTTTGAACTAATATTTTAAAGTCAATCATACAGGAATGTTTTGTGTACTTTGTTGTATACAAATGATCTTAAAATTGCAGGTGGGCCAAATCCACCACCGAAGTTTTGCCAGTCATGGATTTTTTTCTTTGTACAATGGAACGAAATTACCATAAAAATGTTGGCCGTTTTACTTATAGTTTAAGGATTAAGCCTGTCTGGCACGCACTTTGCACCCCAAGACTGGTCTGCCCGGTTGGTTGATAAGTCGTAGGTGTAAGAGCTTTTCAAATAATCAAATACAGGCCATGATAAAATATTGTAAATAACACAACCCTTTTCGACCTTAAAAAAACCCTACCTTCTTAACCTTAAAAATTGGGCAAAGTCACCCCCGCAGACCTGCCAGACAAGCATATTTTTCTTCTCATAATGTAAAGAGGTGACCATAAAAGTTTTGGCAGTTTTACTTATAGATAAGTGGTGGAAATAGCACTATTTTTATTCGACCTTAAAAGTTGCAGGGGGACCAAAGCCACCCCCGAAGGTTTGCCAGACATGCATTTTTTTCTTTCCAAAAATAAAGGAACATATCCTAGAAGTTGAAGCCGTGATACTTGTAGTGTAACCAAACACGTTGCTGGTTCCCGGACTATTAGCATCGATGTGACAGCAGCTGTCCTACTTCTACAATATGGGCCGCAACTTCTAGATTTATTCATAGATTTTCTTTCAACATGACTTGTCTTATTCGTTATGATCCCAGCTATAGAGTGGGTCATCTAACATTTTAAATTTTAACTACAGATTACTTTGACTTTGAAAGGTAGAATAACATTCATTTCTATTTTTATTTTTATTTTTATTTTAGGTTTATGTTTGACATTTACAAAATGGAACGCTATACGCTCAAACAAAATTGGGAAATATTAAAAACTAACTTACAAAGTAGTGAGTCTTTAACTTAAACTGTAAGAAATGTACGTGGAAAATTTTCGAGAAGAAATTGGCCTTCGGCTCAGCCTTTAAAAAGCTCATTTTCATCTCGGTGGCTATGTCAATAAGCAAAATTGCCGCATATGGGGTTCAGAGTACCCAAACGTGACTATTGAAATAGTAATTTAAAAATATTTTTTGCGGATGGTCATAACTTCTAAATTTATCCATAAATCTCTTACATATGTAAATTGCTTTCTTCGTTCGAATGCTGCCTATTAAAAATTAGAAAATATTTTTTTTTCAATTTTTATATGATTCTTCTTCGAAAAAATCAATTTTTAGGAAACGGATCCTAAAACACGGTTTTTCATGAAAGTAAAATTTGCAAAATTTGTAACCATTATTTTTACCTTTAATAAGTGGGTGTGTTTGAATCTATATTTCCAAAATGAGAGTACAAATACTAAAGATACCTTCAAAAATACCTCAAAGAATATTGAAGTTTTAGTAAGAAAATAAAAAAATATCCATAAAAATTTGGTAGTATGAATCAGTATGCCTCAAAAATAAATTTTTATTTCCCGTACACAATGTTTTTTGTTTTATTAAAGAATTACATCTAAGGTTTTTATTTAAAAGACAATTGATGATTGTTATTATGAAGCTCTTGTGACAAAGGAAACCAAATGTCAAAATTTAAGAGATTTCCTATCGAAAGTTAAACTGTACACCAGTCACGGAACTTTCGTTGCCGTTCATCGTCTAATAAAATGTGATCAGACAGAATAAAACCCATTAATAGATTAAAGTAAATCCTGTCCAAAAATATCCACGACACTCCCTAACAATGCTCAGTCAAGGTTTTTAAATTTGTCTTTATGAATTTCATAATATTGTCCAGCTTCCTGTCAAACGGGCTTAAAATTTTGTATACTTCCAATGATTTCAAACATTTTCTATGCACAACATAATCTCTTCTAAGCACCTGCAAAATACTGTGACATGTGCGAAGTCTCTCTCTCTTGAATATTTGATAACATGTAATTGCTCCGAAAAGTATGCTTTTAATTGCTAATAAAAATGCAATGCTTCGAATAAACCGAAAAATTGATTTTCTTCTATATAAACATATTAACACAACAATTTTGCATTGCACACACACTCACACACACACCACACTGTACTGCACACGTCGTGCAATGCAAAATGTCCTCAGGAGGATTTTGAAAATAAACAAACACCACACACAGTACCTACCGAGGGTGTGGGAGTGTGCGTGGAAAAACTACTCAATGAAGACACACTAACGTGCTGGCATACAAACCACCCACACAAAAGCAAATATATGCGTACTACAGCTTTCCTGCATCCTCACACACATATGCATTGTGTCCTTTCCTTGGCAAACGGAAGAAGGGTTGTGTATGTATGCGTGTGTGTGAGTGCACACATATGAGCATGTTATTTGTTGTACATGTGTAGTTTTGTCGATGCATTTTCATTAAATTCATGTTCACATACCAAAGAGTTTTGTGGGAAAACATGTTTTCATATTTATTGAAAAATACCCCCAGACAACGCACATTGGGTCTAGCTAGAAATTGTGAAATATAGCACAATAGAGAGAAATCTGATCAGAATCGGTTGTAATAGCCCCAGGGACCAAATTTTTTTTTTTTTTAAATTGATCGCCAGAATCTATGACAAATCTGATGAGAATAAAATGTCCAGTATAAGCAATACAATACGCAAAGAAAAAAAACGTTTATCGCAAACATAATTTATTTGTCTCAAACGCTCTACTTTTACCATAACAGTCGAAACATTTGGAGCAAAAGAAAACGTTTATCGTAAACGTAATTTCAGTTGCTGTTCACGAACGTTCTTTTATGACAAAAATATCAATCATTTATGTTTATGACAAATATAAAAAATCTAAAAACGTATACTGTCTTTAAACATGGTTGACAAAATTTATGAGAGTTGGGATAAACATAAATCGTTTGCGACAAACGAATTTCTAATTATCTAACTTTTCGTTTGTGGGTAACGAATTTTTTCTTTGTGTGTATGGATTTACTTGATTTTCAACACAGCCCTTTTTAGACAGCGAAGGCGGAAGGGAGGACTTGTATAATATAATGACACTGGAGAACAAATGATTTCAGATAGACAATTGGATCCCTGGGGATTGTTATGAGAACGAGAATATTTAACATTATTTACTCTTTTGATTTTTCATCGGGAACCACTGTGCATCTATAAAATGCTGCATGAAACATCAACACAATCCAATCATCAACATGGCAAGGAAAACTACGACGACGACGACAACGACGATGACGATGACTGCGATGATGATGTTGAAGCTCTGGGTGTAGCTGTTGGTAATGATGCTGATCATCACAACTAGCGCCAGCACCAGTATCAACACTAGAGTCATGCCACAACAACATCGACGCTTTATGCTCGAGCAACGAAAATAATAAATATGTACAAATAATAAAAACCAACAGAAAAGCAATCAAACGAAAGATGAGACAAATAAATAAACAAATGAACATGAAAACGACGTCGACGACGACATGACACAAATGTACAGGGCTGCCAACAATTTTTGAAATTATGAAAAATGAATCTAGTTGATTTTATATAAATTTGCAATCGTCTAGCAATCACAAATAAAATATACGAATAGTTGATATATGATTAGGTTGTTGCTTCTTAAAAGGACTACAAAGTTCAAAAGTGTAAAATGTTTCAATATTTTTGTAATACTTATTAGCATCCTATGTTAGTGTGTAAGTGTCAAATCAAAGAGGAGAATATCTGCTAAAAATACTTCAAATTTCCTTATTCTATCTGTATTAGTTTAGCATTAACAAGTTTATCCTCTTAAAAAGTAAAATATTAATAAACTAAGAGGTAAACTTGAAATATTTGTTAATGCTGAACTAATACATATAGAAGAAAGATATTTGAAGTATTTTTAACAGTTATTCTCCTCTTTACTTTGACACTAATAACGTTATAATTAGGGTTTGCATTTTCCCGTACTTTTTATTTCCCGGGAAACTGGAATTATTTTATCAATTTCCCGGGATCCCGGGACAGCACGGGAAATCGTCAACATACTGTTTACCATGAGTTAAGCTTATTTTTTCCAATGAAACATTCAGATTTTATTAAAGTAAAATAAATATATATTGCACAACGAACCTGTTACAGAATTCATATAATAAAGCGCATTGTGAGATCAATTCAAACATATTCTCAAGTTTCAAAATTAATTAAAGATCAGATATTTCTTATTTTATGGGAAAACTAGCTGAACCCCCGCCCGCTTCGCCAGGCAGAAAAACAAACGGAAATAAAAATCATATCATTTTTTCTTGTGATCGGTATTATATGTACCACGTATAATCAAGGTATTTCCCTGAGATACAAAAGAAATGTATATGTTCCATGGCGAATAAAGGAAGAAATGTCAAACATCAAATTGATTTTTGGTTGAGTGTGATTATCCTCATTTCCATTACCAAAACAAAAAACTTCCTACGTAAGAAGAACTTACTTAATCGAATAGCTCGAATTCGAATGTACTACTTTCAAAACACATAGAAAGTCAATCAAATTGTTCACTAATCAAACAACACAAAAACTAAAAAATTAATATAATTTCCGTTTTCTTGACTTAAATCGGCTTTAGGCGATATATCTTTTTTGTAATCTTTCTTTGCTATTATGCTAAGAAAATCCAAAGAAAATGAGTAATTTTACAAAATTTAAATCAAAAATTCCCCATCTTTCAAATCCCGCCCATTTGTATAACAATATAGGAATCTCGGTGTCGAATATACTCTAACACAGGTTTTAATTTCGTATGGGCAGGGTCACGGATACTTTCCGCCCATCTCGGTGTTGAATATACTCTAAAACCGGTTTTAATTTCATATGGGAAGGGCCACGCCCACTTTCCGCCCCAATTTTCACAACTATTTACACTGGATGTATTCAGACAATTTTTCAACACTCTAGGTTTTATAGAACTGATAATATTCTATAATAGGTTTTAACTTCGTATGTGAAGTACCACGCCCACTATCCCACTACCGCCCATTTTTGGTACAACTACGAAGGTTTATGCTAGATTCACTCACAAAAAAATGCAGTATTGTAGCTGTTATAAAACTGAATATATTCAATAATAGGTTTTAACTTCGTATGGGAGATACCACGCCCACTTTTCAAAAACCGCAAATTTTTGACACAACTACGCACATTGATGCTAGACGCACTCACACAAAATTTCAGTATTGTATCTGTCATAGAACTGGATATATTAGAAAAAAGTGGATATTGATTCTACACCCGAACGCAGCTTAAAAATATTTTGTCATCCAACTGCAATATTCGACATACCTGATTAAAATTATGTGATCTAAATTTTTATATAAAATTTTTAATTTTATTGTGGAAATGATGGAAAAAATATGCGAAATAATATGTAAATTGTTCTACTGAATTCCCGCGGGATTCCCGTGCGAATTTCCCGGGATACGGGAAATGAAAAATGTGCGAATTCTCGGGAATATTCCCGCGGGAAATCCCGGGTTGCAAACCCTAGTTATAATAGGTTGCGAATAAGTATTTAAAATAATTTTTGAAAAATTGTATCCTTTGAAAATATAATTTTTTTGAAAAATTTTATCCTTTGGACTTTGTAGAAAATGAAAAACTAAATATGTCTATTAATTCAAATTTGCTTATAGTTTCATACGTATATCACCCGGTTCAAGTGGAACGCGCTTTTTAAATTGGTATCAGCGCCAAAAACACTCAAATTTGCTGAAGTCCAATCTATACTCAATTTGATTTAATTCTACAAAGAACAATCCATTGAAGTGTATTCTAAAAGATTTTAAATTTCACAAATGTTGATTTCATCTATTTCTGTTCATTATTTTACAGATTAATTTATTGGAATATATCATGGAAGACAAATATCTTGAATATATATCTAAATCTGAACCGATCTTACACACTTTCAGCATAGATGTTTCTAGTTGGATTATAAGATGTTGTGCCAATTTTAAAGAAAATCGGGTACAATATGTGGTTTCTAGAGCAGAAAAAGTGAAATCGGAAGCGACATTTGTATGGGAGCTATATCTAAATCAGAACCGATTTCCTCCAAATTCAATACCGATCGTCCTTGGCCAAAAAAGTAAATTCTGCCAAATTTCATGATAATCGGACAGCAATTGCGACCTGTAGAGTGCGAACAAGCTTAGATGGACAGCAGACGGACGGACAGACAGACATCGTTAAATCGATTCAGCTGGTGATTCTAAGCCGACCCGTATACTTAAAAGCTCGATTATTTCTTGGTGTTACAAACATTTGGCGGAAAACTAACTTATAATACCCTAGTCCACGAAGTGGTCAAAGTGGCAATATTTTTTTTTGGCATTGTAATATGTGTCTTAATTAATACCCGTAAGGCCTACAGCAAAATATTTCAATTGTAAATTTATTATTATAACCCAAAAAGTATGCATTTTAATATTTTATCTTCCCATAACTCGATACGTTTAAGGGCTCCTTTGGGAGGCTGTTTAATAGTAGAACTTTACCGGTTCGGACTAAGTTATTGCTGTATAAGATAAGTATAAGACCGGTCTTGCTCTATGGTTTCCCAATTTGGTTTACGACTTCCCCAACGGTTATGAAGAACTTTGGCATTTTGGAACGTAAAATACTTCGCTGTTGCATAGGCAAAAACTCTCAATCATTTAATAAGCGTTTCTCAAACAGATTTGTGTATAAAACTGCCTCTGTCTTACCCATTCCTGTGTATGTGATGGACTTAATTAAGAGATTTGTATACAGACTTTTAATACACGATAACCCGTTGATACAGGGTGTAATTCGGGATCAATCTGGTTTCGATTGGTATAACAATTATTATATCGCATCTCTTGGAATGGATTTATCTATGGACGTGGCGTCGACTTTATGTCCTGAGTTCTATAGTCATGCTCACCCCGGCAGACACAGAGGTTAGTTGTTCACTTAAATGTAGAAGGTATTTTGGGTGTTGTAAAGGGTGATTTTTTAAGAGCTTGATAACTTTTTTTTAAAAAAAAAACGCATAAAATTTGCAAAATCTCATCGGTTCTTTATTTGAAACGTTAGATTGGTCCATGACATTTACTTTTTGAAGATAATTTCATTTAAATGTTGACCGCGGCTGCGCCTCAAGTGGTCCATCCGCTTAGTCCAATTTTGGCATTTCCACGTTTTTGAGTAACAGAGGCCCAATTGCTGCGAACGGCGACGAATCGATAATTGATGGTCATCATTAACATTGGCCGATACAGCTGCGATATTTTCTTCAGTTCGTACTCTACGTAAGCGTCTTGGTGGTTTAATGTCCAACAATGTAAATTTGGTGCGAAATTTAGTCACAATAGCCCGAATAGCCGCTTCAGTGGGTCGATTAAACTGACCATAAAATGGAAGCGTGCGATGAACTTTCTTAACAGAGCACGCATTTTGATAATAAAATTCAATGATTTGCAAGCGTTGCTCGTTAGTAAGTCTATTCATGATGAAATGTCAAAGCATACTGAGCATCTTTCTCTTTGACACCATGTCTGAAATCCCACGTGATCTGTCAAATACTAATGCATGAAAATCCTAACCTCAAAAAAATCGCTCTTTATATTTGGTGTTGTTTGTTGTGCTTTCGAAGGATTTGATGTTTCGAGACTGTGCGAGTACGAAGTTCAAACAATTTGATTGCGTTGGGTTTTGTTTTTGTGGCGTTTCGGAGCATCGAGTTTTTTTCGGTGATGTTCGATGAAGGCTACATTCAAGCTATCATTATTATGTTTAATATTTTGGTTGTTGTTTTTTTATATCTTCTCACATTGAATATATTAGGGTTAGATTAAGTTTTAGATTAAGTATTAGATTAAGTATTAGATTAAGTATTAGATTTAAGCATATTACATATGAGATAAGCTCTCACGTTATGTAAGTGCCGGGAGCAAGCGCGAATTCATCCACCATTACAGTCAATGTATATATGTTACACTTAATAGTAAAAAAGCAAGATGCTGTATAATTACTTTATAGTTATTAGAACAATACGTCATAGTTTTAAGAATTTTCTAAATTATGTTTTCAAAAACCATTTGTATGTTATAAAAAGACTCAATAAATCTAACTTGAACTTGAACAAACTCGATACGTTTACAGGACAGGATATTTGGATGGATTTATTTATTAACAGAATACGGTGAACCATTACGATCTGATTTTTTGCAGACGTTAAGCTGATGTATTACCTCTTAGTTATTGATTAAGTTTAAGATCTGAATACCATCGATTAAAATATTCAAGGAGTTTTATCTGAGATTTTGAAATCGTAAAAAATAAAAATAGACACTGACAATTTTCATCTAATGAATTAATTGATTGAGTAGTTTAGTAAATAGTTTTCAAATGGCAGCCCTGTCATAAATCATTTGTGTGGCAGAGTTTCAATTCTTTTACTGGTTATTTGTAATACATTTTATACATACCATACACACAAACATATGTATATTAGGCTGGGTCGCTGTCCATACAAATGGAAAAACAATTTCCAGTCACCCCACGAAAATAAAGTTTGGATTGTTTAAAGATGATTTCCTAGATCAAGCCGCATGCAAATACTTCTAAAAATCATGTTTTTCTGGTGTAATTTTTTTGTGCAGCATTTTTGTGGAAATTTTTTTAAATTTTGATTCTTGTCTTACAGTAACTTATTGGTGGAACTATTGGAGCTTTATAGTAATTTTTGGTGTTTTTTCATAGTAACAAATAATTTTTTTTAAAAACTAAATAGCGGCAGTCAATATCTTTCGAATGATGCCTAAATGATGAACATCGGAAGGAAATTGACGCCGCGGCCCTCACTTTTGTAAGAAGAGTTTGAAAATATTGGTTCTGAAAATCCATCTCCTTTATTAAATTAATTTACAAACATGGGGTCAGTGACGGGGTTAGTTCAAAAGGTATTGATTCCTTCTATTTATTTTTCATAACATCTCTTACAAAATGTTTCTAAGAAATATGAGTTTTTTGCTGTCACTTGGAAAACCCACAAAAAATCAATCTAAACGTCCAATAATACGACCAATGAGTTATTCTAAGACAAGAATAACAATTTTTATATAAAGTTCTTACAATCCTCTATAAATTCAGAAAAAAAATTTGGACAAAAATGCAACGTGAAAAAAATTACACAGGAAAAAACATGCATTTTGGAGATGGCTTGACCCAGTGACGAAATATTTTGCTGATCATCATTAAGCAATCCAATCTTCCTTTTTTAGGGGGTGACCGCTGCAATATATTTTCGTGACCCATCCTAATGTATATTACCCCATAGAGTGCTGTGAGCTGCTGGTGTATAATAAGTATACATAATACAAATATACATTAAATTGGGTCGCGTGCCACAGGAAAATAATTTCCAGTCACCCCACTGAACTAATGTTTGAATTATTTAATGATGATTTGAAAAATATTTCGTTCCTATGACAAGCCGTCTCTAAGATAAACACTCTTGAAAACAGCCTTGATAATCATATTTGAAGTGTTATTTTTTGCTTTTTTGTCCAATTTTTGATTGCAAACGATTTTGAAGCAATCCAAAGTTTGAGTGGTGAAAGCATCAATTTATTTCTTCGTGACCCAGCCTAATATACATACACACATATGTATATTCGGAGAATTCAATTTTTATGGAATATCTTAAGGAATCACATCGTAGTATTGATATTTTGTGGTATTACGAAAAAACAATTCTTATGATGTTCTAGGTATTTGTCGTTGTTCTTTCGTTGATTTTTTTGTGACACCTCTCCCCCAATCCCCATCCCTTATCGAGGGCGAAGGCGATATTATTGATTTTATTTATTGGATTTGCTTGTTGTGTCTTTGACTGACTATGGGAAGGGAGACACTCTGGGAGGTCTCAGCAAATTATTACAAATCGAGATGAAAATGAGTTTCATGAAGGCTGAACTGAAGGCCGATCTCTTCTGGAAAAATGTCCACGTAAATTTCTTACATTTTGCGTTAAAGACTCACTACTAAGTTTTTAATATTTCCCGATTTTGTTCGATGGTATAGCGTCCCATTTTGCAAAAGTCAAACTTAAACCTAAAAAAAAAAAAATTAAAATTAATGTTATTCAAATTTTATGTTTTAAATGGTCCATCCTGTATATACTTTATGGGATCTCCGATCAATGTCTAAAAATGTTGCAAACGAAATGAAGAATTCGATAAGATTAATCTAGAACCTCGTATTTTGTGAGGTTCGGAAAAAAGTTCATGAGCCAGAAAATGGGGGTAGTGCAGTGAGAGTAAGATGGCCTTCATCGGGGTCAAAGGTAAAAAGGGGTAAAAATACACAAAAAACCCCAAAACTGCCTCAGAGTCGTCCCCAGAGGGGTTAAATGTAAGACAGACCGAATTTTCCCTCCCCAACATATTTTTCGAACACACATCACCACTCGTTAAGGGTGCGCCCACACAAATTTTTTTTATAAAATTTGTTCCCACCACTCTTACTGGTCCAAGGAGGCAGCTAATGGGGTCAATTGTATAACCGACCCCCAATATTTTATCAACACCCGCATTTTCTCCGAACATACGTACCTCCTATCTTCAACCCTTAAGGTGGTCCTCATATGTTTTTTTATTATTTTTTGTTATGACAGTAAGTCTTAAAACTGCCACGGAGTCGCCCCTATCTGGGTTACATGCACTAATTCCCCCAACATTCCTTCCGATCAAACTTACCCCCTATCCACACTCCTTAATGGGGCTCCCATACAAAAATTATTTTTTTAAAAAATTTGCTACAACGACTCTAACTGCCCCAAGGAGGCTCCTGGCTCTCAAAACGTACCCAACACCTTTTTGTCATTTTTTATAATTTTTTAATTAAGGAAAGGCTCAAAACTGCCCCCTAGTCACCCCTAGAGGGGAGAAGTGTAAGACTGACCCCATTAATTACACCTCCTCAACATTTTCCCCAAACATACCTACCCCTATCATCACTCTTTAAGGGTAAAGTTGATAGACGTGCTATAATGCTTAAGGGGGCTCCGATACAGAAGCGAATTTTTTATAAAATTTGCTCCCCACTCTAGGGGAGTAAAATGTACCAAATGTTACGTTGTGCCGTATAGTCGTATATTAATGCAACGGCTCTTTTCCCTCACCTTTGACCCCGATGAGCCCCCTCTTACTCTCTCTCCATCACCCCCATTTTTTGGCTCATGGACTTTTTTCTCGAACCTCACAAAATTAGGTGTTCTAGCATATCAAAATCGAAATGTCGTGCACTATCCAACTCCTAATATACATAAGGTACATATATATAGGCTTCTTTTACTCCTCTAAGGAGCCATTCAATTATGTTCGATCTACTGCACAATGTATGGGCTTCCAATGTAAGGCTTGTTTGGCTATGACATCCACCGGCTTTCCAGGAGTAATTTCATTTTCCAATGTAAGCCTTTTTTTGCTATGACATCCATCGGCTTTCCAGGAGTAATTTCATTTTCTATTAGTTGCAGATTTGCTTCAGGCCAAAGTCGACTGTTGAATATGGTCGTAGGCCAAAGTACACTTAAAAGGTGGAGGCTTTAAAATCATTGCTCCGAATATTTGGTCTTTTAAATACTTGTCGTTTTAATGACTTCTGACATAAATTCCGAGCATACTTTGAGGGGTTTAATACTAAGAAAAGCTCTGTCAACTTTTCGGCAGGTTACAACATAACACAACAAATTATACAACTTCTAATAATACACACTTGTCAAATCCCACAATGCCAAATGAAAGCCGTCATCTTACCCTTGCCCTGAGCACACAACCCTTTGACAAACCAGGGCATACTTTAAGGCGCCTTTTGATGGTGTCATTGAATGAATGAGTCAAAGCAAAACTTTGGAATTGTTGGTGCAAATCAAAAATACTGGACACTTACAAACATGTGTGTGGCAATAGAAATATATATAGGCACGAGTATACGAGTATACATTTAATTTTTTGTAGCATGTGTTTAGCCATCAAAAACTAATGAAGTATACTTTTAGGCGCCTTTGTTGATGTCAGCTGGAGAAGAAAAGAGCCTTTAAATTTCCCAAAGTTTGTTTTTTACGATCCACAACCGCCGTATACAGTAGAAAAGAAAAGCTAAGTATGTATGGAAAACTTTTAAAAGTTGTTCTTTGAAATTGATTGCATTTTTCATACATTTTGCTGGCTTTTATTTCTGTACATTCACCAACATACATAATTGTGTGTGTCATTAAAATCAAAGAATGTCACTTCAAATTAAGCACACACACACACTCGTATACATACCTAGAGTGCCTGGCACGGGGGAGGGGGTGTGGTGTGAAAAACTTAAATATTTGTTCAGTTGCACTTAACACTTTTGACACTGTATGTTGTGAAAGGGATGTTGGCGGGGATGGGATGAAGGGATGGGTAGAGATTTGTACTCGTTATGATGATGACGATGATGGAAATGACTGACAAAGTCTCTCTCTCTCGGCAGCTGCAATTTTCTGGAGCGAGGATGGAATGTGGAAAATTAAAAATGCGTTAATGTCATTTGTGATGTATTCGGTGGAATGTCGACGAGATATGACAGCTGCAAATTGAGTTTATTTTTGTTGCTGTTGCTGCTGCTGAGTCTACTTTATGGAAAACTTTTAAAAACGCATTAAAGCATATTTTGTAGCCGATTCCACCCCTGGCGCAAAATAAACAGCACAGAGCGCACAGTGTTCGTTTACTACTATATCTATCTAAGTCGCACATTGGTTCAGAATCAAAATCCATGGGCCAAAATTCAAAAACTTTTGTTCTAGTAGAAATTTTTGAGTTCTTTAAAATATCAAAATTAGACAAGGACCGAAGGATTAGTTTGAAATATTAATTTTAAAAACCATGCAATCGGATATATTTCAGAAATCGGGCCAAATTTGACTACATTTCGTATTTTTCGATTTAAAAAAAAATACAATTTTTATTTTTTTGTTTTTATTGTGTTTTAACGCAGATAAAACCACAATTTATGATAAAAAAATTGAAATGTGTGAGAAACAGTTCGACAAAGCCAAAAAAAAGAAAATTTTCAAAATTTTTCGTTTTTTTTAATTTTCAAAATCTGAAAATAGTGAAAATCTGTAATACAAAAAATTAAAACTTTGTGTTCGCATTATGAACAAATGCGTAAAAATATGTTAAAAGAACAAAAAATAATTTTATTTAAAATCGAAAAAAACGAAAAGTAGTCAACTTTGGTCCGATTTCTATAATATATCCGAGTTCAAGATTTTTAATGTTAAAATTTCGAAATAATCCTTTGGTCCTTGTCTAATTTTGGTTTTTTACAAAACTCAAAAATGCCTACTAGAACAAAAGTTATTGAATTTGATTCTGAACTACTGTGAGTCGACAATTTTCCATTACAATAGGTGTAGAGTCACAGGAATGGGTTGTAAATAAATTTTGAAATTTCCAAAAATTTTAGTTTCTTCGTTTGTTTTATTTTGGGCTGTGATCTCCTGGCTCAATACCATTTTGCATCTATATTTTATAGAATGCAAATTTATTTACAAATTGGCAACTTCTATCTTCCCTTTCCCATCCTTTTCCTTAATTTATTTGTTTGGTCTCTCACCACAGTGCTTTATGAAATACTTGTAACTGCCGAAGATAGACCAAAGGCTGTGGTATACTTCCAAAAATTTATCTTTGCCAGAGAAAAGCTGCAACTTTTTGTTTGCATCCCCCATCGTTTGTGGGGCGGAGGGTTCAACTGTTCGTGTTTCACAAACAAAACTCTTGTCATTGTTGACATTGACTTTAACATTTTCGTTTCTTTTTTCCTAAAAAATAAAACCCCAACAAGTTCTTTTTTGCTCGCCGTGCATTCTCAATGATACATGGCTTTTGTTGGGAGCTGTCAGAGAACATGTCGTTTTGTGTTCGGTTTTTTATTTCATCTTTGCAAGTGTCATCATAAAATGCATAAATGTCAAATGTTCCCTTACGGTTGACTGCAATTGTAATGACTTCGGCTGTGGTACTTTTTGGCTCTGAAAGAGGAAACACTCTTGCCAACCCCTTCGAACAGCAGCTACAACAACAACAAAGAAAACCATCAGCCAGCCAGCCATCCACCCGGCCTAACCTGCCCGAGCCGAGAGTAATGGTGTTGACTAGATTGTAACTATAAATTATTGCAGCTTGTATATGAATGAAGTACCACTGCCTCTCTGTTTCTTTTTTTGTGGTGTGTGTGTGTGTGTTTGTCTATGTGTTTTTCTGTAATATGACACAAAACACTAATCTCTGACAGGTGACATTATGGCACATGCTCGTACCATATACATTTTTAGGCAAAGACATGAAATGATTTATATTTTAGCTATGGAAATTTTTGAGGACACACACAGACCATGAGTATAAATTTTTGGTTGAAAAGTCTCATAGGTATGCCTGAAAGCCCTAAAGTATACTTTAAAGTATGTTGTGCTTATGGAAAGTGCCAAAAAGTACACAAAGCAAATGTTATAAACTTTGCTAAAGACAAAAAGACAGCCCTAAGGTATGCACCAGAAAGAAATCTTTGGAAGACAATAATCTATGACAGCTGTTATGCCGAACAAATAGGCAGCATATGAAATATGATATGAATCTTAAAGGGGTTTCTTTAAAATACATTGTACTTGTATTGTTCATGAAGTATATTATAAGAATAACTTTATAGAATTTTAAAGAAGTGTAGAAGGGGAGGAAGGAACTTCAAACCTCAATGGAATCATAAGGTCAATAACTCCTTGGCGAAGCTAGTTTATATCTGGCCAAATGAACAGAATGCCGGATTTGCTGCGAATACTCTTAGCGTCTTTTGTTATTCGTTGTACACATAACTAGGATGGGCCGATCAAGGTTCATATAATAAAAATTCTTCTACTGTATCGCCCAGGAGTTCTAGTTTAAAACGGCTGGGTATATAATATTCTGATGTCTAAACATATTATATTTAAATTATTCTCATGTGTAAATATATTTTGTATTAAAATTCCATTTTTTTTTTCGAAAGTAATTGAAGTGCATTCTACGAAAGTGCATCAACAAAAATAATGGAATAACATTTTGAGTTTTGGTAAAAAAAATGGATCTTCGAACTTATGATCAGTAATTTGGAGATATTTTAGAGATCAAGTCGAAGTTGGCGTTTTTTCCTTTCGGAATAATACAAAATCATGCTAATAATACAAAATCAGTGGTATATATGTGGTATATTTTCACATAAAAAAATCTATTAATTCAACAAAAAATTCGAATGTTTAGATCTAGGAATTTAAATTTTCGCATACTTTATATGGTCAAATTATATATAATAGTTTTTACTCAAATCCGCATACAAAATAAAATGAACAAGTAAGAAGGCGTTAAGTTCGGCCGGGCCGAATCTTATATACCCTCCACCACGGATAGCATTCCACAGTATTACCAGCAGATTAAAGGAAGTCGACTTTACATAGAAGTACAGTACCATATTACGAAAATTGTGATACTTTTATGGACATTACTATATTTGTTTACTATTTCAAACTATAATGTATACTTATGCGCACTGTTTAAAAACGACTACTATATATAAATAAAATGCTGGAATTGTGAAAGTGAACATGCCTAAATATTAGGCGATTGGCAGTCGCCATTAGAAAGAAGCATTTCCAGATACAGACAAAGTGATAAGAAAAGTATAAATTTTAAAGATATCCCCATTCGCCTCATTCTCCGCCCAAATGTACAAATTTCGAAAAAACCCTTTTTCGAGTCTTCATAGTCAGAATTTATACACCGAATTTCATGATTTCAACTTCAGCGGTTTGGTAGGTTCCAGTTTTATCCCTCTTTTTCAATTATATCCCATAAAAGTACGAATTTCGAAAAATCCCTCTATTTTACGTGTCTATGCAATTAGAGGGATGTACACACCGAATTTCATGATTCTAGCTGTTGTCGTATCATTGGTACCATATTTTATCCCTTTTTGTCCCATTTCGCCCGCTAAAACTTTTATTTTCTTTGTGGTGCTTCCAAGCTACAAAAGGAATGTCCGCAACAAATTTTAACTGTATGAAAATAAGAAATTTAATTAATAAGCCAAGGCTACCAATATTTGTACACTATATATATAATGGATATAATACTTCAATTCATAAAGTAAATATAAGGGAGCAATCATAAATACCCTAAATATTAGGGGATAGAGAGTGTACTTTCAGCTACAGTCGTTTGGTTGGTTGTATTTCCATCCTATTTTAATTTCAAAAGTATAAATTTTGAGAATACCTTATCTCTCACGTACGCAGTATTAGACAGCTTCATGATTCTACCATTTTTTGTTGTAAAAGCAACAAAATAGAGTACGAACTTGGAAAAAATATTTTACGTGGCTATGCAGTCAGAGGAATGTATACACCGAATTCCATGATTCTATCAGCGGCCATTTTGTTGGTACCATTTATATCCCCTTTTTCCAATTTTGCCCCCTCCAGAGTACGACTATCTAAAATCTCTTTATTTTACGTATCTACACAGTTAGAGGGACGTACTCACTGAATTTCATCATTCTAGCTGTATTCGTTTAGTTGGTACTATTTTTATCCCCTGTAGCCATTGAAAATACGAATTTGGAAAAATCGTTTTATTTTTCGTGTCTACGTAGTCAGAGGAATGTATACTCCGAATTTCACGATTCTAGCTGCTGTCATTTGGTAGGTACTATTTGTAACCCCTTTTTCCATTTGAACCCCAAAAAGTACGAATTTTGGAAAGTTCTTTTATTTTACGTGTCTACGCAATCAGAGGAATGTATACATATATCGTATTTCATTATTCTAGGTGCAGCCTTTAGGTTGGTACTATTTTTATCCCTCTATCCCCATTTAACCCCTTAAAAGTACGAATTTAGAAAAAATATTTTTATATTATGTATCTACTCTATTAGAGGAATGTACACTAGAGCGTACCAGGTTACAAGTAAAAAAAAAAAGTTCGCCGTACACCTTCGAATATGAAGTATTATTGAAAGGTAGTTTCAAAAAAATTTTTTTTATTTTTTTATGCCGAACGTAGGGGTCGCGCTTTTACATTTTTCTATATAACTTCTGCATTTATAAACGGATTTTAAAGTGTGATACATCGATGTTTTTGTCCGATTTTTTTGTCTTTGAAGTCATTGAGCTCAAACATGATTCATGATTTTATGCGAGCTTTAATTTTCGATTATTAGAGTGGTACATTAGGGTAGTAGCAACTGAGAAATGATGGGTAAGTACCAGAAGGGGGTGCTTGAGCTCAATGACTTCAAAGACAAAAAAATCGGCCTCGTCGAGACAAAAACATCGATGTATCACACTTTAAATCCGTTTATAAATACAAGTTATATAGAAAAATGTAAAAGCGCGACCCCTACGTTCGGCATAAAAAAATAAAAATTTTTTTTTTGAAACTACCTTTCAATAATACTTCATATTCGAAGGTGTACGGCGAACTTTTTTTTTGAGGTACGCCCTAATGTACACGCCAAATTTCGTGTTTCTATCTGTTGTCGTTTGATAGGTACCATTTTTATCCCTTTTTGTCCCATTTCGCCCCCTACAAATAAAAATCCCTTTTATGCTATAGAGGGAATGCGCATTGCAAATATCAACTAAATACAAGCTAATATGTTCAAAAAACATGCTGAAATACTCTAAATATTAGGGGTATTTTCAGGCCTTGTGAGGGAAAAATTTTTCCCTCTGGGGAGATTTCGTCCACTTTCAATCCCAAGCGATCTACAACCATAAGACACATTTAGGAAAATTTTGAACCTCCTAGCTCATTTTGTTCGGCCGCTATCGTGCTTTCAACAGACAGACGGACATGGCTATATCGTCATAGAATTTTACCACGACCCAGAATATATATACTTTATGGGGTCTCCGATAAATATTTCAAGGTGTTACAAACGGAATGACAAAATGAATATACCCCCATCCTGGAGGCGGAGGGTATAAAAATAGGTAAATATATTTCTTAATATATACGTTGATTCAAACCATTTCCGGTGATTTCATTTGAGTCCTCATTTTTTTGATATTTTACGATTTCTAATTGATGTTAAATAGCTCTTATAACTAAATAAATAACTAAGTCTAAATATACCAGCTCAATATTTGCAAAATATTAGGGGCGATGGATTATCGTTTTTATTAATGAATCATTCCATATATCATGCCAAGTAATTCCTATAAACTTATCGATTGAATCGAACATGTGTACTTTGCTATGCATACTTTTAGGGTTATAATAAATTTACTATTGAAATAGGCACATTCTAAAAAACATATTTGAATGGGAGAAAATAATGCCCCTAAAGGTATGCTGTACAAAAAAACTGTTGAGATATTATTGGCTGTAAATAAACTACCAAATTAAATAGATATTTACAACTATAAACAGAATTTTCTTTTTGAAGTGATTTACTGAGACACCAGTGTATCATTATTTTTAAATGCCGATTGTAGTTCTATACTGCAGAACATGAAATACACTGAGTATGGAAAACCTTTATATCGCCAAAGATCACTTCAAGAGGTTCTTTTTTTATTGAACTAAACGAAATTTTAATATGATACATGTCTTCCAGGATATAGACCAATAAATAACCACTAAAATAATGAACTTTTCAACTATTTGCTCATGAACTTGATGAACTTTAAATGCTTCCACAACGATATTTCTCCACAGTATCGCCAAAATCTTTTAGATCACGTTTGCTACGAATTTTCTACGAAGTCAAGTTAATTAGTGGAGATTTGGGCGCATGAAATTTGGGAGTTTCATGCGAGCTGATCATAAATACACTTCATTCTGTCTACGTAGTCTCGATAAATAGAGTGATATTTCGATAAATAAAAATTAACAAGAATGAATACTGTTTTGTGACGACCAAATGACTGCAGCTAGAATCATACAATTCAGTAATTACAATCCTCTAACTACATTGATTTGCAAAATAAAGGCAATTTGCGATTTTGCACTTTTAGGGGGAACGGATAAAAGTGGTGCCAATCAAACCAAACTACGCAATGCGGAATTGTAAAGTTTACTATATGGATAAAAATCAGATTTTAAATTAGATATGCACATTCTTCAACTAAGTTGTTTCTTTCTTTGGTTCGATCCACTGTGCGATGGCCTTTAAACTTTCCCTTAAATAATTTCTTGTAAATTCTACAAATATAAAGTCACATATGTTTAAGTTTCCCCTTGGTAGACTTTCATTGTACATAAGTTTAGGCTGGTTCATATTTACATGGTAACATAGCCTACTTCCGGGCTCTAAATAAACTACCATTCTCCCTATGTTAGTGGTTCCCCAGCATAGCATTGAGCTACAATAACCCTCAAATGTTTAATAGTTTTTTCTGCTCCTGTCCCAGTTCCAATCCCTATCCCCACCTCCTTTTGCTTGTCCTCGATCTGTCACATACCCTTATTAAGATATAAACATTTTTATGGCTTAAACATCTCGGGAGGAGAATTTGTGTTAAGCGATTCTCTTTGCAACGACAAGGAGTCACAAACAATGCAGCAAGGCTTCACTAGGATGCAGTAGCCTTGCAAGGCAAAGTTGAAGTATCGTTACACCACACCATGCCACAACCTGCCACTTATTGAAATATTAAATTTTATGACATTTACAAGTTTGCATCTGCCTGTCGAGTTGCCGAGCTGAGAGAGCTAGACCTCTAAATAAGTGACAAATACTGTCAATGTCAAATTTCATACAATATTTATGACCAAGTTGCCCAAGAACTGTGGCACGACCACAGACCTGGGCAACTGCAAACCAACCAAAGCAAATAACCTGGCAACAAATTTGAGTTGGAAATTACTTTTCACACACACACACACAACTAAAGGATAAAGTTGCAAAGACTCGCTTTCGTGTTATTACAATTTTCATTATACATATGTATGCACAAGTACCTGGATATATATTAAAAATGTCTTCTTGTGATAGTTATTCTTTCCTTCTTTTTCTTGCAGTAATTATTTCCCTGGGTTCCCCGTGGTCGTTTAAGATTCTGCCAAGGTTATCATTAAAATGTGTGTGCCTTCGGCCCGCTACTATAATATTAATGCATTAATATCGTAAACTTTTAATTAAGTGTGCTGCCCAAAACTATGCAGCACTTGTGTGTGTTTGTGCTGTATAAGGTCAGCCTAGAAGTAGACTTTATAACTAGCTGAAAACGGAGATGCAGTGCAGGCAATGCGTCGTTGCTAAGGAGCCGAAGGAAAAGAAAACTTGTAAGTAGTGGCAGGGTTTGCTGAGACGAGGCTAAATTGAGGAAGTTGTCATTAAGTACACTAATTTGTCGAAAGTTTGTTTGCACTCAAAGGCTGGCTTTGAGGAAGTTGAACAGGTTTTTGCGTTAGAGAAAAGGTAGACCGAATGCAAAATTGAAATGTAAAGAAGAGCCAAAGAAATGTGTGAGCAGAAAACATCAACAGTTTACTTTCGAACATTTTCTGTTTTCATTGTAGAATGCAATTCCAAAAATGGGGAAAATAAATCTTAAAAATGAGATTTTTAGAAAATTGGTAGCAGTCCCTATATTTTTTTATTTGAATTTTATTTGTACATATATTGTTACATTCATAGATAATTTGGCTCCAGCGCCATGAGGCGGGCTGGCAGTATTTAATACATATACAAATAAATTAGTTCAATATCAATTCAAAATAAAGATATTATAGTATTTGTAAAAATTATGGTAGAAGTGTTTCAAAGTTATCATATAAGTATTTTTTACTTTACTTTGCAAGGATCTGAAGGAAGTATTATTCTTGTTGTAAGCATAGGCGCTTGCCAAGTAACTTCAATGAGACTGTATTAAAGCTTGAAATATCATCAACTTGGAATTGAAACTAAGTTTGTTCCTCAACTTACCTACAGCAGGAGTAATTTTCTTCTTTAAATCATCCATATGCATGTTCCAATATAAATTACTCTGCAATGCTACTCCCAGGTACTGCATAGCATGTGTCTCATACACAAGTCTTCCATCCACATAAACATTAAAATTATTGTTAAGATTGACAGAATGTGGTCTGAATCTAATAAGTTTGGTCTTCCCGGGATTGATCAGTAACCGATTCAACCGTGCATATTCAAATACCAAAGCTGCATCCCTCTCAACTCTAGTTTTCAGTTCCAAATCATATTTGTAAGGGTAAAATAGGCAAACATCATCAGCAAACATAGTAAGATGACCATCTAGTTCCAAATTCCTCAGATCATTAAGATACATCGAAAACAATAATGAACCTAATCCACTTCCCTGTGGTACTCCATAACCCACTGTACCCATACAACTTTTCGAATCTTTAATATGAACATATTGCTTCCTGTTAGAAAAGTAATTTTCAAACAAACATAACTTCTTTCCCCGAATACCGTAATACTTAAACTTCTGCAGCATGTGTATTTTATGATCAACCAGATCAAAAGCTTTAGTGATATCAAAAAATATTCCGCAAACTCCATTAAAACCCTCATCTAGTCCATTACAAACAAACTTCACAATATTCAATATAGCGTCCTGAGTACCACAACCTCTTCTGAAGGCAAATTGATAATCATACAATAGCCGATTCTCTCAAAAATCTTATATATGGTAGACAACACTGCTATCGGTCGATATTTATCCAACGACGTTACATTGACTCCCTTTGGTATTGGAACTACTCTGTGATCCGGAAACACTGATGTATCAATAATCTTGTTAAATATATGTAACAAAATTGGTGCAATAACATCCACACATTCCCTTGTAAATTTAGCAGAAATTTTATCAAAGCCTGGACTTTTATTCACATTAATATTTGATAGCACTTGGATTATATCTTCAATATTAATATTATGAAGTGAGAAGCAGTGACTCGTTTGAACAAGAGTATGCAGATCATTGAAAGTGTCACCAGGCTATGATTCAATTTGCTGCTTAAGATCTCTGAAAGAAGAAAGAAAATAGTTATTGAAACAATTCACCTTGATCATATCATCTGATATCCTCATTCCCTGCGAGTCATTCAAATCAGTATAATTACTTTTCGATCTACCAAGGGTATTGTTAATAAACCGCCAACATTTTTTTGAATCATTTCCCACAGCAGCAAGATTTTCCACGTAATAACATTCCCTGCACTTTCTTGTAGCAACCTTAATTATTTTACTTATACGGCACAAAATTTGTTCTACATGTTGCCTATTTCTCGCCATACGTTTCTTTCTTTTTGTAAACAATCAAATTCTGTATTTGTTTATTCACCCAAGGTGTCAGTTCAAAACGCAAATTTTTCACATGACTTTCAATAGATGTTGACCGACTTATCGCAGAATCCATAGAAGATAACAGTGTAGACGTTAAAACTGGAGCATCCAACAAAGTATAATCAAAAGAAAAACTACATTGTAATAGTTCTTTTGCCTTTCTATAGTCACAAACTTTCCTCGTGATCTCTGTGGAATCTGTAACAAGCGGTCTACACCTAAATTTACAGCACAGCATATTGTGATCAGAGAGATCGCACTCAACTGAATCAACGTAATTTCTCTCAGAGATATTGCTAAAAATATGATCAATGTGATCTTTTTTTTCGATCACAGATATGAGATCACAAAAAAGGATTATATATCATTAGCTGAACTTCCTTCTTATGTATCATTTTTATCCTCGATCTCACGATTCTAAATGCAGCCGGCCACTTTATAACTTTTTGCACCTCTTTCCCAAAAAGTACCTTCACCCCTAAAAGCATATCGAGGGCTTATATTCATAAGTCTCTAAAATGAGTTCTTGATGCCAAACTATTCTCAGATTTGGATATCATCTGTCATATAAATTTGGAGAAGAATTTTTTTTCTAAAGCCACTTTTTTTTAATTTTCTGATTTGGCTATCAACTCACACGTTATTTTGTGACTGCATAAGTGGCAATGAACATAAAAATAATAGAATTAAAATAGTTCAATATTGGAGCATCATATAGCCGATGGTTGTAATTCGCTACAACGATTTTGTTTAAAGCATTTATCAGCATTTTTATAGATTTAGGGTATATCTATATACTATCAAATTCCATTATTTCGCGGTTAGTATTTTTATTCTCAATTTGGTTCTCAATTTATCAGGCCGAAATAGGATAAATAGTGGCTGTAAAAACAAAAATTGTGAAAAGTATCTTTAGAAAAACCCGCGTATCATTTTATCATATTGAGAATACCAAAATATGGCATATGATTGCTGACTTCATTCGGAATATTTGTGTCAACAAAGTTTCAGAATCCTGAATAGAGAAAGTTTAAATAAAGGGTGATTTTTTAAAAGCTATAGGAAAGTTGTTCAAAAAAATAAAAAACGCATAAAATTCGGAAAAATCTTTATTTGAATCGATAGTACGGTCCATATAATTTAATGTTTTAAGATTATTTCATGCAAATGTTGACCTTTACTGCGCCTCAAATGGTCCATTCGCTTAGTCCAATTTTGGACATTTCGGCCGGTATCTCACGAATAAATGTTTCAATATTGTCTTCCAATGCGTCAATTGAAGCGGGCTTGTCCGTATAGACATGAGCTTTAACATAACCCCCACAAAAAATAGTCTAAAGGCGTTAAATCGCACGATCTAGGCGGCCAATTGACCGGTCCCGAACGTGAAATAAAATGTTCACCGAACTCGCCTCTCAATAAGTCTTGTTGAAATCACATGTCATGCAAGTCAAGCTCTTGCATTTTGGGCAAAAAAAGTTGGATATCATCTCACGGTAGCGCTCACAGTTACGTTACGATTCGCATCATCTTTGAAGAAGTACGGTCCAATGATGCCACCAGCCCATAAACTGCGCCAAACTGTGACTTTTCTGGATGCATTGGTAGCTCTTGCAATGCTTCTGGCTGATATTCACTACAAAATCGACAATTCTGCCTATTTACGTACCCATTGAGAGGGTCGATTAAACTGACCATAAAATGGAAGCGCGCGATGAACTTTCTTAACAGAGCACGCATTTTGATATTAAAATTCAATAATTTGCAAGCGTTGCTCGTTTCTAAGACGATTCATGATTAAATTATAGGCAAAACTGAAGATGTTTGGCAGTGAAACAAAACACGAAACTTGCGTCAGCTGTTTAAACCGGTGTTGCCAAAATGATAGTAGCTAAAAAATCACCCTTTATAAACAATTGCAACCGCATATTTTGGATTTTCCAACAATTGCAGCGATTTTCGCGACTGACTACTTATACGTTATAAGCGATATTGGTTCTTAATACGCAAACAAATATTCAGTCGGATCCGTTTTCCAGATCGCGAGAAAATCATAAAACAAAAATGTAATGCATGAAAATCATTTTAGCCATATTTCCCGCGAAAATGAAAGTTTTCCAAAAATTATCCAATTAGTATTTACCGTTTACCATGCCCTACCGCAATATCCACTTTTTGTAAAATATTTGGAAAAAGAGATAAAAATGGTACCAATCTAACGGATGAAGCTGGAATCTTTAAATTCGCTGCGTACATCACAGAAAATGCGTTTTCCATACAACATTGCCAAGATTTCATGAAAAACTTTATCAAGTTTACAATAAATCTTATATATTTGGGCATAAATGGCCATGTGCTTATATCAAAATTCATGGTGCTCAATTTGAAACGTGCCAAAGTGGCTATGAACCATAAAACCGCAAATTATCGGAAATTTCGAAAACTTTTTACTCGTAGCAATTTGTAATCCTCATCAGATTAAATTGTAGAAGAATGATACATAATTACTCTTGAAATTAAGGAGAAAATCTGTTTATTCGCTCTCCTGAAAAGTTGTGTTTTTGTTCATAGCCACGTTTATCACTTTTCGTCCAGCATCCTACTTATTAGTACATTTTTTAAAAGATCCATATATGATCCGTGTTTACGTAATTAAAGGCTGTACACCATTTTTATCCCTTTTTTCCCGTTCAACCCTTATAAGTACAAATTTGAAAAATTCCAATTTTACTGCATTTATATGCGGTCAGAGGAATTAAACATTCCAAAATTCATTCTAGCTGTAATACTTTCGTTGGTACAATTTGTATCACTTTTTTGCATACCTAATTTTACGATTCTAACTGTGGTACTTTATTTGGTACCATTTTTATCCCGCTCACTCCTTAAACGTACAAATTCCAAAAAAAAAAACAAATTTGTTGCGCGTCTAAGTGATCGGAGGAATGTACACGCCGAATTTCACGATCCTAGCTACAATAATTTAGTTGGTACCATTTTTATCCCTTATTGTCCCGCTCATCCCTTATAAGTACAAATTTCGAAAAATCCATTCAGATTACGCTTCTACATTGTCAGATGACTTTACTATAGCCAAATTTCTCGGCTATAGTTGCAATACTTAAATTGGTACTATTTTTATCCCTTAAAAGTACACATTTCGAAAAATCCAGTTTACTGTGCTTCTTCTGTGGCCAGGGAAGCTTTCCTATCAAATTTCACGATTCTAGCTGCAATAATTTAGTTGGTACCATTTTTATCCCTTTTTGTCCCGCTCGCCCCTTAAAAGTGCAAAATTGAATTTTATATAAATTTCTATGCGGTGTGGGGAATTTATGTATCACATTTCACGATTATAGCTTTAATACTTTAGTCGGTACCATTTCTATCCCTTTTTGTCCCGCTCGCCTCTTAAAAGTGCAAAAATTAATTTAATATAATTTTATGTATCAAATTTCACGATTTCAGCTTTAATACTTTAGTTGGTACCATTTTTATCCCTTTTTGTCCCGCTCGCCTCTTAAAAGTACAGATTTCGAAAAGTCCATTTATGTTGCTAAGCTACGTTGTCAGAGAAATGTAAATACCGAATTTCATGAATATAGCTGTATTACTTAAATTGGTACTATTTTTATCCCTTTTTGTGTCTTTCCTCCCTTAAAAGTACAAATTTCGCTAAATACCATTTTGTGGCTAGTCTGCATGGGAAGTGCAATGCGCACACCACGTTTCATGTTTCTAACTACTGCCGTTTAGTCAGGACGAAGGTTCGTTGTTTATCCCTTTTGTCCCATTTCACCCCCTAATAGTACGAATTTCGTAAAACCCATTCTTAGTCCGAGTCTCCGTCATATTTGGTAACTACCCTGACAATTTCATGACTCTGTCTTCAGCCGTTTGTTCTGGGCGCTAATCAATGATAAGTCAGTCAGTCAGTAACGCAACTCTTTTATATATATATATAAAGGGTGATTTTTTAGCTATTATCTTTTTGGCAACACTGGTTTAAACAGCTGACGCACGTTTCGTGTTCACTGTCAAACATCTTCAGTTTGGTCTATAATTTAACCATGAATCGTCTTACAAACGAACAACGCTTGCAAATTATTGAATTTTATTATCAAAATGCGTGCTCTGTTAAGAAAGTTCTTCGCGCGCTTCCATTTTATTGTCAGTTTAATCGACCCACTGAAGCGGCTGTTCGGGCTATTGTGACTAAATTTCGCACCAAATTTACATTGTTGGACATTAATCCACCAACACGCTTACGTAGAGTGCGAACTGAAGAAAATATCGCAGCTGTATCGGCCAGTGTTAATGATGACCATCAATTATCGATTCGTCACCGTTCGCAGCAATTGGGCCTCTGTTACTCAAAAACGTGGAAATACCAAAATTGGACTAAGCGGATGGACCATATGAGGCGCAGTCAAGGTCAACATTTGCATGAAACAATCTTCAAACATTAAATTATATGGACCGTACTATCGATTCAAATAAAGATTTCATGCATTTTTCTGAATTTTTTTTTTGAAAAACTTTCCTTTTAAAAAATCACCCTTTACATATGAAGGCTATATCAAAAGCTAAACCGATCTACCCATGTAGTAGTTGTTTCATGTGTCTCCAACAATTTATTATCCTTTTGCAAAACATAAATTTTCTCCTAGGAACTAAGAAATAGCCTACATGTATGCTGCACATGTTTCTCTTCGAAACACCTAGAAATATGCTACAAAATTTATAGTTTAATGCGAAACTATTGCATTACAAAAATAACAATTTCTATAAACGCATTTCAAAATTGCGCAATCGTATAAAGCTACAATGGCATTGCCACATAATTCCGGGTATTTTCTTGTACGCGTTGCGCTAAAGGGGATTTTCAAATTTGTTAGTATTCATCCCATGCTGGGTACTGCAGTTCAGTATTGAAATTGTTCACACCTTCTCATTGATTATTCGTGTTATTGTGTTCCAAAACTAAACCAACATGTTGTGGCTACATTCGTAGTTGCAACAACAGCAGCAGCAACCAAAATCTGAATTTATTATTTCCGGCAACGCATACGAGTGCGCGTATTAGGCAGCAGAGTGCTGGTAAACACGTAGGCAGGAAAACACAGACAAGCATATTAAGGAATACAGTTGAATGCATGGTTGTAAGTGCGTTAGGGTGTACTAATAGAAAAGTGAATATTGAAGAGCAATCATGTAATTTTGGTTCAAAACAATCGATTTTCTTAGAATACAAAACCTCATCATCCAAAAGTGTATAAAAAGTACCCTCGGAAAAATAAAAGTGAGTAATTTCTGTATTATTTTTCATTTGCAATCTACTGCTGAACATTTCACTACACCCTAATATGCATACATGTGTATTTCTTCTTATACACATGCAATTTTATACAACGTTATGATAAATCATTATGTGTATTTAATAATCATGCTTGAGCCGCAAACTAATACATATGCCTGAGTACAACCTGACGCATATATATATAAATGCACGTAATGTATGTCAGCAGTACTGTGTAGCACAGTGGGGGGATTTGTAATAAAAATTGAATTAATTTGTGTAACACTTTGGTTGCTTCGTTTAATGATATTATACAAAAGTTGTAGCTAAAGTAAGAACCATGTGCCTTTTGATATCCTTGGATTTCAGTATAAAAGTGGAATCTGTTGGTAGAGAATTTGATATATGAAAATACATTCTTGCCACTGTGGAGCCAGTGGATAACATCATCCTGACTAACAATTATAAACAAGTAAGGAAAGGCTAAAGTCGGGCGGGGCCGACTCTATGATACACTCCACTTTCTAGTGAAAACGGGAAGGATTTTTGTATCCTATAAATGCATGTGTTTGACAAAAAATGTTAAATCGGAAAGGATATTTGTATGGGGTATATTGAAATCTGGAACGAAATAGGTGATATATAATATGTATAGTTTGGCCAAAATTGGTTAAACATTTGGGTGCAACATTTGTATTTGGGCTATATCTAAATCTGAACCGATCTTACCCACTTTCACAATAGGTTTTTTTATTTAGATTATAAGCTGTTGTGCCAAATTTAAAGAAAATCGAGTACAATATGTGGTTTCTAAAGCGGAAAAAGTCAAATCGGGAGCGACATTTGTATGGGGGCTATATTTAAATCTGAACCGATCTTACCCAATTTTTGCATAGGTGTTTCTAGTTCGATTATAAGATGTTGTGTCAAATTTAAAGAAAGTCGAGTACAATATGTGGTTATGGCTATATCTAAATCTGAACCGAGTGATCAAAGTAGAAAATTATATGTCACACGTTACGATCGGACTATAAATAGGGACACAGTAAACAAAATGCGCGAGATCAAAGTGCGTGGCAAAAACAAATAAATATAATTGTGTTGTCATTTATTTTGGTTTAAGACCAAAGGTTGTGCTGAAGTCTTCAGCAGAACCCAAAATTAGCAAAAAGGCAAAGTGAGACCTTTATTGTTGCAGCTAAAAGTTGACTGCGCAGTTTCGATGCGCGCTACCCCATCTCGTCAGAACTTTCGCAACGAATGTATGTCTTTGACTTAAATCAAGGTTCATATTAGTACCAGCGGTCACATATGACAAATGAGAAGCGCTGATAAACAAAATATTCCACCGAACTAAGTCGACACACTAAAAATCTCACTTTGCCAACTCACCGTCTTCACTGTACCTCGTGTGTATTGTTGTTGTTTGTATGTATTGTTGGTCTGTTATGTTGTATGTGTTGTCATTTATATTGGTTTAATATTATTCTATGATACTTGAAATCGCCTTCAAATTATCTTTAATTCTAGTGGGTGACCGGCGGAACTTTCTTTATCGACCCTCCCTATTGTACATAGTCCTTCGAACAATATTTTGTTGCATACTGTAAGTTGGTGTTAACCAACAGTGATAGCTGTTAGTTTGTATGACTTTTGATCTATCGACTACTCTGAGAGAATTTGTTGCAATAATGACCTTTCATCCTTGACCTTGACTACGCCTCAAATGGTCCATCCGCTTAGTCCAATTTTGGCATTTCCACGTTTTTGAGTAACAGAGGCCCAATTGCTGCGAACGGCGACGAATCGATAATTGATGGTCATCATTAGCACTGGCCGATACAGCTGCGAAATTTTCTTCAGTTCGCACTCTACGTAAGCGTGTTGGTGGTTTAATGGCCAACAATGTAAATTTGGTGCGAAATTTAGTCACAATAGCCCGAATAGCCGCTTCAGTGGGTCGATTAAACTGACCATAAAATGGAAGCGCGCGATGAACTTTCTTAACGCATTTTGATAATAAAATTCAATAATATGCAAGCGTTGTTCGTTTGTAAGACGATTCATGGTTAAATTATAGACCAAACTGAAGATGTTTGACAGTGAAACAAAACACGAAACGTGCGTCAGCAGTGTTGCCAAAAAGATAATAGCTAAAAAATCACCCTTTATGTATCAATAAACATATTCGAAGAATGATATAAACTCATTAACTATTATTCGCCGTAAAAAGTAAAAAAGTACGAATTTGGAAAATTCTTTTTTGTTTTGCGTGTCTGTGCAGTCTGAGGAATGTATACACCGAATTCCATGATTCTAGCTGTGGCCATTTGATTGGTACAATGTTTATCACTTTTTCCCATTTTGCCCCCTTAGAAGTACGACCTTCTAAAATCTCTATTTTTACGTGTCCACCCAGTTAGAGCGATGTATACGCCGAATTTCATCATTCCAGCTGTAGCATTGTATCCCTTAAAAGTACAAAGTTTGAAAAACCTTTTTATATTTCGTGTCTACGCAGTCTGAGGAATGTGTACTTCGAATTTCACGACTCTAGCTGCGGTCATTTGGTTGGTACAATTTGTATCCCATTTTTCCATTTTAACGCCAAAAAGTACGAATTTCGAAAAAATCCGTTTATTTTACGTGTCTACACAATCAGAGGAATGTATACACCTAATTTCATTATTTTACGTGCAACCGTCTGGTTGGTACCATTTTTATCCCTCTCTTCCCATTTTACCCCTTAAAAGTACGAATTCTGAAAACATACTTTTATATTATGTATCTACCCAGTTAGAGGAACGTACACACCAAATTTCGTGTTTCTAGCTGTTATCGTTTGATAGGTACCATTTTTATCCCTTTTTGTCTCATTTCACCCTCTACGAGTAGGAAGCACTTTATGGTGCGACTTTTTGTTATAGGGGGAAAGCGCATACCCAAGTAAGTACAAGTACTGTAAAATAAAATAATAAAATAAGAACGTGGAAATGCGGATGGACCATTTGAGGCGCAGTCAAGGTCAACATTTGCATGAATTAATCTTCAAATATTAAATTATATGGACCGTACTATCGATTCAAATAAGGATTTCATGCATTTTTCTGAATTTGATGTGTTGTTTTTTCATCCTTTATAAGGGATTATTATGGGTATTTTCAGTCCCAGTGAGGGAAAATTTTTTCCCTTTGGACCGATTTCACCTAGTTGCATCCCAACTGATCTACGACTATAAGACGTATTTATTGAAAATTTGGACGTCTTAGCTCCTTTCGTTTAGAATCTAGCGTGCTTTCAACAGACGGACATTGTCTTAGAATTTTATGACGATCAAAAATATATGTACTTTATAGGGTCTCATGTCGATATTTCAAGGTGTTGCAAACGGAATGACAAAGTAAGTCTACCCCCATCCTGGAGGTGGATGCTAGTTTGCTTTCGTCTTAGAATTTTATGACGATCAATAATATATAGGGGTCTGTCAAATATCTTTTTTTTTTGAAAATGCTATAAAAAAACTACTGAATATTTTCTCAAATTTCTTTTTTTATTTGAAAGTACAGTCCTTCCGGTTAATAATGGAAAATAATTTCATTCAAATGGCTGCTGAGGGCACCCCACAAATAATAGTCCAACGGTTGAATAGTTGAAAAAAAGTTAGATGGCGGACCCTATATATTAGAGTGGCTTCAAAATAAAAGTAGTGGATGTTCCCGACTAAAATGAAAGATTAGTTTGTTTTATGTGTTCCCCCAAAATATTTCGCTTTTATCATTGTCCGTTCGTGAGCTGGACGCGTTCAAAATAATCTCTAAAAATCAGATTTTTCTTGAATAAAATTCACGGTGAAATTGTATTTAGAAAAAACCTGCTAGAAATTAAAATCTGGTCAGAGCCTTATCAAAATTATTTTGAACGCCATATCAAAAACTTGCAAAAACTTTTTTTCTTACTGTTGGTTCTCAGTGGGTTAAATGTGATGTAAAAACAGAAAAAGGGGTTATTTGCATCGTAAACACATTCTAGTCTTACAAAAAGCTAATTTTTGAAAAAAAAAAACATCTGCAAGTATGGCCTTTCAATGGATAAATTGGGAGGAAAACTTCACATAAGATGTTACAATAAAACCGTGCGATATGGTCTACCTCCAAAGAACAGAATTATATATAGAAGTTAAACTATAGGTCATTAATAGGAAAACTCATACTCAGTTTTTCATTTCATGATCGTTTGTCTTTTTCAAAGGACTTTTAATTTCCAAAGGATGTAAATGTTTCAATAATTTAGTTTCGTACTTTTGCGTATCATACAATGGCGATATGGATATCAAATAAAATGGGTCATATTGCAAGTTTTTAATATGGTTTGATAAGGCTCGGGTCGGATTTTAATTTCCAGCGGTTTTTTTCTCAATACCATTCTCATGGTGAATTTTATTCAAGAAAAACCTGATTTATTGAGGTTATTTGGAACGGGTCCAGCTCACGAATGGACAATGATAAACGCGAAATATTTTGGGAGAACACATAAAACAAACCTATCTTTCATTTTAGTAGGGAACATCAACTAAATTGTTTCCTTCCCACAAAAGAAGCCACTTTAATATATATATATATATTATTTCATGGTGTTACAAACGGAATTACAAAGTTAGTATACCCCCGTCCTGTGGTGGAGGGTATATAACATACAAAATTTTGTGTGCTGCAATTTCTTTTCGGCATTTTTCCAAGAAAAGCTATGTTTATAACATTTGTCATATTTTTTATGATTTCATAAAAATTTAGTTTTTATATATTTTCTTATTGAAAAAAGTTGGCCTGGGACCATATATGACAAACAGCAACAGATTCCGATGAGGCGGCGCAAAAGCCCATGGTATCACAATGGACCTCTTCTGTCCCATGTGATTCACATGCTTACTTTCTGACTTCCCCCACAACCTAACCTAAACTAAGCCTCCGTGGAGACTTCTTAGTTTGCGATAATCCATAAAAACTACTTTTTTGAATTTTGGTCCAAATCCTCCACTGTGTGTTGACTTACTTCTTAACTGAAGACAAACCGCAATGCTTAAACCAACCAACTCCACATTTTTAAATAAAATATTCTTCGGTTTGTAGAGGAGGAGAGCGATTTTACAATAATTATGTATTTGTATTTAAGTTTGCAGAAGTATTAGTGTGTTTATACGAGGTAGAGATTTTGTTATTGTCGCAAGGATATCCGTGTGTGTATAAGGACTAAGGGAATATGTATATTTACATTGTCTTATACATAAATACAAGCTTTAGTGTGTGGTCTCTCTTGTTTGTTTAACGTTTTCGCATAATTGTTGTGCCTTGTTCAATCCTTCAATTTCCCGCTCGTTCTCCTTCCTTCTTTTTTGCTTTCCTACCCCCCATCTTGTTGTCTTCACCTTCTACCCCTTGAAAAATATAATGATAAATCATATTCTCTCATAATGTCAGCAAAAATTCAATTTTGCATATGCTGTTTTTTTTCTTCAACCCTCGGCCATACCTCAAACCACCCGCCCTCCAAATCGCACCCACGTGCTGCAATATGGTCCATATATGCGAGGAACATACGTGCGTTGATAATGAATGATGGAGTGTTATGGTGTTGAGGGTTTTGTTTTGGGTCTTTACGCATTGTGGTGTTGGAACATTTTGCATTATTTTTTATGTTTTTTTTTCTTTTTTGGGAGTTATGGTTATTTTCTGGTCTGAAATGGAATGGGAAAATATTCTTTGAATGATGATGATGATGTGGTGGTGTTGTTGTGATGAAGAGATTTTAGTTTTGATATATGATATTGTCTTTGTTTATGGCTATTTATAGAAGTGCCAGTGGGAAAGATGTGGGGCGTGCGAAAAAAAATTATGATGGCGTTTAGAAGTTTAAAGTTCTGCGTACTTCAATTTACACAAGTGTAAATAGTTCAAAGCAGCATACAAATGCACAACACCATTTATGGTTTATCAGAGGCTACATTTGAATTCGATTTCAATATTGACTTTTCATGACATTTATGAATAAATGTAGATGTAGATGAACCCTATTGTAAAAGTAAGAGAATTTCTAATAATTGTGAGACATTTTTAGCAAATTTTGCTAAAATTGGTTTAGTCTTACACGCAGACTACATGTACTTCTATAAGAGAAGCCATAACTTCTTCATTTATCTAGATAGATTTTCTGCAAAACTTCGTATCTTCGTTTAGATGCGAGCAATTAATAATAAGAAATATTATGTTATATAATTTATAAAAGGGTGTAATTAAAGTATAAAACAAATTAGTTTTTTGTTTTTCTTTTCATTTTTTATGTTTTTTGTTTTTCAAAAAAAAAAATAACAATTTTATCTTACTTTTTTGGAGACTGTTATGTGAGTTTCTATGTGAAATTAATTTCGCAACATTTGTATCCATAATAATTGTTATTAATTGAATATATATGCGGGCGTTAACTAACTTATATTTCCAAAATAAAATACAAATATTAAAAGTTCATTGGACAGGCCAAAAATTTATAATTGATTCGAAATGTTCGGAGTGGGCTTATTTTTCCTTCCCATTGGAAATTGGATTACGAAAAGAGGACGACGTCTTAATATTGAAAACAGCTTAACAAAAGAGGATTTTTTATTTCAATTTTTATTCCGAATCCTTCAAGGATATAGACATAATCTTAAAAAAACAAGTAAGGAAAGGCTAAAGTCGGGCGGGGCCGACTATATGAAACACTCCACTTTCTATCCGAATACAATTCCATTCGGTAAAAAGTGAAAACGGGAAGGCTAATATAACCTGGTCCAATTTGTAAAACGAAAAGAATATTTGTATTGGGGCTATATCCAAACAAGGAATGAAGTGACCCACTTTTACAATAGGTTCTTCAAGATACAATTCAGTATCTTCAGTATCGTGTTAACTGTTATAATGTGCTTTCTGGGGCGGAAAAATTCAAGTCGGGAGCGAAATTTGTATAGCAGCTATATATAAATCTGAACCGATCTGACCTATTTTCGCATTGTGTGTTTCTAGCTTAATTATAAGGTAATTTGAAAGATTTGAACTCTGTTAAAATATAGGATTTTTAGAGCCGAAAAAGTCTAATCCCGATTAGTCAAATGTGTGTGGTTGCTATATATAAATCTGAAACGATCTGAACTATTTTCACCAGAAGTGTTCCTAGTTCAAATATAAGAGCCTTACCAAACTTGAAGACAATCTAATAAAATATGTGGTTTCTAGCGCGGAAAAAGTAAAATTGGGAGCAAAATTTGTATGGGAGCTATATATAAATCTGAAGCGATCTAACACATTTTCCCCATGGGTGTTTATAGTTGAAATATACGATATTTTGCAAGATTTGAAGAAGATCTGTTAAAATATGTGGTTTATAGAGTGGGAAGAGTCAAATCGGGAATGAAATTTTGTAGGAGCTATATATAAATCTGAACCGATCTGACCCATTTTCACCATAGGTACTCCTAGTTTAAATATAAGATATTTTGCCAAATCTGAAGACAATCAGATACAATATGTGGTTTATAGAGCGGAAAAAGTCAAAAAGTCGAGAGCGAAATTTGAATGGGAGCCATATATTAATCTAAACCGATCTCATCTAAATTCACCATGGGTGTTTCTAGTGGACATATAAGATATTTTGACAAATTTGAAGAAGATCTGCACAAATATGTGGCTTCTTGACCAGAAAAAATCAAATCGGGTGCGTAATTTGTATGGGAGCTATATATAAATCTGAACCGATCTAACACATTTTTACCACAAGTGTTTCTAGTTGAAATATAAGATGTTTTGCCAATTTTTAAGAAAATCTGTGAAAATATTGTAGAGTGAAAAGATTCAAATCGGGAGTGAAATTCGTATGGGGGCTATATCTAAATCTGAACCGATTTTCTTCAAATTAAATAGCTTTTGTCCTTATCCCGAAAAACTTTGTTCTGCAAAGATTCATTTGGTTCTGTCTACAATTAACATTAAAATCGGAAAAGCACCTTTTTGAAATAGTAGTATTTTTTTCAATGATTGATAATGATATTTTTGGAATTAAAATTTTTGGAAATTTTAAGAATTAAAAATTGGCCAAGTCCATAAATGGGTCAACAAATTAAAAATCGCTTAAAAATAGAAATTATAATATATCGCTTTAGATGTCGTTTGGCTCCTACCATTCTTGTTGATTTCCCCCCTATTGCATATTCGAAGAGTTGGAATTTTCGCAAAAACTTCTTTAGAGCCCGTTCACGCTGTAAATCGAAGTTTAAATTTGAAGTGAATGTACAATGTCTGTCCGTACTTCTGGCTGGCTGGTGTACACAATAACTCTCAAACTTTGTACATGGTAATATTTTTCCCAAACTTTGTTTTAGTTCGAAGCTGGGCGAAATTGCCACGCCCCTTCTGGTACCTTCCACACAAAACTAAATTACTATAATAAAACTAATGCAACATCCACACCGATACTCAGAATCAGCTATATTTTGGTATTTGATAATATTTTTATAATCACTTTAAGTATACTAAATATGGCGGGTTTTGCCACGCCCCTTCCAGTACCTCCCACACAAATCACCCAAAACTACGTCAAATTAAAGCAGTTAAAACTTCTATACAAATGATGGGAACACTGTGAAATTTGATATTTAGCAATGCTTTTATAGAGGTTACATTCGCATGGAATATGGGCGATATTGTCACATACCCTCTGGTACGTCCCACACAAAGTGACATAAACTTTGGTTACAAAAAAACCGACATAACATCCATACGGATAGTTAAAATCATTTGCAATTTGATATTTAAAAATGTTTTTATAAACAATTTAAACCTAAAACAAGTAAAAAGGCGTTAAGTTCGACCGGGCCGAATCTTATATACCCTCCACAACGGGGTGCATTCCATAGTATAGCCGGTAGATTAGAGACTGTCGACTTTACAAAGAAGTGAAGTAACATATTTTGAAAATTGTGATATTTTTAATTTGCTTACTATTTCAAACTATAAGGCATACTAATGCGCACTGTTTTAAATAAATTTCATTACAATATTAGTAGTCTTCTACTATATATAATACCTTCGTCATCAGAGAGAAACATTTTCCATCAGGGCCGATTTCTCCCATTTGCAATTTTTTGATTCAGCTACAAAAAGAGTGACTGTATCATTTTGATAAGAAAAGTACACATTTCAAAGATCCATTATGTTTTGCGTCCATATTGGAATGAACACATCCAATTTCATGATTCTAGGCACATCCGTTTGCCTGGAATCACTTTTATCATTTTTTAAAATGTTGACCCTAAAAGTACGATTTTGGAGAAATAATCACATTGTACGTGTCTACGAAGACAGACGAGTGTAACCGCTGAATTTCATGATTATAGCTACAGCCGTTTGCGTTGTACTAATTTTATCCCGTTTTGATCCTAAAGGTACGAATATCGATAGATTTTTTTATTTTTCGTGCCTATTTTTTTATTTTTCGTGTACGAAAGATATCTTTATTTTTCGTGTCTACGCAGTCACAGCAAAGTACACACCGAATTTCATTATTCTAACTGTAACCGTTTGATTAGTACTATTTTTATCCCTTTCGCCCCATTTTCCGCCTAAAAGTACAAATTTCGAAAAAAATCCTCTACACAGTCAGATAAATGCATACGCCGTATTTCATGATTTTATCTTCAGCGGTTTGGTTGGTACCATTTTTATCCCTCTTTGTCAATTCTATCCCTTAAAAGTACAATTTTTAAAAAATCTCTATATTTTACATGTCTACGCAATTATAGGGACATACACACCGAATTTCATGTTTCTAGCTATTCGCACTATTTGTATCCCTTTTGTCCCATTTCACCCGCTAAATATTTTTTGTACATTTTGGTGAGAAGGTACGAAACAAATTTCAAGTGTATAAAAATTAGAAATTTTCAAAAAAATTTGCTTAAATAGTCAAAATATTAGGGGTATTTTCAGTCCTTGTGAGGGAAAATTTTTTCCCTCTGGGCCGATTTCGCCCACTTTCAATCCCAACCGATCTGCAACCATTAGACACATTTAGGAAAAATTTTAACCACCTAGCTCATATCGTGCTTTCAACAGACAGACGGACATTGCTAGATCGTCTAAGAATTTTACCACGACCAAGAATAGATATACTTTATGGAGTCTCCGATGAATATTTTAAGGTGTTACAAACGGAATGACAAAGTGAATATACCTCCGTCCTTAGGTGGAGGGTATACAAATATTTACGCTTTAGCCATGTCCTTTTCGTACCTCCCAATTGTTTCTATCCTAGGTAATAGTAAATCCTTTATTTATGACTTGATATTTGATCATGTTTTTACAATTGTTTTATAAATGTGGAAGCTGGGATCTTGTGACACGAACCTCCTAGTACCTGCCATACTAATTATCCTGCCCTACGTAAAATGTAATTTCTCCTAACTTCCATATATACGTTCTCTGAGAGTAAGGGTTGTTTTTTCTAAATTCAAGCAACTTTAATATAAAATTATCATATCTTAATATGTTTCATAGATTTATTTCTTTTTACACAGGTTAGAGATATTTTTTTGTTTTCTCTTAAGTTTGTTTCGGTTGCAGGCAGGGTAGATCTCTAACCTGAACAAATCGTGGAAAAGTAAAATATCGACAAAACAAAACGAAAGCGATAAAAAGGGTATATATAAGACGCTTTAGCCGACTGAAGCCTACTTACTTGTTAAGTTTGGACTCGATTTTTAAAAATGGTGACATAAATATTTCAAACTTCACTAAAATCCATACATTTTTTTGTTCTCTTAAAATGTTATGCTGGATATTTTTATTTTAAAAATATCAACATAAACAAAGAAATAATAATAAAAACAACATACTTTAAGCAGATTTAAAAAACAATTAATCATTGGCTTAATTTAACAGTTGTCCCGAAATATTTCACTTTTACCATACCTGATCCAGCCATTTTTTCCACCATTCTTGTGCTATTTTTGATGCATCTTTTACAAACCCAAAATTTTTGTTCGCATACATATGTGTTTTAAAGGCAGTAAATTTGCTGAATTTTTCGACAAAAATTTGTTTCTTTTTGCAAAATTATCCAAGGAACCTCCTAGGAACGGTTAACATCACACAGTGGGGGAATTCCAAATGGAATGGAAATTAATTTGGAGTTTATAACTGGGCGGTGCGATTTGAATGAAATTGCAAATTGGAACTCTCACACGAACAAGATTGTGGCATTGTTCATGTTTTTACATGTTATTATAGGAAATGATTCTGCTGATGGCGACGCAGCAATTTCTATTTCATACGAATTTATTTGGTTATTTAACAACAAATTTTAAGCATACTTCAAGGGTCCCCCTCTCTCTTCAGTGTACCTATACGAGTTTAAACCATCAATCTTGCAACGTTATAACATTTGTCTACTTTCCTTTCATTTCTTTGCAGTTATCTTCATATAAAAAATTGATATCACAGTATACGTCACTGCCATAAACATAAGAGACAACAAAAACAGAGAAGCAGGCGAAGGAAAAAGGAAAACGAGCGATAAATTACAAACATACAAACCAAGTAGAAGAAAATAGAACATAAGCTTACAATTTAAGGCACTCTACAGCAACAGCAACAACAAAACAAGTCGAAGAAGAAGACGAAGACGAAGAAAAAATAAATACCAGCAGCATTTACCACAACACCTTGCAACACAGAGACAGCACATTCTTAAAGAAGACAAAGAAAAAATAGCAAATAACTAAGAACAAAAACACGAACAAAAAAGCTCTTTGGGTTGTTAAAGAACTGATAATAATACAAACAAAAAACTTACAAAGCACATTTTGTGGAAACAAAGAACAAACTACAACAATAAAACCAATACTCGCCATATTAAAGAAAACAAACCAACAAACACACACAATAACAAACACCAAAGCACAAAGCCAAACCAAGAAACTCCACAAAACCGAATACAAAAAAATGTGATGAAAATTTTCTAAGAAAAACATTTTTTTTTGTGAAAAACAAAAGCTTTCGACTCAGCAAAGCTTTTAAAGTTTACAAGCTTTACTCGCCCAGCAAAGCTTAATGGATTGGTAATTAATGGACACTATCGGATAAAGCTAAGCTCGACAACAAAACCACCTATAATAACATGCTGCTGCTACACAACGACGACGACGATTTTATAAACAAAAAGCTTTACATAAATCACAAGACCAGGCGGAAACCTGCAAAGCACAGCTTAACAACACACAAACGAACTAAACTAAACTTTCCTATACTGAAACAAAAGCTGCGCTTGGATTTCTCGGGGCGCAGCCGTCGAAGAGATGCGACTAGCTTAAAGTTTTTTCGTTTTAACTATGCAAGCAATCCAGCAAACAATCAGCAAAAGCTTCAACAGCAGCAACAACAGCAGCAGCATCATCTACACGATGAACGAAGGTTGTCTTCACGAAATTATGAGACTTTTTACAACAGCAACTTAATTGCAACAAATTTCATAAATAGCCACAGCCACAGCAGCAGCCCAAGTTGCAGCAGCAACGACAACAAACACATCAACAGCAACACTGTCAGCTCTGCCAACTCTCATAATGCTACAACAGCAACATCAACAAATGACTTAAAACAAAGACTGGCTTTACGCAAACGTTACTTAAGGCGCAAAAGAAAAAGAAAATACCAGCTGGCGCTGACACAGCACCACCACCAACAACAACAACAACCACAACAACAACACATATGTCACCAACATCCGAAGCAACAAGAGACGCCGCCACAGTCACGGCAACAACCACAGAAAATATCATTAGATCCTAACAAATCATTTGTAGATTTTTCAGCAACAGTCACAGCAACAGCCACAACCACAGCAGAGACAACAACCACCCATCACAGGCAGCCATGCTGCTGCAGTCGTCATCAACAGTGTCATCATGTAGATCATCACAGTCATCGTGAGTATCAACAGAAGAGTCTTAATGTAAAACCAAATTTCTCGCATCCACCACAAAGACTTAGCAACATTAGCAGCAACAGCAACAGCAGCAGTAGCAACATCAGCAGCAGCAACAACAACAACAACCCGAACAGTATTACTATCATGTTGAAAATTCTCATTCTATCTGTAGTACGTTTAAGTTTAACCACAATTGCAACACTGTCTGGCCATGCAGTGACCACATTGTCACAAACCGCACAGCACATTGTGAGTGCTGTTATTGCTGCCACAACACTGCCAATTATACAAAGAATACAAAAACAACAAAAGCAACATCAGCAACAGCAACCGCGTCAACATGCCCATGAAAACCAACGGCCATACCCGTGTCCACAACAACACTCAAATCCAGAGCTAGAGTCAGAGTCACAGTCACACGAGCAGCAGCAGCTCCAACATCACCATGAACAACAACACCCACTGCCTCAGCAGGTGTACAGCAACAACAACAACAAGCCAACGCTGTGGCAACGTTGTCATCGTCGTGAACTACCATTGACAACCAAAGGACTTAATAAATACTCATGGATATTTTTATTAATATATTTGAATTTATCTGCTAAAGGTAAGTCCTGCAAATAGTTATACAAAATTAAAGACTTGTTTACACTTGAACTGATAAACCACAAGGTGGTAATTGTGAAAAGCGACTTGACTTAAAGGACATGACTGTACGGCCATGGCAGACAGAGCGCACTCTGCTCCGTTCAAATTTAGCCGAAAAAGTAATAGTAGGATATTTTTTAATAGGATAAAATAAAGAAAAAATCATATTTGAGAAACAAATTTTAGACAATTTTGAAAAATTAAAACAAAAGAGAATCGGAGAAGATTTAACTTTTTTCTACAGATTAAAGTTCAAACTAAATTCTTATGAAAACAAATCACAAAATTTTATGTTTTTATTTTCTTGGTCATCAAGACTTGGTAATTTTTCAAATATTTATCTTTAAAATTAAAATATATAAAAAACTAGCTGACCCGGCGAACTTCGTTCCGCTTAAATTCGTTAATGCAACGAAAAAAAGAATTCCGAGCATGCACATGCTGCTTTATATAACTATGTCAATTCAAATTCTTTATTAAAAAGTTGTGTTAAATACAATGGAAATAACTAAAGTAAAAGAATAACGATGTGCTTTAATGAAACCGCAATGATTGACTTATCAGCCAACCTTGCGCTTTTTCACTGAAGTGCTTTATGGTACACAACGTTTTTCGTTTTGTTCTCTGGCGCGTACACATACAAAGCGGAAGGTTTGCCGACACGTGAGCACGCCACATACAATTGACCATGTGAAAAACATGGGAACTCAAGATTGATTCCACAAACATCCAGCGATTGTCCTTGCGCCTTATTAATTGTCATAGCGAAGGCGAGACGCACCGGAAATTGAAAATGCTTAAATACGAATGGCAAATCGTTCGCAATAAGAGGAATCCGCGGAATGAGAACATCTTCGCCTTTGAATTTTCCCCTCAAAATCGTCGCTTGAATGACGTTTGATTTGAGTGCCTTCACAATCAAACGCGTACCGTTACAAAGTTTTGGTGCATTGAGATTACGCAACAAAATTATAATTGAGCCGACTTTCAATTTCAAAAAGTGTGGCGGCAAGCCCGGGACATCCAGAGAATTCAAAAATTCTGTCGGATAGTTCGTGACTTCGTTTTCATCCATCACGGAGTCGACGGATTTGTATGAATGCAACTCACCGGAGATATCATTTTGAATGACGAAATTCAATATAACAGTTGTTTTCAAATGACGTCTTTCGGAGCAGAAGTTATTCAGGACAATCGCCCATACAATCCGACATTCAAGGTAAATTCGCTTGATTCAAGTCCACATTATATTGCCATTAGATTGTCAAAACAAATGTAAAAACCATTTAAAGTATTAAACATTTTGATATTTATGTGGTATCCATCGTCTCCTCGCCAAAACATTATGGGGTACTGCAGTGCATCGTATGACGGATGGATCTCGGACACGCGCTGCAATTCACCGTTATTTCGTCGCTTCAGTACAATGTCACGACTCCCAACTGGATCACCAACATATATGATAGCAATTTCATCGACTGTTGGTATATTAAATTGACGTGCATGAGCCCCAGATGGACGTCTATCAGCGGAAATGACAATTTGATGATCGTCCGAATGCAGATCCGTATCCATCGCAGTTTTGAATTGACGCACGTAAGCATTGTGCTCATGCAATACGTTTTGCAAAATTCTAATGATATCTTTGTCCATGTTTTGATGAATTGCACTGCGCATATCGATTTCCTTGTCCACATTTCCGATGAAATACATTTGAAGAAATTTGTGATCTTGATTCGTTGTCGGCAATAACGAACCATAGCGATGATGAATTTGTCCTTGGATCTGTATCATAAGGACAAAGTCGAAGTAGATGACAATCTAATGGCAATATAATGTGGACTTGAATCAAGCGAATTTACCTTGAATGTCGGATTGTATGGGCGATTGTCCTGAATAACTTCTGCTCCGAAAGACGTCATTTGAAAACAACTGTTATATTGTTGAGCTCTGGTCCAAAATTGTCGTGATTTGGGTGTATTATCATAAATCAATGAGCGCAATGGCTCAGGTGGATCAGGCAAAGGCGGTAATTTTACTTTACCACTCATGCAGCACAACCCGGGTGTTTCGGAAGGAAACTTCAGTGCATAGCAATGTGGACATACGACATTCATAGCGCCAATCGAGACACACGGAAGTTCGCTATAGTCAATCGTGCAGTCGTATTGGAAGGCGACTCGCTCCAATTCGACATTCACGGCGTTTCTTCTTCTTTGGCGATTTGCATTTATTTGAACGCTCTGCTGATTTCGATTACGTTGTTGTCTATTTCGGTCTCTAGTTTGGACAACCGCACGTTGTTCTTGTGATAATGTTTCTCGAAGTTCCGACATGTTCGCTCGATTGTGTGCATTTCGCATTGAGCGTTCCTCTGGAGTTTCGTTCGTACGAACAGTTCTCAAACGTTGTGCATTACGACTGCGACGTGAAAGGTTTGACCTTCTTATTGGCGGCATGATCACTAAAATGAAAACCCAAAATATGTAATAATATTCGAAGAAATTAATTGAGTTTCATAATTACCGACATATGAAATCACAAAAGAAATGACATTGACATGAAAAAAATTTAAAACATTCGAAATATTATTTGGTTTTGTTAAACTCACAAAAAAAAACAGTAAAATTTTCGTAAAAATCTTCCCGGATTTTATATTTTTCTGGAAATTGTCCTACATCCTATGTCCTTCCTTGGGCCAACACGAATTCATCAAGCCCAAAATCGTGAAAATCAGACGATCCGTTATAAAGTTTTGCGTGTTCACACGGACGGCATTCTCTTTTATAAATATAGATGTGTTGCCATTTATTTTGGTTTAATCCCAAGGGTTATGCTGAAGTCTTCAGCACAACCCAAAATTAGCAAAAAGGCAAAGTGAGACCTTTATTGTTGCAGCTAAAAGTTGACTGCGCAGTTTCGATGGGCGCTACCCCATCTCGTCAGAACTTTCGCAACGAATGTATGTCTTTGACTTAAATCAGGGTTCATATTAGTACCAGCGGTCATATGTGGCAAATGAGAAGCGCTGGTAAACAAAATATTCCACCGAACTAAGTCGACACACTAAAAATATCACTTTGCCAATTCAATGTTATGCATGTGCTCGCATCGCTCGCAACAATGCAAAGGTTGTTGCTGTACGGTATGTCCCGTCTTCACTGTACCTCGTGTGTATTGTTGTGGTTTGTATGTATAGTTGGTATGTTATGTTGTATGTCTTGTCATTTATTTTGGCTGAAGACTTCAGCACAACCTATGGTCTTAAGGTTGTGCTGAAGTCTTCAGCAGAACCCAAAATTAGCAAAAAGGCAAATTCTTTAAAATTAACATATAAAAATTTATTAAAAATAATATTTTTAAAATTTACAAAAATTCTTACAACTCCTCAGCTATTGACAAAGTATAAGAATATTAAATTCCATCTAAAAATTTATTTTGAACAATATTTTCCTTCACGAACTAAACAACAAATTCAATTCATTTTATATGCAAATCGTCCACTTTCTGGAGCCCAAGAAACGATTTCTATGAAAACATCTTTGCGAATTTTTCTTAGTTGGACTATTACCTTTAAAACGATATCAAAACAAGTAAAAATGCGTTAAGTTCGGCCGTGTCGTTAATAGTCTTCTACTATATAAATATAAAACAAAAAAAAGTGAACCTGAGGCAGCAATCTTCAAAAATATGCCTTAAATATCACATGCATTTTCAGTCGTTATTAGTTAAAAATAATTTCCCTCAAGGACCATTTCTCCATTTGCTATTTCTTAGTTTTTGTTGTAACTATTTCTTTATTCCAGCTACAGCCCATTTTGATAGGAAAAGTATTAATATTGATGTTCCAATAAGTTTTGCGTTCTCGAATATCGTACGAATATCGAAAGATTTATTTATTTTTAGAGTCTACGCAGTCAGAGCAAAGTACACAGAAAATTTTACTATTTTATCTGTAGCCGTTAACATTATTCCCCATTCGCCCCATTTTCCGTAAAAAAGTACAAATGCAAATTTATTTACAAATGGCATGGTGACATTTATTACTTGGCTGCAGACTACCACTATCATGATTTCCACCATGTCTAAAGGTTTCATTCAGGTGGCTTCGCAGCGACTTTTCAACATCAAACCCGGCCTCTATAAGGAGCTGATTCTCACAAACGAACGAGAAGCACAACTCACTTGCCGAATTTGCGTTTAAAAAATCGCACCAAGTAATAAAGCACACATGCCATCTTACAAGTATCTCATTGAGTTGCATATGTAAGTAAGTGTATATGCAGGTATAGTTACCCAGCAATACTTCTGCCGTGCCAACGCTCATTTGTTTTAGTTTTTTCGTTTGCATTTTTTTGGTCTGTAATCAATATTTGATTTGAACTGGAATATTGTCCTGGCTCAAGACCATTTTGCTTCATATTTAATAGAATGCAAATTTATTTACAAATGGCTTGGTGACATTTATTACTTGGCTGCAGACTAACACGATCAGAAAATGTTACTATTTTATCTGTAGCCGTTAACATGTTTCCCCATTCGCCCCATCTTCCGTAAAAAAGGTACAAATTTCGAAAACAGCGTTTATGTTTCCCGTCCATACAATCAGATAAATCTATACACCGAATTTCATGATTTAAACTTCAGCGATTAGGTTGGTACTATTTTTATCCCTCTTTTTCTATTGTATCCCTTAAAAGTACGAATTTCGAAAAATCCTTCCATTTTCTGTGTCTACGCGATTAGAGTGATGTATACTGCGAATTTCTGTTGTATTATTGGTACAATTTATATCCCTTTTCGTTCCAAAAGTACGAATTTTGGAAAATCCCTCTATTTTACGTGTCTAAGCAATTAGGGGGATGTACACATCGAGTTTCATGATTCTAGCTGTTGTCGTATCATCGGTACCATTTTTATCCTTTTTTGTCCCATTTCGCCCGCTAAAACTTTTATTTACTTTTTTGAGTTTTTAGCATACAAGAGGTATGTTTGCAACAAATTTCAAATTAAGCAGAAATTTAAAAATAGCATTGCTTAAATAGTCTATTAGAAAAAAATTTTCCCTCTGGGCCGATATCGCCCACTTTCAATCCCAAGCGTTCTGCAACCATAAGACGCATTTTGATGTAATTTTATTGATTGCAAACAACGAGCAGTTGCAAAAATATGTGGTTGTGATCATCGACCTTGCACTGTAATACCATTTTAGCGATGCATTCACTCACTAAATTAGAAATATCGCTATGGGAAATTGATGGCAATCCTGGGATATGTCGATATGGATATATCACAGAACTGGTCTCTACGTGTGAATAAATTGTAAATTCTCTTGAGGTGCGTTCCAAGTCATGTCCTTTGAAACCGATTCCAGGTCATATCTTTTGAGACCGATTGTAGGACATGTATTTTGAGGTATGGTGCCAGTCATGTCCTCTGAGATCGATTCCAGGTCAAGTCCTCTGATACCGATCCTACGTCATGTCCAAGACATACCACAGGGCGTCAATTCACCCCCTCCAATGACAAACAATGGTAAAAGGGACCGGTCCCCTTCATACATTTAAGTTAGGACCAGTTCTGGGACAGTTAATTTTCCCGTAGGGATGCTAAAAAGACCTCTAAATTTATGAACTATACAATTTTTTAACATTTAGTCGATATTGCAGACATTAAAGAATTCAATCAAAAAGTAAACATAGAGGATTTGGGAGCTTTTTCGCCTGTCGTTCAGAAATTTGGTAAACCTTAAGTTAATATAGGTTGTGGTGGCTGTCAGAAAGTAAGCATCCAACTCAACTGAGGTACAATCAAAAACTGTACGAAGCTATGCAAGCAAGTACCAGTGGAACATGTAGGGTCGTTCCTAGTCTAAGAAGCTCACCATTTTTATACCCCCACCTCCAGGATGGGGGCATACTAACTTTGTCATTCCGTTTGTAACACCTTGAAATATCGACCTGAGACCCTTTAAAGTATATATATTCTTGATCGTCATAAAATTCTAAGATGATCTAGCCATGTCCGTCCGTCTGTTGAAAGCTCGCTAGCATCTAAACGAAATGAGCTAGTACGTTCAACTTTTCCATAAATGCGTCTTATAGTCGTAGATCGGTTGGGATTGAAATGGGGCGAAATCGGCCCAAAGGGAAACATTTTTCCCTCACAAGCACTACAAATACCCATAATAATCCCTAATATTTTAGCGTATTTAAGCATGTTTTTTGAATATGTCTGTTTATATTTGCTTGATATTTGGTATGCGCATTCCCCTTATAGCAAAAACGTGCACCATAAAGTGATTCTTATTTGTAGGGGGTCAAATGGGGCAAAAAACGGATACAAATGGTACATATTAAACGACAACAGCTAGAAACACGAAATTCGGTGTGTACATTCCTCTAATAGAGTAGTTACACAATATAAAAGTTTTTTTTCCAAATTCGTACTTTTAAGGGGTAAAATAGGAATAGAGGGATAAAAATGGTACCAACCAAACGGCTGTACCTAGAATAATGAAATTAGGTGTATACATTACTCTGATTGCATAGACAAGTAAAATACACGGATTTTTCAAAATTCGTACTTTTTGGGGTTAAAATGAAAAAGGGGATAAAAATAGTACCAATCTAATGACCGCAGCTAGAGTCATGAAATTCGGAGTGTACATTCCTCTGAGTGTGTAGACACGGAAAATAGACGAATTTTTTGAAATTAGTACTTTCAAGGGATGCAATGGTATAGAGGGATAAAAATAGTACAAACTAAACGACTACAGCTAGAATGATGAAATAATTGCGTAGAACGTCAAGGGGGTAAAAATCGTACCAACTAAATGGCCGCAGCTGGAATCATGGAATTCGCAAAATAAAAAGTTTTTCCAAATTCGTACTTTTTCTTTTGCGGCAAAAGTTGGTTGAATCATGAAGTGAGGTTATTTTGCACTATGTACGTATGATAATGTATTTTCAAAATTTGTACATTTGGAATTAAAATAGAATGGAAATACAAGCAACTGTAGCACCCACTATCTACCAATATTTTTGGCTTTGAAAATATTTTTGAAAATATAAATATAAGAATATTTATTTTTTGAATTGACTTATTGGTAGCATTACCTTATAAGCGTGGTTTGAAATAATTAAAATATTATAAATATAAAATTATTTTTTCAATATTTGTATTTGGTTTGGCTATATTAAAGAAATTATATTTTCCTGCAATATTACTGCACTTCTACGAAAACCGACAACCTCTGTGGAATGCAATCCATGGTGGAGGGTATAAAAAGTTCTTAACGCCGTTTTTACTTGTTACACTTTGCCTTGCACCCAACAAAAGTTGAGTGTATAGCTGTTTGGTCATCTCCTGAAGAAATGCGTTGAAGATCTGAGCTGTTCTTAAATTTAGGGTCACCAACTTCAGCCAGGCAAAAAGGATTGTTTCTTCTGCTATACGTCAAAACCAAAGGTTCCTTCTTTACCGGTCTTCGGACTTTATCACAGTCTGCAAATTCGAGTAGCTGTTGACCCTAATATTTGCTGCAACATTCACCTCTGCCGTAACTTCTCAAATAACCACAACTTCGGCTAGGGTATCTTACAAGTCAATTTAACTTCTACTTTCTTGTAGTGCAAACCAAACCTCAACGTGTCATTAAATTTGGAGCCGACTGAGAGAAATTTGAGAAAATAATTTCTATATCCAGGCATTCGTAGCTAGGACCTAGGATCCTGTTCAAATAATCCAGCTTATGTAACAGCGAAGACCATTACGGACAAAACTTTATATGACTTATGGCCCAAAAGGAAATATGCTCTAGCAGACGTATGCTTGCCTTCTGTATCGGTAACGATAAATGGGGTCCGCCATCTAACGTTTTATTTTCAACTATTCAACCGTTGGACTATTATTTGTGGGGTGCCCGAGGCAGCCATTTGAAAGAAATTATTTTCCATTATTAACCGGAAGGATTGTACTTTTAAATAAAAAAGAAATTTGAGAAAATATTTAGTAATTTTTTTTATATAGCATTTTCAAAAAAAAAAAAGTTATTTGCCGGACTCTATAGAAGACAAACGGACTTTATATGGGATGGAAGACAAATTATTACTTGGCTAAAATTCAACCGAATAGTATTGAGGGGTGAGAAGAATTCCTCCGAATAATTATTCCTAAACGTTAATCCAGTCGAATGCTCTATTTTCATTTATGGGAACTAACAGCACAACATGAAGGCGTTTCAATAAATTTGCAGCATGCTTTAGGGCGCCATTTTAAACACAGTACTAGAGTTGCTTACTTCTAGGTGTTCCGAAATTGTAAAGGCATAACATGCCGAATAGTAACACATAAACCTGAATAATTCCTCAAATTTAATTCACACTAAATAATATTTCGTATAATAATTTCACCAATGGAATGAAATTGAATAATTCCTCAACTTTAATCCAATACGAAGATATCTTGCTTTAAATTTGTGAGAATTGACATCACAATTTCAAGGCAGACATGACATACCAAATGATATCACAAAAAATTGAATAGATTTAATTCCGACTAAATACAAATTTTTATATATTTTCTGGGAATTGACGCTCCCAAGTTGAAACCCCCTTTATATGAAATTAAAGAATAACATGAGTTGTATAATTCTACAACTTTAATCCGCGAGCGAAGATAATTTTCTTTAAATTTGTGGGGAATTGACATCTCACTTTCAATGTATTTCATTAATTTTACAGCATACTTTAAGGCGCCATTTCAAAACACACACCATGTGATGCTTATTACTGCTTCTGGTAGAGGTGTTCACATTATACTACTGACGTGACAGACATAATTATATGAACATTTTAATGAGCACCTCAAAACATATGACATCATAAATTTATGAGCAAATGAACTCGCTGGCAAAGAGTACTCATAATTTCTTCATAACTAGAAGGGAACAGCATAATAATCTTGTGCTTTTTATGTTGTATGGCTGTCGTTATATTCTCCCATTTCCCATTTCTATTTTTGTGATAAAATTTATTATGCTTACATTTCATCGCACAGGCGCCACTTGAAGTGTATTTCATATTAGTACCCGTAGTTTTGTACTGGGTACTCCTTCCATCCTTCCGTGTTCGAATGCAGCTGCCATCGCCACTCCATTCCACTATTGCATTCCCGTATACCGTCTATTTTATGAGTCCGTATTTGATTCACGGGCTTTGATATTGTTGCTGCCTCGTTTTTCAGGGACTGATTGTGAGGGGCAGGGAGGTGAAGTTAAATTTTTATCTGTGAAATACGGTTGCCGTTTATTTTATTTCGTTTCGTTTCACTTTATCCTGCACAACTGTTTCGAGTTTCGTGAATAGTTGAAACGGTTTGTTTATTTGGAGTTGTTGGCTGTGCTTGTCTCCGGGTTGATGATGACGACGACGTCGACGACGGTGCTATGAAACATGCAATTTATTGCATTTCTCCACTGTGAAATCATGGTTTATATACTCCTTGGATGTACACGTTCGTATCACGATACTACCTCTCAGCCAGGATAAGTGAACAGTCATAGCAACAGCTACCGTGCACTCACACACACACACTGGCACGCTCACTCACTCAGAGTGAGGCTAAAGCAAACATTCGCCGCCATCCCTGATAACTTAGTTAAGTGTTCACATTTGTCAGTTCGCTTCATTTAACACCGAAATGCAATGAAACGAACAGCACAAAGAAAAACGAAAGAAATTTGCCATATATGCACCAGCATATCTCCACAAATGTACAGATATTTGTACTATTGCAAAATGAAAAAAAAATAAGAGAAGAAAAGAAAGAAAAAATATTTTTCTTTTGGCCATGTAGCCAAAGCAAACACACACTCACACAAAAGAAGAACTGGAAAATTATCCGAAAAAAGATAAGTTTTAATGCGGAAACGGATATGATTTCGTGATAGGGCAATGGGCATGAGCCCCTACCTCATAAAGTTGGCTGGAAATGATGGCATTAAATTCAAAGCAAACTTTATTAAAGCATGCATTTGTAAAGCGTGCTGCTATGCTTTAAGTAGAGTAATCAAAAGCGTTAAATGAAAATCCGATTTGCTTTTTTTACTTTACCAACATCAAAGTGGTCTATTTTCCGGAAATAAAATATGAAAATTTTGCAAACACGTAATGAGCAGAGTTATTTTGGCATTGACTGTTATGTGTTAAGTTTTGCCTGTCATGCAGAGAATTCCAGGTTCACATCTGGGCGAGACATGCAACATCATTCAGCGGAAGATTCACATCGTTAGCCTTAGATACCTTCTTAAGCGACTTAACCGATTTTGATTATAAAGGGGTGATTTTTTAAAAGCTATAGGAAAGTTTTCAAAAAAAAAAACACATAAAATTCAGAAAAATGCAAGAAATCTTTATTTGTATCGATAGTACGGTCCATATAATTTAATGTTTGAAGATTATTTCATGCAAATGTTGACCTTGACTGCGCCTCAAATGGTCCATCCGCATACTCTTTCCAACATTTCGGCCGGTATCTCACGAATAAATGCTTCAATGTTGTCCAATTGAAGTGGTCTGGTCTGTATAGACATGAGCTTTAACATAGCCCCACAAAAAATAGTCTAAAGGTGTTAAATCGCACGATCTAGGCGGCCAATTGACCGGTGCCGAACGTGAAATAAAATGTTCACCGAACTCGCCTCTCAATAAGTCCATTGTTGCGCGTGCTGTGTGTCATGTGGCACCGTCTTGTTGAAACCACATGTCATGCAAGTCAAGCTCTTGCATTTTGGGCAAAAAAAAAGTTGGATATCATCTCACGGTAGCGCTCACCATTCACAGTTACGTTACGATTCGCATCATCTTTGAAGAAATACGGTCCAATGATGCCACCAGCCCATAAACCGCACCGAACTGTGACTTTTTCTGTATGCATTGGTAGCTCTTGCAATGCTTCTGGCTGATATTCATTCCAAAATCGACAATTCTGCCTATTTACGTACCCATTGAGCCAAAAATGAGCTTCGTCGCTGACACAATTTTTCGGTAAAAAAGTGGATCTTCGGCTTTCTTGAACTTTCTTAACAGAGCACTCATTTTGATAATAAAATTCAATAATTTGCAAGCTTTGTTCGTTTGTAAGACGATTCATGGTTAAATTATAGACCAACCTGAAGATGTTTGACAGTGAAACAAAACACGAAACGTGCGTCAGCTGTTTAAACCAGTGTTACCAAAAAGATAATAGCTAAAAGATCACCCTGTATATCACACCGACATAGCTGTAGTGTTGACGAACTTATATTCCGTGGAAAGCTCAAACTGAAAGCTTAAATTTGGGGTACCTGTAAGAAAATATCCAAAATCTAATTCCTGCTTTCATTGCAACCAAAATTGTATACAAGTGGATTCATCTTCGAAAAATATCGATTGAGGCTAACTACCTTCATCCGCTGTGCGATTCATGAAACATGTCAGGCAGCAGATGTTGGCACTGGCCAAATCGCTTCAAAGAATGCGAACCCGTCGACTTCAAACGTCTACCAACTCCACTAGATGTGCTGCATCTGGCCATGTAGACCTGTCAAAAATTTCACCTGAAAGAATATATTTTAGCCAGACCAGTGTTGTAACTCTAAATGTGTCGATCGCTTTCCCATTTCCCGTTCTTCACACTCCTTCGTTTAGTCCTTTCAACTAGTTTAATAAATCTTTAAGCTATTTTGCATTTTTGTTCCGCTTACAGTACGTGACGACAGTACTTTTTATACCCTCCACCTCCAGGATGGGGGTATACTAACTTTGTCATTCCGTTTGTAACACCTTGAAATATCGACCTGAGACCCTATAAAGTATATATATTCTTGATCGTCATAAAATTCTAAGACGCCATGTCCCTCCGTCCGTCTGTTGAAAGCACGCTAGTATCTAAACGAAGCGAGATAGAACGTTCAAATTTTCCATAAATGCGTCTTATAGTCGTACATCGGTTGGGATTGAAACGGGGCGAAATCGGCCCAAAGGGAAAAATTTTTCCCTCACAAGGACTAAAAATACCCATAATAATCCCTAATATTAGTAGAGTATTTAAGCATACTTTTTCAATATGTCTGCTTGTATTTTCTTGATATTGGGTATGCGCATTCCTCCTATAACAAAAACGTGCACCATAAAGTGATTATTATTTGTAGGGGGTGAAATGGGGCAAAAAAGGGATAAAAATGGTACATATTAAACGACAACAGCTAGAAACGCGAAATTCGGTGTGTACATTCCTCTTATAGAGTAGATACATAATATAAAAGTATTTTTTCCAAATTAGTACTTTTATGGGGTAAAATGGGAATAGAGGGATAAAAATGGTACCAACCAATGGCTGCCCCATTTCTGTTGCAAGTCTACTTTGTCAGAGGAATTTACGCACCAAATTTCACGACTATAGCAGCAATATTTTAGTTGGTACTATTTTCATCCCTTTTTGTCCCGCTCACACCTTATAGGTATAAATTTCGAAAAAAATCCATTAGGATTTGCGCTTCCACATTGACAGAGGAATTTACACACCAAATGTTACGACTATAGCTGCAATACTTAAATTAGTACCATTATTATTCCTTTTTGTCCCTCGTAACCCCTAAAAATAAAATTTTTAAAAATCCATTTTTACTGCGCTTCTACATGGTCAGAAGAACTTACATATAAAATTTCAAGATTCTAGCTGCAATACTTTAGTTGGTACCACCTTTATCCCTTTTTGTCCCGCTAACCTCTTATAACTATAAATTTCGAAAAATCCAATTTTACTGCGCTTCTACATGGTCAGAAGAACTTACACATCAAATTTCAAGATTATAGCTGCAATACTTTAGTTGGTATCACTTTTGTCCCGCGAAACCCTTAAAAGTACAACATGCATTTATATTGCTCTTCTATGTGGTGAGAGGAATTTACATACCAAATTTCACGACTATAGCTACAAGACTTTAGTTGGTACCATTTTTATCCCTTTTTGTCCCGCAAACATCTTATAACTATAAATTTCGAAAAAAAAAACAATTTTAATGCGCTCCTACATGGTCAGAAGAACTTACACATCAAATTTAAAGATTCCAGCTGCTATACTTTAGTTGGTACCATTTTTATCCCTTTTTGTGCCGCGCAACCCTCAAAAGTACAAAATGCATTTATATTCCGTTTCTATGTGGTGAGAAGAATTTACACACCAAATTTCGCGACTATAGCTGCAATACTTAAATTAGTACCATTTTCATCCCTTTTTGTCCCTCGCAACCCTCAAAAGTACAAATTTTGAAAAATCCAATTTTAACGCGCTTCTACATGGTCGAACGAATTTACATACTAAATTCCACGATTCTGGCTACAATACTTTAGTTGGTACCATTTTTATCCCTTTTTGTCCCGCTCACCCCTTATAAGTACAAATTTCGAAAAATTAATTTTTATTGCAAGTCTACGTTCTCAGAGAAATGTCAGCTAGAATCGTGAAAATCGGTATTTAATTTTCACGATTCTAGCTGAAATTCTTAAATTGGTACCATTTTTATCCAATACTTAAATTAGTACCATTTTCATCTCTTTTTGTCCCTCGCAACCCTCAAAAGTACAAATTTTGACAAATCCAATTTTAACTCGCTTCTACATGGTCGAAGGAATTTACATACTCAATTTCACGATTCTAGCTACAATACTTTAGTTGGTACCATTTTTATCCCTTTTTGTCCCACTCACCCCTTATAAGTACAACTTTTGAAAAATCAATTTATATTGCAAGTCTACGTTGTCAGAGAAATTTCAGCTAGAATCGTGAAAATCGGTATTTAATTTTCACGATTCTAGCTGAAATTCTTAAATTGGTACCATTTGTATCCCTTTTTGTCTCTTTCCTCCCTTAAAAGTACAAATTTCGAAAAATCCCTATTTGTAGGTCGTCTGCATGGTCATTGCACACCGAATTTCATGTTTCTAACTACTGCCGTTTAGTCAGGACGAAGGTTCGATGTTTATCCCTTTTTGTCCCATTTTACCCCCTAAAAGTACGAATTTCGTAAAACCCTTCCTTAGCCGACGTCTACGTCATATTTTGGAACTACCCTGAAAATTTCATGACCCTGGCTTCAGCCGTTTGGTCTGGGGGCTGGTCAATGATAAGTCAGTCAGTCAGTCAGTAACGCAACTCTTTTATAAATATATATAGAATAGTCAGACTGAGTACAAATTTACTTGGTTTAAGGAATTTTCCGAAAACTTTCCTTAGATGGAGTATTAATTTTCTTGGGTTGGGTTTACAATTTACTTGGATTTAGGAAAAAATTCGGAAAATTTTCCTAAAGGATAACTTTAAATAAATCTATGATCTGACCTTTTAAAATTTTTTATATAAGGCCCCTCCATTTCCCATTAAATGTTTTGATTAGCTGATATCGCATCCTGCTGTGTACACTTCAAATATTGAATATCAACGATTTCGATTTTTTGAAAGTTTTTCAAATTGACTGTCATGATTTTTTACTCTTCTATGTATTTGCATGACTAAGGTCCTGAACCCGAGCACCACCACACCGCACCATGCAAATAAACATGGTGGCAGCTGTTGTAAAGTGTTTACCGAACTCGTGTTACAATTTTTCCACACTGACAGCTAAACAAAAACAGAACAACAATTTGTTGGAACATGTAACGAAGTTGCTGCTGCTGTTTGCTTTCTGAAGAAAACTAAATAAACGATTTTTCGTGAAATCTATACACTTGGCGAAAAAACGACAACAACAACGGAACGATAACGAAAACGTCAACATCAACAACAGCGAAATAACAGCAGCAGCAGCTACAACAAGTCGAAAACGAATCGCAACGAAAAACAGTCAACATGTCCTTAACGAGACATTGTATGTGTGCGTGGCATGTGTGTGCGTGTCTGAAGACCTCAACTGAAAGTTGCCAATATTTCCGAGGAGGTTTCTAACGAAACATATTCTCTCACCCGCAGCCACACACACACACACATAGCGATGCATAAGAACTCATAAGAGTAAACAGTGACAGACAATACTGTACACACATAGGAGCATACATATATATAGAGACACATACAAGGAGCAGACATATGTTTGTGCAACGACATTGTACATATGCAGATGTACTACGTACATATGTGTACCCATGTACATACATATTTATATTAGGCTGGGTCAAGAAAAAAATATAAACATATTTGGATGGTTTCGTGCCTGTTTCAAGCCAACTGTGAGTTAAACGCCCCCGGACTCTGACTACTCTAAAAGTCATGTCTTTCCCGTGTATTTTTTTTATTTTGTTTTTATTTCTCTGGGCAACGACCCACTCTAATGTGTATGTAGCCAAGAATGACTTAAACAATCTTTGTATAAAGTTTACAAAATATTGCAACAATTTTTTTCTTTCGGCAAAAATTTGCTGTTTTTTTGGGGAGGTAGTCGTTGTAGAATTATCGGTGGATCAAACCAATACAAACACACATGTATCAGTGGCTTAGTGTGTGTATGTGCGAGTTTGTGTGTCTGTGTTTAAGAGCGTAGTATTGCGTGCCATCAACAAACTTGACTTGCTGCCATCTGTTACACTTCCCCCACTCTGTCATAGAGTTGTAGTTGTTGCCGTTGCAACAAATTGCTAATGCTGCTACTGTTGTCGTCAATGTAGCTGTTGCATGGCAATGCTGCCGTTGTTGTGCAACAAACTGAGTGCACTCACAACACTAATCAAGTTTTAACTTTACTCATGTCATTCATTGTCATGCCACAAAGAGTTGCATGAAGTGAAGCGCAATATATCGCTAAAGAATATGTAATTGAAAATTCCCCATTTTTTGGGAGTGAAGTGGGGTCAAAAAGGGATGGAAATGGATTATACCGACGAAGGTGATGCGGGTACAATCGCGAAATTCGATGTCTATATCTGTGAGATTAGCCATAAAGAATGTTTTTTTATTTTATATATACATTGCATTCTAAATTGATTTAGAACTAGTAAATCAAAAAAATTTTTTTTTCAAATCCATGCTTTATGCAAGCAGAATTCTATTGGGCCTAGAAATTCTTTTTTAGTTATCTTTTGTAGAAGGAAAAATTACTGCGTTATCAGGAGCAGAAATAATAGATTTTTAATTTGTGGTTTGTATGGGAGGTACCACGCCCCTTTGTACAATCCCGCCCATATTTGCAGCAGCACTTACAACATGCACACCAGACCGACGTACCAAATTTTGTTTAAATACCGTTATCAGGAGCAGAAATAATAGATTTTTAATTTGTGGTTTGTATGGGAGGTACCACGCCACTTTGTCCAATTGGTCAAATTTTTCCATTTCCTTGTATTGTCATCGAAAATGATTAAGTGTGCAAAATTGGTTCAGAAAAAAGCTTTCAAAAATTGATTTCAAATTTTGTGGCATACAAACATATATAGAAAGTAACCTTATATAAAGCATGGAATAAAGCATGGAATAATCTGCTAACTTCATTTGGCGTTGTTATATAAAGGGAGAGTTTTTAAAAGCTATATTAAATTTAAAAAACAAAAAACACATAAAATTCAGAAAAATGCATGAAATCTTTATTTGTATCGATAGTTCGGTCCGTATAATTTAATGTTTGAAGATTATTTCATGCAAATGTTGACCTTGACTGCGCCTCAAATGGTCCATCCGCTTAGTCCAATTTTGGCATTTCCACGTTTTTGAGTAACAGAGGTCCAATTGCTGCGGACAGCGACGAATCGATAATTGATGGTCATCATTAACACTGGCCGATACAGCTGCGATATTTTCTTCAGTTCGCACTCTACGCAAGCGTGTTGGTGGTTTAATCTAAAAAATGTAAATTTTGTGCGAAATTTAGTCACAATAGACCGAATAGCCGCTTCAGTGGGTCGATTAAACTGAGCATAAAATGGAAGCGCGCGAAACAAAACACGAAACGTGCGTCAGCTGTTTAAACCAGTGTTGCAAAATGATAATAGCTAAAAAATCACCCTTTAGTTAACGAAATAAATTTGAACAGGTTTGGATGGTCCATCATCCAACATTTATGTGTATATGAAATAAAACATCAGTTACACTGTCCAACATATTATGACTTTTTGAATGGAATCGGATAGTTACCTTTCAGGGCATGTTGAGTAGATCACTTTTGTAGAATAATCTTGTAGTCCAGTTGGTCTGAGTTTCTTTGTATAGCGGGTCAAAATCTTCATTTTTTGGTCGAAGGGAATGTCGAACAAATGTTGTAAGTTAATGTCTGAGAGAATATGTCAGAAGTATATTGTGGAGTTTTTTGAGGATAATTTTTATGGAAAATCTTAACCCTCTAGCTCCCCTCTTTATGGGTCAATTTGATTTTTTTTTTTGAGAAAATCAAACTAAGTCCATCCAAAAAGGACATTTAAAGGTTAAAATGTTGTCCAAAAAATTTGCCGGAAATTTTCAGTCGGGGTCGCCAAAAACACCAAAGTATACCAAATAAAGATTTTGATGCTTAAATAGCAAAATGATACGCCAACTTATACGAAACAAGTAAAAAGGGCGTTAAGTACGGCCAAGTCGAACTTTATATCCCCTCCACCAGAAAATGTTTTTTTTTTTAATATTGTCAAACCAAAACAAATATAACTATTTAAAAAAAAATATAAATAAATATAAAATTTGATTTGAACTGGGATATTGTCCTGGCTCAAGACCATTTTGCTTCTATATTTAATAGAATGCAAATTTATTTACAAATGGCATGGTGACATTTATTACTTGGCTGCAGATTACCACGATCATGATTTCGACCATGTCAAAAGTCTTTTCAAGTGGCTTCGCAGCGACTTTTCAACATCAAACCCGGCCTCTATAAGGAGATGATTCTCGCAAACGAACGAGAAGCACAACTCTTTTGCCGAATTTGCGTTTAAAAAATCGCACCAAGTAATAAAGTACACATGCCATCTTACCAGCATCTCATTGAGTTGCATATGTAAGTATGTGTTTATGCCGATATAGTTACCCAGCAATACTTTTGCCGTGCCAACGCTCATTTGTTGTAGTTGGTTGATTACAGACCAAAAAATACAAACGAAAAAACGAAAATAAATATAAAATTTTAATTATTTCAAACCGCGCTTGTAAGGCAAGGCAACTTATATATTTATACCAAATATATATCGAAAAAATACTCAATTCGAAAAGTAAATATAAGACAGTATTTCAGCTACAACCATTTGGTTGGTTGTATTTCCATCCTAGTTTAATTCCAAAAGTACTAATTTTGATAATCCATTATCCCTCACGTACACAATGCAAGATAACCTAACTTCATTTTTGCCGTAAAAGTAGAAGGTATTTGGAAAAATTGTTTTATTTTGCGAGTTTTTGCAGTCAGAGGAATGTATACACCGGATTCCATGATTCCAGCTGCGGCCATTTGTTTGGTACCATTTTTATCCCCTTTTTCTCATTTCACCCCCTTAAAAGTACGGCTTTCGAAAATCTCTTTGTTTTACTTGTCTACGCAATTGAATCCCTTGAAAGTACGAATTTGACAAAAAAAAACATTTTATTTTTATGTCTACGCAGTCAGAGGAATGTATACTCCGAATTTCATGATTCTATCTGCGCCCATTTGGGTTTATCCCTTTTTCCAATTTATCTCTTAAAAGTACGAATTTCGAAAAATCCCTTTATTTTATATGTCTACGCAATTAAAGGTATGTATACATAGAGTTTAATTATACCAGATGCAACCGTATGTTTGGTACAATTTTTATCCCTCTATTACCATTTAATCTAAATTCTATTTATCTACTCAATTAGAGGAATGTACACACCATTTCATGTTTCTAGCTGTTGTCGTTTGATAGGTACCATTTTTATCAATTTTTGTCCCATTTCTCTCCCTACAAATAAAAATCACTTTATTGTGCACGTTTGTGCTATAAAGGGAATTCGGATATCAAATATCAAAGAAATATATGCAATATATTCAAAAAACATGATGAAATACTCCAAATATAATGGGGCGTACGGTCATAACGCACAAATCGATAAATGTCATAAAGCCCAATAATTGGCTCATCGCCCAAATTTGGGCAACGCCCAATCAAAATGTTTGAAAGCCCAACAAACTTCTTTGGACCTTATGATACGAAGTTAGGGCTTTTTGACCTTCTTTTGGGCTTTATGGTATTTTCGTAAAATTAAAGATTTTCTCCTATGGGATATGTCAAAATTCGGCTACGCAAAGTAAAGACTTTCCATAATGCCGGCCTTCGGCCGGGATTACAAATTTTTTACTATGGGGAATGTCTTTGGACATATCCCACAGGAGAAAATCCTTAATCCCGGCCGAAGGCCGCCAACATAAGAAATATTTACAATGCGTAGCCGTCTGTGGACATACCCCATAGAAGGAAATCCTTAATCCCGGCCGAAGGCCGTCAACGCAGAACACTTTTACTTTGCGTAGCCGTCTGTGGACATACCCCATAGGAGAAAATCTTTAATCCCGGCCGAAGGCTACTTGGATATCATGTGGGTTTTGGGTAATATGTCGCAAATTTGGGTTTTATGACGGTCCCTGGTTTGGGCTTTATAGTTTTGGGCGTTGCAGATTTGGGGTTATTGCCTAGAAAAATTGTCAATGCCCAAACGCAACGACATATTGGCCAAAAAAATCGATAAATTTTACAACAACAACACAATCAACGCATCGATTTTGGGCTTTATGACATTTTCAATTTGAGCGTTATGACCTTGGGCGTTATGACCGTACGCCTATTATGGGTATGTTTAGTCCTTGTTAGAGAAAAATTTTGCAACTATAAGACTTATTGAGTCTAAATTTTGACTTCCTAGTCCCATTCGTTTAGATGAAGCTAACTTAGTTAGAAGTTAGTTGCGTATTCTGCAACAAAAAGAAGTATGAGAGTCCATTCATTAAATTTATAAAAAAAAATCCACCAATTTCCACTAATCGCTAAACAAACTATCTACAAAAGACATTTGGAAGAAGCAAACAATTTTATACGAAAAATTAATTTTCACACATATGGACAGAACTCTTTCGTTTTGCTAATATTAAATTCAGATAAATTTCAAGATATTACGACCAAAACAAAAAATATATGAGCGGTAAGTGATGGGCGTTGTCCATTTTGAAGAAACTTCATAATTTCATAATTTTCTCAACTGAATTAAGAAAATGTTCGGTGTCAAGTTTCATCGATCTGTTTTAGACTGAAATGTATGAAGCCATCCTACAATGGGATGGACATCGCTAAAGCGACTCAGTTGGTGATTCTAAGCCGATCGATGTACTTGAAAGTGGGTCCAGCTCGATTATTTCTTGGTGTTATAATCGTCTGGCGTGAAACTAACTTATAATACCCGAAGTGGTGTAGGAATTACTTCAATGGTAAACTATATGATACCCTATACCTAGTCATTACCATGTGCTGTAGGGTATAAAAAGGTCGTTACATTTGGTCCGGTTTATATACCATACAGCTATAAGATGAGAATATACTACAAATTTCATACTTCTATCTGTAAGAAAATTTGAACACAAACTTTGAAAATGAACTATGTAAATCTGAACAGATCTGACCCATTTTTAGCATAGGTTTTATAGTTGAAATAAAAGACGCTTTCCCAAATTTGATTGAAATCTGTTAAGATTGATTTTGTATCGGAGCTATATCTATATATATAAAAATGAATCTGTGTTTGTTTGTTTGTTTGTTTGTTTGTTTGTTTGTTCTTTATAGCAGCCTAAACTACTGGACCGATCTTCTTGAAATTTTCACAGTATGTTCATGCTGAACCGGTGGTGAAAATAGGCTATATAATTTTTTGATATTTTCAGTGGGCGTGGCACCTCCCACACAAATTGGGGTTTTAGTCGTTTTTTATAAATTAGCATATTTGGAATACTGTTGGAGATAGAGCCTTGAATTTTTGTGAAAGTTCACTAATTGTTAGTCTGCACAGTTGTGCCAAAAATGGGCGGTATTGGAAAAGTGGGCATGGCACCTCCCATATGAAGTTAAAACCTATTATTGACTAATGTCAGTTCTATAGCACCTAGAGTGCTGAAATTTTGTGTAAGTCCATCTAGCATCAATGTGCGTAGTTGTACCAAAAATGGGCGGTATTGGAAAAGTGGGCGTGGCACCTCCCATACGAAGTTAAAACCCAATTTTGAATATTGTCAGTTCTAGGACACCTAGAGTGTTGAAATTTTGTGTAGGTGCATCTAGCGTCAATGTGGGTAGTTGTGTCAAAAATGGGCGGAATTGGAAAAGTGGGCGTGGCACCTCCCATACGAAGGTAAAAACTATTATTGACTATTGTCAGTTCTATGGCACCTAGAGTGCTGAAATTTTGTGTAAGTCCATCTAGCATCAATGTGCGTAGTTGTACCAAAAATGGGCGGTATTGGAAAAGTGGGCGTGGCACCTCCCATACGAAGTTAAAACCCAATTTTGAATATTGTCAGTTCTAGGACACCTAGAGTGCTGAAATTTTGTGTAGGTGCATCTAGCGTCAATGTGGGTAGTTGTGTCAAAAATGGGCGGAATTGGAAAAGTGGGCGTGGCACCTCCCATACGAAGGTAAAACCTATTATTGACTATTGTCAGTTCTATGGCACCTAGAGTGCTGAAATTTTGTGTAAGTCCATCTAGCATCAATATGCGTAGTTGTACCAAAAATGGGCGGGAGTGGAAAAGTGGGCGTGGCACCTCCCATACGAAGTTAAAACCCAATTTTGAATATTGTCAGTTCTAGGACACCTAGAGTGTTGAAATTTTGTGTAGGTGCATCTAGCGCCAATGTGGTAGTTTTGCCAAAAATGGGCGGTATTGGAAAAGTGGGCGTGGCACCTCCTATACGAAGTTAAAACCTATTATTGACTATTGTCAGTTCTATGGCACCTAGAGTGCTGAAATTTTGTGTAAGTCCATCTAGCATTAATGTGGGCGTGGTACCACCCATACGAAGTTAAAACCCAATTTTGAATATTGTCAGTTCTAGGACACCTAGAGTGTTGAAATTTTGTGTAGGTGCATCTAGCATCAATGTGCGTAGTTGTGCCAAAAATGCCCGCTATTGGGAAAGTGGGTGTGGCACCTCCCATACGAAGTTATAACCTATTCAGTTCTATGACAGATACAATACTGAAATTTTGTGTGAGTGCATCTAGCATAAACCTGCTTAGTTGTGCCAAAAATGGGCGGTATTGGAAAAATGGACGTGCTAACTCACATACGTTCGTATATATTGTCAGTTCTATAACACCTAGAGTGCTGAAAATTTGTGTTAGTAGATCCAGTGTAAATAGTTGTGCAAAGATGGGCGGAAAGTGGCCGTGACCCTTCCCATTCGAAATTAAAAACAGTTTTAGAGTATATTCGACGCCATATTGTTGTGTGAGTTAATACAAATATAATATAGAAATAACAAAGGGTGATTTTTTAGCTATTATCTTTTTGGCAACACTGGTTTAAACAGCTTACGCACGTTTCGTGTTTTGTTTCACTGTCAAACATCTTCAGGTTGGTCTATAATTTAACCATGAATCGTCTTAAAAACGAACAACGCTTGCAAATTATTGAATTTTATTATCAAAATGCGTGCTCTGTTAAGAGAGTTCCTCGCGCGCTTCAGTGGTCAGTTTAATCGACCAACTGAATCGGCTATTCGGGCTGTTGTGACTAAATTTCGCACCAAATTTACATTGTTGGACGTTAAACCACCAACACGCTTACGTAGAGTGCGAACTGAACGAAATATCGCAGCTGTATCGGCCAGTGTTAATGATGACCATCAAATATAGATTCGTCGCCGTTCGCAGCAATTGGGCCTCTGTTACTCAAAAATGTGGAAATTCCAAACTTGGACTAAGCGGATGAGGCGCAGTCAAGGTCAACATTTGCATGAAATAATCTTCAAACATTAAATTATATGGACCGTACAATCGATTCAAATAAAGATTTCATACATTTTTCTGAATTTTTTGTGTTTTTTTTTTTGAAAAACTTTCCTATAGCTTTTAAAAAATCACCCTTTATAAAAAGTGATTTTTTTGAGGTTAGGATTTTCATGCATTAGTATTTGACAGATCACGTGGGATTTCAGACATGGTGTCAAAGAGAAAGATGCTCAGTATGCTTTGACATTTCATCATGAATCGTCTTACAAACGAACAACGCTTGCAAATTATTGAATTTTATTATCAAAATGCGTGCTCTGTTAAGAAAGTTCATTGCGCGCTTCCATTTTATGGTCAGTTTAATCGACCCACTGAAGCGGCTATTCGGGCTATTGTGACTAAATTTCGCACCAAATTTACATTGTTGGACATTAAACCACCAACACGCTTACGTAGAGTGCGAACTGAAGAAAATATCGCAGCTGTATCGGCCAGTGTTAATGATGACCACCAATTTTCGATTCGTCGCCGTTCGCACCAATTGGGTCTCTGTTACTCAAAAACGTGGAAATGCCAAAATTGGACTAAGCGGATGGACCACCTAAGACGCAGCCGCGGTCAACATTTAAATGAAATTATCTTCAAAAAGTAAATGTCATGGACCAATCTAACGTTTCAAATAAAGAACCGATGAGATTTTGCAAATTTTATGCGTTTTTTTTTTAAAAAAAGTTATCAAGCTCTTAAAAAATCACCCTTTACAATACAATATACAAATGGGCGGGATTTGAAAGATGGGGAATTTTTTATTAGAATTTTGTAAAATTACACGTTTTCTTTTTTTAGCACAATAGTAAAGAAAGGTTAAAAAAGGTAATATTCATTCGTCAAAAGCCGACTTAAGTCAAAAAATGGAAATTATATTATTTTTTTAGTTTGTGTGTTGTTTGATTAGTGAACAATTTGATTGACTTTTTATGTGTGTTTGAATGTTGTACATTCGAATTACAGGTATTCCGTATTCCAGTAAGTTCTTCTTACGTAGAAATTTTTTTGTTTTGGTAATGGAAAGGAGGATAATCACATTCAACCTAAAATCAATTTTATTTTTGACAATTCTTCCTTTATTCGCCGAAAACTAAAGTTCTGTTCTTCAAAATTCTCCATGGAACATATCCATTCTTTTAGTATCTCAGGGAAGTACCTTGATTATAAGTGGTACATATATTACCGATCACAAGAAAAACAATATAAAACCTGATTTTAATTTCCGTTTTTTCTTTTGACTGGCGAAGCGGGCGGGGGTTCAGCTAGTATATATATATATCTGAACCGATTTTCTTCATATTAAATAGCATTCGTCCTTATCCCTAAAAAATTCATTGTGCGAAGTTTTATTTAGTGCTGTACTTTTATTACAAGAATAGATGGACAGACGGACGGACAGACAGACTGACATTGCCAAATCGATTTAAAAAGTGATTCTAAGTCGATCGGTATAATTAACAATGGATCTATCAAAGACATAATACTCTCGTGGAGTGTATAAACATGTTTAAGTACTTTAAAATATTAGGGGTCCTTGTGTGGGAAAAATATTCCCTATGGACCGATTTGTTCGAGTTTTTGGACTGTCGCACAATGTAATCGCCAAGTGAAAATTGCTCAAAATTAACATACGCCCAACAATTTGTTGTAAGATAAATGGGTTATTGTTTACCTCCTTTGGGCGGATTTTTAATATTTGAGCTTACGTTCATATTGGAGAATTGGCCAAATTAATGAAAACGTCAAATCGACCCAACTGTTAAAGATTTTCTATTCCGAGTAAGGATTTCGTGCATTACCGACCTTCGGGCGCACTCAAATATGTTCAAATATTTCCAAAATATGTCCAAAGCCAAATACCTGGAATCATCCTTTGCAGATATTTTCAAATATACTAAAAAGAATAATGCCTATTTATTATTCGACATTTGTTCTCTTATATTTTGGTAATTTGGTGTAGTGAAGAATTCTTTTTCAATTTGTAATTTTTTGACAAATTTTGCGATTAAGTTGCAATTTGTATATTTTTTCATTCTGACGAATTACCTATTTTTTTATGGTGAATGTTCACTTTTTGATTTTGGGCGATTATTCATACAGTCATTGACAAGGTGTGCTTTTTGAAGTAATAATGTTTTTATATATATTCTGCATTGTTTAATTATAGCTGAAAGTATTGTGCTTTGTCACATAGTCTAAGACTCCTTTTCCATTTTATTTTGATTCTGCCTTTGAAAATATTCTAACATTACTTCGATTGATGGTAAATTTGTTTCATTTATTTTTTAGTTTTGCTTGCCAATCAAGCATGAAAATGAAATGAATGCAACATTTCCTATCCATTCCATTCCATTCAACTGCAATTTTTCATTTCACATTTTCCATTACGAAAATATCCAGGGAAAATGCAGAAAAAAAAACGAAAACAAAATTGAACAGAAAAAAGCCATACCATCAAATGGCATGTTTAACCACATAACCACAAGAATGTAACAGCTGACACTTCCATCACCGTCAGCAGAGAACACATTTAACCAATGGTTAGGATGATGCAGTGTGGTGGTGGTGGCGGTGGATGGTTAGCGTGACAATGAACGAGAGAGTTAAATACAACTATATTGCAGGTTGTTAGAAAAAATATAAATTTCTGGGAACCATTAAATTTATATTTTTTCATTTTAACTTAACGAAGAGCAAAATGTAGGCTACTAATTCTATTTCCAGACAACATTTGCATTTACTGAGGATCCAACTATTCAAAGAAATTGTAGCATACTTTGAGGCTTGTAAAATCCAATACATTTATGAAAGTCCTTTTGAACAAAACCTTTGTTTGTGAGACAACTTTTTCAAATCTACATTTCATTCTTCGACATCTTTTGTATGAAACAAATTATATTTCTCAAAAATCAAAATTTTTCAAAAACTATTTTCTATTTTATATTCAAAAGAAAATATGTCTACTTTATTTACTTATACCCATATACAAATATGTTCTGTGCAACATTTGCATATATTCAGAATCCGGCAACTCAAGGAAATTGTAGCATATTTTAAGGCTTGTTAAAAATGCACAATATTTAGAATAGACCAGCAGAGAAGACCTTGGATTATGAGACCGATTATATGCACTTGATTATTATCATTGCGATTACATTGCGTCTGTTTTTTTATGTCATTTTTAATGATCGCGATAAAAATCATTTGATGGCAAATCTTTTTGACTTTCCCAATTATGTGTGATGAGGAAACTCTTCTGCGACTGTTCAAAGTTTTTATTAGTTTGTTGTTGCTGCCAAAAAAAATCTTCTCTGCAATAAGACTTTTATAATTATGACACTTTTACGAGACCACAAAAAGCAATTATAGGGTAATTCCAACAGCATTGGTGGTATTATCAACTTCTTCTAAAACTATGATTTATAATTGGCTACAGTTTGCTTGCTCACCAACCGACAACCAAGTCAATGAACTTTCCGTTGGCGTTGAACCACACCCAGCGATAACGAGGAACATGGGAAATGGCGGAAATGTGCAAGAACGGATATAAATCGTAAAAAAACATTCCAAAGTGTAAACATCATTAAACAATTAAGTTAATTTAAAAAATTATGCAGATAACAATGACCACTTGACTGACTGGAGTGGAAAATAAACTTGACATGAAAATATCCTTTAATAGAGTATTTTATGCAATTGAAATAGGACGTTACAGTGTTTTCAAAAGAAGAAAATATGAACTACCAGAAATAGAAAAAATAGTAGGTTAAAATTGACTTTTTCGACTATAGAAACAATATACATTAACCGATTCTAATGAAATGTTGCACAGCGTGTCATCTTTCACTCATCTTTCACTTTCAACTTAGAGTGAAAGAAAAGAAATGCAATATATTGATGTGGAACAGAGCGAGGAGGTTATCACATAGTAACTAGACCAGCTAATTTTAATTTTTATTCAAATGAAGTCTTGTAGCTGTGAAAAAAATCTTCAGTAGACCCCCAAAAAAACATGTCAAATTAACGCCAAACATTATATTTTGAAAAATACAACAAATTCTAAAATTTAGATTTCGTGAGATAAATCCTAAAAATGTTGAAACATAATTGAATTATTTCTATGAAAATATTTAGACTATGAAGTCCACTAAGCTTTCGAATGTATCTAAAAATAAGTATTATGCAAAATCGTGAGATTGATTTATAAATATGAAGCGAACTTAAAATTGTTGTTGTTGTTAAAAGAACAATTTATGGAATTTACTATTCGAAAATTATATCATGTAAATGTTGGCCACGATTATGTCTTAGGTGGTCCATTCGGTCTTTACATAAAATACGCCGACGAATCAATTCTCCACGGACTTCGAGTACACTCCCTGCTACAGCTGCTATATTCTCTTCACTACGTGCTGGATGTCGAGTATCATCCCTAATGTAAACTAGGTCTCAAATACAGCAGAACAATTTGGAGACGCTGTTGTGATGTGAGTATTGTCACACGATACTGAACACAAATAACAAATCAGTTTGATATGAGTCATGTGTGATCTATCAAAAAAACCTATGATAAATCAAACCTCACGATGAATCAATATATTAAATATAGAAGCAAAATGGTCTTGAGCCAGGACAATATCCCAGTTCAAATCAAATAATGATTACAGACCAAAAAAATGCAAACGAAAAAACTAAAGCAAATGAGCGTTGGCACGGCAGAAGTATTGCTGGGTAACTATACCTGCATATACACATACTTACATACGCAACTCAATGAGATGCTTGTAAGATGGCATGTGTACTTTATTACTTGGTGCGATTTTTTAAACGCAAATTCGGCAAGTGATTTGTTGCTTCTCGTTCGTTTGTGAGAATCATCTCCTTATAGAGGCCGGGTTTGATGTTGAAAAGTCGCTGCGAAGCCACTTGAAAATACTTTTGACATGGTCGAAATCATGATCGTGGTAGTCTGCAGCCAAGTAATAAATGTCACCATTCCATTTGTAAATAAATTTGCATTCTATTAAATATGGAAGCAAAATGGTCTTGAGCCAGGACAATATCCCAATTCAAATCAAAAATCACTCGATATTACCTGAAAGTGATATTTCTAAAACTCAAAATGTTGTGATACGCTATTAATTACTTCGTAAGATATTTATTAAATTTTTAATATATTTAGAACTTTAACTACCTAATTGTAAATTTGTATAAATTTATTTCCATATTTTGAAATTTGATTAATTAAAGTAAAGGGTGTTTTTTATTGGGGTATAGAACTTTAAGTTGGCATCACTTTTTTAACTGGCGGCCATTTTGTCAGCTGTCAAGTGATTAATATTTAGTTTGGTTTGCCATTTCATCATGAACAGGTTGACAAAAGAACAACGCTTGCAAATCGTGCAAATTTATTTCGAAAGTAATGGTTCAGTTTGCGAAGTTCACCATTTTATGGTCGACATAATCGTCCATCAGAGCAATTAATTCGGTTAACCATGGATCGTTTTCGCACTACGTTTACTCTATGTTATAATACGCATCCGCAGAGACGTCGAACAGTGCGCACCGAAGAAACAATTGCCGCTGTAGAGCAAAGTGTTGAAGAGGACCCGAATGAATCGATTCGCCACCGTGCACAGCAATTGGAGCTGCACAGCAATTGGAGAAAGTGGTTGAAAATTGGACCTGTAGAATTGGCTATATTCGAGCCAGCCGCGGCGGCCACATGCCCGAAATCATATTTAAACATTAATGGCATAAAATTATCCTTCCAATAAAGCCAAATTGATGGACATTAAAACGATTTTCTTGTGTTTTATTTCAATTCGAAGTTCTATACCTCAATAAAAAACACCCTATACATACATTCATACAATTCATTTTAGCTACGTGAAGAAAAAGATAGAGCCGAAATATTTTGTGGGCAGTCATAAAACATAAAACATTTTTGGAGCGAAAACATCAACTTTTGTCCGGCCATGTCTAATATATAATAGATTAAGTGTAATCAAAAATTTAAAAGTAGGCAAAGGAAATCTTCATAAAATATGTGTCCCACTATTAGTGGGACACAACTGTCGTTTCCTTCAGGTCACATTTGCAATTTCATTATTCTAGCAAAACCATTTTCTGGATATAAGTTTCAAACCGTCTTATTCTGTGTGTCTACAGAGTCAGATGCCTGCTAATACAGAATTTGATAATTCTAACTATATAAATTAAGTGGGAAACATGTTTATCCCCTTACGTCTCGTTTTCGACTTAAAAGTGTAAATTTCGAAAAATTAATTTTCCTCATTCAAAGGAATGATAAACTTAAATTTATAATTCTACCTGTCCTTCTTAAAAGTAAAAAAAAAATGAAATATCCATTTATTTTGGGAGGCTACACAGTCAGAGGAATGCACGTGCTGCATTTCATTTCATTTTAACTTCAGTTGTATAGTGGTACTATTTATATCACTCTATTCTCTTTTTTCCCAAAATTTCCCATAAAAGTACGAATTGAAGAATACACAGTTAGAGGAATTCACAAACCGAATATCATGTTTCTATCCTTTGTCGTTTGATTTGTATCCCTTTTGCCCATGTCGAAACTACACAGTCAGAGGAATGTACACACCGTATTTCATTTCATCATACCCTCCACCTCCAGGATTGGGGTAAACTAACTTTGTCATTCCGTTTGTAACACCTTGAAATATCGACGTGAGAACCTATAAAGTATAAATATTATTGATCGTCATAAAATTCTAAGACTGTCTGTCCGTCCGTCTGTTGAAAGCACGCTACCAAGAAGGTAGGAGGTCCAAAATTTGCATAAATACGGCCCAAAGGGAAAAATTTTTCCCTCACAAGGACTGAAAAAACCCCATAATAACCCCTAAAATTTTAGAGTATTTAAGCATATTTTTTCAAAATGTCAGCTTGTACTTACTTGATACTGGGTATGCGCATTTCCCCTATAACAAAAACGTGCTCCATAGAGTGATTTTTTTCCTAGAGGGTGAAATGGGGCAAAAAAGGGATAAAAATGGTACCTATCAAACGACAACAGCTAGAAACACGAAATTCGGTGTGCACATTCCTCTAATTGAGTAGATACATAATATGAAATTAATTTTTCCAAATTCGTACTAATTAGGGATAAAATGGCAATAGAGGCATAGAAATGGTACCAACCAAACGGCTGCACCTAGAATAATGAAATTCGCTGTATACATTCCTCTTATTACGTAGACACGTAAAATAGAAGAAAATAGAAAACTTTTGGAAGTTCCTACTTTTTGGGGTTCAAATGAAAAAGGGGGATAAAAATAGTACCAACCAAATGACCGTAGCTTGAGTTATGAAATTCGGAGTATATATTCCTCTGACTGCGTAGACACGAAAAATAAGAGATTTTTTCCAAATTCGTACTTTCAAGGGAAATAATGGGTACAGTACCAACTAAACGAATACAGCTAGAATGATGGAATTCGGTGTGCACACCCCTCTAATTGCGTACACACGTATAATAATGAGATTTAGGTAAAATTGAAAAAAGGGCATAAAAATGTTACCAACCAAATGGCCGCAGCTAGAATCATGGAATTCAGTGTATACATTCCATCTGACAGCATAGAGACGCAAAATAAAAAATCCAAATTCGTACTTTTACGGCAAAATTGGCTGAGTCATAAAGATAAGTTATTTTGCATTATGTACGTGAGATAATGGATTTTCAAAATCTGTACGTTTGGAATTAAAATAGAAACTGTAGCTCCCACTACCTACCCATATTTATGATATTTAAGATTAAAACAAAAATATAAATATATTTATTTTTTGAATTGTTTGAAGAATTGTTTCGATATATATAGTGTCTTGTAAGCTTTGCTTGCAATAATAAAAATATTATATTTATTTATAAAATTATTTTTCAATATTTGTATTTGTTATGGTTTGGCTATATAAAAAAATATATTTTTTTTCCTTTAATATTACTGAGCCTCTGTGGAATGCAATTCATGGTGGAGGGTATATAAAGTTCGACCCGGCCGAACTTAACGCCGTTTTTACTTGTTTTAACTTCAGTCGTATAATGCTACCATTTTTTATAATCTTTTCCCCATTTCACCCTTAAAAACTTAAAATTTGGAAATAATCATTCATTTGGTGTAGTGGTACCATTTTTATCCCTCTTTAGAAATGTTATTTCTTAAAAGTACGAATATGGAAAAAATCCATTTCCACGCAATTAGAAAGATGTACAAAAGGAATTACATGATTTTATCTTCAGCCGTGTAGTGGTACCATTTTTATCCCTCTTTAACACTTTTTTCCATATTACCCCATAAATATACAAATATAGAAACATCCATATATTTTATAAGTCTACTCAGTTAGCGGAATATATTTATATATTTATAAATATATTTATTTATCTCTTTTGCCCATGTTTGTCCCTTAAAAGTACAAATTTGGAAATATCCATTTAGAGTACGAGTTTATACAGTCAGAGAGAGAATGTACACATTGAATTTCATGATTTTAACATCAGTCTTATAGTGGTACCATTTTTATCCCCCTTTAGAAATGTTATTTCTTAAATGTACGAATATGGAAAAATCCATTTATTTTACAAGTCCACACAATTAGAAGAATGTACAAACGGAATTTCATGCTTTGTGCTTCAGCCTTATGATCGTACCATTTTAATCCCTCTTTATCCATTTTTTTCACATTACCAATTAAAAGTGCGAATTTGGAAGTATTCATACGCAGTTAGAGAAATATACACACCGATTTTTTTCATGGTTTACTTCACCCGTATGAGCGTACCATTTTTATCCCCTTTTGTCCAATTTTAGTCCCTAAAGGTACGAATTTGAAAATATCTATTAAGTCTGCGCAATGTATACACCCAATTAATTTTTTGCTATTGTCATTTTATTTGTAACACTTTATCCCTTTTTCGGTTTCTTTTCACCCCAAAGAGGACGAATTTAGCAAAAATAACTCTTCGATTCGCGTTCACGCTATATAATAATGGAATGGAGGAATAATGTATGTTCCAAATTTAAATATAAGGCGGATACTAAAAATGCTTAAATACTAAAAATAAATAAATTGGGGCAACTTTCAGTCCTTCTTGGGCAAAAAAAGTGTTTCATAGTTTCAATCCTAACCGATCCGAATCCATTAGACACATATGTAAAAAATTTCGAACGGCTTTCAACAAAAAAATGTTACCACTACCCAGAATATATATATATACATTAGGCTGGGTCGCGGTCCATACAAGTATAAAAACCATTTGCAGTCACCCCACGAAAATAAAGTTTGGATTCTTTAATGATGATTTGCAAAACATTTCGCTCTTAGATCAAGCCGTCTGTGAGCTAAACGCTCCTGAAAATACCCCTAAAAATTATGTTTTTCCCGTGTAATTTTTTTGTGATGTATTTTTGTCAAAAAGTTTTCTCTGACATAACTGACCTTGAAAGCACTTTAAATAAAAATTTTAATTCTTGTCTTAGAGTTACTTATTGGTCGAATTATTGGTGCTTTATAGTAATTTTTTTAGTATTAAAAATATATATCAAAAATGAAATATCAAAAAATGAAATATCAAAAAATGAATAGCGGCGGTCAATACCTTTCGAATGATGCCAAAATAATGAACATCGGAATTAAACGTCTTGGCTGTGAAAACCCATCTCCTGTATTCAATTATTTTACAAACAAGGAGTCAGATGCGTCATTTTTTGTCCGATGTGCATCATTTAGGTATCATTCGAAAGGTATTAATTCCTTCTATTTATGTTTTATAACAATTCTTATAAAATGAGTTTTTAGCTGTCAACTTGAAAAACCACAAAAAAATCAATATAAACGTCCAATAATAGGACCAATGAGTTATTCTAAGACAAGAATAAAAATTTGCTTTAAAGTGCTCCCAATTCATACTTAATTCATAAAAAAATTAGACAAAATTGCATCATAAAAAAATACACGGGAAAATCTTTTAGTTGATTTTTAGAGGTGTTTTCAGGAGCGTTTAGCTCACAGACGACTTGACCCAGTCACGAAATATTTTGCAGATCATGACTAACAATGCAATTTTTATTTCTGGGGGGTGACTGCTGCAATTTATTTTCGTGACATATTTTTAGGGTCTTTGGCGAATAATTCGATGTCAAAATTAATTAAAAACAAGTAAGAAGACGTTAAGTTCGGCCGGGCCGAATCTTATATACCCTCCACCACGGAGTGCATTCCATAGTATTACCAGAAGATTAAAGGATGTCGACTTTTAAAGATATCCCCATTCACCCCATTCTCCGCCCAAATGTACAAATTTCGAAAAAACCCTTTTTCAAGTCTTCATAGTCAGAATGTATACACCGAATTTCATGATTTCAACTTCAGCGGTTTGGTAGGTCCCATTTTTATCCCTCTTTTTAATTATATCCCTTAAAATTACAAATTTCGAAAAATCCCTCTATTTTACGTCGATGTACACACCGAATTTCATGATTCTAGCTGTTGTCGTATCATTGGTACCATATTTTATCCCTTTTTGTCCCATTTCGCCAGCTAAAACTTTTATTTTCTTTGTGGTGCTTCCAAGCTACAAGAGAAATGTCCGCAACAAATTTCAAATATATGAAAATCAGAAATTTAATTAATAAGCCAAGCTACCAATATTTGTATACTTATATATAATGGATATAATACTTCAATTCATAATGTAAATATAAGGGAGCAATCATAAATACCCTAAATATTGGGGGATAGAGAGTGTATTTTCAGCTACAGTCGTTTGGTTGGTTGAATTTCCATCCTATTTTAATTTCAAAAGTATAAATTTTGAAAATACATTATCTCGCACGTACGCAGTATAAGACAACTTCATGAATCTACCATTTTTTTGTCGTAAAAGCAACAAACGAATTTGGGAAAAAAATATTTTACGTGGCTATGCAGTCAGAGGAATGTACACACCGAATTCCATGATTCTATCAGCGGTCATTTTGTACCATTTTTATCCCCTTTTTCCAATTTTGCCCCCTCAAGAGTACGACTATCTAAAATCTCTTTATTTTACGCATCTACACAATTAGAGGGATGTACACACTGAATTTCATCATTCTAGCTGTATTAGTTCAGTTGGTACTATTTTTATCCTATGTAGCCATTGTATCCCTTGAAAGTACGAATTTGGAAAAAACGTTTTATTTTTCGTGTCTACGCAGTCAGAGGAATGTATACTCCGAATTTCATGATTCTAGCTGCTGTCATTTGGTAGGTACTATTTTTATCCCCTTTTTCCATTTGAACCCCAAAAAGTACGAATTTTGGAAAGTTCTTTTATTTTACGTGTCTACGCAATCAGAGGAATGTATATATCGAATTTCACTATTCTAGGTGCAGCCGTTATGTTGGTACTATTTTTATCCCTCTATCCCCATTTAACCCCTTAAAAGTACGAATTTTAAAAACATACTTTAATATTATGTATCTACTCTATTAGAGGAATGTACACGTCAAATTTCGTGTTTCTATCTGTTGTCGTTTGAAAGGTACCATTTTTATCCCTATTTGTCCCATTTCGCCCCCTACAAATAAAAATCACTCTATGGTGGCCTTTTATGCTATAAAGGGAATGCGCATTGCGAATATCAAGTAAATACAAGCTAATATGTTCAAAAAACATGCTGAAATACACAAAATATTAGGGGTATTTTCAGTCCTTGTGAGGGAAAAATTTTTGTCTCTGGGCCGATTTCGTCCACTTTCAATCCCAACCGATCTACAACCATAAGACACATTTAGGAAAAATTTGAACCTCCTAGCTCATTTCGTTCGGCCGCTATCGTGCTTTCAACAGACAGACGGACAGACGGACAGACGGACATGGCTATATCGTCTTAGAATTTTACCACGACCCAAAATATATATACTTTATGGGGTCTCCGATGAATATTTCGAGGTGTTACAAACGGAATGACAAAGTGAATATACCCCCATCCTGGAGGTGGAGGGTATAATAATGGAGGGAATACCTTAAATACCTCTAAATATCTAAAATACCTCTAAATTACAAAATTTAAAAAAATCATTTTTTTGAAAATTTTGCCAAAATCAGTCTTTAATTTCCGCAATTGATATCAATCGTTTAAATAATTGAATGGCTAACTTATTATTCATAACACTGTGCGCTATGAGGAAAAAAACACAAAACATTATATAGAACACTTGATAATAAAAAAACAACGCAAACAAACACATTCACATTCAGCTGGACTACAAAGCGGAAAACAGTGTAAAATACTTTAGGGAATTTGCATTTTTAATGTTTTCAGTTATGCTGTTTTTCTCTCTGGTCCATTATTCAAATGATTTCCGTACACATACATACATACATAGATAGATATATAAATATATATATTTGGCTTAAAAAACTTACAAATTTTTAATGCAATTATAATAGTTTTATACATGGTGATGATGTTGGTGTGGCTGCTGGCTTGTAGCAGCAACAACATCCGCCTGCTGTTGCAATTTGCTGTCACTGCTACTTCCTGGCCCTGGCTGTTGCATCTCTGAATCTCTGCATTCCTGCTCTTCCCTCTGCCCTCCCCCGGGGGAACACTCACAGTGTGTTTTTTCATCATCCTGTCAGGCCTTTGCAAATCTGAACTGGTTATAACTCTCTCTGGAGTTTAGCTTAAATACTCGAGCATGCAGGCATGCAATGCCAGCCTAACAATGACATGGAACAACAGCAAAATTGTTTAAGTACATTTTTATTGTATATATACGTATATATATAGTTTTTTGTTTAAATAAACAACAAACAAAACACAGGCCTTTGCAATCTCTGCTTCAGATCCCTTAAAGTTGTGTTAGTGGCAAACAATGGCGCCTGAAATACCCAGTAAAATTCACAGCTCAGAAATAGTGTCAACAAGTTTTTTTGTCTGTCTCTCTGTGTGTGTGTGTTTTTTGCATGCTTTTCATCCAGTGCCATCATCTAGCAAATCGCAGAGGATGAAAATGAAATTGTACATATTTGAACAAATGATAAAATGGAATTTACTCCTAAATGTAGGCACTACGGGGCTTATTGTTATTAAAGCCCAAATGTAGGTTTTGCATATTTCTTTTTTTTTGATAGAGTTTACTTTAAAGAACTTAGATTGGCTTAATATTGCCGACGATTGGGAGTAGTATGAGAGGTGAGGGTAATATATTAGATTTTTTGTAAGGTTTTGGCAATTCTCAAATGAACATTACATTGAATTAGGATCTCAGCGAGAATTTGATGATGTACCATCTGTTCATTGAAATCCTGAAAGCTCGATATTTAAAAACCTGTACTCTGATAGTGTCTCTACGAACATTCATTTATAGTCCCATATGTCAGTTAGTGTTCGAAATATTGCAGTCCTTTAACGAACTCTCATCATATGTGGGCATATTTAAATTGTAGCATACCTTAAGGTTAGGACATATTAACGATAGTTAGTATATTTAGCCCTGTAGAACAAAAATTTAGTTTATGAAGACACTTTTCATATATTTCATTTCATTCTTTGACATTTTTTCTACCGAGCAAGTCATATATCTATCAACTCTATTTTTTTTTTCAAAAACTTTTTTCTATTCTTATACCCTCCACCTAAGGATGGGAGATATACACTTTGTCATTCCGTTTGTAACAACTTAAAATATTCAAATATTCATGGTAAAATTCTAAGACGATATAGCCATGTCCCTCTGTCCGTCTGTCTGTCTGTTGAAAGCACGCTAGCTTCCGAACGAAGTGAGCTTGGAGATTCAAATTTTCCCTAAATGTGTCTTATGGTTGCAGATTGGTTGGGATTGAAAGTGAGCGAAATCAGCCAATAGGACTGAAAATACCCCTAATACATGGTATTTGGAAAGCGCATTCCTCTTATAACATAAAAGAGTACCATAGAGTGATTTTTATTTGTAGGGGCGCAATGGGACAAAAATTGTACCTATCCAATGACAACAGCTAGAAACACGAAATGTGGTGTGTGCATTAGAGCGTACCAGGTTACAAGTAAAAAAAAAAAGTTCGCCGTACACCTTCGAATATGAAGTATTATTGAAAGGTAGTTTCAAAAAAATTTTTTTTATTTTTTTATGCCGAACGTAGGGGTCGCGCTTTTACATTTTTCTATATAACTTCTGCATTTATAAACGGATTTTAAAGTGTGATACATCGATGTTTTTGTCCGATCTTTTTGTCTTTGAAGTCATTGAGCTCAAACATGATTCATGATTTTATGCGAGCTTTAATTTTCGATTATTAGAGTGGTACATTAGGGTAGTAGCAACTGAGAAATGATGGGTAAGTACCAGAAGGGGGTGCTTGAGCTCAATGACTTCAAAGACAAAAAATCGGCCTCGTCGAGACAAAAACATCGATGTATCACACTTTAAAATCCGTTTATAAATACAAGTTATATAGAAAAATGTAAAAGCGCGACCCCTACGTTCGGCATAAAAAAATAAAATTTTTTTTTTGAAACTACCTTTCAATAATACTTCATATTCGAAGGTGTACGGCGAACTTTTTTTTTGAGGTACGCCCTAGTGTGCATTTCTCCAAGAGATTAGATACATAATATAAAAGTTTTTTTTTTTTAATTCGTACTTTTAAGGGGTTAAATGGGAATAGAGGGATAAAAATGGTACCAACCAAACGGCTGCACCTAGAATAATGAAATTCGGTGTATGCATTCCTCTGATTGCGTAGAAACGTAAAATAGACGGATTTATCGAAATACGTACTTTTTGGGGTTAAAATGGAAAAAATGATAAAAGGATCAAAATGGAAAAGGGGATAAAAATAGTACCAACCAAATAACCGCAGCTAGAGTCATGAAATTCGGAGAATACATTCCTCTGGCTGTGGAGACACGGAAAATAAACGGATTTTTCGAAATTCGTACTTTTTGGTGTCAAAATGGAAAAAGGGGATAAAAATAGTACCAACCAAATGACCGCAGCTAGAGTGATGAAATTCGGAGTAGACATTCCTTTGACAGCGTAGACATGGCAAATTCGTACTTTCAAGGGATACAATGGTACAGAGGGATGAATAGTACTAACTAAACGACTACAGCTAGAATGATGAAATTCTAATTGGGTAGAAACGTCAAATAAAGCGATTTTAGATAGTCGTACTCTTAAGGGGGTAAAAATGGTACCAACCAAATGGCCGCAGCTGGATTCATGGAATTCGGTGTATACATTCTTCAGACTGCATAGACAAGGAAAATAAAACGATTTTCCAAATTCGCTCTTTATTTTCTTACTTTTACTGCAAAATATGGTTGAATCATGAAGTTATGTTATGTTGCACTGTGTACGGATTTTCAAAACTTGTACTTTTGTACTTAAAGTAGAATGGAAATACATCTAAATGTAGCACCCACTATCTACCAATATTTATGGTATTTAAGTTTTTATGAAGATATAAAGATAAGAATATATAGTTTTTGAATTTACTTGAAGTGTTATTATATTATTATTATATATCGATATATAAGGTATAAACTTTTTGGTAGCCTTGCCTTAAAAGCGTGGTTTGACATAATAAAACTATTATATTAATTTATAAAATTTTGTTTTCAATATTAGTATTTGTTTTGGTTATATTTTTAATTTTATTTTCCTGTATTACTACTGCACTACGAAAATCGACAGCCTCTGTGAAATGCAATCCATGCTGGAGGATATAAAAAGTTTAATATCTAACATTCTATGGAAGAAAACAATGCAAAAGATCTACGGATAAATGAAGATATCATGGCCTTCTTAGTAGACGCAAATGTTTGTTTAATTTTGATAATTAATAAAAAAATATATTTTATAATTTATTTCGCTTTTTTACTGGCACAGCATTATAATTTTACTGGCACAGTATTATAATTATCTTAACGCTAATATAATTGTTAAAATATACATCGAGTGGCAAAGTTCGACGGTGGTCTCTTTTTATTGCTAACATTCATGAATTCATGATCTTGTTTTCAATCGATGATTATGAATCGACGGTATTTATGTAATAGTTTGATTTAAGTCAGACATTGAATCGATGGAAAATATAAGTTTCTCTCAGTTCACAAATGCAAGAGTGGGAACAAAAATGGTACCAACTGGGGAATATATTTTTAAACAAAGCCTTTAAGTAGCCTAAAGGTATGCTCTATTTGCTCAACAATTGTACACCACTAATGTAGGCAATATAATGTTCTGACATAGAATGATAGAACTGAAACATTTTAATATTTTTCTCTAAATTATTCATACTGCCCCCGCATTGACTACCCCGTACTAACTTATGTTGGATTTGTTTTAATTATCTCTACAAGAATTCTAATACATTTGTTGCTACTGCTGCATTCCTCGCCTACCAATGGTTCTAAAAGGCCTGACATACTTTAAGGATTATAAAAATAGTTTCAGTTTTTGCCCAGTGCGCCTGCCAACATCTTCGTTTTAAGCTCTCGGGCGACGACGACAGCCTTTTGTTTAAATTCATTTGTAGTTCTCGTTTTCGTTTTCTTTTTAAACGAAATTACTTACACAGTTCGTTTTTTGTGGCTTTCAAATTGAAATATATGTGGAGCTGCCGCCGCGCGTTTCTTGCCTGACCTGTTTGCTTTGCGCGGCACTCCAAGTGTCAATGTTTTGCCCTCGAGCTAAAGCACACTTTTAGGCGTGTTCTATGGGACTCCGCTCTCTTCCCTTGCTGCCCGTTGTGTTTTCAGTTGTTCTCACTTGGCGATTAACATGCAAGCAAGGAGTAGGAGTTCGCGACAAAGAAAACAGAATAGAGAAGAGCCGACTATAATTGCTGGCACACTTGTACATGGGACATGGAACAACAATAAGAATGTGCACAAAAGAATTTGCATGTGCCAAGAAGAGAGAGAGAGAAAAAGTGGCAAAAACTTAAGGCTAAAAACTTTTAACGTACAAGACTTTAATTTGTCGGCTTAAGAATAAAGCAGAAGAAGGCACAACACCACTCCCAACAACCCACCACAATGACTTGCAAGTAAAACAAAACAAACTATTTTAAAGCATAATTGTAGGCGCCCTTTGTGCCTTGTCAGCTGGCTGGCAGCTCCACTTTTTCATCATTCACACACTCATTCAGACACCTTTCCTTTCGTTTAGTTTGGCGTTGCTGCTGCCGCCATTAAAGATTTACTTTAAACCTCCTTGGAAATCCGCCCTTCTTAGCGCTTAGCATTTAGCCTGGTGCTCTTGTTGTTCCTGGTCCTTTTGTTGTTTTCGCTTTTTCTGCCTGTATTATTATTAATATCTTTGACTTAACACTAAGGGCACGTGATTCGTTTCGTTTCCTCGTTGCCTTGCTTTCTTTTAATTTATTTTTAAGATTTTCACTTTCGTGTCCCTTTGTCGGCCGCTTAGAAAACTTAAAATAGCAAAAATTAGATGGGGAATATTCCAAAATGGAAATTGGTCTAAGGACGCTGGATGGGTGGTGTGATGGGTTGCTGGCATGCATTGATACTTAACTTTTGTGCTTAATGATCTGTAATTAAGTTAAAGTATACACAAAGGAAAAGTCTAGCTATGGTGTGCGGTGAGGTGAGGTGGATGAGCATGAGGATGAGGCGAGTCGAGTTGGGCAACATTTGGCTGTGTCATAAATTACGATTTTGTGAAAATTTCGGTACCTAACGCCTGAAAGTATGCCAACGTTTTTCGTTATACATTCACAACGGGGGACTTTAGCCCTGGTAGGTAGGTATTCTCTGGCAAATTACTGGTGTTTTCTTAAATCAGCAAGTCGTGAGAGTATTGTTTTAATTTTGTATTAGCCGTTTTGCCGAGAAGGGAATTTACATTTTTGTTTGATGTAAATTTCAAAAAGGGTTATTTTTTGTGAAAGGTTACAGATGAAATTGTGTAACTTCTGTGGAAAGTTCATTGGGAATAGTAGTGATGCCTAACATTAAGGCATGTAGGAAACCAAGAGAAGGTTTATTAAATACCAACACTAAAAGTATGGTTTGTGTGTAAGGTCAAAATTTGTCTCTTTAATTTCGGTCTTTTGCAAAAAAAACAAATATTTGAACAAAAAATTGATTCAATACTTACGTCATTTAAATTAGTGAAAGTTTATTTTTTATAATTATGGGTCAATCTGAAAAGAGAGAAATCAAGTAGTATAAATGACCAACTGACCATGGTGACTGTGGGTTTCATCCGCTTCTAATTCACTCGATAGTTAACCAATGACTATACGCAATCATAGGAATTGTGATAATCATCAAACAATCAATTAATCTGGCGGAAACTTTTTGATATGTGGAAGGCAATTGAAGTTGCTGCTGCAATTCAGACATGTGATAAAGTTCGACGGAAGTTCAACGGAAGTTTTTTCGACTTATTTGTACATTCCCCTAAACAAAAACATAAAATATATGGTTCAAAGTTAGTCATAGCTCTGTGATACATTGACAGTATGTTGTTCGATCTTTTCTGTAAATTTCGAGACATTAATCTTCAAATGGAAGTTCAACGGAAGTTTTTTTGGGCTTATTTGTACATTCCCTAAACAAAAACATAAAATATATGGTTCAAAGTTAGCCATAGCTCTGTTCGATTTTTTCTGTAAATTTCGACACAATCTACACTATGCAACGACAATATTGTCAAAAGAGTGTGCATAGCATTTTCTGATGTATTTTGGCATTTATTAAACAAATATTTAAAATACATATGTATAAATGGATTAATTAAAAAAAATTAACTGAAATTCGAATTTTCGTCGAAGGTACCTTTAGTACGCTAGTATAAAATTTATATATATTTTTCTTATGTACCTTGGTATTATAAACTCGAATATGGTATTAAAAATTATTATATTTAATATTTATTTTCTACTAAAATTCGTCGAAGATACCTTTAGTATTTATATTGTCATTTTGGTCCGATCAGGTAATAATATCTACCTTCCACATACTACTACCTTCTGTTAGTAGTATTGGTTTACAAAAAAGCAATTTTTAAAATTGTTTTTGTTGATTCGTAAAAATCCATAAAACTCGGAAAACAATTATTTTGTTCCAATTTTGCAATAGCTAAATAAGATTATAAATAGAAAAATAATGTCCAGAGTTACAAGCCGAACCATAATTATCGGCGGTGCTGTTCAAAACGGGTCGGCGACTTTCGGCTGATTTGTCGGCTCGTTCTGTCATTAGATCACCCCTGTTTATTTGACAATTTTGGGAAAATGGAATTAACAATTTGTATTGATTTTGATACCTTTTGTTTTATTTTTTATCAACTAATTCAATATTCGTTAATATTAGCCAATATTTAAATTTTTTTTTTCAAAATCCATCGGCCAAAATTCAAAAACTTTTGTTCTAGTAGACATTTTTGAGTTCTGAAAAAAATCCAAATTAGACAAGGACCCAAGGATTATTTATATAATTATATATTATATTAACATTAAAAAACGAGAAATCGGATATATTTTAGAAATCGGCCCAAAGTTGACTACTTTTCGTATTTTTCGATTTTAAAGAAAATTAAAATTTTTATTTTTTTGTGTTTATGTTTTTTTAACATATTTTTACGTATTTGTTCATAATGCGAAGGAAAAAATGTATTTTTTTTGTATTACACGTTTTTCAAATTTTGAAAATTGGAAAAAATGTAATTTCTCTTTTTTGAATTTGTCAAACTGTTTCTCACACATTTTAAGAGATTTTTCACTCAGATCTTTTTTATTAGAAATTGTGGTTTCTTAGCTTTATTATGACGAAAACTATGTTTGAGCCAACTATAGTTTGTTTGTAATAAATATTTTAAAAAATATGCTTTTTGAACAAATGTCTGAATTTGAACCAACACAAGTTTTTCCCTTCAAAAGCCTTTAACGAAATATATACATATTTGGAAAGGTTCAAGGGTTCCCCGCTTTTGTAGGGTAACTTTTGCCTGCACGAAATTGCACCCTTGGAAGATAGGATAGATTTAGTGCAAAAAGTCAGATTTTTTAGTTCCAAAACGCAATTTAGTCATTTTCGTCTCATTAAATTCTGAAAAGCAAGTACGCATGTAAAAAAGGTGAGTAAATTTCCTTTATCCTCATGCTTAATTTTATAACAATCGGAATTCATTTGCCGGAAATATGCCCAAAAACCAAAATAATAATGCTAAATCAAGTGTTATTAGGGTTTTTTGGACACAGTATCGGCAAATGAACTCCGATTGTTATAAAATTTAGCATGAGCATAATGGATATTAACTCATCTTTTTATCTGCTTAAATATATTTCAATTATGAGTCGATGAAATCGGCGGCGTGGTTCAAGTCGATTTGAGCCGATGAAATCGGCGGCGGCGGCTTGTCGGCTTAAAATCGGTCGGCTTGTATCTCTGATAATGTCTATGTGAAATATCTATGGATAAATGTTAAAGTTATGACTGTCATTGTAAGAAAATTGAAAAAGCATGTTTTTATACCCTACACAACAGGACTTAGTACTTTGTTTGTAACACCCAAAAGCAAACGAGAGAGACCCATCGTTTACTGATCGACTTAGAATCACTTTTTGAGTCGATTTAGCGATGTCCGTCCGTCCGTCTGTCCATCCATTCTTGTAATCAAAGTAATCAGTGTAATCAGGTCGCAATTGTTGTTAGAACTAAATGAAACTTTGCACAACGAAGTTTCATGGGATAATGATGACGCTATTTAATTTGAAGAAAATCGGTTCAGAGTTAGATATAGCTCCCATACAAATTTTACTCACGATTTGACTCTTTCCGCTCTAGAAACCATATATTTCAACAGATTGTCTTCCTATTTGGCCAAACGCCATATATTTTAAGTAGAAATAGCTCTGGTAAAAATAGGCCAGATCGGTTTAGATTTATATATAGCTCCCATACAAATGTCTCTTCGGATTTGACTCTTTCCGCTCTAGAAACCACAAACTTTGACAGATTGTCTTCAAATTTGGCAAAACAACTTATATTTCAACTAAAAACAGCTCTGGTGAAAATGGGTCAGATGAGTTCATATATATATATATGACACTTCTTGTAGTAAGGTATTTTCAAAAAATCTAAGTTTTTGTTTAAATTTATTTAGTCATACATGAAGATGAAATGTATTTTTACATTTATCTATAGATTTCCTTCAACTAGACCTTGATTTCTTCAGATTTTACAAAATAAAACTATATATACATATTTATTCCCGTTGTTCCATTGAAGATCATAGGGTCATAAACTAAAACAAAATATTATATTATTTTAATGTATTTTCGCGATATTAACCACAAATTTAGATTGTCGTGATCTTTAAAAAATCTTTTGCGTCTATAAAGAGGTCTATAACCTATACTTCTTTTAAATGTATGCACAGTTTATTTGACAATTTTGGGAAAATGGAATTAACAATTTGTATTGATTTTGATACCTTTTGTTTTATTTTTTATCAACTAATTCAATATTCGTTAATATTAGCCAATATTTAAATTTTTTTTTTCAAAATCCATCGGCCAAAATTCAAAAACTTTTGTTCTAGTAGACATTTTTGAGTTCTGAAAAAAATCCAAATTAGACAAGGACCCAAGGATTATTTATATAATTATATATTATATTAACATTAAAAAACGAGAAATCGGATATATTTTAGAAATCGGCCCAAAGTTGACTACTTTTCGTATTTTTCGATTTTAAAGAAAATTAAAATTTTTATTTTTTTGTGTTTATGTTTTTTTAACATATTTTTACGTATTTGTTCATAATGCGAAGGAAAAAATGTATTTTTTTTGTATTACACGTTTTTCAAATTTTGAAAATTGGAAAAAATGTAATTTCTCTTTTTTGAATTTGTCAAACTGTTTCTCACACATTTTAAGAGATTTTTCACTCAGATCTTTTTTATTAGAAATTGTGGTTTCTTAGCTTTATTATGACGAAAACTATGTTTGAGCCAACTATAGTTTGTTTGTAATAAATATTTTAAAAAATATGCTTTTTGAACAAATGTCTGAATTTGAACCAACACAAGTTTTTCCCTTCAAAAGCCTTTAACGAAATATATACATATTTGGAAAGGTTCAAGGGTTCCCCGCTTTTGTAGGGTAACTTTTGCCTGCACGAAATTGCACCCTTGGAAGATAGGATAGATTTAGTGCAAAAAGTCAGATTTTTTAGTTCCAAAACGCAATTTAGTCATTTTCGTCTCATTAAATTCTGAAAAGCAAGTACGCATGTAAAAAAGGTGAGTAAATTTCCTTTATCCTCATGCTTAATTTTATAACAATCGGAATTCATTTGCCGGAAATATGCCCAAAAACCAAAATAATAATGCTAAATCAAGTGTTATTAGGGTTTTTTGGACACAGTATCGGCAAATGAACTCCGATTGTTATAAAATTTAGCATGAGCATAATGGATATTAACTCATCTTTTTATCTGCTTAAATATATTTCAATTATGAGTCGATGAAATCGGCGGCGTGGTTCAAGTCGATTTGAGCCGATGAAATCGGCGGCGGCGGCTTGTCGGCTTAAAATCGGTCGGCTTGTATCTCTGATAATGTCTATGTGAAATATCTATGGATAAATGTTAAAGTTATGACTGTCATTGTAAGAAAATTGAAAAAGCATGTTTTTATACCCTACACAACAGGACTTAGTACTTTGTTTGTAACACCCAAAAGCAAACGAGAGAGACCCATCGTTTACTGATCGACTTAGAATCACTTTTTGAGTCGATTTAGCGATGTCCGTCCGTCCGTCTGTCCATCCATTCTTGTAATCAAAGTAATCAGTGTAATCAGGTCGCAATTGTTGTTAGAACTAAATGAAACTTTGCACAACGAAGTTTCATGGGATAATGATGACGCTATTTAATTTGAAGAAAATCGGTTCAGAGTTAGATATAGCTCCCATACAAATTTTACTCACGATTTGACTCTTTCCGCTCTAGAAACCATATATTTCAACAGATTGTCTTCCTATTTGGCCAAACGCCATATATTTTAAGTAGAAATAGCTCTGGTAAAAATAGGCCAGATCGGTTTAGATTTATATATAGCTCCCATACAAATGTCTCTTCGGATTTGACTCTTTCCGCTCTAGAAACCACAAACTTTGACAGATTGTCTTCAAATTTGGCAAAACAACTTATATTTCAACTAAAAACAGCTCTGGTGAAAATGGGTCAGATGAGTTCATATATATATATATGACACTTCTTGTAGTAAGGTATTTTCAAAAAATCTAAGTTTTTGTTTAAATTTATTTAGTCATACATGAAGATGAAATGTATTTTTACATTTATCTATAGATTTCCTTCAACTAGACCTTGATTTCTTCAGATTTTACAAAATAAAACTATATATACATATTTATTCCCGTTGTTCCATTGAAGATCATAGGGTCATAAACTAAAACAAAATATTATATTATTTTAATGTATTTTCGCGATATTAACCACAAATTTAGATTGTCGTGATCTTTAAAAAATCTTTTGCGTCTATAAAGAGGTCTATAACCTATACTTCTTTTAAATGTATGCACAGTTTGGATAGATTTTTTACTGAAAAGAGTTTATCATAAATGCTCTTTTGCTTTTGGATAATGCGCCTTCTTTTCATTCCCCTGCAGAAGAATTTATCGTTTGCTCATATAACACATAAAAATAGTTTCATATGGTGGGTCACAAAAATGTGAACACTTTCTTAAAGAAATTTAATTTGTATAAATTATGGAAATCTGTTTCTCAATCCACTTCGGTGAAGTGTTGGAATATGTTTTTGGAAGTAAACGACCATTTCGATGAAGACCTTCAATTTTAGGACGAGACAAAGAAATGGAGACAACTGTTTAATTATTTTTTTTAATGTAGATTAATATTTAAAAACTATTACATCCTCTGACGGAAATTTCCGACGACGATGTAGAAGGAAATCAATTTTATTTTTATAGAGGACAGCTTATAAATATGAATTATATTCAATAAAATAATAAAATCAATATCTTTTGTGTTTTAAAAAATTGCTAGAAAAGTGAATTTGAAGATTGTATTGGATATAACATATAGGTTCGCTAAATCGGGAACTGCTGAATTTCCAAAGTTAGAGTACCTTCGCGAATTTTAGGTCTGGGACACAAAAAATTGATTTTTTGTTTGCATAGATCAGATAGTAAACAGTTACTCCTGTAGTCGGATTTGAGCATACCCTAGATGAGAAACATTTTTGTGTGATTTTTCATATGAAAAATTACCCAATATTATCTGCGACATAGGGGTGATCGAAAACGCGATTTTATGAAAGCTTGAAAGAATGATGCTGATATAATTTTAAAAGTATTTATATCTGCGAAATAGGATCTTAGTCAGTCTCTTACAAAAAACAATTAAGTTGTGAGCTTGCTGAAAAATACTGACGAAAGATTAATTCCACATAAACTAAAAACTCAGAGGAACACTTTCACATTTCCGTTTTCTGTAAATTTGAGTCCTATATATATATCTTTTTGTCCACGACAATTATGTTCACTGCGAATCACAAAATAACGACACTTAACAATACTGGTAAGGCTACAATAACACAGTGCAACACGAAAAAAATAACCATATACGGACACCGCTACATGATAAAAGACCAAAAAAAAAGACCCGTGTTTTTTTCCCCCAAAGTCATGCACTTTTTTTTATGTGCCCCCAGAGATTTGAGGCCTCGGTGTAATTTTTGGAAAAAAGTGATCATATTCTCAGGCTCATATCTTGCAAACCGTTCCCTGAATTTTCAGCGGTTTGCTACCTATGGACCTGAACAAGGCAAAAAAGGAAAAAAATCTAATTTTTGGAAAATTTTTCACTTTTGCGGCTACCTAAGCGCTACCTAAACGGTGTTAAGAATAATTCTTAGGAAGTTCATATGTTCTAGAAAGTTGTTTATTGAGATCTTAGGTACATTTTTGTAGTTGATTGTTTCCCTGAATTTTCAACGGTTTGCTACCTATGGACCTGAACAGGAGAAAAAAGGTTAAAAAAAAATCGAATTTTTTTAAGTTTTTTGCGATTTTGACCTTGAAGATGAAGTTTTTTGATTTTATATGTTCTTTATGACAAGAGCTAGAACTTTGCCTCAGAGAGTAAATCAAAATTCCGAACGGTTTGCAAGATATGAGCCTGAGAATATGATCACTTTTTTCCAAAAATTACACCGAGGCCTCAAATCTCTGGGGGCCCATAAAAAAAAGTGCATGACTTTGGGGAAAAAAAACACAGGTCTTTTTTTTTGTCTTTTATCATGTAGCGGTGTCCGTATATGGTTATTTTGAAATGACTTCAAAAATGTTGCACAGTGTAATCGCTAAATGCTAAATATTTTTTTTCAACTACTTACTCCGACCTTCAATTTCCATACTAAGTCATTTTATTATTTTCTTTTCATGCCTTGATTTTAATAAATTTTTATAGCTGGTTTATACTAGACTTAAACCCAGTACATTTTCTTGACTTCTTGAAGTTATTCCATAAAGAAAATATAGACACATTTATCAATCGGCATTAGTGTGCACCGATGGATTCTAAGTGTAAAAGTGTTTAGCCCATATAGTTGACTTTTTCTATTAGTCATCTTTTTAATATCTTCAAAAATAAAACCGTCCAACAGCATTTTTGAAACAGAGTATAATTCTCAAATTTTCTTAATTTCTTTTTTACAGTGGATCAACGTTTTCATTTTTTGTTCGAAGGGAGCATTTTACTAAGTCTGTATAGTTCTCTGAGTGTTAATGTCCGATAGAATTTTCATTAGAACTATATTGTGGAATTATATGAGGGTTATTTTTGTGGAAGATCTTAACCCTCTAGCTCCTTTCTTTGTGGGTCAATTTGACCTTTTTTCGAGAAATTAAAAAAAATAATTTCAAAAAGGACATTTAAGGATTAATATGTTCTACGAAAACAATGACCAGTTAGTATCACCAAAGACACCAACGTTGTAAATGAAGCTCTTGCGCTTAAATAGCAAAATTAAACGCCAACTTATACAACAATATTACTAGGGCTGAAATTCATCCATGTGGTTATTTCGGTAGAGCACGGTGAACAAAAAAATACAAATTGAGTAATTTTGCAAAATTTTCATTTTCGCGGGAGATATGGCTGATTTTTATTGCATAACATTTTTGTTTTGTAATTTTCTCGCGTTCTATCTATTTGTCAGTGTTCGAATAATCGAACAGCAAACAGTAAGAAAACAAACAACAAAAAATAAATTTGGCTGGGCTTTAATGTCATGTTGTAATCACAAAAAAACTTCAATTGTTGGAAAAAACTACAATTTGCGATTCCAATTACATCTATTCCAACTTCCTCTTTTTGGGTTTCTGAAACAATTCTATCACAAATATTCCCAATGTGTTGAAAGACATAAAAACTTTGTTACCCTTGTTCTGAGGCGCCACAACATTCCGCAATTTACAGTTAAAAATAAAAAAATGTCGCAGACTAATGAAATGTCACAATATTATGGAATCAAGTACAACTTCACACTCAAAAGTATGCCTGATGAATAGCAATTAACATTGCCGCTCAGATGTATGCTTTATTATATAGACTTAAGTACTTCCTATCCAGGCAACACTCTTCCTCAATTTTGTAGCTCATCTGCCCGATGAGGGTACTTAACCCATTGCTAGCACTTGCAATACGTCTTCCTATGTCGTTAACTTGTTTTGCTTTCCCTCCGCGTTCTTTTGCCCTCTGTGTGTGTCTCTCTACTTCACACTAAATACCACAACAATGAAAACATTTATGTACTCCAGTTGCAACTGTAAAAACAATACTAATACTTAGACATTAACAACGTATGGCATGTATGATGTATCACAGCAGTGGAATACGGCGAGAGGTCTTCTTCTTATGAGAGACATTTCAAAGGTAGGTAAGTCTGAGAGTTCCAGTAGAGGTTCAGCATCGACAAGGGATGGTGTTGTAGGAGGCCTTTTTACACTTAGATGTTGACAGACATTTAAAAATCTCGATGGGTATAGCTGGGTGATAATCACAGGATTCGACATAGAGAAATTACGATCGCAAACAATTATTTTTGTAACCTCTAACATAGGATGGGGCTGTAATAAGTTTGTCATTCTGGCATCTTCTTTGAGAAGAGAGATCGAATTTAAGAAACAGAATATCTGACGGCAGAATCAGCATTGCAGAAGTTGAGCGGAAAAGTGTGTTAGGCCGTATGGACTTTACATTTTCGAATTATCCATTTAAAATAGCCAAGAAGAAGGCCTTCTGCAGCATCCCTTCCAGAATGCCAGCTTTGAGAAGGTATAGATCAAAATGAAATGAAACTGAAATGTAGAGACAAAGTCCTCCCCATAGCAACGCCAGGCATCTGCACTAACTTTTTCCGCATCTGCTGAAAAAATACCTACCTACCTAGTCACCTCTGTACGTGTGTGTGTGTATAAGATAAAAACACTTAGACCACTTATTGTCATTTTACCACTAATACTAACTCACCCACCGACTCATAAACTCAATTTTTCTCTATTGTTACTGTTATCACTGTGGCTGTGTGTGGTTGGCTTGGTGGGGCTGGTGGCATCATCATCTTGCGAAGAAGCATGCAACTACTCAAGCTTAAGAGTACAGATAGTTATAAAGACCGACAACAGTTGCAACACAAAGAAATTACAACACGACACATACTCTCATGTGATTATAAAATACATTGACACTGGCAAATGTTGCACAGTGGTCGCAAACGAAACAGAAAATGTAGAAATTGCACAACTAGTCAGTTTGGCTATGAAAAGCTATGACAGATAACGACGATGTCGTTTGACAACTCAATCTCAAATTAATTTATTTATTACAGTTGCAAACAACGATTTAATTATAAAACAAGTAAGAAGGGCTTTAAGTTCGTCCGGGTCGAACCTTATATATCCTCCACCATGGATTACATGTCACAGAGGCTGTCGATTTAACGCTGAAGTGTAATAACATTAGCGGAAATTTGTCACATTTTTTAATATAGCCAAGCAAAAAAAATGAAAATATTGGATCGATACCTCATCCGATCAACCAAATTTTTCTGTACAGCCCAAAATCCATACCAAACAGTGACTCCTTGTGGATGCATTGGCTTCTCAGTAGTCACATGGAGGTTCTCTGAACCCCATATGCGGCAATTTTGGTTATTGACATAGCCACCGAGATGAAAATGAGATGCATGAAGGCTGAACTGAAGGCCTCTCTTTGGAAAATTTTCCATGTAAATTTCTTAGAGTTTGCGTTAAAGACTCACTACTTTGGAAGTAAGTTTTTAATATTTCCCAATGTTGTTGGAGCGTCCCATTTTGCAAATGTCAAACATAAACATGAAAATAAAAATTAATGTTATTCTATATTTCAAAGTCAAATTGAAAGGTAGTTAAAATTTTAATTTGGCACTCAATATTTATATTAAATATATTTTATTTTTTTTTCGTTTGTATTTTTTTGGTCTGTAATCAATATTTGATTTGAACTGGGATATTGTCCTGGTTCAAGACCATTTTGCATTTATATTTAATAGAATGCAAATTTATTTACAAATCATATTAATTGCACGTCGACATCAAAGCCGTCCTCTATAAGGAAATTATTCTCACAAACGAACGAGAAGCACAACTCACTTGCCGAATTTGCGTTTAAAACAATCGCACCAAGTAATAAAGTACACATGCCATCTTACAAGCATCTCATTGAGTTGCATATGTAAGTAAGTGTATATGCAGGTATAGTTACCCAGAAATACTTCTGCCGTGCCAACGATCATTTGTTTTAGTTTTTTCGTTTGTATTTTTTTTTGGTCTGTAATCAATATTTGATTTGGACTGGGATATTGTCCTGGCTCAAGACCATTTTGCATCTATATTTAATAGAATGCAAATTTATTTACAAATCATATTAATTGCATGTGTCACAATGCATATTTTATATTTTCTTGTCAACTACTTTATCTACAGTATTATGATTCATTGTTTATAAGCTACATATAAATATAAATACCATTTGTTTGCACGTTTTTGACCACTGTGCTGTGTAGCCGAGATTTGCAAAGACAGCCGACTATAGACAATGCACTAAAGTGTTGCTACATATTGTCACTTTGACACATCACCACATACACGAACGTACAAGATTCCCACAAATGCCTGCTAAAGTTTTTAACCAACACTCATACACACAACTCATACACACACTCTTGTGTAACACCAACATTTATGTAGTAAAACTACTTCATTCTAAACAAAAGTGACATTCACAACAACAACACTTCAGTTCGTTTGTGGAGGGGGGGAAGGGTGTACCCCATAAGAACAACGACAATGCCAACACTATCTCACCCGACAACTCTCGACAACGAATAAAGATGAGAGAGGACTTAGCCTGTGAGCATACACACACACACCCACTCATGCACTCATTCATTCATTCAGTCACCAACAAAAGAGAAAACCACCACGTGTCGTGCATACTTGAAACTGTCTAAGGTTGTTAGGCGTTTTAGGAGAACACAATTTTTTTGTTGCCTCCTTTTTCTCGTACCTCGTACCTCAACGGTGCTTATCTGTTTATCTTGTGCCATCTCCGCGGCTTCCCTTGGTAACACTCGCGCAAACATTTGGGGTTGATGGCAAGTCTGGGGGATTATTACAAACAAAAAAGGTAAATATGTTCAAGTACTTCTCTATTGTCAAAGTAAAATTTGCATATTATTAGGCAGTTTGTACTGGTGTGCTGGGGGACGGGGGAATTGTTACCTACTCTGGGGATTTATACATAGTTTCAGAGAATTTGCAGTTGAAATAAATCCGTGAAAATCGCAGCTTTTTAATTTGATGTTCGCGCAGGATATTCAGGTAATTCGGGGGAAATGGTAATGCAGAAGGCGATGTAATAAATATGTATTTCTGTTGCATACAATTGGGGGGGGGGGGTTCTACTTAAAGATATCTAAAACTTTATGGGAACTCTCTCATAGTTTATATTAATTGTGTGCCATCTCGCCACATATAATTAGGAAAAAATGAAAGAGGAGAAATTATTCCTCACGAAGTGGAGAATTAATATAAAAAATCTTCTATAGTATGTAAAAGAAAAGTGGTCTTGAGCCAGGATTATAACCGAATTATAATAATATTGAGTTTGTTATAAACTAATTCCACGTGAAACGGAAAAAATCATAGGTTCTCCAAATTTAATGACTATTTGCAAATTAGTACTTCTGAATAAGGGATATAGAACTGAATTTTCGGATCTTAAAATATATTAAATTGTAAGTATAGCGAAAATCAAGAATTTTGTCATAAGGTAATTTAAAAAAAATCGTAATATATTTTTTGCCGAAATTCAAGCAAATTACTTCTAGCTTAATATAAAATTATGAAATCTTAAAATAATATATTTTTTAATAAACTAAAAGTACCTCTGGGATTGTTTAAAATAAATCTTTATTAACAACTAAGAGTATAAGTAAGGTGGTCCATAACTTTCATGATTAAGTACCTGATACTTACTCTACAACAATTTAAATTTTCAGTTTAAACGCAATTGCGTGATTTTGCCCACTGCATTTATATTGGAAAATTGTTTTGCACATATAGTTTTTGGGAAATTTGACATCTTATTGGGCTTGATCGGATTGATGTTTATCTGATTTACATCTTAAAATGTAGTCATACAAATAAAACTATTCCCAAAACAAGTAAGGAAAGGCTAAAGTCGGGCGGGGTCGACTATATGATACACTCCACTTTCTATCCGAATACAATTCAATTTGGTAAAAAGTGGAAACGGGATACATTTTTGTATATTTCCTAATCATAGGCTTATATGACCTGGTCCAATTTGGCAAATCGAAAATATTATTTGTATCGGGGATATATCCAAACATGGAATAAAGTGATTAACTTTCACAATAAGTTCTTGCAGTTCAAATCTAAGCCCACTTTGAAGAAATTCGGTGAAAATTCGTGGTTCCTGGGACGGAAAAAGTCTATCCGGGAGCGAAATTTATATGGGAGATATATGTAAATCGGAACTGATGTGATCCATTTTTTCCATGGGTGTTTCTAGTTAATATATATGATATTTTGAAAGATGGCAAAATATCTTATATTTCCACTAGAAACACCCATGGTGAAAATTGGTCAGATCGGTTCAGATTTAAATATAGCTCCCATGCAAATTTCGCTCCCAATTTGAATTTTTCCGCTTTAGAAGCCACATATTATTAGATTGTCTTCAAAACTGGCAAATCATCTTATATTTAAACTAGGAACACCTATGGTGAAAATAGGTCAGATCGGTTCAGATTTATATATAACTCCCGTTCAAATTTCGCTCCCGATTTGACGTTTTCTGCTCTAGAAACCACATATTTTAACAGATGTTCTTCAAATATGGCAAAATATCTTATGTTTCATCTAGAAACATCCATGGTGAAAATTTGTCATATCGGTTCAGATTTATATATAGCTCCCATACAAATTTCGCTCCCAATTTGACTTTTTCCGCTCTAGAAACCATATATTTTATCAGATGTTCTTCAAATTTAGCAAAATATCTTATGTTTCAACTAGAAACACCCATGGTGAAAATGAGTCAGATCGGGTTAGATTTATATATAGGTCCCATACAGATTTCGTTCCCAATTTTACTTTTTCCGCTCTAGAAACCACATATTTTATCAGATTGTTTTCAAATTTGCAAACCAGCTTATATTTAAATTATGAACACCTGTGGTGAAAATAGGTCAGATCGGTTCAGATTTATATATAGCTCCCATTCAAATTTTGCTCCCGATTTGACTTTTTCTGCTCTAGAAACTACATATTTTAACAGATCCTCTTCAAATTAGGCGAAATATATTATATTTGTCCTAGAAACATCCATAGTGAAAATGGGTCAGATCGGTTCAGATTTACATATAGCTCCCATACGCATTTCACTCCCGATTTGACTCTTTTCACTCTAGATACCATATATTACAACAGATTTTCTTCAAAATTGTCAAAACATCTTATATTTCAACTAGTTTTCTACTTTAAAATATCATACAAAATGTTTATATGTCTGATAGTCCTCGAATATGCTTATAGAAATCAAATTAGTAATTAAAGAATCGAAAATCATGAATTCTGGTATAAGACAATTGAAAAAAATCGTATTTTTTTATAAACAACAAAGTAAATTTTTATTAACAGCTAATAGTGCCAGTAAGACGCTCCATAAGTTTCATGATGGAATTTCTGCTACTTACTCTACAACAATTATGAACGTGATTGCAGTCGAAATTAAAAATATTTAATAGAGATAATTAGAACTGTCGGGTGATTCATCGTCAGGTTTGATTTGTAATGTAAAATAAAGCACGTAAAATTGAAAGTGAACTTAACATTTTTATTATCGGTTAAATGAATAATTTATGGCATTTGCAATTTGAAAATAATATCATGTAAATGTTGGTCACGTCTGAGGTACAATTTTGGGCGTCTCGTTCTATCATGACGTCTGTTTTTAAATGATATAATGGATGTGTAAGCTTTTGGTACTCTTCGGGTTGCTCATCAGCCAAAATACGCCAATTTTGTTTATTAACGTATCCATTGAGCCAGAAATGTGTTGCATCACTGAAAAAAAATTTCACGATAAAACATCGGATTTCAAAGAACGCTGTTTTTCGTAATACAACCGAACAATTTAGAGACGCTGTTGCGATGTGAGTCTTTCCATGATGACTTACCAAACGATACAGAACAAAAAAGACAAAGCATTTTTATATGAGTCATGCGTGATCCGCCACTTTCAACTGGCGTCACTAACATTAATTCTTTTTTTTGCTTAATACTTTGTGGCAGCTTAATCACTATCCATTTGTGAACTAGATAGGTTTTGTATGACTTTAGTGTTTTTTTTAGTAAATACGCAATAACTTTGCGGATTTTTGGTCAGATTTGTGTTTTAGAGTACTCGCTAAATTGATTTTTCGAATTTCTTAACTCATTATGGACCGTTCCTCAAAGGGTTGAATTTAAAGTAAAAACTAAAATATTTACAAATCACTTACCTGAAAAAGTTAAGATTTTTTAAATAATCTCATGACAAAATTTCTCATTTTCGATCCACCCTAGTGCCTACAACATCATATTCTTTGAAAATTGGGAAATGCAGTTCTATCTTACTTATTCAGCAGTTTGCAAATTTTCATTAAACTCGCAAAACCTACGAAAATTTTCTGCTCTATTTCACAGGAAAAACTCCAAAATATTCGGCGTTATTTCAGCTATTTTAAGGGATTGATTGGTACTAATTTTATGCCTTTTTCACATTTTGACTTTAGTTTCTCCCCTTTTCAACTTAAGTTGTCCAAAGTGCCTAAATCGGTGATAATTCGTGGAAGCCTTCGGTTCATGTAATGTTTAATTTTGTTTCAGTATTTATACTATTGTCAGTTAAATAAAACAGTTCAGTGGAAAATAATCAATAAAAAGTCTCAATTATTATCTGATCCTAACAAATGCCGTTTTTGGGCACTCAGGACGGACGCCATTAAATTTGAAGTAAATGTCCCTAAACTCAAAAATTATACTGCGTGTTTTGGTTAGTACAATTATAATCCCTTTTTGTCCATTTTACTTTTCAAAAGTAAGAATTTCTTAAAATGAATCAATTTTGGGTATCTTCGTAGTAGAGGGATGTATACTCCGATTTTCATGTTTCTAGCTGTTATCGCTGGTTTCATGCTATTTGTAGCCCTTTTGCCCTATTTCACCACCCAAAACTTTGCATTTTGCAAAACAAAGTCATATTCAAAGAATTTCTTCAAATAGATAGGTCCCTTTTTCGCTATGATATCAGCTATTATTATTATTTTACAAATGGCTGTTTGGTCTATTTAATCACAAATTCCTTTTATTTAATTTTTTCCGACGTTTCGTCATATTTTTCTATTTTTTCCAATCCAGTAAAAACAAGTAAAAACGGCGTTAAGTTCGGCCGGGCCGAACTTTATATACCCTCCACCATGCTTGTCGGTTTTCGTAGAAGTGCAGTAATATTACAGGAAAATATATTTTTTTTAATGTAGCCAAACCTAAACAAATACAAATAATGAAAAAATAATTATATAAATAAATATAATATTTTAATTATTGCAAACCACGCTTATAAGGCAAGGCTACCTATACGTCAATTCAAAAACTAAGTATTCTTATATATCTATTTTCAATAAGTTTAAATACCAAAGATATTTGTAGATAGTGGGTGCTACAGTTGGTTGTATTTCCATTCTATTTTAATTCCAAAAGTACAAATTTTGTAAATCCATTATCAGACGAACATAGTGCAAAATAACCTTACTTCATGATTCAACCAATTTTTGCCGTAAAAGGAAACAACTTTTTATTTTGCGTGTCTATGCAGTCAGAGGAATGTATACACCAAATTCCATGATTCCAGCTGCGCCCACTTGGATGGTACCATTTTTACCCCCTTGACGTTTCTATGCAATTAGAAATTCATCATTCTAGCTGTCGTTTAGTTGGTACTATTTTTATCCCTCTGCACACTGTATCCCTTGAAAGTACGGATTTCGAAAAATCCGTTTATGAATGTATGAGGAATGTATACTCCGAATTGCATGACTCTAGCTGCGATCATTCGGTTGGTACTATTTGAATCCCCTTTTTCCATTTTAACGCCAAAAAGGACGAATTTCGAAAAATTCGTCTATTTTCCGTGTCTACGCAGTCAGAGGAACGTATACTTCGAATTTCATTACCGAATATCGGCATCATTCATTTTAACCCCAAAATGTACGAATTTCGAAAAATCTGTTTATTTTAAGCGTCTACGCAATCAGAGGAATGTATACACCGAATTTCATTATTCTAGGTGTAGCCGTTTGGTTGGTACCATTTTTATCCCTTCGTACCCATTGTATCCCTTGAAAGTGCGAATGTGAAAAAAAAACTTTTATTTTTCATGTCTACGTAGTCAAAGGAATGTATACTCCGAATTTCATGACTCTAGCTGCGGTCATTTGGTTGGTACTATTTTTATCCCCTTTTTCTATTCTGTCCCCAAACAGTACGAATTTTGAAAAATAAGTTTATTTTCCGTGTCTACACAGTCAGAGGAATGTATACTCCGAATTTCATGACTCTAGCTGCGGTTATTTGATTGGTACCATTTATTATCCCCCTTTCCAGTTAAAAAGTACGAATTTTGCAAAATCCGTGTATTTTACTTGTCTACTCAATTAGAGGAATGTACACACCGAATTTCTTGTTTCTGGCTGTTGTCGTTTAATATGTACCATTTTGATCCCATTTTGCCCTATTTCGCCCCCTACAAATAAGAATCACTTTATGGTGCACGTTTTTGCTAAAAGGGAATGCGCATACCAAATATCAAATAAATATAAACAGACATATTCAAAAAACATGCTTAAATACGCTAAAATATTAGGGATTATTATGGGTATTTTTAGTCCTTGTGAGGGAAATTTTTTTCCCTTTGGGCCGATTTCTCCCAGTTTCAATCCCAACCGATCTACGACTATAAGACGCATTTATGGAAAATTTGAACGTTCTAGCTCCTTTCATTTAGATACTAGCGTGCTTTCAACAGACGGGCGGACATGGCTAGATCGTCTTAGAATTTTATGACGATCAAGAATATATATACTTTATAGGGTCTCAGGTGGATATTTCAAGGTGTTACAAACGGAATGACAAAGTTAGTATACCCCCATCCTGGAGGTGGAGGGTATAAAAATCATTTTTTCTCAACTTTTGTGAAGACTGTTCATGAACCTCTATTTAGCCATCATAAATTCATTTAATTGGACATACTAACGGTAGTGATCGGATCTATATTTCCACAATGAGAGTACAAATGTACCTTCTACGATAATCGGAATATTAGTGAAAAATTAAAAAAGAAATTATCCATAACATTTTTGTGTTTATGGCTCGGTATGCCTCAATGTGAGCAAAAAATATGTTTCGGATATAAAATTTTTATATTTGGCTTTTATTGGTCACATTTACAGTCAGTATTTTCTTTTCAAATATTTCTTCTTTTTCAAATATTTCCGACACACACACTTAAGTTATTTACAAGTTCAATCTCTAAAGCATACTTGCAGGTCTAACAAATACATTATCCCACAGCTGCACGTTGTGGAAATATTTCAGCATTGCATACTTTTAGGAGCATTGTTTCTTTTAACTCTAAATTGGAAACCAACATTTCTGAGGGCACAATCTTTAATTTTTTCTTTCTTTTTTTGCCCATTTTCCTAAACTTGCCTTCAATAATTTTGCTAACCAGCAAAAAACCAGGGGAAAATTCTAACGCAAATTGTGGAGGAACAACTTTTCCGCCGAGGAAAAGGATACTCCTGCCGCCAAACAAAAACAAAAGTTTTATTGTCTAACAAAGCGTAACACATAAAGTTTGAACAATAAAATCATGTGCACTCGCGTTGTGCGAGCAACAACGGCGCACATGCGAAAAATATAATTATCAAAAAACATTAAAACACAAGAAAAGGAAGAACTTCCCACAGAAAAGAAAAAACCAGGACAAAAAGCGAAAAACCAGAGAAACTTCGCAGCAATAAAACATCGAAATGTGAACAGAAAAAAACTCGCTGATAACCGTAACCACTCAGACCGAAAAAAGGAAACTAATTTGTTGTAATTAAATGAAGCTCGAACGAACAAAAGTTGTGTTCTGTGTCTTTCTTGCCTCCTGCCCCCCGCCTCTCCCCTCCTTTTTGCTCATTTTAAAAGGCATTCGTTTGTCATAATAAAGCGTGGCTCTGGCATCGAGCAAGATATGCCTTTGAAATGGAAAATTGGCTGGAAATGTGATTTATAAATAAATAATACTATGAATGCCATAAATACTTTTATGGGTAATTAAATTCTCCAATCCTTTTTTGCTGGCGAAAATTGAAAATTGCTTTTGGAGGAGGATACCCACACGAACTGGAACTGTGGACTATGGGGGTTTAAGTATTGCATTATTTATTTTTTCGTATTTCATATTCGCATTATCGTGTACAACGTACACGACCGACCGACCGACCGAACCATATGCATATCAAATGCACTCAGATGTGGAAAAATTCGACAGATATTGAAAAGGGTGGGCAGTTTAAAGTGACGATATTTCGAGCCCATCAATTACCACAAAATTGTTTATTTATTTAAATTTTTTTATCGGAATTTTTCTGAAATATCATCATTCCCATTGCCGTACACCCTTTCTTGCCAGTTGCTGTTGCATTCCCATATTTGCATACACAAACATATGTTGCACTTATGTAGTTTACACATTTAATATTTATTGTTAAACATTATCTCAGCACATACATACGATGATATTGTCGCAATTATGGATGTGTGCATGTGGCTGTGTGCACTCGGGTCTCTCGTTTCTATGAATGAGAACGCATACACAAACGACTACATGCGTGTATGCAAACCCAGCAAACAAATTTTACATGAATAGAAGTGGAATTCTGGAACAAATGGATATGCTGCCACTAATCGATCTATTGATTTACTTCTGATAAGATTTCTGGCCGATTTGTCTGAAAAAATTAGGGAGGATATGCAGATTTCTGGGCTTGCCCAGCAGACAATCAAATGCAAGCATTGAATAAAAATTGTACCAAAGTTGCATATTCTGAATTCTATATCTGTCTCCATTCTTGGGTGGAGGTCAATATTTCCCCCTTTTAAGCATTCCTCTGATGAATCGCCATATGAAGCCTTGTGATCCTTACATTTTTGGTATAGGATGTGTTCAGCAATAGTACTTAAAAAAACTACGAGGAACAATTTTGTGGACCACTTTAACCCTCCAACTCCACACTATAGAGGTATTTTTGGTGCCTTTTCTCAATATTTCCCTCTTTTACGCATTCTTCTGATGAATCGCCATAGGAAACCTTGTGTTCTTTACATTTTATGTACATAATGTGCTCAGTAATATTACTTAAAACACTACGAGGTCCAATTTTTTGGACGTGCGTCAATTAGGGATGTTTTTGGCCCCTTTTTGTCAATATGTCCCCATTTTGAGCATTCTTCTGATGAATTGGCATAAGAAACATTGTGATCCTTACAGTATAGGATGTGTTCAGCAATCTTACATAAATTGCTACGAATAACCTTTTTGTGGATCACTTTAACCCTCTAGCTCCCCAATGTTGAGGTCTTTTTGGTCCCTTTTGTACGAAAGGGTAAAAAACACCTCTAAAACAGGGATTTAACGGGTCAAAATGTTCTACGAAAATATTTGATATACGATTCTAATATAAGTCACTTAAAAAAAAACATAATTAAAAACTCAACTTAAATGCCAGAAATAAGTCAAAACTTAAAAGGCATTTTAAGTTTAATTTTGTACTTTTTTGGAATTAGTGCTAAACTGTCCCACAAAACTGAATTTTAGGCGGGTGGTGTGAATGGAAAAAATATTCTATATCAAATTTCACTATAAGTCGCCGAACAAAAGACAGCTGTAGCTATAATATATATAGATAAAATATTGGTGCCGCTTTAGGTATTTCAACAAGAAATTATTTATTATTAGTTTTTTCTTTCGGCTCCTGGTACTTCCGGCATAGGAAATATTCTGACCTTACATTTAAGGTATAGGATGTGCTTAGCAATATTACTTAAAATACTACAAGGAACAATTTTGTGGACCACTTTAACCCTCCAGCTCCTCAATATAGGGGTCTTTTTGGTCCCTTTTGGGCAAAAGAGTAAAAAACAGCCCTAAATCAGGCTTTTGACTTAAAAGGCATTTTAAGTTTAATTTTGTACTTTTTTTCGAATTAGTGCTAAACTGTCCCACAAAACTGAATTTTAGGCGGGTGGTGTGAATGGAAAAAATATTCTATATCAAATTTCACTATAAGTCGCCGAACAAAAGACAGCTGTAGCTATAATATATATAGATAAAATATTGGTGCCGCTTTAGGTATTTCAACAAGAAATTATTTATTATTAGTTTTTTCTTTCGGCTCCTGGTACTTCCGGCATAGGAAATATTCTGACCTTACATTTAAGGTATAGGATGTGCTTAGCAATATTACTTAAAATACTACAAGGAACATTTTTGTGGACCACTTTAACCCTCCAGCTCCTCAATATAGGGGTCTTTTTGGTCCCTTTTGGGCAAAAGAGTAAAAACAGCCCTAAATCAGGCTTTTGACGGGTCAAAATGTTCTACAATACAATATTTGCCATGCGATTCTACTATAAGTCACTGAATGCACTAAAACTCAAAACTTTACATAAAGGCCAGAAACAAGTCAAAAATTAAAATTCATTTAAGGGTTAATTTAGTACTTTTTTCGAATTTCTGCTAATCTGTCCCAAAAAAATGTATTTTAGGGAGATGGTGTGGATCGAAAAAATATTCTACATCAAAGTGCACTAAAAGTCGCCGAACAAAAGACAGCTGTAGCTATAATATATATAGATAGAATATCGGTGCCGATTTAGGTATTTCAACAAGAAATTATTTATTAATTTTTTCTTTCGGCTCCTGGTACTTCCGGCATAGGAAACATTCTGATCCTTACATTTTTAGGTATAGGATGTGCTTAGCAATATTACTTAAAACACTACGAGAAACAATTTTGTGGACCACTTTAACCCTCCAGCTCCTCAATATAGGGGTCTTTTTGGTCCCTATTGGGCAAAAGAGTAAAAAACAGCACTAAATCAGGCTTTAGACGGGTCAAAATGTTCTACAATACAATATTTGCCATGCAATTCTACTATAAGTCACTGAATGCACTAAAACTCAAAAATTTACATAAAGGCCAGAAACAAGTCAAAAATTAAAATTAATTTTAGGGTTAATTTAGTACTTTTTTCGAATTTCTGCTAAGCTATCCCAAAAAAATGTATTTTAGGGAGATGGTGTGAATAGAAGAAATATTCTACGTCAAATTTCACTTAAGTCACCTTACAGGAGAGAGCTGTAGCTATAATATATATATAGATAAAATATAGGTGTCGATTTAGGTATTTCAACAAGAAATTATTTTTTAATTTTTTCTTTCGGCTCCTGGTACTTCCGACATAGGATACATTCTGATCCTTACATTTAAGGTATAGGATGTGTTTAGCAATGTTACTTAGAACACAACGAGGAACAGTTTTGTGGATCACTTTAACCCTCCAGCTTCTCAATATAGGGGTCTTTTTGGTCAATTTTGTGCAAAAGAGTTACAAACAGCTCTAAATCAGGCTTTTGGCGGGTCAAAATGTTCTACAAAAATATTTGCCATGCGATTCTACTATAAGTCACTGAATGCACTAAAACTCAAAACTTTACATAAAGGCCAGAAACAAGTCAAAAATTAAAATTTATTTTAGGGTTAATTTAGTACTTTTTTCGAATTTCTGCTAATCTGTCCCAAACAAATGTATTTTAGGGAGATGGTGTGAATAGAAGAAATATTCTACGTTAAATTTCACTTAAGTCACCTTACAGGAGACAGCTGTAGCTATAATATTTATATATAAAGAAAAAAAATTAGTACCAATTTGGGTATATAAACAAGAAATTATTTATTAACTTTTTCCGCTCTTTTCTGAATTGGTGCTAAATGTTCCACCAAACTGAATTTTAGGTGGATGCTCTGCAACCATTTTTTGCCAAAATTCCAATTTCTGTCGAAGGTATCTTCAATATTTGTCTTCTCATTTGGGAAATATATGATATGATCGTGTAAATGTTGGGCGAAAATTGGAATTTGAGTAAAAAATATGGAAACAAAATTTTTATTATACACTCCACGAGAGTAGTATGTCTTTGTGCATTTGTTTGTAACACGCAAAAGGAAACGAGATAGACCCATCTTTTATTATACAGATCGGCTTAGAATCACTTTCAGAGTCGTCCGTCCGTCTGTCCATCTATTCTTGTAATCAAAGTCCAGGTCACAATTGTTGTTAGAACTAAATGAAACTTTGCACAACGAAGTTTTATCTGATAAGGACGAACGCCATTTAATTTGAAGCAAATCGGTTCAGATTTATATATAGCTCCCATACAAATGTCTCCTCCGATTTGACTCTTTCCGCTCTAGAATCCACATATTGTACCTGATTCTCTTTAAAATTGGCACAACAATTTATAATCGAACTAGAAGCACCTATGCTGAAATTGGGTAAGATCGGTTCAGATTTAGATATAGCCCCCATACAAATGTCGCTCCCGATTTGACTTTTTCCGCTCTAGAAACCATATATTGAGCCCGATATTCTTTAAATTTGGCACAACATCCTATAATCCAACTATAATCAGCTATGCAGAAAGTGGGTATGATCGGTTCAGATTTAGATATAGCCCCAATACAAATGTTGGCCCCGATTTGACTTTTTCCGCTCTACAAACCACATATTGTACCCGATTTTCTTTAAAATTGGCACAACATCTTATAATCCAACTAGAAACACCTATGCTGAAATTGGGTAAGATCGGTTCAGATTTAGATATAGCCCCCATACAAATGACGCTCCTGATTTGACGTTTTCCGCTCTAGAAACCACATATTGTACCCAATTTTCTTTAAATTTGGCACAACATCTTATAATCTAACTAGAAACATCTGTGGCTAAAGCGGGCTAGATCGGTTCAGATTTAGATATAGCCCCCATACAAATGTAGCTCCCAAAAGTTTAACCGGTTTTGGCCAAACTATACATATTATATTTCACTTTTTTCGTTCCAGATTTCAATATATCCCCATACAAATGTCCTTCCCGATTTAATAATTTTTTGTCAAACACGTATATTTACAGGATACAAAAAACCTTTCCGTTTTCACTGTTTCACCGAATTGAATTGTATTCGGATAGAAAGTGGAGTGTATCATAGAGTCGGCCCCGCCCGACTTTAGCCTTTCCTTACTTGTTTTTTTTTGTTGCATAGTGTTGGTTTAAAATACAAACACCGGATAAAATTGTTCACTGGGTAACTTCGTTGCCTACTTATGTATGTGTGAATATGTTTTGGACATGTTGAACACAATTGTACTATTTGTTGTAAATGGTTTATTAATTTGTATTGATTTTTACACATTTAGCAAAGTGGTCCCTTTCAGCCAAATGCAGGAGAATGTGTTTATGGTTATGCAAATGTGGCACTTGCAACATAGCCCACTCTCTCTCTCACACACACACATGTTTATAGTTTAAATAACGTATAAAATTGAAATTCTGCTGACTCGGCAAATATCAATGAATCTGGTAATCATTTCGTCAAATTATTAATTTATTCAATTGTCCGAATGGAGGGGGGTGTGGTAAAAAAGTATGCATTGTGCAATGAATGCCTTTGTTGTAGTAATTCAGAAAATATTGCTGGCATCATTTTGCAATGCACGTAATTAAATATTAAATGCTTGCGACAATGGCAATTATAGGGTATTTATTTAATGGCATCAAGTATGCTTACTGGTTGTGAAATAAGGTTAGTCAACACATTTGTCGATATCAGGTTTTATTTATGCTCTATGAAATACAATTCGACAGATTTGTACGACAATATTGGATTATATAAAAAAGTAGTAACACATTCGAATACCAACTATTTCGATTAAATTGTTTTATTATTACGAAGTAGATTTTTGTTATTGTTTTGGCAATAGAAAGGCGGACAACCACACTCAACTATACACACTTCGGCTATATACATATTTCATATCCTGTGTGGGATAATTCATTAGAGGCGCTTTTGTGTTCTCATGCTCTTATCAGCAGTATATATATTTGAATTGTGGCAAATTTGGCATATAAAACATTTCACATTACCTGTCGACTCATGGGTTTTCTCCACGATACAGATTTCTCTCCATGTCCTAATAGAGGACATTGCGAAGAATTATAGATTCAAGTTGTCCAGGGCATGTCTGTTTCAGTTAAAAATACTTCAGCCTATAAATCCTTCCATACATGACTGTAAATGTACTTCTAATTTCAACAGCATGAGTACGGAGAAAACGGACAGGCAAAAAGTTTTATAATATTTATAAACTAATTTAAAAACTAATTTAAAATCAAGCTCATTACTATTTACTTAAATTATTCTTTAGTCGAAGAAATATTATTCCTTTTTTTCGGTAGCACCAAATCCTACAATTACTGTCGTGCGATATCCGTGCCCGAGACCTAACAAATATTTTTTGTTTGTATTGAGGCATACTGAGTCATAAAATCAAGACACACTATTTTTTTATGGATATTTTTCTTAATTCCGATTTCCGTCGAAGGTATCTTTTGTATTTATATTGGCATTTTGAAAATATAGGCCCGACCACACCCGCTTATTTGTTCAAGTAAATATAACTACGGGCGCACGCAAAATCACCCAATGAAAAATCTCCTAAAAATATGAAAAATTACTCATTAAATCCCCATAAAAACGGGCAATTTTTCATATGAAAAAAAAATTGGGTCTTTATTCATATTTTTTTGGCAATATTTCATATTTGTCATGATATATGAAATAGCTCCCTTTGTGTGAAGGCCGGCATCGCTGGAAAGCGTACGAATTTGAAAATAACCAGATGATTTTTGGGCGATTTTTATACCCTCCACCTCCAGGAGGAGGTGGAGTGTATAAAATCATTCCGTTTGTAACACCTTAAAATATCGACCTGAGACCCTATAAAGTATATATATTCTTGCTCGTCATAATATTCGATCTCGAAGACGATCTAGCCATGCCCGTCCGTCCTTCTGTCCGTCTGTTGAAAGCACGCTAGCTTCTAAACGAGGCGGTGGAGGGTATAAAATCATTCCGTTTGTAACACCTTGAAATATCGACCTAAGACCCTATAAAGTATATATATTCTTGCTCGTCATAAAATTCTAAGACGATCTAGTCATATCCGTCCGTCCTTCTGTCCGTCTGTTGAAAGCACGCTAGCTTCTAACCGAAAACTTATAGCTAAGCTTATAGTCGTAGATCAGTTGAAGCGGGGCGAAATCGGCCCAAAGGGAAACATTTTTCACTCACAAGGACTAAAAATACACAAAATAATCCCTAATTTTTTAGCGTATTTAAGCATGTTTTTTCAATATGTCTGTTTATATTTATTTGATATTTGGTATGCGCATTCCCCTTATAGCAAAAACGTGCACCATAAAGTGATTCTTTTTTGTAGGGGGTGAAATGGGGCGAAAAAGGGATAAAAATGGTACATATTAAACGACAACAGCTAGAAACACGAAATTCGGTGTGTGCAGATAGATACATAATATAAAAATATTTTTTCAAATTCGTACATTTAAGGGGTAAAATGGGAATAGAGGGATAAAAATGGTACCAACCAAACGGCTGTACCTAGAATAATGAAATTCGGTGTATACATTCCTCTGATTGCATAGACAAGTAAAATACACGGATTTTTCAAAATTCGTACTTTTTGGGGTTAAAATGAAAACAGGGGATAAAAATAGTACCAATCAAATGGCCGCAGCTAGAGTCATGAAATTCGGAGTATACATTCCTCTGACTGTATATACACGGAAAATAGACTCATTTTTCGAAATTCGTACTTTTTAGGGTCAAAATAGAAAAATGGGATAAAAATGGTACCAACCAACTGACCGCAACTAGAGTCATGAAATTCGAAGTATACATTCCTTTGACTACGTAGACATGAAAAATAAAAGGTTTTTTCCAATTTCGTACTTTCAAGGGATACAATGGGTACGGAGGTATAAAAATGGTACCAACCAAACGACTACACCTGGAATAATGAAATTCGGTGTATACATTCCTATGATTGCGTAGATACTTAAAATAAACAGGTTTTTCGAAATTCATACTTTTTGGGGTTAAAATGGAAAAAGGGGATAAAAATGGTACCAACCAAATGACCGCAGCTAGAGTCATGAAATTCGAAGTATTCATTCCTCTGACTGCGTAGACAAGGAAAATTGACGAATTTTCGTACTTTTTGGGGTCAAAATAGAAAAAGGGGATAAAAATAGTACCAACCAAATGACCGCAGCTGGAGTCATGAAATTCGGAGTATATATTCCTCTGACTGCGTAGACACGGAAAATAAACGGATTTTTCGAAATTCGCACTTTCAAGAGATGCAATGGTACAGAGGGATAAAAATAGTACCAACTAAACGACTACAGCTAGAATGACGAAATTCTAATTGTGTAGAAACGTCAAGGGGGTAGAAATGGTACCAACCAAATGGGCGCAGCTGGAATCATGGAATTCGGTGTATACATTCCTCTGCCTGCATAGACACGCAAAATAAAAAGTTTTTTCCAAATTTGTACTTTTTCTTTTACGGCAAAAATTGGTTGAATCATGAAGTTAGGTTATTTTGCACTATGTTCGTTTGAAAATGGATATTCAAAATTTGTAATTTTGGAATTAAAATAGAATGGAAATACAACCAACTATAGCACCCACTATCTACCAATATTAGTGGTACTTAAGCTTTTTGAAAATATAAATATAAGAATATTTATTTTTTGATTTTAAATAAATAATGGTTTGAAATAATTAAAATATTATATTTATTTATATTTTTATTTTTTTTTTAATATTTGTTTTGGTTTGCCTATATTAAAAAATGTATATTTTCCTGTAATATTACTGCACTTCTACGAAAACCGACAACCTCTGTGTAATGTAATCCATGGTGGAGGGTATATAAAGTTCGACCCGGCCGAACTTAACGCCGTTTTTACTTGTTCATATTAAAATTACCACTTTTTTGGGATATTCTTCACTTTTGATGTGGGTGATTTTTCATATATTTTCGTTTTTGCAATTTCATTTTCAGATTTGGGCCATTTTTAAATTTTATGACCCAATTTTTGTTCTGGTCGATTTTTCATGTATTTTTTTAATGTGGCCGAATTTATTAGAAAAAGTTTATCTGGAAAAGTCTGCAAAGAAATTGAGAAAAAAATATTATTAGAGGAAATACCCATACAAAATGAAAAAAATATTTTGTAAAAGATCGCAAAATATTTTTTAAATAAATCAAGATATTTCAAATTTGTTGTTAAATAGTGCGGGATTTTCGCACTTTGTGAAAAATAAAAATTTTAGTTTTATTTTATAATAGCTGCGATCTTATCGAAGAAGGTTTTTCTCGTTATTTAACCACAACTTTAGAAACTCAAGATTTCTTAAAAAATTTCTTAAAACAAAGATGAAATTAATTTCTACATTAATCCACAGATCTGTATACATTGATTTCTTTGTTACATTGTTAGCTATTAAAAAATAGTTTATTTTCTATTTTTTGCGATTATTTCTTACTAACAAAAAAAGTTGTTTTTTAAGATATTATGTTTTATTTTTTAATATTTACATTCTGAAGAAGTACACAACGTCCATGTGTAAAATATTTATGGATAAATGTAGAAGTTATGACTAGACAGTGGAATTTTATGCAAAACGCAATTGTAGTCCGATTGAGTTCAAATTTGATATTTAGACGAATTTAAAAGCCGCAAATCAAATTCAGACTGCATATCTAAAGTATGGTTTTTTTGCAAAATATAAGCAATGGCATATGTTGTGAATATACAAAAAAATGTATTATAATATGCGTTTATAATAGCAATATGTAGTGTATTTTACTATATATTAACTTTTTAAAGAGTATACAAATGATGATTCTCTGTAATAAGAAACACGCAAGACACGCTGTACGAATTTCTCAGATTTCTTTAAAAACTATATAGGCCCAAAATTTAGTCTACCTATTGAAAAAGTAACTGCTTCCAGGACAAACAAATCTTAACATTGCTTTAAATAATATAAAACATCCTATAAAGTTACTATAAGTTTACTATGTCAATCGTATCTGCTATAAATATCCCTAATTTTCGTTTGTGCTGTACTATTTTTTTTTGTAATTGAATTTTATTTCATAAAAAATAATAGTTCACATAGTTCATTAGCGTCTCCGCGCCTTATAGGCTTAAATGGAGACTAGTTGGCAAAAATTTTCATGTTATTAAAATAAAATTTTAATGAATTGTAGTCTAAAACACATTACACATATGAAACTTAACTTAGAAATACAGTTTACAATCATTAGTAAAATACACGTAATAATTATAGAAGTGTTTCTACTACGTTAAGTAGATAAGATTTAACTTTAGATTTAAAGACTGATATTTTAGCAATTTGTTTGAGATCATGAGACAATGCGTTAAATTCATGAGGTCCAGCATACTCAATTCTCTGCTTTGTCAGTTCAAGTCTGCATCTTGACGGTACAAGATTTGAACGATTTCGAGTGTTCATCTGAGATTGTTCAAGGTGTTGATGAAAATGAATGAAAGAAATTCCAATTTGTTTTGTGGATTTAAACATGAAGAGTAATATGTTATGTTTATATATTCCTTTTACAGGAAGCACGCCTTTGGCGTAGTTAGTAAACAGCCGTAGAGTAGAATAATCCATAGGTAAATTATACACAATTTTTAAAGCTTTATTTTGAGCCGACTGTAAAGATTTCAGTGCGGAACAGTCCTTAAATGCATATACTACAGGAATATATACTAAATGACAATGAATTAGGGAATAATATATCTGATGTTTGGTTTCGGTGGACAGTTTCGATCTAAATTTTCTCAAAACCCCAGTAGCAGCAGAAATCTTCTTCTTTGGCATTTCTATATGCATGTCCCAGGAAAGGTTAATCGTGAAGTGAATACCAAGATATTTAACCGACTGCGACTCCGTAACAAGCTTTCCATCAATAAAAACCAAATTTCTGGCTGTCTTTTTAATAAATAAGGTCTAAATCTTATAAATTTTGTCTTATCCGCATTTATGCACAACTTATTAAGTCGGGCATATTCAAATAATATTGACACATCATACTCAATCTCTGTTTTGAGGACTGTTGTATGTTTATAATTATATAGAAGGCATATGTCATCAGCGAACATAAAAAGTTTCCCAAAGAAAGTGATATTTGTCAAGTCATTTATGTAAATTATGAAGAGCAAGGGACCAATAATACTCCCCTGGGGTACGCCACACTTCACAGGTTTGGTACTACTTCTACTTTTCCCAACTTTTACATATTGTCTTCTATTATGTAAATAACTAGCAATGAGTTTCACTGTGGAGTCTTGAATACCAATAAAATAAAGTTTTTTCAATAAAATTTCATGGTCAACAAGGTCAAACGCTTTGCTCAAATCGAAGAAAACACCTGCTACGCCAGTATAGCCTTTATCAAGACCATTACATATTTCATTAACAACGCTAACTACAGCTGCCTCTGTGCCATAACCCTTTCGAAATCCATACTGTCTGCAAGATATTATATTATGCCTTTCAAGATGACTTGATAATTGGTCAATCATAATCTTCTCAAATACTTTGTCTATGTTTGATAAAAGAGAAATTGGTCTATACAAACTGACTCTACGCGCACCGCAAATCTTCGGTATTGGTACTATTTCGTGAATCTTTAAGATATCAGGACAACTACTAGAATCAATCATACTATTAAAAAATTTGGTCAATATCATCGATATTAAAGATTGACGCATAGACAACATTTTTGTTGTTATATCATCATGTCCCGAACCTTTATTTTTAGGCATCAATTTCAATACAGATTCCATAGTTGCAGTATCAACTTTTCGGAAATCTAAGGCCGTAGTATTGTAAGACATCGTTCGAAATTTATTAAAATGGTCATCGACGTTTTCGACAATATTGTTGCGTATGTTACTGTTTCACAATAAAAGTTATTATGAGCAGTAGCTTTCTCTTTATTAGACAAAATAATTCGTCCTTGCTCATCACTTAAATGGCTGGATTTGGTATATTTTTTGTAGATCAATTTATAGTTCAGGGGTCGAAAACTACCCGCCTGACCATTAATGGGTTCAAATAGAGTTGGTTTTATTATTGAAAAACTCCTCGGAAATCATATATTAATTCTTCGCGAAGAGAAGTCAAAGTAATTGTTTTTACTTGATGTTGATTTTCAGTGAAATCTCGACAGATTTCAATTTAAGGTTTGTCCCACCAGTGCGTATGATTGATATTAATTAATGTCTCGTTGAGAGAAATCACTGATAACTCTTTTGAAAACATAGTTTTCTACAACTACATGTGGCCAATTGCATCACCAACACTTTAACGGTTCCGCAGGCATTAAAAATGTACAATTTAAATGTTACTTTAACACCTTAAAACTCCTCGGAAATCACATTTTAATGCTTTTAAACAAATTAAATTTTTTCCACGAGAAGATCTATAAGTTATAAAAAATCACCTCATGACTATTGTCAATTAGAAAATTACTATTCGTACGAAAAAAATTCTATAGATTTATTTTTATTATTTTGGAAAAGTTCTGCCCACCCTTGCGTATAATTAATATTAATTAATGTCCTATTTATTGTTTGCAATTTTTTGGGGACTGTTCTTAAACCACTGTTTCTACATGAAAGTGGTAGTCGCAACATTTGTAGACATCACAATTACCTTTAATTGGATTTATATTTCCAAAATGAAAGAACAAATCTAAAAGGTGTCTACAACCAAAATTGTAATTTTACTAAAAAATTAAAATATCAATAAATTTTTACAATTTTTGTTGTATAGTGTTATTAATGAAAAAGACAATTTTATTAGCTTCGTTCCACAAGAGCCCTGAAAAATAGTTTCGAAAGAAAACTGCCATAACCGAGTCTTTATTCTCCAGAACAGAGTAGAGTCTATACGAAGAGAAATTTTGCACTTAAATGACATCATAAAATCTTGACAGTGATCCAAGGGATCTCTTAAATCAAATCATTATGCCTTTAAAGGGTTTTCCAAATATCTCATATTATATGAATATGGGCCTATCAGTGCATGTTTATATAAATTTGTCAGATATATAGGGTCCGGCAAATAACTTTTTTTTTGAAAATGCTATAAAAAAACTACTGAATATTTTCTCAAATTTCTTTTTTTATTTGAAAGTACAATCCTTCCGGTTAATAATGGAAAATAATTTCATTCAAATGGCTGCCTGGCTCCCCACAAATAATAGTCCAACGGTTGAATAGTTGAAAAAAACGTTAGATGGCGGACCCTATATTTGTCTCTGGAGATCAGCAATTCAATATTTAGATTTTGATTGACACCGTTTGCCTTACTGGCTGCATTTCCAAATCCAAAAGCCAGGAATATTTGTTATCTGCGATTTTCCGCAGCTTTGGACATTTTTTTCCGTATCTACTGCCCAAAAGTATGCAATCGATTTGTTTTAATTTTAAAAGTTCCTTAAGATATACAAAATATATTTTATTTTATTTTTTATATCTACTGCCGAAAAGTATGCTTTTCATTTGCTTCTTTCTAAAAGCCCCTTAAGATATACAACATATATGAAATGATGAACATGAGTGACAGCTGAGTGTTTTAACATGGAAATTTGAACTTTCCACTAGTCTTATATGACATTTTCAATCAGTGTGTGCCAAGTCTGTATGATTTCAATAAGAAGCCTACATATAGGATTGACGGCCTAAACGATGTCTGTCTGCCATCGATTGACTCAAGGGATTAAGATGACATCTTAGATAGCATTGAGTAGAGCAGAAACTTTCCCGGTAGATTTTGAATTAATTTCTATTTTAAAATGTCACTTTTAAACCTGTCTGTGTAACACTGCTGCTTAGTGTGTGTGTGTAACTGTCAAATGTATTGACTATATTTAGGCTCATCTGTTTAAAGTCTACTTTAAGGGTGACACTATGACAAAAGCTTCGCCCTACCCCTGCCCCTATTACACCCTGCATATTTATTTGATTTTGTGTCGATTTCATTAAATTTTCAAATATAGACTGACATCGTTTGAATCCCTTTTACCCTCCACAGAGATTGGCCCTATTTCACAGCATCGTCATCATCATTGAAAATTCAATTGAATTGAATTGACATCTGAGCTCATATGCTGTCGCCCTCGTCTCAGCAGCAGACCTACAATAATGTCACAGTCCAATACTAATCTTCAATAAACATATTTGTTACATATTATGGAAGGTGGGGGGGGACGGAAGAGAAAAAAAACTGTGGAACAGGACATGTTTAATGCAGGTGTTTTGTAACACAAAATTGATAATAAAACCAATGGCTCAGAAAAAAGTTTTGTTATGGATATGATTCGGACAGGCTGGAGACAGTCAGACAGACAGGGTGTGCACAGAAATTGAGGTTGAACTGAAAGGACATTGTCCAGTTTACATTTTGTTATATGAATCATTTAAATGAATACATTTTTTCCTATTTAAACATTTTCTTTCTTTTCTTTCTTCTCTTTACAGTTTGCTTAGCAGGTTACAATGAAAAGAGACTGTTACATGATCTATTAGATACATACAATTCACTAGAGCGGCCGGTTTTAAACGAATCGGATCCATTACAATTAAGTTTCGGTTTAACTTTAATGCAAATAATTGATGTGGTAAGTACAAGCCTCCACCCCCACCAAAAACAAATATCTCAACGTGATAATCGTACCGGGTATTTTCAATAAGCAATGAAAATTCTTTCAAATCCTTTCACGCATATCGCCAACACACACACATATATTTATGTTAACAAATGTGTGTTGCAGCAACTGCGAATTGCAACAAATTATGTTTGATTGTGCCACAGCGAGCGGGAGAGATAATCCCTCATAAATGTATTGGAGTGCGTGTGGCAAAAGTACAGCAAAAAGGCATTAAGCCAAAATTGACGTGCATATCTGAATGAATGAAAATGAATGAAAAATCCTCGCAGCTTATACAAAAAAAACGATGGCATGTTTTATGTACACAAAGAGAAATGCACAGCAACGGCAGCTCAAAAGTATGCTATGTGACTGGTGAATTACAGTCGGATGTTTGATAGCAGCGAGCCTCAAAGTATGCTAAGTAAACTGATATTTTGTATACAACTTAAAGGGATGATATCCGGATTTTTTACACTTTCTGCATAATTGCAATACTAGGCGGCGTGGTAGGAGTTAACAAAAAAGAAATCAGGAAGCTTTAAGTTACATAACTTCCATTGAGTCTAAATGTAGACAACATAGTTGTTGAAATTGACAAACAAGACGGTTGCAATGTATGTCTATAGAATTACGATTGTATGAGTGTTTTTTTTTTTCAAATGAACGACTAAAATCCTGTCCTCTCATACTTAATTGGGAATGATTTATGAAATGTTAAAAGCTTTAAGTTATGTGATATGCTTTGAGCGAAATATAGACAATGTAAATTTTGAAGTCGAACAACACGAAATCAATGTATAGAGTTTTTAACTGATCTCTACAATTTTGGAACATCCGACCATCTGTACGTCCATTTGCCCATCTTACTTAATAAAAAAAAAACTTAAAAAACCAGAATTAAATGTATGTTTTTTTCTTCAAGTTGATGTCTTTTATTTATTATTACATCCGACATTTTCCCATCTCACTTTCCACACAGCGGAATATTTTCATATAAGCTTTGGAAAAGTATGACCTTGGAATTTCACCTACATCCCTCATATTGTCAAATTGGATTTTTATACCCTCCACCTCCAGGATGGGGTTATACTAACTTTGCCATTCCGTTTGTAACACTTGGAAATATCGACCTAAGACCCTACAAAGTATATATATTCTTAATCGTCATAAAATTCTAAGACGATCTAGCCATGTCCGTCCGTCAGTCTGTTGAAAGCACGCTAGCCAAAGGGAAAAAAAATTTCCCTCATAAGGACTGAAAAAACTCATAATAACCCTAATATTTTAGAGAATTTAAGCATATTTTTTCAATATGTCGGCATGTACTTACTTGATATTGGGTATGCGCATTCCCCCGATTACAAAAACGTGGACCATAAAGTGATTCTTATTTGTCGGGGGTGAAATGGGGCAAAAAGGGATAAAAATGGTACATATCAAACGACAACAGCTAGAAACACGAAATTCGCTTCTAATTGAGTAGAGACATAATATGAAAATATGTTTTCCAAATTCGTACTTTTAAGGGATAAAATGGGAATAGAGGGATAAAAATGGTACCAAACAAACGGCTGCATCTAGAATAATGAAATTCGGTGTATATATTCTTCTGATTGCGTTGACAAGTAAAATAGAAGGATTTTTCGAAATTCGTACTTTTTGGGGTTCAAATGGAAAAAAGGGGATTAAAATAGTACCAACCAAATTACCGCACCTACCCTGCAAACATTTTCGATCGCGAAAAGATATGCTGCTATTCGCGGGGAGGTATGTTTCATTCGCGGAAGACTGTCATCTGGGAATAATATTCTGATCTTCACTCTAAAGCAGTTGTGCCCTCAACGCGATTCGCGTGGAAGGGTATTAATCGAACCACTTATAAGAATCACAGACGAATTAAGCAGAAGGGTCCCAAATGAATTGTCTAGAAGATGATCGGACGAATTGAGCAGAAGGGTAACAAATGAATTGCGTAGAAGATGGTCGGACGATTTGACCAGAAGGGTAACAAATGAATTGCCTAGAAGATGATCGGACGAATTGCAGACGAGTTATAATCGGTGCCCCACCTAAACATGTTTGCGATTCCTATAAAAATACACCGTCGACGAAAACTGAAACAACATTGTATATTTTGCCCAGAGAGATGATTTTGTTTTCTTCTCGTGTTAAAATATTCAATATTTATGTATTATTTGCAGTGTTCAATATTCAATTTATTCAAAAATATTTCAGCATCTTGAACAAGAAATTAAATGTAATTCATTAATTATAAATTGTGAGAAACATAAATATAATAGGAAATATTTTATAATAGCATTTTTTAAATGTTATTTTTTATTAAAAAAACTATGACACTTTCTGTCGTTTTTCTACGCGATCTTTGGCATGGGCAATATGTTGTTTTGAAAATTTTTGATGAACAATATCTACAACACAATTTAAGGAAACGTTAAATTTATAAAGTGTTGTTATAAGCTTCATTAAATACATACCTCTAATAACTGAAACGAAGATCAATTTTTGAATACTTGGTTTTTCTTTAGATCCTCTCCAAGAATACAGCATTGCCACTTCGTCATTTAAAATTCGCTTGAAAGCAAATTACTTTTTACACATACGGTACCAATATTACTATTAAATATGCAATTTATTAACTTTTTTATATTCACTTAAATTGCTTATGGAAGGCAACCACTCACTTTCTCTTCAAAAACGAAATGACAAATTTGCAGTTTTTCCAATTTCAATAGAATATTTTTTACCGTTATCCCTTAGTGTGCATGCTTGTTCGACGAATTTTTGTTCCATTTACTTACCCGCACGTTTATCTACGATAATTTGACAAACGCGTGTGCGAACGTTTCACGAGTGTTTAATCTCTGTGTTAGTTTCTCCCCATATTTGACAAAAAATCATAAAAAAATACCGAGAAACGCAGAAAGCGTCATACAGCCGCCGAGAAGATTCGCAAGTTAATAATGTTCGCGATTAAAAGACAAAAATTTGCCAAACAATCGTATAGAGGAGGGTCACAATAGTCTTCCAGTCCAACAATCTTCCTAAATTTTCAGAAATGTTTGCAGGGTAGAGTCACGAAATTCGAAGTATACATTCCCCTGACTGCGTAGACACAAAAAATAAAAGATTTTTTCCATTCGTACTTTCAGTGGATACAATGGGTACAGAGGGATAAAAATAGTACCAAGCAAACGACTACAGCTAGAATGATAAAATTGCGTAGACACGTAAAATAAACGTATTTTTCGAAATTCGTACTTGTAAGGGGTTAAAATAGGAAAAAGGGGATAAAAATGGTATCAACCAAATGGCCGCAGCTAGAATCATGGAATTCTGAGTGCATTGACACGCAAACTAAACGATTTTTCCAAATGAGTACTTTTTAGTTTTACGACAAAAATTATTTGAATCATGAAGTTAGATTTTCAAAATTTATACTTTTGGAATTAAAATAGAATGGAAATTAAACCAACTGGAACGCCCACTATCTACCAATATTGATGGTAATTAAGCTTTTTGAAAATATAAATATAAGAATATTTAGTTTTTGAATTAACTTGAAGTATTATTTCGATATGTAAACGTATTGGTTTGATTTGCCTTAAAAGCGTGCTTTGAAATAATAAAAATATTATATTTATTTAAATATTTTTTCAATATTTGTATATGTTGTTGGCTATATTAAATTATTATTTTCCTGTAATATTGTTGTTCTTCTACGAAAATCGACAGCCTCTGTGGAATGCAATCCATTGTGGAGGGTATATAAAGTACGGCCTGGTCGAAATCAACGCCGTTTTTACTTGTTTTAGATTAAATTCATTTTAATAATTCGATAAGAAATAATTGAAAAATTTTTATTTCGTCAGAACTTTTACAACTAATGTATGTTTTGACTTAAATCAGGGTTCATATTAGTACCAGCGGTCACATACGACAAATGAGAAGCGCTGATAAACAAAATAGTCCACCGAACTAAGTCGACACACTAAAAAATCTCGCTTTACCAATTCAATGTTATGCATGTGCTCGCATCGCTCGCAGCAATGCAAAGGTTGTTGTTGTACGGTATGTCCCGTCTTCACTGTACCTCGTGTGTATTGTTGTTGTTTGTATGTATTTTTGGTCTGTTATGTTGTGTGTGTTTTAATTTTTCGTTTTTAGTTACATTTGCAAAAAGTCAAGTTCCTTCCTTAATTGTTTCCCCATCTTCTAAGAAAACATTCTACTCTGTACATACTTCTAGCTATTTGTCCATCGATTTATTCGTCCATCGCAGAGTACATTCGTCCGACTATTAGCTAGTCCCTTCATCAGTCTGACAAGCTAACTGTCCGTCCATCTGTTTGGCCGCCAGTCTATCCGTTTTTCCGGTTGTGTGTCCGTTCGTGTGTCAACCAGTCCATCGGGCTGTTTGTCAGTCCGTCAGTCTGCTAGTTCGTCCATTCACCTCAACAAATCTGGGCCGATCGGCAATAGACTTTCAGTGTATATGAATATTTACCAGGGATTTTTCGTGGCCTTTATTAGGCCCTAATTGGAAAAGAGGAAAGTCTGGATAAAAATGGATTCTATTTGATATTGGTTTATTGCCCTTCTTCTGTTATTCTTCTGTAACATTCGGTCAAACTCAATTCGAAGCTGGTTCTAAGATCCATATTCTTGGCCTTTTTATGCAAAAAGTGTGTATTTTCTTTAAGACTTAAATATATTCTATGTGCAGTCGTCTTCTTTAGCAAGCCCTCCTTCAAGTTGCTCCCTTCATTCTCTGCAAAATGAAACACTTCCGGCTTGAAAACGAAAGTGAACACCTTAGTACAGCGAGAAGACACTTTCAAATGGCAAATGGTGCTTACGCAGCATCCGTGCAGAGGGGAGGTGGATACCTTTCACTTTCCCATCAACTTCAAATTAAAAATTCCACTTAAGAAAAAATCTTACACAGCTTAACATAAACTTTCTTCATATCCCCCTTGTCCAGGCTGCAATGCAGGACATCACCTAAAGCAGATGGGGCTGCTGCAGAGGAAAACAAGGAATACTAAAAACCAGCAACACCAACAGCAACACCATTTTAGTGTCAACATGTTCCCTTTGCATACAGATGGAGAGCAAATGCCAAGAAATGAATGCCTGAATGAATGACATAAAGCCTGAACAACACCAACAAGAACAGCAAAAAATGTGTTAACATCCTGGTCCTGTTTCCAAGATGTCCTGTTTTTTTTTTGTTGCACAGACACCGTCAGGCCAAAGAACAAGATGAAATGAGAAATGATAGTCCTTGTTGGTTATTTGTTTAGCATATAGGTACGCTTGAACAATATGGTTACGGGAAGGAGTGTGATCGGGATCACATGGATGTGATGGCGGGCGGGTGTGTGGCTGTAAATCCTAACAACCTCAATTCATAATAAATTGCATAACCTAAAAAGCATTCCCTCTCACACGCATCCCGTTCTCATACGGAAGAGGTAAGCGTAAAGAATATTATTCCTCATCACACCCAGCTTTACAAAGAGGAGGAGAGGAGGCAAGTTGACGCGAAGCTTAGATCGGTTACAACGAATTGTTTATACCCTGTGATTAAGTGCAGTCTCAGGGAAAGCTATTGCTAAACTAATATACGTAGAAGCATGATATTTAAAGTATTTTTAACAGATATTCTTCTCTTTCATTTGCCATACCCATATCGCCTTTGTATGTCCCGCAGAAGTAAGAAAATAAATTTATAAAACATATATATCCTTTGGAAATTAAAAGTCCTTTAAAATGAGAAGATACCACCAAATGGAAAACTAATCACTCTACTCTTTCTAAATACGATCTATAGTTTCATGTGTATATGGTTTTTTTCAGGCCCAAACTGTAATGTCCCACGGTGTTGTCGGCGGCAAAAACTCCCAAATTCGTTGCGTCCCAATCTGGACTATTTTGATTGGATTCATACATGAGCATTCAATAAAGCATATTCTAAAAGATTCTGGCGATATCATGGAAAAATAATGCTGTGGATACATTTAAAGTTTATATATAAATAAGCAAATAGTTGAAAAGTTCATTATTTAAGAGGTTGTTTTATTGGTTCATATCTCGGAAGCCATGTATCGTCAGGGAATTTCCATTAGTTCTTGGAAAAAAGGAGCACTTGAAGTGCTCTTTTTCATTAAAAAAGGTTTTCGCTTCCCTTTCCAGAACAGTGGTTTTCCTGAAGGAAGTATTTCATTTGTATGTTCAATTTTCTACAATAAAAAAAGTATTATCGTGAGGGCGACCGGTGCGGCATTTACAAATATTGTTTCACTACTGTTTCTGTTAATGATTGCAAAAATAAAAAACAAAACTTTGATTTAATTACCAAAAAGGGCAAAGCTCAGGCCGACCCCCTATCATCCTACACCATTTTCATTTGTAATTCATAAGACATCACTTGAAATTCAAAAATATCAATTGCTAAATCAAAAATTCCATTGAAATTCAGAAAATGTCAATTGAAATTCAAAAATTCCATTGAAATTCAGAAATTGTCAATTGAAATTCAAGAATGTCAATTGAAATTCAAAACTAATAATTTTTGAATTTCAAATGACGAGTTTTTAATTTCAAATGGTGTCTTTTTAATTACAAATGGCGTGTTTTGAATTTCAATTGAGTTTTTTGAATTTCATTTGATATCGTTGAATTTCACTTGATATTTTGTAAATTTCAAATGGAATTTCAACTGATATTTTTTGAATTTCAAATGGAATTTTTGAATTACAAATGGTGTCTTATGAATTACAATTGAAAATGGTGTAGTTTTCTACAACAACAGTTGAATACTATTTTGTAAAGCATACCTTTAGGTGCTATATTTTTTTCTGGCTTTTAAACAGGTGATTGGATTTATTAAGCCTTTTTAAACAACGAAAGATTTTAACTAATTCGATGAACAAGAGATTGCTTAAAAGTATAATGTATCTATTTTTATAGAATCGGTTATAAAAAAGTACTGTACTACTTTTTCAAATTTCTGATTTGATTGGAAAGGTTGAACTTTGTCATTTAATAATAGAACACAATATCATTCATATGACCACCACGACTGGCTTGGAATTACCTCATCCGATCAATCCAATTTTTCAGCACACCCAAACAGCCACACCAAACAGTGACTCGTTGTGGATGCATTGGCTTCTCAGTAGTCGACGTGTGGGCTCACTGAATGCCATACGCGGAAATTTTGCTTATTGACATAGCCACCGAGAATAAGCTTCATGAAGGCCGATCTCTTCTCGAAAATTTTCCACGTAAATTTCTTATAATTTGCTTTTAAGACTCACTACTTTGGAAGTAAGTTTTTAATATTTTGTTGAAGCATATAGCGTCTAATTTTGCAAATGTCAAACATAAACCTGAAAATAAAAATGAATCCTATTCTACCTTTCAAATTTAAAGTAATGCAAAGCTAAAGCCATCATCTTTGTTACACAAACAGTTCAACAATATTTTGTAAAGCATATATTTAGGGGCAATATTTTTTCTGCCATTTAATTAGGTGTAGATTAGATGAGATTTATTAACCCTATTTCTAAACAATGATTTTAACTAATTCGAATCTCGAATTCCTTCATCACTACCGGAGAGATCTTGAGCCGTATAATAAGATTGTACGTATAGTGTATTTCTACAGCAGAATTTTAGAGCGGCAATGTTCCAGGTTAAGGTAAAAACTGATACACATATTTGAATGCTAGAAAAAATGGTATGCTGTACAAAAAATTGTTCATTTTTTGGCAATTAAAAACGGAGACTCCAGTGTATCTATATTTGCGATTATAGTTTTATTCTGATAAAAATAAAATACTTTGAGTAATCATAACTCAAATGAAATCTTTGGTGATGATTTGAATTAATGTAAACATTTATTGATATAATAAGTATACGACGATTTTTCATTTTATGTTATATGGGATATAGGCGGTTTTAAACAGAAACATTTTTTGTGTCATTCAAATGAATAATTCAATAGTCAGTTTATTGTAACCCTAAAATTATACATTGCAAAATGAATATACTCCAATCAGTCGATAAATTTATAGGAATGTTTTGGCAGAATGCTTAGTTAATTAACAAAAAACGATAACCCATTTTCCCCTGATTTTTTGCAAATCTTGAGTTGATATATTTATCATTAGATATTTGTTAAGTTACAAGAGCAGGTTACTACTACTAAATGATACAAGATATTTCATCAAAGATTTCGAAATCGAAATAAATAAAAATTTCCATATGGGCTTCGGGTGAGTTAGTGAAAAATTTCATTTAATTGTGCACTCAAATGAAACTACTGGCAATGATTTGTATTAACGTATATATTAAAATAAAAAATTACAGTGATTTTTCATTTTATTTTATATGTGGGTGGTAGGCGTAAATTTGATCAAAGCATAATATTTTGTTCATTTAAGACCAACAACAAAATAATTTAGCAGTAAATTTAGTATAACCCTAAAAGTATGCATTGTAAAATAGTCATGTCTCATTCAGTCGATTAGTTTATAAGAATGATTTTACATAATATTTTGAATGATTTCCTAATTAACAAAAAACTATAAGCCATTATCCCCTGATTTTTTGCAAATATTAAAGTGATATTTTAGGCCTTAGTTATTTTATAAGTTTTAATAGCTGATTTCCAACGCATAATAGATACATGAAGTTTTTTCTGAGAATTCGAAACGTAAAAGATAAAAAATAATAAATAACTAATCATTTAATTGTGGACTCAAATAAAGTTACTGGTAATGATTTGCATTAAAATATAGGTTGGGTCATGTAACATATTATTTTTGAAGTACACATTACTTCTACTTTGTTTATGTTTGACATTTGCAAAATGGGATGTCATTCTCTCCAAAAAATCTGTGAAATATAAAAAACATACTTCCAAAGTAGTGAGAAATAAATGCAAAAAATTACGTGGAAAATGTTCTTATTTTCAGACGAAGCTCATTTTCACTATTAAGTGACAAATTTCAACTTTTCCAATAAAACCAGAAATTTGAAAAAAATAATAAGTACTTTTTTATAGCCGATTCGAATTTAAATTTTTAAATATATATAATGTGTGTTTTTTTAGCTATTATCTTTTTGGCAACACTGGTTTAAACAGCTGACGCACGTTTCGTGTTTTGTTTCACTGTCAAACATCTTCAGTTTGGTCTATAATTTAACCATGAATCGTCTTGCAAACGAACAACGCTTACAAATTATTGAATTTTATTATCAAAATGCGTGCTCTGTTAAGAAAGTTCATCGCGAGCTTCTTCCATTTTATGGCCACTTCCACTGAAGCGGCTATTTGGGTTATAGTGACTAAATTTCGCACCAAATTTACATTGTTGGACATTAAACCACCAACACGTTTACGTAGAGTGCAAACTGAAGAAAATATCGCAGCTGTATCGGCCAGTGTCAATTATCGATTCGTCGCCGTTCGCAGCAATTGGGCCTCTGTTACTCAACAACGTGGAAAATTTTGCGGAAGGATTTATGTGTGATGCTTTTCAAAATACAGCTGTTGCAAGAATTGAAGCCGAACGACCTTCCGCTACGTAACATTTTTGGTGAATGGGCTCTTGGAAAGTTGGCCGAAGATCCACTTTTTTACCGAAAACTTGTGTTCAGCGATGAAGCTCATTTTTGGCTCAATGGGTACGTAAATAGGCAGAATTGTCGATTTTGGAGTGAATATCAGCCAGAGGCATTGCAAGAGCTACCAATGCATCCAGAAAAAGTCACAGTTTGGTGCGGTTTATGGGCTGGTGGCATCATTGGACCGTACTTCTTCAATGATGATGCGAATCGTAACGTAAATGTGAATGGCGAGCGCTACCGTGAGATGATACCCAACTTTTTTTGCCCAAAATGCAAAAGCTTGACTTGCATAACATGTGGTTTCAACAAGACGGTGCCACATGCCACACAGCACGCGCAACAATGGACTTATTGAGAGGCGAGTTCGGTGAACATTTTATTTTACGATAGGGACCGGTCAATTGGCCGCCTAGATCGTGCGATTTAACGCCTATAGACTATTTTTTGTGGGGCTATGTTAAAGCTCATGTCTATACAGACAAGCCCGCTTCAATTGACGCATTGGAAGACAACATTGAAGTATTTATTAGTGAGATACCGGCCGATATGTTGGAAAGAGTATGCCAAAATTGGACTAAGCGGATGGGCCATTTGAGACGCAGTCAAGGTCAACATTTGCATGAAATAATCTTCAAACATTAAATTATATGGACTGTACTATCGATTCAAATAAAGATTTCATGCATTTTTCTGAATTTTAAATGATTTTTTGAAAAACTTTCCTATAGCTTTTAAAAAATCACCCTTTATATTAAAATAAGTAATATACGACGATCTTTTATTTTATGGCTTATTTTTGAATTAATTTGACTATATAATGGATGTGTACCAAATCTCGAGGTCCTCGCTCTGTTGCTTCTATTTCTTGCCGCAGCTCTTATGCAAATATTCCACACGGCCGCCTAATCTATAGATGGTTAGCCCATGTGTGACGCCTTCGTGGAAATAGTACATATAATAGAAGTTCACATTCCTGTGTAACCTTTACTGCTCCATATTTTTCCTGAAATTTTTCATTATATATACATTATAGTCCCTCAAAGGTATAAATCCAGGTGTCGCAAACGTTGTGACAAAATTAATATACATACACTCATTCCCCTCCAATGTTCAGGAGGTATAAAAACCATACAACAATTTTTATTCCCATTTTTCTGTTACCAGTCTTTACGGTCCCCACATATATAGGTTAAATCAACAAACAATTCTATGGATGCAATAAATGTTTAAATTACAAATGTGTCGTCGCACTCTCTCCGGCTTTCAGAGTCCACACTTGTGTCTTGTGGCTGTTGAATTGCATAAATACAGGCACACACACACATTCACATGCAGGGACGCCAACATATCCAGGCTGGCTCGCTTGCCCGCACACACACACACACTAAGACACACTCGCATATGCTATATAATGGTTGTTTGTTGAAAGCCTAAAAGTATGCTGTGTATTTTGTTTTGTGTTTGTTGTTTTTTGTGTATTTCATTCATTTCGAGCATATTACTTTTTTCACTCGTTTATACGAACAACAGCAACAACATCGTCATCATCATCACTAACAACGAAAGCTAAAGCAACAGCAACAACAACAACAACAACAGTGGTAGTGTCGTCCAAGTTAAGCTTAATGAAGAAAAATGTAACATGGTTAAATGTAAATTTTATATGGATTTAAATTGGAACATACACAAGCACACACACACAGACACTGAAACCTCATGTAATGATGGCAAATGTTGGGGATCTGACAGGATTTGGGTTGTATATATGTATATATAATCGTATACACAATATATAGAAAGGACAGGATGAGGAAACGACATAATAATATTTTATTTAAAGATTTACGCTAAAAAAATATGTATATTTTGGAGTAACTGTGTTAAAACTTCGTCACTGGTCAAGAGAATTATTCTTAGCGGTTCAATTACACCGTCCGCAGTCCATATAACACTTGAATCGAATGATATACGTCTGAAAGTATATACATTTCCTCATCCTGACTACAAAGTTCCGAAGGATACTGTGTTTCAAAAATTATTTTAAATATTTACTCACACCCGATGATACAGGTGGAACTTTCAAATAAAAGAGGGGAATAGCTGCTAGAAATACATCAAATTGTAAGCTTCTATCTTTACTAATTTAGCAATAACACCCTTTTTAAATTTTTACTCTTAAAAAGTAAAATATGAAACTAAAGGGGAAATTGAAATGGTTATTAAAGCTAAAATAGTACAGATAAAAGAATAAAATTTGAAGTATTTATAACAGGTATTCTCTTCTTTAATTTTACACCTACACTGATCTTATAGGTTACGAATAAGTATTTGATTTTTTTCAGGGACAGACATCAGAAAACTAAGATTTACTTTGTTGATACCGTCTTAAAGGTAATAGTCTAACTAAGAAAATATCGCAAAGTATCAACAGAGATTAAAAAATTGAATAATTCAAAATATCCGGGATATGATCAGATTGATTCTAAAATAGTAAAGGCATTGCCGTTTAAAGCTGTTGTGTTCTTAACTACACTATTCAACTCAATATTAAGATTAAGCCATTTCCCATCACAATGGAAATATGCAAAAATAATCATGATTCTAAAGCCAAATAAACCGGAACATTTCACTACGTCATATAGGCCTATAAGCCTATTACCAGTATTCTCCAAAATTTTCGAAAGACTCTTCCAAAAAAGATTAATCCCCATTTTAGAGAAACAAAATATAATCCCGGAATATCAGTTTGGATTCAGACATAAGTAAAGGTAAATGTAATAAGAAATACTACTGGAAGTACTACTGCTCGGCTGTGTTCTTAGACATCAAGCAAGCATTTGACAAGGTATGGCACTGTGGTTTGTTGTATAAATTAAAGAAAATACTACCAACACCACTTTATTTAGTACTCAAATCATATCTACAAGAGCGATATTTTTATGTTAATATTAACAGCGAAAACTCCGAATTTGGTGTAGCACGTTCGGGAGTTCCACAAGGGAGTGTTTTGGGACCAATTCTCTATACTATTTTCACATCAGACATGCCGACTATCGACGATATAACAATAGCAACATATGCGGACGATACGGCAATATTGAGTTCTAACACGTCAGCAATTGAAGCTTCAGCATCTGTTCAAACCGAGTTGAATCTAATCAGTAATTGGCTTTACAAATGGAATATCAAAGTAAATACAGAAAAGTCGAGTCATATTACATTTACAATGAAAAGAGGGGATTGTCCCGACGTCTCTTTAAGTGAATGTGTCATTCCGAAAAGCGATAATGTAAACTATCTAGGATTCCATCTAGATAGAAGACTTACTTGGAAAGATCATGTGAAAGCTAAGTGCAAGCAGCTAATACTAAAAACGAATACAATGTATTGGTTACTTGGACCTAGATCAGAACTAAGTGTGGAAAATAAACTCATATTGTACAAATCATTACTAAAGCCCGTATGGACTTATGGATTCCAACTTTGGGCGACAATGAGTAATTCTAATATTAAAAAATTTCAGGCATATCAATCTAAAAACTTGAGACTAATAACTAATGCGCCGTGGTTCATGAACAATAAAAACATTCACAATGCTCTTGGTGTCCCAACAGTTAAAGAAGAGATAAATAAATACAGCACTAACTATTTGGAAAGATGAAGTTATCATATAAATCCATTAGCTATAAGTCTGTTAGATGATAGTGATGAAATCAGACGATTAAAAAGACCTCATGTACTAGATCTACCCTATAGAAAATAATAACTTGTAGAAAATTGTTTTGTTACCTAAACATTTAGATATATGTATATGAGTACTTTATTGTATTTTTGGCCTCACTGGAGTCCAATAACTATGTGGATTTTAAGATAGATTGCAAATAAAGAAGTGAGAAAAAAAGATATTTTCATTGAAATAGTTTTTTGGGCTCCAGATAGTTGGTGATTTGTAAGGAAAATATCGTTCAAAAATACATTTTTAGACGGAATGGCAGAGTGGTAATAATTTTTTTTAAATTTTAAAGATGGATATCTGCAGGATTCCCAATTTTTGATGGAGAAGAAAGAAAATTAATAAAATCTAGTTTGAACTTTACTATATTAGAAAAAAATATATAAATACTCACCATTTTTTTTCGATTCATTTTTATTTCAAAAAAGTGTTTAAAATTATATTTTTTAATCGCTAGTCAAATAAGAACTACTTTTTAGTTGATTTTTATACCCTCCACCTCAGGATGGAAGTATACTAACTTGTCATTACGTTTGTAACGCCTTGAAATATCGCACTGACTTTAAAGCGGTCGAATGGGAATAGAGGGATAAAAATGGTGCCAACCAAACCAAAAGAATAATGTATTTCGTTGTATACATTCCTCTGATTCTGTAAACACGTAAAATAAAGGGATTCTTGAAATTCGTACATTTAGAGGGCAAAATGAAAAAAGCGGACACAAAAAGGTACCAATCAAATGGCCGCAGCTAAAGTTATGAAGTATACATTTCGTAGTATACATTCCTCTGACTGCGTAGACACGAAAAATAAAAAAGGCTTCGTACTTTCAAGGGATACAGTGGGAACAGAGGGATAAAAATGGTACCAACTAAACGTCTACAGCAAGAATGATTAAATTAGGTGTGTATATCCCTCGATTTGCGTAGACACGTAAAATAAAAAGATTTCCGAAATTTGTACTTCTAAGTCGGTCAAATGGGAAAAAGGGGATAAAAATGGTACCGAACAAATGGCCGCAGCTTAAATCAAGGAATTCGGTGTAGACATTCCTCTGACTGCATAGATACACACTTGGATTTTGAGATGCTTCCTACGGAAGTACTTCCGATTTTTTTTATGGGGATGATACTAAAATTCCGATTTTCGCTGAAAGTACCTATAATATTTGTATTTTCACTTTGAAAATGTGGGTACTCGCTTATATGCCCAATTTATGACATTTACGGTGGCTATAAATTTTGGAAACTCCACTTTCAACCAGTGATTCAGAAATTTCTCTTTCAAAAAAAAAAAACATAAAAAAGAGAGAGAAAAATATTTGTCTTCCATTTTTAATAACTGTCATTATAACGAAGAAATGGATAAATGTAGAAGTTATGGCCCTCCTTGTAGACACAAAAGAGTTTTTTTTAAATCATGATTTTCCAAAATTTGAGGTTAAATAGCGCGAAAAAATCCTTTTAAACTAAACAACAGAATATTTATATCTTTTAAGAGCTGGGATGTTGGCAAATAAAACACTGCTTATTTGAGGAAAATCTATGAATAAATGTGGATGTTATGGTTCTTCTTGTAGATGTAAGGGATTTTCAAAAAATCGTGTCCATAACTTCTACCTTAGACGGATTATTTTTTTTGTACCGATTCCCAGGCCGAAAAAAACTTGATGGCGATCGGATAATGCTAGGATCTGCCCAAAATTAATTGAAAAATTAAAACTAAAAATAAATAAATAATAAAAAACGAAAAATCGTATATTTAAGCAATTAAAAATAATTCATTATTGTTGTTTGTATGTATAGTTGATCTGTTATGTTGTATGTGTTGTCATTTATTTTGTTTCAGACCAAAGGTTGTGCTGAAGTCTTCAGCAGAACCCAAAATTAGCAAAACGGCAAAGTGAGACCTTTATTGTTGCAGCTAAAACCAACTACCATACAAACAACAACAATACACACGAGGTACAGTGAAGATGGAACATACCGTACAACAACAACCTTTGCATTGTTGCGTGCGATGCGAGCACATGCATAACATTGAATTGGCGAGAGTGAGATTTTCAGTGTGTCGACTTAGTTCGGTGGAATATTTTGTTTATCAGCGCTTCTCATTTGTCATATGTGAGCGCTGTTACTAATATGAACCCGGATTTAAGTCAAAGACATACATTCGTTGCGGAAGTTCTGACGAGATGGGGTAGCACTCATTGAAACTGCGCAGTCAACTTTTAGCTGCAACAATAAAGGTCTCTCTATGCCTTTTTGCTAATTTTGGGTTCTGCTGAAGTCCTCAGCAAAACCTTTGGTCTTAAACCAAAGTAAATGACAACACATACAACATAACAGACCAACTACATACAAACAACAATAATTTTTATATATTTAAATTTTTAAGATGGATGGATTCCCAATTTTTGTTGGTGAATAAAGAAAAAACATAGTAAAATTTAATTTGAACTTTACGCTATTAGAAAAAAGATAAATCCTCTCCATTTTCTTCCGATTTATTTTTAGTTTAATTATGTAATATTAAAAAATACAGTTTTTACTCATAAGTCATTTATGAATTACTGAATTAAGACTACTTTAAATATTTCCTATTAGAAATTATTATTATTACTTTTTCGTTGAAATTTTCTGAAAAATAATCCAAAAAAGTTTTACAAGAAACTAGTAATATTTTAGAATTCAGCGCATTCAAAATAATCTCTTTAGAAAGTTTCATAGAAAACTTCTTCAATTTTGCCCAATGCCATTCCAACCAGACGGATCAATGTCAGACGTTCGGACATATGGACAGACAAACGGAAGGGTAGTTGAGTGATCAGACTTAGAGGCAGATAATGGATCAATAGACACGGACTGGTCATGGATAGATACACAATCGCACAAGCGAACTAATGACTGTAAAGAAAAATAAGAAGGCATGATAGACAAATCGATGGTGGGAAGTCAAGTCACAGTGGAATATTTTCATACAATCGGCAAAAAATTAAACGTCATAGCGCTAGGACCTAGAAATTTCGCACACATTCATTCAAATTCGATCAAAAATGTATATGTTTTTAAATCCGCCCACTATAAAAACTACCTACCAAGTAAAATAAAATGAAAAAATCGTCTTATATTTCTTTTTTAATATATACGAGTCCACAATTAAATGAAAATAGCCAGTGCCAAATTTTATTATTATATTTTACGATTTCGAAATTTTCGATAAAACTCTTTGTATCTTTTAATAAATGGTAACCAACTCTTATAACTTAATAAACATCCAAGGCTTAATATATCAGCTCAAGATTTGCAAAAAATCTGAGAATGCTGGCTTACCGTTTTTTATTAATTGATAAATCATTCCAAATATCCTACCAAGTCATTCCTATAAAATCATCGACTGATTGTAGCTTGTGTAGTTTGCAATGCATACTTTTAGGGTTATAATAAATTTACTATTGAATTATTTAGTTGTTGGTCTTATAGATACAAATTAATACATATATTTGAATGCCACAAAAATGTTTTTGTTTAAATTCCATTGCAAACACACCTACCTCCCATGTAATATACAATGATGGATGGTTGTATAGTTTTTATCAAGCCTTCAATCATTCAATCTTTCCTGTAAACTTATCGACTGGTTGATATATGTGTATGGTTGAAATGTGTATACATAATTTAAGTTTATAAACATATAATACTGAATTTTGTTGTTGTTGTTCTTAAGGAACAAATGAATATAAGGCTATTTGAAAGACAGAAAAAAATATTGCCCCTAAACAAAAATTATTGTTCAACTTATCGCTGGGTTGGCTTTTGGGTTTTGTTTTACCATTTTTGCATCTTTGCAACTATAAGAAACAATTTCTTTTTGCTATGATTAATATTTGCAAATACCAAGGAATCGATCGGCCTTGGGATTATAGGTTTATACTGAAGAAATGAAACACTCTGAGAAAGGACAACCTCTAGGTAGATTCACTGGTTGAAAAATAAAACAAAATTACACATTCTCTAATTCAAGTTAACACTTCAAGAGTACTTTAATTCTGCGAACTAAACAAAATTCCAATACGGGCTATGGCTTCCGAGATATAGGCCAATAAAATAACCTCTAAAATAATGAACTTTTTATCTACTTTAACATACCTGAAATGTATGTGAAATTTATTGTTAGAAAAAGCTTGATTGGAATGTTCATTGCAGAATTCAATCAAGAAAGAAGAGATTGGGTTCCATCAAATTTTGAGTGTTTTGAAACTTTTTCGCAAATAACAGGGTTCTGGAAACGGATTATAATAGAAGGGTGGTAAAAAAGAATATACGTGTATCTGCGATTTGAATGTTTGATTTGATCATTTTGAAAGGGCAGTCAATATTTCCCCCTTTTATAGGATAGGAAACCTCACGACCCTTACATTTTAGAGCTCTAAACACTATTAACCAACTAAGTCTCAACATATTTTCTATGCTACTTAAAATTACAAACAAAATTCAATCTCCAGATATTTTGTGCTCTAATAATGAATGTTGTACTGAACCCCTTTTTAACAAAGTTCTTTATTCTCTTTCTATGTATAGCATTTGAAAAACTTTTCAGTATTTAATTTGCTGAAAGTTAATTAATTTATACTCAAAATCCTGCCTACTTTTAGGGGTTTACATACGCACTCATTGTTTAGGGCATACTTTTAGGCTTTAATCGCTGCCAAATCCATTAGTTCGCACAAGTGTTTCTTGTGAAAACATTTTCGGCCCGTTTTCGTTTCTTTTTTATTGCAGCATTTTCCCATTTATATTCATTTTGTCCGCAACAAATTCATTATTTAACCATCGTAACACATTTACACTTTATTGTCAGCTACGACATTCTCAATTCTCTTCAACTTTACCATTATCGTTGTCATTATACCATCCATACCAGGCAGCCAGCCAGCCAGCCATCCATCCAATCTCCCCTCCTTCATCATCATCATCAGCCGCTAACGTTCCAAAGTATCTGTGGCAGCCACACATCATAGCGCGCCACCCAACAGGCTGCGCTACTCAGCGCCTTCATAAAGTGGTGCGGTGGAGAGGTTGGAGGGAGAAAATGTAACGACATCTAAAACTTAAACTTCTTATCCTGGCTGTCGGTCTGTCCGTTCTTCCGTTCGTTCATCTTCTTACCCACCAAACAACAAGCCTGCGCCTGCCTGCTTCTGTGCCTGTCTATCCAGTGTGATGTCATCTCTGGTTTGAACCCCTCGTCGCCAAATGGCTTAAATGTATATTAAGGAAGTGTCATTCAAGTCAATTAATTTCAATTTTACATTTTGATGTTAACTTTAATCAATGATGTGTAAAAATGGCGAGACACACTATACGACAGAAACTCCATCCCACGCCAACAATCAACTATACATATCGAGCGATAAATACAACTATTATTTTAGATATATATATATATATATATATATATATATCGAGATATCGTATTGAAGACTACAGCAATATCATAAAGGATTTTAGTTGACAAACTTTTTGTGCGAAGTTTGAGGTTTCATTGCCTGACTGAAGGAATCCGTTTCAATGCCGTTTTTCTTCTTCATTTGAGTTGAGTGAAATGATAGGCGTTGGTGCGGGGAGAGGAGAGAAGGGAAGGGAAGTTTCAAAACCGGTTAGCAAAAAAGTTTGATTGAAAAGAACCGAAACGAAAGAAAGTATGATTTGGTAGAAAGTTTGAAATATATTGAAATAAATTGTGGCAGAGTTTGTATAAATGATCATTGTACTGGTGGCAACAGGGTTAAGCCTTGGCAATGACAAGTCATCACAGGCTTCTCTTTAAGCCATTTGGTGTGGACAGAAGGCTAGAAGAAAAAATTTTTAGGAAATTAAATTCTCAAACATATATTGAAATATTTTAAAATCAAGAAATAGATTTAGACTTTTAGCGGAGCGGGTTTTGGGATGACTCAAATGAAATTAAACTAGTTTAAATATAAGATGGTTTCCCAAATATGAAGACATTCTGATACAATACGTGGTTTCTAGAGCAGAAAAAGTAAAATCGGGAGCGAAATTTCTATGGGAGCTACATATAAATCTGAACCGATGTAACACATTTTTCTAGTTGAAATATAAGATGTTCTGTCAATTTTAAAGAAAATCTATTGTAATATGTGGTATCTAGAGTAAAAAGAGTCAAATCGGGAGTGAAATTCGTATAGGGGCTATATCTAAATCTGAACCGATTTTCTTCAAATTAGATACCGTTCGTCCTTGTCCAGAAAAACTTTATTGTGCAAAGTTTCATTTAGTTATGCCTACAATTGCGACCTATATCGTGATTACAAGAATAGATGGACAGACGGACGGACATTGTTAAATCGACTCAAAAAGTGATTCTAAGTCGATCGGTATAATTAACATTAATTAATCGTTTCCGTTTGGGTGTTACAAACAAATGCACAAAGACATAATACTCTCGTGGAGTGTATAATAAAGTGTGGACGAAATTGGACGAATGCGTCTGTTTCGACACCACTTTCTATAAAGCAATAGAAAGCATATAACTTCTTGGACGTTTACCGTCTGGAGAGTTGCTTAAAATAAATAAATATATAAATAAAATACCAACCATATTGAGGAATACTGGATTAATCCAAGATTCCTATAGATTTACTAAAGACTACCAATGAAATAGATCTGTATATATATATATATCAGCAAGTTGCATTTAGAATCGTTTAATATGAAGTAGGTCTTAGAAATACACGATCTTAAAAAATCAAGAACATTTTAAGCCCAACTGCGGCATACAATTTCATTTCACCAATTCATTGCATATCCTTAGGCGACAACAATTTTGTTTATTCGTTTTTGTGTTTTTATTGCTATCTCTAGCAACAAAGGCCACGAATGATCCGAAGAGTCAACAAAGACGCAAAAGACAAGCACTCACACCAAAAACATACCCACATACCACAAAGAACTTGGCACTTGCCACACTGAAGTTTATTGCTTCAGAACAAAAAAAAACGTACAGAAAACAACCTATAGATGCAGCAGGAACAAACAAGCGATAGCGTCAATACCCACACCAATTGCAACACCAACTTGAATAGTAATTCCAATAGCCAGGATCAAATGCATGCAAAAGTAAAATAACAAAAGAACTTTACAGGCCAGGCCGCAAACAAAAGATGACAGCATCGCCGCCGCCATAAAAAAGTTAATACTGTAACTATTGTCAATATTTGACATACGCTGTTTGCACAATACCCGCATTATTATTCAATGTTTATTGCTATGAAAATGCAATTGCACAAAAGCAATGCCATGTGCGAGCAGACCTTAAGGCACAATGCACAACTGTACAGATATCTGCTGTTCACAGCGCGCCTGGTGGTAGGCAACACTCAACTTTCCAAACAATGGTTATTTGTTGTGTAAATGCAATGAATATGCTATTGTTTTTGTGTGTGTGTGTGTGTTTATTATGTGTAAATAAATATTTGCCTTAAATTATTGAATCTTTGTTAACACCAGGGCCATAAAACTGCAAATGTTGAAATGTTGAATTTAAAGAATTTCCCAACAATTTAAGTCATGTTCCCAATTTGTTTTCAATTAATTTCCTAAACTGTTATCTCGATCTCCAGTGCTTTGCATTTAAATAATTTCCATTTGATTGTTCGTAACGAAATTCCCCTTTCTATCAAATGTTTTTAATTACGTTTGCCAGGCCAAAAAAATAACAGAAACAGGCACCGCATTCATTGCACGCCAAGAGGATTTCATCAGAGTTGTTATAACAAAAAGTTAATAGTATCTAACAATTCCATTTGAAATGGCCCGCTTTTAGGCTTAGTTTTTTTGGTATTGTGATGGCAGGGCTGAGCTGGGCTGTTGGCAAACCCAATTGTTCTAAACTAATTGCATTCTTTTCATGCGTGCGTTGGTTGGGGAATTATCAGTGGGCTGCTGTGTGAGTGTGGCAACAAATCTGGTTCAGATAAACCACTTTAGAAATGAAAAATTCATTGGAAAATTGGAGCATATTTTACGGCTTTGTTAATTAATACAATATACAGAGTATACTTTAAGGCTTAAATAGTTCGAAGAGTTTCGACAGTTTGAAAATTTATGAAAGTACATACCTTGTGGGTGGGTGACTTGGAGTATTTACCATAGTTTTGTAAATTAGTGGGAGTGAACATAGGACACTCAGGATAATGAATGTGGAGAGATGTTATGATTTAAATGATGTTATGATTTAAATCATTTTCGGTTTAAATTTTTGTCCCAAATAATCTGGTTTAGATAGAAATAGAAAATTAATCGCCAACGTGAAGGCTATTTTACAGTTTTGTCAATTAGTACAATTCAGAGTATACTTTAAGGCCTAAATAGTTCGCCGAGTGTATAAGTTTTGCTTCCTTTAGGGGCGAGGTGCAGTATTAGTAACATAGTTTTCTAAATGTTATTTATTGTGATGGCAGGGCTGTGCTGTTGGCATTGCATTCTTGTCATGCGTGCGTTGGTTGGGGAGTTATCTATCAGTAGGCTGCTGTGTGTGTGGCAACAAATCTGGTTCGGATAAACTACTTTAGAAAATTCATTTTAAAATTGGAGCATATTTTACGGCTTTGTTAATTAATACACTTCAAAGTATACTTTAAGGCGTAAATAGTTCGAAGAGTTTCGACAGTTTGAAATTTCTATAAGTGTTGCATATTTTTAGGGGGTGACTTGGAGTATTAATACCATAGTTTTGTAAATTAGTGGGAGTGAATTGCCCTTATGAATCAAGATAAAAAATGTGGAGAATTGTTATGATTTAAATCATTTTCGATTTAAATTATTGTCCCAAATAATCTAGTTTAAATAGAAATAGAAAATTAATCGCAAAAGTGAAGCCTATTTTACAACTTTGTTAATTAGTACAATTCAGAGTATACTTTAAGGATTAAATCGTTCGAATAGTTTCGACAGTTTGAAATTTCTACAAGTGTTGCATATTTCTGAAGAGTGTGTTGGACTATTAATTAGTATTAATAGTCCAATTCATCATCATAGTTTTCTAAAATAAAGTGAGTGAAAGCACGACAATCCTGAAAATGATTGCGGAGAGTTGGTATTTTTTAAATCATTTTTCGGTTGGGATTTTTGTCCCGATTTATCTGGTTTAGATAGAAGTAGAAAATTAATCGGAAAAGTGAAGCCTATTTTACAGCTTTGTCAATTAGTACAATTCAGAGGATACTTTTAGGCCGAAAAGGCCAAAGTTTGAAAATTTCTATAAGTGTGACATATTTTTAGTGGTTGAGTTGAAGTACCCAGCAAAAACTTGGTAATGACACCTCATTATTTTTAGCATTACCTAGTAATGACAACTCGTTACGCCCTACATTATTTTGAAGTAAGAAATAATTACTTCCATATAATGGTTTAAATATGTAGTTCACATTTTAAAAATTAATTTTCTACAATTTTGTGGTGAGTCAGAGAATAGCAGTGCTGTTGTTATTGCAGCTTAGTTATTCAGGCTTAAAGAAAAACAGCCCTAAATTCTGTATTCAGATTGTTAACAAGTCGATACAAAATATATAATTTAATAAAAATGTTTTTCATCACTTATTGATAATACAATTATTGATAATACATTATTCGGCTAGTTACCAATAACGATATATTTTGTATCTTCCTGAGGCCACTTATTTTACAACTCGTTTAGAAGTACTTATTTATTAACTTTTAGTAAGCGTGCGTGGAAGTACTTATATTTCAACTTTTTGTAAGTGTGCGTGGAAGTACTTATTTTTTACAATCCCTTTATAAAAATAATTAGAAAAGGATCCGAAAAATAAGTACTGAAGGTTTTTGGTTTTGCATTATTCCCCACATTACTTGGTAATGAGAGTTTTTGCTGGGTATTAATGCTATAGCTTCAGTTAAGAAGCTGGTATTATTTAAATAATTTTTGATGTGAAAGTGAGCCTATTTTACAGCTTTGTTAATTAGTACAATTCTGAGTATACTTTTAGGTCGAAATAGGTTGAACTAAAAGCGTTGCATATTTTTTGGCGGTGAGTTTGAGTATTAAACCATAGCTTCAGTTAAGAAGTTATTTAAATAATTGTTTCAGGGAATTTCAAATTCAAAAGGAGACAATTTTTTCAAAAATTATTTTCAATACTTCTTCGCTCCCTATGATAATGATATTAGTGTCAAATTAATGAGGAGAATATCTGTTAAAAATACTTCAAATGTCATACTTCTCTCTGTATTAGTTTAGCATTAACAACCATATTAAATTTACTCTTTAGTTTATGTAGTTTATTCATATGAGTCATTCCATATCAAGCGGTACGGTTTCTAACCACGATAGCTGCGTTTGTTTTGAAAGTTTGTGTACGTATTTTTCTCATAAAAATATTGTATACGTAGTTTTGGAAAAAAATTTGATTTTTTTCGCGAGTTATGACCAATTTAAAAGTGAAAAATACTACTTTTTTTAAAAGGTGTGTTCATTCAATCGCCTGTAACTCCTGAAATACTTTACCGATTTTCATCTGTTATACCTCGTTATGAAGGTAATTGCAATTACTTTTAAAATATTGATGTGTTGTCTTATAACTGTGATAGCCTTTTTAAAGTTTTTGCAATTTTAATTATTTTATTTTGATTTTTCGAAATGATTACACTAATCCATTTTGCTGAAATTTTAGAGTAATGTGCTCAGGACTATTTTTAAGGCTTCTATTTTATACGTTTTTATAAAATCAACCAGAATTACAGTGAAAAATAATCTAAATTATAATTTGTTCATTAGTTCATAGGAGCTTTGTAATCCTTTTAAGAGGCAATAGGATGAGGAAATGAAAACAAAACTAAAAACCTCAATTGATCCACTTCAGCTATAGTTTCAGAAGTATATCGTCTGGTTCAAGTGTAATATGGACAGTGTAATGAACACATTGAAATCACGATGAACGCGCTTTCTTATAGCTTCGGAGTAATTGTGGAAAATTCCATATTAATGAAGCTTTTTATCCTTGTCGAGTTTTAGATACAGTCTTATTTTTTTCGAACTGCCTCCGGATTTCATTTTTCTATAATAGATCCTGTTTAAGTTCCGCAGAAATTCTAACTATGCCCCTAAATATTTTTTTATTTTTAGCGATATTATTGTTTAGCAATATTTTTGTTAATCCACTCTTTTTTCCATGCTTTATATAAAGTTACTTTCTATATATGTTTGTGTGCCACAAAATTTGAAATCAATTTTTGAAAGCTTTTTTCTCAACCAATTTTGCTCAAATTTTGCACACTTAATCATTTTCGATGACAATACAAGGAAATGGAAAAATTTGACCAATTGGACAAAGGGGCGTGGCACCTCCCATACAAAGTTAAAACCTATTATTGAATATAGTCAGTTCTATGACACCTAGAGTGCTGTAATTTTGTGTAAGTGCATCTAGCATCAATGTGCATAGTTGTGCCAAAAATGGGCGGTATTGGAAAAGTGGGCGTGGCACCTCCCATACGAAGTTAAAACCTATTATTGAATATTGTCAGTTCTATGACACCTAGAGTGCTGAAATTTTGTGTAAGTGCATCTACCATCAATGTGCGTAGTTCTGCCAAAAATGGGCGGTATTGGAATAGTGGGCGTACCACCTCCCATACGAAGTTAAAACATATTATCGAATAGTGTCAGTTCTATGACACGTATAGTGCTCAAATTTTGTGTAAGTGCATCTAGCATCAATGTGCGTAGTTGCGCCTAAAATGGGCGGTAATGCAAAAGTGGGCGTGGTACCTCCCATACAAACCACAAATTAAAAATCTATTATTTCTGCTCCTGATAACGCAGTAATTTTTCCTTCTACAAAAGATAACTAAAAAAGAATTTCTAGGCCCAATAGAATTCTGCTTGCATAAAGCATGGATTTGAAAAATTTTTTTTTTTGATTTACTAGTTCTCTTTATAATCAACGTTGATTTAAATGGCCGCAGTCAACTCTTTTCCATTCGCTTTTTTATCTTCATTTTGTGGTGGCTTAAACCGCAATGTGGACATAAACCATATGTTGCAGTTTGTTTTGGAAAGCTGCATGTCAACAGACAGTACCAAATAATACACATTTTGCGTTCTGCTAAAAGTCGAAAATGGTTAAAAATATAAAAAATGAAAAAACTAGAGAGTAGAGAATTTTGTAACAAACTATAGTAGGTAATTTGCATCATCGCAGTACATTAAAGTGGGTAGCGCTACCAAGTGAAAATAAGTAAGTATTGCATTCGACAGAGGTTGTCGGTTTTTGTAGAAGTGCAGTAATATTACAGGAAAATATAATTTTTTAATATAGCCAAACCAAAACAAATACAAATATTGAAAAAATAATTTTATAAATAAATATAATATTTTAATTATTTCAAACCATTATTTATTTCAAATCAAAAAATAAATATTCTTATATTTATATTTTCAAAAAGCTTAAATACCATAAATATTGGTAGATAGTGGTTGCTACGGTTGGTTGTATTTCCATTCTATTTTAGTTCCAAAATGAATTTTGAAAATTCATTATCAGACGTGCATAGTCCAAAATAACCTAACTTCATGATTCAATTAATTTTTGTCGTAAAAGAAAAATTACGAATTTGGAAAAAAAAAATTATTTTGCGTGTATATGCAGTCAGAGGAATGTATACGCCCATTTTGTTGGTACCATTTTTACCCCTTTGACATTTATACGCAACTAGAATTTCATCATTCTAGCTGTAGTCGTTTAATTGGTACTATTTTTATCCCCTCTACCATTGTATCCCTTGAGAAATCCATTTATTTTCCTCGTCAACGCAGTCAAAGGAATGTATACTCCGAATTCCATGACTCTAGCTGCGGTCATTTGGTTGTCACCATTTTTATCCCCTTTTTCTATTTTGACCCCAAAAAGTACGAATTTCGAAAAATCCGTTTATTTTCCGTGTCTACACAGTCAGAGGAATGTGTACTCCGAATTTCATGACTCTAGCTGCGGTCATTTGATTGGTACTATTTTTATCCCCTTTTTTCATTTTAACCCCAAAAAGTACGAATTTTGAAAAATCCGTGTATTTTACTTATCTATACAAACAGAGGAATGTATACACCGAATTTCATTATACTAGGTGCAGCCGTTAGGTTGGTACTATTTTTATCCCTCTATCCCCATTTTACCCCTTAAAATTACGAATTTGAAAAAAAAAAAATACTTTTATATTATGTATCTACTCAATTAGAGGAATGTACACACCGAATTTCGTGTTTCTAGCTGTTGTCGTTTAATATGTACCATTTTTATCCCTTTTTTGTCCCATTTCAACCCCTACAAATAATAATCACTTTATGGTGCACGTTTTCGCTATAAGGGGAATGCGCATACCAAATATCAAACAAATATAAACAAAACTGCTTAAATACGCTAAAATATTAGGGATTATTATGGGCATTTTTATTCCTTGTGAGGGAAAGAAATTTCCCCATGGGCCGATTTCGCCCCGTTTCAATCCCAACCGATCTACGACTATAAGACGCATTTATGGAAAATTTAAACGTTCTATCTCTTTTAGTTTAGATGCTAAAGTGCTTTCAACAGACGGAAAGATCGTCTTAGATTTTTATGACGATCAAGAATATATATACTTTATAGGGTCTCAGGTCGATATTTCAAGGTGTTACAAACGGAATGACAAAGTTAGTATACCCCCATCTTGGCGGTGGAGGGTATAACAATTTAATGTTGCTATTTCCATCTTAAAATGTATTTTATTTTTAACAGATAGAGTCCTCTTTCATTTGACACTTGTACTTATACCCTATAACACAAGGTGTAAGTTTGTATTTAAAATATTTGCGTAAAAATTTTATCTTTTGGAACTTTGTAGTTCTGTGAAGGGACAATAGGATGGGGAAATAAAAAAACTAAAAACACCAAACCAACCCCATTTTGCCTATTGTTTCAGACGTATATTATGCCCAGTTCAAGTCTAATATGGAATAGCGGACGGTATAATATAGAGTATAACATTATGGAGATTGTAAAATTTTTCACAAATTAATTTTATATATATTCAAATGCAATAGTACTTTTATTAGACCATGTTATCAAAAGTACTATTATTATACCATGTTCTCAAAATATCGTACCGTAATATCGTTTTTAGTATAATTTAACTACCATAAATCATATAGTTTACATCAACGACATTTTTCACTATGTTTATTTAGGTCATGAAAGGTTTTAGTTAAAAACGAAAAAAATTGTGAACATTTCAAAGTTCTTGCAGCTGATTTTTTTCTTGACCCACTCCATTGTACGAAGTTTAGTGCCTATATGGCTGTTCGTTGTTGATATTTTGTTATTGTTTTTTTCGATTCGTTTCGTTTCTTTTCCAAAAACCATAAAATTTGTTAAAAAACATATAAAACTAAAAAGTTTACACGCAACATAATTTTAGGCGAACCAAAGCGACGGGAGTGCAACACTCTCCGCTGGCCATTAACACAAACACAACCGCCATACATGCAGTCATACATATACGTCGAACATGCACCTTATGGCACAACACGTCTGTGTCGATTTGTGTGTGTTGCGTGGGTGGAGAAGGGAGGCTGGTGCATCAACGTGTGGTTAACACGAAACATTGTGCGCCAACATAAAACCATGCATACATAGGTGTGCTTGTGTGACTAACACACGTACATGAGCGAGGACACATTTTGTGCAAGTGGGTATGTGTGAGTTTGTATGAGTTTAGGTTGTTTTAGCCTCAATAATAATAAAAGCTTGTTGTATTTACCACCTCTATGTGACGTTATAGATTTTAATCTTTGTTTATGTGCCCATGCACACTCTCCCTCTCTCACACGAACACACTCATACACCGCTGCACGGTGCTATGCATGCATGAATGCATAGGTTCGCCGGTTTTCGGCTTTGTTCGTTGTATACCTCCACCGTTGCTTGTTGTCTGCGCGTGTATTTAGGTTTGTGACAGCGAAATTATAAAAACAACACTTGCAACAACAGCAAATACTAATAGCATGGACAATTTATGTTTGCGGAAATTTTAACTTTGACTTAGGCTTAGTTAGTTGTGTACACTGGGGTGTAATGAAAAGTTGTTTTGGGAGGTATTTGAAAATTATTTAATATTTAATTTATTTAATATTTAATGATTTTATTTAATATTTATTCAATTTTAAATACTTCATAGATGATGAAGGGAATAACCAATTATTAATTGTGTAAGGAAGCAATTTTGATTTCTAAGGAGCTGGCTCCTTGGATTTCTCTTCGAGAACTAGAATAAGAAGGACCAAAAAACGTATGTTTATAATTAATATTGGGCTAGAACGACATAATATTTATAGCAAAATTATTTGATTTAAAAATTAGCAAAAAATATCAAATTTTCTTTTATCTGTGAATTTACAAAATTTTACATTTTTTTTGTAATTTGACGGTGTTTTTATAAAAATTCATGGATTTTTAAATTTAAATTAATTTTGAGTTAGAAATTCCCCAAAAATGTAAAATTTACTTTTAGTTTTTTTTACATTATCTGTGAATTAAGAAAATTTTATATTTTTGTTAATTTGTAATACCAAAAGTAATAAGGCGCTAATTTGGAGTCAATTCTACAGTAGATCAGATTCATATTAGTTTACAGACAGATCAGATTAGGAAAATTATAATAGTTTTTACGTAAATTGCTATATTTATTTACTACCAAACATAAATCGAGATGTTTCATTGTGTTAATTTTGATAAATTTAAACAATTTAAGGTCTTCATTATTTAAATTTCATTAGTTCATTCATTATTTAAATTTCATTAAGCCAAAAGAAGCTTAGAGAGGTGTTTTAGCAGTATTCCCTCTCCCCTGCAAAAATATGAAATTTAGACTTAAGTTATTTTGTATTTTTTTTATTTTTTTTACATACTTAAGTTGTATTTTTTTTTTATTTTTTTACATTCATATGATGAATTGACATAGGAAACATTGTGATCCTTAAATATCAAGCATAGGATCTGTTTAACAATATTACGTAAAACACTACGAGGACCATTTCTGTGGAATATTCTAACTATCTACCTTCTCAAAATAGGGATCTTTATGATCCCGATTTTTTTTTAAGTGAGCCGATTTGGTTTTTTTTTTTTAATTCATTTCAGCCTTACACAATATAAAATATCTTAAATCTAACAGTGGTAATTTACATCCTAGCATACTATAGTATCATTCAAGGACAATGTCATTTATTTTAAAGTTATGTCGCAGCTTGCTGCTAACATGGCATTCTTTCATTTTTTTACATTAACATGTTTTTCCTTAAAAAATAGAATTATATAAAAAAGGAAGTTCTTTTACATTTTGTTGTTTGTCCCTCGGAATCGAGAGTCAGTAGCCCAGCAGGTTGAAGGATCTCATTACCGAGTTGCATTTCCACACTGTCGGTCATCTCTAGACAACCCCTAATCAGTCTGTTGTCCAGAAACTCAGCCCTTCCATAGAAGTTCAGAGCATTCCGGACAAGAAAGACATCGATTCTATCGAAATCGATAGAACCGTAAATCTTCCGGCAGGATGGTCTCCTAGGGATACCATCGGATCCCATGACCCGCTTAAGTCCCAGACAGGAAACCAAAACCGTCCTTTCCCATCTCCTGAGTCTTTCCATTTGGCTGGAAGAGATCCAATACCACACTGGAAAGGCATAGGAGAGTAGCGGCCTAATTATCTGTCGATATAATAAGAGCCTAACTTCGTCACCCAGTCCTCCCATACATCTGAGAATTCTGTGGTACAACATGTATGTCTTCTTCACCTTACTTAACATGAGGTCAATGTGTCGATAGAACCTAAAGTTGTCATTAAAAGTCACCCCTAGATATTTAATTTTCACCGAGTTGCGCACCCGTTCCCTCCAATCCGTATTTCAGGTTCATATGACCTGCAATTTGGATAAAGGAGGGACCTTTTCCCCTTGAATATGATACTGTCGCATTTACCAACGTTCAGTTTCAATTTCCACTTACGAAAGTATTCCGACAACTCTGAGAGATATGTGTTCAATCTCAAGTTAACGGTACGGGACTTAGGCCCCGAAGCAGCGACAATTTATGATCCCTTTTGTGCAAAAGTGTAAAAAACACCCCTATATCGGGTCAAAATGTTCTACAAAAAAATTTGCCATAAGTCTCTGAACACACCAAAACTCAATACTCAATTTAAATGTCAGAAATTTGTCAAAAATTAAAATGTATTTCGGGATTGATTTCGTACTTTTTCCGAATTGGTGTTAAATTGTCAAAACTGAATTTTATGAGGGTGGTGTGAATGGAAAAAATATTCTAAATCGAATTTCACTATAAGTCACCGAACAAAAGAAAGCTGTAGATATAATATATATGAGTCATTCCATGTCAAGGGGTGCGAATTTTGACCTCGATAACAGCGATTGTTCACGTGAAATTCTGATTGATTTTGTAACAAAATGCGAAAAACAATCGTAAAAAATAGAAGCCATCAATTCTCTACTTTCATACTCAGGCAGTGGCTTAAAAAGAGACCTAAGAATACTACTTTACATTTTCAAAAAAATGTAATCATTTCGAAAATCAAAATAGAAGAATTAAAGTTGCAAAAACTTTAAAAAGTCTGATCCGGCTTTAACATAGCTCTTCAATATTTTAAAATTTATTGAAATTACCTGCAAAACAAGGTATAATTCATTAACATCGGTCAAGTATATCAGGAGTTGCAGGCAATTGAATGAACACACCTGTTTGAAAAAGTAGTATTTTTTGTTAAAAAAATTGTCATAATTCGTGAAAAAAATTTCAAAAATACGTATACATTACTTTTATGAGAAGAATACATACAGAAACTTTCAAAACAATCGCAGCTATCGAGGTCAAAACCCGTACCACTTGACATGGAATGACTCATATATAAATAAAATATAAGTTCCAATTTGAGTATTTAAAAATATATTTATTAACTTTTTCTTTTAGATCTTGGTAATTCTATATCATTATCAAATAATGGTCAGCATAAATCTTGTTTATAGCTTTGTTCAATAGGCGCCTGTCATTTTGTTTTTGAGTTCCTCAGTGTAACAAAAAATTCTGTGTACATTTTCTAAAGAACTCCAAAAAATCCAAATTTGTTTCCTTCAAAATACTTTTGATTAATGGCACTTTGTATTTTTCGATACATCCCAGTGTACATGTATATGTGTAATTGAAATGCATATGTGAGTGGACATATATTGGTGTGTAAATGACACTCATACACAGTCAGAGGAATAAAGTTTACACATGTATTGCGGAATAACGCTACTACCGAGAGATTACAATATACAAAGAAGGTAGTTTAATAAGGCAGGTGAATCGCAAAGTAATGACAGAAACAGACAGAATAATCATAATCATACAGTTGGCTGCTAATGCAGTATGTATCCAAGTTTCAATATTCGATTTTTAAAATATCAACGAAAGTTTAATATAGTAAATATTCCCAGTCGATAAAAAAGACATCTGTGCATTCAACTAGAAAATTAAAAAAACAATCATTTCGAAAACCAAAGTAAATGAAATTATAAAAAACGGTTAGTGGTATGTATATAAAATAACTTTTATAAAAAACGTTCATCGGCCAGAAATCATGATAGATATAATTTGTAAATAATTTTGCATATTCAGTAAAATATAGATGCTAAATGGTGTTGAGCCAGCAGAATATCTCAGTTCCAACCAAAATAAAACAAACAAAAATAATAAAATACAAATTGTAACACACTTTTGAAACGTGCCTCTAAAAAATACACTTTTTAAGTACATTAAAATCGGTTAAAAATTTCTGCAGTTACAGTCGATTATCCAAATCTTTTTGAAAATTCATAATTTCGCCACAACTAAATTGATCATAAGTCGTGATTTTTTTTTTTTTTTGGAAATAGGTTTAACATATTTTTATGAGTACAATATATTCTGAAAATATCGAAACAGTTATTCTAAGACAATATTAAATATTTTTATTTATAAATTTGGACACAGATGGACATTGACAACAACATAAAAAATATACTGCCAGAAAATATTTTTAAAGGTGATTTCACCATCGCACAGAGGGTTGAATTGGCAAAAAATGGAGATTAATTCATAAATCAAAATTTATTTTTTTTTGAAATTTTTTAATTTTACGATTAAAGAATATAAAATTCTACATCACTACCAAAAATATCATTGACATGTGTTATTTACTTTCCCAGTTGCACTACCTTAAAATCAAGACATTTTTAAGATTTACGCGATCAGTTGTGAAAAGTTCAAATTGACATATTTTAAAGGTTTTATTTAAAGGTTTTTGTCCATAGATAAAAAGTAACACTTTGATTATGAAATCTTCAAGTTCAGTTATTTTAGAGTGTTTTTGCAAAAAAATGTTTTAACGAAAATATATTTTTAAAAAATTGTTCAAAATATGTCTAAATTTAAGGTATTTTCAAAATATATGTGGAGTTCTAAATGTGAATTCTGTAACATACCGCCAGATGGCGAATTTCTAATTAAATTACGATGTGTTAGCTTCCATATTCCGCAATAACATGTTAAATAAATCATGAAAATAGTCACTCTTTATGGGTGCTGATACATTAGGTTTTATTGTACAAGTGGAATTTAGATTATGACGAAAACTTAATATTTAAGCATTTTGCAATGAAAAATAAGTCTTTTATTTACTTAACACTTAAATGAAATAATTATTTCTCATGAAAAGCATTCACTGAAGCAGAATCAGGGTCCAAGTTTCACAATAAATCTTATTTTATAAACATCCCTATACAAAAAACAAGTACGGAACGACTAAAGTCGGGTGATGCCAGTTATATGATACCCTGCATCTTCTACCTTATTACTAGTAATTTACTACCATTTCTAGATGTATTAAAAAATCTGTGATAATGTAATGCCGGAAACATTAGAAACATTGTCCTTTTTGAGTAAATGTTACCAAATCTGGGGGGTATGGGGGCTTTATCAAACAATGGACCGATGTCACCGAATTTAATTACAGCTGTTTCTAGGACAAAATAACGTTAGGACAAAATAACGAAACAAGTTGGGTAAACAATTTTGTTACTAGAGAGGAAAAGTTAAGTCTGGAGCGACATTTTTATGGAAGATATTTCTAAATCTGCATAGATTTGCTTCAAATTTAATAGCGTCCATCATTGATGCGAAAAAATTAGATGTACCAAGTTTTGTTGGGATTGGATAATAGTTAAGGCTTGTACTTCGATAACAAGATTAAATACACGGTCGGATTATTAATTTATTTTCAAGGAAAAGCATTTTTTCCACTAAACTGTACTCAAATTGTGTTTTCTTTTATTGATTATGGTATAAATTTTGAAAAATATAAACATTACCTGACCCGAAGGCTTCCCCGAATTAATCTCCATTTTTGACGATTTCAACCCTCTGTGCATCGTTTAGCTTATTGATCTAGAAGTGAAATATTTTGCTAATCATCAGTAAACAATCCAAAATAATTGTTCGTTAGGTGAATGGAAATATTTTTATATTTGTATGGACCGCCACCCAGCCTAATAAAATTTTACAAAAAATAATGATAATTGTTATAGACATTCCATCCCCATCAGATACACAAATTATGCCATCTAACATTACTCATTTATTTTATGAATTGTAGCATATTCTCGATTCAAACCTTCTAGTTAAATTTTCCGATTTGTTTATGTTCTTAAAAAGTTTTGTATTTCAGGTTTCTTTATTTGGCACTCCTTTACATAGCTAAATCCATGCATGCCTCAATTGCAAGCTTCTTATCTGGTAACCTTCCAAGTACACAGTTATTTTTTGTAACATGGAGTATATGCATAACCACAATTGAGCGAAGAGTTTGATTTACGAAATTATTAATAAAATTTTTTTATTGACGAATAATTTTTTTCCTTACTTTTTCAAATATCTCTCCCAACTTATGAAGAATAACTGATATTAAGTAAATTCAATGTTACAAGTTCTTTGATTTTTCCCTTCTTCTTTAACTTTTGTGAAGGACAAACTTGAGTTTATTGGGTACTCTGTAGCGTATAATTAATATTCATATTCATAGTTATATTGTGCGTATGAGTAATATGTGTCTTAAATGTTAACCATACGTATTGATGTAATACACCAATAAACACACGAAAAAGGAATAAGAAAATCGTGTCTAGAAAATAACTACGCATTTGTTGTCGCTACTTACAGCATTTGCATACCCTCCTAATGTATAATTTAGCACAGAAAAAGAGTAGAACGCATTGAATGAGTGACTTAAGACCCTAAGTATGTTTGGACCAAATCCGTTTCACGACTTTTTAAGTTGTTTGAGCCATGTCCGTCCGTCCGTCTGTCTGGTTCACACGATAACTCTCGAAAGGAGTTAAGGAATCAATTCAAACTTTTCACGCGGTAATATTTTTCCCAATCTTGGTTTAAATTCGAAGAAATTGGGCGAAATTGTCAAGCCCCTGTTGGTGCCTCCCACACAAATGACCCATATTCCTATGTTAAACTAAAACCGCTTTAACTTCTACACAGATATTCGGAATCCACTATATAATGGTATTTGACAATGTTTTTATAACCACTTTAAGTGTGCAAAATATGACGGGTTTTGACACGCCCCTTCCTGTACCTACTAGGAATCTATAAATCGACTTTTGTGAGGAAAAAGTCGAAATCGACTTTACCATTTCCAAAAGTCCAAAAGTCGACTTTTGTTTTCGACTTTGTGCATCAATGCATATAAGTTATTGAATACCGATTTTATTTTTTTCGCTCTAGAAAACACATCATTTATCCGATTTTTTTTCAAATTTGGCACAACAATTAGAAACCTCTATGCAAAAAGTGGGTAAGATCGGTTCAGATATTAGATATATATATAAATGTGTCTCGATTTGGTTTTGATTTGGTCTATTCGCCTTCTCATTCATTTGCAATGTCGTCTTTTTATTTATTTGCACCAGTCGAATTTTCAAAAGTCGAAAAGTCGACTTTTCATATATTTGCAAAAGTCGAAAAATCGATTATTCATAAATTTCCGAAAAGTCGAAAAATCGACATTAATTAAATTAAATTAAATCTGCTATATCTTCTATACGAATGATCGGAATACTGTGAGATTTCACATTTGGGATTGCTTTTATAGAGGTTACATTCGTGTGAAATATTGGCGAAATTGCTACACCTCTTCTGGTACCTCCCACACAAATCAACCTAAACTAGGTAAAATTATATCTGCTATATCTTCTAAACGAATGATCGGAATACTGTGACATTTCAGATTTGGTAATGCTTTTATAGAGGTTACATTCGTGTGAAATATTGGCGAAATTGATACACCTCTTCTGGTACCTCGCACACAAATCAACCTAATCTAGGTAAAATTAAATCTGCTATATCTTCTATACGAATGATCGGAATACTGTGAGATATCACATTTGATAATGCTTTTATAGAGGTTACATTCGTGTGAAATATTGGCGAAATTGATACACCTCTTCTGGTACCTCCCACACAAATCAACCTAATCTAGGTAAAATTAAATCTGCTATATCTTCTATACGAATGATCGGAATACTGTGAGATATCACATTTGATAATGCTTTTATAGAGGTTACATTCGTGTGAAATATTGGCGAAATTGATACACCTCTTCTGGTACCTCGCACACAAATCAACCTAATCTAGGTAAAATTAAATCTGCTATATCTTCTATACGAATGATCAGCATACTGTGAGATTTCACATTTGGTAATGTTTTTATAGAGATTACATTCGTGTGAAATATTGGCGAAATTGATACACCTCTTCTGGTACCTCCCACACAAATCACCCTAAACTAGGTAAAATTAAATCTGCTATATCTTCTATACGAATGATCGGAATACTGTGAGATTTCAGATTTGGTAATGCTTTTATAGAGGTTATATTCGTGTGAAATATTGGTGAAATTGCTACACCTCTTCTGGTACCTCCCACACAAATCAACCTAAACTAGGTAAAATTATATCTGCTATATCTTCTAAACGAATGATCGGAATACTGTGATATTTCAGATTTGGTAATGCTTTTATAGAGGTTACATTCGTGTGAAATATGAGCGATATTGTCACACCCCTTCTGGTACCTCCCACACAAAGTGGCATAAACTTTAGTTACAATAAAACATACGGGTAGCCCTAATCATTTGTAATATGATATTTGAAAATGTTTTTATAATCACTTTAAGCATAAAAAATATTTACGCTTTAGCCACGCCGCTTCAAGTACCTCCCACACAATTGTCTGTATCCTAGGTAAACTTAAATCCTTCACAACTTCTATACTGGTGCACGGAATCCAACTATTTTAAAAATGTGGATGCTGAGACCATGAGCCACGAACCTTCTAGCACCTTGCACACTAATTATCCTACCCTATGTAAAATTTAATTTCCCATAACTTCCGCATATATGTTCTCTCAGATTGAGGGTATATATAAGTCGCTTTATCCGACTGAAGCTTACTCAGAATGAATAGAGCAAGGACCTTATATTGTCAAGTTAGTTAAAAAAAGTGTTTGAACCACGCCTACCTTCTTTGTAACGTAAAATGAAAAATCATCATGTATATTCTATTCATTTATGTCCAGAATTAAATGAAAATTATCAGTTACACATCAGATAAAACTTTTCTTATTGATGGTAACCTGCTCTTATAACTTAATAAATAACTAAAGCATAATATATCAGCTAATGACTTGGAAAAAATCAGGGGATAATGACTTATCGTTTTTTGTTAATTAATAAATCATTCCCAATATTATACCTATCAAAAATTAATTAAAATTAAAGTTATCGACTGCTTGAAGCATATGTATTTTACAATGGATACAAATATCTGCACTTGTATTCCATGAACTAAACAAAACAAATACCCCTGGAATGTTCTGTGCAGAATTCAATCAAAAACGTAATGATTGGGGCGCATAAAATTTGAGAGTTTTTGCCGTTTTGTTACGCAGTGCTTTCGGAGCTTTTTTTGGAGAAAATGTCTAAAACTCACTTTGAAATTTCCCACTTTTTTGCATTTTAATGATGGAAAAGTTCGGTTTGCTGACATAGGGTATCAGATTCACAACTCAGTTATAATATTCCATGGAGCACAATGACATTCTTTTATAACTTCTATATATTACGTCCATTCAACCTCAATTCTATTGACATCCTCGTTTAGCTACCTTTATCAGCCTCAAACATCATCACCAGCACCACCGACATCACCGCGGCCACAACGGCCACAACGGCCATCATCAGCACCGTCATGGTCGCTCTGCTTGTCCTGTGTCGGCCGTGTTGAGGTATTACTTTGTTTGTGGGCAACAGCACGAACACGGCCATAATGAACGAGCACAGGGTAAACAGGAAATGTTGCAACTGTTACTCAAATGCAAAACAATAATTTATTGCCATGGCATGCATGAATTAATTACGCTGTGTTGCTGTTACTGTTGTTTTCTTTTTGGGTTTTTTTTTGAACTCAAACCAAAAGTCCGCAGCAATTTGCAAGGTAAAATTGAAAATTTCCAAATAAAGCCATGGGGGAGGGGGAAAACTTCATATGTAACTGGGTGTTTACAGTCTCGGCCACAAAAAGCCAGCCATAAATATCTATTAAATGACCATTAATTTTAATGCCACAAAATTTCCCATAAATATTTTAATTCCCAGCCATTTTTGTTTGTGGGTCTGGTCAATATTTGCACTCACATTTCCATCATTAAGCGTTTTATTATTAATTCCATTTTCATGCTCATTTTCTCTTTGGCAAATATTTGCGTTTTCCGATTCTCAGTTTACTTTTCGTTTCTGTTTCCTTGTTGTTGTGTCTTTGTGAGAAATCAGTCGTTAGCGTGTTTGCCGGAACGGTGGAAATCAATTGAATTTTTTTCGTGATCTCAACGACTGGCCTTTATTAAATTTCTTATTGCATTAGTTTGCCTGATCTCATTCCCTTTATTGGCGTCATTGGTTAAGCAGCAATAATTGGTAATTAAAATCGTCTCTATCGGGCAGAGGTTAAAGTGGCTATGGTATGGATGGGTGAAAGATTGGATCTAAGAGTTTGCTGAAGCAGAAGGAGAGATAATCATGAGGACACTAGAAAAGGCAAGTAATCAATCTGTGTGCAAAGTAGTGAAAGAGGAGAGAGAAAAAATGAGGAAAACGAAAGAGGTCCTTAAACATACACAAGATGGCGACAGTTATTAATAATTATCTTTAGACAGGGGGGTGATTGTAGTTTATGGAAGGCATTGGGGGTATTTCAAAAGTTAGTTGGCCTCAATGGTCCTTAACTGGACCTGGACCTGGACTGGAATGATTTTTGTGTTGTAAATCCTTATATGTAAATCATTATAAGGGAGAAGAAAACAAGAGGAAAGTGCCACAGTTCTTAAGGAGAGGGAAAATTGTTCCCAAAAAAATATATTATATGTTTTGTAGAACAATTTAAATATTTAACAAGTAAGAAGGCGTCAAGTTCGACCGGGCCGAATCTTATATACCCTACACCACGGAGTGCATTCCACAATATTACCAGCAGATTAAAGGATGTCCACGTTACATAGAAGTACAGAACCATATTACGAAATTTGTAATATTTCTATACATTATCGTTTGAAATAGTAAACTACTATATTTGTTTACTATTATTTGTTTACTATATATAAATAAAATGCTGTAATTGTGAAAGTGGACATGCCTAAATATTAGGCGATTGTCAGTCGCCATTAGAAAGAAGCATTTTCAGATACAGACAAAGTGATAAGAAAAGTATAAATTTTAAAGAAATTTCCATTCGCCCCATTCTCCGCCCAAATGTACAAATTTCGAAAAAACCCCTTTTCGAGTCTTCATAGTCAGAATGTATACACCGAATTTCATGATTTCAATTTCAGCGGTTTGGTAGGTCCCATTTTTATCCCTCTTTTTAATTTTATCCCTTAAAAGTACGAATTTCGCAAAATCCCTCTATTTTACGTGTCTATGCAATTAGTGGGATGTACACATCGAATTTCATTATTATTGCTGTTGTCGTATCATTGGTACCATATTTTATCCCTTTTTGTCCCATTTCGCCCGCTAAAACTATTACTTTTTTGTGGTGCTTCAGAGCTACAAGAGGAATGTCCGCAACAAATTTTATCTTTATGAAAATAAGAAATTTAATTAATAAGCCAAGGCTACCAATATTTGTATACAAAAGAGTGATTTTTTTGAGGTTAGGATTTTCATGCATTAGTATTTGACAGATCACGTGGGATTTCAGACATGGTGTCAAAGAGAAAGATGCTCAGTATGCTTTGACATTTCATCATGAATCGTCTTACAAACGAACAACGCTTGCAAATTATTGAATTTTATTATCAAAATGCGTGCTCTGTTAAGAAAGTTCATTGCGCGCTTCCATTTTATGGTCAGTTTAATCGACCCACTGAAGCGGCTATTCGGGCTATTGTGACTAAATTTCGCACCAAATTTACATTGTTGGACATTAAACCACCAACACGCTTACGTAGAGTGCGAACTGAAGAAAATATCGCAGCTGTATCGGCCAGTGTTACTGATGACCACCAATTTTCGATTCGTCGCCGTTCGCACCAATTGGGTCTCTGTTACTCAAAAACGTGGAAATGCCAAAATTGGACTAAACGGATGGACCACCTAAGATGCAGCCGCGGTCAACATTTAAATGAAATTATCTTCAAAAAGTAAATGTCATGGACCAATCTAACGTTTCAAATAAAGAACCGATGAGATTTTGCAAATTTTATGCGTTTTTTTAAAAAAAAAAGTTATCAAGCTCTTAAAAAATCACCCTTTATATATATATAATGGATATAATACTTCAATTCATAAAGTAAATATAAGGGAGCAATCATAAATATCCTAAATATTGGGGGATAGAGAGTGTACTTTCAGCTACAGTCGTTTGGTTGGTTGTATTTCCATCCTATTTTAATTTCAAAAGTATAAATTTTGAAAATACCTTATCTCTCACGTATGCAGTATAAGACAACTTCATGATTCTACCATTTTTTTCGTAAAAGCAACAAAATAAAGTACGAATTTGGAAAAAAATATTTTACGTGGCTATGCAGTCAGAGGAATGTATACACCGAATTCCATGTTTCTATCAGCGGCCATTTTGTTGGTACCATTTTTATTCCCTTTTTCCAATTTTGCCCCCCCCCCTCAAGAGTACGACTATCTAAACTCTGTTTATTTTACGTATCTACATAATTAGAGGGATATACACACCGAATTTCATCATTCTAGCTGTATTCGTTTAGTTGGTACTATTTTTATCCCCTGTAGCCATTTTATCCCTTGAAAGTACGAATTTGGAAAAAGCGTTTTATTTTACGTGTCTGAGCAGTCAGAGGAATGTATACTTCGAATTTTATGATTTTAGCTGCGGTCATTTGGTAGGTACTATTTGTATCCCCTTTTTCCATTTGAACCCCAAAAAGTACCAATTTTGGAAAGTTCTTTTATTTTACGTGTCTAAGCAATCAGAGGAATGTATATATCGAATTTCATTATTCTAGGTGCAGCCGTTAAGTTGGTACTATTTTTATCCCTCTATCCCCATTTCACCCCTTAAATTTACGAATTTAGAAAAAATAATTTATATTATGTATCTACTCTATTAGAGGAATGTACACGCCAAATTTCGTGTTTCTATCTGTTGTCGTTTGATAAGTACCATTTTTATCCCTTTTTGTCCCATTTCGCCCCCTACAAATAAAAATCACTCTATGGCGATTTTATGCTATAAAGGGAATGCGCATTGCAAATATTAAGTAAATAGAAGCTACTTTGTTAAAAAAATATGCTGAAATACTGTAAATATTAGGGGTATTTTCAGTCCCTGTGAGGGAAAAATTTTTCCCTCTGGGCCGATTTCGTCCACTTTCAATCCCAACCGATCTACAACCATAAGACACATTTAGGAAAAATTTGAACCTCTTAGCTCATTTCTTGCGGCCGCTATCGTGCTTTCAACAGACAGACAGACGGACATGGCTATATCGTCTTAGAATTTTTTCCACGACCCAGAATATATATACTTTATGGGGTCTCCGATGAATATTTCAAGGTGTTACAAACGGAATGACAAAGTGAATATACCCCCATCCTGGAGGTGGAGGGTATACAAATATTTTAATTAATGATTTTGAATGATAGCAAAAATATCTATTTAATACCCTAAAATTATGCAATACTATTAAGCACTTACACAAGACAGATATTTGTTCAAAATGAAAATGAAGAGCATAGTTTTAGGCAAGCGATGGGAAATATATTTAAAGTAGGACAGCTTTAGTACAAACCGATATGTCTTGAGGTGATGGAAATGTAATGAACGTTTGTGTCATTGTTGAAAAAAGTTTGACTCAAAAAAAATGATTTTGGTTGATTTCAAGCCAAAACACTGTATAGCAAAGGCTACGCACAGTGTATTATCAGCGGCAAAAAATTAAAAAATGTATGCAGAAGATCATTCCTGTCAAGCGTATTGTGTGGCGATATCGTGGAAAAATATTGCTGTGGATGCTTTTGAAGTTCATTAAGGAACTCAATCATGAAACTTATGGACCGTCTTACTAGCACTATTATCTGTTATTAATTTTTCGTAAAGAGTTAAAGTTTCGTTAAAGTTCATAAATATTTAAATATTCGAAAAATTCATTGTTTTAGAGCCATTTTTATTGGCCTATATCTCGGAAGTCACTTATCGTATTGCAATATCGTTTAGTTCATGGCATACAAGTGCTCTTAAAGTGTTCTTTTGTATTAAAACATAATTTTGTTTTTCCCTTTCAAACAGTGGTTTACCTGAAGGCTGTCCTTGCTTAGTTTGTTTAATTTTCTCCAGTAAAAAACTCAAAAACTCAAGCGGCAGAAACTCAAACTCATGCGCCCAAATCTCAACTTTACTGATTGAATTTTTGCAAAGAACATTCCTATTAATCATATTCTAAAATATCGCGACTATATTTAGCTATGGATGCATTTAAAGTTCATAAATGCTAAAATAGTTGCAAATTTCATCATAAGAGAGGTTATTTTATTGGGATGTATCTCGGAAACTATGTATCGCATTGAAATTTCGTTTAGTTCGTAGAAAATATGAGCTTATGAGGTGTTCTTTTGCATTTGTGAAATGTGAAAATACGTTTTTGCTTTCCTTTTCAGACAGTGGTTAACCTGAAGACTGTATTTATTCAGTATTAGTAATTTTCTGCAGTATACAACTATATTCGCGAGGCCGACCGATGCCTTGTTAAACTATTGTCTTAGTTATTCATTTTAAACAGTGTATTCTGCTTATAGCTGCCAACATCAATTTAATTACTGAAATAGTAAAACCTTCTAAGCCAGAAATGAAGCAATAATTTCTTCGTTGTCCTCTGTTAATGAATTTTGGTAAATTCATTTAAAGCATACTTTAGGGATGTAAGGTTTTTTGACATGCGAATTGAAATTGAATCGTATTGAAATTTCGTTTAGTTCGTTAAAAATATGAGCTTATGAGGTGTTCTTTTGCATTCAAAAATGTGAAAATGCGTGTATTCTGCTTATAGCTGCCAACATCGATTTAATTACTGAAATAGTAAAACCTTCTAAGCCAGAAATGAAGCAATACTTTCTTCGTTGTTCTTTGTTAATGTATTTTGGAAAATCGATTTAAAGCATACTTTAGGGATGTAAGATTTTATGACGCGTGAGCGCATTTATAAAGTAACAAAAAATAAAATAATTTTTATAAATAAAAAAATCGAAAATCGTAAAATACAAAAAAATTTATTTGGGAATTGGGCGCGGTACTGACAATTTTCATTTAACTATGGACTCAAATGAGATCACTGATAATGTTTTGTATTCACATATATATTGAAATAAGAAATTTATTAATCTTAAGTCATTTAGAAAATTTATAAAAAAAAATAAAAATCAAAAATTTTATTTGGGCGTTGGGCGCGACACTGACAATTTTCATTTAACTATGGACTCAAATGAGATCACTGATAATGTTTTGTATTCACATATATATTAAAATAAGAAACTTATGGCGTTTTTTCATTTTAACTTACATGAGAGGTGGGCGGATTTAAACAAGAAATTGTTTTTGATCTAATTTGACGATATAAGGGCGATATCGATAAATATTCGATATAAGGACGGCGTTCAAGGGAAACAATAGAATTGGATACTCTACCGTCAGCTAACAACACCAACGCTCTCCTCTGGGCACGGCCAGGAAGCTCCACCGTTCATTGAAATTGACGACACAGTTGGATCATTGAATCGCTTATGAGACAACAACTGGGTCTTAAGTCCAGTGAAATCTACTCTATTCATTCGATCCCATTCTGAAATGACCAGTAAATCGCCTTTTGTCCTCAATTTCTTGACGACTTGGTTTATCATCGAATGAGTATGAGAGGCAGAGATCAGCAAAGCTTCAATGTGCCTTGTCGTATATATATATATAGCCCGCTTTGGGCTGGGGTTGAAGCGTCACGAAGAACGGAATACGAAAAGGATGTTGAAACAAAACAATGACCTGAATTACCAAGAGGTGCTGAAATACAAGTTTGCAAAGTTTCATTAAAAACGGAGAACCGAAGGGCAATTTCTGTTTTGTTTTCACATGGAATTAGACTAATGCTCATTGGGTACTGCGTGGCGGATGATTACTATGAATAGGTGTATTGTGAGTATGAGTAATATTTTTTGATTGTTAATCATACGCAACTGTTACATATTTATAATAATGAAGTCAAAAATGATGTAAAGTAATTCAAGCTGTTCATTTAGTGTAACGGGCTATTCAAAACTTAAGGCTCTACTTGACGCTCCCGTGCGAGGGACCACATATATCTAATTTATTTCGATGGATTTGCTAGCTTTTTGATGACTTCTTTACATTATTTTTGGGCTTTTGCAAATAGTGATATTAAATAGGTTAGACCACAATATCCGTACAACTTCTCTATCAAAATATCCATATTGAAATTAAATTCTTAAGATATTTTAAAAACATTTTATCGCCTCCATAAACATCCATTCATCCAGTTGTACAAAGAACTCCTTTTGTTCCACTTCCCAGCGCATATAGGAAAATCTCGTATTGATAAACTTTAAATATCACAACAATTTCATGCACATTACATCGTTAGACGTACAGCTCACGTAGTTTTACTTGGCGCACAGCGTTCCAGCAGTCACTGCCGCACTAAGAACTACAGGACATACAATACACGTTGACTTCGACGGGGGCGACAATTCAACGATGCATATAAATCGTTCATAATCTTTATGCTCATCATAAATACCTTCAACGTTTTGCATACTCAATGCAAGGCGACAAACAAAAAGGACGAGTGCTAGAGACACGGAAAATAGTGGAGGCGATGATAAGGGAGGCAAAAGTAGGAGAGTTTCAACAGAATACTTGTATGTCATATGCAAATAGTATCGCTGGTAGAAGTTTTACGGGCACTACTAAACATTGACTTCTGTTAAATAATGTTGGTATATTTATATATATATATACATCTATATATATTTATATAGTATAAATATATATGTATAGTTATGTGCACTAAAGTAATGTCAATGATTTGCATATGAATTTCATAAATATTTCAATTGATATGCAAATTTTTTGCAATATTTGCTTGCAATCGCTGCAAATGGGGAAATCGGATATCAGCTTTTGAAACGTGATGGAAATGTTTACTAAAGCACCACCACCCTAGAATTATGCAATACTATTAAGCACTTACACATGACAGATATTTATTCAAATGGAAAATGAAGAGCATAGTTTTAGGCAAACGATGTGAAATATATTTAAAGTAGGACAGCTTAAGTACAAACCCATATGTATTGAGGTGATGCACTGGGTAGACTTGTAATGAAAGTCTGTGGCATATTGTGCCTCCCTTCGGTTCTAACTATGATTCTGGCATTTTCCGAATGCCCAAACACTGTATCAAACGATCAGCCTAGTTTTAGGCAAACGATTTGAAATATATTTTAAATAGGGCAGCTTTAGTACAAACCAATATGGGTTTAGCTGACCCATTTACAAAATTTTAGGCAAGAGAATAAGACAATGTTTTTTGGCTGGACGTCCTAATATTTCGGTAACCATGAGAGGTCCACGTTTGTCATTTCTGCTTAAAAATGCGTGTAGTATGAAAATAAAAGTATTCTTCAAATCTTCCAAAATATCTTATATTTCAACTAGAAACACCCATGGTGAATATAGGTCAGATCGGTTCAGATTTATATATAGCTCCCTCATAAATGTCCCTCCCGATTTCACTTTTTCCACTCTATAAACCACACATTTTAACAGATATTCTTCAAATCTTCCGAAATATCTTATATTTCAACTAGAAACAACCATCGTGAAAATGGGTCAGATCTGTTCAGACATACATATAGCTCCCATACAAATTTTGCTCTCGATTTAACTTTTTCTGGTCCAGAAACGACATATTTTTACAGATCTTCTTTAAAGATAGATCGGTTCAGATTTACATATAGCTCCCATACAACTGATTGACTTTTTCCGCCCCAGAAACCACGTATTTTCACCGAATTTCTTCAAATTGGGCATAACCCTTTTACTTGCACTGAAAAAACTCATTGTGAAAGTGAGTCACTTCATTCCATTTTTGGATATCGCCCCGATACAAATATTCTTCTCGATTTGACAAATTGGACCACGTCATATTAGCCTATGATTAGGAAACATACAAAAAATTCTTCCCCTTTTCACTTTTTACCAATTGAATTGTATTCGGATAGAAAGTGGAGTGTATCATATAGTCGACCCCGCCCGCATTAAGCCTTTCCTTACTTGTTTTATTTTGTATCGAATGTCGTGAAATTTTGTAATATAATTTTTGGAATAAATTTAAAAACTAGACTGTCGCGCTTCTCTTTGACAATGAGAAGACGGAGGTCGACGGAGATATCTGAAAACTTTAATTCGCTCATTCTTTATCACTTTTTTAATTAAAAAAAAAGTAATAACGACGTTAAGTTCGGCCGGGCCGAACTTTTTATACCCTCCACCATGGATTGCATTCCACAGAGGCAGTCGATTTTCGTAGAATTGCGTTTTCGTATTACTTTGCTTGTTGGGTATCTACCAATATTTATTGTAGTTAAGTTTTTTGAAGATACGGGAAGGCAGCTTTCCCAACAAGCAAAGTAATACGAAAACGATTCGAAATCGTATCGCCTAGAAGAAAAATGATATTGCGGCAACAATCATGTTCGTATTGCGGAAGTTACCTCACTTAGAGAAGTTTGTGCGGCCAGGGCGATACGCCAAGGCAATACGAATGCAATACTTCCGGATGATAAATCGGCGATATTGCCAGATTATCATCCGGAAGAAATCTAGATGATATTGCCAAAATATCACCTGGATGATAAAAACGGGATATCACCAGATAACCACCTGGAAGACAAAAAACAATTTTTCACATTTTCATATTTTTATTCAAGCTAAATTAATAATTACAGGAAGAGGTGAATGAAGAACTGTAACGTACAAATACCAGTAAAAAAAATAATACTTTTTGATTAAAAAATAAGTCCCGATAGGTGGCAGAGTTTTTGGGATTTCCATCAAGGAGTAGGACCATGGGAGCCATTAATTGTGCTAGCAAGCAGTCGCGAGGGGGGTTCGTGTCCTTTCCTTGATTCGGCTTTTCTTTGGTACTACATATGGATTTTTTTTTGTAGACTCCCAATTTATTTATTATTTATGGTAATAGTGGACTAAAACTGAATATACATTAAACAAAGCCCCAATATTCAGAAAAAAGAAGAAAAAAAAACAATTGGTATCCTTTAATATAGCCTAACGGATCCCGAGATCTTCTGGGTATCCCACGCCTCTTTACCCACCCTTCCTTTGGTTCTAGCGGCGAAACTTTAGTTTGTAGAACCCCCGATAGAACGAAAAATCGAAATTTATTATATCACATATCTAATGCCATGGTAGGAAGAAACACACATAATTGGTTCTATTCACAATACATGATCATACTGTTCATGAAATTTATTCCAAAATTAATAAACAAAAAATATTAGATTGGTTGTAACCCCAATATTGATATTCAGAATTCAAGTAACAGAAAATTTCCTAATCTTGGAAAGCCTTACATTATTGTTTTGAAATTTTAACATGGTGCTTCAACATTTCAAATTTTCCTTGCAGTTCTTTAATTGCAGAAATGAAATGGATGACTTTTCCTTGGTTCGCATCCTAATAAACTTGACATTCAACCCGTCAGATAACATCCATTTGAGAGCGTGTCTATTACAGACGTCAGTTTCATCGCCTCCAATTCGTTTTAAAAAACATTGTCTGTACGAATTACAAAAATGAATGTATGATAAAATGTAGCAATTATAAACTTACCAATTGTCTTCCCATCAGAACTTCATTTTATCGCTCGAGTTCATTTTTCAGTATTAAACCATAATATATGCACGGATTTCCAATAAAAATTCAATTTCCTTTATTGTTTACCAATCATTCATTCGAAATATGACATCAGAATCAATTCTTTTCAATATTGCCAATATTGTTCCAAGATGAAAAAAGGATGATATGAAAGAAATAATTTTTATGAATTTCTTCAAAATGATAAATGGAAGATATTGCCGCAATATCCCCTTGGTGATATATCGCCCAAAAGTTTGCAGGGTAGTGGGTGATAAAGTTGATTGTATTTCCTAGTTTAATTTCAACAGTAAAAAATTTTGAAAATTCATTATCTCTCACGTACACAGTGTAAGATAGCCTAACTTCATGATTCAACCAATTTTTGCTTTAAAAGAAAAATGTACGAATTTCGAATAATCTTTTTATTTTGTGTGTCTATGCAGTCAGAGGAATGTATATACCGAATTCTATGACTCTAGCATTTGCTTGGTACAATTTTTATCCCTGTTTTAATTTGTATCCCTTTTTACCCCCCAAAGAGTACGACTTTCTACATGTTCTTACCGAGTTTCATCATTCTAGTTGTAGCCGTTTAGTTGGTACCATTTTTATCCCTCCGATCTCATTGTATTCCTTGAAAGTACGCAATTGGAAAAATATTTGTATTTTTCGTATCTACGCAGTCAGTGGAATGTATGCTACGATGTTAATGATTCTAGCTGCGGCCATTTGTGTGGTACAATTTTTATCCCCTTTTTCCCCCTAAAAGTACGAATTTCGAAAAATCCCTTTATTTTATTTTTTATTTTTATCAGAGGAATGTATACACCGAGTTTCAATATTCTAGCTGCAGCCGTTTGGTTGGTACCATTTTAATCCCTCTATTAACATTTATTTAACCCCTTAAGAGTATGAATTTGGAAAAACTAATTGTATATTATTATATATCTACTAATATAGAGGAATGTACATTCCGAACTTCGTGTTTCTAGCTGTTGTCGTTTGATAGGTACCATTTTTATCCCTTTTGTGCCCCATTTTACCTCCTACAAATAAAAATCATTTTATGGTGCGCTTTAATACGCTTTAATATAGGGTCCGCCATCTAACTTTTTTTTTTCAACTATTTAACCGTTGGACTATTATTTGCGGGGTGCCCGAGGCAGCCATTTGAATGAAATTATTTTCCATTATTAACCGGAAGGATTGTACTTTCAAATAAAAAAAGAAATTTGAGAAAATATTCTATATATTATATAATATTTTTTTTAGCATTTTCAAAAAAAAAAAATATTTGGCGGACCCTACATAAGGGGAATGTGTAGTCCAAATATAATTAATAATTAATAATAATAATATTATATAATATTCAAAAATATGATGAAGTACTCTAAATATTAGAGGTATTTTCAGGGGGAAATTTTTCCCTGTGGACCGATTTCGGCCATTTGCAATCCCAATCGATCGACATTCATGTAAATTTTGAACGTTCTAGCTCCTTTCGTTTAGCTGCTAGCACGGACGGCCATTGCCAGATCGTCTTAGAATTTTATGACAATCAAGAATATATATATTTTATAGGGTATTTCAAGGTATTACAACGGAATGACAAACTTAGTATACCCCTATCCTGAAAATCAAATTGATCCCCAAATAACAAAACTTCCTTCCTTCGTCAGACAAAATGCCAAACTTTGCCCGGCCAAGCTCCTTTCATTATACACCAAGCGAAAAAAAGCCAATAGGAAAATACTGCTCCTGACATTCGGATGTAAATGTAACACTTTGTTTTTACCTTCATTTGGGCAAAAAACAAAACGAGAAATAAAAATAAACTTTTGCATAAAACCACTTTGCAAAAACACTCATTTCGCCCCTGCTCACCCTTCCTGCCAGACCGACTCGGTCTTATTGTTATTACAACAGCAACAACAAGGACCTGATCAACAAGAACAACAACAGCGACACCGCAATGAAGAATGAAAGCACAAAGAAAAACAATCATATTTTGTGGTTTTATTTATATACAACGGAAATCACTTATTTTTATTCTTTCCTCCTCTTATGCCGTCCTGTGTTGGGGTAGTTTTCCACTTGTCGTTAGACCCTTGAATGGTTTTGGTTGGGGGGAAACCCCAAACACACCCACACACACACGAACATATTAAAAAATTGCATTATTTCCGTCATTGTACACAAATTGCTTTCAGCTTTTCTACCCTGATTTTTGCCTGCTTATTTCTTCCAACCTCCCCCACCCCTTTCTGTGTTGCCATGCATGGTGACTTCGGTGACTTGTCACTGTAGCATAGTTTTGAGGGTAAACACTGAAGCATACTTTTGTGAGTTGTGGAAAGATGTTGGGCATGTGGCTGATTAAGATTGTTCTCTATGAAACCGCAAATAAAACATACTTCTGGGGGGATTGAATATTAAAGGACTCTGAGTTGTGCTAAGGATGTGTGTGTGTGTGTGGCAGGCAGGAGTAACAATAAAATAACATATTATTGCTTCAATTTCATGTAATGTACTACAAGTTGCACAGGATGATGTAAACGAAAAACGACAACAATAGGGAAATGGGAAATTTCGAATTGAATCAACCAAAATCAGAGGAGGAGGAGTGTAACAAGACACAAGCTCACTCTCTCTCTGTCTCTCGTGCACACTCATTGTTTTATTGATATTGCAATCAATGTTAAACAGGATATGGCTTTTAAATCAATTTACAGGTACCACAAACACACACACCGACACCGACGCTCATTTTGTGAGAGAGGGGACCGACGAAAATGCAAACAACATTAAATGGGTTGCACTATGTAAATTTATATACTTTGATTATCCGATACGGATACGGAAATTTACTCTCGATATTAGAGGGCTGCTTGTTGTTGGATCTGAGAGTAGCAGTGTAAAGTAGTTTTCAATTATTTGTCATGTAATTTGAAACCATTTAAAGTCCACTCTGAATGCCACAACAAATTGAGGAAGGTTTTTAAACAGGTGATTTTGGGAATTTAATATGAAGGGGTAAATATTTTACAAGCTCACGGTCGTGATTTTGCACAAAACATTACATTTTCATGAATCATATTTTATATGATATATAAATCTTACATAGCTTAACCCAACTCTAGACATTTGAATTCAATTTCTTGTGAATTTAAATCTACAAATCTCCTTTAATTAATATATTTTGTTGATAAACGTAAACTGGTTAAGAATCAAAATCCATTGGCTAAAATTCAATAACTTTTGTTCTAGTAAACAATTTTGAGTTCTGTAGAAAATTGAAATAATAACATTGCATGAAAAGTTAAAAGACCAGATTTATTTTTATCTAGAAACCAAAATTTGTTGCACACTATGAACAAATACGTAAAATAAATGTTCAAAAAATGTAAAAAAAGAATAAAAATTTGTCTTTTTCTTAAAAATTGAAAATACGAAAAGTAGTCATCTTTGGGATAATATACAAAATATATCCGAATGCCCGAGTTACAATGTTAATATCTCAAAATTAAATTTGTAATTTAATTTGAATTCTATAAAATATAGATGCAAATTAGTATTTAGCCGGGACAATATCCCAGTTCAATCAAATATTGGTTACACAACGAAATAAAAGAAACAAAAAATTAAAAATTTCAAGTAAATTGCTTCTACACCATTTTCAAGTGTAATTCAAAAGACACCATTTGAAATTCAAAAGACACCATTTGAAATTCAAAAATTCCATTGAAATTCAAAAAATATCAATTGAAATTCAAAAAAAATCATTTGAAATTCGAAACTCATCATTTGAAATTCAAAACTCGTCATTGGTAATTCAAAAACACCATTTGAAATTCAAAAGTTTTCATTTGAAATTCCAAAATTATTCAATTTGAAATTTAAAAGATTCCATTTGAAATTCAAAAATGTAAATAAACTTATTTAAGAAAAATATACATTAGGTCGGGTACCATTATTTTCTGCAAATTTGGATATTCTGCAGTTTTGTAAACAGATTTAATAAAATGATAAGCAACTAAATGTAAAATGTCGGTAATTTCATATATAGTTTATAACCTACACCAGTTCAGAGAGCATCTGCATATAATTTATAATGACTTGCATTTTACTTAGGGTTGGATTATTTGTGTGGCAGGTACAACAAATCATAACAATTTCAAATGGTGTCTTTTGAATTACTTATGACGAGTTCTGAATTGCAAATGACGAGTTTTGAATTACAAATGAAAATTTTTGAATTTCAAATGATGTCTTTTGAATTTCAAATGATGTCTTTTGAAGTACAAATGACGAGTTTTGAATTTCAATTGACATTTTTTGAATTTCAAGTGATATTTTTTGAATTGTAGATTAACATAAAAAATATTTTTTAATTTTTTTATTAATTGGCCGAAATTTCTTAATAAACAAAAAGATAACTCTTCGATTTTTTAAAATAAATTTTTTATTAACAGCTATTGGTTTCAGAAGTTTCGTGGTGGAGTTTCTGGTACTTACTCTGTAACAATTATAAACGTGATTGCAGTTGAAATTAAAAATGTTTAATAGAATTGATTAAAGCAAATTATTTACTGACTTCAAAAAAGTTGTTTATATTTCCGACTAAAGTTAATCTTTTTATTAACAGCTAATAGTGTCAGTAAGATGCTCCATAAGATTCATGATGGAGTTCGTGATACCTACTCAACAACAATTATAAACATGATTACAGCCAAAATCAAAAACACTTAATTTAAATAATAAATTTAAACCATTTTTTAAGTTGGCTTCAAAAGATGTCCCCGATAAAAATATTAATTTTTGGTCCATTTAATGTGGTGTACCTAAATATTTCGGCATCCTGTTAATTATTTTAATTAATCACGTTAATAATTATTTTACTTACTGACACTATTAACTATTAATAAAATTTATTATACCCTCCACCACCAGGATGGGGGTATACTAACTTTGCCATTCCGTTTGTAACACCTTGAAATATCGACCTGAGACCCTATAATGTATATATATTCTTGATCGTCATAAAATTCTAAGACGATCTAGACATGCCCGGCCGTCTGTTGAAAGCACGCTAGCATCTAAACGTAAGGAGCTAGAACGTTCAAATTTTCCATAAATGCGTCTTATAGTCGTAGATCGGTTGGGATTGAAATGGGACGAAATCGGCATAAAGGAGAACATTTTTCCCTCACAAGGACTAAAAATACCCATAATAATCCCTAATATTTTAGCGAATTTAAGCATGTTTTTTGAATATCTCTGTTTATATTTGCTTGATATTTGGTATGCGAATTCCCCTTATAGCAAAAACGTGCACCATAAAGTGATTCTTATTTGTAGGGGGTGAAATGGGGCAAAAAAGGGATAAAAATGGTACATATTAAACGACAACAGCTAGAAACACGAAATTCGGTGTGTACATTCCTCTAATTGAGTAGATACATAATATAAAAGCATTTTTTCCAAATTCGTACTTTTTAGGGGAATAGAGGGATAAAAATTGTACCAACCAAACGGCTGTACCTAGAATAATGAAATTCGGTGTATACATTCCTCGAATTGCATAGATAAGTAAAATACACGGATTTTTCAAAATTCGCACTTTTTGGGGTTAAAATGAAAAAGGGGATACAAATAGTACCAACCAAATGACCATAGCTAGAGTCATGAAATTCGGAGTATACATTCCTCTGACTGCGTAGACAGGGAAAATATACGGATTTTTCAAAATTCGTGCTTTTTGGGGTTAGAATGAAAAAAGGGATAAAAATAGTACCAATCTAATGACCGCAGCTAGAGTCATGAAATTCGGAGTATACATTCCTCTGAGTGTGTAGACACGGAAAATAAACGGATTTTTCGATATTCGTACTTTCAAGGGATACAATGGTACAGAGAGATAAAAATAGTACCAACTAAACGACTACAGCTAGAATGATAAAATTATAATTGCGTAGAAACGTCAAGGGGGTAAAAATGGTACCATCCAAATGGACGCAGCTGGAATCATGGAATTCGGTGTATACATTCCTCTGACTGCATAGACACGCAAAATAAAGTTTTTTTCCAAATTCGTACTTTTTCTTTTACGACAAAAATTGGTTGAATCGTGAAGTTAGGTTACTTTGTACTATGTACGTCTGATAATGAATTTTCAAAATTTGTACTTTTGGAATTAAAATAGAATGGAAATACAATTAACTGTAGCACCCACTATCTACCAATATTTATGGCTTTGAAAATATTTTTGAAAATATAAATATAGGAATTGACGCATTGGTAGCCTTGCCTTATAAGCGTGGTTTGAAGTAATAAAAATATTATACTTATTTATAAAATTATTTTGTTAATATTTGTATTTGTTTTAGTTTGGCTATATTAAAAAATTATATTTTCCTGTAATATTACTGCACTTCTACGAAAACCGACAACCTCTGTGGAATGCAATCCATGGTGGAGGGTATATAAAGTTCGGCCCGGCCGAACTTAACGCCGTTTTTACTTGTTTTACAATAATCGAAGTTATATTTTTGGTTATGAAATAAATAAGAAAAAAAAATATTTTTTTTATTTGACATTTTTTTAAAGTAGAAGAAATTTGCTTGAAATTAGAAAACATATACATATATTTGAATCTTCTACCTCAAAATAGTTAAATTGTTTTTAAAATTACCCTATGGCAAAAAATACATTAGGAAAATCAAAAAAAAATCGCAAAAAAAAAGAGAATCCATCATTTCACCACTTTCAAAATTACACAGTCGCTTAAAAAGAAATCAAAGAACACTACAAGTTTAAAAAAATTACAATTCCTAATCCACTGTTCTTAACTTTTCATAACTTTTTTAAAAATATTTTGCGTCTACAAAGAATGTCATAACCTCTTTTGAAAATGTTAAAAAATAGAAAAATATTTCCCGCTTTTCTTCTATTCGTTACGATTTTTTCGTGCCAGCAAAAAAAGAAGATTTTTTAAAAAATATTTTTTTTTGCAATTTTTTAATAAAGAGTGATTTTTTTGAGGTTAGGATTTTCATGCATTAGTATTTGGCAGATCACGTGGGATTTCAGACATGGTGTCAAAGAGAAAGATGCTCAGTATGCTTTAACATTTCATCATGAATCGTCTTACAAACGAACAACGCTTGCAAATTATTGAATTTTATTATCAAAATGCGTGCTCTGTTAAGAAAGTTCATTGCGCGCTTCCATTTTATGGTCAGTTTAATCGACCCACTGAAGCGGCTATTCGGGCTATTGTGACTAAATTTCGCACCAAATTTACATTGTTGGACATTAAACCACCAACACGCTTACGTAGAGTGCGAACTGAAGAAAATATCGCAGCTGTATCGGCCAGTGTTAATGATGACCACCAATTTTCGATTCGTCGCCGTTCGCACCAATTGGGTCTCTGTTACTCAAAAACGTGGAAATGCCAAAATTGGACTAAGCGGATGGACCACCTAAGACGCAGCCGCGGTCAACATTTAAATGAAATTATCTTCAAAAAGTAAATGTCATGGACCAATCTAACGTTTCAAATAAAGAACCGATGAGATTTTGCAAATTTTATGCGTTTTTTTTTTTAAAAAAAGTTATCAAGCTCTTAAAAAATCACCCTTTACAATTCCTATGTAAAAGTGAAAGAAAAGCTAAATTTGTAGCCACTTATTTGAATTTATAAGCATGTGTAATCGGACCTATATTTATGAGAGTACAAATCATAAATGTACCATTGCCGAAAATTGGAGTTTTAGTAAAAAAAACATAAAAAAAATGTATGCTGATTTTATGAATCCCTATGCTTCAATGCACAAAAAATAAATTTTCTGATACAAAATATTCATTTTTTGTTGTATAGTGTTATCAGCCGTTTTTGGCGACGTCAATTGATCACCCCGGAACAGCGATTTGACGCCTTTAGGCTTTTTAGTGGCAGGCCGTGGAAATCCGATGTTATGCCAACAATCCATTAATGCTTCAGTCCCTTAAGACTGAAACTGTTACTAAAGTCTTGTGAAATTGGTTTGACAACATGCGCTAATGCGATGTCAGCCGACAAGTAGTGGAACTATATATATGTATAAGATCGATATTTGATAATGGTGTTATAAACTGAAACACAAACATGGTATACTATTATTCTGTAGCATAGGATGTAGACATGGCAAACATCAACTATACCCACCCCCTCGCATCAAACAGTTCAAAAAATCCCATGTATCCTTCTGCGAATTGCTATCCTTCTAGTTTGAAATCGTTCTCTGGGCAGATGAATTTGTACTTCCTTCCAATTATCTTAAAATCTTTGTATTCTTCTTGAGATATATTTCATCCCATCAACCTGAGGGTAGGTCGTCATCATACAAATCCTTTTTGCCGCTTGGTTGTTGTTCGAAGAAGAAGAACATGCTTTGAAATATTCATAATTTCTGAAGTTGTGCCAAAGGCAGGCAAGCAGACAAATAAGCACCCACTCAGACCACACATATGTGCTCACATAGAAACGTACATTTACCTTTAAAGTACAGTGGGTCAGCAAAGATGACTGAAAATAAAAATTAAAATTTTATAATACTAAAAACAAGGTGATAAGTGATTTCAAGCGGAAGTGAACATAAAATGATTTATATAGAATAAATTTGATATCTATGAATCTGTGGTGGAGGATCTGACCAACATGCAGTATTTTTACTTTATCAAATGTAATACATTGCGGGCCTGTGAGGAATTAATTTCCATAGATTTAATAAATGAAATAAAATCTTGCAAGACCCCGTCTAATATTGTCTGGTTAAGTATAATACTTTTAACAGCCTTTATTGTTTTTGTCTATAAAACCAGAGGTACTGTGTTCCATTTTTATTTTTAGACTCCCAACTTTTGCTCTTTAAATCCAAAAATGCCCCACTGTTCGAAGTGCCATTACGAACGAAATTTCACCCATATTTTTGTGGGCTTTTTCTTTCTCTATATATGTGATTGTGATAAATGTCGGTACTTATATGAACAACACTGTGCACACAGAACCACACACACGCATACCTACCTACCTACACCCATACATACACATAAAAAAACTTACCATGGTATACGAAGTAAGACATAAGGATGTAGACACGGGAGAAACAAACATATGCATGGCTATATATGTACCACATTAAGTACAGCCTGCAGATTTTTAATATATGTATATTTAACACATCACACACACACGCACCTGTGCATATTTTGTGACACGTATACATACACAGGTATGTGTGTATATGTTGATGTACTGAAATGAACACCTGTTTTGAAAAGTAAAGTTATTTATCTAATATCCATGGTATTTACATAAATGGACATATGCAAACTTAACATACCGACAAACGTATGTTAATATATACATCTTAACACATACACACACACATCTATACATAGAAACATATCTGCATAGTAAGGTGTACTGAAAAAATATTTTTTTTTGGAGTCAATTTTAAAGAATTTGGATTGAGAGGCTGAATACACCAGGCAACAAAAAAAAATTGTAACAGGACTGTGTATAAAATTTTCTGATGTATTTTGGCGCTATAAACTAGAAAAAAAATATTATTTTTTTCTAAAATTTAAATTTTTGAATATACCTTTCGTAAATGAGTACAAATGTACTCAGTGCTGCGAGACGTGATGAATTTTTGAGAGTATTGACCAATATTATTATTATGATTATGATTTTTTATTTAGAAAACCATAAATTTTGACGATTTTCTGAATGTAAAGTTTGCAAGTGCATTGATATGTAAAGTAATCGACGGGGCATAAATCAAAGTTCAGTCAGAGACCACCTAATTCCAATAAAATCAAAAGCATGCAATTTAAGTAATAATACACCAATATGAGCAAAAACTAAGATGTATGCATGAACAATTCGCTTATTATATCTCAGCAACGCTAATATCTTTCGAAAGTCAAAACTTCCCTGCCAATCAATTGTAATTTTTGAGGCAATTGTCACTAATAGAGAATAAAATATGCAACATTGAAAATTAAGAAAATAAAACACATATGATTCGGTAAATATTAAGAATATGTGTTGTCATTTATTTTGGTTTAAGACCAAAGGTTGTGCTGAAGTCTTCAGCAGAACACAAAAATAGCAAAAAGGCAAAGTGAGACCTTTATTGCTGCAGCTAAAAGTTGACTGCGCAGTTTCGATGGGCGCTACCCCATTTCGTCAGAACATTCGCAATGTCTTGACATTGACTTTTTATTTTTTTATATTTTTTTTTTAATTTTACAGTCCTTGCACTACAAACACGTACTAATTTTCGAAAAGCGGAGGTGAAAATATTTTCTAATAAAAGAAATTTGAGGGCAAAAGATCTTAAGAAACAGTTTGACATAGTCGAAAATTTAAACTATGCTTTTTATACACTTCACGAGAGTATTATGGCTTTGTGCATTTGTTTGTAACACCCAAAGGAAACCCATTGTTAAGTATACCGACCGACTTAGAATCACTTTTTGAATCGATTTAGCAATGTCCGTCTGTCTGTCTGCCCGTCTCTCTGTCCGTCTGTCTGTCCATCTATTGTTGTAATCAAATTACAGGTCGCAATTATAGTCCGCTCTCAACAAAAATTGGCACAAGTAAGTTTTGTGGATCAAGGACGAACGCTATTTAATTTGAGTCATATCGGTTCAGATTTAGATACAGCCTCCATACAAAAGTCGCTCCCGATTTGACATTTTCTGCTCCAGAAACCACATATTGAGCCCGATATTCTTTAAATTTGGCAAAACATCCTATAATCCAACTATAAACACCCATTCAGGAAGTGGGTAAGATCGGTTCAGATTTAGATATAGCCCCCATACAAATATCTGTCCCGATTTGACATTTTCCGCTCTAGAAACCATATATTGTGCCCGATATTCTTTAAATTTGGCAAAACATCCTATAATCCAACAATAAACACCTATGCAGAAAGTGGGTAAGATCGGTTCAGATTTAGATATAGCCCCCATACAAATATCGGTTCCGATTTGACATTTTCCGCTCTAGAAACCACATATTGAGCCCGATATTCTTTAAATTTAGCAGAACATCTCATAATCCAACTATAAACACCTATGCAGAAAGTGGGTAAGATCGGTTCAGATTTAGATATAGCCCCCATACAAAAGTCGCTCCCGATTTGACATTTTCCGCTCTAGAATCTATATATTGAGCCAGATGTTCTTTAAATTTGGCAAAACATCTTATAATCCAACTATAAACACATATGCAGGAAGTGTGTAAGATCGGTTCAGATTTAGATATAGACCCCATACAAAAGTCGCTCCCGATTTGACATTTTCCGCTCTAGAATCCATATATTGAGCCCGATATTCTTTAAACTTGGCAAAACATCTTATAATCCAACTATAAACACCTATGCAGAAAGTGGGTAAGTTCGGTTCAGATTTAGGTATAGCCCCCATACAAAAGTCGTTCCTGATTTGACTTTTTCCGCTTTACAAACGATTTTCTTTAAATTGAACTCAACATCTTATAATCCAATTAGAAACACCTATGCTGATAGTGGCTAAGATCAGTTCAGATTTATATATAGACCCCACACAAATGTCGCTCCCGATTTGACTTTTGCCGCTCTAGAAACCACATATTGCACCCGATTTTCTTCAAAATTGGCACAACATTTTATAATCCACCTAAAAACACCTATGGTGAAAGTGGGTAAGATCGGTTAAGATTTAGATATAGCCCCAATACAAATGTTGCTCCCAAATGTTTAACCGTTTTTGACCAAACTATACATATTATATTCCAGGTTTCAATATACCCCCATACAAATGTCCTTTCCGATTTAACATTTTTTGTCAAACACATACATTTACAGAATACAAAAATCCTTCCTGTTTTCACTTTGCTACCGAATTGAATTGTATTCGGATAGACAGTGGAGTTTATCATATAGTCGGCCCCGCCCGACTTTAGCCTTTCCTTACTTGTTTTAATTTTAAAAATCTGATTATCTTTAATATAAACAAGTAACGTCGGGCGGGGCCGACTGTATGATACATTCCACTTCCTATCCGAATACAATTAATTCGGTAAGCAAGTAAAAACGGGAAGGATTTTTGTATGTATCCTAATCATAGGCTGATATGAACTCAGCCAATTTGTCAAAGTGAAAAGAATATTTATATCGAGGCTATATCCAAACATGGAATGAAGTTCAAATAGTTCAAGTATAACTTGTTATGCTCAATTTGATGAAAATCGGTGAAAATACATGGTTTCTGGGGCAGAAAAAGTGAAGTCATAAATCTGAACCGATCTGACCTATTTTCACCATGGGTGTTTCTAGTTGAAATATAATGTATTTTGCAAGATTTGAAGAAAATATGTGCCTTATAGAGTGGAAAAAGTCAAATCGGGAGTGAAATTTGTATGGGAGACATAGATTTATATATCTGACCACTTTTCACCATGGGTATTTCTAGTGGAAGTATAAGATATTTTGTCAAATTTGAAGAAGATATTTTAAAATATATATTTTTTTAAATCTAAACCGATCTGACCTATTTTCACCATAGGAGTTCCATACAAGTTCCTTTGCCAAATTTGAAGGCAATCTTATAAAATATATTGTTTCCAGAGTGGAAAAAATCAAATTGGGAGCGAAATTGTATGGTTGATATATATAAATCTGAACCGATCTAACACATTTTCACCATAGGTGTTTCTAGTTCAAATATAAAATGTTTTGCCAATTTTGAACAAAATCGGTATATAGAGTGAAAAGATTCCACCACTGAATCACTCTGCGAAGCACAGTGGAAAAATTTCATACCATCTACGGCAAAATTGACTTAGAATATTGAAATTTCCAACACATCCCTCGTATTCTCAAATTAGAACAAAAGAATTTTTTGTTTAAATCCACCCACAACCACGCCTACCTTCTATGTGACATAAAATGAAAAACGTCATAAAATTCTTATTTTAATATATTCTTTAATACAAATCACTACCATTCCATTCCATTTGATTTCACATTAAGGAAAATAAAAAGTCGAACGGAGCCGGTTACACCTGATACCCTACACCACTCTCTGAACATGTGTTGGTTTAATATGTGGATTTTAGTAAGAAGTGATAACTGGATGGAACATTTGCATGGGTAGTAATCATTGTCCCATATGGTCCACTCCAATGCTAATGTTCTTATGTGAAATATATAGTACTAGCTGAACCCCCGCCCGCTTCGCCAGGCAAAAAAAAAAAACAAACGGCAAAAATTAAATCAGCTTTCATATTGATTTTTATAGTGATCGGTAATATACGTACCTATTATAATTAAGGTACTTCCATGAGAATATATTCCATGGAGAACATTGAAGAACAGAACAGTAGTTTACGGCATTTCTTATTTTTTTTTACTTTTAAACGCCTTATTGTCATTTTTGTGTGAATTTGGAAGAGGTGAAATAATGGGTTCCATTTTTATTTAAACTTTCGTAAAAGAAACAATAGTATTAGTGAATGTACATAGAAAAGTTAACAGAATTAATATTCCTTCATAAGCGTTTTAACACAAGGTATAAATCCAAGAAAAAGACTGATCCAAGAATTGTAGACTTCTTCTCCAAGAAATAAAGATTTCTTTAATAAAGTAGCGATATATTGAATTCTGACAATTAAATTTACATTAACATCTTTTTATTGTGACTTATTTCTGAATTACAAAAATAAAACTTAGAAAAAAATTTTGTATTTAGAGTAAATTTAGTAAACTTTAAAAGGAATTTCTGATTTCTGTTGAATTGATTATTTCCTCAAAAAAAAAACTACATCAACTTGAGGCCATCCCCATATTTTTAATCATAAAAACCATGTTTTCTCTACACCCTACTGTATAGATGCGCATACACATTAACACACCTTCAAGTAGGCACACACATATGGGTGTGTGTACAGGTATGTATCTGTGGATTAAACTAAATATAGCAACTTTAAAAAATCCCGTATATGAGTGTATTTGTGCATCTGTACTACCGTATCAACATCCTTATTTTGCTGTTAAAATGTATAAGCGAGCGACCGTGCATGCGTGTGTGTCTGTGTGCTTTAAGTTGGCAACAAGCAAGGAAACGGAAATTAGGTCAAACAAGTCCAAGCGAGTAAAAGCTTAGCATGAGTATACATATGTATGTGCATATATGTGTGTGTGTGCGTGCGTCTGTTTGATAAGGATAACGAAGTTTTGCCAACTATTCCCCGCAAAATTCAAATGTATTACAGGTCATATGCCAGCACATCTGATAATGTCTAGGCTTTAGTCATTTGTATTATCACTGGTATTTAATGAGCTTATGTTGTTCTTCTCTTTGCAGGATGAAAAGAATCAATTGCTGGTCACAAATGTCTGGTTGAAATTGGTAAGTTGTTGCCTTAACTAATATTTAATTAATTATCTGTGCGTGCGTGTGTGTATGTGTGACAAAAACCGTAATTGCCAATTGAAAGATAATGTGATTGACTTCAAGGGGGGGGCGTCATGGGACAACACAAACATGCGCATAAATATCGACAAATATCAATGGATTTAGGCATGGCCATTATAATCTGAGTAAAATGAATAATTTTAGGTAACATTCTTAATATAAATTTGAAAGGGAACCAAAAAGAGTTCGAAAAACGTGATATATAGAATATTTCTTATTGTTTTATATATTTTTTCTTATGATTTGTTTTGTCGCAAATAACACCTAATTACAACATTTGTAGATGTATTAGACTGGGCCAGGAAAGAAAATTGCTGCGGGCACCTCCCACAAATGAAGATTGGACTGTTTTATTTCGTCGTTGGGTCAAGGCATCTCTTTAAAACATCTCTAAAAATTGTATTTTTTATATTTTTGTCCAATATTTTTTTCTGATATAATATATCCTTGAAAGTACTTAAAATACAAACGTTATATTCTTGTTTAAGGATAGCTCATTGGTAGTTAAAGGTTGGAAACTTTTGGTAAAAGGTGTTGTGAAAAATAAATAGAAGATATCAATACCTTTCGAATGACGACAAAACGATGGATGTCGGACAAAAATTGACGCCCATTACACACATAAATATTTAGTTTTATAGACACGAACATTTTTACCATACCCTCCACTAGGGTATTATGTCTTTGTGCATTTGTTTGATTCACTTTTTGAATCGATTTAGCGATGTCCATCCGTCCGTGCAACTATTCTTGTAATCAAAGTACAGGTCGCAATTATTATCCGATCCAAACAAAATTGGCACGATTGATTTTTGGGGCCAAAGAACGAACACTATTTAATTTGAAGCAAATCGGTTCAGATTTGTATATAGCCCCCAAACAAATGTCGCTCCAGATTTGACTTTTTCCACTCTATAAACCACATATTTTAACAGAATTGCTCCAAAGTTGGCACAGTAGCTTATAATTCAACTAGAATTACATCAGATCGGTTCAGATTTAGATATAGCTCCCATACAAATTTCTCTCTCGATTTGTCTTTCTCCTCCATTAAACCACATATTTTAAAAGATTGTCTTCATATTTGGCACAGAACCTTATGTTTGAACTCGAAACATTTGTGGTGAAGTTGTGCCAGACCGGTTCAGATTTAAATATAGCTCCCATTTAGCTTTTTGCGCTCTAGAGATCACGTCTTTTGACCGATATTCTTTAAATTTGACTCAAAACCTTATATTCTAACTGGAAGCATCTATGGTGAAAACGGGTCAGATCGGTTCAGATTTAGATATAGCTCCCATACCAACTTTGCTCGCAATTTGATATTTTCCGCTATAGAAACCTCATATTATAACCGATCCTTTTGAAATTTGTGACAACATCTTATATTTCAACTAGAAACGTATATCGTGATTGTGAGTCAGATCGGTTCAGATTTACATATATCTCGCATATAAATTGCGGGTCGGATTTGACTTTTTCAGCTCTAGAAACTAGATATGTAAACCGATTTTCTTTAAATTTGCCACAGCACCTTATATTTCAACTAGAAGCGTATATCGTAAATGTGAGTCAGATCGGTGCATATTTATGTATAGCTCTAATAAAAATTTCGCTCTAGATTAACTTTTTCCGCTATAGAAACAAAATAATTTAAACGATTTTCATCAAATTTGCCACAACATTTTACATTTGATTTTTCAATGTAACAACTAAAAACTCATATTTCTTGGAATCAAAAATAGATAGAAGGAATAACAATAACTTTCGAATGATGCCTATTTTCATACTCTTTTGTCAAAGATGAAGACTGTGGCGTCAATTCTGATGATCATAATTTAGCCATCAATCGAAAGGTCTGAGTCATAAAGTCAAGACAAAAATAATTTTTATGGGTAACTTCAAAAACTTAACTGAAATTCATATTTTCTGCCAAGGCCCCGCTTATAAAGGGTGATTTTTTAAGAGCTTGATAACTTTTTTTAAAAAAAAACGCATAAAATTTGCAAAATCTCATCGGTTCTTTATTTGAAACGTTAGATTGGTCCATGACATTTACTTTTTGAAGATAATTTCATTTAAATGTTGACCGCGGCTGCGTCTTAGGTGGTCCATCCGCTTAGTCCAATTTTGGCATTTCCACGTTTTTGAGTAACAGAGACCCAATTGGTGCGAACGGCGACGAATCGAAAATTGGTGGTCATCATTAACACTGGCCGATACAGCTGCGATATTTTCTTCAGTTCGCACTCTACGTAAGCGTGTTGGTGGTTTAATGTCCAACAATGTAAATTTGGTGCGAAATTTAGTCACAATAGCCCGAATAGCCGCTTCAGTGGGTCGATTAAACTGACCATAAAATGGAAGCGCGCAATGAACTTTCTTAACAGAGCACGCATTTTGATAATAAAATTCAATAATTTGCAAGCGTTGTTCGTTTGTAAGACGATTCATGATGAAATGTCAAAGCATACTGAGCATCTTTCTCTTTGACACCATGTCTGAAATCCCACGTGATCTGTCAAATACTAATGCATGAAAATCCTAACCTCAAAAAAATCACTCTTTACATATGTCTACTACAAAATATTGAAAAAAGAAATATATTTTTTTGAAAAAGTCTGTTGGAAAAAAATATTTTGTATTACCTGTTTATAGCTAGTATTATGACGAAAAAATATCTATATGTAAAAAATTTAAATATATATGTAGAAGTTGTAGCCCTCCTTTTCTAAATTTGTGGTTAAATATAACACAAAATATTTTGTTTTATTTTATAAGAGTTGAGACGTTGGCATATTTGAAGAAAATCTATGAAAAATATAGAAGTTAAGACCCATATTGTAAAAGTAGAAGAAGTTATTTTAAAAAGTTTTTTTTAAATAGATTTAGTCATACGTAAAGACGAAGAATAGCCATAACTTCTAAATTTATCTATAGATTTTCCCAGATTTCAAGTGGATCCTGTGTTATTTCTTAAGATCCCAGCTTTTATAAATATAAACTAAATATTCTGTTATTTAATTTACGAATGACCTTTTCGCGCTATTTAAACAAATATTTGGAAACTCAAGATTTTTTAAAAAATCCTTTTATGTCTACAAGCAGCGCCATAACTTCTACATTCATTCATAGACCTTTTACGTATAGACAATGTTTTCTTCGTTATAATGGTAAATCAAAATAATGTTTCCGATTTTTTTTTAATTGTTTTTTCTCAATTTTTTTAATGATTGACTACGTGAAAATTATATTAGTGGTATTTGTAGCCATTCTAACTACCTTTAATTGGGCATATAAGAGGTTGTTATTGGACTTATAAAGGGTGATTTCTTAGCTATTATATTTTTGGCACCACTGGTTTAAACAGCTGACGCACGTTTCGTGTTTTGTTTCACTGTCAAACATCTTCCGTTTGGTCTATAATTTAACCATGAATCGTCTTACAAACGAACAACGCTTGCAAATTATTGAATTTTATTATCAAAATGCGTGCTCTGTTAAGAAAGTTCATCGCGCTCTTCTTCCATTTTATGGTCAGTTTAATCGACCCACTGAAGTTTCTATTCGGGCTATTGTGACTAAATTTCGCACCAAATTTACATTGTTGGACATTAAACCACCAACACGCTTACGTAGAGTGCGAACTGAAGAAAATATCGCAGCTGTATCGGCCAGTGTTAATGGTAACCGTCAATTATGGATTCGACGCCGTTCGCAGCAATTGGGCCTCTTTGGATTTAGGTGTGATGCCTTTCAAAATACAGCTGGTGCAAGAATTGAAGCCGAACGACCTACCGCGACGTACAATTTTTTTGAATGGACTCTTGGAAAGTTGGCCGAAGATCCACTTTTTTTACCGAAAAATTGTGTTCAGCGACGAAGCTCATTTTTGGCTCAATGGGTACGTAAATAGGCAGAATTGGCGATTTTGGAGTGAATATCAGCCAGAAGCATTGCAAGAGCTACCAATGCATCCAGAAAAAGTCACAGTTTGGTGCGGTTTATGGGCTGGTGACATCATTGGACCGTACTTCTTCAAAGATGATGCGAATCGTAACGTAACTGAGAATGGTGAGCGCTACCGTAAGATGATATCCAACTTTGTTTTGCCCAAAATGCAAGAGCTTGACATGTGGTTTCAATAAGACGGTGCCACATGCCACACATCACGCGCAACAATGGACTTATTGAGAGGCGAGTTCGGTGAACATTTTATTTCACGTTCGGGACCGGTCAATTGGCCGCCTAAATCGTACGATTTAACGCCTTTAGACTATTTTTTGTGGGGCTATGTTAAAACTCATGTCTATACAGACAAGCCCGCTTCAATTGACGCATTGGAAGACAACATTGAAGCATTTATTCGTGAGATACCGGCCGAAATGTTGGAAAGAGTATGCCAAAATTGGACTAAGCGAATGGACCATTTGAGGCGCAGTCAACATCAACATTTGCATGAAATAATCTTCAAACATTAAATTATATGGACCGATTCAAATAAAGATTTCATGCATTTTTCTGAATTGTATGTGTTTTTTTTTTTGAAAAACTTTCCTACAGCTTTTAAAAAATCACCCTTTATTTCCAAAGTGATAGTACGCATTTTAAAGGTACTTTAAACGAAATTAAAATTTTAATATTTTTATTTTTTTAAATGAGTTGATTTTATGAATCAGCATGTTTTTATAAATCAGTATGCCTCAGCCACAATTTTTTTGTTGCATAGTGTTATTAAGCATATGGACATTTCTCCAGAAAAGTCCAGCATGCTCGAAAAATAAAAAGTTGAAAAAATATTGCTTCTGACTGTATTAGTAAACGAAAATCTAATTAAATTAATGAGTTCAAGAGCGTAGCTTATTTACAATGATGATCATATGGACTGCAAATTTGCATTCATGTTTTATTACTGTTTTTACTTTTAAGACCGTTTTTCTTAAAATTCTGCTTCTTGGAGCAATACTGCAAGTGATCTCTTATAACAAAATATTTGTTACAACAATATCCAACGCCAGCAATATGAAAGAATATATATTAAAGATAAGTTTAGTGCAAAATAAAGATTTGTTTTCATTGACAGCTCTAGAAATTTATGTCACATCATGTAAACAAATTCGCAAAACAAACTAAAAATATGCCAAATCATTAAAAAAGTTCCGCAGTGATGAAAATACTGATTTCTATTTTTGTCACGTCACCGACTTTAGTAGGTAATTTTTTAGGACAATGCAGTTCAATTGTTTTTTTCTGTTCAGTAATTATAGAGCTTCTGATTCTTATAGGCAAACCAAAACAAATACAAATATTGAAAAAATAATTTTATAAATAAATATAATATTTTAATTATTTCAAACCATTATTTATTTAAAATAAAAAAATAAATATTCTTATATTTATATTTTCAAAACGCTTAAATACCATAAATATTGGTAGATAGTGGGTGCTACACTTTAATTCTAATTTTAATTCCAAAAGTACAAATTTTGAAAATCCATTATCAGACGTAGATAATGCAAAATAACCTAAATTCATGATTCAACCAATTTTTGCCGTAATAGAAAAGGTACGAATTTGGAAAAGAGACTTTTTATTTTGCGTGTCTATGCAGGGAGAGGAATGTATACACCGAATTCCATAATTCCAGCTGCGACGATTTGGTTGGTACCATTTTTACCCCCTTGACGTTTCTACGCAATTAGAATTTCATCATTCTAGCTGTAGTCGTTTAGTTGGTACTATTTGTATCCCCTTTTTCCATTTTAACCCCAAAAAGTACGAATTTCGAAAAATTCGTCTGTTTTCCGAGTCTACGCAGTCAGAGAAATGTATACTCCGAATTTCATGATTCTAGCTGCGGTCATTTGATTGGTACTATTTTTATCCCCTTTTTTCATTTTAACCCCAAAAACTACGAATTTCGATAAACCTGTTCAGAGGAATGTATACACCGGATTTCATTATTCCAGGTGTAGCCGTTTGGTTGGTACCATTTTTATCCCTCCGTACCCATTGTATCCCTTGAAAACACGAATTTGGAAAAAAACTTTTATTTTTCATTTCTACGTAGTCACAGGAATGTATACTTCGAATTTCATGACTCTAGTTGCGGTCACTTGGTTGGTACTATTTTTAACCCCTTGTTCTATTTTGACCCCGAAAAGTACGAATTTCGAAAAATCAGTCTATTTTCCGAGTATAACCAGTCAGAAGAAACCGAATTTCATGACTCTAGCTGCGGTCATTTGATTGGTACTATTTTTATCCCCTTTTTTCATTTTCACCCCAAAAAAGTACGAATTTTGAAAAATCCGTGTATTTTACTTGTCTATGCAATCAACGGAATGTATACACCGAATTTCATTATTCTAGGTACAACCGTTTGGTTGGTACCATTTTTATCCCTCTATTGCCATTTTACCCCTTAAAAGTACGAATTTCAAAAAATACTTTTATATTATGTATCTACTCAATTAGAGGAATACACACACCGAATTTCGTGTTTCTAGCTGTTGTCGTTTAATATGTACCATTTTTATCCCTTTTTACCCCATTTCACCCCCTACAAATAAGAATCACTTTATAGTGCACGTTTTTGCTATAAGGGGAATGCGCATACAAAATATCAAGCAAATGGAAAATTTGAACGTCCTGGCTCCTTTCGTTTAGAAGCTAGCGTGCTTTCAACAGACGGACGGACGGACATGGCTAGATCGTCTTAGAATTTTATGACGATCAATAATATATATACTTTCGCCCCGTTTCAATCCCAACCGATCTACGACTATAAGACGCATTTATGGAAAATTTGAACGTCCTGGCTCCTTTCGGTTAGAAGCTAGCGTGCTTTCAACAGACGGACAGACGGATGGACGGACATGGCTAGATCGTCTTAGAATTTTGTGACGATCAATAATATATATACTTTATAGGGTCCCAGGTCGATATTTCAAGGTGTTACAAACGGAATGACAAAGTTAGTATACCCCCTCCCCTGGAGGTGGAGGGTATAAAAAGGAGTCTGAAAAAATGTACCTAAAATCTGAAAGTATAGGGTGGGCCATTTACATTTTTAAGTTAGAAGCGGCTTTATAAAAGTGATGATGAAAGTGATGTGATGATTATTTAACATTTCTGGGGTTATTGGTCAAACTTTGTCATTTAATAATGGAACACAATATCATTTATACGACTACCACGAATGGCTCGGCAGTACTTCATCCGATGAACGCAATTTTTCAGTACAGGCCAAAATCCACACCAATCAGTGGGTCGCTGTTGATGCATTGGCTTCTCAATAGTCACTTACGGGTTCTCTGAACACCACATGCGCTAAGTTTGCTTATTGACATAGCCACCGAGACGAAAATTAGCTTCATGAAGGCTGAACTGAAGGCCGATCTCTTCTCGAAATTTTTCCACGTAAATTTCTTAAAGTTTGCGTTAAAGACTCACTACTTTGGGTGTCAGTTTTTAATATTTTCCAATTTGTTTGAGCGTATAGCGTTCCAGTTTGCAAATGTCAAACATAATCCTCAAAATAAAAATAAATTTTATTCTACATTCAAAGTGAAAGTAATCGGTAGTTCAAATTTAAAATTTTAAGTGGCCGACCATATATGGGGTCTGCGATGAATATTTCAAGGTTTGCCCAAACGGAATAACAAACAAATGATATGGAGGATGCTATAAACAGGGAACCTGAAAAAATATTAAACAATAAAACTCCCAATAACTGTCAAAATCTACCCGTGGTTATTTTAAACCCCTTTTTACAACCTCAATATGCTTGAAAGGCTTCCATTTATGATGTAAATAACTTTCTGCACCACTTTCCAATGCCAATGCAAACCGAGGAGACATAACTTTGAAAATACCTCTTAAATAAAATATACAATTTGCACAAGAAGAAAAAATGATATGTTCTCCTTGTCGTATATGAATGAGTTCAAAGTGAACCCTCATAAATTTTACGATATAAAATACAGGGATAAATTATATGCGATCATACGTACATTCCATACAGAGAAGCAGGCAACAGCCACCCAAAACAAAATCACAACTACTCGTCGTTTTGTTGTGCTGTGCACCTGATAATAATTGCTGAGTCTGGTAGCGTAACCAGCAGCGTTTGCCTCCTTTTTCCTATATAGTTTTTTCTGTTTTTTTTTTTTTTTTTTTTGCGGGATGGCGATGATATTGAACTGCGAGCTGGAACAGATATGAATGTGAAATATGCGTTTATAATTTTTATGGCCTCCAGTAATGCTATACAGTAAGTAATGCTATACAAAGGTTGAAATGAGTACGGGAGAACGATGTGCTGAAAAGCAATGGGATGTAAGTTACATTTATTTAAACCTCCACCATAGTTTGTATACTCTCGGCCAGTTTGTCGTTCAGTTGGGAACACCTTGAAATATCGAAAATCTAGCCTTGCTTGTTTGTCCATCTGTTGGAATTGTTCGGGAATACTTCTAATATGGATGTCAGAGGGGAAAATAATCCCCTAGCAAGGACTGAAGATTTTAAAATAAAAATAAAAATAAAAATAAAAATAAAAATAAAAATAAAAATAAAAATAAAAATAAAAATAAAAATAAAAATAAAAATAAAAATAAAAATAAAAATAAAAATAAAAATAAAAATAAAAATAAAAATAAAAATAAAAATAAAAATAAAAATAAAAATAAAAATAAAAATAAAAATAAAAATAAAAATAAAAATAAAAATAAAAATAAAAATAAAAATAAAAATAAAAATAAAAATAAAAATAAAAATAAAAATAAAAATAAAAATAAAAATAAAAATAAAAATAAAAATAAAAATAAAAATAAAAATAAAAATAAAAATAAAAATAAAAATAAAAATAAAAATAAAAATAAAAATAAAAATAAAAATAAAAATAAAAATAAAAATAAAAATAAAAATAAAAATAAAAATAAAAATAAAAATAAAAATAAAAATAAAAATAAAAATAAAAATAAAAATAAAAATAAAAATAAAAATAAAAATAAAAATAAAAATAAAAATAAAAATAAAAATAAAAATAAAAATAAAAATAAAAATAAAAATAAAAATAAAAATAAAAATAAAAATAAAAATAAAAATAAAAATAAAAATAAAAATAAAAATAAAAATAAAAATAAAAATAAAAATAAAAATAAAAATAAAAATAAAAATAAAAATAAAAATAAAAATAAAAATAAAAATAAAAATAAAAATAAAAATAAAAATAAAAATAAAAATAAAAATAAAAATAAAAATAAAAATAAAAATAAAAATAAAAATAAAAATAAAAATAAAAATAAAAATAAAAATAAAAATAAAAATAAAAATAAAAATAAAAATAAAAATAAAAATAAAAATAAAAATAAAAATAAAAATAAAAATAAAAATAAAAATAAAAATAAAAATAAAAATAAAAATAAAAATAAAAATAAAAATAAAAATAAAAATAAAAATAAAAATAAAAATAAAAATAAAAATAAAAATAAAAATAAAAATAAAAATAAAAATAAAAATAAAAATAAAAATAAAAATAAAAATAAAAATAAAAATAAAAATAAAAATAAAAATAAAAATAAAAATAAAAATAAAAATAAAAATAAAAATAAAAATAAAAATAAAAATAAAAATAAAAATAAAAATAAAAATAAAAATAAAAATAAAAATAAAAATAAAAATAAAAATAAAAATAAAAATAAAAATAAAAATAAAAATAAAAATAAAAATAAAAATAAAAATAAAAATAAAAATAAAAATAAAAATAAAAATAAAAATAAAAATAAAAATAAAAATAAAAATAAAAAATATTATCTCTTTTCTAAACTAGGATTTTCTGTTCATTACATCCTTTGGCCTTTTGATTTATATTACTTACATGTATATATTTTCCCACTGACTACAAGACATACGTTTGTATGTATAAAAAATATATATTCATGAGTGTGTGTATGCGTCATTGTTTCTGTGTTTGTGTGTGTGTCTTATCTTATTTGTAAGTTATGAGTATTTATACCCATTATCACATTCATTCACAATTCGCATAAATTCGAGGCAACAGCATAAAATGCAAACACCAGATAAGTTTTAATGCTGCATTATTACACAGCTCCATCGCATTGGTTCCATGGCTGGATGGGTGGTGGTGTGTACAACATGACACGCATATAAATTTACTTCACTTGTTGTCGGTGTTGTCGCTATCGTTGTTGGCGGAGTTCAATGTGTTGGCTTACGCGAATATCTTCTTGTTGGATATATTTGCATGTTCCATACAAATTACCACAAAGTGAAAGAAAACAAAGAGAAACCGGAAGTATTGCACGTTTTTGTGGAACATATCTTCCATACACCACATCCCTCCACCCATCCGCCCTGTGCGCTCCTTATGGTCGTTTGTATTTACTCGCCGAAGTTCAGTAGTCATGGTAATGATATTTGATCGATATTTTTATGACAGGGAAGTGCAATTTAAAAATTCATCATCCCTCTGCGAACTGAGCAGAGCATATTGAATATGGAATGCGCGAAAAAAGAGAGCTTTAAAGGAAATCGGAAAATTTAAATACTAAAGTTTTTAGGTACATTCAGGTCAACGATATTTGCCTACAACTCCTCAATTAACTCACTAATAATATTTTCAAATGCATATTAATATTATTTGCTGACCTGATCTATTCCATCAAATAATGTTAATCTATTCTTGAAAATATTATTAGTGAGTTATTTGGAGAATTGGGAAAATATTGTTGACCTGAATGTGCCTGAAAACATATGTTTAAATTTATCCTTTCTCTTAAATTCGAATATATATACTATATATATATATATATATAAATCAATGCGTGTCTGTATGTTACGTATAGGAAACCGGTGGACCGATTCGCCTGACAATTTTACTGTATCAAACTTCTGGACAGAGGATGGTTCCTGGTTATACTAGGTCATGATAGGACAAAGGGGGGAGTGGTACCACCCACACAGAACTATATAAAATTACTGATTTTATCTTCCAAAGCAAGAAGTAGGGGGATAGGGAAAATGAACCCGTGCAACGCCGGGTACAAAATACTAGTATAAAATAAAAACAAGTAAGTAAAGGCTTAAGTCGGGCGGGCCGACTATATGATACCCTACACCTCTACCTGCGTATATTCCTGGTTTTGATTAAAAACCCCAGTTGTTTTATGAGGGCGATAAGTTATACATCTTTAGTAGGGTTTGGGGTCCGGGAATGTAATGTATTTCAAATTCATATATGTATTTACATTACTGTCAATAATGAGTATTTGTTGACTATTTGTTTATATTATATTACTACAAACAAAACTTTTTAAATTCGCTAAACAGCCATAAATTATCATGCCGACAATACTATGGCTTACATAAAGTAATTTTTCTTGTTTTCCTAGAATAATCGAATATCTTCTTCAAGAACAATTTACTTTACATATGTAGCCAGAATGTAAAAATATGTAAAAATTGTTCGCCTGGAAACTTTCAAGAGAAATATAATAGGAATATAAATATATGCTACGGTGTATTTAAATGGCCCTTTGTTAGAATTAATGACTGGACTATTTCAATATTTTTATTTTTTATGAATTTATTAAATTAATATTAATTTTTTATGTTTCTATTGTTTTTACAGTTTAGAATATTCCCCCCTGTTTCTATAAAATATTTTTGTCTCCAGACGAATGAATATTCTAAACTAAATGCATCATATGCGTCATAAGTTATTTGTTTCCTTAATCGTTTTCAATTTTGAATCTAGTGTAGGTGCCTGCGATATAAATGTCCAATTCTGACGATTAGTCTAGAACTTTTCAAGTTTATAATGAGAAAATGTAATTTATAGTCGGAATATGTATGTTAATAATAGGAGCATGGTAATTCATAATCAGCACTGTAAATTCGTAATGTAAATTCATATTGAGAAATATAAATTCATAATAAGAACATACAAATTGATAATGAGATATATAAATACAAAATGAGAAAATCCAAATTGATAATGAGAAAATATAAATTCTTATTCAGGAATATATATTCATAAAATATAAGTTCACAATCAGGAACTCTAAAATTTATAATCGATGCTATGTATGTACGTTTTTCTATGGATAATTTCGTAGAAACATATATTTTTATCAATGTTCTCACTATAAATTTACATTTTCTCAATACGATTTTTATACCCTCCACCTCCAGGATGGGGGTATATTCACTTTGTCATTCCGTTTGTAACACCTTGAAATATTTATCGGAGACCCCATAAAGTATATATATTCTGGGTCGTGGTAAAATTCTAAGACGATATAGCCATGTCCGTCTGTCCGTCTGTCCGTCTGTCTGTTGAAAGCACGATAGCGGCCGAACGAAATGAGCTAGGAGGTTCAAATTTTTCCTAAATGTGTCTTATGGTTGTAGATCGCTTGGGATTGAAAGAGGACGAAACCGGTCCAGAGGGAAAAATTTTTCCCTCACAAGTACTGAAAATACCCCTAATATTTAGAGTATTTCAGCATGTTTTTTGAACATATTAGCTTGTATTTACTTGATATTTGCAATTCGCATTACCTCGACATTCTTTAATCTACTGGTAATACTGTGGAATGCACTCCGTGGTGGAGGGTATATAAGATTCGGCCCGGCCGAACTTAACGCCTTCTTACTTGTTTATTCTCATATTTTCTGAATATGAAAACGTATTTTCTGATTATGAGTTTGGATTTTCTGATTAAAAACTTGTATATTTCATTATGAATTGGTACGTTTCTATTATGAATTAATTGTTCTCAATGAATTATGATTTATATATCTCATTATGAATTAAAATGTTCTTATTATAAATTTACATTACCCATTATGAATTTATATGTCCCTAATATGAATTTACATTACTCAATATAAATTTGTATGTTCCGAATATAATCTTGAAAAGGTGTAGAGTAAAATATTTTGTAAAATATTTTGACAATAACATTCGTTTTTAATTTCTAATATGACAGTATTGAAAAAAACACACCAGTTATTAAATGTTGATATTTTAAACCAGATTGAACATACCTATAAATAAATTACTTTTTTCCGGGAATTCCCGGGATTCCCGGGAATGAAATTTTTCATTCCCGTTTTCCCGGGGAATGAAAAAAGTCCGGGAAACCCCAAACCCTAATCTTTAGTCAAATTTAACGAATATGGCAAAATTGATTGGCTGTATTAAGTTGAATCCGAAGCCAATTTCTTTGCGTAATGCTCCACCTATGCTGTAAGTGTTCCTAACTTAAATATTACGTGGTGTATCTAAATTCGGGATCCATGGTCCACTTCATCAGTAAGTGAAATAATCCATGATCTGCAAAATTTAATCCAGATCCGATGTAATATGAAGGATTTAAAAAGATAATATTGAAAATTTGTGGGCCAGTTGTATTTGGAAACATTGAGCCATATGGTTCAATTTTTTGGTAGGTATTTCGAGAGTAAATATAATATTATGTGGAAAATTTGACAAAGATCCGATGAAAAATGCAGATTTGACAGTGGTAATAGGATAAATTGGACGGACATTTGTAGCGGGGGCTATAAAAACACTTGGGGGGTTGTACCATAACATGGACCATTATAGTTCCCTTTAGGCATTCCTAGTGGTAATGAGACATGATCTGCAAAATTTTACAAAGATCAGATGTAAGATATAGGTTCTGGAGCGGTAATAGTGTAAAATGGGGGGACCATTTGTACGGGAATTGTGCCAAAATATGGACACATATATTTGACTTTAATAGTAAGTATTTCTAGTTGAAATAGAGGGGTACTACTAAAAATGGTAGCCCATTTGTAAGGGCGCTACATTAAAAAGTGGGCCCATGCAGATCACTTTCAAAGTAGGTATTCTTAGTTGAAATATAACATGATCTGCAAAATTTGATAAACTTCCGATGTAAAATGTGGGTGCTAAATGGGTAATAATAAAAATCGGGGCCCATTTGTAAGGGCGATACGTTAAAAAGTGGACTCTTATAGATCACTTTCAAAGTAGGTATTTTTTACTGAAATATAATATAATCTGCAATTTTTTTATTTTTTTTTTATTATTATTTAATTTCATAAGTTACAATTGATAAAAAGTGCCTCAGCGCCTCTAGTGCATTATTGAGGCTATCTGACAACACAAATTCAAGAATAATATTTACAAAATATAATATAATACATTAAAATTAAAAAAAAAAACTCATATCATATAAGAAACATTTCAATGTTCTGATAAAGATAATCCTTTGAACGGTTTTTAAAAACAGAAACAGTTTGAGAATCTTTCAATATTTGCGGCAAGTTATTGTATTCAACGATACCCATGTGTTCAATTCTTTGTTTGGTGACTTCTAATCTACACCTTGCAATATATAAGTTTGAGTTCCTTGTTCCTTGTGTTGAAGTTGTGTTGAATTCTGCTAAAATTAATGCTATGGTATCCAATGTTGTTTATCACTTGGTATAGCGATAAAGTTGGATGCAATCTCGGGAGATTAAAAACTATTTTTAAATAATTGTTTTGCAATATTTGTAATGTTTTTAGATCTAGGTTCTTTTTATATCCATATATGAGTGCCAAATAATTAACGTGGCTTTGAACAAGCGTTTGAAAAATAATATATTTAGATTCTAGGTTTAGCTTATTTTTTAGCTTATATAAAATACCAACAACAGGTGCAATTTTTAATCTAAGTTGTTCAATATGTACTTTCCAGCTTAGATTTTTCTGTAAATGAATCCCCAGGTATTTTATACTAGATACTTCAGAGACCTCTCTACCATCCACAAAAATCTGGCATGGAGTTTCGCCTTGATGTGATTGTGGTCTAAACCTTATAAATTTAGTTTTCGTTGCATTTAATATCAATTGATTTAATCTGGCATATTCTGAAATTAAAGCTGCGTCCCGTTCAACAAAAGTTTTAGAACTAAATTCTGTTTGTATGGATAAAATATGCATAAATCGTCGGCATACATAAACAATTTTCCGGTCAGTTCAAGGTTATTGATATCATTTATATATATTTTAAATAACAGAGGTCCCAAGACACTACCTTGTGGAACACCGCATATCACATCTCCCATTGAGCTTTTACTTGAATTTATTTGGACGTACTGTTTCCGGTTCTTTAGATAATTTTCCAGCAATAATAGTTCAGTATTTTTAATACCATAACAAGACAGTTTTTTTACACAAAATGGAATGATCGATCTCGTTGATCATAAAAATGATCGAAAAATCATAAAAAACTCCCCCAACTCCGGAAAAAACACGGTCTAACCCATCACATATGTAATTCAGTACATTAGTAAACGCCTCTTCAGTCCCACATCCTTTCCTAAAACCATATTGGTTCGCAGACATCAAATTTTCATTTCCATGTATACTGAGAGCTGAGAACACAAAATCTTTTCAAAAATGTTGTCAACAACAGAAGGCAAAGATATCGGTCTAAATTTGTCTACTGTATTAGTATTAAATTCTTTGGGAATCGGAATGACTTTATGTATCTTCAAGATATCCGGGAATATAGAAGTATTTATTATGCTATTGAAGATTTTTGTCAAGTAAGGACTTAGTTCATCTAAACATTCAATAATTGTTAACGGCATAATTCCGTCAAAACCTGTACTACTTGACCTTTCCATTCTAGTTATTATGTCACAGACTTCGATATTAGTGACATTGCCAATGTGAAATGAGTTGTGGTGATCGCGCAAGGTTCTAAATAAATTAAAATTGTTAGTAGGATAAATAACAATTTGTTGTTTCAGATTAAACACAGATTTTACAAAATATTGATTGAACTTTTCAGCCTTCAAGCAATCGTGAACTATATGTTCACCTTCATCATCCACTAGATCAATTTCTGGCTTATTTTTCCTACCAAGTGTTTCGTTCAAAAATTTGGGTTGATGCTGAAATCTGGACACATTTACCAAATAATGCTTACGCATTGCATCTTTGGAAGCTATTTTGACAATCTTGCTTATTCTTTATCAAGATCCAATGATTTTTTATAATTGGATCCAATTATATATTTATTTATTTATTTCAAGGGCCCATTAATGCAGAAAAAAATTGGACAAAACTGCAACAGAAAAATTACATGGAAAAAAATCATTTTAGGGGTATTTTCAGACATATTTTGCAAATCATCATTAAACAATCTAAATTTTATTTTCGTGGGGTGACTGGAAATTGTTTTTCCATTTGCTTGAAAGTCGACACAACCTAATGTATACATGTTGGTTTTATTGACTTCTGATTTTCTACTTGTTAAAAATTTTCTTTTGTATTGAAATATCGATATGAGATTTTCTTGGGAAAACTGTTCTTTTTATATCTACTGAATAAGAGTATAGCCTTTTGAAAATATGAGCGATGGCTATTGAACATTTTTATATAATTAAACTCCAAGAGATTGCCCATAGAGATATGTTATCTTGAGCACACTCTCGTCATATTTTAATCTTTAATTTCCTGCAACCTTTTTATTAATTTATGCTCTAGCCATTTTGTACTAACTGTTTCCTTCTTCTTCGTCTTCTTTTTCTTTTGTGTGTGTGTTTGCCAGGAATGGAACGATATGAATTTGCGCTGGAACACGTCAGACTATGGCGGCATCAAAGATTTACGCATACCGCCGCATCGGATATGGAAACCGGATGTGCTGATGTACAACAGCGCTGACGAGGGTTTCGATGGGACATATCAAACGAATGTGGTGGTGCGCAACAACGGCTCGTGTCTGTATGTCCCGCCGGGCATATTTAAGTCGACATGCAAAATCGACATAACATGGTTTCCGTTCGACGATCAACGTTGCGAAATGAAGTTTGGCAGTTGGACATATGATGGATTTCAGGTTTGGCAAAAAAAAAAAAGAAAAACAAAAATGAAAAATAAAAGAAGAAAAAAGAAAAACAGAAAAAAACTGGCAACTGAGGCACCAGGGAGTACAGTAGTTTCTGTTAACAAATGCTTAAGTTGATTTTCAGTTTTATGCCACCTTTTTTGGAGTTTTGTTATTTTTAGTTGTTTTTTTTTTTGAAAACTTCATTTTGACGATTTGTTAAAAAATACCAAAAACCAAAAAGAAATTTTAAAATTTTTTCCATATTTTTTTGTTTGTTTATTGAAACCTGCTTTTTTTACAAACTCATCTCAACTGTGTCTGTTTCGACAGCTGGATTTACAATTACAAGATGAAACTGGCGGTGATATCAGCAGTTACGTGCTCAACGGCGAGTGGGAACTACTGGGTGAGTAGGTTATCTGTGTTGTTTGGAATGCTGTGCGCTGTGCCATGTGCTGCTGCAGTGTCGTGGTGCAGCGGCGGCATTCGCAGCAAAAATGCGAAATGACTCCCTTTTTGCAAATCAAATGAATCATGGCCACCACCACCAACACCACATATAGCTCTAGATATACTACTACTACTACTCTACTTACTCTCATAACTAACTATACATAAGCGTATGTAGTAGGTACTCGTACTTAGCCACAGCGGAGACATGCAGTTGTTGTTGTTGTTGTGTTTCCGTTTCCCATTTTGTGAAGTGAATGAAAACCCCCCGACCAGAAAAAGAAAAAAACTGACACCGACCCCCACCCACCAAAAAACGAAAATACACACATATACACTCCCACATACTACACACACTCGGTGTGTGACCATAGTCCTTGTAGTCCTCGTAAAATGTACCGCAAAACAAAAATCCACACGGATCACATGTAACAGTAGAGTAGCCCTAGCCCGGTATCGGTATCGGTGTATATCACTAACACTAGCACTCTATGTATGGGTACAGGGACATCTGGGGGTGTGTGTTCGTATGTGTGTGACAAAGTATGCGTGTGTGTGTGTGTGTGTGAAAAATTGTAAAACATAAATGTTTGTAATGGTTGTTATTATTGTTGTTGCTGTTGTTGTTATTGTAAATGTTGATGTTTTACTGCTGTTATTAATGTTGATGTTGCTTTTAATATTAATGTACGACGACGTCTCCACACAGAGAAACTGCCGAAAGAAACCGAAGATGAAGACAACACCACAAAAAAAGTTGTATGACCAAAACGTAACGAAACAAACAATAAACAAACTTCCCCGCCCGCCCCAAAATGCTAACACGAAAAAAGAAACTAAATTTTCAAAAGAAAACAAAACAAAACACTCACAACAAAGTTGAAGACATGCACGAACGAGGGTGTTATGATAAGTGTGGTAGACAGTTTTCTCTTACAAGTCGTTGCCCCTTGGGAACTTGGAATACTCCAATTTGCTTTCCATGAACAGTTCACAGAATACCAAAAATTATTTCCTGACAATCATTTTAATTCCAATAATGCTATTAATATTGTTTTAAAATATTAATATTTTTAATGAGAGTCCTTTAACTTGATTCTTACTAGTTGGAAAAGTTTATCAAGGCTTTCTTGTTCACCTTTGTTTTATTCGCTGTCAATTATCTATTTCTGTTTCATGAGCATATCTGAAACTAAGCGTGTCCCAAAATTCACACATATGGCCCTATGCTCCACTATGGAACGAACTACTATCACATAGTAACTTCAAGAATACAGATCAACTTTGATTCAACAAATGAGTCGATTTAAATCATTCTCCATATCCGTTCGTCCGATATAAGCTGATGTATAATAGGTTGCCCATAAAATTCGATCTTAACAAAGTTTTGCACATGACATGTTTTACATCGAGAATAGGAACTGTAGGGAAGGCCAATAAAAATTTTAAATTTGAACTACCGGTTACTTTGACTTTGAAAGGTAGAATAACATTAATTTTTATTTTCAGGTTTATGTTTGACATTTGCAAAATGGGACGCTATACGCTCGAACAAAATTGGGAAATATTAAAAATTTACTTCCAAAGTAGTGAGTCTTTAACGCAAACTGCTAAAATACCTAAATACCCTAAATATTGGGGGATACTGGATGCATTTTCAGCTAAAGTCGTTTGGTTGGTTGTATTTACCTCCTATTTTAATTCCAAAAGTACAAATTTTTATAATCCATTATCACGTGCAAACGTACACAAACATCATTATTCTACATATGTTTGCCCTAAAAATTAAAAAAGTACGATTTTGGAAAAATATTTATATTTTGCGAGTCTATGCAGCCAGGTGAATGTATACACCGAATTACATGATTCTAGCTGCGTCCATTTGGTTGGTACCATTTTTATCCCCTTTTTCCCATTTTACCACCATAAAAGTACGACGTTCGGAAATCTCTTAACTTTGCGTGTCTATGCAATTATAGGGATGTACACACCAAATTTTATCATTCTAGCTGTAGCCGCTTAGTTGGTACCATTTTTGTCCCTCTGTATCCATTGTATCCCATGAAAGCACGAATTTGTAAAAACCTTATTATTTTTCGTGTCTACGCAGTCAGTGGAATGTATACTCTGAATTTTCATGACCTTAGATGTCGCAATTTTGGTTGGTACTATTTTATCCCTCTTTTCCAATTGTATTCCTTAAAAGAACTATTTTTGAAAAATCTATCTATTGTACGTGTCTACGCAATTAGAGGGATGGATGTACACACCGAATTTCACTATTCTGCTGTTGTCGTATTATGGGTACCATTTTTATCCCTTTTCGTCCCAAAAGTACGAATTTCGAAAAACCACTCTATTTTCTGTGTCTACGCAATTAATGGGATGTACACACCGAATTTCATGATTTATCTCTTTTTATCCATTATATATTTATTCCCGTCGTTCCATTGTGGAATATGAAGTCATTAGCCATTACGCCCGCTTAAACTTTTATTTACTTTTTGATGCTTGCAAGCTACAAAAGAATGTGCAAAAGTGCATATAAAGCAAAAATTAGAAAAAATGCTTAAATAGTCTAAATATTAAGGGTATTTTCAGTCCTTGTTAGGGAAAAAAATTCCCTCTGGGCCGATTTCGCCAACTTTCAATCCCAAACAATCTGCAACCATAATACATATAAAGGGGAAATTTGCTCGGTAGGGTTGGATTACGTTAGGATGAGAAAGAGGAGTCACATCAACCGGAGTGGCTGAGGGTGGCATTCATCTAGGCTTGCTAGTCGGTCTGTTGTGCGCTCCAAATTAAAAACGGAAGGGGGGAAGTAGGAGGTGCAATTTTCCAATTTTAGAACCATTCATCTCAACCTCGTGCCGTCTATCGTCCATTACTTAACTTTTCGTCGCCTGGAAATTGGAAATGTGTGGAGCCATCTATATTGACCTATTCGATCCTCTTCTGGCCTGTTCATCAGCCCTCTGGTTACCTTCAATCATACAGTATCCTGGCACCCATATGATCTTTAATTGCGCTTTGGTTGAAAAATCGTTAAATCCTCCCTGCATTCTAATATTGTTCGCGACTTGATCGTCGGTTTAATGAACACCTTAATCGATGCTTGGCAAACCGTTCAGATTCTCACGTTCCCACGTTATATTTTCTTCATCGCTTTAACGCTTTAACCTCGCACTGAAAGACAGTTCTTTTTAACTAAAATCAACACAGTGTTATGGTCCGGGAGGCGATATGATTTTTCTAAGGAGAAGTATTCTATATAGATTCCAAGATCTCTTTTCTGCCCATTTTAGGTCCATCTGTGTCCAGAGTAGGGAACAATCCACTCAAGAATCTCTGGACGGAATTTTTGTATTACCGTTCGTATAAACTGTTCTATCTGTGATACTGCTGGTTATATACTAGCCACTATTTTTTGGCGGTTCGAAATGAAATCCAATTGGATCCATTCATTCGCACTTGACCTGTATCTCCATTGGGGCGCATCTCCGCTTATGCCAAGGCAGCACATTCGTTGAACTTTTGGGAGTATTTTCATGTTACATTTAACTTCCATCGAGGTCCACCTCATTACATAAGCATAAGTCGTAATGGGCCTGACTACCAGTGTGTCATTTTTGGACCTAATTTCCATTTTGAACCAATGATCCTATGCATAAGGCCTCCCAGCATCTGTCTCCTCCGCCTTGTTGTTGATCAGACCCTTCAATTTTAGTTTCCAGTCCAGAATCACTCCCAGATATTTAACTTTCTCGGCTTCTTCCCCAGTAATATTGGATCGTTGTGAAGGCCGATCTTTCTCTTCCTTGTGAATATAGATTTCGTTTTTCTCCAGGTTTACGTTGAGACCCATTGGTCGTGCTCAGTTAAAAGATATGTTGTTGCCGAATATGTGGTTAGAATTTTTTCTCCTCAGGAGTATCGCCACATCATCTGCATAGCAAACTGGTTTGGATCCTTCTTCAGTTAGCATCCTCAGTAGAATATTTATGGTTGTCATTCACAAGATTGTCATAACTTGTCCGTAATGTTTATGTTGTTCGACCTGCATGTCACCCATCTGTTCCCTAGCATATGGTCGGACCAGTCCTTTACTTCCCGGTCTACCTCGCACTTTTCCATTTATCTGCAAATTAAGGTATTATTGTGATTTGTTGGGCATAGTAAAGGCAAATGAGAATAAAGAAAATTTGCTCATCTTCTTAGTTGCGTAAAGATAATGAGAAAATGCGGTTCTTGAATTTGGAACTACAAATTCGGACTCATGCTTCAATGTTCAATCTGAACATTATATGTTAGCCAATATGCGCCTGGACTAGACCGACCACAACAATTTTCATTTCCCTCCTTATATCTTCAAGAAATGAGATAACAAGTTTTATTAGAAAATATTTTTTAGGTTTCCCTTAAACTTAAGCTGTACCACAAGACGTAACGCCCACTCACAAATAAACATTAAGGTCTATAAATCATTAGAAATCTTTTTCCTACTATAAATGAGTAATCGGTTAGCATGCTGAACATATTTAGGTAATTTGATAAGTACGTGCGTTCAGTTTCAATAATTTTTTGATGTTACTAATGATTACTTTCGCTTAGCAACATCTGGGGGCATAGCTTTGCAACCTAAATACCAAAAAGTTGAAAATTCGATTTTTGAAAACAGTTTTATTTGCCGTTGCGGACTCCTAATATCATCACCATAAGCCATAAGGACAAGTGTAGCCTTTAAATGATCGTAATTAACGCCACATCACACCACAACATAACACACAATCACATTTTATGTCCTTATGTTCTACCCTCACTTATCATACAACCTTCGTTACTCGTCACGTGCCTCAGCGCTGTTCACTCATGAAAACCAATTTAAACTTATGTTAACAGACAACGACAACGAACCACAGATAGAGAGCAAGAGATAAACAACAAAAACGTATTTATTCAAAACAACAACATCCTGGAATCCACACAAAACAAAACAGCCATATGTTACCTGTGTCTCCGACATGGAAACCTTACGTGAGAGCGAGAGAGAAAAACTACAAAACTCATACAAATTACCATTAAAAGAAATCTCAACGCCTACAAAAAAAGAATAACACGAAAACAACAGAAAACCATCACTAGGTAATAGAAATGAAAACGGAAACGGATGTTCATATGCCATTATACTTAAAGTATTTTCATTTGATATTTAAGTTTGTGTTTTTCTTTCATTCTTTGGCTTCATTTTTAAGGAAATTCTTGGGTATTTCGAACATTGATTTTGCATTTCCGAAATGTAAATTTAAAAACTATTTTTTATTATTATTATTTTGAGTAAAATTCTTAATTGATATACTGAGAAATGCTCAACTCAGTCAACTCAGCTAGGAAAGTGTGATGGATACGTTGAAAGAATTTTAAGCATTTGATTAATGTGATGTAGATTTTTTAGTTAATGTGATGGTTTTAATGTAAATGTATTTCTTCCTCCTTGAACATTTCAAGTGAACTAAAGATTTGGTAAGATCTACTTTATTGTCCTTCCAAAGGAAGTCAGCAAGAGAAGATGATGGCGATATGACAATTTAATTTTTTTTTATTTTAAATTCAATAAATTCTAACTAAGAAATATATTCCTTTGTCCCGATTAGTCATTCATTGTCACGCGGTACGATTTTTTACCTCGATCGCTGGGATTGTTTTGAAAGTTTGTTTATGAATTCTTCTCATAAAAATAATGTATAGGTATTTTTGAAAAATTAAATAGATTATTTTTCAAAAGTTATGATCAATTTAACAATGAAAAAATATTTTTATACACTCCACGAGAGTATTATGTGTTTGTGCATTAGTTTGTAACACCCAAAAGGAAACGAGATAGACCCATTGTTAATTATACCGATCGACTTAGAATCACTTTTTGAGTCGATTTAGCAATGTCCGTCCGTCCGTCTGTCCATCTATTCTTGTAATCACGATACAGGTCGCAATTGTAGACAGAACCAAATGCAACTTTGCACAACGAAGTTTTTCGGGATAACGACGAACGCTATTTAATTTGAAGAAAATCGGTTCAGATTTAGATATAGCCCCCATACGAATTTCACTCCCGATTTGACTCTTTTCACGCTAGATACCACATATTACAACAGATTTTCATTAAAATTGTCAAAACATCTTATATTTCAACTAGAAACACCTGTTGTAAAAATGTGTTAGATCGGTTCAGATATATATATGGCTCCCATACAAATTACGCTCCCGATTTTACATTTTCCGCTGTAGAAACGACATATTGTACCCGATGTTCTTCAAATTTGGCACAACATCTTATAATCCAACTAGAAACACCTATGCAGAAAGTGGGTAAGATCGGTTCAGATTTAGATATAGCCCCCATACAAATGTCGCTCCCGATGTGACTTTTGCCGCTTTAGATACAGGTCGCAATTGCAGACAGAACCAATTGAAACTTTGCACAACGAAGTTTTTCGGTACAACGACGAACGCTGTTTAATTTGAAGAAAATCGGTTCAGATTTAGATATAGCCCCCATACGAATTTCACTTCCGATTTGACTTTTTCCGCTCTAGAAACCACATATTGTATCAGATTGTCTTCAGATTTGGCAAAACATCTTATTTTTACACTAGAAAAAACCATGGTGAATATAGGTCAAATCGGTTCAGATTTATATATAGCTCCCCTACAAATTTCGCTCCCGATTTGACTTTTTCCGCTCTATAAACCACATATTGTATCAGATTGTATTCAGATTTGGCAAAACATCTTATGTTTACACTAGAAACAACCATGGTGAATATAGGTCAGATCGGTTCAGATTTACATATAGCTCCAATAAAAATTTCGCCCCAAAAATTTCCAATACAAATTTCGGATAGACTTTTTCCGCAACAGAAAGCACGAATTTTCAGAAAATGAGATTAACACGTTATATTGGAACTGGATGAACTTATTGTGAAAATTAGTCACTATATTCCATGTTTGGATATAGCACCGATATATATTTCCGATTTAACAAATTGGACCTGGTAATATTAGCCTAAGATTAGGAAACATACAAAAATTCTTCCCGTTTTCACTTTTTTACCGAGTTGAATTGTATTCGGATAGGAAGTGGAGTGTATCATATAGTCGGCCCTGCCCGACTTTAGCCTTTCCTTACTTGTTTTTCATAAGTTAAGTTTATTCAATCGCCTGTAACTCCTGAAATACTTGACCGATTTTAATGTGATAAACCTTGTTTTGAAGGCAATATCAATTACTTTTAAAGTATTGAAGTGGAATGGTATAGCCACGTTATATTTTTAAAGTTTTTTACAATTCTATTTATTTTATTTTGATTTTCGCAATGAATACATTAATTATTATTTTTTTCAATTTTAAAAGTAGCGTTCTTAGATGTCGTTTTTAGTGAGTATGTGAGTTTGGAAGTTGTGAAATAACGGCTTAAATTTTTTACGATTTTTTTGATTTTTTTTTCAAAATCAACCAAAATGTTAGTGAAAAATCTTCAGAATGTTAAGTTTTTAAATAATAGATAAAATAATAAATTTAAAAAATAATAAAAATATCGTTTTTAGTGAGTATTTGAGTTTGGAAATGGTGAAATAATGGCTTAAATTTTTTACGATTTTTTGATTTTTTTTTTCAAAGTCAAGCTAAATTTTTGTTAAAAATCTTCAGAATGATAAGTTTTTAAATAAGTGATAAAATAATAAATAATAATTTTTAAACATAATAAAAAATCTAAGAAAAATTGGTTGATGAAAAATTATACTTTTTCGTAGCGTGCGACTGCACCATCAACAAAAATTATAAAAAATTATACTTTTATTCCATTCTCTACGTTTTCTTGAATTTTTCATTGTTTTTAGACCCCCATGTTTATAAACTACTAAACAATTACCATTCTGAAGACTTTTTGGTTGATTTTGCAAAAAAATCGTCTGTAACTCCTGAAATACTTGACCGATTTTAATGTAATAAACCTTGTTTTGAAGGCAATTTCAACTACTTTTAAAGTATTGAAGTGGAATGGTGTAGCTGCGATATATTTTATTATTTAATTATTATTTTTAATTATTATTTTTTTAATTTGAAAGTAGTCTTTTTAGTTAGTATGTGAGTTTGGAAGTGGTGAAATAATGACTTAATTTTTTTACGATTTTTTTTGATTTTTTTTTTTCAAAATCAACCAAAATTTTAGTGAAAAATCTTCAGAATGATAAGTTTTTCAATTAATAGTTAAAGTAATAAATAATAAATTTTAAAAATAATAAAAATATCGTTTTTAGTGAGTATGTGAGTTTGAGTTTCAAATAAAGATTTAATGCATTTTTTCTGATTTTTATGTTTTTTTTTTTTTGAAAAACTTTCCTATAGGTTTTAAAAAATCACCCTTTATATATATATATAAAATAAAACATTCCATTCCACTTCAATATTTTAAAATTATTACATTAAAATCGGTCAAGTATTTCAGTAGTTACAGGCGATTGAATAATCACACCTTCTTTGTTCTATTTTTTTCCAAAGAGAGGAACACATACACAAACTTTCAGAACAATCGCAGCGATCGAGATCAAAAATCGTACCGCTTGACATTGAATGACTCATGAGTAATATTTATTCCATGGTGCGTATGATTGATATTTATTTGTGCACAACTCCTACAAATAATATACAAATCAATATACAAACCGCATAGAAAATCTAAATTTGAATTTAGTTAGTCTGTATTGAGATTTATTTAATTTATCTACTGCTCCAACGTTTACCTCTTCTTAGAATATATATGTGAAGCGATGATTATTTCTCACGTTCCCATTTCTGCCTTGTCCATTAAACCATTTCACAGACACCTTTATCGCTTTAAACTCCCCCTGGAAGATAGTGTTATGGTCCTCTTCTTACAATATATGTGAAGCGATGATTATTTGTCACGTTCCCATTGCTGCCTGGTCCATTAAACCATTTCACGGACACCTTTATCGCTTTAAACTCCCCCTGAAAGTTAGCGTTATGGTCCTCTTCTTAGAATATATGTGAAGCGATTATTATTTCTCACGCTCCCATTTCTGTCTTGTCCATTAAACCATTTCACAGACACCTTTATAACTTTAAACTCCCCCTGGAAGATAGTGTTATGGTCCGGGAAACGATATGGTTTTTCTAAGGATAAGTATTCGATATAGATTCCTAGTTCTCAGTCAATTTTACATTCGTCTGTGCAACGGTGTGTCCAGTGTTAATCTTTACCTAGGCACCAGTATTACAGTTCGTATAAATTGTTCTTTCTGGGATTTTATTGTTTATATATTCCGACTCTGAGAACCCGTCAGTTTACCCACTATTTTTTCTGATGCGAAATCCATTCACCTACCGCTTAAAAGCATTTGGTCGAGATTGCCGACCTGTATCTCTATTGGGCGCAGTGACAATGGCTCCGCTGTTGCCAAGGCAGCACATTCGAGGAACTTTTTGTAGTATTTTCAAGTTGCACTTAAATTCCATCGATGTCCCCCAGACTACAGAAGTATAAGTCATAATGGTGCTGATTACGCTTGCATTAGGCCCAGCTTCTGCGGGTCTTCTCTGTCGTTTTGTTGGTCTGATCCTTCTATTTTAGTTTACGATCCAGGATAACTCCCACATATTTAACTTTCTAGGTAATTTTAATCGTCTTCTGTCATTAGCATGAGTAATATTTATTCCATGGTGCGTATAATTAATATTTATTTGTGCGGAATTCCTACAATTAGTATTGAAATATCGAAAATCTAAATAATTCTAAGAATTTAGTTAGCTTGTATTGGGATTCATTTAATTTATCTATTGCTCAAACGTTTACCTCTTCTTAGAATATATATGTGAAGCCATTTTCATTCCTTTCAACTTTCACGTATGAGTAATATTAATTAGCTGCATAAGAAAATAATCGCACATACATTTCAGAAGTAACAAATGGGGAGTTTCTCAAAATTAATGAGATATATTTCCTAGACTTGCAGAAAGGGTCATGCTGTCTATAGTCGGCTCTTCTTTGCTATAAGGGTAATGTGCATTCCAAATATCAAATAAATACAAGCAGACATATTCAAAAAACATGCTTAAATACTCTAAATATTAGGGTTATTTTCAGTAATTGTGAGGGAAAAATGTTTCCCTCTGGATCGATTTCGCCCACTTTCAATGCCAACCGATCTGCAACCATAAGACACATTTCGGGAAAATTTTAACGTCCTAGATCATTTCGTTCGGCCGATATCGTGCTTTCAACAGATAGACAGACGGACATGGCTATATCGTCTTAGAATTTTACAACGACCCAGAATATATATACTTTTTGGGGTGTCCGATGAATATTTTAAGATGTTATAAAAAGAATGACAAAGTGAATATACCCCCATCCTGGAGGTGGAGGGTATACAAATAAAGTGCGACATATGTCGGTAGTTCAGATCACCAAAATTACAAATATTGGTTCATGTACTAAGTGGCCAAGTCTATTAAAATTACTTGACTTTCACATCCATATTTTCCAATTTTGGCACATAAACCTACCACGCCAGCGAATACATTTAACCCCTGTTTCCATAAAGACGAATATGAACAACGTCGTTATAGATGATTTTTTATGATGATTTGTTGAAAATAAATAAATAATATAAAAAGCAAAGGACCACAAATTATATATTTCAAAATCCATTTGATTCTCTGATTATCCAAAGCCACAATCCCATGAAGTCGCCAAGAGGAAGATTAGCCAATTTTTTGTTAAAAGTAAAAATATAAGGCGATTTGCCTTTTTTAATCTTGAGGACATTATTGTATAAATGGCTCAGAATTTTGAACTAGCATGAATTTTCGGTGAAACTATGGAAAATGTATTTAATTCAAATATTTATCAAGTATATTTCATTCTTCACATATATTTTTTAAGTTCAAATACTAACCTTCCTATGACAAATATGAACATATATTTGTCCTATCCCTTTGTCAGCCCTTTTTCATTTAGTTCTAAATCAAATTGTCTTCTTCTCTTGACATTAAGTAGTTGCAATATTATTTTAAATCAAACTTGAAACTGCCCTCTCCAAAAACCTATTTCGTCGTTGTACAATTTTATTCATAAATTATATTCTATATATCTATATACGTTCATCGGTACGCATGAATAATATGAATTCATGGAATCATTGGAGCGTATGGAAAATATAAAATATTTGATATTAAACATTATACGTATACGTTGCCTTTGTTCTAGCCATTGTTATTTGGGAGGCAAAATTAAAAACCAAAAATCACATCCACATCACATACATTATGTGGTCAGTCATGTATGTAAATATAGACTGTAGAAATTTTGCAAATAAATTTAACTTCTATTGGCCTTTAACATGAAAGGTGAAAAGATGAATAACTAAAATGGACAAAAGAATTAAATACTACCAACCATCACATGCCAAGCAAAACAATAGTTTTTAATAGAACTTTGTTCACACATCACTTAATCAAATTGCCATTTACTAAAAATAACAAAAATCCCTCCACCCGAAATAGATTTCTCATATATATAGACAGACATTCAAAAATATAAAGTGAAAAACTATCAAAGTTTTAGCTTAGGTTTGTCCGTGTGTTTTGATAGCATAAATTCTGGAAATTTCCAATATTTATCTTTAATTTATTTTACACATAAATCCAAAACTGCTACAGCAACTCCACTTACTTCGGTGTAGGTAGCACATGAAGATGGCTGGGGACTTAGGGATCCCTTATACATATTTTTCAAGATTTTCCAGGATTTCTTTAAAACGGCAAACTTTCCACCTACTCACTTACTCACCAACCATTACGCTTCCCAACTCTTCATATATTCCCTTTTATTTACACTGGAATATTGCGGAGCCGGAAAAAAACATTTTTAGCCACATTTATCTTTTAACTTTTTGTGGCTATACCTGAAGATTATTTAACACTTTATTATTGGTATGGATGTGCGCCGGTAACTGCTACAGGATCTATGTCTGTAAATGATGGTTTTATTTTTTCTTTTTTAGGGAGAGTGGGTGTTAAAGGTTTGCGGTTACCAGGGGTGTGAGTTCGGGTTGCTGGTATTATTTCGCTTCTGTGAATGGGAGCAGTTAACTACCGCATTCAGAGAGTGGTTGCGAGGCACGATTTAGCACAGTGATTTATATTAACCAATAGTCAATTTGGTTATGGTTTCGGGATGCAGCAAGAAAGGAGAAATTCAAATTTACGTTTTTTTCTTTACGCTTCCACAACATTGATATTATTTTATTCTATGTTTGTGAGAGTAACAATTATTATTAGTTCCTTATACAAAAAAATGAAACAAAGAATATTAAAATAATTCCTTATTTTATATCTTCCTTACATTACCGTGTTTATGCATATTAATATACCTCAATCCGTTTACGTTTCTATTGCCAACATCTTTCGACATTTATGACATTCATTTTTAACATTTCCTAAATAAACTCCACTTTATTGTATTAGAATTAAATCGAATCTATAAACTAAATTGTATTCTTGTAAATATATTTACACATATATTCAGCTCTATTATCTTCCACCCTATCGTATGAGTAATATGTATTAATGGTACAGCAGAGCGTATAAGTGATATTAATGTAATTACCTATAATATTAAGTATACGCAATGTGGAGCTGCGTGGAATTCTTGAAAGTGGTACTGTCTTTATAAATTGTAAAGAAAATCAACGGAACGAGTACACTCATCAAAAAACCACTACAGTATTGATTGAGTCTACATATTTATTGTATTGGGTCTATATATTTATTGCAGAAATTGTAAAATGGCTTTAGTTCTTCTTTCCGATTTTGATGAAATTGTCCAAATATGCACTTTTATTTATATATGACGAAAAAAGCAGCATTTCCAATACTCAAAAAAATAAGAAGTATTAGATATCAGGGTGCAACGACAATGAAGTATTTTTTATAAGGTAATTAAAAAATACAAAAATATTTTTGCTAATTTCAAACAAATGTCTTCTAGTTTAACAGAAAATGTTCAAATGTTAAAAAATTATTATTAAAATATTTTTTTTTATTAAGTAAGCAAATTGCTTCCAGTTTCACAAAAAATTGTCAACTGTTGAAAAAATATTTTTTTCATATTTAATACACCGTATATGTGCCAGTTAGTTTGATAGTGGTCTAAGTCAGAAATCCAAAAAATTCAGATATGCCAATTTTTCTTTTTACTTTGATCAGATCTCTAAGAAATATTATTTTTGTCATTTATAAAAAATGTAGCGTTAAAATGACATTTCTCATATTAGGCACACCAAAATTTTCTTTAGTGTTAGTCACACTATATCCATTGACATTGATGTGTTGTGATGTAAACAAACATTTTTTTTATAAAGTCCACTTTAAGTGATTCATATAATTTGAATAATATATAAAAGGAAATTAATTGGAAAGTAAACAACAATTTCAATATAAAGTTTCTACACAGTTTCCTGTAAATATTTTTTTATATATATATACAGGGTTTTCCAACAAGAGGTGTTATTTTGAATCACCCGGTATTTCGGTAGCTGTCACTTTTGAAGCCTTTATTCTTTGACATTTGACAAGTAGAAACCACGCCATTACTAAAAATGGAACGATACACGCTTCAACAACGCAGTGAAATTATTAAAATTCATGAATGAAAATGATCCGGAATTCCATCGAAAAATCATCTTGACTGATGAGGCCCATTTCCACCTCGGTGGCTACGTCAACAAGCAAAATTGTCGCATCTGCGGCTCGGAAAACCCAAGAGTTATTGTTGAGAAGCCTCTCCATCCTCATTGTGTGACTGTTTGGTGCGGTTTATGGTCCGGCAGGGTCATTGGTCCTTACTTTTTCGAAAATGAGGTTGGATCAACAGTTACGGCGAATGGTTTGCGCTATCTGGAGATGATTATTGATTTTTTATGGTCGGTGTTGGATGGTATTGATCTGGACAACGTTTACTTTCAACAAGACGGCGCTACGTGCCACACAAGCAACTAAACCATTGCTCTTTTACGGGGAAAGTTTGCGGACCGTATTATCTCTCGAAGAGGTGATCACAATTGGCCACCGAGATCTTGTGATTTAACAACTAGCGACTTTTTCCTTTGGGGCCACGTGAAAGATAATGTCTAAGCCAACAGTCCAGGGTCGATTCAATACCTCAAAGATAGAGTTCGTGAGGCTATCGAGGACATAGGGCAGCACTTTTCGATTTGGTTATGGAAAATTTCATGAAATGGATATGGTCCTGTAAGCGTGGTCCTGGTGGCAATTTGGCTGATGTTGCCTTTCATTGTTAACGGCATACCTTTCTCTTTATTATGAAATAAACATCCGATCATTTATCTAAAAAATTTTTCTTTGAATACCAAAATGACACCTCTTGTTGGAAAACCCTTTATATATATCTATTAATTTTTATAAAATATGATAATAAAATATTATTAAATATTACTATTGCGAGTAAAATTGAAATGAAGAAGTGGTCTAAGTCATCCTCTAGTGGTTCCCTTAGAGGTACCAACGTTGTCGATTTTCTATAAAAGTTCGATATAGTAGTAGGATATTCTAGGAAAAAATAACTGTCACATATCGTTACCAAAATATAAAAAAGACTCAACTAAAATTTTTTGCAAATCAAGATTTTAGGTTATTTTTACCAAGCACAACAACTTCGGTCATAATAAACCAAAATATTGATTTGCAAAAAAACGTTAGTTGAGTTTTTTTTTATATTTTGGTATCGATATATTCTTATAAATTTACAAGCAAATGTCCTCTAGTTTTACTGAAAACTTACAAATTTAAAAAAATATATGGGCATTCCACGACAAATCGGACAGATCAGAAACAAAATATTTTTGAATTCCTCAATTTTTAGTACCCACTAAAAAACACCCCCTGGCATACTTTGAGTTTTTTCTGATTACTCGATAAAATGATATAGCTTCTTTAAAAATCGTTAGATGGTAGTTCTTTTTTCAGTCTTTTGCTCATAACATCGTCAATAATGGTCCGAATTGGATATTCTTTTTTTTAGTATTTGAGACTTTTTTGAAAGTAGGCCTATAAAAATTACTATGTTTTTTAATTTTTCGAAAATTTGGAAAACCAAAAAAAATGTTATGATGTGTATAGTTGACCTGTTTGATTTTAATGTTTTGTATTATTGTCCGGCTTAAGGTCTCAAGTAAATAAAAACAAGATGTTGTTTGTTTATTATTTTATTTTTCAATTTTGTTCCCGATATTTCGAACGACTTCGTCGATCATCCTCAGGGGCGTTACACTAAACAAATATACATAAGAATAACAATCAATATACAAACAATTTTTAAACAATTAATAGTTATAGTTACATTTTAAAAAACAAAACGATCCTTCCACTTTCACAAGTTTTTGTCAACTACTGTCCGTCTTTCCTATTCTTGTGTATGATATTTCTGTATATGTGTGCGCATTTGTCTGTGTCTGTCTTGTAATTTAGTCTCTTTTCAGTAGGAACGTCCGTAATGTAGAGCATTTCTAATGTATATCTCCTATGGTAGTTACTCTCTTCTGTTAATATGTCTACGTCGTCAAAGTTGGGTGTGTGTCCAGTTAGTGCACAGTGGGCTGCAAGTGCAGTTTTTTGCTCTAATGGTTTGTCAAGTGCTTTTAGGTCAGATTTATGAGAAGAAAGTCTAGTTTTTAATTTTGTCTTTGTAGTACCAACATATACTTTATAGACAAAATTAAAAACTAGACTTTCTTCTCATAAATCTGACCTAAAAGCACTTGACAAACCATTAGAGCAAAAAACTGCACTTGCAGCCCACTGTGCACTAACTGGACACACACCCAACTTTGACGACGTAGACATATTAACAGAAGAGAGTAACTACCATAGGAGAGTGCTTTTAGGTCAGATTTATGAGAAGAAAGTCTAGTTTTTAATTTTGTCTTTGTAGTACCAACATATACTTTATAGACAAAATTAAAAACTAGACTTTCTTCTCATAAATCTGACCTAAAAGCACTTGACAAACCATTAGAGCAAAAAACTGCACTTGCAGCCCACTGTGCACTAACTGGACACACACCCAACTTTGACGACGTAGACATATTAACAGAAGAGAGTAACTACCATAGGAGAGTGCTTTTAGGTCAGATTTATGAGAAGAAAGTCTAGTTTTTAATTTTGTCTTTGTAGTACCAACATATACTTTATAGACAAAATTAAAAACTAGACTTTCTTCTCATAAATCTGACCTAAAAGCACTTGACAAACCATTAGAGCAAAAAACTGCACTTGCAGCCCACTGTGCACTAACTGGACACACACCCAACTTTGACGACGTAGACATATTAACAGAAGAGAGTAACTACCATAGGAGATATACATTAGAAATGCTCTACATTACGGACGTTCCTACTGAAAAGAGACTAAATTACAAGACAGACACAGACAAATGCGCACACATATACAGAAATATCATACACAAGAATAGGAAAGACGGACAGTAGTTGACAAAAACTTGTGAAAGTGGAAGGATCGTTTTGTTTTTTAAAATGTAACTATAACTATTAATTGTTTAAAAATTGTTTGTATATTGATTGTTATTCTTATGTATATTTGTTTAGTGTAACGCCCCTGAGGATGATCGACGAAGTCGTTCGAAATATCGGGAACAAAATTGAAAAATAAAATAATAAACAAACAACATCTTGTTTTTATTTACTTGAGACCTTAAGCCGGACAATAATAAAAAACCAAAAAAAATTAAACTTTATTTTTTTTATTGTTAGTACTCTTCGATTTTCTAGAAAAAACATTATTTAAACATCTATTTACTCTGTAAATTTTGAGGCTTGGTAGAAAGTGGGCCTATAAAAATGAGTATGTTTTTTTTTGTGTTTCCAAATTTTCAAAATATTGGAAAAATTAAAAAACATAGTAATTTTTATAGGCCCGCTTTCAACCAAGCCTCAAAATGTACAGAATAAATACATATTTAAATATTTTTTTTCTAGAAAATCAAAGAGTACTAACAATTAAACAAATAAAGTTTAAATTTATTTGTTGTTTTCAAAATTTTCAAAAAAATAAAAAAACATATTAATTTTTATAGGCCCACTTTCAACCAAGTCTCAAAATTTACAGAATAAATAGATGTTTAAATAAAAAAAATCGAGAAAATGGAAGAGTACAAACTAGTAAAAAATTAGGTTTTCATTTAAAAAATCAAAAATTGTATATAAAAGCATTGTGAATATTTTTTTCAATATTTTTTCTCAAAAGTACTTCAAAAAACAAACATACTAAAAAAAGAACATCCAATTCGGACCATTATTGACGAAGTTATGAGCAAACGACTGAAAAAAAGAACTACTATTTAATGATTTTTAAAAAAGCTATATCTTTTTAACGAGTAATCAGAAAAAACTCAAAGTATGCCAGGGGGTGTTTTTTAGTGGGTACTAAAAAATTTAAAAAAATGGAGGAAATCAAAAATATTTTTTTTCTGATCTGTCCGATTTGTCGTGGAATGCCCCATATATATCTTTTTTTTAATTTTTTCTCATTTATTGTATATATTATTTTCCTATTTATTTGATAAAAAATACAACTTCGAATTTTGTAAAATAAATTAAATAGTGTCACTAAGGTTCGTCATAAGTTTCATGATGGTTTTCATCGTTCTTAAACAAAAACAATTGCAAACGTGATTGATGTCAAAATTAAAAATATAAAAAATAAAACCACTTGTTCTAAGCTGGTTTCTAAGTAGTTGTGGATGTTCCCGACTAAAATGAATTTTTAGTTTGCATTCTCTCAAAATATTTCGGAATTTTCTGGACACTTTTCGTGTCAATGCAACCAACACTGTGGGACAAAAACAGATTCTAATAGAGGGGGTAAAAAAGAATCTACGTGTTTCAGCGTTTTGAAAATGTAGTCAAATTTGGTGTAGAATATTTTTCACACTCACACCACCTCCCTAAAATTCACTTTTGTGGGACAGTTTACCACCATGTTTGAAAACTGACAAAATTAACCCTACCATGAATTTTAAGTTTTGACTTATTTCTGGCAGTTTTGGTGTATTTTTCCATTCACTTCACCTCCCCAAAATTCACTTTTGTGGGACAGTTTACCGCCATTTTTGAAAACTGACAAAAATTAACTCTAACATGAATATTAAGTTTTGACTTATATCTGGCAGTTTTCCTGTATTCAGAGACTTATAGTCTAGTCTAGTATTTTTGTAGAATATTTTTCCCCGTTAAACCTCTGTTTTATGGGTGTTTTTTACTCTTTTGCCTTAAAGGGACCAAACATACCCCTATATTGAGAAGTTAGAGGTATCAAATGTTCCACAAAAATATTCCTCGTGGTGTTGTCAGTAATATTGGTGAACACATCATATACTTAGTTCTTAAGAATCACAAAAATTTTCTGTAAAATTAAAGGCATTTTTTTTAAATTATCAAAAATATATACATATTTGTAACTCATAACAAAAAAATTGAAATAATAAGAAAATATATTAAAATAGTTCTTGTTAAGGTGTGACAATTTTCTGTAAAACAAAACAATTTTTTTTCTGTAAAAAAACAATTTGCCACAAAAAGATAAAAAAATTCAAAAATTTCCTTATAATAATAATAATTTATTTTCGATTAGAGCGCCCCGGTAGTCGAGTTGGTAGCGTGCTCGACTATCAGCGTGGGGGTTGTGGGTTCGATTCCCAACAGAGGCTCTGGTCTGTCGCTGCAACAACTAGCTACAATGGTCTTAGTCACCCGGCTCAATCCCTGGACCCAAAATTATAATATAAATTTACTTTGTATTGTAATTCATAATAAATAAATAAATAATAAAAAATTCGATTCAACCTACTATCTACAATTTCTTATTTTAAAAAATCTGAAATGCAGCTTTAATCGCCATATAAAAATTTAAAAAATGTGTGATAACTTCACATGGAATTACTTACATTTTCGCCCTTTTTACTATTTAGTTTCATTGATTATTAGAACCAAATGTCAAGCCAGAGGAGACTTTTGAAATATGATTTTAATTCGATTGTTTTTCAAAAAGGGCACAAAATTATAGTTATATTTCCATACAAGCCAAGCTATAATAGGCCTGTTTTGTTCTTTATGACTGGACAACTGAGCTGCGATAAAAAATCCTAAATAAAAAGTTAAAATTTCACTCAAAACAATATTTTTTAAAATGTTCGATACCAAAAAAATCGATGTGTGTATGAAAACAAATTTTGAGTTATTAAAGTTGGACTTAACCTGAATATTTATCAAGTATAAGTCAGATTCTATCTATATCTATATATCGAGACTAAGTCCAAATACATTTTTTATACACCCAAAAGGAAGGGAGATAGAAGGGATAATTATACCGATCGGCTTAGAATCGCTATCTGAGTCGATTTAGCAATGTCCGTCTGTCCATCTATTGTTGTAATCACGATACAGGTCGCAACTGTAGCCAGAACCAAACGAAACTTTGCACAACGAAGTTTTTCGTGACAAGGACGAACACTATTTAATTTGAAGAAAATCGGTTCAGATTTAGATATAGCCCCCATACGAATTTCACTCCCGATTTGACCCTTTTTACTCTAGATACCACATATTTTAACAGATTTCCCTCTAAATTCGCAAAACACCTTATATTTCAACTGGAAGCACCTGTGGTAAATATGTGTTAGATCGGTTCAGATTTATATATAGCTCCCATACAAATTTCGTTCCCAATTTGTATTTTTCCGCTTTAGAATCCACATATTTTAACAGATTTCCCGCTAAATTCGCAAAACACCTTATATTTCAATTGGAAACACCTGTTGTAAAAATGTATTAGATCGGTTCAGATTTATATATAGATCCCATACAAATTTCGCTCCCAATTTGCATTTTTTCGCTTTAGAATCCACATATTTTAACAGATTTTCCTCTAAATTCGCAAAACACCTCATATTTCAACTGGAAGCACCTGTGGTAAATATGTGTTAGATCGGTTCAGATTTATATATAGCTCCCATACAAATTTCGTTCCCAATTTGAATTTTTCTGCTCCAGAATCTACATATTTTACCAGATTTTCTTAAAAAATTGACAAAACATCTTATATTGAAAATGGGTCATATCGGTTCAGATTTACATATAGCTCTCATACAAATTTCGTTCCCCCAGAAACCGCGTATTTTCAGAGAATTTCTTAAAATTGAGCATAACACGTTATACTTCAACTGGAAGAACTTATTGTGAAAGTTAGTCACTTCATTCCATGTTTGGATATAGCCCCGATACAAATATTATTCTCGATTTGACAAGTTGGGAAATATACAATGATTAGGAAATATACAAAAATTCTTCCCGTTTTCAATTTTCTACTGAATTGAATTGTATTCGGATTGAAAGTGGAGTGTATCATATAGTCGGCCCCGCCCGACTTTACCCTTTCCTTGCTTGTTTTTAATTTATATTGTAGTCGGGGACAAAGTAAAAAATTAAATTTTTATTAACGTTTTGTTATTGCAGCTTACTATCCCGGCATAGAAAAAGATAATTTTTATTTTTTATTTTAATTTTTTATTTTAATTTTTTTATTTTAAATTCCATTTAATTTAATAATCTATAAAGCCCATTGAGGACTACACATTAATAGAAATAATTTACAATTTTAACTAGATGCATAGAATGTCCTTAAAATTTATAAAGGGCAAAAATTTTGTGCAATGGTAACTTAAAGTCGAAGCCTTCAATCGTTTGAATCTCCATCTCATCTTCGAAGCCATAAGTTGCGTACAGATAATCGAAAATCAGAAAGGGCTTGCATCGTATGAGGCAGTGGTTTTCCCAATACAATTGCCTACAAAACTGTCTTTCGTCAGCAGATTGCAGCTCTCTTCTCCTCGGCTTTTCCAAAAACTCCATCAATAACTACAAAATATACCACCTTGCTTTTCTAGCACAAACTGTCTTCTAATTGTTAACACATCTATGACTACATCTAAAATTGCATTAATTGCAAAAAATCAATATGACAGCAATCATTTGTTTTTATTTTTTGATTTCCACTTCAACATTTATTGCCACTTAACTTCGGCGACTGGCAGCTGTAAGCTGCATCAATCACCACTACCATGCCACGCCACAACTTCTAACTCGACTTCCACGACTATTTCTACATGTTACTCATAACTTTCAACTTGTCTCTACTTCCACATCAACTACTTTATCGCAACAATCTCAATAGTTTCTAGAGTTTCACATTTCACATACACTGCCGTAGACGGTTGCTTCTCGTACACTCTTCCATCATAATCAAAATCGCTGAAATATGAAATAAACAAACGAATCGAAACGAAACGAAAACCCCCCATCATAAAACTGCACACTCATATTTTCAACAACTTTCCACTACTTTACGGTTCCATGCATTCACAACAACATTGTCCGCCTCTGCAGAACATTTAGAAAATAAATTCAAATCCGACCAGACCATACCCGACCAGACCAGTCCAGACTAGCAAATGAAACAACGAACAACCAAACGTTCTTACTCTCCACCGCGCGTCACACTTTTCTTTCGCTTATCCAGTGTTCTCACCCTCCCACATCAACTTTCGCATAAAGCAAAGTATTATTACTCTACACCTAAAGAAAAGAAAAAAAAAACAATAACAAGAGCAAAAATATATTGTAATCTTGAGGAATTTTTTTTGGTAACACAAAAAATTCACAGCATACAATTGGGCGCTTTAACTTTACAAGACCGAAATAGCCGCCTTAAATGTTTCACTATGTAAAAGATAATATGACGCGATCTGAATGAACGCTATACACGTGAGATTCCACACCATTGCTCGCATATAAGCGGAAATCATATTTTTGTGTGTAGTCACTCCTCAGCTTGAGTGCTCAAAAAATATGATTTCTACTTAGAAATGTTGTGTGTTAAAGGTAAGCTTGTATTAAGTCTAAATTTGGCCGCTGGATTTTTTTGGAAGCGTCAACTCTTGTTTCAATTGCTCGACAAATTGGGAGATATTTTTTCAAAATGGGCTTTATCGAACAAATCAACAAACGATCGATCATCCGAGCATTAGTCATGTAAACAAGTAGCTAAAGTGCACGTTGTACAGGTTTGAAGTTAACAACACCCCTCTAAAAGCATGCAACACTTTTTAGACAAACTAACTGAAATAAGTATACTATTAATCATAAGCTTTACAATTTTTCCCTACAATAAAAATTAAAAATAACTTAAGCTAAACATTATTTATTCTTATATTTATTACTCATATTTGAATATATTTTTACTATTTTTAATGTTACTGCTATTAACTGATTTTGCTAATAATTCTACACAGTACTAATATTACAAAGCCGATATACTTCTGGAGTTCTGCTGATTAAATTTAAATTAAATTTCAGATTACTATCACAAAAACAAAAATATCATTTGTTATTAAAATTGTTTTTTCCTGTAAATTTTCAATTTTCCTGTGATCATAAAATATTGACAAATTTTCTATGTTCCAAACCTGGACAATATTTTCCATAAATATAATATATAAATTTGATTTGGAATGGTAAAAACAAGAATTTTTCAGACGAAAAAATAGTATATAAATATAAATATATATATATAAATCATCATATAATATGGTATCGCAAAAAAACATAAGTTATTTTTTTTTTCAATGCATATTCTTTCACTTCAAGAATGGCGTCAAGACATTCGCAAATCAAGTTTGATGCACTTAGAGCCACGGCAACAAGTTTCGACTTCCATTAAAACATGTCACTACTTCCATACTAAGGCGCACGGACCGAAATATTCGAATATTTTTAACTTTGGCAAAAAATATTGGAATTTATTATTCGAAAAGAAAAAATACATATTTTTGAGGTTTACTCAACTAGTCAAAACAATTTTCCTGTCAAATATATTAAGACAGTGTTTTACAGGACAATTGTGAATTTTTAGCGCAAAAAACTAAAATTATCAAATAATTATAGATTATTTTTTAAATATTGAAAATTATTTTTTGAATAAAAAAAAATAAATTCATACTAATTCGCTCGTAGAAAATTTTCCGAAGTTCCTCAGATTTTATGAAATTTGGCGAACGCGTTTGTTATTGCAAGATGTATGTATGCACTTTTGTGGGACAGTTTACCACCATTTTTGAAAACTGACAAAATTAACCCTAACATGAATTTTAAGTTTTGATTTATTTCTGGCAGTTTTGGTGTTTTCAGAGACTTATAGTCTAGTCTAGTATTTTTGTAGAATATTTTTCCCCGTTAAACCTCTGTTTTATTGGTGTTTTTTACCCTTTTGCTTAAAGGGACCAAAAATACTCCTATATTGAGAAATTAGAGATTAAAAATGTTCCACAAAAATATTCCTCGTGGTGTTGTAAGTAATATTGCTTAACACATCATATACTTTAGATTTTCTTAAATATTGAGATTTATTTTTTGAAGAAAAAATAATAATTTCATACTAATTCTCTCGTAGAAAATTTTCCGAAGCTCTTCAGATTTTTATGAAATTTGGCGAACGCGTTTGTTATTGCAAGAGGTATATTAGATTTTTTAAAAGTTTTGAAAAAATGATTGTCGTGATCCATAAAATAGATACATATTGAGGATTACTCAAATAATCATAACATTTTTTCTGTCAAATATATTATAAAAATTTGTAAAGGACAATTGTGGATTTTTAGCGTAAGAAACTAAAATTAAAAAATAATTTTAGATCTTTTTTCAAAAACTATTGAAAATAATTTTTTGAAAAATATTGAAAATTATTTTTTTAAAAAACATTTAGAATTATTTTTTAAAAAATATTAAAAATTATTTTTTTCAAAAAAATATTGAAAATTATTTTTTTCAAAAAAATATTGAAAATTATTTTTAAAGAAAAAATATTGAAAATTATTTTTGAAGAAAAAATATTGATTTTTTTGAAGAAATAATATTCAAAATTATTTTTGAAGAAAAATTATTGATTTTTTTGAAGAAATAATATTGAAGATTTTTGAAGAAAAAATATTGATTTTTTGAAGAAGTAATATTGAAATGAAATTTTTTAAGAAATAATATTGGAAATTAATTTTGAAGAATAAATATTGAAAATTATTTTTTAAAAATATTGAAAATTTTAACTGGGATATTGTCCTGGCTCAAGACCATTCTGCAACTATATTTAATAGAATGCAAATTTATTTACAAATGGCATGGTGACATTTATTACTTGGCGTCAGACTTGACATGGTCGTCGAAATCGTGATCTGTGCATAAAATTTCAAAATGTGTCATTTTGTAGAATTTCGCCAAATTTTCTATCTTTGTATATATTTTTATCCTATACTCTTTGTATTTCCTCCCTCACTCCCCTTGAGCCTCAACATTTATTCGTTTGTCTTAGCATGTCCTTTTACGTTTTTTTCTCGTCTTATCTTGCCTCATGGTCTTAAGCCATGGATTTTGGGATTTTAAATTAAGTTTTCCTTTCATAAACTTCATTAATGCAGAAATAACTTGTAAAGTGCAAATTGTGTAAATAATGCGGTTTGCGTAAAAGGGAAATTGTGGAGCAAAAAAATACAAATACTATAGCTTTGGGAATTCAAGAAATTAGAGCGGCATACCCCATGCGTAGGTACATTAGGATAGATCGCGAAAATAAATCAAAGGCCCTGAAAACATCTCCAAAAATCAAATTTTTGGGGTTAGGCCATTTTTATATTAGGGCAACGATATGTAAGCATTTGTAATACTAAAATTTCCCTGGTGTGGCTTAAAATTATTGTTTTACAACATCCCAGCCTAATGTACATTCTCGTACACGGATGTCGTTACCCTAATATAAAAAAGATCTAACTCGTAATTTTTGAAAAATCAATTTTTTTTATTAATTATGACCGAACTTGTCGCGTTTTGGTAAAATAACCCAAAATCTCGAAACTATGAGTTAGGTATTTTCGTATATTAGGGCAACGATATGTGAGCATTTGTATTACAAAAATTTCCCTAGGATGGTTGGAAATTATCGTTTTACCGCAACCCAGCCTAATGTAAATACTCGTACATGCATGTCGTTACCCTAATATAAAAAAGATCTAACTCATAATTTTTGAAAAATCATTTTTTTTATTAATTATGACCGAACTTGCCGAGTTTTGTTCAAATAACCCAAAATATCGATTTACAAAAACTATGAGTTAGGTCTTTTTTACATTAGGGTAACGATATGTAAGCATTTGTATTACGAAAATTGCATATTTGTGCAATTTTCATTAACAACAGATACGAATGCATAGACAATTTGCAAATAATTTCTGTTTTGCAATTGAGGCACAAAGGACTAGCATGAGAGAAAGGAAGGGCACACAGCCCCTTAAATACACAAGACTATGGCAACAAAGTGGTGCAGACAATTCTTTCACATCCTCTACTCAATTAACAAAATTAAAAACACAAATACTTTGAGCGGCAGAAAGCAAGAAAGAAAGAAAGAGAGAGAGAAGAAACTCAACCTCAACTGGAAATAAATAAACAAAAGATACCAGCCAAACATACCGAAACAACTGCATGGGAATGTGTTTAGCAGGTGGTGCAGCAGCAGGGAGTGGTGGGGTGCCTCTTCATAATGAACCGAAATACGTTTGCTAGCCTAAAAGCATACTACACTTTTTGTGTTGACTGCTTAGCCTAGAAGTATACTTCAGAAGACGGTTTTTTTTTGGCACACAACAAAGTAAGCAAAGCTCTTACGCCTCTTTATTAGCAAAACAAATGTAAATAGAAACAGGGAGCAAAGAAGAAACTGTGCAAAAAAGTGAACATTAAAGCCGTCCCAATACTGGGGAAAAACTTGAAATTTCGAAATTCAGTGGTGGGAGGCTCAAACCTGAAAAATTTAGAAGGTTTTTGTTTAGACCCTCCAAAAAAACAAGCAGGAGTGAAACTAGTGAATTTTTATGCAAATTTCAGACTGGTTGCTAATGCGAAAAAACACTGTATTTCGTGTGACAATAGTGTGGCCCAAAAACAAAATACGTGAATCTTTTAAAAATATTCTAGATTGTGACAACGAAGTCTCTGCATAGTCGCCATGCGAAATTTCAGCAAACTACTACCATGAGAAGGCGACACATTTTAATTAAATTTCTTTACTCCAGTATAAAACCATAATACCCTATGTCGAATATGTCTGTATTTTTTCATAGCCTATCTAGAGTCTATTTACGATACAAAACACCAGCTGTATATAGCCTTTTCTAATGTATTTTATTGCTCTAAACTGGAAAACGATACTAAAATATATTTTATAAGTTTTATTAAAATTCCAATATTCGTCGAAGGTAGCTCTAATACTTGAACTCTTGAATTAAATTAAGGGATAGCACGAGGGCTATAAATTACCCAAAGCGATTTAGGAGCATTCACCAAATTTTGGGAATTTAACTTTGGAAAAATTTCTTTATTTTTTATTATTTTTCTAAATTTATATTTTCATATTGGAGTCCCTTGTACTTACTCTACAACAACTAGAAACAAATTAATCTCGCTTAATTATTATAAAATATATTATAAAATATATTGGCTTTATCGCTGTCCATTCATGAACTAGCCAGTCTTTTACTCTTTGTAGACTTTAGAATATTTAAAAAACAAATAGACTTTGGTTTTTGCCTCTAAAATTTTAAATTTTGAAAAATTGTTTTATGTTAAATCTCCATATTCAAAGTGATGCGCGTTCTACGTTTCAACCTTTGGTTGGTACTATTTTTATCCCTTTCTACTTGAAATTAGAAATTTCATAAAATCCATTTATTTCAACCTAAATTCCTGATTTCAGCTTTAACACTTAGCTGGTACCATTTTTATCCCATTTGGTACACTTTCCCCTGAAATTCCTGATTTCAGCTTTAACACTTTAGCTGGTACCATTTTTATCCCATTTGGTACACTTTCCCCTGAAATTCCTGATTTCAGCTTTAACACTTTAGCTGGTACCATTTTTATCCCATTTGGTACAATTTTCGAAATATATATTTATGGTGAGCATATACACTATTAGAGTGATACACATACCGTATTTCACGATTTTACCTTCGACACTTTGGTTGGTACCATTTTTATCTCTTTTTAAAAAAAAAAGAAATGCGCCTACGTAGTCAAAGGATTGTACATACCGAATTTCAAAATTGCAGCTACAATAATTAGTCGGTACCATTTTCATCCCTTTTGGTACGCTCTTCCTTTAAATGTACAAATTTCGAAAAATCAATTTATGGACCGCATCTTCATCTTCAGAGTGATACATACATATACCGTATTTCACGTTTCTACCTTCAACACTTTGGTTACAAATTCAAAAAAAAAAAAATGCGCCTACGTAGTCAAAGGATTGTACATACCGAATTTCAAAATTGCAGCTATAATAATTAGTCGGTACCATTTTCATCCCTTTTGGTACGCCTTTCCTTTAAAAGTACAAATTTCGAAAAATCAATTTATGGACCGCATTTCATCTTCAGAGTGATACATACATATACCGTATTTCACGTTTCTACTTCCAACGCTTTGGTTGGACCAATTTTATCCCTTTTCTATCTCGCGCACCCCTTAAAAGTACAACATTTTGAAAATTCAGTTTATATTGCTCGTCTAAGTAAAGTAACAATTTCGAAAAATCCATTTATGGTGCATATCTATATCTGGTACCATTTTTATCCCTTTTTGCACCGCTCACCACTTAAAAGTACAAATTTCAAAAAAAAAAAAAAAATTTACATTTCTCGTCTAATAGGAATGAACACGCCAAATTTCACGAATTTAGCTGCAATACTTTGGTTGGTATCATTTTTCTCCCTTTTTGTCACGCGCACCCCTTTATAGTTTAAAAATGCATTTATATTGCGTTTACATGTGGTCAGAGGAATTTACACACCGATTCGATTACGATTCTAGCTGAAATAATTTTGTTGGTACCATTTTTATCCCTTTTTGTCCCGCTCACTCCTTAGGAGTACACATTCCAAAAATTCAATTTGCATTGCTCGTCAACGTGGTCAGACGAATGTAGACGCACAAGAATTTCACAATTTTAGCTTCAATGCTTTGGTTGGTACTATTTTCATCCCTTTTTGTACCAATTCCACTTAAAGGTATACAAATGCGTTTATATTGTCCTTCCATGTGGTCAGAGAAATGTACACAACGAGTTTAAAGAATATAGCAACATTTGTACCATTGGTACCATTTTCATCCCATTTTGTACCGCTCACCCCTTAAAAGTACAAATTTCGAAAAGTCCATTTATGTTGCGAGTCTACATCGTCAGAGGCATGTGAAAACCGAATTTCACGATTTCAGCTAAAACTCTGTGGTTGGTACCATTTTTATCCCTTTTCGTACCACGTCCACTTAAAATACAAAAAAAAATGCATTTATGTTGGGCTTATATGTGGTCAGAGAAATGTACACAATGAATTTAAAGATTATAGCAGCATTTGTACCATTGGTACCATTTTTATCCCTTTTTGTACTGCTAACCCCTTAAAAGTACAAATTTCGAAAACTCCACTTATGTTGCGAGTCTACGTCGTCAGAGGAATGTGAACACCGAATTTCACGATTTCAGCTAAAACTCTTTGGTTGGTACCATTTTTATCCCTTTTCGTACCACTTCCACTTAAAATACAAAAAAATGCATTTATGTTGGGCTTATATGTGGTCAGAGAAAAGTACACAACGAATTTAAAGATTATAGCAGCATTTGTACCATTCGTACCATTTGTATCCCTTTTTGTACCGCTAACCCCTTAAAAGTACAAATTTCGAAAATTGAATTTATACCGCTCGTCTACGTGATCAGAGTAGTGTACTCGCAAATTTCACGAATTTAGCTACAATGCTTTGGTTGATACCATTTTTATCCCTTTTCGTACCGCTTCCACATAAAAGTACAAAAATTAATTTTTATTGCGCTATGTGGTCAGAGGAATGTACACAACGAATTTCAAGACCATAGCAGCATTTGTGCCATTGGTACCATTTTTATCCCTTTTTGTCACGCTTTCTCCTTAAAGGGACATATTTAGAATACAAATGCATTTATTTCTAGCTGTTGGCGTTTGTCCAGGACGACGATTCCATGTTGATGTTTTTTTGCCCCATATTACCCCCTAAAATTACGAATTAAAAAAATATTTCTTAGTAATCTAATCTAAAAATTCGCTTTCCAAAACTGTTGTCTGGGCGTTAATCCATGACTCAATCTGTCAGTCTCTCAAAATATACAAATTTATACATTTACATGCCAGAAGCACGCTGAAATTTTGCTGGACATCGTTATCATAGTCTGAATTATTTTTACAAAAATATTTGTTTGTTTTTGGGACACCCGTATATACAGCATTTAAATATACAGTGTTTTTTCCCCTATTTGTTTTTTTTTTTTTGTCTGTAATTCCTGTCTGCTGTGTGTCCGTTTCAGTTGGATTTTCAATTAATTCTAAATGCAATTGATTTGTAGTTTCTGTGTACTGGGTCCGGGATCCAGTGCTGCAAGTGCACTTTGCCATTTGGCAACTTGCAAATTGTTTGATTGTTAAAATATTCACTGGCGTTTTTTTTTTCAATCTTATTGTTGTGTGAGTGTGTGTGTCTGTAATGATACAATGCCAAAGCCAATCGCCGTCCAATCAATTGTACATTTTCCGCTTGGCACCACATAAATGACACAACAATTTCAACACAAAAGACTGCAAAGTGTTGAAGGGGAAATGGGGCAAAATGGCAAAAGCAGGGGTCAGGGGATCCAGAACAAAAAACACGAGGGCATGCAGGACTAATCATTTTCTGCTTCGGATTTTTTTTATCGAAAAAGCTTTAATAAGGACTTTAAATAATGTTTAACAAAAAAACAGGGAATAATTGGAAAATTGACAACAAATATTCTCATTTTTATATATATTCTCCAAAATATATATTTCATACTAATTGCTTAATTGTTACTATGATCTCTATATATAAAATTGAAAACAAATATTTCGAATTTTTTATATATCCTCTAAAATATGTTCCTATATACTAATTGCTTAATTGTTATTATGATCTCTATATTTATAAATATACCTTAATAATTTCCCCTAAGCTTCTCTCCTTTACTCCCCCTTATTATCTTATTCCTACCCCTCTTTTAATGGCATGTCATATCCTTTCTTTCAACTTCTTCTTCTTCGTCTGCTACAGTTCGTATATGTACAAAACTTAAAACATAAAACATAAAACCAACCAACCTAGCAACCAACATTCATTCATTCATTTCATTTCGATTGCATTCAAAAAAAGGAAGCGAAAAAAATTGCAAATATATATTGAACATTTATTATTAATGTCCTTGTAATTGTTATTAATTTCCGTTTGTTTTCTTCTTCCGTTTGTGTGCGCGCCGCCGTGCCCGCTTATTTAGGTGTTCCTGGTAAACGTAACGAAATCTATTACAACTGCTGTCCGGAACCGTATATCGACATAACATTTGCCATAATAATACGTCGTCGAACATTGTATTATTTTTTTAATTTAATTATACCATGTGTACTGATAGCATCGATGGCTTTATTAGGTTTTACACTGCCACCGGATTCGGGTGAAAAATTATCGCTGGGTAAGTACAGAAACATAAAAATAAATAAATTAATAAATAATTTAAAATATATTTTATTTTAAAAGTTTGCTCAATCATGAAAAAGAAAATCACTTAGAAAAAATAATACGCCAGAGGCTCATATTAATATTAAAATTTCTTTCGACACTAATGGAACGCAAAAACACATTCAACTGATTTCCTAAAGAAATATCTTAGTATGTGTAAATGGGCCGTTAAAATTTCAAATATCATCCAAATAATAATTTTAATTAGTTTTGAATGTTTTCTATTTGACATTTGTAATTATAGATGGAAAAAAATTTAATAAATTTAGTTTGTGAATTTGATTATTACCCATATCAGTCCCAAGCTCTACAGTGATGCGTTACCTAAAAGCCAAGATGTTAGCATAGCATACTTTTAGGATGAAAGGTGCCCTTAGCATTATATACTTCAAGGATGAAAATTATGAAGAAATTCTGCTCAATAATACATCATATTAGTGTTAAAAATTCATTAGAGACTTAACTTTGCTTACTTACACTGTGCAACATTTTTGAAGTCATTTCAAAATAACCATATACGGACACCGCTATATGATAAAAGACCAAAAAAAAAGACCCGTGTTTTTTTTTCCCCAAAGTCATGCACTTTTTTTTTATGGGCCCCCAGAGATTTGAGGCCTCGGTGTAATTTTTGGAAAAAAGTGATCATATTCTCAGGCTCATATCTTGCAAACCGTTCGGAATTTTGATTTACTCTCTGAGGCAAAGTTCTAGCTCTTGTCATATATAATCAAAAAAACTTCTTCAACTTCGTCAAAATCGCAAAAAACTTAAAAAAATTAGATTTTTGTTAACCTTTTTTCCCCTGTTCTGGTCCATAGGTAGCAAACCGCTGAAAATTCAGGGAAACAATCAACTACAAAAATGTACCTAAGATCTCAATAAACAACTTTCTAGAACATATGAACTTCCTAGGAATTATTCTTAACACCGTTTAGGTAGCGCTTAGGTAGCCGCAAAATTGAAAAATTTCCCAAAAATTAGATTTTTTTCCTTTCACTGTGCAACATTTTTGAAGTCATTTCAAAATAACCATATTTTATATGTTCACAATTTTTGTTCTTTATGACAAGAGCTAGAACTTTGCCTCAGAGAGTAAATCAAAATTCCGAACGGTTTGCAAGATATGAGCCTGAGAATATGATCACTTTTTTCCAAAAATTACACCGAGGCCTCAAATCTCTGGGGGCCCATAAAAAAAGTGCATGACTTTGGGGGAAAAAAAACACGGGTCTTTTTTTTGGTCTTTTATCATGTAGCGGTGTCCGTATATGGTTATTTTTTTCGTGTTGCACTGTGTTACAGAAGGAAAATTATGAAGAAATATTCTGCATAAAATTAGGCTCAGTAAAATATCAAATTAGTGTTAAAAATTCTTTCGAGACTTAGCATACTTCTAGAATGAAAGTTATGAAAAAATATTCTGCATAGTATAAAGTTCAATAATATATCATATTAGTGTTAAAAATTCTTTTGAGACTAATCGTGAAAAAAATCGATCAGTTGTATTTTTCAGAAATATCATAGCCTATCTACATTTTAGCATTGCATACTTCTACGGTGAAAAGTGATCTTAGCATTGCATACTTCCTGGATGAAAGTTGATTAAAGAATATTTAGGGAAACAAATCTAAAATCACATTGCATTTAAAATTGCATATTTTTGGATGAAAATTGAGTAAGAAATGCTATGCATAATATTAGGCTCAATAATGGACGTGTTTTATTTACAAACAAACGAATTTCCCATTTAACAGTCGAATAAAGTTGCAGGGACTTTGTAACTTAAAATTTAAGTTATTGGCATTGTAATTTACACGAAAAGCGGGTAGTTCTCAGTGAGAGACAACTATATACAAAGGCATTCGATTGCATTTATAAATGAGATAAGTGATAGTAATATTATGCTTAGACATTTTATTGCACTTTTGAAAACGAGAGAAATAATACAGAGATTATGGGATCGTTTTTAGTATTTTCCATACAACGAATTTAAAATAAAAGAGTTAAGCCAAACTTATAAAATTACAGAGTTGGTAATATGTAAATAAACATAAAAGATGAATTATGATGAACACTTAAAAAAAATGTAAAGCTTTTAGAAATTTCAAGAAATGGCTATAATTACAGAGAACAGCTAACCAATTACACCAGAAACAGTTCATAAAGACAGATTAACATTTTTGAACAAGAATTATGTCGGTAAAGCAACGAGCGGGTAATAAGAGGACCCGATCAATGTTTTATTACAATATTTTTTCTTATAAAATGAAATTTTAAAAATTAATAATTTCTAGGGTAATTTGTTAGATCTTGTAGTAATTAGCTGTCTTCAGGAAAAATCGGCTATATGTAAATGTTTTATTATGTTTTTTTACAAAATACATTCAGTATGTTGTAATTATTTGAAACTAAGTTATTTTTGTAATTTGTATACCCTCCACCTCCAGGATGGGGGTATACTAACTATGTCATTCCGTTTATAACACCTTGAAATATCGACCTGAGACCCTACATATATACTATATATATATATTCTTGAAAGTCATAAAATTCTAAGACGATCTAGCCATGTCCGTCCGTCCGTCTGTCCATCTGTCCGTCTGTTGAAAGCACGCTAGCATCTAAACAAAAGGTGCTAGGACGTCCAAATTTTACCAAATGTGTCTTATAGTCGTAGATCTGTTGGGATTGAAACGGGGCGAAATCAGCCCAAAGGAAAAAAAATTTTCCTCACAAGGACTAAAAATACCCATAATAATGTTTTTTTGAATATGTCTTTTTGTATTTGCTTGATATTTGGTATGCGCATTCCCCTTATAGCAAAAACGTTCACCATAAAGCGATTCTTATTTGTAGGGGTGAAATGGGGCAAAAAGGGATACAAATTGTACATATTAAACGACAACAGCTAGAAACACGAAATTCGGTGTGTACATTCATCTAATTGAGTAGATACATAATATAAAAGTATTTTTTTCAAATTCGTACTTTTAAGGGATAAAATTGGAATAAAGGGATAAAAATGGTACCAACCAAACGGCTGTACCTAGAATAATGAAATTCGGTGTATACATTCCTCTAATTGCATAGACAAGTAAAATACACGGATTTTTTAAAATTCGTACTTTTTGGGATTAAAATGAAAAAAGGGGATAAAAATAGTACCAATCAAATGACCGCAGCTAGAGTCATGAAATTCGGAGTATACATTCCTCTGGCTGTGTAGACACGGAAAATAAACTGATTTTTCGAATTTCGTACTTTTTGGGGTCAAAATAGAAAAAGGGGATAAAATAGTACCAACCAAATGACCGCAGCTAGAGTCATGAAATTTTGATTATACATTCCTTTGACTACGTAGACATGAAAAATAAAAGTTTTTTTCCAAATTCGTATATTCAAGGGATACAATGGGAACGGAGGGATAAAAATGGTACCAACAAAACGGCTGTACCTAGAATAATGAAATCCGGTGTATACATTCCTCTGATTGCATAGACAAGTAAAATACACGAATTTTTCGAAATTCGTACTTTTTGGGGTTAAAATGGAAAAAGGGGATACAAATAGTACCAACCAAATGACCTCAGCTAGAGTCATGCAATTCGGAGTATACATTCCTCTGACTGCGTAGACACGGAAAATAAACGGATTTTTCCAAATTCGTACTTTCAAGGGATATAATGGGAACGGAGGGATAAAAATGGTACCAACAAAACGACTACAGCTAGAATGACGAAATTCAAATTGCGTAGAAACGTTAAGGGGGTAAAAAGGGTATCAACCAAATGGGTGCAGCTGGAATCATGGAATTCGGTGTATAGATTCCTCTGACTGTATAGACACGCAAAATAACAAGTTTTTTTCCAAATTCGTAATTTTTCTTTTACGGCAAAAATTACGCTGTCTTCTCCTGCTAGTTTATAATTAGTTTATAAAATAAAGCAAACATTGCCTCTTAAGTGTCAATAAAAATAAATAATAAATAGCAGGCGCATAGGTTTTTATTAAAATAATAAAAACGAATCAGGATAAACTTGTAAAAGAAAACGCATTGATGTAATAATAATCAATCATTTATCAAATTACTTAGTCTATGCAGCAAAAATTTTGTCGAAGAATATTGTATTTTTGTTCTGGTGTATTTTTTGCTTTCTAAACTCGAAAGCGATATTAATATTTAATGGATTTCAATTTCACATACAAATAGTGGCTTATGTTTTTTTGAAATAATCTTTTTTGCTGGCACGAAAAAGAACTCATAAGAAAAAAATTTAAAGTTATTTTGTTTTATTTTTTAATAACCGACATTAAACCGAAGAAGAGAATGTCTATATGCTAAATATCTATGGATACATGTGGCCTCATTGTAGACGGAAACATTTTTTTTTTTTTCGAAAAATCTCAACTGTCTTGATTGAATTCTGTATTGGGTCACGAAAACAAATTGCTGCGGTCACACCCCAATGAAGATTGTATTGTTTAATAATGATAAGCAAAATATTAAGCCGTCTGTGAGCTAAATGCTCCTGAAAACACCTCTAAAAGACCTTTGGAAGAACTTTATATACAGGGTGGCTGGTGAATGCTGCTGCAATGCTGCTGTTGAAGGAGTTTTTCTTTGCAGAACTGCCTCGAAAGTGAATACAATTCAACACTGGGTGGTTTCAACAGGATGAGAGAAATGTTGCGAAAGTTCCTACCCAGCTGATTTCTACAAACTCGACATTTCGTTGGTCCCAAAGTCTCCTGACCACACTGCACCTATCTTTTTCTTGTGCGGTTAATTCAACAGGAATTTTATAAAACAAATCAAAAAATGGGATGATTTAAGGCCTTGCATTCGAACAACAATTGAGAGAATTCTTACTGCAACTCTGCAGGAAGTAATGATCCTACGGGAAATTGGTGGCAATTGATATAAACGTACCTAACCTTGGATAGGTCGATATGAATATATCACAGAACTGCTCCCAAAGTGTGAAAAAATTGTCAATTCACTTCTCATTTCTTATATATATTTAAATAAAAGTTTTGTATATTTTTATACATACAATAATATATATATAATGGAATTTTAATAAAAATAGATGCAAATTCCGAAAAATATCTTCAAATACCTAACATATTCATTAAAGAATATATCTGAGAGATCAGTGTCAGCATTATGGATAAATGGACGCAGTTAATCCCTCTGCCAAATATTGCAACAATTTAGATACTATTATACTATAACTTTCAAATAACAATTCTTTGATGTCTGTTTTAAGACTAAATTCAATAATTTCCAAAAATTTCACCAATAAGTTACTCTAAGACTAGAATCAACATTTATATTAAAAGTCTTTTATATATTAAAGGTACCTTCACCGAAAATCGTAATTTTAGTATTTTTAATTTACCCATTAAATATTTGGAATGGCTCAAAATGCTTCAATGCAAATAAAAAATATATTTTTAGGTCTCGAACATAACTTTTTTTTGATAGTCTTATTATAACGTTAATTTAAAATGGCCCTGGAGAGAAAAATAGAGATGTGTCGTAGAGTATAAGAGAAAGGGGATAAATTGAGCTATATACATTTAGAAACAAAATTGGAAAAAAAGTCATCGCTGATAAATTAATTGAAGGCCGTTGCTGGGAGTAAGCGTGCCGGGTTTGGTTGTTCATGCTGGCCGAAATAAGAATTCGATTTTCCATGTTTCTTCAGTCATACAATTAAAAAAAGTGGAGTTTATTTTTAATCAACCGCTTAAAAATCCTTTTAACAATAATATAATTATTCCACAGCATAAAATGGGGCTCAAGCAAAATCCATAGCATAGTTTTAGGGATTTTCCAAAATGTCCATTTTATTTAGTTTTCTTTTTGCAAAAATATGTAAAACAGAAATAAACCCACAAATACATCTCCTCTTAATGGCATATTAAAATGCATTCCATGGCAGTTTTAGCATAAAATCTCTGCGCTTTAGTTTCTGTTTGATGCCTGCCAGCGTGTCTTGCCTGTCAACTAAGCGTAAAATGCATTTTCTAATCCCTCATACTTTGGGCGGGTGTCTATGTGTGTGTGTGTGTTTGCACATGATTCGCAAACACAAACTTGGAGATACATTAATTTAAATCCACTCAAAACTCAAACAGCAAATACGCATTCGTCCACCACCTCACCACACACGCCCCACCATGCCGTTCGCAAAACTGAAGCTGTCAGCAACGATAAAGTGTGGGGTGTCTTAGAGCACATCACAGAGATGATCCACTCGACACAAGGGCCAGGCCACCGCCAGTTGTTTTTAGGTTGTTTTGGCCAAGGGTGGGGGGGTTGGGTACGTTGATGAAGGGGTTACAACGCAAGACGGTTGTACGTTTCCCTCAGTGAGTTTGCAGAAATTCCGTGGCTGCTTTTGGATAAGTTTTTTTTTTCTTGGGAAAAGCAAACAATTTTGACTTAGAAGGAGGCACTTAGAGAAAGACAAGTGCACTTGTGGCGATGGAAGGGTAAAATAATGCTGTGAATTTCAATAATCCAAAGGAGCATATTGATTTGAAGTTGTCTTTAAAGCTAAGATCTAAAGATGTATGATGTTAAGAATTTAAAAGGAAATGAGGAAGAAATGTGTTGATTAATCTTTCGATCTTAATGAAGATTCAAAGAAACTTTGGAGTAATTAACACACAAACTAAGAAAATATAAATATATCAAAAGACGCCCAAAAGTATGCACTATATTTTTTGGGAGCATTTTTTTCCAAAAAAAATTCAATTTATTAAATTTTATTTCCAACGAACATCAGATCAAAGTTTGTAGAAGAAATTGAAGGATGCAAATAATTTTAAAGGAAATAGGAGAAACGCGTTGACTAATCTTTCGTTATTTTAGCAAAACGGAAGATAAAAAATATAGAAATTACCACTCAAACTAAAAATATCTCCAAAGGCGCCCAAAAGTACGCACTAGATTTTTTGGGAGCAAATTGTTCGAAAAAATTTGCAATTAGGATTTATTATTGCCAACAAATATCAAACAATATTTTTTAGAAAATAATGATGGATGCAAAGAATTTAAAAAGAAAATATGATGAAATGTGTTGATTGATCTTAAAGATTCAGAGAAACTTTAGAGAAATTAAAAACCAAACTAAGAAAATATAATTATCTCCAAAACGTATGCACTAGATTTATTGGGACCATCCAATCTAAAATTATGAAATTAAAAATTATTCAACGACAGGAATACGTTATTTATTTTGTTTTGAGTGACATAACTCAGGCTGAATTAAAGCATTGAGGGCACCGTTCGTTTTCAGCTTATTCTTAATAACACTATGGAACAAGAAATATAAAAATGTTGTGTCCTAGACCTAAAAAATACTTCTTGATTGCACACTGAGTCATAAAATATAATATAAAAAATCAACACAAATTATATTATCGTTGAAGTTACCTTAATATTTGTATTCTCATTTTGGAAATATAGGTCCGATCACAGTCGGCTATATTTCCAAAATAAGGAAATTATTTCATTTTCACATAGCATCAGTAGTCTCCATAAAATTGAGATTTTTTCGATTGTTTTGCTGGCACGATAAAGCAACAAAATAACAAGTGTTGTGAATTTCACTTTCACATAGAAACAGTAGTTGAGGAACTTAAAAAAAATAAAAAAAATAGTTGTTTTCTAAAAAATCAATAAAAAATAATAACAAGTAAAAACGGCGTTAAGTTAGGCAGGGCCGAACTTTATATACCAACCACCATAGATTGTATTCCACAGAGGCTGTCGATTTTTGTAATATTACAGGAAAATGTATTTTTTTAATATAGCCAAACCAAAACAAATACAAATAATTTTATAAATAAATAAATATAATATTTTTATTATTTCAAGCCACGCTTATAAGACAAGGCTGCCAATACGTTTACACTATATATATCGAAATAATACTTCAAGTCAATTAAAAAATAAATATTCTTATATTTATATTTTCAAAAAGCTTAAATAAATATTGGTATGTAATGGGTGCTACAGTTGGTTGTATTTCCATTCTATTTTAATTCCAGAAGTAAAAATTTTGAAAATCCATTATCTCACGTACATAGTGCAAAATAACTTAACTTCATGATTCAACCAATTTTGCTGCAAAAGTACGAATTTGGAAAAATCTCTTTATTTTGCGTGTCTATGCAGTCACCGAATTCCATGTTTCTAGCTGCGGCCATTTGGCTGGTACCATTTTTATCCCCTTTTTTCCAATTTTACCCCCTCACCTGTTTTTTCCTGTACCCTTGAAAGTACGAATTTTGAAAAACCTTTTATTTTTCGTGTCTACGCAGACAGAGGAATGTATACTCCGAATTTCATGACTCTAGCTGCTGTCATTTTGTTGGTACTATTTTTATCCCCTTTTTCCATTTGAACCCCAAAAAGTACGAATTTTGGAAAGTTCTTTTATTTTACGTGTCTACGCAATCAGAGGAATGTATATATCGAATTTCATTATTCTAGGTGCAGCCGATAGGTTGGTACTATTTTTATCCCTCTATCCCCATTTAACCCCTTAAAAGTAAGAATTTAGAAAAAATACTTTTATATTATGTATATACTCTATTAGAGGAATGTACACGCCAAATTTCGTGTTTCTAACTGTTGTCGTTTGATAGGTACCATTTTAATCCCTTATTGTCCCATTTCACCCCCTACAAATAAAAATCACTCTATGATGCCCTTTTATGCTATAAAGGGAATGCGCATTGCAAATATGAAGTAAATACAAACAAATATGTTCAAAAAACATGTTGAAATACTCTAAATATTGGGGTATTTTCAGTCCTTGTGAGGGGAAAATTTTTCCCTCTGGGCCGATTTCGTCCACTTTCAATCCCAACCGATCTACAACCATAAGACACGTTTAGGAAAAATTTGAACCTCCTAGCTCGTTTCGTTCGGCCGCTATTGTGCTTTCAACAGACAGACGGACATGACTATATCGTCTTAGAATTTTTCCACGACCCAGAATATATATATTTACTTTATGGGGTCTCTGATGCATATTTCAAGGTGTTACAAACGGAATGACAAAGTGAATATACCCCCATCCTGGAGGTGGAGGGTATAAAAAAGGGGGAGAAATTTTTAGTTTTATTTTTTAAAAGCTAGAAAATAATGTTTTATGAAAACGATCTATGAATAAATATAGAACTTATGGTCATATTTATAGACGCACAATAATCAAAAAATCATGATTTTTAAATTTTAAGTAAAATAGTGAGAAACCCCCTTTGTAATCTAAATGACATAATGTATAGTTTCATTTCATCATCAAAAGCTAGCATTTTATTTGAATAAGATTTATGAGTAAAAGTAGAAGCTATGAACCATATTAGATAAGTGATTTAAAAAAAAACGCTGATTAACTTGACTTAGTCATAAGTGAAGACAACACGTACTTCCACAATTAGAGCCTTAAATTGTACATTTATCTAAAGATTTTCTTCAATTAGGTCAGACACTATAAAATAAAACTTAATATTCTCTTATTTAATTCACAAAGGGTAGTTAATCACAAATTTAGAAAATCGCGATTTTTTTAAAAAATCGTTTTCGTCTACAAAGGAAGCCACAACTTTTACATTTATCCACAAATCTTTCACATGTGGACACTTGTTTCGTTATTAAGTTAGCTACTAAAAAATTAAACACAATATTTTTCCGAATTTTTTTTTTGTTCCAGAAAAATATATTTTTTCAGAAAAAAATTAAGAAAACAAATTTCTCAACTTTTTGGAAAGTCTTCCTAAACCACAGTTTCTATGTGAAAGTGATACTCGCAACATTTGTAGCCATCATAAATGCCTTTATTTGACATAAAAGGAGATGTTATCGGCCTTATATTTCCGAATGAGAATACAAATATTAAAGACACCTTCGCCGCTAATTAGAATATAAGTATTTTTTATGGATCCATTAAAAAATTTCGATTAGTTCTCTGAGAGAGTATTATATCCGAGGCCCCATGATCTGAGCACATATTTGTATGGGCACCCCAAAATAAGAAAAACAAGTAAAAACGGCGTTAAGTTCTGCCGGGCCGAACTTTATATACCCTCCACCATGGATTGCATTCCACAGAGGTTGTCGTTTTTCGTAGAAGTGCAGTAATATTACAGGAAAATATAATTAAAAAAATATATATATAATATAGCCAAACCAAAACAAATAGAAATATTGAAAAGTTAATTTTATAAATAAATATAATATTTTAATTATTTTAAACCACGCTTATAATGTAATGATACCAATACGACAATTCAAAAAATAAATATTCTTATATTTATATTTTAAAAAATATTTTCAAAGCCATAAATATTGGTAGATAGTGGGTGTTACATTTGGTTGTATTTACATTCTACTTGAAATCCAAAAATACAAATTTTGAAAATCCATTATCAGACGTACATAGTGCAAAATAACCTAACTTCATGATTCAACCAATTTTTGCTGTAAAAGAAAAAGTACGAATTTGGAAAAAAACTTTTTATTTTGCGTGTCTATGCAGTTAGAGGAATATATACACCGAATTCCATGATTCCAGATGCGCCCATTTGGTTGGTACCATTTTTACCCCCTTGACGTCTCTACGCAATTAGAATTTCATCATTCTAGCTGTAGTCGGTTAGTTGGTACTATTTTTATCCCTCTGTACCATTGTATCCCTTGAAAGTACTAATTTCGAAAAATTCGTCTATTTTCCGTGTCTACGCAGTCAGAGGAATGTATACTCCGAATTTCATGACTCTAGCTGCGGTCATTTGATTGATACTATTTTTATCCCCTTTTTTCATTTTAACCCCAAAAAGTACGAATTTCGAAAAATCGGTTTATTTTCCGTGTCTACACACTCAGAGGAATGTATACTCCGAATTTCATGACTCTAGCTGCGGTCATTAGATTGGTACTATTTTTATCCCCTTTTTCATTTTAACCCCAAAAAGTACAAATTTTGAAAAATCCGTGTATTTTACTTATCTATGCAATCAGAGGAATGTATACACCGAATTTCATTATTCTAGGTACAGCCGTTTGGTTGGTACCCATTTTTATCCCTCTATTCCTATTTAACCCCTTAAAAGTACGAATTTGGAACAAATACTTTTATATTATGTATCTACTCAATTAGAGGAATGTACACACCGAATTTCGTGTTTCTAGCAGTTGTCGTTAGATATGTACCATTTTTATCCCTTTGCCTCATTTCACCCCCTACAAATAAGAATCACTTTATGGTGCACTTTTTTTCTATAAGGGGAATGAGCATAATATCAAGCAAATATAAACAGACATATTTAAAAAAACATGCTTAAATACGTTAAAATATTAGGGATTATTATGGGTATTTTTAGTCCTTGTGAGGGAAAAATTTTCCCCTTTGGACCGATTTCGCCCCATTTCAATCCCAACCGATCTACGACTATAAGACGCATTTATGGAAAATTTGAACGTTCTAGCTCCTTTCGTTTAGATGCTAGCGTGCTTTCAACAGACGTACAGATGGACGGACGGACATGGCTAGATCGTCTAAGAATTTTATGACGATCCTCCCCCCATCCTGGAGGTGGAGGGTATAAAAACGCTGATTAACTTGACTTAGTCATAAGTGAAGACAACACATACTTCCACATTTAGAGCCTTAACTTGTACATTTATCTAAAGATTTTCTTCAATTAAGTCAGACACTAATATTCTCTTATTTAATTCACAAAGGGTTGTTAATCACAAATTTAGAAAATCGCGATTTTTTTAAAAAATCGTTTTCGTCTATAAAGGGAGCCAGCCACAACTTTTACTTTTATCCACAAATCTTTCACATGTGGACACTTTTTTTCGTTATTAAGTTAGCTACTAAAAAATTAAACACAATATTTTTTCGAATTCTTTTTTGTTCCAGAAAAATATATTTTTTTCAGAAAAAAATTAAGAAAACAAATTTCACAACTTTTTGGAAACTCTTCCTAAACCACTGTTTCTATGTGAAAGTGATACTCGCAACATTTGTAACCATCATAAATGCCATTATTTGACATAAAAGGAGATGTTATCGGCCTTATATTTCCGAATGAGAATGCACATATTAAAGACACCTTCGCCGCTAATTAGAATATAAGTATTTCTTTCATGAATCCATTAAAAAATTTCGAATAGTTCTCTGAGAGAGTATTATATCCGAGCCAGTTTACGTTTTCTCATTTTCGATAACTCGAAAGTTATCGAAAATGTTTAACTGATCTTTTTGTTTATTTTTTTTCAACTAAAACTTAAAGAAATTTCGATAAATAAGACAATTATCGAAAACCTTTTTTTAATTTTTTCAATTTTACCACATTTGACAGAAAATATATATATATTTTTTTAATTTTTTAAACTTTAAACTCCGATAATTTGATAACTGTGAGGGTTATCGATAACATATAGACTATTTTTTTTTTCTTAGTTTGAAGCCCTCTTTAAAGAAATATTTTCAGATCTTTTGGCCTCTGATATCATACTCTTGCCTAGATGTCGAGTTCATAAGGCCAAAATACATTCGAAGCTATTATACATTAGGATGGGTCCCGAAAATAAATTGCAGCGGTCACCACCCAGAAATGAAGATTGGATTGCTTAATAATAATCAACAAAATATTGCGTCAAGCCAGCTGTGAGCTAAACGCTCATGAAAACACCTCTAGAAATCGTGTTTTCCCGTCAATTTTTTTTTTGTGTTGCAATTTTGCCCAATTTTTCTGAATTAATAAACCCTTGGAAGAACTTTAAATACAAATTTTTATTCTTGTCTTTGAATAACTCATTGGTAGAATTATTGGCCGTTTATATTGATTTTTTGTGGGTTTTCAAGGTGACAGCTTAAAACTCATATTTCTTAGAAACATTTTGTAAGAGGTGTAGAGGTGAAAAATAAGTAGGAGGAATCAATACCTTTCGAATGATGTCTAAATAATGAAAATCGGACGAAAAATGACGTCACTGATTCCACTTTTGTTTAATAATTTAATGCAGGCGATGATTTTCACAGCCAAAATGTTCAAACACTTTTTACAAAAATAAACGCTGCGAAGCCAATTTCATTCCGATGTTCATCATTTAGGCATCATTCGAAAGGTATTGACTGCAGCTATTTATTTTTTATAAAATACATCCACCAAATACCAATAAGTTTTCAGTAGTCACTGTGAAAATCCACCAAAAATACTACAATCGTCAAACAATTCGACCAATAGGTTACTTAGAATCAAAATTTATATTTAAAGCGCTTTCAAGGGTCTATTATTTCAAAAAAAATTGTAACAATTGTAATAAAAAAAATATGCTGGAAAAAAATGATTATTAGGCTTATTTTCAGGAGAGCTCAGAGACGGCTTGATCTAGGAACGAAATATTTTGCAAATCCTCATTAAACTATCCAAACATTATTTTCATGGGGTGACTGGAAATCGTTTTTCCATTTGTACGGAACTCCACCCAGCCTATCATACATATCCCTTAGGAACAAATGTTGTTGCACAGAGTAATTAGAAGCCCGATACCGAAAATCCTAACTTAGTCAAATCGCTTGATATTGGTGACCAGAATAAACCGAGAGTATGCTATAGCAATAGATTGCTAAATATCCCCAAATGTATGCTATGGTTTTAGCTTATGCGATCACATCGCAAGTTTTAAATTATACCAGCAAAAAAGAGCATCCAAAAAAATTGAAAAACACTCTAATCTTGTGATTCGAAAATTGTGAAAACTGGACTCTTCACCAACGAATTTAACATGGGGTTCTCATAGAAGGAATGTCCTTTATTTTGAAACACATAAAAATTACTTTTTAAGATGTGACAAAGAATCCACTTTTTCACCACTTTTCATTTCTATTTTAAAAAATCCGCAGCTAGCATAAGTAGAACAGCGGACCTTCTGGTTGTGGAAGTTTTCCAAAAGACCAACTTCCTAAAATGGATTTTGGGATGTGACCAAAATATGCTTCCTGTGGAAGTATTTTCAAAAATTTTGTGCTGGGTATATCCTGAAATCTTCAACTTTGCACTTTGTCATTATTTTTTCTCAAATCTTTGATTGTACCTACAGGTAGATAGCTCCAACAAGCTTTTCAAGGTTTTAACTAAAATCATTATTTCAAACCCCAAAAGTAGGCAACATTCATTAACTAAAATTCAACTAATAAATCTTCTTTGTAGAGATTTTTACCAAATCCTAAAGAAATACATGGATTCGCATGAATGACTTGCTAAAGCACCCCAACAGTATGCTAACCCATTTCATCATCCTCAGCATAACTTAAAATCTCTAAACTCCGCTAATTTAAAATAAGTGGTGTGTGTGTATGTGCACCTTAAGTTGGCCAAATTGCTTCACTTGTGCCTAACCAAGCGGTCATCCGCAATTTCTTCAAAATGCTAACAAGACTTCAATTTAAATGCAAACTGAATTTTCGTCCCCAAAAACAAGACCCTAATTTTGTGGTTCTTTGGCGAAGCCGAGAAAAAAAATACAGGAAAATCATGTCAAGGTTTTTCTTTCCGCCCCAAAGGAAATTGTCAAAACATGCCCTCAATCTGGTCTTTACACTGACGTTTCTTCTGGCTGGCCTTTGCTAAATTAACTTAACATTGTTAAATATTTGATGTGAAATAAATCCTTCAAAATGCAGCACCTCAAACTAAGCCGCACGATAAGAAGAAGCGGAATAAATGTGGGTGCTTAAAATGTAAATACTCCTTGGAAGTGACCTGCATACAGTTTGCATTGAAACATGCATCGCCGAAGAAGCGAAACGAAGAAAATGAAAGAGAAACGGCCACCACAGAAACAAAGCACTCAGAGCCCAAAGGCACTCTAAGCAAATAGACTGGCGATAAAAGGAAAGAAGGAAAGGGCAAAAAATATAACGTTTTTTCCACACACACACACACACACACACTTTTGCACAAAAAGACAATTTGCTAGTTTGCTGACAAATGCCACAAGGAAAACGGACGGACGGAAAAGGAAACACAAAATGTGACATAAATTGATTTAACATTGGCCCCAGCCATTTTCGAAACATATGACCACCCCAAAGTGGGCTACTCTATTCGCCTACCCCTATAAGCAGGCAACAGAGTTCAGATTTCTGTTCGTTTGCACAGACCACTATCAATTATCATGGCAAATCCGGTAATTAAACACGTAAAGTATTGAAATTCAATATTGTCTTAGTTACTGATAATTTAGTCTTAGTTGTGGTCTTGTCGCCAAGTTGGTGGGTGGGACTAAGTCCTTTAGAATTTACAACGTAATTCACATTGTTATTAACATAAGAGCCAACATAAGTCTTAGTTTATGTTCATGAAATCGGAGAGAAGAGTCAAAGCTATGTAAGGATGTGGAAAGCTTGCATATGCAAGCGTTTGTTAACTAGTTTTCCGGTCGGAAGGATTGAATTAAAATCGAAATTGATTTAAATGTTTGCTCTCTATCTCTAAATTGGAAATACAAAAGATATTATCGTGGGGAATAGTAAACATTAGTGTTTAGTAAATGTCATCGAATACACAGTAGTCGTCGAATGTAGTAGAGAAATGTTTACGTAATGCAACAGGAATATCAAGTATTGCCTAAAATCATCATTTTAAATAGTAGATGAACCTACTGTTGGGTCTGTTACGTACACTTTCGAAATATAGCGCTTTGAAAAAAAAAAGCACAAAATATAAATATTGTTGCCATCAGAGCCAATAATAAGAAAATATAAATACATATCTTTTAAGACTCCCTAAAATATATTCTAGATTTTTTGGGGTCACCTTTTCTAAGAACTAGTAAAAGGGGAGTTAAGTTCGGCCGGGCCGAACCTTCCAGCATGGAATGTATTCCTTAGAGGCTGTAGACACAAATCCAGTAATATTCAACGAAAATGTTAAATTTTTAATAAAAAATATAAATATAAACACACATACATATAAGGCAATGTTGCTAATATGTTTATAATATATATCGAAATAATTCTTCAAGTCAATTAAAAAGTAAATATTAGGCAGCTATCTTAAAAAAAGCCTAAATATCCTAAATATTGGGTGCAGTTTCAGCCATAACTGTGCACGTGCGCAGTGCAAGATAGCACTTTTCCCCGTAAAACTTTAAAAGTAAAAATTTTATTTTGCGTGTCTACGAAGTCAGAGTAGTGTATACACATTGAATTTCATGACTTTGTATGCGGTATTTATTTTGTATTATTTTTATCTCTTTTTTCTATTTTACCCCCTAAAAGTATGCATGCAAAAAACCCTTTATTTCAATTCATTCAAAGGAATTTATACAACAATTTTATTATTCTAGGTGCAGTCAATATTCAAAAACATGCTTAAATACTCTAAATATTAGTGATTACTAGAGTTATTTTCAGTCCTTCTGAGGGAAAAAATTTCCTGTGGACCGATTTTGCCCATTATCAACAACTAAAGGGTGATTTTTTAAGAGCTTGATAACTTTTTTTAAAAAAAACGCATAAAATTTGCAAAATCTCATCGGTTCTTTATTTGAAACGTTAGATTGGTCCATGACATTTACTTTTTGAAGATAATTTCATTTAAATGTTGACCGCGGCTGCGTCTTAGGTGGTCCATCCGCTTAGTCCAATTTTGGCATTTCCACGTTTTTGAGTAACAGAGACCCAATTGGTGCGAACGGCGACGAATCGAAAATTGGTGGTCATCATTAACACTGGCCGATACAGCTGCGATATTTTCTTCAGTTCGCACTCTACGTAAGCGTGTTGGTGGTTTAATGTCCAACAATGTAAATTTGGTGCGAAATTTAGTCACAATAGCCCGAATAGCCGCTTCAGTGGGTCGATTAAACTGACCATAAAATGGAAGCGCGCAATGAACTTTCTTAACAGAGCACGCATTTTGATAATAAAATTCAATAATTTGCAAGCGTTGTTCGTTTGTAAGACGATTCATGATGAAATGTCAAAGCATACTGAGCATCTTTCTCTTTGACACCATGTCTGAAATCCCACGTGATCTGTCAAATACTAATGCATGAAAATCCTAACCTCAAAAAAATCACTCTTTACAAGGTGTATTCATGCAAAATTTTGATGCTAGATCCTTTCGTTTAATACAGTGTTTTCCAACAAGAGGTGTTATTTTGGTATTCAAAGAAAGATGCCATTTTTTGAGATAAATGATCGGATGTTTATTTCATAATAAAGAGGAAGGTATGCCGTTAATATTGAAAAACAACATCAGCCAAATGGCCACCACGCTTATAGGACCATATCCTTTTCATGAAATTTTCCATAACCAAATTGCAAAGTGGCTGCCCTATGTCCTCGATAGCCTCGCGAATTCTATTTTTGAGGTCTTGAATCGACACTGGGCTGTTGGCGTAGATCTCATCTTTCACGTGGCCCCAAAGCAAGAAATCGCAAGGTGTTAAATCACAAGATCTCGGTGGCCAATTGTGATCACCTCTTCGAGAGAACACACGTATCCCTTAAAAAAGCAATGGTTTTGTTGCTTGTGCGGCACGAAGCGCCGTCTTTTTGAAAGTAAACGTTGTCCAGATCAATACCATCCAACTCCGACCATTAAAAATCATTAATCATCTCCGATCCAACCTCATTTTCGAAAAGGTAAGGTCCAATGACCCCTCCGGACCATAAACCGCACCAAATAGTTACACGATGAGGATGGAGAGGCTTCTCAACAATAACTCTTGGGTTTTCCGAGCCCCAGATGCGAAAATTTTGCTTGTTGACGTAGTCACCGAGGTGGAAATGGGCCAGTCAATGATCAGTCAAGATGATTTTTCGGTGGAATTCCGGATCATTTTCATTCATGAATTTTAATAATTTCAATGCGTTGTTAAAGCGTGTATCGTTCCATTTTTAGTAATGGCGTAGTTTCAACTTGTCAAATGTCAAAGAATAAAAGCTTCAAAAGTGACAGCTACCGAAATACCGGGTGGTTCAAAATAACACCACATCTTGTTGGAAAACCCTGTACAAGCGTGATTTCAACAGCTCGTATAAAAAACGGAAAATTTGAGTAAATACTCTTGATAACCTTCGAGTTATCGAAATATATAAGAAACTATAAAGAAAAACTCAAACAATAAGAGGCTATCTACCTTACGAAGAAGTGCAGTTCCATATTAGGAAAATTATGATATTTTTATGCAAATGCGATGAAAATGATAAAAACGCAAAAAATAATTATCGATTAGTTATCAAAATTGAAATTGAATCGATAAAGAATCGTTTTTAAATATATTTAGCACACGGGGGAAATGGGTAAAAAACTCTTAATAACATTAGAGTTAACGAAGCAACAAAATAGGAAAAAAATATAGAAAACTAAAAAATAGACAAAACAAGTAAAAACGACGGTAAGTTCGATCGGGCCGAACTTTATATACCCTCCACCATGCATTGCATTCCACAGAGGATGTCGATTTTCGTAGAAGTGCAGTATTTTTACAGGAAAATATATATATTTTTTTAATATAGCCAAACCAAAACAAATACAAATATTGAAAAAATAATTTATAAATAAATATAATATTTTTATTATTTTAAACCACGCCTTTAAGGAAAGGCTACCAGTACATTTATATATCGAAATAACACTTCAAGTCAATTCAAAAAATAAATATTCTTATATTTATATTTTCCAAAAGCTTAAATGCCATAAATATTGGTAGATAGTGGGTGTTTCTGTTGGTTATATTTCCATTTAATTTTAATTCCAAAAGTACAAATTTTAAAAATTCATTATCTCACGTACATACATAGTGCAAAATAACCTAAGTTCATGATTCAACCAATTTTTGCCGCAAAAATAAAGAGTACAAATTTAAAAAATCGTTTAGTTTGCGTGTCTATACAGTCAGAGGAATGTATACACCGAATTCCATGATTCCAGCTGCGGTCATTTGGTAGGTACCCCTTTTTCCTATTTTACCCTCTTAAGAGTACGACTTTCTAAAATCTCTTTATTTTACGTGTCTACGCAATTAAAAGGATGTATACACCGAATTTCATCATTCTAGCTGTATTCGTTTAGTTGGTACTATTTGTATCCCTCTGTAACCATTGTATCCCTTGCAAGTACGAATTTGGAAAAACCTTTAATTTTTCGTGTCTTAGCAGTCAGAGGAATGTATATTCCCAATTTCATGACTCTAGCTGTGGTCATTTGCTTGGTACTATTTGTATCCCCTTTTTTCATTTTAACCCCAAAAAGTACGGATTTTGAAAAGTCCGTTTATTTTATGTGTCTACTCAATCAGAAGAATGTATAGGTGCAACAGTTAGGTTTGTTCATTTCATACAAATTTGAAAAAAAACTTTATATTATGTTTCTACTCAATTAGCTGTTGCCGTTTAAAATTTAATTTTAAAATTTTTATCCCTTTTTGCCCCATTATGAATATGCGGTGCACGTTTTTTGTTATAGGGGGAATTTGCACACCCAATATCAAGTAAGTACAAGCAGAAATATTGAAAAAATGTGCTTAAATACTAGCGAATATTATGGCTATTTTTAGTCCTTGTGGGGGAAAAATGTTTCCCTTTGGGCCGATTTCGCTCAGTTTTAATCCCAACCGATATACGACTATAAGACGCATTTATGTAAAGTTTGGACGTCCTAGCTCCTTTCGTTAGATGCCAGCGTGCTTTCAACAGACGGACGGACAGACATGGCTAGATCGTCTTAGAATTTTATGACGATCAAGAATATATCTACTTTATAGGGTCTCAGATCGATATTTCACGGTGTTACAAACAGAATGACAAACTTAGTATACCCCCATCCTGGAGGTGGAGGGTATAAAAAGTGAATACAAGGCAGCAATAATAATCCAAAAATTGCCTTAAATATTAGGAGTACTTTCAGTGTCGATATTCAGAAATCCAGCTGCTTAATTGTCCCCAATCATTTTTATGTCACTTTCGTCCTGAATGTACGAATTTCTACAAATCCATCATATTTCGCGTTCAAAGTGCATATCTAATTTCATCATTTTAACTATCAATTTTATCCATTTTGACCCTAAAAGTACGAATTTGGATACGTCATGTAATTTTGCACATCTACGCAGTCAGTTGATTGCAGGCGCCAAACTTCATGATTCTATCGCCAGCTGTTTGATTGGTGCCATTTTTTTCACTTTTCACTTTTATTTTCCCCTAAAAGAATATATTTCGAAATAATTCCTTTATGATGAGCGGAAGTACAATTTATTATTTATTTATTGGTCGGTACCAATTTAATCTCTACTTCGATCCCAAAAGTACGAATATGTTTCGCGTCTCCACAGTCAGAACGATATATAAAACTAATTGCATTATTCTACCTGAATTGTTATCACCTTTCGGTCCATTCTTTATTTTAACTAACTACGCTAACAGAGGAGTATATCCATTTATTGTAAGTATTTATGAAGTCAGGGGAGTGTTCAACACAAATTCATGATGTCGATGATACAAATTTTATCCCATTTTTTTTCAAATATCTAACATATTCGTTAAAAAATATATCTTAGAGATCTCCGCGTAAGCATTATTGCTACCTCTATGCAGTTAAACCCCCTGCCAACTATTGCAACATTTAGATAATATTATACTATAATTTTCAAATCGAGTGTGGTACAATTCATGTTCTTCGAGTTTTAAGATTTAAAGACAAAAAGCATCGGACTTGTCTCTTGAAGTACGGCCCAAGTCATGTTATTTGAAACCGATTCCAGGTCATATGCTATGAAACAGGTTGCAGGTAATGTTCTTTGAAACCGATCCTAGGGCATGTCTGTTGAGGTGTGGTCCAAGATATGTCCTATGAGACCGGTTTTAAACTGGTAGTTTAGAACAGACTGCGGACATGTCCAAGACATAGCACAGGGGGTCAATTCACCTCCTCCAATGACAAACCATGGTAAAAGGGACCAGTCCCTTTCATACATTTGGGTTAGAACCTGGACCGGTCCTTACCCACCAGGGACCAGTACTAGGACTTGTCCTGGGACAGTTAATTTTCCCGTAGGGATGTAACAAGTTCATGTGAATATAAGACAGAAATCTCCAAGCAATGCGCTTCAATACATTCAGTCTTTGTGGAAGAAACTTTCTTCCTCCTGACCGAACCCCAACCGATCTACAACTATTAGACACATATGCGGACAATTGGAACCTCGTAATTCGTTCGCTTTCAGCAGGCAGACGGAAATGGCTAGATTTAGATCTTAGATTTTTACCACGGCCTTCGGATATATTTTCTACATGAGGTTTGCGATGAATATTTCAAGGTGTTGCAACGGCAAATTATGAGAGATGTGAACTGGAATCGCTAATACTTGTATTTTTGCAAAAATTTAGTTTTAATGAAAACTTCCATAATTACTAACGGGGCGACCATATACTACATTAAATTAGAATAGGCTATAAAAAGTATTGATTATTTTTTCAAATTACTGGTTTTATTGGAAAGCATCATTCATATGACTACCACGACTGGCTCGGCAGCCTAAAATTCACTAAATTCTCAATAGACACGTGTGGGTTCTCTGAACCCCCTATGCAGCAAATTTGCTTATTGACATAGCCACTGAGATGAAAATGAGCTTCATGAAGGCTGAACTGAAGGCCGATCTCTTGTCGAAAAATTACCACGTAAATTTCTTACAGTTTGCGTTAAAGATTCACTACTTTGGCAATAAGTTCTTAATATCTTCTAATTTTGATCGAGCGTATAGCGCCCCATTTTGCAAATGACAAACCTAAATTTGAAAATAAAAATGAATGTTATTCAAAGTAAACTGTTGTTCACCAAATATATTTAATTGATTTTTTGAGTGTGCAAACAAATGCGGGAGTGATGACCCTTCTTGTAGAAACTTCTTCCAATTTATCCACCTTTAACTTAAATTTAATGCATATACGGAAATGCTGGGGCTTACACTCCGAAATTGGGAAATTTTTTATAAACAATTAGTTCTCTACAGCAAAATACACAAATATCTGTAAACTAAAGTATTTATAAATGATTTTTTGATACATCATGAAAAAAATTCTTCCTTTTCTCTCTTTTTAATTTTTTATCTGAAATTTTTTTATTATCTGAAAATTCGTGTGTACACTTTAAAACTCATTCGATTGTTTTCTTTGCAGGCGTTACTATTCTACTCTCTCTCACCGTTTTTCTCAATATGGTAGCCGAAACAATGCCGGCCACCTCCGACGCAGTGCCACTGTTAGGTAAGTCCGCAAAGGGTTCCAAATTAATTGTTAATCAAATACTGAATTACCGTTGTAAATGTACTATTTTTTCATTTATAATTTCGTTGTGTAACTTATAGTATTACTATTATTATTACATATGTATTTGTGTGTGCGTGTGTGTGTTCCTTCAGTTTTTAGTTAATAAATGTTGATTTCCGATGTTTGTTTCTCGTTTTCGGTTACGTTTACGTTTACATTACGTTACGTTCGTTTTATGATTTAACCAAACTAAAACAAGCCATCAACCAACCAACTAACTAACTTAAAAAAAACTTCCCCCACCCCTCAAAAAAATAATAGTCTAAATAAAAAACAACTACTGCTAAATGAAAATCATCATGAATTGTTTTTTTAGAACCATAAAAAAAATTCTACTAACAAAATCATCTTAACTACTGCTCATTAAATCAATTCAGAAAAGAAAAAAAACTAAAAACAACCTCTCTCTCCAAAATCATAATTCATCATGAAAAATTAAAAACTACAAAAAATAGTCTCTGTGAATAATTAAAAACCAGGCTAAAAACAAAACTGCATTTCCACTTTTTTTAAACTAGAAAAACTAACAAATTCTAACCCACACCACCAAAAAGAAAAAAGAAAGTTGATGATTTTATGATATTAAAACTTTGACACTCAATAAAATGAAATGAATTAAACCGAACGCAAAACTAAAACCGCTAAAAATGCTAAAACCAGCCAGTTATTTAATGGAATTAAGCGAAAACATCCAGCAAAACTTTGATAAACTCTCTTTGGCTTTGCTCGTCAAACAAGCGAAACCGGGAATTTATTGGTTTGGATTTTTTGCCCAATAACTGCAACCATCTAACCCCTCCTAAACCACCACCCTTTAAACAAAGTTGTAGTAGCCGTAGTCCAGAATATCAAATCAATTTAAATCGTAACGAGCTGAAATTTGTGTAAACAATTTTAAAACACCCCCCCCCCACTTCCCCCCCACCCTGTTAACATTTGTTTCGAATATGCACCTTTTAATATTGTCTAGAGCAAAAAAAGAAAAAAAAATGAATATTGAAATTTTGAATTGGAATTTGCTCCCACTAACGCCCGCTCACTCAATTGTTTAGTTCACCATGACCAAAACCCAGCAAATTTTGAAAATTCGCCCAACATTTAAATAAATAGGTTTCACTCGTTTTTGTTGTTGTTGTTTTTCGTTGTTAGTATCAGTGAATTTTGATTAACAAAACAAAAAAAAAAGTTAAAACACTCGGTTTTTTGCACTCACTCTACTGCGTTATTTCCCCCCGTCGCAAATAAATTTTGTTGTTTCTTTCCGTTTCCGGTAGTCTCTTGTAACTGCACCACCATTTGTTTTATGGGTTTCGTATTATATTGTTTTTCTTTTCTATCTATCTCTACCTATTTCTATCTCTCTTTCTCTTTCTGAGTATTCATAATTGTTTTTGTTTTTTTGTTTATACACACAATTTGAATATGTTTTTTGCACGTTTTTTTAACAAATGACTCCCATGTTGTTTTTTTTTCTGTTTAACCTGATATTGCAAACAAACAGTAAAATTGTCTCATTTAAATATTTATAAACTTTAAACACCAAGCGAAAAAGAAAAAGCAAACAAATAAAACCCTTAAAACAAATATGTCATAAATAAAGTAAATATTTAACAAATTAAATATTATGTTAACAAAAATTAAAGCTTAACGATACAAAAGCTGGTAGGGTATTTATATTTCAATCATTAAATAATAAATCATGTTAATATTATTAATTATTCACATATTACCCTGTGACTTTTGAGTAACATTCATTTATGTTTATTACCATCCTCGCAGTTGTTTGCTTCAACATAGTACCGACATCTCAGAGGTTCTTCATTAAAGAAACGATATGCTTCGAGGAATCTCCGCTAAACGACAAATCTGCGATACGAGGCAACCCTAATTGTTGTTAGGGACGTTTTGGAAGAAACAAAATCTACATTTTTTCACTAAATGTATACTATCATCCAAGGGTGCAATTTCGGGCGGACAAAAGTTACACTACAAAATCTGGGAGCCATTTCCAAATATGTATTTTATTCTTTAAAGGATTTTGAAAAAAAAAATGTTCTGTTACTCCAAAGTCACACATCTTTTTAAAAAGAATATATTTATAAAATATTTAGGTGAAAATTTGTAATATGAAAAAAAATAAAAAAAATCACTTCGCTTTATAAACAAATACTTAAAAATATGTTAAAAAAATAGAATTTTTAATTTTCTCTATAATCAAAGTACGAAAGGAACACGAATTTACGTAAGGACTACGGAAATTAGTCCGCTTAATTTTTAAAATATATCCAATTTTCAATATTAATATATCAAAATACTCCTGGGTCCTTGTCTCATTTCAATTTTTAACAGAATTCAAAAAAAATGTACTGTAGCAAATGTAACCGAATTTTGGCCGATGGAAATTGATTCTGGCCCACCGTGGACGCCGCACTGTGTATTCTCAGTTTCAAAAACTCCCAACTGATTAGCATAAATGTGCCTAGTCTGTCGACAAACACTACGAAAATATGTAATAGAAGGAATATTGAGTACTGGAGGGGTGTACTTGCAACACTTGTCATACCGTTTATTTATTTTTAAACAAACTTCGTGTATTCACGAAGATATAAAAAAACTTCTTTAATATTTCGTATTTAACGTGAATTTGTTACACATTTCCAATGAATCATACGCTCAGGAGTCCTACTCATTGATTCGTATCATTCATACGTTTAGGTGTTCGATTTAATTTATATTACTTATACGCTTTGGTGTGTTTAATTAAAATTAAATTAAATTAAACTTGAAGCTTTAGTTGCCTTTGATGGTCGCTAGACGACGTAACATCAATAAGTTGCCGATCAAGACGCTTTTCGTCCAACATTTCATGTAATTTATCAACGAAGTCTAACTCTAGCTCGCTAAAATTAGTCCAACGTTTCCCAAATTTCATTATGGCATCGTTGCTGCCCTTTAAAATGCTCATACCAATATATGTGACTTTTTGTCCACCATTGTCAACAGATATAGTCACAGAACGATGGCTATGGAAAATATGGAGGTTGGAAAGCAGTTCATAGAGAAATTCATTAAATTTTTTTGAGTTTACAATGAGCTGTGTTTTTATACAAAATGCTAAAATGTTACTGCTACTACTTCTGAGTAAAGTCGTTCATAGTGTACCATATATATAAGAAATTAACGCCATTTTTACTTGTTTTGATTGAAGTCTGCAAAGAACGTCCCAATTCTCAAAGGTTTTGGCGATGTTTAAAATACTTAAAGTTAGTAAATGTTAAAGTTTTATAGAGCATATCATTAGGGGCAATATTTTTTGCCTGACATTGAAATATGTTTATACATTTGTACCTTCAGACCAACAACAAAAGATAATAATAGTAAATTTAATATAGCTCTAAAGGAATGCATTGAAAAATACATATATTTCAGACAGTCGATAAGTGCTGTTTTTTTTGCAAATGTATTATATTAAGCCTCCATTATTTATTGTTATAAGTGCTGGTTACCATTGATAACAATAAAGAATAAGTCGATAATCGTAAATAAATTTGCATATGCGCTTGGTACAGAAAATTTTCATTTAATTGTATAATCAAATGCGAGATTACAAGGTCCAAACACTATTACTTCTAATCGCTTAACTTCAACATATTCGGTCTGATTTGTGTTTGAAACGGTTCGCGGTAAAGGTACTGATTGCTAATTCTGTTTTTTGGAATTTCCCAACCCATTTTTTTTAATTTTTGGTCCTCAATGGACCAAATATCCCATTCAGGTTTTATAGAAAATTGTGGGCTATTTTCTGACAAATTTTGCAAAAAATCCAAATGGCGTTACGTAAGGATATTCAAGGATAACATTTGATACTATTTTAACATATATAGTTTAAGGCAGTTGTCAAGAGCTTTCCCATGATACCTTAGGTTTTATAATCCGCCGAATTATAAAATAAAGGGTGATTTTTTAAGAGCTTGATAACTTTTTTTTTAAAAAAAAACGCATAAAATTTGCAAAATCTCATCGGTTCTTTATTTGAAACGTTAGATTGGTCCATGACATTTACTTTTTGAATATAATTTCATTTAAATGTTGACCGCGGCTGCGTCTTAGGTGGTCCATCCGCTTAGTCCAATTTTGGCATTTCCACGTTCTTGAGTAACAGAGACCCAATTGGTGCGAACGGCGACGAATCGAAAATTGGTGGTCATCATTAACACTGGCCGATACAGCTGCGATATTTTCTTCAGTTCGCACTCTACGTAAGCGTGTTGGTGGTTTAATGTCCAACAATGTAAATTTGGTGCGAAATTTAGTCACAATAGCCCGAATAGCCGCTTCAGTGGGTCGATTAAACTGACCATAAAATGGAAGCGCGCAATGAACTTTCTTAACAGAGCACGCATTTTGATAATAAAATTCAATAATTTGCAAGCGTTGTTCGTTTGTAAGACGATTCATGATGAAATGTCAAAGCATACTGAGCATCTTTCTCTTTGACACCATGTCTGAAATCCCACGTGATCTGTCAAATACTAATACATGAAAATCCTAACCTCAAAAAAATCACTCTTTACAAACTACATTGAATAATGCCAACGTCGACAAATTTGCAGCAACGAGGAGAATAAACGTGTCAAATGTTATATACATGAAAACGGGTCCAAAATGACAGTTTTTTGTGTCAATTTATTTTGGAATCTCTATATGACAAAAAATACTGTAAAATCAGAAGAGTTTGGCCCATATATATAATCGTTATTGGAAAATGGAACCCAATCGATGACTATATAAAATTAGAAATCGTATTAAAATTTGTTCTCTAATATTTTAGTGGAGAGTAACTACAAAAAAGTCGAGGGTGTGCGCTGCGATTTTGATTTTTATTTCTGCATTGGGAACCACCCATACTCATGTCTCCCTTATTAAGAGAAATTGCCTCTGCTGCGATGTATGTGGAAAATTGTTTGTGAATAAATAAGTTATAGGTCAAAAATATAGCATACTGAAGGTATAACTTAAGACTTTTATTATAACATTAATTAGGGTATTATATTCAATCGAATTGGAATCATTTTGAATATCGTTCATTCCATATCAAACCGAACGATTTTCGTAAAAAAATAGGACTCCGATTTTAACGATTTTTCGCAGACATACTCTACTGTTAAAAATATTTTACACGTATTTTTGTAAAAAAAACCGAAATTTTTTTTAAAAGATAGGACTATTTGAAAATTAAAAAAGTCAAGAAAAACGTGCCATGGTATGAACATTGAAAAAGGTGTAGTGATAAAACGCGTAGACACAATTCAAAGAATGGAGGCTTATTTTAAAGGTAATTACAAGTACTTTTCGCCGGCGTTCTTGTCTATTGACTGCTACTGACAACAATTTTGTGTATTTCTTCTCTTGTATTTTTCACTATGAAAGCACCAACCTAATTTTCGCAGTTATACCAACACCTAAAGCTATAGCTAAGCATACCCAAACTATGTTATTTTATGAACAATCGTTCAGAACGGGCGACTACATTTAGTAAATGTTTATTTTTTTAAATACAACCCGTTATTTCTCCAAGCTGAAATTTTTAGGGTTTGCTTAAAATCGATCAGGGAATATACCTATATTTTTTTCTGAATTTTTAGGTTGGTGTTTTCATAGTGAAAAATACAAAAGAAGAAGAAAAATCAAAAATACACAAAACTGTTGTCAGTAGCAGTCAATAGCCAAGTACTCTTAATTAACTTTAAAACAAGCCATCATTCTTTGAATTGTGCCCACCGTTTTCTCACTACACCATTTTCAATGTTCATTCCTCGGCATGTTTTTCTTGATTTTCGTAATTTTCAATTGGTCATATATTTTGAAAAAAAAATCGTTTTTTTTTCGTCTTCTACGAATCAAATATTTTGTAAAGTTTAGTTATCGTACAAAGTTTCAACGAAATCGGAAATGGTGATGTAAAAAAGGTGTTCGGTTTGACATGGAATGATTGATATGCCTATCCATGTCTGTCTTTTCCATCTATTCTTTTATTCATAGATCGCAGTTATTGTCTGATCCTAACGAAACTTAGCATAAATGATTTCTGGATACATGAAGGATTTCTGGATATTCTTCGAATTTGAAGAATATCCGATCAAATTTCTATATAGCTCACATACATTTTTGGCATTTTTGCCCTAGAAACTACTTAATTTAAATGATTTTCTGAAAATTACAACTATAAATAAATGGCTCATATTGATTCAGATTTACACATAGACCTATTTGTCTTGTTCTAGCAAAATTAACACACACATCCTTTAATTTCAACAAGGATTAACACCATGCAATGTGGGGTACATGTTACTTTAATACATCGGATAACTGCATTAGATTGACCAAGTTCAAAATTTACAAACTTCGCAATATTTCTCAAAAATGTTGTATCATTGAAAACAATGAAGGATTACAATTTCTCTCGATTACAATGGATTCCATGTAAAATGACCGGTGCCTTTTATATGCTTTTATCATTGGCGGGGGTGAATTGACACACTGTAGTATGTCTTGGCCGTGTCCGTTGACTGTTCTAAACATCCACTTTAATACCGGTCTCAAAGACATGACTTAGGCCATACTTCAAAGGACATGTCCTAGAATCGGTCTCAAAGGACATGTCTTGGACTACGTCTCAAGAGACAAATCCGATGTCTTTTGTATAGACAAGTCTTAAAACCGACTTCAAAGAATGTGAATGGAACTCGGTTTGTTGTAATAGTTGGCTGGTAACTAGGACCAGTTCTTACCCACCAGGGTCTAGTCCTAAAACTTGTCCTGAGACAGTTCATTTTCCCGTAGGGTAATTACACTATGCTACGAAAAAAATTTTGTGTCCGAGACATAAAATGTATTTTTTTGTACGTATTGTGCGTACAGATTCATAAAATCAACACACAATATATACAAATATTCTGAATATCACCTTCCTTTAGGATTAATCGCTAAAGAATGAGAAAAATTGATTTAAAAAATCTTTTTTCCACAAATCGTTATAAAAACGGATTCAAATTTTTGGTTCTATTTTATTATAGCAATGAGCCTACAGAAGAAAATTTTGGATATTAAAAAATATCTTTTGATAAATGTATAAGTTATGACCTTCTTCATAAGAGAAAACAACTTTGTTTTTTTTTTTTAGTTTTTTATTATAACGTTTTCTGACACGATAAAAACTCGTTAATTGATATTGAAATAATTTTTTTTTTTCATAAGTGGTGATAAGATCTATGAATAAATGAAGTAGTTATCGATGAATTAGAGCATAACAAAAAAAAAACAGAAAAATACTTACTTACTTCTACCAGAAGTATCACAATTTCTACATTTATCCAAAAATATTCTTTAAATAGGCCTTATTTTCAATGTTAGAATATTAGCTTTTAGAAAATGTATTTTAATTTCTCGGTTTTTATCATGCCAGAAAATCAATATGATTTTTTAAATTTTCTTGTGCCAACAAAAATAGTTTCTTTAAGAAATAGTTAAATTAAGGTGACATTAATAAATTATTATTTGTCAACAGGATGTCAGGGAAGTGCCCCGAAGGTCCTTCAAACAATGTATATAACTATATCAGTTAAACCAATTTCGAAATTCAAGGATTATACATCGATTTTATTGGAAATTTGACTACCTGTAAACCAAACAACAACAAATCTAAAGATTTTCTTTCTAATATTCATATCAAATATCATTAAAAGAATAGATTTCCTCAGATTATCTTCACTCTTGCCTTCACTCAATCCAGTCCCGCTTGTTTGTCATCACAGCTAGTAAAGTAATCTTCAAAACTGGCTAACCGCCATGAAAACACTTCTTTCTCATAATGACATTTTTAAAAAACACGTGGACGGCGACGATTTATTCGTTATTTATTCGCGTGGAATTTTCTGTTTCCTTACAGGCGTAAGATGGAAATATGAATATAACATGGGAATAGGTTTGATATCAAATGGAAGTAAGAAACTTGAAAAATCACTATAGATCATGATTGCAAATTTAAGGGAATAATTCATTCCAAGGGAAAATTTTATACACGATATGAGTGAAAAGTTCCGAATGCATCCACATGCTTAACTGCATACATATTTTCTTTAAAAAGAAGAATTTTTACATTTAGGTACAATTATTTCTAATGTATGTAATTTTAAAAGGCAAAGCTATAATAATATTTTTTTTAGATTTCTTTTTTGAGTGTAATAAATTCTAATTCCGATCGAAGTATTTTCTTCTTACGAAGGAAATTTTTGTTTTTAATGGAAAGTAGGAGAACCACACCCAACTATTTTATATCCTTTATATCCGTGGGGAAATGTCATCAGTGGCGCTTCTGTATAGATGGCTTGCGTTGCCATGTTGTCATCAGCCGTATGATAAAATTTATTTATTTATTTATTTATTTATTTATCAACACAAAGCGTTATGAACATTTCTCATTACTAGGTTTTCAACACGATATATATTTCTCCGAGAACTTAGAAGACATTTTATTCTCCGCGCACGAGTTGTATTTGGGATGCAGCCCATTTCCGTTTTAAATTGACTTTCTCAACCAGCTTTTGTATCGAATAAACACAATTAATCAATTACGTACTTTAAAGAAAAACTAAATAATTATAATTCCAGAAACTTAAATTAAATTAACACCAGATATATATTTAACATATTTTCTACTCAATATAAACCTTAACGTAAACAAGTAATTATTGTTACATTTTGATGTTAAATACAATAAAATAAAATATTATATCTATTTATACATATAAAAATATAATACATATTTAACAAACAAAAGTAAAACAGACCACTCAAAATATATTCTTGACATATTTACAGAAAAAAAATAAACCACACAACCGATGTATATATTTTGAATACCCCGACTTTTTTTAATTATCTACATATTTTCTTTTTCTTCTTCTTATTCTACTTTCTCTCTATCTTTCTGCGAAATAATACCAAAAAAACAACTGCCAATTACATCACATGAACCACCACTTTTTTGACAAAAAATATCCACAACAATATGTTCATAAATTAAATATTTGTAAATCTCCCACACTCTTGCAACACCTTTGCAACTTTATAACGCTCAACCAAAACAAAATTCAAACCTTACTTCCCGCCTCGCTATCTATCACTCTCTCACTGTCTACCTATCTCTCTCTCTCTCAATCAACTACAAAACTCATTTCCGTCTGTTACTTACACCCAAAAAAAACAACTAATTGTAATCAAATCTAACAAAACTGATTTTTTGCTCTAATTTGAAATTTCTAATTGTAATTTGAATTTGAATTTGATTTCGATTTCTTTATGTACTTCAACGCTATATTTACAAAAAAATAAATACCAACAAAATTTTTCCAAAATTTTTTGAAAATTTTAAATTTTTTAAAAATTTTGAAAAACCAAATTTTGAATAATACCAACCAACCAACAATACAAAAAATCTGATCGTAAACAAATTATTATGACACGCCCAACCAACCAACAGGTACATATTTCAATTGCATAATGTTTATGGTAGCTTCATCCGTTGTGTCAACGATTTTAATATTAAATTATCATCATCGAAATGCTGATACACACGAAATGTCCGAATGGGTAAGTTTGTGTTTTTGTTTTTTTTTCTTCTACTACTTCAACTTCAAAAATCGCCACTCCACTCGCCACACTAAACTCAGTCTCAACTTTCCACAAAAAAAAACCAAAAAAATATTTTTAACACAACTTCATAAGACCATCAGTCAGTCATCCACCACCAATCAAATGAAAATCCAATCACATCAATACAAAAAAACATCAAAGAATTTCGAGCCTTAAACTCTCACCGGAAACACTATACATTTCCGTCCATCACTAACACCCACCCACCACCACACACACACAGATCGTCCCCGAAAACGTTCATGAAAACCAAGACTACTACTAGCCTGCTCCACACTCCAAACTGAAAACAATCTGGCAACCGACACCAATTTGAAACCAATTGCGTGTGTGTGCGTGCGTGCGTTTTTAGATTCATAACCAACAAATAGTCGTTTCTAACCACCACAAAAACCAAAACAAAAAATCAATGTTGTCTCTTTAGCGTGTTCCTTTTTAGTTGTATGTTTGTTGTTATCCACACCGAAAAAAAAAACAATCTGTTGATCGAAAGAAAAACCAATTGAAAACGTTTAGTTTGTGTTGTTTTATACTTTCTTTTGTGTTGTTGTGTTATGTTTGTGTATCTTTTCGTTTGTAGTGCCAATTATCGTTCTATGTATGTCCGATATATCCTTTAGGAAGCTTCATGGAATTTCATTTCGAAATCATAACGCATTTCATACATTATATTGTAGTGTATACTTGTAGGCGCTAGCTTTCAGCAAAAGTTGTCCTTTGGGGAGCTTTTACCACAAGCAAACCGAAAAAAGCTTTACTCGTTTGCATCCTTCATGTGCAGTTTCTTCATTATCCTTAGTTTAATATTTCGTTGAGTTCTATTCATTTTTTTTTTTTGTACTATTTTTATGTCCTTATCCAGGAGGCATTACATATATAATTGGTGATTTAGTCGAAAATCTATTAACTCTGATAATATTCATAACATTTTTATTGAGAACTAAAAAAATAATTTTTCAAAACGTTATGAATATGACAGCTATTTTATTATTAATTTTATTTTTAAATAATTCATTAATTTTTCGTTACGTTGTTAGTATATTTATTTGTCTTCAAATCTAGATCTAGTTTTTCCCGCCGAGAAATTTTCCCATTATGAAGGAGTAATGTAGGCAAGGTTTACTAAGTCCTAAGGAAAAAAGGATTATTTGTACATTGAAAGAGTAATAGTTTCGTGTAGAAAAGAAAAAAGTTAATTCTTAGGGACGTAGAAGTATGAGAACTTTCCAAATAAAACTAAAAATAAAACTAAAACTAAAAATAAAACTAAAAATAAAACTAAAACTAAAAATAAAACTAAAAATAAAACTAAAACTAAAAATAAAAATAAAAATAAAAATAAAAATAAAAATAAAAATAAAAATAAAAATAAAAATAAAAATAAAAATAAAAATAAAAATAAAAATAAAAATAAAAATAAAAATAAAAATAAAAATAAAAATAAAAATAAAAATAAAAATAAAAATAAAAATAAAAATAAAAATAAAAATAAAAATAAAAATAAAAATAAAAATAAAAATAAAAATAAAAATAAAAATAAAAATAAAAATAAAAATAAAAATAAAAATAAAAATAAAAATAAAAATAAAAATAAAAATAAAAATAAAAATAAAAATAAAAATAAAAATAAAAATAAAAATAAAAATAAAAATAAAAATAAAAATAAAAATAAAAATAAAAATAAAAATAAAAATAAAAATAAAAATAAAAATAAAAATAAAAATAAAAATAAAAATAAAAATAAAAATAAAAATAAAAATAAAAATAAAAATAAAAATAAAAATAAAAATAAAAATAAAAATAAAAATAAAAATAAAAATAAAAATAAAAATAAAAATAAAAATAAAAATAAAAATAAAAATAAAAATAAAAATAAAAATAAAAATAAAAATAAAAATAAAAATAAAAATAAAAATAAAAATAAAAATAAAAATAAAAATAAAAATAAAAATAAAAATAAAAATAAAAATAAAAATAAAAATAAAAATAAAAATAAAAATAAAAATAAAAATAAAAATAAAAATAAAAATAAAAATAAAAATAAAAATAAAAATAAAAATAAAAATAAAAATAAAAATAAAAATAAAAATAAAAATAAAAATAAAAATAAAAATAAAAATAAAAATAAAAATAAAAATAAAAATAAAAATAAAAATAAAAATAAAAATAAAAATAAAAATAAAAATAAAAATAAAAATAAAAATAAAAATAAAAATAAAAATAAAAATAAAAATAAAAATAAAAATAAAAATAAAAATAAAAATAAAAATAAAAATAAAAATAAAAATAAAAATAAAAATAAAAATAAAAATAAAAATAAAAATAAAAATAAAAATAAAAATAAAAATAAAAATAAAAATAAAAATAAAAATAAAAATAAAAATAAAAATAAAAATAAAAATAAAAATAAAAATAAAAATAAAAATAAAAATAAAAATAAAAATAAAAATAAAAATAAAAATAAAAATAAAAATAAAAATAAAAATAAAAATAAAAATAAAAATAAAAATAAAAATAAAAATAAAAATAAAAATAAAAATAAAAATAAAAATAAAAATAAAAATAAAAATAAAAATAAAAATAAAAATAAAAATAAAAATAAAAATAAAAATAAAAATAAAAATAAAAATAAAAATAAAAATAAAAATAAAAATAAAAATAAAAATAAAAATAAAAATAAAAATAAAAATAAAAATAAAAATAAAAATAAAAATAAAAATAAAAATAAAAATAAAAATAAAAATAAAAATAAAAATAAAAATAAAAATAAAAATAAAAATAAAAATAAAAATAAAAATAAAAATAAAAATAAAAATAAAAATAAAAATAAAAATAAAAATAAAAATAAAAATAAAAATAAAAATAAAAATAAAAATAACACAATGCGACAAAAAATGGAACTGAAGTAGAAATAGCTGAAAAGTGATACTATTGTAAATAGTTTTTCTCGAGTAAGTCAATAACTTCTTATTGAAATTTCCCAAACTCTACCAAAATCTTAACTTCAAATGTATTAAACCCGGTTTTATATACCTTTGCGGTTTTACATACCAGCGGATTTTCGGTTTATCGCCGCATTTAAAATGAATAAACTTAGACCTTTTAAATGATATATGTCAAACATTTATTTTTTTGTAATTTTTCAAATTTTCTTCAGATCACTCAAAATTTTTGGAAAATTTTGTTCAAAAATTTCTCAAAACAGATAAAAATGATAAAAAAATTACTAGATTTGCAAATTTTGGATTTTTCATAAAAAAGATTAATTCCCAAAGTGGGGAATAGTGGTTCCAAATTTCTGATTTTTTACTAAAATAGTCCTCATTCAATTATTGGCCGTTTTTATCTGTTTTGATAACCTTGAGGTCTGTTATTGGAGCTAAAATTGTGCAAAATTTTGAGAGATGTGAGCTGGAATAACCAAAACTTTTATTTGTGCAAAAAATTTGTTTTGCGGACAAAATTGAAAAATGCATTTGTTGGACAAATACAAACATATTTCTCACTTAGGTTTCTATATATGTACATTATTCGGAGAGGAATTGAAAATCGTTTGATAATAAACTAAGCTGCAGTCTTATAGTGCACAAGGGTAGGCAAATCCGAACTTTAATCCGTAACTCATGATTTTGAAGGAAGTTTGGGAAATTTCACAAACAGATTCTCGTTTTACTCAACAAAACCTATGACAACAATAATATCACTTCCCAGGAATTTTTGGACTGTCGCACAGTGTATTATGACCATGAATTTTTATGCAAAATAATAATAAAGTTATATAAATAATAACCAATTTAATGTTAATATATTTTCCATAGCACTTCCTTTATGCAAATATGGATTAAAAATGAGAGATGCAAAAAATCCGCTCTTACCTATAATTTCATAGATATGATGACATAAAGTGTAGGCCAAATACAAGTTATTTTTAAAAAATTTAAAAATAGTAACAACAATTTTTTTTGACATGCTACTACGTATAACATTTTCTGGTGTATTTCGGCTTTCTAAACTCGAAAACGACATACATTAAAAATATTATGAATTCTAATTTTCGCCAAATTCATCTTTAATATCTGTAATCTCATTTTATAAATATAAGTCAGATATCACTCGCTTCTATGATTAAATTAAACGTACAAATGCTGCGAATTTTACATTCAAATGCAAACAGTTGTTTGGGAACAATTGATTTTTTTTTTCAAAAAAAATTTGCTGCCATCAAAATCCCCAGAGAAAATCAGAAAAAAATACTTTGTTTTATTTTTTCGACGAAAATTTGAATTTTAGTAAAAAATAAAAAAATGTATGTCCATAAACAATTGTTTGTGTCGATTTTATGAAGCAGTATGCCGCGATGCACACAAAAAATAAAACAATTTTGCTTATTGACTTAGTCACCGAGATGAAAATGAGCTTCATCTGAAAACACGAACATTTTCCACGTAAAGTTCTTATAGTTTGCATTAAAGACTCACTGCTATGAAAGTAAGTTTTTAATATATCTCAATTTTGTTCGAGCGTATAGCGTCCAATTTTGCAAATGTCAAACATAAACCAGAAAATAAAAATAAAAATGAATGCATTATAATACTTTGTTAACATTCAAATTGATATTAAAGATATTGGGGGAAATATAAATCATTGGAACTGAGTAAATGAGTTTCTATTAAATGCAATTCAATTGTATTATATTTATCGTTATCCATTGATTTTCTTCAATAATACTTTTGAAGCCATGTAAGAAGTTAGAAACTAGACTTCAAAGGACAATTTGTTTCATACTTTCCAAATTTAAATTGTTTGTAATGCCTTTGTGCTCCTCGAGAACTGTATTCACAAGATTTGTTGTAAAGGGTGTTTTTTATTGGGGTATAGAACTTTAAGTTGGCATCACTTTTTTAACTGGCGGCCATTTTGTCAGCTGTCAAGTGATTAATATTTAGTTTGGTTTGCCATTTCATCATGAACAGGTTGACAAAAGAACAACACTTGCAAATCGTGCAAATTTATTTCGAAAGTAATGGTTCAGTTCGCGAAGTTCACCGCAAGCTCCGTCCATTTTATGGTCGACATTATCGTCCATCAGAGCAATTAATTCGGTTAACCATGGATCGTTTTCGCACTACGTTTACTCTATGTGATAATACGCATCCGCAGAGACGTCGAACAGTGCGCACCGAAGAAACAATTGCCGCTGTAGAGCAAAGTGTTGAAGAGGACCCGAATGAATCGATTCGCCACCGTGCACAGCAATTGGAGCTTTGTCCATCAACTTTATGGAAGATTTTGCGCAAAGATCTTGGCTTGCGACCTTACAAGATCCAGCTTGTGCAAGAATTAAAGCCGCGAGACCATGCAATGCGTCGTGATTTTGGTGTATGGGCCGAAAATGAGATTCATCTCGATGCTGATTTTCATCAAAAAATTTTGTTTAGTTATGAGGCTCATTTTTGGTTGAATGGCTACGTCAACAAGCAAAATTGCCGCATTTGGAGTGAAGAGAATCCACATGAGACCCTTGAGACGTCATTACATCCACAAAAACTGACTGTTTGGTGTGCTCTATGGGCTGGTGGAGTCATTGGGCCATACTTCTTCCGAAATAATGCTGGAGAGTCAGTTACCGTTAATGGAGACCGGTATAGAGCCATGATAACCGACTATTTTGTTCCCGAATTGGATGGCATGAATGTGGATGAGTTGTGGTTCCAACAAGACGGCGCTACATGCCACACAGCGCACGTCACAATCGAATTATTGAAGGAAACATTCGATGAGCGCATAATTTCGCGGAATGGACCTGTCAATTGACCACCAAGATCGTGTGATTTGACACCATTGGATTATTTTCTTTGGGGATATGTGAAGTCGCTCGTCTACGCCAACAAACCAGAAACGTTAGGGGACTTGGAAGCCAACATTCGTGGCGTTATTGCCAACATACGGCCCCATATGCTCGAAAAAGTGGTTGAAAATTGGACCTGTAGAATTGGCTATATTCGAGCCAGCCGCGGCGGCCACATGCACGAAATCATATTTAAACATTAATGGCATAAAATTATCCTTCCAATAAATCCAAATTGATGGACATTAAAACGATTTTCTTGTGTTTTATTTCAATTCGAAGTTCTATACCTCAATAAAAAACACCCTTTATGTTTTGTTTAATATGTCCTAGTGGTGATACGATCCTAACAATCAAACTGGCTTTGAAAAATCAACAGAAGTTAGACAAGAACATTTTAAATATCTTTCATAATATCTTGGATCGAGGAAGATTCTATATAAATAATTACACTATGCAACAAAAAAATTCAAGGGGACCATGTATAACAGTTTCCCATGTATTTGGCTTTCAAAAATATAAAACGATATTATATTTTTAATGGGTCCATTTTTTTCAAATTTTACTAATATATAATATTTGTAATCACATTTTGGAAATATAAGTACGAAAACAATTATATATAAGTACCTCCAATGGAAGGTAATTATGATGACTACAAACGTTGTGAATTTGTCTTTAACAGAGAAACAGTAATTTAGGAACAGTCTCCAAAAATATTGAGAAAAAATTAAATTTCTTTAAAAAAAACAAAAAAAAAGAACAAACAAAACTAGTAAAATATAGAAAGGATAACTACTTCTATATTTATTAGGACCTATTAATGCCATATATGTGTCGCTTTCTTCGTTATGATCCCAGGTATTATAAAGTATAACTAAATATTCTGTTATGCAATTTACAAAGGGCTTTTGCGCTCTATTTAACCACAAATCTAGTAAATCGTGATTTTTACATTTAATCATAACTATTTTACATGTACACATTGTTTTCTTTGTTGTAACTATATGATGGGTCATTTAAAACTTCAAATTAGAATCGGCTATAAAAAGTACTGATTATTTTTTCAAATTTCCGTTTTATTGGAAAACAGGTTGAACTTTTTCATTTTATAATGAAACACAATGTCATTCATATGACTACCACGATTGGCTCGGCAGTACCTCATCCGATCAACCCAATTTTTCAGTACAGCCCAAAATCCATACCAAACAGTGACTCGATGTGGATGTATTGTCTTCTCAATAGTCACGCGTGGGTTCTATGAATCCCATATGCGGCAATTTTGCTTATTGACATGGCCACCGAGATGAAAATGAGCTTCATGAAGGCTAAATTGAAGGCCGATATCTTCCCGAAAAATTTTCACGTAATTTTCTTACAGTTTGCGTTAAATACTCACTACTTTGGAAGTAAGTTTCTAATATTTCCCAATGGAAAAATATTGGAGCGTATAGCGTCGGAAAAACATAAACCTGAAAATAAAAATGAATGTTATTCTACCTTCCAAAGTAATCGGTAGTTTCAAATTTAAAACTTTAAATGACCCACACTATATTAAAGAAATAGATGAAAATTTGTTTTCCAAAGTTTTTAAATTTGTATGGGTTTTTCGTTTGAGGATTAAAAATATATTTTTATCGAAAAAATCTATATTACCTCATTTTTGGAGACTATTCCTGAACACTTTTTTCTGTGTGAAAATGTAATTCACAACATTTGTAGCCATCATTATTACCTTTAATTGAACATACCATCTGTTTTTTAGACCTCGAACTTAAAACTTATATTTTTTGTTGCGTAGTCTATGATAAATCGACAAAAGGTAGACGCGAACATTTTGAAATATCTTCTAATAATGTTATCCTTGGATCGTGGAAAAATCTATAAAAATAAGAATCAGGATCTGAATCCCGCACCGAATAGCCTGCTACAATATGAATATCCAAAAAGAGGACCCACCATTGTTGTTAGAATTTAGAACATAAATTTAAGTATATGCAAAATTTAAAGATTTCCAATAATGGAAAACGAATAGAAAATAATTTAAAACTTATATTTATTGATTTACCTCTTAACGTTTTTGTTCCACTTTTTAAAAACCAAAAATAGACTATGGATAGTGTCTGTGTTAAATGGAAATCCTTCCCCAAAATAAAGCTGACCCTTAAAAAAATAAAAAAATCTGAAAGATAATCTATCTAGGAAAAGGTTAGCAATTTTTTCTTCAAGTACTTTCTATTTAGTCTTCTCCTTCAATATTTACTAGAATTACACCTCTCTCGATCTCTCTCTCTGTATCTTTCTCGTCATCGTAGTAAATCGTGTAATATGGGAATAGGTTATCATAGCTAGTAATTTGTATCTTTGTATTTCTCTTAATCTCTTCTTATTCTTCTTAAATATTTAGTTTTCTCAAGTCACATCTCACAACAACATTTTCTGTCACAAACATTCATTCATGCACAATCTCTCGCCTTCATCGTCATCTTCACTTCACATTCACTCAAGACATCGCCGCCATGGAGGGGTCTCCCAGGGGCCCACACTGCTAACGAAAGCCTTCGTTTAGGCATTCGAACGTGTTCAAGTTTTCCCTTATTTTTATTTTTAGTTTCAATTTGTTGTATTTTCAGTTTCCAAATATTTTATTTATACTTTTTTTCATTAAGTTAAGTTTCTTTTGAACTTTTTGCGTTAAATGGATTTAATTGTTCAGTGTTGTCAACGTCTACCATTTAAAATATGTAATGAAAAATATCGTAATGTTGATGTTGGGCCAAAACGTACCATATGTGTTCGTCCGGTGTTATAACGTTGGAAACGTTATGAACAAAACAAAAAAAAAGAGAACTTAACCCAACCCTTCTCCAAACAAAAAAAAAGAGAAAAGAAAATAAATATAAAAACCTGGTCAAATATATTTTTGTGTTTTTTATAAATATTTGTATGTGTGTGTGCTTTATTGAACGCCAAACTAAATATGCAAAAGTTATCGTAATACAATAATAAATTATTATTTTTGTTAATTGTTGCTTTTCCATATACACTCCATTAAAACCATTATTAAATATGACAAAACAAATTACATATATATATTTGTGTAATGCAGAATAAAAGGCGTTTGGATTTTTTGCAGCTAACTAAAATAAATATATAAAAACTTTATGTAGATACAATAATTTGTATTTGTGAATATATATTTGTGACATTTTTATAATTATATAAACAATTAAAATGCTTTTTGATAAGTTTATTCTTGGATTTAATAAATTTTAGGTGAAAATTTTCAGAGTAAGTCCGTCGAGAATTGATGCTTAGTTTTAACATTTAAACTAAATATCTCCAAAGGTTTGATTCTACGAATTAATTTATATATTTTATAAAATATAACATTCTTAAATTTTATAAAATAAAATATTTTCATATTTTATAAAATAAAATGTCCAGTATTTGTATGAAGGACGGGCGATTTTTTATGGAATTAATTCAGTAACTTTTTTTAAAGCTTTTATTCTTATATTTAACAAATATTAGGTGCAATTTTGCAGAGTAAGTCCTCCAAGAGTATTGGCATTGCTTCGTTAGCATTTAAACTAAATATCTCTAAAGATCTATGTCTACGAAATAATTTATATATTTTAGAAAATAATAAATTATTAATAATATTTGTATGAAGGGCGGGCAGTTATTTTTATGGAATTAAATCTGTAACTTTTGACCGGGATAATATATCCTGACGAAATTTCACACACTTGGAGCTGAGGTGTTTTACAGATGACATCCAAAAATGTTAGATGCCTAGTGGCCCTGTGGAGGCTACTGGATGACACTCCAAAGTTGGTTACCTCGGCCATGTAATATTTTGAAAGGTTTGCTAAAAGTAAAATTATGCAGAGATTACAAAGATATTTTGCAATATATGAAAATACTGATCCGAATATCTACAATAAATATGCTCACATTAGTTGAAGAAATATTCGAGTTACGATAAAACAGAATTTGTATTTGGAAAAAGCACTTCTGGAACGATGTCTTCATGCAATAAAGCGCAAATAAATCCAGAAATGTAAACCTATGTACAATAGTTCACACATTTTTGTGACATCTCGTTTAGAAATCCCACAATACCTAAAACTGGGAAAATAAATTTCAAAAATAATATTTTTCAAGAAAAATAACCATAATTTCTTCATTTCTTTGTGAATGAAAAGAAGTTTATTACTTGCAGTGATGTCTATGGATAACAAGAAACAAGTAAAAAGGCGTTAAGTTCGGCCGGGCCGGGCCGAATCTTATATACCCACGTAGTGTATGCCACAGTATTATCAGTAGAGGCTGTCGACATTACATAGAAGTGCACTACCATATTGGGAAAATTGTGATTCTTCATTATTATAATATTAACAGTTCTCTACTATATATAAATATTAATATATAAATATTAATCTTCAAAAATGTGCACTAATAACTATTAGGTATAAACAATTTCCCTCAAGCCCGATATTCCCCTTTGCAATTTCTTGATTCCATCTACAGCCTAAATGTATGTACCATTTTATTAGGAAAAGTTGTAATATTGAAGATCCAATATGTTTTAGAGTGGAATGTACAGTAGGGCGTACCTCAAAAAAAAAGTTCGCCGTACACCTTCGAATATGAAGTATTATTGAAAGGTAGTTTTTTTTTTCTATATAACTTGTATTTATAAACGGATTTTAAAGTGTGATACATCGATGTTTTTGTCTCGACGAGGCCGATTTTTTTGTCTTTGAAGTCATTGAGCTCAAGCACCCCCTTCTGGTACTTACCCATCATTTCTCAGTTGCTACTACCCTAATGTACCACTCTAATAATCGAAAATTAAAGCTCGCATAAAATCATGAATCATGTTTGAGCTCAATGACTTCAAAGACAAAAAAATCGGACAAAAACATCGATGTATCACACTTTAAAATCCGTTTATAAATGCAGAAGTTATATAGAAAAATGTAAAAGCGCGACCCCTACGTTCGGCATAAAAAAATAAAAAAAATTTTTTTGAAACTACCTTTCAATAATACTTCATATTCGAAGGTGTACGGCGAACTTTTTTTTTTTACTTGTAACCTGGTACGCTCTAATGTACAGTGTACACACCTAATTTCATGATTTTAGCTACAGTCATTTTATTTGTACCAGTTTCACTCTTTTTTACATTTTGACCCTAAAAATTTGAATTTAAAACAAAAAATCGTACCTCTTACGAGTGCAAATACTGAGTATCATGATTCTAGTTACAACCGTTTGATTGTAGCCAAATTTAATTCCATTTAGATCCTGATGCTACGAATATCCGAAGAACTCTTAATTATTCCCGTCACCCCAGCCAGAGAAGTGTACACGCCGAATTTCATTATTATAGTTGCAGTCGTTTGGTTGGTATTTCCATTTTCCGGCTAAAAGTACAATTAAAAAAAAGCATCTTCACAGATGAAAGTACACACCGAATTTCATGATTTCAACTTCAGGAGTTTGGTAGGTACCATATTTATCCCTTTTTTCCAATTGTATCAATTAAAAGTACGAATTTTAAAAAATCTCTCTATTTTACGTATCTACGCAATTAGAGGGATGTACATTCCAAATTTCGTGTTTCTAGCTGTTATCGTATCAATTGGTACCATTTTTATCCCCTTTTTCCCAATTTCGCACGCTAAATCGTGTATTTACTTTTTGGAGATTTTACGCTATAAAGTAGAAATTAAAAAATTGCTTAAATACTGTAAATATTAGGGAGTACTTTCAGTCCTTGTTAGGGAACATTTTTTAAGACACATTTAGGGAAAGTTTGAACCTCGTAGCTCGTTTCGTTCGGCCGCTATTGTGCTTTCAACAGACAGACGGACAGCGGAAATGGCTAGATCGTCTTTGAATTTTATCACGATCCAGAATTTTAATGTGTTACAAACGGAATGACAAAGTGACATCCTGGAGGTGGAGGGTATAAAAAATTGTTATTAGTGCTGTCAGTGGATAAATTTAAATTTCTAATTTTGTAATCGGTGATTTACGTTTCTAGAATTAATTGTCGAACTAAATCAATTACAATAGAAAATGGCCATATTCGAGTGAGACGGCTGGCATAATTATTGCAGTTATCCATTTCTGAATTCTTTTGTGTTTAAATATATGAAGACCACTTTCCCAAATATATAAACTCTTTATTTTCATCTCAATATAGGTAGGTAAATACTACCAAACACAAAGTCTGTTGTCTAAGTAAAAATAAAAGACAATTTTATTTAAACTAGGGTATTTGCCTGACTGAATTAAATTAAAATTAATTTCCAAACGATCTCTATGTAATTTGGAGCATGTCATTTCTTTGAATTCTAAATATTTCAACAGAACGCTTTAGATGGGGTGGCTCAAAAAATACAATTCATTCTCAATGTTTGGATTGGGATTTTTTCCGGAATGAAAAAGTGAACAGAAGATTCCAAAAATTAGAAATTAAAACACGTTAGAAACAAAAATTTTTAAAGTTAATTAATCCTTGAAGGATTTTAAATAAGGGTATCTTGGTATAAGGATTATTGCAAGACTATTTTAAATGAAAAACAACTTTTATATTACGTATTCAAGTCAACTCACATAATGGATATAGATCCGTAACTTTCATTTTTAACTCCAATAGATTCAATAATAGAAATGCCTGACAGGAATTCCTACAGGAAAATATAATTTTTTTTAATATAGCCAAAACAAATACAAATATTGAAAAAATATAAATTAATATAATGTTTTAATTATTTAAAACCATTATTTACTTCAAATGAAAAAATATTCGTATGTTTATATTTTCAAAAAGCATAACTGCCATATGCACATAGTGTAAAATAACCTAACTTCATGATTCAACCAATTTTTGTTGTAAAAGAAAAGGTACGAATTTGGAAAAAAAATTATTTTGAGTGTCTATGCAGTCAGAGGAATGTATACACCGAATTCCATGATTCCAGCTGCGCCCATTTGGTTGGTACCATTTATATTACCATTTATAATCCTTGACGTTTGTACGCAATTAGAATTTCATCATTCTAGCTGTATTCGTTTAGTTGGTACTATTTTTATCCATCTGTACCATTGTATCCCTTTGAAGTACGAATTTGGAAAAAACCTTTTATTTTTCATGCCTACGTAGTCAAAGGAATGCATACTCAGCATTTCATGCTAGGTAAGGTAATCTTAATTTAGCTGAGGTAATTTGCTTGGTACTATTTTTATCCCCTTTTTCTATTTTGACCCCAAAAAGTACGAATTTTGAAATATCCGTGTATTTTACTTGTCTATGCAATCAGTGGAATGTATACACCGAATTTCATTATTCTAGCTACAGCAGTTTGGTTGTTACCATTTTTATCCCTCTATTCCCATTTTACCCCTTAAAAGTACGAATTTGGAAAAAATACTTTTATATTATGTATCAATTAGAAGAATGTACACACCGTGTTTCGTGTTTCTAGCTGTTGTCGTTTAATATGTACCATTTTTATCCCTTTTTGGCCCCATTTCACCCCCTACAAATAAGAATCACTTTATGGTGCACGTTTTTGCTATAAGGGGAATACGCGTACCAAATATCAAGCAAATATAAACAGACATATTCAAAAAAACATGTTTAATTTCGCTAAAATATTAGGGATTATTATGGGTATTTTGAGTCCTTGTGAGGGAAAAATTTTTCCCTTTGGACCGATATCGCCCCATTTCAATCCCAACCGAACTACGACTATAACACACATTTATGGAAAATTTGAACCTTCTAGCTCCTTTCGTTTCGATGCTAGCGTGCTTTCAACAGACGGACGGACGGACATGGCTAGATCGTCTTAGAATTTTATGACGATCAAGAATATATATACTTTATAGGATCTCATGTCGATATTTCAATGTGTTACAAACGGAATGACAAAGTTAGTATACCCCCATCCTGGAGGTGGAGGGTATAAAAATTGCAAAATGTAGACTGGAGGCAACCAGGTAGAGAAGTATGCCGGCTTTTTGCATTTTAATAATTTGCCAAGAGATTTGATTGATAGGAATATTTATCAATATTTAGGAAAAAACATTAAAGAATCTCTTTTACAAAATGTGCTATAAAGTGCTTCTTAATTATTGAATTATCTAAATTCACAACGAGTTGTAATTAATTACGCATTATTACAACTTATATTTCGATGTAATATAAGTTACTTCAGTTTTTATGTTTTTGTCAAATCGCCATTTTCAAAGCCATTAATGGCGCGAGGCAATACGTAATTGGAAAATTTAAATTTCGTCACATAAAAATAAATCTATAAAAAAGTAATATTATACAACTTGTTCGCAAAGAAATTTAATACAGATTAATTTCAGATTATGTACCACTTTATTGTATAAGTAGTACCAAATAGCTACAATTTTGTTTACATTACAAATTAAATTTTTTCTCTTTTCTAAAAGCAGTTTGCAATATTGAGACGATCTGTGCCTCCCCTTTTTGGCAGTCCAATTTCCACCAAATTTCGTTTATGCTATTTTAAGACGGATAGAAAAAATAAGCCCAAACCAAACATTGGGAATGCATTTTGAAAAATCTGCTTTAGTCCTTGGACCTTTAGCACTTGTTAGTTCCATGGTATACTATAATTTCACCGGGGGGAGGCAGAAAAATACACTTTATATACAAATGTTGTACAATTTAGGAAAGGGAAGAAAAGGAGGTTTTATAATATGTATGAGAAAATTTAAAAAAATAGTGAATCACTTATTGTGCTCTAAAAATTTCACAAGACGGAAAAATTTTTAGAAAAACATATTCATATTGAAAACAGCAGTAGTTGAAAATGCACATATCATAACAATATTTTGGGATTACGTGGAAAAAATGTCTCCGAAAATACGGTTTTTGTATTTTTCCCAACAAAATACATAAATTCTCAAAGTGGCGAAAATATGTTCAAAATATGGGACTTTCGTATAACCTCCAAGAAAGGATGGGGTATGTATTAATTTTGTCATTCCGTTTGCAATACTTAAAATATACATCGGAGACTCCATAAAGTATATAAATTCTTGGTCGTGGTAAAATTCTAAGACGATCTAGCCATGTCCGCCTGTCTGTCTGGCAGCACGCTAGCTGTCGAACGAAATGAGCTATGAGGTTCAACTTTTTCCCTAAATGTGTCTTATAATTGCAGATCGGTTGCGATTGAAAGTGGGCGAAATCGGCGTAGAGGGAAAAATGTGTCCCTAAAAAGGACTGAAAATACCGCCTAATATCTACACCTTTTTCAATTGTAATTCAAAAGACATCACTTGAAATTCAAAAGTTTTCATTTGAAATTCAAAAAATTATTCCATTTGGAGTTTTGAATTACAAATGAAGAGTTTTGAATTTCAAATGATGTCTTTTGAATTAAAAATGGAATTTTTGAATTTCAAATGACAGTTTTTGAATTTCAATTGATATTTTTTGAATTTCAAGTGGAATTTTTGAATTTCAAATGGTGTCTTTTGAATTACACTTGAAAATGGTGTAGACCATTTAATTATTTCTTTAAATTTCTGCTTTATATGCACTTGATATTTGTTGCGTACATTCCTCTTGTAGCGTAAAGGCACCAAAAAGTAAATATAAGTTTTGGCGGACGAAATGGGACAAAAAGGGATAAAAACGGCACCAATGATACGACAATAGCTAGAAACGTGAAATTTGGAATATAGATCCCTCAAATTGCGTAGATACTTAAAATAGATGGCTTTTCAAAATTCGTACTTTTAAGGGATACAATTGGAAAAGAGGGATAAAAATTGTACCAACAAGTTGGAGTCATGCAACTCGGTGTTTACATTCATCTGACTGTGAATATGCGAAATAAAAAGGATTTTTTCTCGAAAATTTTACTTTTGGGCGGAAAATGGGGATAAAAATGGTGCCAACCAAACGGCTGCGGTACGACTTGAAATACCCCATAATATGTAGAATATTTTTTTAATGCCCGGCTTATATTCAAACTTGTACTTGTGTGAACGCGAACCAAAAAGATTTCTTTGCAAAATGTATACTTCTAGGCGGCGAAATCGGCAAGCAGGGAGAAAATTACATATGTAACAGGTAGAAACATGAAATTCCGTTTATAAATTGTTACCCCTCGTTCGCCCATTTTCTCCGTCATATGGGGATATGAGAACCTACTCTCTAAATTTCCACTTCCGCCCCTCGTTGCGAGCGGTTAGCAAAAATGTCCTGTCAACACCACATCAAAGTTTTCACACAAAAAAAAACTTTGCCAGCATCACTGCCACTGCCATTCACTGAAAGTTTCCATCCGCCCAAGACAAATCTTAAATTCTGATAAATCTAATATTGACATATGAGAAGTTTTTGTGTGTGTTCTTGTCTTCGTCCGTCCATCTACACTGCTTTTAAAACTGACCCAAATAGAACTATTTTATGGACAATTTAATATCTGTTTACTTTTTGTTCTACTTGGTCAAATAGCAAAGCACAACGCAAAAAAGAAAAAAACTACGTTAGAAGCAGAAGAAACAAAAAAGCAAATTGTAAACTTCTTTACAAAGAAAGCCAAAAAGAAAATACAACATGAAACCAGATACCAGAAACTGTTGACTCGTCGCAAATCCTTGGAACAAGTATGGACGCGCATATGACTGCTTTAGCACGTCCAGCAGTCCACGTCCACTTCCGGCTCCCCCGCTTCACACGCCGCCAAAGCAAAGGAATAATGTTACAAAAATTGAAATGTTAAATCCCTTTTAAATAAGATTAAACAACAGCAACAGCAACAATTTACGAATGTGGGTTGCAATGGCGACGACGACGACGTTGCAGTTCTTGTTGCTTTTGCCGGTTTGTGGTCGACGGCATCCTTCTTCCACAGAGGAGTGTGTTGATGTGGGGTTTGTTTTAGGCAACCATCCTCTCTGCCATCCCATTTATGTTATTTGTTGATAGTCTCAACTACAGAATACTAATTAAAAGGAATTATAACAACAAAGACCTCTGTGTAGTATTTTCCTAACGAAAACGAAAATAAACATGGCAAAATTCGTTAGCCAAGGAGGAGTAAGTCGACGACGACGGCGACGTAGATGATGCAAGTGGTGCTAATGATATTTACAGCTATGCTGTAGTTTTCCTCGTACCAGTAGCTACAACCAAGAGTAAGCGCCGGAAACAGGAAACATAAAATGTAGATAATTAATGTTATGAAATATTAACCAACTATGAAATAGTACATGAAAATGAGTTGTTTGTTATTATAGAGAACAACACAGCTTTTCGGTTGGAGAAGAGCTGCCAAAAAAATATCAATTTGAGAAATATTAAATTTTGCATTTAATTTGGTGGAGCAGAAAGAAAGAGCTTGGCGAAGCTACAATTTATATATTTATACAAGTTGTATGACTTCGTGTAGAGAGGCCCAGCTCTATACGATCTGTATGGAACCGAAATTCAACTTAATTCACATGTATTTTGTATTTATGACCCGATAGAAGAGACCTAGCACAGCTATAAGTCTGGGTCACTTAAAAAAATGGATGGTTTCACCACTCAGGAATAAAACTTGAATTATTTATTGATTGTTGGCAAAATATTTCGTCCCTAGATCAAGATGTTTATGAGCTAAAAGCTCCTGAAACACACAGCTATAAATCGTTTTTATGTTGTCTTGTCACCAAGTTATTATAAATATAAATTTTAGTGTTGTCTTAGAATAAGGGTCTGTTTCTGGATGACGAATCACTCATTGTACTCGTCAAAACTACGAACGAAAGTTGATTTGCGTTTCTGTATAACGAATACCAATTTTTAAATAAAACACAAAAGCTTTCGTTTGCTTGTCTGTATTTTTGGGTTTTCCGAACACGAAACCAATCGTCACAAATGTCAAATCTGGACGATTAGAAAAACCCATTCGTATGTATGCTTTTTAAAATGGAAAAACGTTTATTCCGATGGAAATAAAGAAAATAAAATATTGACATAAACATACAAAAAACTTCTCACTTATACACTAAAAAACACTATCCTTTATCCTAAATCCTGCATAACGTTGGAAAAGGGCAACTGGAACAAATATAGTATTTTAGCACAATTATGTTCCCAAAGGTATTTAAACGAACTGTTTTGAAATAATTATTTTGTAAACAAATAATTTTTCTGCCAGTTTGTGGAGTTGCCTTCTTGTACACTGAAAATTGTGTTTTTCTATGAATAAAATTAACAAAAATTGACATAAAATCTTGATGGCAATATTGTTGACTGACAAATGAACGAAAGCTTTTATAATCTCAAATCATAACACGAAAACTTTTGTTTGTGTATAAAAACCCAATTTTTGAGTCGTTCGTCAGGGTACACACCCTAAGTCATTGGTCTTGTTATTGGACTTTTAGAGTCCCTTTTTGAGTTTTTTTCGGAGTGACAATTAAAAACTCATAACTCAATTAAAAACTCAAAAATAAACAGTAGGGATCAGTGCCTTTCAAATGGTGTCTAAATACTGAATACGGACGATAAATTACGTCACTGACTCTATTTTTGTAAAAATTGTTTTGAGAACCGAAATTTCAAAATCTTTTAACAAAAACGAGAGCTGCGTCTTCAATTTCCTTACGTCCTTCATCATTTAGAGATTATTCGTAAGGTGTTGTTAGCAGCTATTTATTTTTTACAAAATACTCCCACAGAAAACGATCCAATAAGTTACTTTAAGACAAGATTACAAATTCTAAATAAATAATATTTTCCAAGATCGGTTTCTAGATCGGAAAATGCCATATCGGGAGCGACATTTGTATGGAGGTTATATCTGAAAAGATTTGATTCAAATTAAACAGTGTTCGTCCATGATCCACAAAACTTACTTGTGCCAATTTTTGTTAAGATCGGACAATAATTGCGACCTGTACTTTGATTACAGGAATTGATGGACAGACAGATGGACATTACTCAATTGACTCAGAAAGTGATTCTAAGTCATCGAAATAATGGACCCATCTCGCGTATTTTTGTAGTAGCGAATGTGTTTATCTATATACATAAAAGAATTGCGTTACTGACAGACTGACTGACTGACTGACTTATCATTGACCAGCCTCCAGACCAAACGGCTGAAGCCAGGGTCATGAAATTTTCAGGGTAATTCCCAAATATGACGAGGGTTTTACTTTTAGGGGGTAAAATGGCCCAAAAAAGGGATAAACATCGAACATTCGTCCTGACTAAACGGCAGTAGCTATAAACATGAAATTCGCTGAGTTCCTTGCAATGACCATGCAGACGAGATACAAATTGGAATTTTTCGAAATTTGTACTTTTAAGGGGCGATCGGGACAAAAAGGGATAAAAATGGTACCAACTAAAGGATTACAGCTAGAATCGTGAAATTTGGTATGTAAATTCCCCTGACCATATAGAAAAGAAGTAAAATTTGATCTTTTCGAAATTTGAACTTTTAAGGGAAGAGCGGGACAAAAAGGGATAAAAATGGTACCATCTAAAGTATTACATTTAGAATCGTGAAATTTGGTATGTGAATTCCTCTGACCATATAAAGAGTGATTTTTTTGAGGTTAGGATTTTCATGCATTAGTATTTGACAGATCACGTGGGACTTCAGACATGGTGTCAAAGAGAAAGATGCTCAGTATGCTTTGACATTTCATCATGAATCGTCTTACAAACGAACAACGCTTGCAAATTATTGAATTTTATTATCAAAATGCGTGCTCTGTTAAGAAAGTTCATTGCGCGCTTCCATTTTATGGTCAGTTTAATCGACCCACTGAAGCGGCTATTCGGGCTATTGTGACTAAATTTCGCACCAAATTTACATTGTTGGACATTAAACCACCAACACGCTTACGTAGAGTGCGAACTGAAGAAAATATCGCAGCTGTATCGGCCAGTGTTAATGATGACCACCAATTTTCGATTCGTCGCCGTTCGCACCAATTGGGTCTCTGTTACTCAAAAACGTGGAAATGCCAAAATTGGACTAAGCGGATGGACCACCTAAGACGCAGCCGCGGTCAACATTTAAATGAAATTATCTTCAAAAAGTAAATGTCATGGACCAATCTAACGTTTCAAATAAAGAACCGATAAGATTTTGCAAATTTTATGCGTTTTTTTTTTAAAAAAAGTTATCAAGCTCTTAAAAAATCACCCTGTAGAAACGAAGAAAAATTGGATTTTTCGAAATTTGTATTTTTAGGGGCGAGCGGGACAAAAAGGGATAAAAATGGTACAATCTAAAGTAATACAGCTAGAATCGTGAAATTTGGTATGTAAATTCGAAATTTTCTTATAGAGGGTGAGCAACAAGGGATACAAGTAGTATCCACTCAAGTATTGGAGCTATAGTCGTGAAATGTGGTGTATAAGTTCCTCTGACAACGAGAAGAGCAGATCTAAACGAATTTGTCCAAAATTGTACTTATAAACAATGAGCGGTATAAAAATAGTACCAGCTGACAACGTAGACTTGCAACATAAACGGATTTCTCGAAATTTGTACTTTTAAGGGGCGAGCGGGACAAAAAGGGATAAAAATTGTGTCAACTTTAGTATTACAGCTAGAATCGTGAAATTTAGTGTGTAAATTCCTCTGACCATATAGAAGCGCAGTAGTTTGATTTTTCGAAATTTGTACTTTTAAGGGGTGCGCGGGACGAAAAGGCATAATAATGCTGTACAATCCTTTAATTACGTAAACGCGGACATAAATGGATATTTCAAATTTTTTACTTAAAAGGGGGATACGGGACAACAAGGAATAAATGTGTTACCAAATAAAGTACATATTTTTAGGGGAAGCAAAAACACTTGTTACTTTTAGTGATTTTTCAAAATGTGTAATTTTTGGGAAAGTAGTGCCAATAGTTATAAACTGGCTGGCTGAATCTAGAAACTTGAGATCGAGGATATAAATGGTTGTAATATTTTCTTCAAAACTTGGTAGAAAATTATAAAAATTATACATACGAAGTAGTTCAGCTAAAATAGTGCATATCGACAAGCACATTCCTTTGACTATGTGTGAGTGCTTCCAAGAGGTTTCCAAATTTCTATTTTAGATTTATCTATATCCACCAAAAGAAAGTTAAATAAATACTATCCAAAAACAGAGACGGATAAAATTAACAAATAACTTTCTTTTTCGCGTGCGAAGCAGCGGGTACTGCTAGTATATATATATTTATTCTCATAGTTCCAATGTGGAGAAGGGTCATATTTACGAAGAAACGAATGAGTTTGCTATTTTTATGCTTTGCCTATAACTTGTCAATTTTTCATTCAATCTACACGCGATTTTAATACAAGGTGTATCTGAACGTATTCAACAAGAATCAGTAAGAAAACTGATTTCGAAAAATTATATGTTGGGTCTTTTTCGGTGTGCTGCATGCAATAAGTTCTCAATGTGAACTTTTTTGTGAAATGAACTTAACGATTCAAAAGTATACCAAAAGTCATGGTCTATGTCCTGTCAAAAATTCCCATGGGATAATTCTTTACAAATGGAATAATTTTTGAATTTCAACTGAAAACTTTTGAATTCCAAATGGTGTCTTTTGAATTACTTATGACGAGTTTTGAATTTCAAATGACGAGTTTTCAAATTTCAAATGATGTCTTTTGAATTACAAATGATGCATTTTGAATTTCAAATGATATCTTTTGAATTGCAAATGACGACTTTTGAATTTCAAATGTTGTCTTTTGAATTACAAAAGACGAGTTTTGAATTTCAATTGACATTTTTTGAATTTCAAATGGAATTTTTGAATTTCAAGTGATATTTTTTGAATTGCAAATGAAATTTTTGAATTTCAACTGGTGTCTTTTGAATTTCAAGTGATGTCTTTTGAATTACAATTGAAAAAGGTGTAGTATTTGGAGTATTTAAGCATTTTTTGATTCTCTAAATTTGATACTTACTCTTATGCATAGCGTGAACGCTCACCACAAAGTAATCTATTTTTTTTCAAACTTTTAGGTATAAAACAAATAAACGACAACAGCTAAAAACAAGTAATTTTTTAGTTGACAGCCATTTAATTACGTAGACACGTAAAAAGGATTTATAGATTGAAAAAGCGGCTGAAGTTGAACTCATGAAATTCGGTATATATATTTAGGGGTAAAAAAGACAGAACAAGAAAAAATATGTAGCCAGCCAAAAAGTTGCAGCTAGACTACGTAAAGAATGAAGAGATATTTCGACAATCGTTCTAGGCTCAAAACGAGGAAATAATTATAAAACTGATATCGATCAAACAGCTGTAGCTGAAATACAAAATGTTTCCCTAACAACGCTGATTGCTGTTCTATATTCAACTTTTTTGAATGCACTTGAAGTATTATTTTGATATATGTTGACGTTACATTTCCATGAAAACAAAAAATATATAAATCCTATATCAAAACCTGATCCGAAGTGCACTACTTTTAATATGGAAAATCTGAACAAAATCGGATGTAGTATAGAGCGTTGAAAGGTCAAATTGGGAAGTGCCTTTAAAAGGGGACTGTATCAACGCTTGGACCAAATTCACCATAAATAGTAGGGATAAAACCGGTTTTCTGAATTTGATAAAAGTAAAGGTAAAATATGTGGTTTCTGCGGCAGGAAATCGGTGGAGATTTGCTTCAAAATCAAAATCAAACTGTGTACTTTACTTACACAGTGCGACAATTTTACATTATTTTTATTGAACCTAAACAAGACCATATACATATTGAACAAGAGATCGTTTGTAGACAAAATGGTTTCTCAGTTTTTGGTGAACTTTTCACTTTTTGACAAGAATTTTAATTTCCAAAGGAGATATATGTTCTAATGAATTATTTGTGTATCAGATAAATTCGACATGTGAATCAAATTAAACAGAGGAATATCTGTAATAAATTACTAACAATAGAATTTCGAATTCCCAATCGGTATGGTCTAGCATTTATCATATTTTTGAAGGATTAGGTAATGTTTTCCAGAAAAGCCAGTTAATATGCGTTGCAATACTTTTATATAGATGTCGCTATTAGTTTAAATATAATCCAGTCAATACTCCACCAACTCGTAGAATAAAATCTACATACTCCAAAACGATCATTTAAATTTAAATGGCATATACGATATTAAAACGTCCTGTTTTGTTGCCCTCCTTTCATTTTGAGAAAAAAAAAAAGAAAAAAATTCCACAATTTTCCACTTTGTAATCTTTGAAAACTTACTCCTCCACTACTACTTAAGCTGAGCGTTAAATTTTATCTATGTCTGCGTAACAAAGTAGGAAAAAGTTTGTTGCTTCGCCAGCGTCTGACATCTTATGCTTGAAATGAAAGTGCATAAGGACGAACTACTCCAAAATGAAAAAACCCACGCTGGCATGCTGTACACTGTCAGCTTAGACTTATCTTATCATTAAAACCCATAAAGTCATAATGATAACATTACTATTTTCCAGCAGCAGTAGTAGCAGCATCAGAAAAAAACACACACACACGAACAAACTAAAAAGGAATTGAAGATTATCTGGCAAATGAAACTTAACTTTAGTTTTTAAAACTGAGGTCCTTGGGAAAGAGGAAATCTTAGAGCAAATATTGCGTTCATATGCTGTGAGGATGGTAATCTGGAAAATGGTGTAAATCCGGTAGAAGTAGTTTGAGATACGAAAAAGGAAAATTAGAACAAAAAAATTAACCAGTTTCTAGGACTATAAACTAAAACAAAAATTATTAAAACTTTTAAATTTTTGATTAAACAAGTAAGGAAAGGCTAAAGTCGGGCGGGGCCGACTATATGATACACTCCACTTTCCAACCGAATACAGTCCAACTCGGTAAAAAAGTGAAAACGGGAAGAATTTTTGTATGTTTCCTAATCATAGGCTGATATGACCTGAGCCAATTTGTCAAATCGAGAAGAATATTTGTATCGGGGCTATATCCAAACATGGAAAAATGTGACTAACTTTCACTATAAGTTCTTCCAGTTCAAATATAAGGTGTTATGCTCACTTTGAAGAAATTCGGTGAAAATTCGTGGTTTCTGGGCGAAAAAAGTTAAATCTGGAGCGAAATTTGTATGGAAGCTATATATAAATCTTAACCGATCTAACACACAAGTGTTTCTAGTTGAAATATAATATGTTTTGCCAATTTTGAAGAAAATCTCTTGTAATATATGGTATCTAGAGTGAAAAGATTAAAATCTGAACCGATCTGACCCATTTTCACTATGGGTGTTTCTAGGACAAATATAATATATTTCGCCTAATTTGAAGAGGATCTGTTAAAATATGTGTTTTCTAGAGCGGAAAAAGTCAAATCGGGAGCGAAATTTGTATGGGAGCTATATATAAATCTGAACCGCCGATCTGCCCCATTTTTACCACAGGTGTTTCTAGTTGAAATATAAGATGTTTTGCCAAATTTTAAGACAATCTGATACAATATGTGGTTTCTAGAGCGGAAAAAGTCAAATCGGGAGCGAAATTTGTATGGGAGCTATATATAAATCTGGACCGATCTGCCCCATTTTTAACACAGGTGTTTCTAGTTGAAATATAAGATGTTTTGCCAAATTTGAAGACAATCTGATACAATATGTGGTTTCTAGAGCGGAAAAAGTCAAATCGGGAGCGAAATTTGTATGGGAGCTATATATAAATCTGAACCGATCTGATCCATTTTTACCACAGGTGTTTCTAGTTGAAATATAAGATGTTTTGCCAAATCTGAAGACAATCTGATACAATATGTGGTTTCTAGAGCGGAAAAAGTCAAATCGGGAGCGAAATTTGTATGGGAGCTATATATAAATCTGAACCGATCTGACCCATTTTTCCCACACGTGTTTCTAGTTGGAATATAAGATGTTTTGGCAACTTTGAAGAAAATCTGTTTTAATATGTGGTATCTAGAGTGAAAAGTGTCAAATTGGGAGTGAAATTCGTATGGGGGCTATATCTAAATCTGAACCGATTTTCTTCAAATTAAATAGCGTTCGTTCTTATCCCGAGAAACTTCGTTGTGCAAAGTTTCATTTGGTTCTGTCTACAATTGCGACCTGTATCGTGATTACAAGAATAGATGGACGGACGGACGGACGGACGGACGGACGGACGGACGGACGGACAGACAGACGGACATTGCTAAATCGATTCAGAAAGTGATTCTAAGTCGATCGGTATAATTAACAATGGGTCTATCTCTCTTCCTTTTGGGTGTTACAAACAAATGCACAAAGACATAATACTCTCGTGGAGTGTATAAAAAATAAATATTTCATAACTATAATTATTGACAAAAAATATTTAAAATAAATAAAATATTTCAATTAAATAAAAAATCATATATTTATATGGTATAACCTGAAATATATTGCCTTTTTGTAACAACAAGGCAAAAGGGTGATAAGTCTTTATTTTATTTGCCAACCCCCATGGAGTAAATTTCACAATATGGCCGTTAGATTGGATGCTGTTGACTTAGAAGTATTCATATTCGAAAAATTATGATATTTGTATGAAAATTGCAATACCTTTACAAATTATTATACTTAAAGTAACAATTTGGAAAATGCTTTTATTTTCCTCAGAAGAATGTATACACCGTAATTCATGGTCTTGACTGTAGTCTTTGGTACACAGTCATGAAAAGGTACACACCTCGTTCTATGATTCCAGCTGCAGCCATTTGGCCGGTACCAATTTTAACACCTTTCGTCCACTTTTCATACTAAAAGTACAAATTTGGAGAAACTCCTTTATCAGAGAAATGATTATAGCGAATTCCATGATTTCACCTTTTAGCGGCTTATTGGTACCATCTTTATCCCCTTTCGCCCCGTGTTGATATCATTTTCATTCCTCTTATGCCATTTACCCTTTAAAACTAACAATTTCATAAAATTCTTTAATTTTGAGCGTCGAGAAATTCACCCACCGAAATTTATGTTGTTGTTGTTGTTGTTGTTGTAGCAGCTTTAGAGGGAGCTGAGGTGATAATCCTTAAGTCTGAATTGTACTAGACTTCGTTCCGGCATGTATCCGACTATCGCGGGAACCTTTGTTCATCATCGTTCTCATGTTGTCCGGCTGTTATTTGCATCTTCTTCAAGGCTGATGTTAATGTTAAGGGAATGGGATGTTAATCGAGTTGTACCCCTATCCTCCACTAGGGGCGCTGCATTTTTTTATGTTAACAGCCATGTTATGTATTGCTAATGGCTATTAGTTTCTTCCCTGGACCTTGGAGCAATCGAAATGACTTTTTTTATGTGAAAGAGTGTTCGGATGAGAAAATTGGCTGCAGAAACTCTTATTTTATGATGAAAAGTGAAAATTTGTTGATGTTGAATTTTACCAGTGCGCCGGCCGGGAATCGAACCCAGCACCTTCAGATTGCAAGACGCGCACACTTCCACTGAGCTATGAAGGCCACTACCGAAATTTATGATTCTAGCTACTGCCATTTGGATGGTACCAAAATTATCCCTTTTCCGATTTCTCACCCTAAAAGTACAAATAAACAAAAAATGTCTTATTTTTTGCGTATACACCGAATTTCATTATTCTGGCTACATCCTTTTGATTGGTACCATTTTTATCCCTTTTTCACGATTTTTATCATTCTAGGTGCATTCCTTTGTTTGGTACCAAAATTATCCCTTTTTCTAATTTTTACCCTAAAAGCACGAATATTGAAAGATAGAGTTTCAAGAGTTTCATTATTCTATTTTGTTTGGTACCATTTTTATCCCTTTTCGGCCCATTTGTCACCTAAAAATGTAAATTCCGAATAACTCCTTTCTGTTGCTCGTCCGTGTAAGTCAAAGAAATGAATACAGCGAATTTCCTGAATTGTATCAGTCAATTGGTCGGTACCTATTTTATCCCCTTTCGTACCGTTTTTGCTTAAAAGTACAAATTTCATAAAATTCCTTAATGTTTAGCGTTTTCACAGTCAAAGAAATGTACACACCGAATTTTATGATTTTTGCAATGATTTTGTCGGTACTAATTTTATCCCTTTTCCCAATTTTCGCCCTAAAAGTACGAAAATCGAATGGTCCCTTATTTTTCACGTCTACGCAGCCAGAGTAATATATACGCCGAATATCATTTTTCTATATATCATCCATTTGATTGGTACCATTTTTATCCCTTTTCGGCCATTTGTCACCTAAAATTGCAAATTTAGATAAACTCTTTACTCTTATTCGTCCTCGTAGTTCAGAGAAATGAATGCATCGCATTTCATGAATTTTATAATTCTAGCTGGTCAATTGGTCGGTACCAAATTTATCCCTTTCCCCAAAAAGTAAAAATTTCGTAAAATTCCTAGCTGTTGAACGTCTACATAGTCAGAGAAATGTACACACCGAATTTTATGATTCCAACTGTAATAATTTTATCGGTACCAATTGTATTTATCCCCTTTTTCCAATTTTCGCCCTAGATCTACAAATATCAAAATACATCAAGATACATCGCGTCTACGCAATTAGAGTAATGTATGCGCCGAATTTCATTCTATTCTAGCTGTATCCGTTTGATTGGTACCATATTTATCCCTTTTCGGCCCCTTTGCTTTAGGTGGCAAATGCAAATTCCGAAAAACTAAATTTGATTTTCTGTCCGCGTATGCCAGGGAAATTAATATATAAAATTTTAAGTATTTTTTTTTATTTTTCGGGATAGTCTGGCTTGAGGTCATGAACAAATAAAAAACTGATTTAGTTTTTTTAATTGTTTTATTTATTTATTCTTTCCTTTTTCAACTGAGAAAGTACTTCGAAACGAAAGACGTCATTGGTTTTGCTAAAATTGAATATCCTTGAGGATGATCGTCGATGGTGATTTAAATATCGGAAAACGAATAAATAATTAAAACAATTTAAAAAAACTAAACATCAGTTTTTTTTATTTGTTCATGATCTCAAGCCAGACTATCCCGAAAAATAGAAAATAAAGGTCAACTATACATAAAATTAAACAAATTTTAAGAATTTTAATATTCTAGCCCTTTGTTTGGAACCTAAATAATCCCTTTTCCCAATTTTCACTCTAAAAGTACGAATATCGAAAGATCTCTTATTTTTCACGACTACTTAATCAGAGTAACATATATGCCGAATTTCATTATTCTAGATGCCCATTACGACTCTTATCCCTTTTCGGTCCCTATGGCCACCTAAAAATGCAAATTTCGATAAACTCATTTCTGTTGCTCGTTCGCGTATGTCAGAGAAATAAATATACCGAAATTCATGAATTTTAACATTCTAGCTGCATTCTTTTGTTAGGTACTAAAATTATCCCTTTTCCCAATTTTCACCCTAAAAGTACGAATATCGAAAGATATGTAATTTCATCAAATTTTGTTGCTCGTTCGCGTATGTCAGAGAAATAAATATACCGAAATTCGCGAATTTTAACATTCTAGCTGCATTCTTTTGTTAGGTACTAAAATTATCCCTTTTCCCAATTTTCACCCTAAAAGTACGAATATCGAAAGATATGTAATTTCATCAAATTTCATTATTCTACCTGCATCAGTTCGGTACCACATTTATCCTAAAATGCGAGTTTCGAAGAACTCCTTCCTTTTATTCGTCCTCGTAGGTCTGAGAAATTAATTTCAGGAATTGTCTCATTCTAGCTGCATTCAAATGGTCGGTAGCAATTTTATCCCTTTTCACAATTTTCACCATCAAAGTACTAATATCGAAATAGTGATATTTTTAGCAATTTTTAACAATTTCGAAACTCTCCTCAGAACACGTTTACTAAGTTTCGCTGTTAAACCACTTTCAATGATACCGGCCCACATAAGTAGGAGAAGACCACATACACACCCACAAAAATATATTCCTTACAATCTTCTGCTAAAAAGAACATGTTTCTTCTTCTTTGGGTTTGTTAAAAAGATTTATTACTAATAAGATTTCATCGCTTAGATCTGCTCGAGTATTTTTTTTGGGTTGCATTTGCGTTTCATGCAAATCTGCTGTTACATTTGTTTCGCCCTCGGAAAATGTGTTCACATGAAGTTTGTTATCCCTGAGCCAAGAAAAAAGATCGAATGGAAAAGCAGCGAAAGAAAAACATTTTTAAAAGGGATTGCAATTGAACGGGAAATCTCTTGCAATTGCCATGGTTACAATGGAATACTGTTATTACTGGTATTCGACTAGCATTCGTACTCTGCCGAAGAACACAATCAAATGAAACGATAACAAAATCAACAATTGTGACTGTGTGTGTGCACACCCTCTTGGGCATATGTATGTACATTTGCCCCCACACCCTACCTTGCAACGAAATGAAAAGCAAAAAAAGAAAAACGGAAATGCATTGGAAAACTTTTGTTATGCATGTGTGCGAAAGCTTCGATGGCATAACAGGTGCCTTGTATGCCCCCATCGACAGAAACTTGTTTCTTTTGATCATAGTTTAAAAAACATCCTGATAATTTATAGATTTCTCTGGGATGCTGAATGCAGGCAGCTATTGTTTGTATGCTGGGAAAAGTTTTACTGCACGTTTCGTGGCAAGCGGCAATGGCAAGAGAGAAAACAATTTAAATTCGCTTAAATTTATAGGAGAATGGTGCCACCATGGCGAACTCATTCACTTTATATTTTCGGGGAGGCGCTTAAAATTGAACATTGTTTTCAGGCAATAGTTTTTAAAGTTATAAAGTTTGGCCAATTCTTCTGGAATTCTTTTATATATTGACGTTAACACATACTTTCTGCTTGTCTTTAAAGTGAAGACAGCTCTGAGGAAAAGTTTGGAAAAATTGTTGAAACAATTCAGCACGATTCAGTGGTTCTGAGAAACTGCCCCATTTTTCAGCGAGGATTTTTATGAAAGCGTTACTCAGTACCCACAAAGAACGCAATAACATGTTTTTATTACTTCCTCCAGTTCAAGAGATATCCGTCCGTCTGTTGAAAGCACGCTAGCAGCTAAGCGAAAGGATCTAGAACGTTCAAATTTTCCATAAATGCGTCTTATAGTCGTAGATCGGTTGGGATTGAAACGGGGCGAAATCGGCCAAAAAGGAAATTTTTTTCCCTCACAAGGACTAAAAGTACCCATAATAATCCCTAATATTTTAGCGTATTTAAGCATGTCTTTGAATATATCTGTTTATATTTGCTTGATATTTGGTATGCGCATTCCCCTTATAGCAAAAACGTGCACCATAAAGTGATTCTCATTTGTAGGGGGTGAAATGGGACAAAAAAGGGATAAAAATGGTACATATTAAACGACAACAGCTAGAAACACGAAATTCGGTGTGTGCATTCCTCTAATTGAGTAGATACATAATATAAAAGTATTTTTTCCAAATTCGTACTTTTAAGGGGTAAATGGGGATAGAGGGATAAAAATGAGACTAACCAAACGGCTGTACCTAGAATAATGAAATTCGGTGTATACATTCCTCTGATTGCATAGACAAGTAAAATACACGGATTTTTTTCTAACCCGCTTTCGTCACAGGTATTTCTAGTTAGATTATAAGATGTTAGGCAAAATTTGAAGAAAATCGGGTACTATATGTGCTTTATAGGGCGGAAAAAGTCAAATCGGGAGCGACATTTGTCTGGGGACTATATCTAAATCTGAACCAATTTCATCCAAATTCAATACCGATCGTCCCTGGCCCAAAAAAGTAACTTCTGCCAAATTTCATGATAATCCGACAGCAATTGCGACCTGTAGAGTGCGAACAAGCTTATATGGTCAGCAGACGGACAGACGGACGGACGGACAGACAGACATCGGTAATTCATTTGATTCAGCTATTTATTATTGGTTTTACACACATTTATTGGTGTTACACACATTTGGCGGAAAACTAACTTATAGTACCCTAGTCCACGAAGTGGTGTAGGGTATAATGATATTTGTTTGAGTTAGAAAAAAATCGAAATTCCTCAGCCATTCAAAAAACATTCAAAATTCCTCAAAATAAAAAATGTGTTTTTTAATAATATTTTCCTTAAACTGCTCCCGAACGAAACTAAAGGTTGATTTTTTAAAAGCTATAGGAAAGTTTTTCAAAAAACACACATAAACACACATAAATGGACACATACGGTCCATATAATTTAATGTTTGAAGATTATTTCAGGCAAATGTTGACCTTGACTGCGCCTCAAATGGTCCGTCCGCTTAGTCCAATTTTGGCATTTCCACGTTTTTGAGTTTTTTGAGAGGCCCAATTGCTGCGAAGGGCGACGAATCGATAATTGGTGGTCATCATTAACACTGGCCGATACAGCTGCAATATTTTCTTCAGTTCGCACTCTACGTAAGCGTGTTGGTGGTTTAATGACCAACAACGTAAATTTGGTGCGATATTTAGTCACAATAGCCCGAATAGCCGCTTCAGTGGCTCGATTAAACTGACCATAAAATGGAAGTGCGCGATGAACTTTCTTAACAGAGCACGCATTTTGATTATAAAGTTCAATAATTTGCAAGCGTTGTTCGTTTGTAAGACGATTCATGGTTAAATTATAGACCAAAATGAAGATGTTTGACAGAGAAACAAAACACGAAACGTGCGTCAGCTGTTTAAACCAGTGTTGCCAAAAAGATAATAGCTAAAAAATCACCCTTTACAAAATCAATTTATGTTACATACAAATCGCCCATTCTATGAAGCCCAACAAACTATTGCAATGAAAAAATCGATGTCAATTTTTCATAGTTGAACTATTTCCTTTAAAACAAAAAACTACAACTACCACATAAAGAATTCGAATTCAAGTTAGTTTTCTGATTTTTATCCATTAAAAATTTTATCCATTAAAAAATTTATTAAAAATTGATTAAATCATCTGCATAAAAGTATCCTCTTATCAGTCTTTGTTGGAGAAAAGGTTTCCATCTGTGTTGATTTCAACTCGCCCTTTTGTAATCTCAACCGATCTGCAACTATTAGACCCGAACATGGAAATTTGGATCCCCCTTTCGCATTCGTTCAAAAGCTATCATTCTTTCAATAGGCGGATGTACATTGCGGAATTGTAAGGTATTAAACTCTCCATAGACTTATCTATATATATATAAGAGTTGAGTGATTGAGTGACTGAGTGACTGATCACTCCCTAGACCAAACGACTAGAGCTAGAATCATGAAATTTGGTGTGTACATTTCTCTTACAGTGTAGAGGTGGGATTTCGTACTTTAAAGGGATAAAAATGGTACCACTGCATTGACCAAACGGCTGGGCCTAGAATCTTGAAATTTGGTATGGATATTCCTCTTATAGCTTCAACGCGCCCAAGAAAATATTTTTCAAAATTCGTACTTTTTGGGGATGAAATCGGGTAAAATGGGATACAAATAGTACCACCGCAATGACCAAACGGCTGGGCCTAGAAGAAAAGGGGATAAAAAAGTTACCAACAACACGGATGACTCTACAATAATGAAATTCGGTATGTATATTCGTTTTACAGCGCAGATCACTGATAAGAAGACATTTTTCGAAATTTTTAATTTTAAGGAATTAAATGGGAACAAATTGTACCACCGCCCTGACCAAACGGCAGGGTCTAGGATCTTGAAATTTGCAACGGGCATTACTTTTATGGCAAGAATGCGAACAAGAAAATAGTTTTCAAAATTCGTACTTTTTGTTGTTGCTATCGGGTAAAAAGGGATAAAAATAGTACCAATCAAACGGATGGAGCTGCAATAATAAAATTTGGTGTGTACATACCTCAAAACCCCTAGAAACGCAAAATGATCGAATTTTTTGAAATTCGTACTTTTAATAGGTAAACGGGGAAAAGGGGATTAAAAAGATACCAACAACACGGATGACGCTACAGTAATGAAATTCTGTATATATATTCGTTTTACAGCGCAAATCACCGATAAGAAGACATTTTTCGAAATTTGTAATTTTAAGGGATTAAATGGGATAAAAATTGTACCACTGCCCAGACCAAACAACCAATCAAACAGACGGAGCTGGAAGCATGAAATTCGGCGAGTACAACCCTGAAAATGCAAATTGAAGGAATTTTTCGAAATTCGTACTTTTAAAGGCTAAACGAGAAAAGCGGGATAAAAAAGGTGCCAACAACATGGACAACGCTACAATAATAAAATTCGTTAAAATTCTTACGGTGCAGATGAGTAATAACAAGGAATTTTCCGATATTTGTACTTTTAAGGGATTAGATGGGTTATAAATTGTACCACTAAAATTGTACCAAAAGACTGGGCCTAGAATCTTGAAATTTGGAACGGATTTTACTCTTATAACGCGAATACGACCCCGAAAAATTCTCCATAAATTTAAACTTATAGGTGTGAAATTGGGTAAAAACGGATAACAGCGGTACCAATCATGAAATTCGGTTTGTACATGCATAGAACACAAAATTATTTTTTTTTCGAAATTCTTACCTTTTTATATCCCTATGGTACCAACAACACGGCTGAAATCGTCACGAATCGTGAAATTCAGTGTGTATATTCCTCTGACAGCGTAGCCGCGAAACATTAACTGATTTTCAATATTTATACTTTTAAGTTGAACTTGGAAAAAAGCGATTAAAATGGATACTGCAATACAATTGGATTGTATCAAATGTGTACTTTAAAGGGGGAAACGGATCAATTGGTACCAACCAAATTTAGGGATTTGGGATAAAGTACCAACCAAAGTTTTCAGTTAGAATATGAAAAGAAATTCTGTGTGTACATTTCTCCGAGTACATAAATAAATTTTTCGAAATTTGTATGTTTAAGGGCACAAGCGGCACAGAAAGAGTGAACATTATAGTCATTATCCCCGGCAAAATAAAAGATAGATACAAAATGTTTGTTCCATTTGTAAGTTCATATTTCAAGTCACGCACCGGTATAGAAGTTATGGTTTTAATTTCCACTTGGATAGGGACTACAAAGGACAAGGATGAGCATACATATTTTGTAGGTTTAAAGTGATTATAAAAAACATTTTAAAATCTCGAATTGCAACTAATTTCAACCATACGTATGGAAGTTATATCAGTTTTATTTTGACCAAAGCTTATGTCAATTTGCGTGGGAAGTATAGAAGTTATATTAGGTTTAATTTTACGTACGGGTCGTTTGTTTTGGAATATGGACTATACGTGGTGGGTACCATAAGGTGTATATCAATTTCCTCCATTTCCGAATTTAAACAAAGTTTGGGAAAATAGTACTATGTGCAGAGTTCGAATAAATTATTTAAGTCCCATCCAGAGTTATCGTGTATACCAACGAGCCAAACGGACGTGAAAGGGACTTGGGACATACGTATGGTTTTAAATCTCTCCGTCAATGCGTTACACTTTTTTCTATCCCTAATGATATATACGCTCCTACTCTGTAGTGAGGGTATAATTTTCACAGCTTAAGAAAGAAACGTGCAAATAATTTTCTACTTTATATGATTTTCTGTAGAAAAATTGTTTCCATGTTGTGCCTATAAATTAAACTATTGACTACGTATAAATGGATTTTTTAATTTGTACAAGGTGTTTAAATCGTAGCGAAAAGCTAGTGTAAATATACCTCTGATTAGGTAGCGATTCTTCAAAAGTTGTGAGGGATTACAAACGATTTACGCTGAATGTGATATCCTTACACAAAAATAAAATATAAAAAAACAGTTTGAATACCGATACAAAATACTGTCAATACCATACTATTTTCCGCGTACGAAGTAGCGGGTATTTGCTAGTATTATATAAAACAAATGTAGTAATAAATTCTTAACAATAATTTGAATATTAAGGGTATCCTTTAAGTTGGCCTTATCTGCGGCGGCACAATTCCTGGCTGCTCGGCAAGGTCTTCTACCATTCACTCCCTTTATTGTGAGATCTTCAACCTAGACATAATTAAGTATTGCCAAACACTAAGATTTGCTCTTCATCTTATTCATCACCTCTCCCACCACTCATTCGTTGTCATCATCGACATTTAAGCTAATTATTTCTGTGGCAAAACGTTATCACTGCCCTTTCACACGATGTCGTCATAAAAGGTTACTCATCATTATCAGTTTATGGTTGGTTTGCCATCTTAACGACCAACAGGATTAAACGTAGAATGACTTGCAGTGACCAGGCTTCGTGATTTAAAAAATAAAAAAAAACCCACCCAACCAACCGCTTGCATAAATATATCAATTTGGCGTTTAATTAAAAACAAACCGACAACAATAACTTGCCATAAAAACGTTCGCCATAAATTCACTTACTCGTTATATGAGTGTTGCTCTTATTACTATAAATTATGTGGCAGAAAATTATGGCAGCACAACAACAACAGCGACGGCGGTTAAACGAAACGACGACCAACAAATAAATAAATAGCCATTAAAAAAGAGAAGGACTCTATATAAATCCTGGTGAAAAAAATAAACAAACAACCACACACACAAAATACCAAACAACTCGTGAAGGATTATAAGGAATTGTGAGTGTGATAAGTTCGTGGGAGATATAAGTTTTTTTGGGAGAGATGTATTTTGACTGCTTTAAGTTTCGATACTATTATTCTGATAATAACTATTATCACTTTGCCAAATTGTAATGAGATTTCTGTAGCTAACGATTCTCTGCCATTTGCGATGGACATAAAATCAAAGTTTAAAATCTTTGTTGGCCATAAAGGCTGCATTATCTGCCCTTTGCATTTATTTGTAGTTACTTGCGTAACTACCCTCGTTATAATCCAGAAATTATCCTGACATTTACATCCTGTGTCTGTTACTGAGTAATGACTTTAGTAATTATGGACTACATTTTGCAATAATCCTTGACGACGACAACAACTGGTCATTCGCACATACTTATAAGGATGGGATTGTATGCTTGTCGCCTCATATTTCTGCTCAACCGAAGCGTTTGGAGTAATATGAGCGATGTCAGTATATATAGTAGAGTACAGTGGGAGATCTTTAGCTTTTTAAACTCATACCACCAAAACAATGACATTTGTATAGTCTTCAGCTAAAAGTTGCAACATGACAGTGGACAGGCGGAAAGACAGATGGACAGACATCAGAAGAACAGCTAGATATACGGACAAAGAGACAGATTGAAAAGACGGTTGGACGGTTGAAATACGGAAAAATTAAATTATTAAATATTTTTAATTTCGACAGCAATAATAATTATTTTAGAGTCAGTACCCGGAACACTATCATGCAACTTATGGAGCGTTTTTTTGACTCTATTAACTATTAAAAACAAAATTTGAGAAAATTCGTTTTAATTTAGAAAAAAATAAAGATAATATTTTTTTTAAATCGAAAGTAAGAAAAATAATATATTATAATTTGACAATTTTGTATAAAACATGAGGAATTTTTTTGCAAAAATCGAAAGTAAGAAAAAAAATGTTTTTTTATAAATATGACAATTTTTTTTGTTGTAACAATTTTGTTTGTGAATTTAGAAACAAATTTTAAAAAAGAGTTAAACATTTTTTTAAATTACCGGGTGACAAAAAAACTGTGATCCACCCTAGTGTCAATAATTTTTATTTTTTTTAGAAAATCGGGAAGTGCCTCCTTATTATAAAATTTTATGATGAATCGTCAAATGAATTCTTGTGATCCTCACATTTTAGGTATAGGATGTGTTCAGAAATATTACTTAGAACACTACGACGGACATTTTTGTGGAACATTTTAACCCTCTAACTCCTCCACGTAGGGGTCTTTTGATACCTTTTGAGCAAAAGTGTAAAAACACCCTTAAAACAGATGTTTCACGGGTCAAAATGTTCTACAAAAACATTTGCCATAAAATTCTACTATGAGGCTCTGAATACCAAAAATGAATGAACCAAAAATCAATGCCTAAATTCAATTTAGGACTAATTTCTTACTTTTTTCGAATTGGTACCATGGAACAGATCAGTGTACGCCTTCTTCTTAAAAATTGATTAAATCATCTGCATAAAAGTATCCCCTTATCAGTCTTTGTTAGAGAAAAGGATTCCATCTGTGTTGATTTCACCTCGCCCCTTTGTAATCTCAACCGATGTGCAATTATTAGACGCGAACATGGAAATTGTTTTCGTTGTAACAATTTTGTTTGTTTAGAAAAAAATTGTAAAAAAGAGTTACAAATTTTTTTTAAATTACCGTGTGACAAAAAAACTGTGATCCACCCTAGTGGCTACAATGTTTATTTTTTGGAAAATCGGGAAATGCCTCCTTGTTTGCTTTATAGAAACTTGGGGAAGTATGCTTTAATTTAGAAAATAATAAAAAAAATATAAATATTATTTTTTTTTAATCGAACGTAATAAAAAACATGTAAAAACGGAGTTAAGTTCGGCCAGGCCGAACTTTATATACCCTCCACTATGGATTGCATTCCACAGACGCTGTCGATTTTCGTAGCAGTGCAGTAATATTACAGAAAAAATATTTTTTTTAATATAGCCAAACCAAAACATATACAAATATTGAAAATATAATTTTGTAAATAAATATAATATTTTTATTATTTCAAACCACGCTTTTAAGGCAAGGCAACCAATACGTTTACATATCGAAAAAGTACTTCAAGTTAATTCAAAAAATAAATATTCTTATATTTATATTTATATTTTAAATTCCATAAATATTGCTAGATAGTGGGGGTTAAAGTTGGTTGTATTTCTATCCTATTTTAATTTCAAAAGTACAAATTTTGAAAAATCAATTATCTCACGTACATAGTGTAAAATAACTTAACTTCATGATTCAACCAATTTTTGTCGTAAAATCGTTTAGTTTGCGTGTCTATGCAGTCAGAGGAATATATACAACGAATTCCATGATTCTAGCTGCGGCCATTTGGTTGGTACCATTTTTACCCCCTTTTTCCTATTTTTCCCCCTAAAGAGTACGACTTTCTAAAATCTTTTTATTTTACGTGTCTATGCAATTAGAGGGAGGTACACAGCAAATTTTATTATTCTAGCTGTAGTCGTTTAGTTGTTACTATTTTTATCCCTCTGTACTATTGTATCAATTGGAAAAAAATCTTTTATTTTTTGTGTCTACGCAGTCAGGGGAATGTATACTTCGAATTTCATGACTCTAGCTGATGTCATTTGGTTGGTACTATTTTTTCCCCTTTTTCCATTTGTACCCCAAAAAGTACGAATTTCGAAAAATACGTGTCAACGCAATCAGAGGAATGTATACACCGAATTTCATTATTCTAGGTGCAGCCGTTTGCTTGGTACCATTTTTGTTCCTTTTTTCCCATTTACCCCCTAAAAGTACGAATTTGGAAAAAATACTTTTATATTATGTCTCTACTCAGTTAGTGGAATGTACACACCGAATTTCATGTCTCTAGCTGTTGTCGTTTACTAGGTACCATTTATATCCCTTTTTGGCCCCTACGAATAAAAATCACTTTGTGGTGCACGGTTTTGTTATAGGGGGAATACGCATACCCGATATCAAGTAAGCAGTACAAGCAGTCATATTGAAAAAAATATGCTTAAATACTCTAACATATTAGGGAATATTATGGGTATTTTTAGTTCTTGTGAGGGAAAAATTTTAATTTTTAATTTTAACCGATCTACGACTCTAAGACACATTTCTGGAAAACTTTGACATCCTAACTCCTTTCGTTTAGACGCTAACGTGCTTGCAACAGACGGACGGACATGGCTAGATCGAATTTTAGAATTTTATGAAGATCAATAATATATATACTTTATAGGGTCTCAGGTCGATATTTCAAGGTGTTACAAACGGAATGACAAAGTTAGTATACACCCCCATCCTGGAGTTTGTGGGTATAAAAATGAAATAAAAAAAAAAATATTTTTTATTTTGACAATTTTTTGTAAAACTAGAAACTGCGCGAATTTAGAGAAAAATGTAAAAAAGAATTACAAATTCTTTAGAATTATCGTATGACAAAAATACTGTATTTTCGATCCACCCTAGTGTCTACAATTTTTATTTTTGGAAAAATCGGGAAATGCAACTTTATAGAAATTGAGGAAATTTATTTCAATTTATGAAATAATAAAAATAATATAATTATTATTATTTTTAAATCAAAAGTAAGAAAAAAAAAAATAAAAAATACGTATTTTGTTAAATTTGACAATTTTGTGTAAAAATTGTAAAAAAGACTTACAAATTCTTTAAAATTATCGTATGACAAAAATACTGCAGTTTCGATCCACCCTAGTGTGTACAATTTTTATTTTTGGAAAAATCGGGAAATGCAACTTTATAGAAATTGAGGAAATTTATTTTAATTTACGAAATAATAAAAATATTATAAATATTATTATTATTAAATCAAAAGTAAGAAAAAAATAAAAAATATGTATTTTGTTAAATTTGACAATTTTGTGTAGAAATTGTAAAAAAAGACTTACAAATTCTTTAAAATTATCGTAAGACAAAAATATTGCAGTTTCGATCCACACTAATGTCTACAATTTATATTTTTGGAAAAATCGGGAAATTCATCTTTAGAGAAATTGAGGAAATTTGTTTTCATTTATGAAATAATAAAAATAATAGAAATACTAATTTATTATTTTTAAATCAAAAGTAAGAAAAAAATAAAAAATATGTATTTTGTTAAAATTGACCATTTTGTGTAAAAATTGTAAAAAAGACTTACAAATTCTTTAAAATTATCGTATGACAAAAATATTGTATTTTCGATCCACACTAGTGTCTACAATTTTAATTTTTGGAAAAATCGGGAAATTCATCTTTATAGAAATTGAGGAAATTTGTTATCATTTATGAAATAATATAAATACTAATTTATTATTTTTAAATCAAAAATAAGAAAAAAAAAATAAAAAATATGTATTTTGTTAAATTTGACAATTTTGTGTAAAAATTGTAAAAAAGACTTACAAATTCTTTAAAATTATCGTATGACAAAAATATTGCAGTTTCGATCCACACTAGTGTCTACAATTTTTAATTTTTAAAAATCAGGAAATGCCTCCTTTTTGCTTTATAGAAACTTGATGAAATATGTTTTATTTTAGAATATAACAAAAATAATATTAATATTAATTATTTTTTTAATCGAACGTAAGAAAAAATTGAAATATATATATATTTCTTTAAATTTGACAATTTTGTATAAAACTAGAGGAAATTTGCTCCAATTTAGGAAAAATTTTTAGAAAAGAGTTAAATTGTTTTAAAATAACCATGTGACAAAAAACAGTTTTTTGTATATATATATATTTCAATTTTTTCTTACGTTCGATTAAAAAAATAATTAATATTAATATTATTTTTGTTATATTCTAAACTAAAACATATTTCCTCACCCTAGTGTCTACAATTTCGGGATTTGCAGCTTTATTTGCCTAATAGAAAATACATAATTGGAAATTTTCATCAAAACTGGAGAAAAAACCAAAATGTGTGTCTGTGATCCCTTCACATGAAATTACTTCAAAATGTTTTCCAATTTGTGGTCAAACTACAATACCTAAATTTCATCAATATGGATAAAAAAGTTAACAATATTTTAAAATATAGCATACAGCAAAAAATGACAAATTTTCGATCCAACCTAGTGTCTACAATTTCTCACATAAATTGCACATACATATTTGGAAAATTTCATTAAAATCGGAAAGAAAGCAGCATGAATTTATTCCAACATTTTTTCGATGTTGAGGATTAAAATAATAAAAAATACCTGCCATTTCTTTAATACACCCCCCCAAAATGGCTAATTTATTTCCTACAATAATCGAAATCCCCCATTGTGCTACAACTGTGTCTGTTTTCTTTGGTGTACGTGCATACGTGTGTGTGTGTCTCTTTCCGGAGTCGACACATCCGCCGCCGCCGATGAATGTCCGCCTTTGTTTATTTAAGAAAGAAAAATTATAAAACCATTAATTAAAAACAAATTAAAAATGAAATAATAATTATTATAGTTATTGTTACAAAAAACGACAGACGGAAACTCCGGTTGTCACAACAAACTATGTACGTAATCCCACAATCCCCAACACACTCGAGAATTGTGGTGAGAATACAATATGGATGAAATCCTTCCGTTTGCCATTGACGACACAGCGAACTATGAAGCAGCTGCTGAGGCTGTGTGTGGCAGCCACACTTATCGTAATTGATGTGTCAACGGCATTTAACAAATGGCGAGAGAAAGAAAAACGTAGCAGGAAATTAAAGCGTACATCTGGGAGGAGGATTGCAAGACCTGCATTCAGCGATGGCATTCACATAGTTGTATGTATTTTATTTATATGTTGTTTTCAAATGAGGGAACTTAAAGAGTTGATTTAATTTCATGAGGTAATATATTAGAAATGTGTCCGTCAACTATGAGTAACATGAAAATATGATGGAGGGTTTTCGACAGTGAAGGAATTTAAATTTTATAGATGCCACGATGCAGGCCGAAAAAGACTCAAAACTTAAATCAACCGAGGTAAAATGGAAAGTTCTAACAAACAATATCCATAAAGGGAGTATAAAAGAAGAGACGTGTATCAAAGTTTACGACCCCCTCCACATCTGAAAATCGATTTTATCAAAAACAAAATTTTAACAATTCCACAAAAAAATTCAAAAATTCCCAAAACTCCCTTTGAGGAGATAACATTGTTGTTCAAATACCCAAAATCTTTTATATAAATCTAGCAATTGATAGTAAATTTTGCAGATTTCCGTGTAAAATCAATTCCACAAAAATTTTCACACATCCCCAGTATCAACCTTTCAGAGAAAATTGCTTTAAAATCTTCTATATGACAAATATTGTTTTATCGGTTATTACAAACTATATTGTTTTCACAGATATGTTAAACCAGCAACATTTTGCCAATTCCACCAAATTCATCATAAATCTCCGAAATACCCTTTGCAGAGAAAATTACTTTAAAGGCTTCTAAATAGCAATATTGCTAAAGCAATCGACTATAACAATATATCTATGTTTAACTAGCAACATTTTAGCAATTCCACAAAATTTTTCAAAAATCCCCAAAATTCCCCTTTGCGGAAAAAATTATTTAAAATCTTCTATGCGGCAATATTGCTGTAGCAACCGACTCATCACTTATTTGCAAATTTCACAAAAATTTCAAAAATCCCCAAAATTCCCTTTGCGTAAAAATAAGGCTTCTAAATAACAATATTGCTAAAGCAATCGGCTATAACAATATATCTATGTTTAACTAGCAATATTTTAGCAATTCCACAAAAATTTCCAAAAATCCCCAAAATTCCCCTTTGCGGAAAAAACTCTTTAAAATCTTCTATACGGCAATATTGTTTTAGCAATCGACTATAACAAGATATCTATGTTTAACTAGCAATATTTTAGCAATTCCACACAATTTTTAAAAATACCCAAAATTCCCCTTTGCGAAAAAAAATATTTAGAATCTTCTATGCGGCAATATTGCTATAGCAACCGACTCATCACTTATTAGCAAATTTCACAAAAATTTCAAAAATCCCCAAAATTTCCTTTTGCGGAAAAATAAGGCTTCTAAATAACAATATTGCTAAAACAATCGACTATAACAATATATCTATGTTTAACTAGCAATATTTTAGCAATTCCACAAAAATTTTCAAAAATCCCCAAAATTCCCCTTTGCGGAAAAAACTCTTTAAAATCTTCTATACGGCAATATTGTTTTAGCAATCGACTATTACAATATATGATTTTAGATGGGGAGGGGGTCAATACTTCCCTATTTGGCACATTCTTATGACGTATCGACATAGGAAACCTTGTGATTCTTACCATTTAAGTATAGCATATGTTCAGTAATATTACCTAAAACACTACGACGAACATTTTTGTGGAACACTTCAACCCTCTAGCTCCCCAATATAGGGATATTTTTGGAGTCTTTTTGACATAATAATAAAAGATAGGAAACTTTAAAATACTAATTACACTCTGGAAAATAAAAAAATGTTCTAACAATCAATTTGCATAGAGGGGATAAAAAAGGAATATACGTGTATCGGAGTTTTCATAGTTTACGTACGGTGGTCATTTTAGAGGGGGGTCAATATTTCTGTGCTGATGTGTTCAGCAATATTACTTGAAACACTACGGGAATCATTTTGGTCGAACTTAGTAACACTCTAGCTCCTCTGTATAATACTCTTGTGCAAAAAGATAAAAACACCCCTAAAAATTTTCAAAATGTTCTAAAAAAATATTTGCCATAAAATTCTACTATAATGTTCTAAATAAACAAAAACGGAAAACAATACTTAAATGGCAGAAATATGTGAAAACTTAAAATTCGATTTAGGTTAAATTTGAACTTTTTCCGATTTGGTGATAAACTGCCCCAAAAAACTGAATTTTAGGTTGATGATATGAGTGGAAAAAATACTCTACATTAAATTTCACTTGAAGTCACCGAACAAAAGAAGGCTGTATCTATATATGAATAAAATATCAGCACCAATTTGGGTAACAAAACAAGAAATTATTTATTATTATTTTTCTTTTAGTTCTTGGTAGTTCTATACCTTTATCAAACAATGTACAGCATATGTCAGCTCAAAGGGAATGAATACTCTTGCCTTTATAACGCTCTTCAATAGGAGCACATCTTTGGCGGAATCGTTCAGCTTGTTCAGAGGACTCTATTGTTTTTGCAGAAGGGGAACTATTGTTGTAACTAACCTCTTTAATAGTTTTCCAAATGGGCGTTTATGTTGTTCACTTTAATACGCTACCAAGTTCCAAAGTTGCATCAAATTTATATCAATCATACGGCCCAGAGAAACACTGCAGATTTGTTAATTGCAAAACTTTGATAGTTTTTTTAAAAAATTTAAAGAATTAATTTTTATTGTTCACACAAACTTTACTCAGAAAATTTAAGAGTTTAAATACAGAAGCAAAATGGTCTTGAGCCAGGCAATATCCCAGTTCAAATCACATTTAAGATTTTATTAATAAAATTATATTAAATATCTAGTACAGGAATTTATCACTTAGACTCTATTTTTTCAAATTTAAAGAATTCATTTTTATTGTTCACACAAACTTTATTCAGAAAATTTAAGATTTTATTAATATTATTATATTAAAATTATTTTAAATATGTAGTACAGGAATTTATCACTTAGACTCTGTTGCGTATAAATAATAGGAATTTATCACTTAGACTCTATTGCGTATAAATAATATATGCTGTTCAATTTTTTTTAGAAAATATTAATCCTTCAGAAGTCAAGTCTGACGTATAATTTTATATTGTGTATGTCTCGCAAAAGTATTAAATTAACATCTATAGTATTTGGAAATTAAAGGTCATGTAGATAGGAAATTAAAGGTATTGAAAAAAAGGAGGATCTGTATTCAGAAAATTTAAAATTTTATTATAATAAAATTATATTAAATATGAAATTTATCACTTAGTCTCTATTGCTTGTAGGTAATATTTATGTGTCTTAATTTAATACGCCACATTGTTCCAGAGCTGCATCAAATTAATATCAATCATACGACTCAGTGAATGAGGGTAGGCTGTTAACTTCAAAACTTTTCAGGTTTTAAGAAAATTTAATACTAAGGGGGGGGGGGAATAAAAAAATCCAAAATCCAAATAGCCTTTGGAAATTAAAGGTCCTGTAAAAAGGAGAAAGGATCGCCAAAAGAAAAACTGCGTATATGGTCTTGGCACGGTGTTATAATTCAAAAACACAAATTTTAAAATTCATTTAGTATGAAACCAATGTAAAACAAAAACAAAGTTTGAAGGCCTTCCATATCTTAGCTAACATTTGATTTGATCCATTTTGGAAACAATGTTTTCAGCAAATTCTTTAGTTTCATTTTGTTCCACAGTGGTACAATCCTTAATTCAATATTGATGAATAGTTTTTATTTCGAAAAATTTAATATTTCAAAACGAACTTATTCATAACAAGAATTGAATAAAAACATAGTTTTAATTAAATAAATTCGAAGGTTTATTCGAAGGTTCGTGATAAATATCAATTTTATGATGAGAAAATTTTTCGGCTAAAATTGTGGATAATTTTGAAGAAAAATCTTTGGTAAGAAAGCTTAAAAATAATGTATTAGAGGAATTTAGTATTATTTATGATGTTCACTATGATACGCCACGATGTTCCAGAGCTGCATCAAATTAATACTAAACAGTGTAGACTTGTTAATTGCAAAACTTTGATAGTTTTGTTTAAATTTAAAGATTTAATTGTTACTGTTCACAAAACTTCATCAAGGCAAAGTCACTTTATTCAGAAAATTTAAAATTTTATTTAAATAATAAAATTATAGCATATACGAAGTATAATAATTTATCACTTAGTCTCTATTGCGTATAGGTAATATTTATGTGTCTTAATTTAATACGTCACATTGTTCCAGAGCTGCTTTCAATTAATATTAATCATACGACCCAATGAAACCGTATAGAGTTGTTAATTGCAAAACTTTGATAGTTTTATTCAAATTTAATTAATTCATTTTTATTCTTCACAAAACTTCATCAACGTCACTTTATTTAGAAAATTTTATATTTTCTTTAAACAATAAAATTATATTAAATTATCACGTCGCCTCCATGGCGTATAAACAATATTTATGCTGTTCAATGTCATACGCCACATTGTTCCACAGCTACTTCAAATTAATTGGAGTTCTTAACATAAAAACTTCGCTTTATAAAATTTAATATTGTATTTATATACGTAGCCTATGCTGTATTAGTATTTATAACTCAAGTATTTATCAATTTAATACTCAATGTTGTTCACAACAAGAATTGTTGTTCACAAAAATATTTTAATGAAATACATTCGCTTTTTTACGATGGTTCATGATAAAAATCGATTTTACGATGAGAACAATTTTCGGCTAAAATCTTTGGTAATTTTATAAAAAATCTTTCAGTTTTCTGATAAATATAGTACACTATTTATAATGTAGTCTTTGTTTCGCATAAATTAAGCATTATTAAAATAATAAAATTATAGTAAATATGAAATACAGCAATTTATCACTTAGCCTATATTGCGTATAAGTAATATGTGTTAATCAATTAAATACGCCACGTTGTTCCAAAGCTGTTTCAAATTAATATCAATCATACGACCCAGTGAACTGTTAACTGCAAAACTTTTCACGTGTTAAGATACTTTAATACTAAGCAAAAAAATCCAAACGCCTTAATTCGCCCAAAACGCCTTTAACAAAATCTCTGCTTCTCTTCGCTATACTTCAGACAAAGCTAAACGTCTTTTATGATTTCTGTTTTTCTGTTTTTACTGCATGTATATGTCTTACCAACAATCTGTCTAACCATTACTAACCAAAATTAAACAGATTGCCAACAAATTAGCCCAAACTAAGACCACCACTAAACTAAAAACCAAAACCAGAAAGAAACCCACAATTCAAAACGATTGCCTTAAACTCAAACTCTAACAAACTTTTCATACTTTCTCTGCCACACCTGACAAGGGTCCTACGAAAACAAACTTTCAACTCAACTTCTCATTTTCTTTATGCTCAAACTCAACTCAAATCTTTGATGCTTCATACCACCAAATCAAACCAAACCAAACCTAAAAAAAATAAAACCTCAAAATCATGCTAATTTTTTGTTAATGCTTCTCTTCTCTCGAACTGATGTTTACTAATGATGTTTCTTTAAAAAAAATCACAAATTTTGTAACGCCAAATAATCCCCCACCCGACCAACTCTGAAAACGACCCCTCTCTGCAAATGCCCACCCCCCAAAAATATACAAACGGGAAAACATAGATACGTGTGGTATTTCTATGTTGGTTACCATGGATATTACGCATGCACCGACCCGGTCGACCGATCATAATGGATTTCACATCAACGCCCTGTTCGGATACATCCTCGGAGAGGAAGCATCAGATCTTATCCGATGTGGAATTAAAAGAGCGGTAGGAAAACAACTTGAATATTAATTAATTTTATTTTCCAAAAAAAAAAATAATAATAAAATGTAAAAAGAAATCTAGTTTTTGTTCTTTTTTGTGTACCATAAATATTAACATTGTTTTTATTCCCTGTAGCTCTTCAAAGTCTTTATTGGCTAACGTTTTGGATATTGATGACGATTTCCGCAATGTACGACCTCTGACACCGGGTGGCACTTTGCCCCACAATCCCGCGTTCTATCGTACTGTTTATGGGTATTTAGAGAATTTGTAATACAACGCCCACTGTGCTCTATTTACGGAATAATCATTTCATTCTGGCGATCTCTTTTAGGCAAGGCGACGATGGCAGCATAGGTCCCATCGGCAGCACCCGTATGCCGGATGCGGTGACGCATCATACCTGCATCAAAACCCAAACGGAATATGAATTAAGTTTAATATTAAAGGAAATACGTTTCATCACGGATCAGGTAAGTGCCAGATATGAAAATTAATTAAACAGACCAAGGTGCGAGAGAGGGTAACACAAAAGTTCGGAGGCAAAGAATTCAACGAACTAAATGTTATTGTCATAAAATTTAATATGTTATTTAAATAGTAATAATATACTTAGCTTCTAATGCGTATAGTTAATATTTATGTCGTTCACAATAATACGCCACATTGTTCCATAGCTGCTTTAAATTAAGATCAATCATACGACCCAGTGAAAGAGAGTAGAAATGCCAATTTAATTTGATAGTTAGTTAGATAGGAAATATAATATTTTATTTAAATAATAAGACTGTATTAAATCTGAAGTACAGGAATTAGGAATTAGAAATTAGTAGATAGTTTTGTACAATTCAAAGAATTTATTTTCACAAAACTTCATCAGAGAAAAGCCACTAAATAATAAAAATATATTAAATAGGAAGTAGAGGAATTTATCACTTAGAATATAATGCGTATAAGTAATAATATTTACTTAATACGCCATATTGTTCCAGAGCTGCATCAAATTAATATCAGTCATACGACACAGTGACACGCTGTAGAGCAAAACTTTGATAGTTTTGTTAAAATTCAAAGAATTATTTTTTTTTTGTTCACAAAACTGCATCAGAGAGAAGTCACTTTATTTAGAAATTTTCATATTTTATTTAAATAATAAAATTATATAAAATACGTAGCCTCCATTGCGTATAAATAATATTGATATGGCTCAATTTATTTTTGACGTATCGATGACGTCATCAATCATACGACCCAGTGAAACAGTGCAGATTAATTGCAAAACTTTGATAGTTTTGTTCAAATTCAAAGAATTCAATTTTATTGTCCACAAACCTTCTTCAAAGAAAAAAATAAAATTTAATATTTTCAATAATTTGATTTGAACTGGGATATTGTCCTGGCTCAAGACCATTTTGCATCTATATTTAATAGAATGCAAATTTATTTACATATGGCATGGTGACATTTATTACTTGGCTGCAGACTACCACAATCATGATTTCGACCATGTCAAAAGTCTTTTCAAGTGGCTTCTAAATAACAAAAATATATTAAATACGAAGTAGAGGAATATATCGTCGGAGCGTCAAGGAGGGCCTAAAGGGGCACCATGGCCAATATTGCGTATAAGTAATATTTATGTTGTTCAACATAACACAGTGCAACACGAAAAAAAATAACCATATGCGGACACCGCTACATGATAAAAGACAAAAAAAAAAAGACCCGTGTTTTTTTGTTTCCCCCAAAGTCATGCACTTTTTTTTTTATGGGCCCCCAGAGATTTGAGGCCTCGGTGTAATTTTTGGAAAAAAGTGATCATATTCTCAGGCTCATATCTTGCAAACCGTTCGGAATTTTGATTTACTCTCTGAGGCAAAGTTCTAGCTCTTGTCATAAAGAACAAAAATTGTAGTTGATTGTTTCCCTGAATTTTCAACGGTTTGCTACCTATGGACCTGAACAGGGGAAAAAAGGTTAAAAAAAAATCGAATTTTTTTAAGTTTTTTGCGATTTTGACCTTGAAGATGAAGTTTTTTGATTTTATATGTTCACAATTTTTGTTCTTTATGACAAGAGCTAGAACTTTGCCTCAGAGAGTAAATCAAAATTCCGGACGGTTTGCAAGATATGAGCCTGAGAATATGATCACTTTTTTCCAAAAATTACACCGAGGCCTCAAATCTCTGGGGGCCCATAAAAAAAAAGTGCATGACTTTGGGGGAAAAAAAACACGGGTCTTTTTTTTTTGGTCTTTTATCATGTAGCGGTGTCCGTATATGGTTATTTTGAAATGACTTCAAAAATGTTGCACAGTGTAATACGCCACATCGTGCCAGAGCTGCTTCAAATTAATATCAATCATGCAAACCGGTGTACAGCTCTTTGTTTAAATACCCCTCATGCTTTTACTTGTAAGAACACTGCAGATATTTTTTATTTGAAGAATAATATCCAGCCTTCTACTAACTTCATAAAATTTTATGTTTTATTTAAATAATAAAATTATATTAAATGAAGTACAGGAATCTCATCACTCAGCCTCTATTGTGTATAAGTAATATTTATCTTATTAAATATAATACGCCACATGGTTCCAGAGCTGCTTCAAATTAATATCAATCATACGACCCAATGCAACTCTATAGAGTTGTTAATTGCAAAACTTTGATAGTTTTGTTCAAATTCTATTTCAAAGCATTAATTTTTGTTGTTCGCAAAACTTCATCAGAGAAAAGCCACTTTATTCAGAAAATTTAATATTTTGTTTAAATAATAAAATTATGTTAAATAGAGTAGAGTAGAGAAAATTAAAACGTAGCCTCCATTGCGTATAAATAATATTTATGTTGTTTAATGTAATACGCCACATTGTTCCAGAGCTGCATCAAAATAATATCAATCATACGACCCAGTGAAACACTGTAGATTTGCTAATTGCAAAACTTTGCTAGTTGTGTTCAAGTTCAAAGAATTCGTTTTTATTGTCCTCAAAACTTCATTAAAGGAAAGTCAAACAAAGTGTTCATGAAATGTAATATTTTATTTATACAATAAAATTATATTAAATAGGAAGTAAAGGGATGTATAACATAGCCTATGTTCCGTATCAGTAATATGTGTGATTCAATTAAATACGCTACGTTGTTCCAGAGCTATTTCAAATTAATATCAATCATATGACTCAGTGAAAGTGGGTAGATGTTTTAACTTCAAAACTTTGATAGTTTTGTTCAAATTTTGTTATTGTTCACAAAACTTCATTACAGAAAGGCTACATTATTCAGAGAATTTAATATGTTTGTTAAATAATAAACCTGATTTAAATACGTAGTAAAGGATTTTTTCAAGTATCCTATATTGCTTATAAGTAATATTTATATTGCTGAATTTAATACGTCATCTTCTTCAATAAATGATCTTAATTAATATCAATCATACGACCCAGTAAAACTGTGTAGAGTGGTTACTCTAAAACCTCCTCCTCTCTATGCTTGTTAACAGAACCTGGGCATATTTTTTATTTGAAGAAAAAAATCAAGCCTTCAGATGTTACGTCAGTTGAACAAATTTATATTTCCATAAAATAATAAAATATATATTTTTTAAGAAAAGTGCTGGTCACAAAGGCAGCCCTGCTTTCGGAGGTTGTGAGGCATTCTCCTATTTAATTTTAATGAATAGCCAAACGGACTTTGTTGTGTTACCCCCACTCGCACTCAACCCTTTGAGAATAAATATTAACGAATAAAAACATCTTCACATTTCTTTTTTAATTAAAAATTATACAAACAAATGTTCTTTTACAAATAAAAATTACACATTTTATAATTTTTGTAAATATTTAAACAACACAACCAACCATGACTTTAATTTTTTTTGACTGGATTGAACTGACACAAACAAAACACAGCTTCGCAAAGAAGACGAGGAAAATGATATAGCCAATGATTGGAAATTTGCCGCTATGGTCGTTGACAGACTGTGCCTTATCATATTCACAATGTTCACAATATTAGCTACAATAGCTGTACTACTATCGGCACCACATATTATTGTCTCGTAGCTATATGAGAGAGGTGGTTATTGTTATTGGTTTTATCATAAAATCAATTTGTTAATTATTAAATTAATAACGAAAATTTTTAAATAAAAAAATAAACAACAACACGCAAAATAACACACACACACATACACATACACACACCCAACAACAAGAACAAGAAAACATAAAAAAAATCTTTAAAAAAATCTCAAAAAAATCTATAAAAAACATCTACAAAAAATCCATAAAAAAATCAACACACACGCTTAACAAGAAAACAAACAAACAAACAATAAAAAATACTGAAACACAAAAAAATTGCAAAACTTTACAAAAACCAGAAAACCATGAAACTAAAAAAATAGTAAAACTCCGATTAATGAAAAAACTCCATAAAAACGAAACAATAAACAAACAAATTTTTCTTCCTAAACCAAAAACAAAAAATCATTTAAATAATAAAAAAAAAAACAAAATCTCATCTAAATAAAACTCATTTAAATAAATCTCAGTAAACTAAACCATTTAAATAAAAAAAACTAAACTAAATCCTTGAAACTAAACTAAATCGATCTAAAAACTATGACATCCCCGGCCCGCCACAGTTCCTTTTCCCCCACTCCACTCGAATACCACAACCAGCCCCCACTAAACTAAACCCTCCTCCTCCAACCAAACAAAAAATCACATTCTTCCATTTGTTTTAAATTAAAATGGCACCTTTAGATAAATGATAAAAGTTTAAAGCAACCGGTCGCAGGAGTAGTAACGAAACTTTCAAATTTTGTAAATATTAGGAAAATTAATAAATTTTGTCACCACAAAACAAAACAAAAACAAAGAAAATAGAAAGATCTTGAAAACAATTGTTTTCCCTTTCATTTGTATATATTATTTAGAGTCAAAACCATTGTCAACATTAAAATCGAATATTTATTTATTTGTTTTCAAAAATCGTCCAATTCCATATCAATGATTTGAAAGTGAAAAATAAAGTCTCTACAAATCGAGATTATTCAAAAGGCTTCTGATAAGCAGATACTCAAACAGGAGGTAATATATTTTGGAAAATTGCACTTATGTTCCCTTAATACAATGTTACAGTTCTCCTTTCCCTTTTATAAAATAGAGAGCAAGATAATAGTTTTATTATTATTTAAATACTCATCCTAAAATGTCTGTAGCCTAACAATGACAAATGACTGTCCAAAATCAACCGTACTGCGACCTATATTAGGTTCCTTTAATGGATGTATTTAAACAAAAATATGTTTTAAATTTTCTCGCTCCAAGTTTTTACCTTTCCCTCTCATCCAATAAAGAGCTATAGACCGTAGGTTCCTTTAATGGATGTATTTAAACAAAAATATGTTTAAAATTTTCTCGCTCGAAGTTTTTACCTTTCTCAACCAATAGAGAGCTATAGACCGTATAAGTAATATTAATTTTCTCAATTAGTCCCTATTACGTATAAGTAATATTACTATTATTAATATTAACGCTTAATTTAATACGCTACATATGTCCTCGACTTGCAGTGAATAAATAATAATCATACGTCTCCGTTTAATACAATAGAGAGCCACATGTCGTCTATGTATTATTATTTTTTTAATTATCATCTATTACGTATAAGTAATAATATATATGTTTAATTGAATACGCCACAAATGCCCCAGACCTGCTATGAATAAATAAAAATCATAAGTCTCCATGAAAAAGAGTTCGTTAGCTCTCAAAACATGTGCTCGAAGGTTCCAACATTAATAATTACAAAAGAACAGTATGAAAAGGTAAAATTAAATGGGTACAAATTATGCATATGATGAGAAAAATCTAACAAAAAAAAAAAAACAGAAAATTGCAGTTGCTCGGAAAATATGTAAAATTGCATGGATATTCCATAACATATACTTAAAGAGCACGTAATGCATTTTATCCACCCATCCATTGCTCGTCTAATATGTATGCCACAGACCTGACATATAGTTTAAAATTCCTAGCTCGAGTAATATGCCACAGATTTGCTTTTCCTTTAACACTTTATAGAGCAACACATTGTATGAGTAATATCTATTTTTTCAATTAGCCTCTACTGCGTATAAGTAATAATATTTATGTTTAATTGAATACGCCCCAAATGCCCCAGACCTGTAGTGAATAAAAAATAATCATACGTCTCTGTGGCAAAAGAGTTCATTGGCTCTAAATAAGAAGATAAAGTTTAACTTCTGACTTCTTTCATATGTATTACTTCGAGCCACAGCCTGTACTGCGTATAAGTAATAATATTTATGTTTAATTGAATACGCCCCAAATGCCCCAGAACTGCAGTGAATAAAAAATAATCATACGTCTATGTGGCAAAAGAGTTCATTGGCTCTAAATAAGGAGATAAAATTTAACTTCTGAATTCTTTCATATGTATTACTTCGAGCCACAGTTGACAATAGAGTCCGATGAAAAAGTGAACGATTCCATCAGATATCAAATATTTTTTTCAATTAGCCTCTACTGCGTATAAGTAATAATATTTATGTTTAATTTAGTACGCCCTAAATGCCCCAGACCTGCAGTGAATAAAAAATAATCATACGTCTCTGAGGCAAAAGAGTTCATTGGCTCTAAATAAGAAGATAAAGTTTAACTTCTGAATTCTTTCAAATGTATTACTTCGAGCCACAGTTGACAATAGAGTCCGATGAAAAAGTGAACGATTCCATCGCTATAAAGGCAACAGAATTCATTCTCTTATAAATGACATATGCTGGACATTGTTGGCTAACGATATAAAATTACCAGGAGCTATAGGAAAAATTATTTAAATACCCATGTTGATACTGATATTTTTGTAGCAAATGTTGACCTCTTAAATCTCTTTTTTAGGGGTCATTTCACACTTTTGAGTCAAATGGACGCAAAAGACCCCTATATCGAGGAGCTAAAGCCTCGAACTGTTGTTCCTCGTAGTGTTTTAAGTAATATCGGTGGAGACAAAAATTTAAGGATCACAGAGGCTTCCTATGCTGATTCATCCTCCTTCTAAAATGGCCAACATACGTAAATTTTCAAACAGCCAATACACGTATATACTTTTGTATCCCCTCTATCAGAATCCGTTGTGCGAATCTTAATATTTTTGTAGAAAAATTTGTCCTCTTAAATATCTTTTTTAGGGGTCATTTTAGACTTTTGAGTCAAATGGACCAAAAAGACCCCTATATCGAGGAGCTAAAGCCTCGAACTGTTGTTCCTCGTAATGTTTTAAGTAATATCGGTGGAGACAAAAGTTTAAGGATCACAGAGGCTTCCTATGCTGATTCATCCTCCTTCTAAAATGGCCAACATACGTAAATTTTCAAAAAGCCAATACACGTATATACTTTTTTATCCCCCCCGAATCCGTTGTGAGAACCTTAATTTTTTTGTATTCCACTGTGTAATTAATTTATAGTTAATGGTAGCGCAGTTAGGGATGACATTTCATTTGGATATAATATATATATATATTACTCTCCATATGATATAATATACCATTGTAATATACCATTGCAATATACAGTGCTCAATTATTCGCAATTATTCTATCTTCAATAGTTTAGCATTAACAATTATTTCAGATTTTCACACTTATAACGTATACTATGAATAAAGTAAATAAAATAAGGCGGAACATTTGAAATGGTCATTTATGCTAAACTAATTGGTAGAATCCTGATATTTTAAGTATTTTTAACATCTATTCTTCTATTTCATTTGATATCTATGATATCATTGTATGATTCGAAAAAGTACGAAAATAAATTAAATTTAAACATCTATATTCATTAGGGCGTACCTCAAAAAAAAAGTTCGCCGTACACCTTCGAATATGAAGTATTATTGAAAGGTAGTTTCAAAAAAAAAATTTTTATTTTTTTATGCCGAACGTAGGGGTCGCGCTTTTACATTTTTCTATATAACTTGTATTTATAAACGGATTTTAAAGTGTGATACATCGATGTTTTTGTCTCGACGAGGCCGATTTTTTTGTCTTTGAAGTCATTGAGCTCAAGCACCCCCTTCTGGTACTTACCCATCATTTCTCAGTTGCTACTACCCTAATGTACCACTCTAATAATCGAAAATTAAAGCTCGCATAAAATCATGAATCATGTTTGAGCTCAATGACTTCAAAGACAAAAAAATCGGACAAAAACATCGATGTATCACACTTTAAAATCCGTTTATAAATGCAGAAGTTATATAGAAAAATGTAAAAGCGCGACCCCTACGTTCGGCATAAAAAAATAAAAAAATTTTTTTTGAAACTACCTTTCAATAATACTTCATATTCGAAGGTGTACGGCGAACTTTTTTTTTTTTACTTGTAACCTGGTACGCTCTAATATTCATGCAACATATTCATTGCTAAACAAACAAGTCAACAATTCGAGTTACAGCCTTCTTTCCATTGCACAAAAAAAATAAAAATCCTCAAATGAAAAAAATATGTTTAAAATCCACAGACATTCCAAATACGAATCGTTGGGAATGTTATTGATTTGGTTTTGGAATAATTTGCACAAAATCTTTGAAATCCCATTAAAAGTTGCTCTAATATACAAACATACAAACAAACACTTGGTGCAAGTGTTTTATGCTGATAATAATTCTGGCCCAGCTTTAATCTGTTGTTTGTGCTATGGCATGTTTTGCTATCCCACAAAAGAAATGAAAATCGCCAAAATGCTTTGGGCATTTTTTCATTCACCAAACACACAAAAAAAATCAAATCAAAAAATCTTTGAATCCACAGATATAAATAACATAAGGGGTTCGAGTGAAGTAAAAAAATGGATGAGGTTTTCCCCTCCCTATAGGGTGAAATAGGGAAATTGTCAAAGAAATGATATATTTATTTTACAATAAATATCTCATTAGTTCTGTTCACACGCATTTTGTGTTATTCCATAAAAAAGGAAATCCCCATTCCACGAACGGATCGTTGAGGATGTGAATTTTGGAGAGAATCAAGGATTTTTCCAACTACACATACATATATTAGGGGAAATGCCCTATATAATCAAATATTATCAAAAACCTTTTAGAGTTGGCTAAATCTTCTATAAAACTTCGTTTTTTTTGCTACAGCATTTTGAGCAAATCCACAAAAAAATGAAAATCCCCAAAATACCCAGATAAAAAAATCCACAAAACTAATCGCTGGGAAGTACATTAATTATAAAGTTGTATGCAATTTCACTTAAATAGAAAATTCCCGAACTTTCAATAAAAATTTATTTATTCTCTACGAAATACTTAGTACAAGTGTTTGTTTTTGAAACAATTCTATCCACACTTAAATCTGCTACTGCATTCTTTGTAATTCCTCAAAAAAACAAATGAAAATTCCCAAAATGCTAAAAAATATACAAAGAAACATGGTCAATGGACATTTTGGAACAGCAGTAAAGAAAGAATAGAAATCCACAAAACTAATCGCTGGGAAGTACATTAATTATAAAGTTTTATGCAATTTCGGGGATTTTCCATTTAAATCCCCGAAATTTCAATAAAAATTTATTTATTTTCTAAAAAATACTTAGTGCAAGTATTTGTTGTTGAAAACAATTCACATTTAAATCTGCTTCTGCATTCTTTGTATTTCCACAAAAAAATTGAAAATTCCCAAAATGCTAAAAAATATACAAAGAAACATGGTCAATGGACATTTTGGAACAGCAGTAAAGAAACATTGAACATTTTGATGTTTTAAAACGTTTGAAAACTATTTTCCCTTCTCATTCAGAACACACTGTTTCCCACTGAGCAAGCATATTATATCCACAACATTCTCAAATAAATATCAATATTAACAATAAAATAAAATTAGACAAATTATTTATGCGAATACTTACTCACTTTTTGTATTACGTATTGTGCATACGCTCTATAGTCTCAATACATAAATGTTACTCATACGACCTGAGGGAAAAAAGAATAATTAAAAATACAGAAAATATATAAATAAAAATAGAAACAGCCTGAGTATTGGTTTTAAAGTTTGATTCCATGATCATGAAATCAATTCATACTTACTTATGTATGTCTCTTCATACGATTAACGAAATAATGTTACTCATACGTAATAGGGGAAGATACTAGAGAGTGTGAATTAGGCCAGCTAATGCTATACTATTGGCAAAATTACAAGGATTATATTGGGATCTTGTCAAAATAGTTCAAAGAATAATCCAAACATAATCCAAACAATATTGCATTCTAAGCTCTCTATATTTTTCGAGAAGGATATATACCCAAACCCCAAAAATTACAAGGATTATATTGGGATCTTGTCGAAATAATTCAAAGAATAATCCAAACATTTACTAATTTTCTAATTAAATCATATTTAAAAAATACTTATACGACAGTGCGTTTAAACAAATGTTAGTCATACGTGAAAATCAAAATAGGTCTTAGCGATTTTACTTTATTATGTTGAAATAAAGTTTCGATATTTCGCAATTAGATAAAATAGATTCCTTGGGGATACGTCTATAATATTGGAAGCCTATTTTGACACAATAAAGTAAAATTACTGAGACTCCGAACTTGAAAAAATTTATTTGAAATATAGAGAAAATATCAAAAATAAATATTTAAAAATATGAAAAGTCAAAAATACTTGATATTTGTTGTTTTTTTAGAAGTAAATATATTCTTAAATTTCTGGATTTTCCAAAAAATATTGCATTCTAAGCTCTCTATATTTTTCGAGAAGGTTATATACCCAAACCCCAAAAATTACAAGGATTATATTGGGATCTTGTCGAAATAGTTCAAGGAATAATCCAAACATTTACTTGAAATTGAAATTAAATTTTCTAATTAAATCCTATTTAAATAATACTTATACGACAGTGCGTTTAAACAAATGTTAGTCCTACGTGAAAATCAAAATAGGTCTTAGCGATTTTACTTTATTATGTCGAAATAAATTTTCGATATTTCGCAATTAGATAGAATAGATTCCTTGGGGATACGTCTATAATATTGGAAGCCTATTTTGACACAATAAAGTAAAATTACTAAGACCCTGAACTTGAAAAAGTAATATTCATTTGAAATATAGAGAAAATATCAAAAACAAATATTTAAAAATATGAAAAGTCAAAAATACTTGATATTTGTTGTTTTTTTTTGGAAGTAAATATATTCTTAAATTTCCGGATTTTCCAAAAAAAAAATATCGCATTCTATGCTCTCTATATTTTTCAATTCAACCAATTTCAATTATTTAAATAAAAAATATTCTGGTATTAATTGTTGCCCTAACAAATTGCGAGTACTGCTCCCCATCAGAAGCCCAACCACTCCCAACTGCATATACATATATGTATTTATTTATTTTCACATCCAGTCCAAAATAAACAAAACTCATAACTCAATGTCCGTGATAATATCGTTTATCATCCACTTACCAAATACGGTTTCCCATAAATAGACATTTTTTAGAGATATGAAATTTATAAAAAAAAGAAGGAAAGAAAGAAAACAAATGAATAAACTAATAACTAAACAAAACTGCCATAAAATATCAATAAACAATTTTTAGAATTTAAAACAAATATAAAATAAATAAAACGCAACAAAAACAAATGAAGAAAAAACTCATACAACAAACACGCTCCTCTCCTCCGACACAGGAAACACAGCCCCCCCAAATCACCCCACAAAAATCCTTTGATATAAACAAAAGAACTGCAAGAATATACAATAAAATATCACACAAATCGAGAGAGGGAGACAAATCGTCATGTCTCTCTATCATCATAAATTCCAATGGAAATTATACACAATTCTTCTAAAAATTCCCCAAAATCTTATACTCCCTAAACATTTCCCAAGCTAATACGAATTAAATTTCCAAATTGCAAATTTGGTAAACAAATAGAAGGTTTTAGGCAAAATTCAAAATTATTGTCATTATTAAATCATTACAATTTCAAAAATATTGCCTACTTTAATTAAAAAAAAATCTTTTACTGACAACCATTCGCTTCGAAGTATCCTATGTAAAACTAATTTAAAATTCCAAAATTTCCATTAAAAAAATTAAATTATTTCTCTTATTCTTTGGAAATTTCGGGGAAAATTAAATGATTTTGTTGGCAAATGCAATATCAGTATTTTTTCCAACTCCTTGTGATTGGATAAAATTGTTCCCCATCGCAATCGTTTTGTAAAAAGCGTTCAACTAAAATAAACTTTCAACAAAATTCATTTCAACTTTTATAAAAAAAATTGGCAAACATGTCTGTTTAATTATTTGAAATTCAATAAAAATTTGAAATTTCCAAAATTTCCACCAAAAGAGCTATTTTTTCCTACGTGGGTCATTGGGAGTGAAAAATTTGCAAACAATTAAAATAAATAATTACTTTTTAATAATTACTTTTTAAAATCCTGAAACAAAAAACACATTCCACATACGGATCATTGTGGATGTCAATTTTAGAAAAGCAAATGCTTTTCCACCTCTGCATATATTAGGGAAAATATCAAATATTAATAAAAATATTTTGGAGATTTCTAAAACTTCTATGTACTTTTGTTTTTTACAGCATTTTTTGTAATTCCACAAAAATTAAAAATCCCCAAACTAAAAAATATCTTTCAAATCCATAGATATTCCAAATACGCTATTCCTTTTGGAAAATCCTGAAGGTTGGGCACAATCTCATTTTTTGCTATTCCACAAAAAAAACCCAAAATCGTCAAACAAAAAATATGTTTAAAATCCACAGATATTCCAAATACGAATCGTTGGGAGAATTATTTTTGCTATTCCACAAACAAATCCCAAAATCCTCAAACAAAAAAATATGTTTAAAATCCACAGTTATTCCAAATACAAATCGTTGCGAATGTTATTGATTTGGTTCTGCAAAAGTTTTATGCAGTTACACAAAATCCCCGAAATCCCAATAAAAGTTACTTTGTTTTCTAAGTACTTTTAAAGCAAATACTTGGTGCAAGTGTTTATGCTGAAAACAATTCTGTTCCAGCCTCAATCTGTTGTTACAGCATTTTTGCAATTTCACAAAAAACAAATTAAAATCAAATTAAAAATCCCCAAAATCATTTGGGCATTTTGTAGACCAAATTTTTCTAAATTTTGAGCATTTTTCATTTTTGCGATGTACCAAATATTTTGGAATATCCACAAGCTTTTCAAAACATCTTTGAATCCACAGCTATACCATAGAGGGTTCAAGGGATGTAAAATAAATTCGAAGAGGTTTTCCCCTATCCCTATAGGGTGATATAGAGAAGTTGTGAAAGAAGTGATTTTACAATTTATAAATTTGGAAACCAAAATTTTTCATTAAGAATTGCTTCCAAAAAATTCCCTTCAAAGTAAACTATTTATTTTAAATATTTAATAAAATAGATTCTTTTCACAGATATCAATGTTTATCCAGCAATATTTTACTAATTCCACAAAAAAATCAAAAATCCCCAAAATTCCAGGTTTGGTAAAAATTGTTTTAAAATCGTTCACATGGTCATATTGTTTTAGCAATCGAAATTAACAAAATAGATTCTTATCTAAGATGTCTATGTTTATCCAGTAGTATTTTAGCAATTCCACAAACAATTTTTAAAATCCCCAAAATTTCGGAGAAAATTTGTTAAAATCTTCTAAAATAATTTTTATCAATCGATTTTATCAAAATAGATTATTTTCTTAGATATTTATGTTTAATCAATTCCACAAAATTTTGCACAAATCCCCAAAATTCCCCTTTGAGGAGAAAATTGCTGTAAAATCTTCTATATGACAATATTGCATTAGCAATTGACTATAAAAAGCCATATTCTTTCCACAGTTATCTTTGTGTAAACAGCAAAATTTTAACAATTCCACAAAAAAATTCAGAAATCTCCAAAACTCCCATTGAGGAGATAAATCCCCAAAATTCCAGGTTTGGAAAAAATTGTTTTAAAATCGTTCACATGGTCATATTGTTTTAGCAATCGACATTAACAAAATAGATTCTTATCTAAGATGTCTATGTTTATCCAGTAGTATTTTAGCAATTCCACAAACAATTTTTAAAATCCCCAAAATTTCGGAGAAAACTTGTTAAAATCTTCTAAAACATTTTTATCAAAATAGATTATTTTCTTAGATATTTATGTTAAACCAATTCCACAAAATTATGTACAAATCCCCAAATCATCACCTTTGAGGAGAAAATTGCTATAAAATCTTCTATGCGGCAATATTGCATTAGCAATTGACTATAAAAAGCCATATTCTTTCCACAGTTATCTTTGTGTAAACAGCAAAATTTTAACAATTCCACAAAAAAATTCAAAAATCTCCAAAACTCCCTTTGAGGAGATAAATCCCCAAAATTCCAGGTTTGGAAAAAATTGTTTTAAAATCGTTCACATGGTCATATTGTTTTAGCAATCGACATTAACAAAATAGATTCTTATCTAAGATGTCTATGTTTATCCAGTAGTATTTTAGCAATTCCACAAACAATTTTTAAAATCCCCAAAATTTCGGAGAAAACTTGTTAAAATCTTCTAAAACATTTCTATCAAAATAGATTATTTTCTTAGATATTTATGTTAAACCAATTCCACAAAATTTTGTACAAATCCCCAAATCCTCCCCTTTGAGGAGAAAATTGCTGTAACATTTTTATGCGACAATATGCATTAGCAATTGACTATAAAAAGCCATATTCTTTCCACAGTTATCTTTGTGTAAACAGCAAAATTTTAACAATTCCACAAAAAAATTCAAAAATCTCCAAATCTCCCATTGAAGAGATAACATTGTTGTTCAAATACCCAAAATCTTTTATATAAATCTAGCAATTGATAGTAGTTTTTGCAGATTTCCGTGTAAAACCAGCAATTATTTATCAATTCCACAGAAATTTTCACACATCCCCAATATCAACCTTGCAGAGAAAATTGCTTTAAAATCTTCTATATGACAAATATTGTTTTATCGGTTATTACAAACTATATTGTTTTCACAAATATCTGTGTTAAACCAGTAACATTTTGCCAATTCCACCAAATTTATCATAAATCTCCAAAATACACATTGCAGAGAAAATTACTTTAAAGGCTTCTATATCTTCTATATTGCTAAAGCAATCGACTATAACAATATATCTATGTTTAACTAGCAATATTTTAGCAATTCCACAACAATTTTCAAAAATCCCCAAAATTTCCCTTTGCGGAAAAAATTCTTTAAAATCTTCTATACGGCAATATTGGTTTATGCAATCGACTATAACATGATATCTATGTTTAACTAGCAATATTTTAGCAATTCCACAAAAATTCTCGAAATTCCCCTTTGCGGAAAAAAAAATATTTCGAATCTTCTATGCGGCCATATTGCTGTAGCAACCGACTCAGCACTTATTTGCAAATTTCACAAAAAATTTCAAAAATCCCCAAAATTTCCTTTGCGGAAAAATAAGGCCTCTAAATAACAATGTTGCTAAAGCAATCGACTATAACAATATATTTATGTTTACCTAGCAATATTTTAGCAAGTCCACAAAAATTTTCAAAAATCCCCAAAATTCCCCTTTGCGGAAAAAATTCTTTAAAATCTTCTATACGGCTATATTGTTTTAGCAATCGACTATAACATGATATCTATGTTTAACTAGCAATATTTTAGCAATTCCACAAAAATTTTCAGAAATCCCCAAAATTCCCCTTTGCGGAAAAATTTCTTTAAAATCTTCTATACGGCAATATTGTTTTAGCAATCGACTATAACATGATATCTATGTTTAACTAGCAATATTTTAGCAATTCCACAAACATTTTCAAAAATCCCCAAATTTCCCATTTTGTGGAAAAAATTCTTTAAAATCTTCTATACGGCAATATTGTTTTAGCAATCGACTATAACAATATATCTATGTTTAACTAGCAATATTTTAGCAATTCCACACAAATTTTCAAAAATCCCCAAAATTCCTCTTTGCGGAAAAAAATCTTTAAAATCTTCTATACGGCAATATTGTTTTAGCAGTCGACTATATAATATATCTATGTTTAACTAGCAATATTTTAGCAATTCCACACAATTTAAAAAAATACCCAAAATGCCCCTTTGCGGAAAAACATACTTAGAATCTTCTATGCGGCAATATTGATTTAGCAATCGACTATAACAATATATTTATGTTTAACTAGCAATATTTTAGCAATTCCACAAACATTTTCAAAAATCCTCAAAATTTCTTTTGCGGAAAAAATTGCTTTAAAACCTTCTATTTGTTAATATTGTTTTAATAATTAATTTTAAAGCTTATAATAAAACCTTCTTATGTATTTTCCCGACAATAAGTGAAAATATCCCAAAATCCCCCAAAACACGCAACACAAAAATTTGATCAAACTTAATTTGATCTGAAACCTTCGTATGTATTTTTCCGACATAAAGTGGAAATATCCCAAAATCTCCCCAAAACACGCAACACAAAAACTTAATCTAAAATGAACAATAATTTTCTCGTCTAAAAAAAATTTAACAACAAAACCTAAAACCTTTAAATGCCCTAATTTTCCTAAAATACACCAAAAGAGCTATGGAGCTTTAAACAAAAATCCCCAAATGTCCTCAATATTAAAATCCAAATAGCCTAAACAATAAAACCATTAAATAAATGCAATGAATGTCCCCAAAAACCGAGCAACTAAATAAACGATTGTTTAAACGCAAACACCAAAACCAATAGAATAACCCGAGAATTTTAAGAAAAAAGGCTGAAAATTACAAGCCTTCGATGTAACGAATAACTAATTGGCAAAAAGCAATAATCCAATTCAATTCAATTCAATACCGATCATCACATTAACCAAAAGCACACCTCAAGCTCATGCTGCAAAACTTGTATAAACAGAGTCGCACAACGCCACGAAAAATGGAGAAATTTGGCATAAATTTGCAAAATTTCCTTTTTTTCTTTGGCATTGAAAATGTTTATACCAATGTTTTGTCTAAATCCAGAAACCTCATTAAACACATACGCCAGCGAAAAACGGCAACATCAAAATTTTGATTTTGAAAAAGAAAAAAGAAAAACGTTCGTCGAAATGAAATCAAACGGTAAATGAAGGTTTTAAACGATTAATTTTGAATCGTAAATGTAATGAAAAATGGCTGCGAGCAATAATATCTGCGTGTTGGTGAAAAGGCAGACACTTCGGTGTTATGCACAAATATTTTTTCGAAAATAATCGAACAATTTATTGTTAAATGTCTGGCACAAAGGATTTAACAAGAGATTTGCTTGTCGATTATCAAAAGATCAGAGTTTAGTTTAGAAAGAAATAAACAAACAAAAAACAGCAACACTAACAAACCGAAGCACTCTACGACACGTTAGAAAAAAAGAAAAACAAACAATACAAAGTGACAACAACAGACCAATAACTGAACACACCTCACCACAACCATGTCAAAAACCACTTTAAAATATAAAATTTATTCCACAATTTTTCAACACAAAATGAGAATGAGAAAATACACCGCCACATATACCCAAAAAAGCGAGGAATTTCCATAGATAAATTTTATTTTTAAAGTTACAGTTATTCAGCTCTTCATTGTAAATAATGTGTAATATATCCGAAAAACTTAATCAGAATTTTTTTCCAACTTCAAACAATGTCCCCGGGGGGACATTTTCCTTTTTGTTTTTGCTTCCATTAAACCCAAACTCTCACACACACACTCACTCACTCTACACAACAACACCTTGCTATGATAAAAAAACACACGAAAAACAAAAACAATTTGAAAACTTTACAGGAAGTTTCATTAACAACAACCAAACATCATAGCAGACATTTGAATAATTAATTAATTAATTATGTTGTATGCCACAAGGAGAGCAAAACAATAGAATTTATTGAAATATATATTTGCAAAAAAAAAAACGAAAAAAACTACAGAGATTGTCATCAACCGTATGAAAAATAGTTAAAAATAAAAAAACAAAACAAAAATATTTCGAATTAAAATATATCAAGGCACTTAGGTTGTTATGAAAACTGAAGAAAAAATGAAACGGTGTAAAACTGAAAATTTAATTAAAATGTGTATAGAATATTTAATAATTAATGCATATATAAATAATACTAATAAATTAGGTCATTTTTAGTTTAAAAGAACAAAAAAGAAGGAAGGGAAATTTAAGGGAAAAAATAAATTGGAGGAAATTTGAATATGATCAGTTGAGTGGTTGCAACAGCGTGATAAAAAATTCACAGTTTCCAAAGGTTATTAATTTGTATTTATTTTTTAGAAACTTAAATAGCTTTAAATTCTAATTTTGTAAAATTTTAAATTAAAATCTTTTAAAATTAAATTTAAAAATTATTTAAATTAAATTTTCAGAGAAGTCTTTTTCAAAATGAACTCTTGTCTCAAAAACGAAAAGGGTCACAAAATTCATAAGCAGATTAAAGAATTGCCTCTAGGTGTAAAAACCGTTACCGAGAAATATCCGAAATTATCTGAAAATATAAAAAATTAATTAAAAAACGGGAAATTCATCGAAATGAGGTTCCAAGCCAAAACAATTTTTTAATATCTCTTAATTAAATTTAAAAATATTTAAATTAAATTTTCAGAGAAGTCTTTTCTCAAAATGAACTCTTGTCTCAAAAACAAAAAGGGTCATAAAATCCATAAGCAGTTTATAGAATTGGCGCTAGGTGTAAAAAGTTACCGAGAAATATCCGAAATTATGTGAAAATATAAAAAATCAATTAAAAAACGGGAAAGTCATCGGAATGAGGTTCCAAGCCAAAACAATTTTTTAATATCTCACATTAGATGCTGAATATAGAATTGTGGCTATATTACATCAGAAAAGTTCTTAAGAATTACCAGAAATGATCTGAAAATATCAACATTTTTCCGTCAATATTTTATACATTTATTTTTAATATATTTTTTAAATTAATTAATAAATTATTAAATAAATAATCTTCTTTCAGAGATTCAAACTTAGAATTAAACTTTATGGAAAAAAGTATAATAAGTATTAAACCAAATATATTATTTATATATATTTTTTTAATTAATTAAAAAATCTTCTTTCAGAGTTTCAAATTTCGTATTAAACTTTATGGAAAAAAAGTTTAATAAATGTTAAACCCATATGCATAAAATCTATACACAACTTGGTATTAGAATTTCCATAATTGAACTGGGATATTGTCCTGGCTCAAGACCATTTTGCATCTATTATTAATAGAATGCAAATTTATTTACAAATGGCATGGTGACATTTATTACTTGGCTGCAGACTACCACGATCATGATTTTGACCATGTCAAAAGTGGCTTTCAAGTGGCTTCGCAGCGACTTTTCAACATCAAACCCGGCCTCTATAAGGAGGTAATTCACACAAACGAACGAGAATCACAACTCCCTCTAAAACTCAACTCTAAAATTTATAAAATCCCCAAAATTCCCAAAAACATCTTTAAAATCTATAAATAATCCACAGTCGAATCTTTTGAAATGACATTTTCGTGTCAGCTTTCAGTTCACCTCACCAATTCCACACAACTGTAGTGGAGAGATCATCGAAATTCCAATGCATATTAAATATGTTTTCAATTTGATACAGACTCTAAGCAATTGTAAGGAAAATATTTGTTACAAGTATTTTCTTTTAAAATCATAGCATTGTATTGCAATTCCATAAAAATTTTGTAATTCCCAAATTTCTCAAAAAATATCACTATTAATATTATAAAACCTTAGTGTAAGTCTGTCTGTCTGTTTGTTTGTTCCGCAATCACGTGTAAACGGTGTTGTTGAAATTTGCAGTACAGATAGATGCAGGTCTGGAAGGAACTATAGGCCATAGAATTTTTAAAAATTTGCTTTGTGGGCGGAGGGGGCGTGGCAATAGTGTTTTTGAGAGCTATAGAAGGCTGAAAATTGGTACATATATATTACTGACTACGAGAATGATAAATATGATGCCGAAATTTGGATTTTCATTTTGTGGGCGGAGTGGGCGTGGCAAAAGTGTTTTTGAGAGCTAGAAGGCTGAAAATTGGTACATATATATTACTTACCACGAGAATGATAAAAATGAGGCCGAAATTTGGATTTTCATTTTGTGGGCAGAGTGGGCGTGGCAAAAGCGTTTTGGAGCGCTAGAAGGTTGAAATTAGGTACATATATTTTACTGGCCACGAGAATAATAAATATGATGTCGAAATTTGGATTTTCGTTTAGTGGCCGTGATAATGGTGTTTTTTAGCTAGAAGGCTGAAAATTGGAACGTATATATTACTGACCACGAGAAAGATAAATATGATGCCGGATATTGAATTTTCGTTTCGTGGGCGGTGGGGGCGTGGCAAAAGTGTTTTTACAGCTGGAAGGCTGAAAATTGGAACGTATATATTACAGACCACGATAATAGCAATATGATAAAATCAATATGAAACCTGATCTTAATTTTACCATTTGTTTTTTCTTGCCTGGCGAAGCGGGCGGGGTTCAGCTAGTATCCTATATATGGGATTTCAAATTTTTGAATAGTCGTCCACTTAAATAGTTCTAAATATTTTCTCTGCTGGCATTTAACAAACAATTTTATAGATATTCCAAAAAATACTCAAAATTTCCAAAAACAGAATTCATTGCCAATATTGTTCAGTAATTGGCTCGTTTTTTAAACGATAAGTGGTAATATTCAAACAGTCCCATCCAACTCCAATATGAAGTCTAACTAGCATCTAGAGATTCAATTAGCAGATTGAACTTCGTGGGAATATAATCCAATATAAAAACATTTTCAAGTTTGCTAAATCTTCTAGGCACCTTTAATTCGTTAATCTGTCTATGCTACAGCATATTTAGCAATTCCACAAAAATTTAAAAATTTCTAAATTTCTCAAAATATATTAAATATGGGATTTCAAATTTTTGAATAGTCCACTTAAATAGAAGTTCCCTAAATTTCCCTATGGGATTTTAAATTTTTGAATAGTCCACTTAAATAGAAGTTCCCAAAATTTCGAAATAATAGAATTTTGAACATTTTTATTTTCAAAATACTTTCTCTGTTTGCATTTAGTAAAATTGTATTCAAAAAATTTCCAAAAACACAATTCATTGACAATATTGTTCAGTAATTGGCTCTATAAGGCACGATTTTGGAAATGATAAGTGGTAATATTTAAACAACCCCACCCAACTCCAGTTTGAAATCTAACTAGCATCTTGAGTTTCGTGGGAATATAATCAAAGTAAAATTATTTGCAAGTTTGCTAAATCTTCTATGGATTTTTAAAAGTTTTTTTGCTAAATAGTCTGTACATACGTTAATTCGTTTATGACGTTTATAGCAATTCCACAAAATAAAACTAAAAATCCCCAAATAAAATACACATCTTAAAAATAAAGTGGTATTTCAAATGCTGATCGCTGGACATGTTATCGATATGGTTTTACACATAAATGGGGTCGGTCAAAATCTCCGAAATCCCAATAAAAGTATTTTTTAAACAAATACTTAGGCAAGTGTTTTTCGTTAAACTTGTTTTTATGCCACAGCATTTTTTGTAATTCCCCCAAAAATGTTAAAATCCCTCAAGTGTTAAAAATACATTTTTAAAATCAATCTGTTTATGCTACTGCATTTGTTGAAATTCCACAAAAAAATGAAAAATCCCCAAACAAAAGAATATCTTTAAAATTCACAGATATTCCGAATACGTATCGTTGAGAATGTTGGTGATAAATGGGGTTAATGAAAAAAAATCCGAAACCGAAGTGTTTTTCTGATGAAAACAATTCTGTCCACACGTTAATCAGATTTTTATGCGACGGCATTTTTTGCAATTCCACAAAAAAAAATTTTAAATCTCCAAAATGCTAAAAATATATATATAAAATCCACATATTTCACATATGGATCATGGGGAATGGATATTTTGGAATAATAATTTGGTGGGGAAATCAAAAATTTCAAACACATATTTCACATATGGATCATGGGGAATGGATATTTTGGAATAATAATTTGGTGGGGAAATCAAAAATTTCAAACATTGAAGTAAACGAATTCATAACTATTAAAAAATCCTTTTCCAGATACCTAGAAGAATGTTTTCTTTTACTAGAACATTTCTTTTTTGTTTTGGGAACGATTCCATTTCGATTGATATAAATACAAAATGACTGTTAGAGAATAACAAAAAAGCGATCCATTGAATAAAAATTTGCCAAACAGTGGCATTACAGATTTTGTGGATCATCGTAAAACAAATCAACACAAAGTGAGATTTTTAGACATAAGTTCAGAATATTGTAGAGCCCAGCACGATAAAAAGTAGGTTTTTAGAACTGAATTCCATTGCGAGATAAATGGGAGTGAATTTGGGAAAAAAATCAGTTTTTTATAATTTTGAAAATTGAGCTGAGATGCATTCGTTAATATTTACATATTTGAGGCGCCCAACGTGTGAAACGCAACAAAATGTGTTATTTATGATTAGATCTCATTTCTAAATTTTTCTTTGGTGTTTAGGTCATTATTTACAAATATGTGGCGCTCAAGGTTTTTTCACCACAAAATGTGGTCGAATGAGATTGAGTTATAACGGTGAACCATTTAAAGTTTTTCAGAAAAAGATTCCATACCGATTCAATTAAATACAGAAGGACTGCCTGAGAGGAGCTCGAGAATCGACCCATTGAATAATCATATGTCAAAGTGTAGCCCTTGTATACTATCGTTAAAATGCAGCCCACGAAAATATGATCATATTTAAATTTCCTCCACTGTAGATGTATTTTATTTACTGTATAATTCGTGTATGTATTATATTTAATAATTAATTTAAACATAAGTAAGTGTAACATATAGAATATTCAATTAAGCAATAAGGTTTTATAAATTTGCAAAAGGATATACCAGAAGAAAAAATGCAACAAAAATTCCACCCCCAACCTTGACATAATTATATTATTCGGCAAATAATTAGGGGAAAATATTAATTGAAAAATTATTTAGATAAATATTGCTAATTTTCCCCCCCAAAAAAAAACTCCACAACAGTCAGGGCCACTTCAGCAATGAATATTTTAGCGAAATAGCTTTGATATTGTATGTATTATTTGATAGTCATGCGCGATAGTCTCCCTGTGTCTATAGATTTGAAAGTCGTCAGTTAATTTGAATGACAGCACTTCGGAAATAAGTCACATTGTTGGAAAATAAATTATTGACTTCAGAAATGTTTTCCACAAACCAATTTTCAGGGTTTCCTTGTTATAGATAAACTGCCAACCAAATAAAGAACTACCCATAATAGATTTGTTCTTTCTTCAGGAAAATCAAATTGCAAACTAGGGAGCAGCCTAAACAGTCCAAGACTTTCTACACAAAAGATAGACCACTTAGTTATGGTAATCTATAGTTTAATTAGTTATGATTATCTAGTTTGTGAAGCAGTTGGTCAAATATATAAATATTGTGGCGCCCAACGTGCGATTTACCAGAAAATACAATATTATGTCTGAAATGCATTTCAAAATTTATGCAAAATGTTTAAGAAATTATTATTTGTTTAACAAAGCAAATAATAAATGTGTGGCGCCAAACGTGTCCATAAACGCTAGTATCCCTCAGGGACAAAATCTACTTGAGATTTTTATTTGACAAAATAAATTATTTATTTATTGGCGCCCCACTGGACAAAATCTACTGAAGACATTTACATTATTAGCGGCGCCCAACGAGTAAGCCAACACGAAAATGGGATATGAATGACAAGTTCTCATTGCGGCATAATTATGAATTATGTTGGCTAATATATAAATTTTCGGCGGAATCTCAATACGAAATAGATATCAATTACTATGAAAAATCTACAAAATTTCGCATCTCATAGCAAAGCAAATACTAGTTGTTTTAGTTAATGTTCACACAATGATGGCGCCCAACGTTTGGTGTACCACAAATTGCCATAAATTCGACTGAATATCGTTGAAAAAGAGAAGTCCGTTGCTTTGGTGAACATTAAGAAACCTTTCAATACATTGCGTATTTGTGGCATCCACATCCCTAATTAATCGATACTCACTGCAATCCTTGCGAAAAAATACGATTAGTAAGACAGATATAAAGTATTTTAATGAAAATTTATGGCTCCCAACGCGACCGAATTCTCCCATAAAATGATCGAATCCTCAATACGATTTGTTTTGGTTAATATCCACATGCATTAATGTCGCCCCATGTGCGGGCAACTACAAATAACCATAAATTCTTCAGAATGAATGAATGAGAATGAAAATTCAGATATTTGTGGCGCCCAACGTTGAGGCTACCACAAAATGAGATAAATAAGGTAGGAAGTCACAGCAAGACAGATATGAATTATTTCTAGGAATATAGACATATTTGTGGCGCCCAATGTGACCGAATCCCTCATTTGTTGCGGTGTTATTTATGATGAATATTTAGATATTTGTTGCTCCCAAATCTCCAAAAAAATTGACACTCATCGGATGTCATTGCAAAAGAAATATAATTTTTGTTTGGTTAATATCCCCACATTATGTGACGCCCAACGCGTGGTCTACCACAAATTACCATAAATTCTACTGGACATGAGTTAAAATAGAAGTCCGTAGTATTGCTGAACAATCAGCTATTTGTGGCGCCCAATGTGATCGAATCATTGAGATGTTCTGGTGAATATTTACATATTTGTGGTGCTCAACCAGAGGCCAATGTGTGACTAATTGACATGATTGGCGCCCAACTTAAAGAAAGAAATTATAGAAAATGTAATTTCCTTACAAAATACTACGTTACTAAATCTCATTTAATAAAAGTTGTTTTTCGTGAATATTTGATTATTTATGGCGCCCAACGCTTTACTAGCGCCCAAGTAGAATATTTATACATTTCTGACGACCAATTTAAGGAAAGAAACTTTAGAAGATTTAATTTTAATAGAAAACACCACGTATCCCATGATATTATTAATATAACACGATCTCCGTAAGCTCTCCACAAGAGAGGTGAGGAAGTCGAAAAATTATTAAAATTGTTGGGACTCAAAGTTGAAAGTGAAGCAATTCACACCATGTGATTTATCTTCTACTTCATTCTATAAAGAACCACAGGAGTATGAAATGGACTACCCATTGGAAGATATATATTTTGAATTATAAATTAATTGAAGACCTTATTACAAAGGCAGTTCCTGAGAATTTCCAGAGAATTTTAAGAATTTCTAACTTCTTGAAATCATTTTTTTTTGTTCAAACTCCCCAACCTTTTGCAAATTTCTAAAACATCAAAACAAATTTCAGTTATGATTTCTTATCATCTTCATCAAAAAAAAAAGCAAACAAATCACTCACATCTGTAAATAGAAAACAAATCAAGAAAGATAGTGAAATGTCATCATCAAAATTCATCTCGAAAAAAAATATAAAGAAATTTTTTTGTTTGGCATTTTCGAAAAGCAATTGTTTTCCGAATTCATATTTAACCGACCCAACAAGAAGGCCGAATATGAATTTGAAAACAACCAGATATTGCTTAAAAACGTAAATAATATTCTAAATTATAAAATAAGTGACCAAAGATGAAAATGGATTTAAATACATTAACACAACAAAACAAAATGCATGAATTAACAAAAAAAAAAAACAAAATAATAAAATCAAGACCAAAAACATAAATTTCCCCCTCCCCGAAAAGAAAGAAAAGGCATGAACATTTCACAGATTCTTAAGCATTACCAGCAAAACGGCAGATTTATATATAATATATATATAGAGAGAGAGAGAGGAACGGAAGGAACAAACAGTGTAAATATAGAAAATTTTGAAAAATAAATTAAAGCTGCCCTAGGAAAAAACCAAGACAAGTTTAGAATTATTCATGAAAAACAAAAAACCAAACAACATTAATTAGATTTATTTAGTTAAAACAAGAAGAAAAGAAAAAAACTCGATTAAAAGCAATTTTAATTGTAAATTAATGGAAGAATTGAAAACGATAGCATAGAACCAACAAAACAAACTAAACGAGCGCGAGCAAAACCGAAAGACGAACCGAGACAGACACAAAACTAAAGGCCATGATAAGGAAAACGAGTTCAAGAAAAAATTCCAAATAAAAAGCAATAAGTTTCGATTGACTCGAACTCGGCTTTCCAGTTGCGTGAAGTAAACCAAAAAGAAAATAGTAAAACTACTGATTCCCAAAAAAAATATAGTAGCAGTATTCTTGTGAAATATTCATACATATATAGCAAATCAATCGACGGCGTTATAAGAAATCATTAATGAAAGAAAAGAACATCAGTCATACATAAATAGTTAATAAATTACAAAATTTTTAATAATACATCTACAAACAAAAAAAAACCAAAAGCGAAAAAACCAAAAATTTCTATTTATAAATTTAAAATAAAAAATCAACTTTTTTCTCCATATTAAAAAAAAAACAAAACAAAATAATTCAAGAATGAAAAACCGAAAAATCATTGCAAAGAAAACCTAGATGCATTTAAAAAGAATTTTGAAAAGTACATAAAACACTTTATAAAATAAAATGAATACAAATGACATTTACTGGAGTGAAATTTTTTAATAGCATATTTTGGAGGGAAAATTGGAAAAATGATCAATTTGTCATGAATTTTAATTTTTAGAAATTTTAGATATTTAAATTTTAATAAATTCTAAATTTTATATATTTTTTTTAATTTTAATTTTCATAAATATTAATTTTCACAATTTTTTCCACTTTAATTTTTTAACCTTTATTTTTATAAATTTGATACGTTTTATAAACATTAAAAATTTGATAAATTTTATAAACTTTATAGAAATATAAATTTTATAAAATTTATAAATTTTTTATATTTTATAAATTTTATGGAATTTATAAATTTTATAAAATTTATAAATTTTTTATATTTTATATATTTTATAAATTTTATAGAATTTATAAATTTTATAAAATATATATTTTTTTATATTTTATAAATTTTAAAAATTTTATAAATTTTATAAATTTTATAAATTTTATAAATTTTATAAATTTTATAAATTTTATAAATTTTATAAATTTTATAAATTTTATAAATTTTATAAATTTTATAAATTTTATAAATTTTATAAATTTTATAAATTTTATAAATTTTATAAATTTTATAAATTTTATAAATTTTATAAATTTTATAAATTTTATAAATTTTATAAATTTTATAAATTTTATAAATTTTATAAATTTTATAAATTTTATAAATTCTATAAATTTTATAAATTCTATGAATTTTATAAATTTTATAAATTCTATAAATTTTATAAATTCTATGAATTTTATAAATTTTATAAATTTTATAAATTTTATAAATTTTATAAATTTTATAAATTTTATAAATTTTATAAATTTTATAAATTTTATAAATTTTATAAATTTTATAAATTTTATAAATTTTATAAATTTTATAAATTTTATAAATTTTATAAATTTTATAAATTTTATAAATTTTATAAATTTTATAAATTTTATAAATTTTATAAATTTTATAAATTTTATAAATTTTATAAATTTTATAAATTTTATAAATTTTATAAATTTTATGAATTTTATAAATTTTATAGAATTTCTCAATTTTATAAATTTTATATATTTTATAAATTTTTATAAATTTTATAAATTTTATAAATTTTATAAATTTTATAAATTTTATACATTTTATAGAATTTCTAAATTTTATAAAATTTTATGAATTTTATAAATTTTATGAATTTTATGAATTTTATGAATTTTATGAATTTTATGAATTTTATGAATTTTATGAATTTTATGAATTTTATGAATTTTATAAATTTTATAGAATTTCTAAATTTTATATATTTTATAAAATTTCTAAATTTTTTATATTTTATAAATTTTATATATTTTATAAATTTTATAAATTTTATAAATTTTATAAATTTTTATAAATTTTTATAAATTTTATAAAATTTCTAAATTTTATATATTTTATAAATTTTATAGAATTTATAAATTTTATAAATTTTATAAATTTTATAAATTTTATAAATTTTATAAATTTTATAAATTTTATAAATTTTATAAATTTTATAAATTTTATAAATTTTATAAATTTTATAAATTTTATAAATTTTATAAATTTTATAAATTTTATAAATTTTATAAATTTTATAAATTTTATAAATTTTATAAATTTTATAAATTTTATAAATTTTATAAATTTTATAAATTTTATAAATTTTATAAATTTTATAAATTTTATAAATTTTATAAATTTTATAAATTTTATAAATTTTATAAATTTTATAAATTTTATAAATTTTATAAATTTTATAAATTTTATAAATTTTATAAATTTTATAAATTTTATAAATTTTATAAATTTTATAAATTTTATAAATTTTATAAATTTTATGAATTTTATGAATTTTATGAATTTTATGAATTTTATAAATTTTATAAATTTTAAAAATTTGATAAATTTTAAAAAATTTTTAAATTTTAAAAATTTTATAAAATTTATAAATTTTAATATTAAGAAATTTTATTTTATTTTACATCCAAGATAACATTTAGCCATAAAAAAGTTTGTATTAATGTTAAAAATTTTAAAATTGTTGGCGCCCAACTCAAGTACATTTCGTCAATCTAACCCAATTTGTTAAGGGCAAATTTGATATTTTTAACGTTATGGAAATCATTCAAATTATTAGTACAAATGGTGATTTGCTAGCCTGCAAATGGATTAAGTAAATTTAAAGTTAAAACAAATATGTATGTACATATGTATCTGGCATATAAACTTAGAAGAGAACAGTCTCACTCTGAAAGAAACAGGTTCAGAAAATAAGTGGGAAATATCGCTAAAAATTTTTGGCTCCCAGTACACGTACAATTCGTCAAATGAAACCAATTTGATATTTATTTTCACATTATGAAAATTATTCTAAATTACCTTTTAAATTGTGATTTAAATGTTAAAAAAAATATGCATGTTGAATAGCTACTCATAGGGTGGTTTAATATCTGGCAGAGAACAGATTCTTTCTGAAGGAAACAGTTACAACCTGAGGATAGAAATACAGCAGCCCAAAGTAATAATCTTGAAAAAATATATAATTTTAATTTAATAGTGTTCTGATACCCATTCTTCATCTAATCGGTCGAGAGAGTACTATTATTTTCAGTAAACGCGGTCGTCATCCACACGCTGTGGAATAATTGATCGAATATTTACATATTTTGGCTTCCAACGAGCTATCAACCAGAAATCGTATGTATTTCTGTGAATTGCATTTCCAATTATAAAGCCACGGTAAAAAGCCAAATATTTCAATTAATGGTCTACCATTGATTGCCATATATTCTACTGAATATCATTGAAAAAGAGAAGTCCATCGATATGATGAGCATTCAGATATCTATGCCGCCCAACGTGTGGACTACCACAAAATCAATAATGAATATTTGAATCCTCCCTCAAAATCGTCGAATTCCCAACAAAATTGCGCTCACTGAATAGCATTGCAATATCAATACGAGTTAGTTTGGTTAATATCCCCTTACATTAATGGCGTCCAATGTGCGGACAACTACAAATTGCCATAAATTTTACAGAACATCATTGGAAAGAGAAGTCCAGCGCTTCTATGAAAATTCAGAATTTTGTGGAGCCCGAAGTTTGGACTTCTACAAAATGAGTTATATACAAAAGGATCTCATAGCAAGACAGACTTGAATTATTTTGGGGAATATATACATATTTGTAGCGCCCAATTTGACAGAATCCCTCTGTTGTTAATGTGTTATTTATAGTGAATATTGTGGCGTCCAAATCTCAAAAAAAAATTACACTCACTGGATGTCATTGTAAAACAAATATGAATTGTTTTGCTAATATCCACACATTTATGGCGCCCACCGTGTAGTCTACCAAAAATTGCCAAATATTCCTAGGAATTCATTGAAAAAAGCCCATGGCTATGATGAACGTTTAAAAAATTGTGGCGGCCAACGTTCGGACCTCAAAATGAGATAAATAGGATAGGGACTATTAGCAAAAGAAATATGAATTATCTTTGCGACGCCCAACGTGACCGAATCATACCAAGACAGATGTTAATTATTTCAATGAATTTTTGAATGTTTGTGGCGCGCAAAGTGACCGAATTTTTCAGGTTATTTGTGGCGCCCAACGCATGAGATGCCACAAAATGTTTTATTCATGATTAAATCTCATTTCAAAATTTGCATTTGTTGTTTAGGTCATTCTTTACAAGTATTTGGCGCCCAACGTGAGTTCGTCATGATGGAATTGAGATTGAAAAATAAATACGAGTTATTTATGGTGAATATTTATGTACTTATAACGCTCCAAATCCAGAAAATTTCGTTCTCAAAAAATATCATCACGTTAAATATGCCAGTATTTTATTATGTTGGCGCCCAATTTCAAGCCAGCTTACCGTTGAAGTAACTTGTTAAATATTCAAATTTATATATTGCAGGTATAAGACTGTCCGACAGCCCGTATTTACACTTGAACCAGACAATATACGTTTGAAACTATTGGTGAAATGGAGTTAATTGGCGCTTTTAGTTTTTGGTTTCCTCATTCTGTTGCCCTCCAAGTTTTCCCCCTTAAAAAGTAAAATATGAGAAACTAAATAAACTAAGGTGTAAACTGGAAATTGTTATTAATGCTGAACTAAAACAGATATAAACACGATGCTTGAAGTATTTTTAACAGATATTCTTCTCTTTACTTCTACACTAATACCGTAATCATAGGGTGCGAATAAGTAATTAAAATAATTTTTGAAAAACTGTATCCTTAGGCAATTTGTAGTCCTGTGAAGTCGCAATAAGATGAGAAAATGAAGAAATAAGCATGCGGTTCAAGTGTAACGACTTTTTAAAAAATATTGTCGTACGGTGTAATCTAACACATAAGAAGAGCACGTATTATTGCCTTTTAGGACTGGATTTCATTGCGATATAAAGTGGTAGTTTTGTGAAATAATCAGATATTTTCGATATGATATCTTTATAAAATTAATGTGAATTATTTTCATGAATATTTACATATTTGTGGCGGCCAACGTGTTTATGATTAGATCTCATTTCAAAATTTGCATTTGATCTTTATGTCCTCAATTACAAATATGTGGCGTCCAACGTGTGTTCACCACAAATGTCCTAGAAAAAAGGATATTCTAATTCGAAATATGGCAAATTCATGTAAAATAAATCGACTTCCATATGAAGAGGTTTATGTCGGCTGAAATGGTGTGCCCATATATAAACAAAGTTAATATTGCTATAAATGGAATAAAGTTTCGAATTTTGATATAAAGTAAGCCTTCTTAAGCAATCTCCGCATTAGCAATTTTTATGTTAATTTAATTCTTCCCTAAAAATTGATAAGAAAAGAAAATTATAAAATTTAAATTAACTCTAAGATAACAAGACTCCAACAGAAGCAACAACATCAATAAGTCGACTTTAATGAGAATAAAAACCAGTAAAAAAACTTGGAAGAATTAGCCTCAAGAATTTATGTTAATCAAAGTGATTAAGTGATTGAAGCCAATAAAAATTTCAGATCTTCATGATGATGGTTTACTTGGCCGCTCTCACGGCAACGTCAGGTAGTGTCTAAAAGCACCGTTTTGAATGACCCGTTTCCACTAAATTTTTGGCTTCACTATTATATGTGTGTAGGAGTTGCGTATGATCAACACTCAAAAAATATTACTCATACGCACAATATACCAATTCACAGTAAGCATACGCCACACAGTACTCGGTAAGCAATAGACTAATTCCATATGAAATGGAACAGAAAATTTCCTTAGGTTCTCCGTTCTTAATGGAAATTTGCAATTTTGTATTTCTGCATATTTCCTTATACAGAACTTCATTTCCCGATTTTCAAAAAAATACTAAAATGTAGACATACGAAAATTAGGAACTTTGCCTTAAGGTAATTTTAAAAAATCTGTAACTTTGTTCTATTAGCAAATAGAAAAATATTTTTTTGGCGAAATTCAAGCAAATTGCTTCTAGTTTAGTATAAAATTATCATATCTTAAAAAATATTTTTTTTTTAATTTTTTATTAATTCCGGTTTTTAATAATCAAAAATTTTCCCCATCAATTTTTTAAATATTTAGTAACAGATACTTATTCTGTAACAATTATTATACATTTGCACTCCAGATTAAAAATATTTAATAGAAATAATTAAAACAACTTACTATAAGCTGACTTCGAAAAATATTTAGATATTCCGATTAAAATTAATCTTAGCGTTGTCACATAATATTTCAGCTTTATCAGCTTTATGATTTCAGTGCCATTTTTAATGCATTTTTTTCTAAAATCTATATTGGGTTGTACCTTCTCCTAATTTGACTTTCAATTATGTGAAATGAATTGTCTTATACTGTTCACTTACCCTGTGAAGCAAAATGTAAGGTTGGACGTATACAATATACAATATATATACAATATTTTTGGGCTAAAATTTAAATTTTCAACTCACTAAGTAAATGCGCTGTACCAAATATTCAGTAAAATATCACTTATTGTCTAAATGTTTACTTGGGTGGATATACATTCTTGTTTGCTACATTTTTAATTATATAAAAATATTTTTACCATACTTTCTCATTATTTTTATATATATTTTTAAAACAATCCTTACAATTGATCCCCAAAAATGCGATTAGAAAATTCCAAACCCTCCAGGAAAAAGCAAACCAACTTTAAACGTCACTTCTTTAGCTCTTAATAAAAGAAAGATTAGGAAAATAAATTATTTCGAAAAAAGAAATCCTAAAAGAAAAAAATTTTAAATATTTAAAATTTAACTTTAAAACCGAACTTTTAATTATAAGTAAAACAGAAATTAAAACCAAAAAACAATTACAAACAAGTGAAAATAATAAGTATTAGCATTAAACTAAATATGAAGAAAAAACCGAAGAATAAAATGAAAGAAAGAAAGAAAAATGCTGATTTTTTAATGTCGTTATAGTTTTAAATTTAAACTTAATATTAAAACTAATAATAAAAACCGAAAAAGTATAGAAACTAATTTATAAAAAACCCAAAAACAAAATTATCAGAAAATCCCCCAAAAAATGAAATGATAAGTCATTTTGACTAAAATTAGAGAAAAATTAATTTTGATTTTTTATAATTTTGGAAAACCATTATTTAAAACCAAAACACAAACTAAACTTGTAATAATAATTATAGTAATGCAAAAAAAAGAAGAATTTTCGAAAACTTTTTTTTAATTTCTTTAAAAAAATCTTAATAAACTCCAATTAACTTACTAACAAATATGGAAATAAAAAAGAAAATAAAAATAATATTTAACTACTACATCTACAACACAGAGAGAAGAAAACACAAGCAAGCCCCCGCAAAAAATAAAGACTTTAAATTTATGAATATAAAAATATAAAATCAAAGTCTTTAACAAGAGATCTTTCAAGAAGAAAAATAAGAACATAAATAGTAATAATAATATATCAATTGCAACAACAACACACAACTTTTACGAATCATAGAGCAAAACAAGAACAGAATAAAACGTAATAATCATTATTCAACATTATTAAACATTAAAAAAAGAAAGAACAACAGCATCAAGAACAACCACAACAACCGTAAATAAATTTGCAATAACACATGAAAAATTTCGAAATATTTTTAACAACAACAACAAGAAGAAAAAACCAAATGATTATGTAATGATGGTACGATGATAATGAAGAGAAAACAAAAAATCCTAAGGTGTTTTACTGTAGTTTAATATTAAAAAACAAATGAAAACCAAAAACAAAAATAAATGAACAAATTTTTGTTAAAATCAATTTTTTTATATATTTATGTTTATATTTATTAGTTTTAAAAATAATGAAATAATAAATGAATGAATGAAAATAAATTGAGAAAAATTAAAAAAAACTACAGAAAATTTAAGTGAATGTCTCAACAATAAAAGAAGGAAAAATAATTAAAAAAAACAAGAGATATTGAAAGACTGTTCTCAGACTGGATAAAACCAGAGGAAAGTTTTAAGTGACCAGGGAAATTGTAGGCATATTTCACTGTAATAGCAGAGCACAAAAACCAAAAATATAATAATTTACCAAATGAGAAGTGCTCTTCATTATGGCGTTCTAATGTGTTATAACCCTCAAATGTACACTACCCCTAATTTTGTGAGGTTTGAAAAAAAAGCATGAACCAAAAACTGGGGGTGGTGGTGTGAGTGTAAGAGGGCGCTCATCGAGGTCAAAGGTGAAGGAAAAGGCGTGAAGATACACAAAAAGCACCAAAACTACCTCGGAGTCATCCCCGGAGAAGTTAAATGTAAAATCGAACCCATTATCGAACACATATACCCCCTATCGCCACTTGTTAGGGGGGCTCCCGTACAAAAAATTATTTTTTTATTTTTTATTTTTTTTTTTATTTTTATTTTTTATTTTTTATTTTTTATTTTTTATTTTTTATTTTTTATTTTTTATTTTTTATTTTTTATTTTTTATTTTTTATTTTTTATTTTTTATTTTTTATTTTTTATTTTTTATTTTTTATTTTTTATTTTTTATTTTTTATTTTTTATTTTTTATTTTTTATTTTTTATTTTTTATTTTTTATTTTTTTTTTTTTTTTATTTTTTATTTTTTATTTTTTATTTTTTATTTTTTATTTTTTATTTTTTATTTTTTATTTTTTATTTTTTATTTTTTATTTTTTATTTTTTATTTTTTATTTTTTATTTTTTATTTTTTATTTTTTATTTTTTATTTTTTATTTTTTATTTTTTATTTTTTATTTTTATTTTTATTTTTATTTTTTTTTAGTTTTTATTTTATTTTTTATTTTTTATTTTTTTATTTTTTATTTTTTATTTTTTATTTTTTATTTTTTATTTTTTATTTTTTATTTTTTATTTTTTATTTTTTATTTTTTATTTTTTATTTTTTATTTTTTATTTTTTATTTTTTATTTTTTATTTTTTATTTTTTATTTTTTATTTTTTATTTTTTATTTTTTATTTTTTATTTTTTATTTTTTATTTTTTATTTTTTATTTTTTATTTTTTATTTTTTATTTTTTATTTTTTATTTTTTATTTTTTATTTTTTATTTTTTATTTTTTATTTTTTATTTTTTATTTTTTATTTTTTATTTTTTATTTTTTATTTTTTATTTTTTATTTTTTATTTTTTATTTTTTATTTTTTATTTTTTATTTTTTATTTTTTATTTTTTATTTTTTATTTTTTATTTTTTATTTTTTATTTTTTATTTTTTATTTTTTATTTTTTATTTTTTATTTTTTATTTTTTATTTTTATTTTTTATTTTTTATTTTTTATTTTTTATTTTTTATTTTTTTATAAAATTTGTTCCCACCACTCTTACAGGCCAATGGAGGCCGCTAGTGGAGTTACATGTATGACCCAATATTTTTTCAACCCCCGCATTTCCTCCGAACATACTTACCTCCTATCGTCAACCCTTAGGGTGGTCTTCATACGAATATTTAATTTTTATATTTTTGAATATGATAGTAAGGCCCAAAACTGTCCCCTAATCACCACTAGTTGGGTTAAATGTAAGACCGACCTCCACTAATTTTCCCTCACCAACATTTTTTCCGAGCAAACTTATCCCCTATCCGCACTCCTTAATGGGCCACCCATACAAAACCTAATTTTTATAAATATTGCTCCCACCATTCTAACTGCCCCAATGAGGCCGCTAGTGGAGTTAAGTGTATGACCGACCCCCAATATTTTTTAACCCCACATTTTCTCTTAACATACTTACCTCCTACCGCCAACCCTTAGGGTGGTCCCCACACGAATTTTTTATTTTTTATCATTTTTCTAATGAAGGAAAGGCTCAAGACTGTCACTAAGTGGGTAAATGTAAGACCGACCTCTACTAATTGTCCCTCCCCAACATTTTTTCCGAACAAACTTATCCGCTATCCCCACTCCTTAATAGGGCTCCCATGCAAAAACTATTTTTTATAAAATTAGCTCCCACCACTCTAACTGCCCCAAGGAGGCCCTTAGTGGAGTTAAATGTATGACCGACGCCCAATATTTTTTTAACCCCCACATTTTCTCTGAATACACCTACCCTCCAACTGCAACCGTTGAGATGGTCCCCATAAATTTGACTATTTTTATATATTTCTATGAAAGAAAGGCCCAAAGCCGTTTTTATAAAATTTTCTTCCAACACTCTAACTGTCCCAAGGAGGTCCCTAGTAAGTCAAATGTATGGCCAACTCCCCAATATTTTATCTCTATCTTCAACCCTGGGGGACCACCCCCACACATTTTTTATATTTTTTTATATTTTTTAATGAAGGAATGGCTCGAAACTGCCTCCTAGTCACCCCTAGAGGGAAGACATGTAAGACTGGCCTCATTAATTTTCTCTCCCCAACATTTTCCCCGTACAAACCAGTCCCCTATCAGCACTCCATAATGGGGCTCCCATACAAAAACAAATTTTTATAAAATTTGCTCCCACCACTCTAACTGCCCCAAGGAGGCCCCTAGTGAAGTTAAATGTATGACCGACCCGCAATATTTTTTAACCCCCACATTTTCTCTGAACACACCTACCCTCCAAATGCAACCCTTAAGGTGGCCCCCATACATTTGTCTATTTTTTATATATTTTTATGAAAGAAAGGCCCAAAACCGACCCTAATTTTTATAAAATTTGCTTCCAACACTCTAACTGGCCCAAGGAGGCCCCTAGTAAGTCAAATGTATGACCAACTCCTCAATATTTTCTCTCTATCTTCAACCCTTAAGGTGGTCCCCACACATTTTTTATATTTTTTTAATGAAGGAATGGCTCGAAACTGCCTCCTAGTCACCCCTTGAGGGAAGACGTGTAAGACTGGCCTCATTAATTTTCTTTCCCCAACATTTTCCCCGTACATAGCAGTCCCCTTTCAGCACTCCATGATGGGGCTCCCGTACAAAAACTATATTTTTATAAAATTTGCTCCCACCACTTTAACTTCCCCAAGGAGGTCCCTAGTGGAGTCAAATGTATGTCTAACCACCCAATATTTTTTCAGTCCCAATATTTTATCAGAACGCACCTGCCCTTCAACTGCAACCCTTAAGGTGGCCACATTTGCCTATTTTTTATATATTTGTATGAAAGAAAGGCCCAAAACTGTCCCGCAGTAGACCCTCAATGGGAGAAGTGTGAAACTGACCCCCATTAATTTAAAGTATTCAACCCATGCGTACATTGTACATAAGGGTTGATTACTTTAAGCAATAGAATGCACCATTATACTTTATTAACCAACAAAGGTTCACTTGATTCCTTTACGCCTAAGCAATAGAGTGGTGCCAAAAATTACAATAAATCAGAAATTAGTATTCTAGTATTATAATTGGAATAAGAAAAATTTAGATCTTTGAGGACTAAAATGCAGCCAAACTAACCGCCACTAGTAAATTATTCTAGGAGAAAGTGGTGGCCTAAAATAGTTTAAATTATAAATAATTTAAAGTATTAATGCCAAAAGGTTTAACAGGTACTCAACGATATTAAGTATTACTGAATTGCTGATTTGAAATTTTATTAATTAAGGAAAATTGGACCTCGATGGTTAGATTTTCGGAGGTTTATTCTTCAGCCAAACTATTCGTAACAATTAAGTTATTCTAGGAGAAAGTAGTGGTCTAAAATAATTTATCCATCGCTTGATTTAAATTATAAATTCCAATAGACTTACAGGTACTCAAATGAATTGAATTTTAGTGAATTATTTATCTGAAAGTTTATAAATGAAAGAAAATTAACCCCAGCTACTCCAAGGAAGAACTGCCAAGAAGAGCCAACCTGATGAACTTTTAAAATATGAGGCCATATAAGGTCATACATCCACAAGGAGACGATTGGAACAGCATCGCTTAATGGAAGATAATAACATAGTATGGTAAAGTAAGAAAACAAACAATGCAACAATTAAATCATCACTTACTTACAACTCATACGTGGTTGTCATTGGCAACATCATAACTTAGAAAACTATGTGAAAATATATACAAACTTTTCACTTTTCAAACACTTACACCTTCAACACACAATTTTCTGTTTAACCCATAAATACAAACCTTTTTATTTCTTATCCATTTATTTGTATATCCAAAACTTTTAAAAAGCTAAAAATCTCTTTGGGAGATTTTGAAAAATTCTGGTTAAAAATACACAACAGCACGGCATTGTCAACTTCCTCCCTATTCAAAAACAAACAAAATCATCTAAAGGGCGCAAATACCTCAAATGACGAGACGAAAAACGACAGAATATTATTTTTGTTTTCAGTTTTTTAATTGTTGCTTATCTTGAGTTAAGTAATTCCACAGATAACATATAACGTTGGGAAGGATGACTGGGCCAAACACTGTTGAAGATGAAGTAAATAAGGTAAACATGTCGCTGGTAAATAAAACTTGTAATAAATCTTATATTTAGTATTTCAAATAATACATCATCATTCATAATCTAATCGTTTAAATTTATTGAAGTGAAACTTACCTTTAGTGTGTGCTAAAGGCTAAGATATTAACTTTTCCAGCCATAAATGTATCAGCTTTTTTTCTTACCACCTGAGCAGCACCACATTCAGTCATTAAGGAAAGCAGCTTTTTATTTTACGGCTAAGCGGATATCCTCGTGCGAGAGTGTGGAGATTGATTCTGATTGTAGAAGTAAGTACTTTATACAATGTCATTTATTGAGGATATGTGTGATTTCTTTTTAGAGTATAAAGGTATTAAATGATATGAAAATAATTCTCACTAATTTATTGCAATTTGTATATGTTGTCATTCGAGTGATAAACAAGTAAAAGGGGTATTTATTTCGGCCGGGCCGAAGCTTACATACTATCCATGAATTTGGAAAAAAGAGGAATGTCTACACCGAATTCCATGATTCTAGCTCCGACCACTTGGTTGGTACAATTTTTAATGCTCTACGTAATTAGAGGGATTTACACACCAAATTTCATCATTCTAGCTGTAGCCGTTTAGTAGGTACCATTTTTATCCCTCTGTTCCCATTGTTGCTCTAAAAAACGAATTTGAAAAAAACTTTTTATTTTTCGTATCGACACAGTCGGATGAATGTATAAACCGAATTTCATGATTCTCGCTGCGGCCATTTGGTTGGTACAATTTGTAACCCCCTTTTCCATTTTACCCCCTAAAAGTACGAATTTCGAAAAAATCCCTTTATTTTACGTGTCTACGCTATCAATAATTACAATAATTTTATTATTCTAAGTGCTCCCGTTTGATTACTGCCATTTGTATCCCTCTATTCCCATTTTACCCCTTAAAAGTATAGGGTGTTTTTTATTGGGGTATAGAACTTTAAGTTGGCATCACTTTTTTAACTGGCGGCCATTTTGTCAGCTGTCAAGTGATTAATATTTAGTTTGGTTTGCCATTTCATCATGAACAGGTTGACAAAATAACAACGCTTTCAAATCGTGCAAATTTATTTCGAAAGTATTGGTTCAGTTCGCGAAGTTCACAATTTTATGGACGACATAATCTTCCATCAGAGCAATTAATTCGGTTAACCATGGATCGTTTTCGCACTACGTTTACTCTATGTGATAATACGCATCCGCAGAGACGTCGAACAGTGCGCACCGAAGAAACAATTGCCGCTGTAGAGCAAAGTGTTGAAGAGGACCCGAATGAATCGATTCGCCACCGTGCACAGCAATTGGAGCTGCACAGCAATTGGAGAAAGTGGTTGAAAATTGGACCTGTAGAATTGGCTATATTCGAGCCAGCCGCGGCGGCCACATGCCCGAAATCATATTTAAACATTAATGGCATAAAATTATCCTTCCAATAAAGCCAAATTGATGGACCTTAAAACGATTTTCTTGTGTTTTATTTCAATTCGAAGTTCTATACCTCAATAAAAAACACCCTTTATGTACATATAGTTCTTTTCAACAAAATTTACAAATTTATTGTTTTACTAATGCATTGCAAATATTTTATTCTTTATTTATTTCGCGTGATTTTTATAATAAAAATTCGGCCAAGTGACAAATATGAAATATTGCCCAAAAATTATGAAAAAAACTCAAGTTTTTGTCTGAATTTTCATAAAAAAGTCGCCAGTTTTTCTATGGTGGTTTTGGGAAATTTTTCATAATTTTGTTGGGCAAATTTTTATTAAATTCATTGCCGAAGAGCCCAATTTTCACAACTCCAGAATTACAAGATTAGCATTTTTCACTTCTTCGCGTGTTGGCTTTTTGCTGTGTAGCTTTTTCCTAGGAGACGGACACTGAAAGTAAAGGCCCTCTACATTTCGTTTTTAGACGCCAAAGTCTTCTGTCTCTAATTGATCTTTGCACTTTTTTGGAAAATAAAATTTTTTATTGAGATTTTTATACGGAGTATTATGTCTTTGTGCATTTGTTAGTAACACCCAAAAGGATGCGAGATAGACCCATTGTTAAGTATACCGATCGACTTAGAATCACTTTCTGAGTCAATTTAGCAATGTCCGTCTGTCTGTCTGTCTGTCCGTCCGTCCATCTGTTCTTGTAATTACGATACAGGTCGCAATTATAGTCCGATCTTAACAAAAATTGGCATAAGTTAGTTTTGTGGATCAAGGACGAACGCTATTTAATTTGAGGCAAATCGGTTCAGATTTAGATATAGCCCCCATACAAATGTCGCTCCCGATTTGACATTTGCCGCTCTAGAAACCCCATATTGTACTCGATTATCTTTAAATTTGTCACAACATCTTATAATCCAACTAGAAAAACATATGCAGAAATTAGGTAAGATCGGTTCAGATTTAGATATAGCCTCCATACAAATGTCGCTCCCGATTTGACATTTGCCGCTCTAGAAACCCCATATTGTACTCGATTATCTTTACATGTGTCACAACATCTTATAATCGAACTAAAAACACCAGTGCAGAAATTGGGTAAGATCGGTTCAGATTTAGATATAGCCCCCATACAAATCTCGCTAAGGAGTATTTTCAGTCAATGTGTGGGAAATTTTTTTTCTGCCTCTGCCTAATGTACCTATGTCCAACCAACAGCTTACCTTGCCTTTTTAAACTAAAAACCTATATTAAAATATTTCAGACATTTTCTCTGACCCTGCCTAATGTACCTATGTCCAACCAACAGCTTACCTTACCTTTTTAAACTAAAAACCCATATTAAAATGTTTCAAGTGCTTCAAAAGTTGTGACCATGGAAAGTCCAAGTGGTACCACTGTGCACCATTGTTATTTGTTTTGATTTTATCGTCTTTACCTTATTCTATTTTAAGAAGAAACCATTATATTTACAATCTACCATAATTATCGAATAACAATCATTATTTCCCTCTTTTTGCCCATTCTCGACAGGTCTCTGACAGCAATGCAATCAACAACTGTCTTTATAGTGAGCACTCTAAATGAAAAGTCAACAACTATTATCGTGTCTAGCGGAGCAACAAGAGCAAGGCCAATAAAAAAATCACGTTTTTCAACAGAGCCCGGCAACTATTTTCAGAAACTGCAACATTGCTACAACAGTAGCAATTACAAAAAACACACACAGTAAAGGCAACAGTAACAACAAATGAAAATTGTACAAAATTGCTATAAATCAAATACGTGGCAGTATTAGTTAAAATAAACCTTTTTTGGATTTAAACGATTATACAGAGAACAAAGACCTAAATCCCAACACCCAGACACACACACGCGAAGCGGAACAGCAAAATCAGCTAATACCACACGGCTACTGCGTCTGCTATCGAAAGCCATAAAACTGCTATAAAATACCACATTTAGATAGACCCTGGTACATACCCAGGCAAAGGCAGGTGGTTCAGCCCAGGAGGAAGAAGGCGGACGGGGTTGGGGACCCATGAAATGTTGCATGCGCCAGCAAACTATTTATAATGTAAGGGTCATTAAATGCGGAACCGCCAAACGGAACAAACGCCAAACACCAGCACACGCTTCGATAACTGTCCAACAATTTTTACGGCGAATGCAAACAATGGATTACAAGCGACATGACAGCGACATACAACACAGCAATGACACAATTTACATTGAAGTAATTTAAGGAATTGTTAAAATTTGCATAATTAAAATGACTTAACTGTTTACTCTTAGTATTGCTTAATTTTTCCGTTAAATCTAATAAATAACAAAGTGTTTGTTAAACATTTAATAATATCAATCATACCACCCGTTGTACGGGCTATTGTTGTTCATTAAATAAAATCACTCATACGTCCATGATTAGCAAGAATTTGAAATTAAAATCATTCATACCACCCGTTGGCCTTTGGGATAGAAAAAAAAAACAAATCGAGTGCTAAATTTAGAATGTAATTAAGATTCAGTGACACTTTCTGACATTATTAAACTTTTATAAATAAAATAGAGACGTAGTTTTTAAGGAGGCAGAAGTTTAAATAGAACGAAGAGCTAAATAAGACTTTTAACTATTTTACACTAAGGCTAATCATATTATAACTGTTTAGTAAATAAATATTCATTCTAAACACTCTTTATATAACATAATATAGTAATTTACACTATCAACAAGCACTGAATATTGTAAAGAAAAATAAATAAAAATCTTAAACGATTTGTTAGTCCTTGGCTCAGAAATCGACCTATCATCAGAACATTTCCATATGTAATTGTATTCAGGCACATGTTTATTGTCCTTCATAAGGGTTCCTAAATTTTCCGTCATAGATTGGCTTAAACAATTTTTTGTACTGAGACATTAACGGTCATACTGAGTCAATACAATTATTTATGGCTAAATTAAAAAAAAAATACCGATTTTCGTCGACTAATATTTGTACTCTCGTATTGGAAATATAGGCCCGATCACATCCGCTTATATAGTGTGGGCCATTTTACATTTTTAACTAGAATCAGCTATAAACAAGAAAAAACGGCGTTAAGTTCGGCCGGGCCGAACTTTATATACCCTCCACCATGGATTGCATTCCACAGAGGTTGTCGTTTTTCGTAGAAGTGCAGTAATATTACAGGAAAATATATTTTTTTTAAAATAGCCAAACCAAAACAAATACAAATATTGAAAAATTAATTTTATAAATAAATATAATATTTTAATTATTTCAAACCACGCTTATAAGGTAATGCTACCAATACGTCAATTCAAAAAATAAATATTCTTATATTTATATTTTCAAAGCCATAAATATTGGTAGATAGTGGGTGCTACAGTTGGTTGTATTTCCATTCCATTTGAATTTCAAAAGTACAAATTTTGAAAATCCATTATCAGACGTATATAGTGTAAAATAACCTAACTTCATGATTCAACCATTTTTTGCCGTAAAAGAAAAAGTACGAATTTGGAAAAAAACTTTTTATTTTGGGTGTCTATGTATACACCGAATTCCATGATTCCAGCTACGCCCATTTGGTTGGTACCATTTTTACCCCCTTGACGTTTCTACGCAATTAGAATTTTATCATTCTAGCTGTAGTCGTTTAGATGGTACTATTTTTATCCCTCTGTACCATTTTATCCCTTGAAAGTACTAATTTCGAAAAATTCGTCTATTTTCCGTGTCTACGCAGTCAGTGGAATGTATACTCCGAATTTCATGACTCTAGCTGCGCTCATTTGATTGGTACTATTTTTATCCCCTTTTTTCATTTTAACCCCAAAAAGTACGAATTTTGAAAAATCCGTGTATTTTACTTGTCTATGCAATCAGAGGAATGTATACATCGAATTTCATTATTCTAGGTACAGCCGTTTAGTTGGTACCAATTTTATCCCTCTATTCCTATTTTACCCCTTAAAAGTACGAATTTGGTAAAAATACTTTTTTGTTATGCATCTACTCAATTAGAGGAATGTACACACCGAATTTCATGTTTCTAGCTGTTGTCGTTTAATATGTACCATTTTTATCACTTTTTTGCCCCATTTCACCCCCTACAAATAAGAATCACTTTATGGTGCACGTTTTTGCTATAAGGGGAATGCGCATACCAAATATCAAGCAAATATAAACAGACATATTCAAAAAACATGCTTAAATACTTTAAAATATTAGGGATTATTATGGGTATTTTTAGTCCTTGGGAGGGAAAAATTTTTCCCTTTTGGGCCGATTTCGCCCCATTTCAATCCCAACCGATCTACGACTATAAGACGCATTTGTGGAAAATTTGAACGTTCTAGCTCCTTTCGTTTAGATCTAGCGTGCTTTCAACAGACGGACAGACGGACGGACGGACATGGCTAGATCGTCTTAGAATTTTATGACGATCAAGAATATATATAGCCATATATATATATATATCCACACCAAACAGTGACTCGATGTGGATGCATTAGCTTCTCAATAGTAACGTGTGGATTCTCTGAAGCACATATGCGGCAATTTTGACTACTGACATAGCCACTAAGATGAAAATGACCTTCATGAAGGCTGAACTGAAGGCCGATCTCTTCTCGAAAATGTTCCACGTAAATTTCTTACAGTTTGCGTTAAAGACCATTTTGCAAATGCCAAACATAAACCTGAAAATAAAAATATAAATTAATGTTATTCTACCTTTCAAAATCAAAATAATTGGTATTACAAATTTAAAATTGTAAATGACTTAAACATCCAATTATGGTGGCTACAAATGTTGCGAAAGTCAATTTCACATAGAAAAAGTGATTTAGGGACAAATATCCTAAAAGTTCAACAAAATAATATTTTTTTTAATATTTTTGGTGGCACGAAAATATTAAAAACAAGTACGTAAGCTTCAGTCGGCGAAACCGACTTATAAAGGGTGCTTTTTTAGCTATTATCTTTTTGGCAACACTGGTTTAAACAGCTGATGCACGTTTCGTGTTATGTTTCACTGTCAAACATCTTCAGTTTGGTCTATAATTTAACCATGAATCGTCTTACAAACGAACAACGCTTGCAAATTATTGAATTTTATTATCAAAATGCGTGCTCTGTTAAGAAAGTTCATCGCGCGCTTCCATTTTATGGTCAGTTTAATCGACCCACTGATGCGGCTATTCGGGCTATTGTGACTAAATTTCGCACCAAATTTACATTGTTGGTCATTAAACCACCAACACGCTTACGTAGAGTGCGAACTGAAGAAAATATCGCAGCTGTATCGGCCAGTGTTAATGCTGACCATCAATTATCGATTCGTCGTCGTTCGCAGCAATTGGGTCTCTGTTACTCAAAAACGTAGAAATGCCAAAATTGGACTAAGCGGATGGACCATTTGAGGCGCAGTCAAGGTCAACATTTGCATGAAATAATCTTCAAACATTAAATTATATGGACCGTACTATTGATTCAAATAAAGATTTCATGAATTTTTCTGAATTTTATGTGTTTTTTTTTTTTTTTTTTTTGAAAAGCTTTCCTATAGCTTTTAAAAAATCACCCTTTATATACCCTCACTGTCAGAGAACATACATACATCTTCGAACTTTAACAAAGTTTGGGAAAAAATTCGAGAGTTATCGTGTACTCCAGCCAGCCAGACGGACGGACGGAGGGACATGGCTCAAACACCTTTAAAAGGCGTGAAACGGATTTGGTCCAAGCATACTTAGTGTCTTAAGTCACTCCTTCAATGCGTTACACTTTGTTTCAGTCCCAAATGATATATACTCTCCTACTCTGTAGAGTAAGGGTGTAAAAATAAAGAAAATAAAAACAATATTGAGTTTTATTTTTGGATAGCTAGTATTCTACGGAAGATAACGATGCCTTTGTCTAAAGATTTATGGATGAATGTAGAACTTAATTAACATAACTTAACTTTTTGTTAATTTTTGATTAAAGGGCGCCAAAAAGATCTTTGTAAATTAAATAACAGAATATTTGGCTTTTTAAAATAGCAGGGATCTCAACTACTTTTGTACCCTCCAGGATGGGGGTACACTAAGTTTGTCATTCCGTTTGTAACGCCTTCAAATATCCACCTGATACCCTATAAAGTATATATAATATTGATCGTCATAAAATTCTAAGGCGATCTCGTCATGTCTGTCCGTCCGTTTGCCGAAAGCACGCTGGAATCTAAACCAAAGGAGCTAGGACATCCAAATTTTGCATGAATACGCCTTACAGTTGTAGATCGATTGGGATAGCAATTGGACGAAATCCGTCAACAGGGGGAAGTTTTTCTTCACAAGGACTTAAAATGTCTCTAATATTTATAGAATTTCAGCATGTGTTCTTGAATATGTCTGCTTTATTTACTAGATATTTGGAATGTGCATTAACGCACATTTTATTTGTAGGGGGTGAAATGGGGCAAAAAGCGATAAAAATGGTACCTGTCAAACGACAACAGCTAGAAACACGAGGTACATTACGTACCTCTAATTGAGAAGATACATAATATAAAAGTATTTTTGTCCAAATTCGTACTTTTAACGGGTTAAATGGTAATAGAGGGATAAATATGGTACAAACCAAACGGATGTACCTAGAATAGTGAAACTCGGTGTATAGATTCCGCTGATTGTGTAGACACATAAAATAAAATAAAAATGGTACCAACCAAATGACAGCAGGTAGAGTCTTGAAATTCCACTGACTGTGTAGACACGAAAACTAAACAGGTTATTCCAAATTCGTACTTTCAAGGGATACAATGGGAATAGAGGGATAAATATGGTACCAACTTAACTCCGTAAAGAGACTTCAGAAAATCGTACTTTTAAGGGTGCAAAATGGGAAAAGGGGGATAAAAATGTTATCAACCAAATGGCCGTAGCTAGAATCGTGGAATTCGTTGTATGCATTCCTCTGACTGCATAGACACGCAAAATACATTCGTACTTTTTACTTTTACGGCCAAAATCGTTTGAATCATGACGTATTGTTATCTTGCACTATGTACGTGAGAGAAAATGGATTTTCAAAATTTGTATTTTTGGAATTAAAATAGGATGGAATTGACTTGAATTATTATTCTGATAAATATAGTATAAGCATATTTATTTATAAAATTATTTTTTCAACTTTTTACTTCTGCGAAAATGCCATCCATAGCTCGGTCCGGCCGAACTTAACGTCGTTGTTACTTCTTTAAAGTTCTTTTAATTTGTACAAATTCTCCAAATACATAGAATGTCATGCATCTCCAGAACCGATCTATCCTATTTTTACCAGAGCTGTTTCTAGTTTAAATATATGGCGTCCTGCCAAACTGTAGGAAACTCTGGTGAAATATGTGGTTTTTAGAGCGGAAAAAGTAAAATCGGAAGCAAAACTTGCATGGGAGCTATATCTAACTCTGAGCAGATTTGCATCAAATTAAATAGCGTTCGTCCTTATCCCATAAAACTTCGTTGTGCAAAGTTTCATTTAGTTCTAATAACAATTGCTACCTGGACTTTGATTACAAGAATAGATGGACAGATGGACAGTCGCTATCGACGCTATTATCGACTCAAAAAGTGATTCTAAGTCGATCGGTATAATAAACGATGGGTCTATCCCGTTTCCTTTTGGGTGTTACAAACAAATGCACAGAGACATTATAACCTGTGGTGTAGGGTATAAAAATAATGAAATCACACGAATCGAAAGTTATAGAAGAAATATTATTATACACTCCACGAGGGTATTTGTGCATTTGTTTGTAACACCCAAAAGGAAGGGAGATAGACCCACCCATTGTTAACTATACCGATCGACTTAGAATCACTTTTTGAATCGATTTAGCAATGTCCGTCCGTCTGTCCATCTATTCTTGTAATCACGATACAGATCGCAATTGTAGACAGAACCAAATGAAACTTTGCACAACGAAGTTTTTCGGGATAAGAACGAACGCTATTTAATTTGAAGAAAATCGGTTCAGATTTAGATATAGCCCCCATACGAATTTCACTCCCGATTTGACACTTTTCACTCTAGATACCACATATTTTAACAGATTTTCTTCAAAACACCTGTGGTAAAAATGTGTTAGGTCGGTTCAGATTTATATATATCTCCCACACAAATTTCACTCCCGATTTCACTTTTTCCACTCTATAAACCACATATTTTAACAGATCTTCTTCAAATCTTTCAAAATATCTTATTTTTCAACTAAAAACATCCATAGTGAAAATGTGTCAGAGCGGTTCAGATTTACATATAGCTCCAATACAAATATCGCTCCCAGATAGACAGAACCACGAATTTTCACCGAATTTCTTCGAACAAAAATACATACAAAAATTCTTCCCATTTTCACTTTTTTACCGAGTTGAATTGTATTCGGATAGAAAGTGGAGTGTATCATATAGTCGGCCCGCCCGACTTTAGCCTTTCCTTACATGTTTGTCATATGCATTTGTTTGTAACGATATAAAGGAAACGAAATAGACCGTTTAGTTTTTTATACACATCGGCTTACAATCACTTTCTGAGTATGGCTGTCTGTCCATCTATTATTGCAATTTTATATTTCAACTAGAAACTTCTAAGTATAAAGTGGTGCAGAGCGATTGAGATTTAGCTATAGAAACTATAAAAATATTGCCTTTAGAAACCATATATTTTAACCGAAGGTCTTCGCAGTATATTTAAACTAGAAAGATTTCTGGTGATAGTGGGCTACATCGCTATAATCATCAAAAAACTAAATTTCCCTACTTAACTTTTTGCTCTCAGACACATACTTTCATAGATTTAAATCTAATTTGGCAGAACACGTTATATTTCAGCTAGAAACATGCATTGTGAAAGTAGATCACATCGGTTCATAATATGGTACCCATACAAAAATCGTTCCCGATTTCACTTTTTGTATCAATTGTAGTTGGCCCTTCCCGACTACAATCTATGATTACTTGCTTTAAATTACCTTATGATAAAAATACTTTATTCTCAATCATATTTAAAAAAGTACATATTTGGAAAATTTCATCAAAATCGGAAAGAAAATCTAAAATTTGGGTGATCGCTTTACATGTTACGCTTGGATTAGAATAAATAAGTGTTTATGCGGCCACAAAACGATTTTTTCAGGATTCCTCCAAGAGACGTTCGAACTGCCAACTTACAAAAGTCATAAAAGTCCATAAGACAACTCATGAATTCATATTTATTCCTTGAAACTTTACTTTAATTGTGACAAGCACTTAAGCTTCTATTGTATTTGAGAGAAGTTCTTCTACGCCTCTGTTGAAAAACTCAATTTTTCTCATCCTTCTGCAACTGATGGAATACTCTTTACTTACTTGTTATGAAAACCATCCCAAATAAATACTAAAGGCACGTGTTGTTTCTTCCAAATGTTTTGCAGCAAACATTTAAGACGGAAGTTTCGGCCAAGGGCCATATTATAAAGGGCGTAGTAAAAAGGGGTTGCAGACCAAAGTAGAAATAAATTTAGCTGGGATATTAATGACGCATTAAATGCCATCCCTATTAATATTATAAAACCTTAGTGTAAGTCTGTCTGTTTGTTTGTTCTACAATCTCGTGTAAACGGCTTAACTGATGTTGTTGACATTTTCAGTACAGATAGATGTAGGTCTGGAAGGAACTATAGGCTATAGAATTTTTAAAAATTTGCTCTGTAGGGGGAGGTGGCTTGACAATAGTATTTTTGAGAGCTAGAAGGCTGAAAATTGGTACATATATTACTGACCACGAGAATGATAAATATGATGCCGAAATTTGGATTTTCATTTTGTGGGCGGAGTGGGCGTGGCAAAAGTGTTTTTGAGAGCTAGAAGGCTGAAAATTGGTATATATATATTACTGACCACGAGAATGATAAATATGATGCAGAAATTTGGATTTTTATTTTGTGGGCGGAGTGGGCGTGGAAAAGTGTTTTTGAGAGCTAGATGGCTGAAAATTGGTACATATATATTACTGACCAGGAGAAAGATCAAGTTGATGCGGAAATTTGGATTTTCGTTTTGTGGGCGGAGTGGGCGTGGCAAAAGTGTTTTTGAGAGGTAGTAGGCTGAAAATTGGTGCATATATATTACTGACCACAATAAATATCAATTTGATGCCGAAATTTGGATTTTCGTTTAGTGGGCGTGGCTATAGTGTTTTTTAAGCTAGAAGGCTGAAAATTGGAATGTATATATTACTGACCACGGAAAAAAAGTGTTTTTTAGCTAGAAGGCTGAAAATTGGAACGTATATATTACAAACCACGATAATATCAATATGATAAGATCAATATGAAACCTGATTTTAATTTTACAATTTGCTTTTTTGCCTGGCGAAGCGGGCGGGGTTCAGCTAGTTAAAGTATAAAAGTCTTACACAGTTTCAAGTAAGCAACTAAAACATGTATACTCTGATTTCGAATGTTGTAGGCATACTGGAATCGAGCACTTGGAACAAAAACAAGCAAAAAAGGCGTTAAGTTCGGCCGGGCCGAACTTTATATACCCTCCACCGTGGATTACATTCCACAGAAGTTGTAGGTTTTCGTAGAAGTACAGTACATATACATATACAGGAAAATATAAATTTTTTAATATAGCCAAACCAAAACAAATACAAATATTGAAAGAATAATTTTATAAATAAATATAATATTTTAATTATTTGAAACCATTATTTATTTCAAATCAAAAAATAAATATTCTTATATTTATATTTTCAAAAAACTTAAATACCATAAATATTGGTAGATAGTGGTGGGTGCTACAGATGGTTGTATTTCAATTCTATTTTAATTCCAAAAGTACAAATTTTGAAAATCCATTATCAGACGTACATAGTGCAATATAACTTATCTTCATGATTCAACCAATTTTTGCCGTAAAAGAAAAAGTACGAATTTGGAAAAAAAAAATTATTTTGCGTGTCTATGCAGTCAGAGGAATGTATACACCGAATTCCATGATTCCAGCTGCGCCCATTTGGTTGGTACCATTTTTACCCCCTTGACGTTTCTACGCAATTAGAATTTCATCATTCTAGCTGTAGTCGTTTAGTTGGTACTATTTTTATCCCTCTGTACCATTGTATCCCTTGAAAGTACGAATTTCGAAAAATCCGTTTATTTTTCCGTTTGGTTGGTACCAGTTTTATCCCTCCGTACCCATTGTATCCCTTGAAAGTACGAATTTGGAAAAAAAACTTTTTTTTTTCATATCTACGTAGTCAATGTAATGTATACTCCGAATTTCATGATTCTAGCTGCGGTCATTTGGTTGGTACTATTTTTATCCCCTTTTTCTATTTTGACCCCAAAAGTACGAATTTCGAAAAATCAGTTTATTTTCCGTGTCTACACAGTAAGAGGAATGTAAACACCGAATTTCGTGTTTCTAGCTGTTGTCGCCCACTACAAATAAAAATCACTTTATGGTGCACTTTTTTGCTATAAGGGGAATGCGGATTCCAAATATCAAGCAAATATAAAGAGACATATTCAAAAAACATGATTAAATACTCTAAAATATTAGGGATTATTATGGGAATTTTTAGTCCTTGTGAGAGACAAATTTTTCCCTTTGGGCCGATTTCGCCCCGTTTCAATAGTAACCGATCTACGACTATAAGACGCATTTATGGAAACCTTAAACGTTCTAGCTCCTTCCGTTTAAATGCGTGCTTTCAACAGACGGACAGACGGACATGGCTAGATCGTTTTAGAACTTTATGACGATCAAGAATATATATACTTTATACGGTCTCAGATCGATATTTCAAGTTGTTACAAACGGAATGACAAAGTTAGTATACACCCATCCTGGAGGTGGAGGGTATAAAAAAGAGTTTGTCGGCGAATTTTTTTTATTTCCCAGTTTGATGATGTGAATGTTGTTCATTCCGTTTTCAATATGTGGAAGAACCAATGTATCAGCTAACGTAGTGAGAAAATTTCTTCTGGCACTATTTTTATTGAGACCATCAACTTCTTTGCATGGCAGCCAGTGACATGGTGTCCAACATGTTGCAGAAAAACGCAAAAGTCCATCGTCTTGTTGACCGCTTTGTAGTAAAATGTTGAACCATTTTGTCCATACAGTCTACGCCATCTTTATTTTCATTGTAAAAGAAAATTGCTTTGGGTTTCATTGCTTCCCCTTCACAATGTTTCGTATGATGAACGGTCGAAAGTAGGTTTACACATTTATTTTTTTGGCACGTAGCTGCAAATTGATACCAAATTTCGATGGATTCCAAATAACGATGACAAGACAGGACGAGAACGATCCTTTTTCATTTCGTTAGGAATACATCACAAATAAAACATAACAATAAAGTACAGTACTCTTCATACAAAATTTGTGTGTATCTGGCCAGATGCAAGCGCTACGTATACGATGTATAGATGAAAAAATCCACATAAATTTTGTTTGTTGTTTTTTTTTAACGTTGTTTTCTCATAAAGCGATACCAATCAATATTTGTAGAGGGTACCTGGAGACTCAAAACCCTAGCTAAATTAGAAATATGTTTAAATCACAGTTGAATTCGTAAAATATCTGGTCAGATACATGTGCATGACGGAGGGTTAATAAAGATTCATGGGGTTATCACGTTAACGTATACTTAATATAGATTAATGGGGTTATCACCTAGGCGTCTACTTAATATAGATTCAACATCTAGGCGAATACTTAATATACGTTGAGCTGGATGTCGCTTAGGGGTATACTTACTAAATATGCAACACCAAGACGTATACTTAATATAGGTTGATCGGGTTGACACCTAGGCGCATACTTAATATCGATTCAACACAAAGACGTATACTGAACATATGTTGATAGGGTTGTCACATAGGCGTATACTTAATATATTTTCATTGAATTGCCACCAAGTCGTATACTTTATATTAATTCACTGGGTCGCTGCCTAGATTTATGAATTACTCGAAAATCAACTATTTGTGTTAGGTTATATTTAAAAGCAGGAAGTTCACCGAAAAATATATTTCATTAGTCCTACCCATTTACCAACAATTGTTCAACCCGCCTCTGGCTGGAATGTAATAATATCATGTATGTGTAAATATTGCTCCTTGTTTACTTTTTTCATTCAATGACAATGAAACGGAAAAATTGGAAAAACTCGAACACACACACACAATACAAAGTAGAAACTACTCTATAATGGAAAGTATACATCAGAAGGCAGACCAAAAAAAAACTACAAACAAATACTAAACACGAAAAGAACAACAAAACAAAAACTAGTTTTTTGTATGTGCTTTCAGCTTTCTCCACTCGTACTATAGTGGGGAATAGAATAGAATGAAGGTAAACACACATAATACAAAATTCATTCAGAAATTACAAAAAAGTGGGAAAAACAATACTATGAATATTGTTGTTTTTTGTAATTGGACACTGCGGTGTGGCAGCAAATAGGCACAACACTTTAGTATACAATTAGGCGCAGATATTCGAAGAACGTCAGTAGAAAAGTCATACGGAACAAACGAACGGAACGGAAAAGTGCAGTTTTTTCGAATGATTTCAGAATAAAAAAGTGTAATGTAATGAAGTCATAAACGAAAATATGTGCGTGAAATATTTAGGCAAACAAGAAAAATAATTAATATTAAAATTGAAATAATAATAAATAAACAAAATTAGCAATAATTTACATAAAGAAAAACAAATACTGTGCGTTTTCATTGTGGATAACCAAAAACGATTGTATTATAACAAGGTAAGTACTGGCTCGTAATAAATTAAAAACGTATAGCTAATATATATTTATTTGCCTTGTCATACAGTGGCCACGTTGCGTTACCAACGCTTATCGTGTCATCTAAACGTATGAGCAATATTAAAATCAATCACGCCACCTAAGCGGCGTATGAGCAATGTGAAACACAATTAAACACCGTAGCGTAGGATTATTGCTTAATGCGTGCAAGTGAATAGTATAGAATACTATAGAATGATGAAGTTTGTAAAGAGTGATTTTTTTGAGGTTAGGATTTTCATGCATTAGTATTTGACAGATCACGTATGATTTCAGACATGGTGTCAAAGAGAAAGATGCTCAGTATGCTTTGACATTTCATCATGAATAGACTTACTAACGAGCAACGCTTGCAAATCATTGAATTTTATTATCAAAATGCGTGCTCTGTTAAGAAAGTTCATCGCACGCTTCCATTTTATTGTCAGTTTAATCGACCCACTGAAGCGGCTATTCGGGCTATTGTGACTAAATTTCGCACCAAATTTACATTGTTGGACATTAAACCACCAAGACGCTTACGTAGAGTACGAACTGAAGAAAATATCGCAGCTGTATCGGCCAATGTTAATGATGACCATCAATTATCGATTCGTCGCCGTTCGCAGCAATTGGGCCTCTGTTACTCAAAAACGTGGAAATGCCAAAATTGGACTAAGCGGATGGACCACTTGAGGCGCAGCCGCGGTCAACATTTAAATGAAATTATCTTCAAAAAGTAAATGTCATGGACCAATCTAACGTTTCAAATAAAGAACCGATGAGATTTTGCAAATTTTATGCGTTTTTTTTAAAAAAAAAGTTATCAAGCTCTTAAAAAATCACCCTTTAGTAGGAAACGGATCAAGAACGGAGTTTGTAGGGTATTTTGCCACAAAACAATTGTTATTGTTTTGCTTGGAATACTAGGACTGTTTTTTTGTTTTCCCTAGATTCAGTACAAACAAGCGTTGCTATAATAGCACAAACATATTGATTATACATAGCCGTGATTGTTGTTGGCAAAATGTGAATATGAAACTAAAATTTCACCATAAATTTGGGCCGCCTCACAAATTTTCAAAATGTTGGTGACAACAGTCCATAGCCTCTAAGCCAATCGCTACTTTGCCACGAAATTTTGCCTAACCTTGTAGTACGAGACGTCCTAAAGATGGCGAGGAAATGGGTGCAGCTTGAAGACGACCACGCTTACAGCCCATATAACAAACTATTCTAGTCAGAAGAAAATCAAATTTGAACTTACGAGAAATTTTCGAAGATCTTCCGATATTGTTAAAAATTGGTTAGCGAAAAGTCCTTATCTGTACGAAGTTTTTCGAAAGTTAACCAGACTTTCTTTTGTTAGTAACGCCGTACGACAATTTTTAAAAATAGTCGTTACACTTGAACCGGATAATACACATCTGAAACTATTAGCAAATTACATGGTGTTTTTAGTTTTTCATTTCCTCAACCTGTGGCCCCTTCACAGGACTACATAGAACCAAAGGATACAATTAAAAAATATATATTTTATACACTAGTTCGCACCCAATTATAACGGTATTAGTGTCAAACTAAAGATGACAATTTTTATTAAAAATACTTCAAATATGATACTTCTACCTGTATTAGTTCAGCATTAACATCTATTTCAAATGTACCCCATAGTTTTTCTAGTTTATTCATACCTTGCTTTTTAAGAGAAGCTTGAAATTGAAAGTATTTTTATCACATATTCTTTTCTTTGATTTGGCATTTATACGGGGTTTTTAGGGTGTGAATAAAAATTACAAATTGTAAACTTTGGAAATAGTCCTTTTCAGGGGCAACACAATGCGAAAATGAAACACTAAAAACGCCAATTAACTCTATTTTACCTACAGCTTCAGTTGTATATCATCTCGTTCAAGTTTAATATGGACTGCCAGACAGTGTATTCTAGCAAAAAATAACATTATTTACAACTTCGAAAAAGTAGTAGGCCATGATTTCTGTATCAACTTTTTTGATGCAAAATGAAGCATTTTCTGAGAATTTGGGTTGTAATCTTCATTTGTGTATATTTTTTGTGAAATTCGCGTACTTGTATTATTATTGTTCAAAAAAAAAAACATTTCAAAAATAAACAAGTAAAAACGGCGTTAAGTTCAGCCGGGCTAAACTTTACATACCCACCATGGATTGCATTCCACAGAGGCTGGCACCATTTCAGGAAAATGTCAATTTTTATACCCTACACCACTTCGTGGTCTAGGGTATTATAAGTTAGTTTTCCGCCAAATGTTTGTAACACCAAGAAATAATTGAGCTAGACCCACCTTTAAGTATACGGATCGGCTTAGAATCGCCAGCTGAGTCGATTTAACGATGTCTGTCTGTCCGTCCGTCCGTCCGTCCGTCCGTCCGTCCGTCCGTCCGTCTGCTGTCCATCTAAGCTTGTTCGCACTCTACAGGTCGCAATTGTTGTCCGATTGTCATGAAACTTGGCAGAAGTTATTTTTTCTGTCCAAGGACCATTGGTATTGAATTTGGAGGAAATCGGTTCAGATTTAGATATGCCCCCATACAAATGTCGGTCCCGATTTGACATTTTCCGCTCTAGAAACCACATATTGTACCCGATTTTCTTTAAATTTGGTACAACATCTTATAATCTGACTAGAAACACCTATGCCGAAATTGGGTAAGATCGGTTCAGATTTAGATATAGCCCCCATACAAATGTCGCTCACTATTTCACTTTTTCCGCTTTAGAAACCACATATTGTACCCGATTTTCTTTAAAATTGGCACGACATCTTATAATCCAGCTAGAAACACGTATGCAAAAATTGGGTAAGATCGGTTCAGATTTAGATATAGCCCCCATACAAATGTCGCTCCCGATTTGACATTTTCCGTTCTAGAAACGACATATTGTACCTGACTTTCTTTAAATTTTGCAGAACATCTTATAATCCAACTAGAAACACGTATGCAAAAATTGGGTAAGATCGGTTCAGATTTAGATATAGCCCCCATACAAATGTCGCTCCCAATTTGACATTTTCCGCTCTAGAAACCACATATTTGACATTTTCCGCTCTAGAAAAGACATATTGTACCCGATTTTCTTTACATTTTGCATAACATCTTATAATGCAACTAGAAACACGTATGCAAAAATTGGGTAAGATCGGTTCAGATTTAGATATAGCCCCCGTACAAATGTCGCTCCCGAATTCACTTTTTCCGCTTTAGAAACCACATATTGTACCCGATTTTCTTTAAAATTGGCACAACATTATATAATCGAACTAGAAACACCTACGCTGAAAGTGGGTATGATCGGTTCAGATTTAGATATAGCCCCCATACAAATGTCGCTCCCGATTTGACTTTTTCCGCTCTAAAATCCAGATATTGTACCCGTTTTTCTTTAAAATTGGCACAACATCTTATAATCCAACTAAAAAACCGATGGTGAAAGTGGGTAAGATCGGTTCTGATTTAGATATAGCCATCATACAAATGTTGCTCCCGAAAGTTTAACCGATTTTGGCCAAATTTTACATATTATATTTCACCAATAAACAGACATGGTGAAAGCGCGTCTCATCGTTCCTGGTTTCAATATACCCCCATACAAATGTCCTTTCCGATTTAACATTTTTTGTCAAACACATACATTTACAGGAATTTTTACCGAATTGAATTGCAATGAGAATTGTTTGGGTGATGCCCATATGTCCATACCTTGGTATGACATCGGTATACTACTGTATAATTTGTATTTGTCTGTCGGACAATTGGATCAATTACCATATTATTTACCATATTCGTTAAATTTTACTAAAGATGAATTTATAGCATATAAATTATATGAATATAATTTATATAATTTGTATGAACTACATAAAATTGATCCCATGAAATACCTGCGTTTAGTAATCAAAGCGAGGTATTTACATACGCAGGGAGTGGTGTAGGGTATTATATAGTCGGCCCCGCCCGACTTTAGCCTTTCATTACTTGTTTTTAATATAGCAAAAAAAAAACAAATAAAAATATTGAAAGAATCTATATATATAAAAATCAATGTGTGTCTGTGTGTCTGTATGTTGCGTATAGGACGCCAAACCGGTGGACCGATTCGTCTGAAAATTTTACTGTATCTATCTTTTGGACAGTGGATGGTTCCTGGATAGTCTAGGTCACGATAGGACAAAGGGGGGTGGTACCTCCCACACAAAAAATATTTTAAAACTATCACAACAGGCATACCGATGGGTGGATTCGCTCTATAATTTTACTGCAGCAAGGGATGGATCCAGGATATACTAGGTCATTATACGAAAAAGAGGCGTGACACCGCCCACACAAACTATATTTTAAAACTATCATAAAACACGTTCCGAAGTGCGGATTCTCTTGAAAATTTTATTGTGACTAACTTATGAACTGAGGATAGTTTCTGAATGGTGACTATACAATGGTCATGATACAAAGGGACGTGAGACTGCCCACACGAACTATATATTAAAATTATCACAAAACAAGTAACGAATAACGGATTCTCTTGAAAATTTTACTGTATCTAGCCTGTGGAAAGGGGACGTTTTCTGGCTATAATAGGGGAAGACACGATAAATGGGCATCACAAAAACTATATTTTAAAACTATAACAAAATACATTGATTCACTTCAATATTTTTTTGTTGACTATAAAAAGGACACGCTACAAAAAGAGACTATAAAGTAACACGTGCCGATTTTTTTCTGCCGCTACGTTCAGGTAAGGGTTTGGTTCTTGAATAGAAGAGGTCATGGTATGAACAATTGGCGCGTTTCCTCATACTCGAACCAAGCAAGGTGTTCCAGTAGATGGGTATCAAATTGTTTACGCCTCATATGCATTGGGCCGTGTTTATACCGTACAACCAAACAACGCAGAATGTTATTATTTGAGAATGTTAAAAGTTAACGTGAGAGGACCCACTTCAGTTTAAAATTTAAGAGCAGTTGAGAGAGGCGTGTCAGAAACTGGGGGACCACATTAATGTATGCTTCTGTCAGCTGTCATCCTCTCCAGATACTTTGTTTGCGACAATATTAAGAACTTACTCGCCATCTAACCCAAAAGACCTGTGGGAAAAATTCAAAGAGGGTATGAGTGAGGACATTTTGCATCATTATCGCACCCTTACGATTCTATATCATTTGCGATTAACATTTTCAACGATACGCTGATAAAAATTTAAGACATATGCCATCAGCAACAAAACTCTTTATCAACTTGGAATGGTGGTGCGTGAACGTTCTGATCGAGATTTGCTAAGAGAACGGCAATTCAATGTTGAAGACTTGCGTTTGTTTGTCGCAACAAAAAAACTCTATTAATTGCAAATTGTGGCCTTTGATAAAATTATAACTGCAGTAACAAATGACAGCGGCGGCCTTTTTTTCTCGATGCACCAGGAGGCACAGTTATAACATTTCTCATCACTTTGGTATTAGTGCACATCCGCTCTCAAAATGGGATAGCTTTAGATATTGCTGCTACATTATTGGATGTAGGACGAACGGCACATTCAGCGTTGAAATTACCATGTATTATGGACTTTGTTGATTCTCCAACCTGTAATATTGCAAAAGTTCAGCCATGGCGAAAATGCTGAAAACATGCAAGCTGATTGTGTGGGATGACTGCACCATGGCACATAAGAAATCCCTACAAGCGCTTAATCGGACACTTCAAGATTTTAGATCAAATACACAACCATTATGTGGAACTCTTATTTTACTAGATGGAGACTTCCGACAGACCCTTCCAGTAATTCCAAAATCAGCACCCGCATCTCTGGCGATATGTACAAAAAATTAATCTGACCACCAATATGCGTGTACATCTGCATCACAATGACTCAGCAGCTATATTTTCGAAATATCTACTGGATGTTGGTAATGGAAAAGTATCAGTTGATGCAGTGAAAAGGAGTATTACATTTTCAAAAAATGTCATTCAGGAATCAATTCAACAATTAATCGAGAAAGTCTTCCCACAAATTACCACAAACAAGAAACAAAGATTGGTTTTACGTCCTTGCTATATCGGCTGAAAAAACAACGATGTTAACAATTTAAGCGACTAATGCCCAACGTCATTGATTGCTAATCAAAGTACAGGACAATCACTTGAAGTTTGTGGATTGAATCTGGAAAATCCATGTTTTTCACATGCTTGCTCTCAAACCCTAAAACTTTAATTTACTTGAACAAGGTGGAAAAATTGTAAATATCGTGTATCCCGAAGCACTCCAATTAAATACTGACTAACTTAACTAATAGACACAAAATACATTCTTAGAAATAATTACCATAATTAATTAACTCTCTAATAAATGTTTCATTTTCTTCATGAAGTTTTTACATTTTAAAAATGTAACTTATGAATTTAAATTAATATGTATTAATTTAAACTAATTTACAGAAGTAAAAATATACAAAACATAAGGAAGACGAAAACCCGTGCAACGCCGGGTACAAAAAGCTAGTACATTTATAAATAAATATAATATTTTTATTATTTCGAACCACACTTATAAGGCAAGGCTACCAATACGTTTATATTATATATATATCGAAATAATACTTCAAGTCAATTCAAAAAGTAAATATAAGACAGAAATCTTCAAAAAGCTTAAATACCATAAATATTAGTAGATGGTGGGTGCTAAAGTTGGTTGCATTTCCATCCTATTTTAATTCCAAAAGCATAAATTTTGAAAATCCATTATCTGACGAACAGGTTGAAACTTCATGACTCAATCAATTTTGGTCGTAAAAGTAAAGGAGTACGAATTTGGAAACATATTTTTATTTTAGGTGTCTATGCAGTCAGAGGAATGTATACCCCGAATTACATAATTCTAGCTGCGGCAATTTGGTTGGTACCATTTTTATGCCTTATTCCCATTTTACCCCTTAGATGCTACAATTTGTATCCATTGTTTCCCTTGAATGTAAGAATTTGGAAACCCCTTCTATTTTTCGTGTCTACTCCGAATTTCATGACTCTAGCTGCGGTCATTTGGTTGGTACAACTTGTATCCACTATTTCCATTTTGACCCCAAAAAGTACGAATTTAGAAAAATCTCTTCATTTTACGTGTCAACACAATCAGAGGAATGTATACACCGAATTTCATTATTCTAAGTGCAGCTGTTTGGTTGGTACCATTTTTATCCCTCTATTCCCATTTTACCCCTTAAAAGTACGAATTTGAAAAAAACACTTTAATATTAAGTATCTACTCAATTAGAGGAATGTACACACCGCATTTCGTTTGTTAGGTACCATTTTTATCCCATTTTGCCTCATTTCATCCCCTACGAAGATGGATTACTTTATTGTGAACTTTTTTATTATACAGGGAATGCGCATAACCAATATCGAGTAAGTACAAGGAGACATAGTGAAAATACATGATTAAGTACTTTAAAATATTAGGGTTTATTATGGGTATTTTAAGTCGTTGTGAGGGAAAAACTTTCCCTTTGGACCGTTTTCGATCTACGATTATAAGACACATTTATATAAAATTTGGACGCCCTGGCTCATTTCGTTTAGATGTTAGCGTTCTTTCAACAGACGGACGTAGGAACATGGCTAGATCGTCTTAGAATTGTATGACGATCAAGAATATATATACTTTATAGGGTCCCAGGTCGATATTTGAAGGTGTTACAAAAGGCATGACAAAGTTAGTATACCAGCTAGAGGTGGAGGGTATAAAAATAAAAACATCCAACATTGATTGGAGTAAAACAATAAGAGCAGGAGAGAGAAAAGGTTGCGACTATACACCATTTAGTACTCCAAGGGATCATAAGTAAGTACTATTAATCTTAAGTTGCAGTTTTTTTGCAATATTTTCATTAGTGCCATTTTAAGTGACACATATTATTACAAAAGGAGAACTTTTTTGAATGTGGAACCTACACCACAACAATAAGATAAGTGCAATAATCAGACTAATGACCGAAAATATTGAACAACGTTCCAACAAAATATTAAAGATGGATGTATTTTGAGAGTATTTATGATATTATATTAAAGTTTTGTTATGATGAACTTAATTTCCACCATGAAAATGGGAGGTGTACGATTTGGGTTTGTGCATTTCAGATGATACTTTCTTTGGTTTTACATCGTCCAATAATGCAATGAATGCAGTAACTAACATTTTTAAACAAACAAGCAGTTATTCAAGGATAAAGAAAATGTTAACAGATTTGTTAAAAATTTTAGGAATATTGTCCTGGCTCAAGACCATTTTGCATCTATATTTAATAGAATGCAAATTTATTTACAAATGGCATAGTGACATTTATTACATGACTGCAGTCTACCACGATCATGATTTCGACCATATCAAAAGTCTTTTCAAGTAAGGAGATGATTCTCACAAACGAACGAGAAGCACAACTCACTTGCCGAATCGCCATGATATTTGTAAATAAATTTGCATTCTATTAAATATAGATGCAAAATGGTCTTGAGACAATATCCCAGTTCAAATCAAATATTGATTACAGACCAACAAAAAAAAATACAAGCAAAAAAAATAAATTTTAGGAATATTCATATTTTACTGCTTCGCTCCTCTTTAAAAATGGAAATTGAAATTTACACAAGTTCTTCAAAAGTCCAATCCATCACAATATTGTTCCCTTTACACATCATAACATGGTGTAGATCCAAACATATATTAACATTTTTGGAACTTCATATTGAAAATAGACTATCCCGCTCTTCCCATGTATATTTCCTTCTGTCAAATGAATAAGGCCTGTATTATTCGCAACATGGTATAATAAACTGTAAATAAATACAACCAGTTTCGTACATTTATTTATCTAAAAACACCTTCCATGTCTGCATTTAATAATAGAAAATAAGTTTAAGGACAAATTCCAAATTTTGAATTTACTCACATCTTTACATCACATCTGCTCAGAATTGTAATATACTAAGGTTGGACCTTTTAAAATTTTAAATTAGAATCGGTTATAAAAAGTCATTTAATAATGGAACACAACATCATTCATTTGACTACCACGACTGGCTCGGCAGTACCTCATCCGATCAACCCAATTTTCCAGTGCATTTTCGAATGTTCCGGCTCGAATCTTTTCAATGGCAACTTCGAATACATGTTTCAAAGCTTCAATTGTCTTACGATGGTTTGTGTAACATCCTTATCGTTAATGGCTCCCCACAGAAAATAATCCAAAGGGCTCAAATCACAGATTCGAGGTGACCAATAGGCATTCCAATTTTCAAAAACTGTGTGTAAAATATCGATGGTTGGATGTGTGACATGTGCCAAACGTTGTTGGAAAAAAATTCATTGAGCATGACACGGTAACGGCGGCTCCTTGCTCATTTCCACACTAAACAGTGACTCGTTGTGGATGTATTGGCTTCTCATTGCTTATTGACATTGCCACCGAGATGAAAATGAGCTTAATTTGAAAACACAATTTTTCGATAAAATTCTTAATTTGCTGCCAAACAATCTTTAGCGCATTGGGCGAAGCAAAAACGCATTGGATGGCCATGAGGCATCAGTTGTTGGACCAATTGAACTTTGTAAGCCTTCATACCAAGGACTTGATGCAAAATGAGAACGAAGAATGATAATGATGTTAATGTTGATGGATTAATGTTATTCTACCTTTCAAAGTCTAAGTAATCTGTAGTTCAAATTTAAAATTTTAAATGACCACTCTGTATTGAAGTCTCCTTCAACGAAAATTGCATCCATAAAAAATTTTTGGTTTTGATTTTATGCATCAGCATGACACAAATTTTAGATCTCGGGACCAAATTTTCATTTTCCATATTATCCATTCCAATGCGATACAAGATTTCCAGGTATATGCAACTAAAATGACACCTGAAACCTCTTTAACATTTATGAACGTTAAATATTTTGGCTATAACCAAAACCTTTGAGAATATACTTAACTAGCAAATACCCGCTACTTCGTACGCGGAAAAATGGTATGGTATTGACAGTTTGTATCGGTAGATTTTTTTATATTTTGAAATTGCCTTAGTGTAAGGATATCACTTTCAGCGTAAATCGTTTGTAAACGCTGACAACTTTTGAAGAATCGCTACGTATTCAGAGGTATATTTACACTAACTTTTCGTTACGATTAAAACACCATGTACAAATTAAAAAATCCATTTATACGTAGTCAATAGTTTAGTTTATAGGCACAAAATGGAAACAATTTTTCTACAAAAAATCATATAAAACAGAAAATTATTTGCACGTTTCTTTCGTAAGCTGAGAAAATTATACTACAGAGTACATCATTTGGGATAGAAAAAAGTGTAACACATTGAATGAGAGATTTAAAACCATAAGTATGTCCCAAGTATCTTTCACGTCCGTCTGGCTCGCTGGTATACACGATGAATCTGGAAGGGACTTAAATAGTTTATTCAAACTCTGCACACAGTATTTTCCCAAACTTAGTTTAAATTCGAAAATGGGGAAATTGATATACACCTTATGGTACCCACACACGTATAGTCCATATTCCAAACCAAACGACCCGCAAATTGACATAAGCTTTTCGAGCAATTCGGGATTTTAAAATGTTTTTATAATCACTTTAAACCTACTAAATATGTATGCTTTTCCGCGTCCTTTGTAGTCCCTATCCAAGTGAAAATTAAAACCATAACTTCTATACCGGTGCGTGACTTGAAATCTGAACTTAAAAATGAAACAAACATTTTGTATCTATCTTTTATTTTGCCGGGGATAATGACTATAATGTTCACACATACTCTGTGCCGCTTGTGCCCTTAAACATAAAAATTTCGAAAAATTAATTTATGTACTCGGAAAAATGTACACACCGAATTTCTTTTCATATTCTAGCTGAAAACTTAGGTTGGTACTATCTTTATTCCAAATCCGCAAATTTGGTTGGTACCATTTGCACCACTTTTGATCCGCTTCCCCCTTTAAAGTACATATACAAAAGTATAAATATTGATAATAAGTTAATGTTTCGCGTTTACACTGTCAGAGGAATATACACACCGAATTTCACGATTCTAGTTTCAGCCGTGTTGTTGGTACCATAGGGATCTAAAAAGGTACGAATTTCGAAAAATCTTTCTTATTAGTAATCTGCGCTGTAAAACGAATATACACACCGAATTTCATTATTGTAGCGTCATCCGTTTTGTTGGTACCTTTTGGTCCCCTTTTCCCTTTAAAAGTACAAATTTCGAAAAATTCCTTCATTTTGCGATTCTAAACATTTTGAGGGATGTACACACCGAATTTTGTGGTTTCAGCTCCATCCATTTTCTTGGAACTATTTTTATCCCTTTTTACCCGATTTCACCCCCAAAAAGTACGAATTTTGAAAAATATTTTCATGGGCGCATTGTAGCTATAAGAGATTTTTTTTACCAAATTTCAAGATTCTAGTCCCAGTCGTTTGGTCATTGTAGTGGTACAATTTTTATCCCTCTTTAACCCATTTACCCCTTAATAGTACGAATTACGAAAAACTCTCTTCAAATCTGATCTCTTCGCTGTAAGAGAAATATACCAAACATACCAAATTTCATTATCCTAGCTTCAGCCATGTTGTTAGTACATTTTTTGTCCCATTTGACTCCCCAAAGGTACGAATTTTGCATATTAAATTTTTTGGGATGTCTTCATGCTGCAAGAGGAATGTCCATACCAAATTTCAAGATTCTAGGCCCAGCCCTTTGGTCCTTGCGGTGGTACTATTTTTATCCCTTTTGACCCGATTTCACCCCCAAAAAGTACGAATTTTTAAAAATATTGTCTTGGGCGCGTTGAAGCTATAATAGAAATTTTTGTTCCAAATTTCAAGATTCTTGTCCCAGCCGTTTGGTCATTGCGGTGGTAAAATTTTTATCCCTCTTTAACCCATTTTATCCCTTAAAAGTACGAATTACGAAAAACTCATTTCAAATCTGATCTCTTCGCTGTAAGAGAAATGTACGTACCAAATTTCATGATTCTAGCTTCAGCCATGTTGTTAGTACAATTTTTGTCCCTTTTTGTCCCATTTGACCCCCCAAAGGTACGAATTTTGCAAATGACATTTTTTGGAATGTCTTCATGCTACAAGATTCTAGACCCAGCCGTTTGGTCTTTGCGGTGGTACCATTTTTATCCCTTTTTACCCCGTTTTAGCCCTTAAAAGTACGAATTTCGAAAAATCCCGCCATATCACACCTCTACACTGTAAGAGAAATGTACACACCAAATTTCATGATTCTAGCTCTAGCCGTTTGGTCTGGGGAGTGATCAGTCAGTCACCCAGTCACTCAATCACGCAACTCTTTTATATATATAGATTGGGATGTACTTTACAGAATTCATTCAAAACAAGTAAATAGGTATTAAGTTCTTATATATGCTCCACCGAGGAGTGTATTCCACATTAGTAGCTGTCGACTTTACTCAGAAATGTAGTAACATTTTAGCTTTTTGTATCAAAATACAGCTTATTATAAACTCAAAAAAAAAAATTGGATGAATTTCGCTATGAATTGCTTTCGCAAACTACCATATCTTCTAAAGTCATCGTTCTGTGACTATATCTGTTGACAATGGTGGAAAAATGCACATGTATTGGTATGAGCATTTTAAAGGGCTGCAATGATGCCATAATGAAATTTGGGAAATGTTGGACTGGTAAGACTTCCTTGATAAATTTCATGAAATGTTGGGAGGAAAGCGTCCATCAAAGGCAACTAAAGCTTCCAGTTTAATTGCAGGCATTGAGTACACCCACTGTACTACTTAAGCACACCAAAGCGTATAAGTAATATAAATGAAATGGAACACCTAAACGTATGAATGATACGAATCAATGATGTAGGACAGCCGATTGTATGATTCATTGTAAATGTGTAAGAAATTCACGTTAAATATAGAGTGAGAAAGAAGATTTTTTAAACTGTATTCACGAAGTTTGTTTAAAGACAAATAAACGGTATGACAAGTGTTGCAAGTACACCCTCCAGTACTCAATGTTCCTTCTATTACTTCTTTTCGTAGTGTTTGTTGACAGACTAGGCGCATTTATGCTAATCAGTTGATATAATATATGCATATTGATTATTCAATGTCTTGTATTAAGACATTGTAACATGTGAATACACCGAGGCACTTAGGCGCAAAGCTGATGTGTTAAACTCATTGGCAGGGGCAGGAGAAATTCATTCGTGTACAACTGAACGTATGACTAATGGGAATTTCAGCTTAAACTGGGAATGTTGGGGACAAAGCGGAGGTTTGCCACAAAGAGAAGGTACATCGGAACAAGCTTTCTAATGTCAAATTTTAATGACAGGCATATGTAACTACACATTAATTAAATGACAGCCATGATTGGGGAAATTTTGGAATGAGATCATAGATTTGAATAACGTGGGAATTCAATAAATCAATATGTGTCTAGGGATATCAACTTTACACTAGAGTACTTTACACTAGAATTTTGTAAAAACTATGCAAAAATATTTCGCTGTAAAAATAATATTTCCTACCTAATCAATGTGAAGAACTTGCAGACTATGTTGGATCGAAGATCAGGAATTTTGCAATAAGGTAATTTTAAAAAATTCGTAACTTTTTTCTGGTAAGAAATAGAAATATATATTTGTTATCAAATCATAGAAAAATATATTTGATATTAAAGACCTTTTTAATGAAAAGTAGAAAACTTCCTCCATATAAGATAAAATATAGATAAGATTAGATTATTATTTTGGGCATCACTGTCCCTAAATCTCTCAAATTAAGCAGTAGGAGAATGTATGTTCTAAAATAAAAAATCTTAAAAAATATTTTTTAATAATCAAAAAAGTGTCGCTTCGATTTTTTTAATAAAAAATTAACAACTAATAGTGGCAGTAAGAATGCTGCATTAGTTTCAACTATACACACTTCTTCCAAATTGCTTCTTGTTAAATATAAAATTATGAAATCATAAGAATATTTTTTAATTCACTGTAATATCTAATAATCAAAAAGTGTCGCTTAGATTTTTTTAAAATAAAAAATTAACAACTAATAATCTCAGTAAGACGCTCCATAAATTTCAACTATACACACTTCGGCCATGTACGTATTTCACATCCTGTGTGGGGATAAGTCATCAGTGGCGCTTTTTTTTTGTTGTCATGCCATATTATCATTCGTATATATAAATTTGCATGACCGAAGTGTGTATAGTTAGTGAGGTTCTCTTACTTTATATAACCAAAAAATCTTCTTTCGATGGAAGAAAAAAGTTGTTCGAAAATATTTTTTAAAACCTAAAAATTCACAACAAAAAAGAAATTTTTATATTTTTTAATAGCATAAAAATCACTCTTTATAAACATCGAATCTTTGTCCTGGCTAAACGGCAGTAGCTAGAAACATGAAATTCGGTGTGTGTCTTACATTTACCGTGCTGACGAGCTACAAAAAAAGAATTTTTCGAAATTTGTTTTTTTGTTTTTAAGGAAGAAAAGAGACAAAAAGGTTTAAAATGGTACCAATTTAAGTAATGAAGCTATATTCGTGAAAAGAGATATTTACATTTCTCAGACAACGTAGACTTGCAACATAAATTGATTCTTCGAAATTTGCACTGGCGAGCAGTACAAAAGGAATGCAAATGGTACCAACTGTAGTATTGCATTTAGAATCGTGAAATTTGGTATGTAAATTCCTCGCTTCTATGCGAAATATAAATGATTTTTTGTACTTTTAAGGGTGAGCGACACAAAAAGATTTAAAAGTGGTACAAACTAAATTATTGCACTTGGTTTGGTTTTAAGGACCAGAATGCTCCTGCATTCTGAACACTCGGAGACCCAGTTGGATCCATTGTGCAAATCCTTTTGTTTCCTGAAAGTATAAGATTATAGGAGAGGGATAGGGAGTGATGGGATTTGGGAAGGAGTAAGTGGTGTTTGGTGATAGATGAGAAGTGAGGGAAGTAAGGGGATATGGGGAAGGGATAAGAGTGTAATGGGGGTGTGTTTTAATATTTCTATGTGTGGGTATTTTTCAATGGTTGACGACTATGTAAGAAAATTTGTCGAGAGTCATCCGGTATACCGTTGTGGTATGCCTTTCTGGCTCTTTTACATCCTTATTCGTAAATGGTGCGGGTTGCAATATCCTCTATGTTACTGATGAAATAACTTCCTAGGTATTTATTTCTGCGTACACAAAGCGCTGGACATCTGCAGATTATGTGTTCAATAGATTCTATCTCATCCTCACATAATCGACAGTGACAGTTCAATGACCAACTGCCATCTTGAGATCCTACTCCTAGTGCCGTAATGCCCTGTGTAGATACCTATCAAAGTTCGAATTTCTGTCTTGTTTAGCTGTAATAGAGTTCTGGTTTCGCCCCTATCGATCTTTGGCCATGTGGCCCTGGCGATCCTACAGGTTGACAAACTATTCCATGCTTCGTTCATCTGTGACCATATCCTTGATTCAATCAGTCTATAAAACGTGCCAATCGTGCCAGTCTACTCACTCTCATTGCACCCCACCATACCAAATATCCATGGGTAGTAATGGGTCTGACAACCGATCGGTAGATCCAGTCCACAACTTTTGGTTTCAGACCCCAGCTCTTGCCTATGGAGTTCCTGCACATGTAGAGTACATTTAGATCTTTCTTATACCTTTCCTCAGTGTTCCTAATCCAATTTAACTTTCGATCTAGAATGACGCCAAGGTATTTGGCCTCATGAGAGAGGTTGAGCTTCGTTCCATCAAGGATTGGCTTTCTAAATGGTTCTATGTTATATCTCCTAGCTCAGTTTTCCTAGGATTAATGTCCAGGCCACTGTCTCTAGCCCAATCATATAATTTACTCAGTGCTCCTTGCAACAGATCGCTGATTGTTGGTAGAAATTTTCCTCCTACCAATATTACAACGTCATCTGCATATGCAACTACTTTGTTACCTTCATCAGAAAGGGATCTGAGGACAGGAACTGTTGACAGCAAGAAGCCACAGAAGAGGAGATAAAACTCCCCCCTGTGGTTTTCCCCTGGTCACCAGTTTCCTTATAGTTCCAGCTCCCAAGGTTGAATTTATAACTCGATGTTGTAGCATCGAGTCAATCCATTCAATCAAGAAGTTTGGATCACGTAGATCCCTTAATGAATTGCTAATTGTATTGGCTTCAATGTTATTGAAGGCTCCTTCTATGCCTAGAAACGCTGCAAGAGTATAATCCTTACTTTCCAGGTTCCTTTCTATGTAACCAACGACCTCATGAAGAGCGCTTTCGGTAGACTTGCCCTTGAGATAGGCATGCTGAGCGTCGCTTATAAGATGCTGTCTATGCTTCCTCTTAGATAAATGTCTAAGATTCGTTATTGCACTTAGAAACGTGAAAATTCTCTGACAATGTCGAGGAGCAGTAAAATTGGATTTTTCAAAATTTGTACCTTTAAGCGATGCGCGGGACAAAAAGAGATAAAAATGGTACCAATTTAGGTATTGCAACTATAGTCGTGAGATTTGGTGTTTTCGAAATTTTTACTAATAATGAGTGAGTGAGCCAAAACGGCACAACAATGGTACCAACTAAAGTATTTCAGCTGTAGTTCTGAAATTTGGTAATTAAATTTCTCTGACAACGTAGCAGTGCAATCAAAATGGATTTTTTTCGAATTTTGTTCATATAAGGTGTGAGCGGGACAAAAATGGTACCAACTAACGTATTGTTACATCCATGAAATTTGGTATGTAAATTCATCTGACAACGTAACAGGTAATCAAAATGGATTTTTTTCGAAACTTGTTCTTATGATTATGATATTAAAAATGGTACCAACTATAGTATCGCAGCTATAGTCGTGAAATTTGGCAATCTAAATGGATTTTTCGAAATTTGTTCTTATAAAGGGTGATGGGGAAAAAGGGATAAAAATGGTATCCACTAAGGTATTACAGCTACTAAAGTATATCAGTTAGAACCGTGAATTTTGGTACATAAATTCCTCTGACCACCAAGAAGTGCAGTAAAATAGGATTTTTGAAAAATTTTTCTTTTTAGGGGTGACACAGACAAAAAGGGATAAAAATGGTACCAACTAAATTGTTACAGCTAGAATCATGAAATTTGGTGTGTACTTTCCTCCGACCACGTAGACGGGACATATAATCTAGAAACATGAGATCGGTGGTCGTAATTCTTTGTCCGAAACCAGATAGAAAATGATACATCAGCAGGAAGTTCAACTAAAATAGTGAAATCGACAAGCACATTCCTTTGACTGTATATGAGTGCTATCTAATTAGATTTATCTATATCCACCAGAGAAAATTCAATAAATATAATCCAAAAACAGAGATGAATAAAACTGATATCAAATAACTGGTTTTTCCGCGGACACTGCTAGTAACGTTTATGATTTATGATTTATTGCGATTATTATACTTCTATTTTTCAATTTATGAAGGATAAACTGCGGTAGGAGTTTCATTGTATGGCAATCATAAGTTTCAGATTATTGCTCAAAGTTATATTTAAATAAACGACAAAGAAACGATTATACAATATTTATGTATCCGCCAATGTACTTAATTTAAATATCAAGGCAATATTTTCATATTGTTTCGACTTAATTTAGTTGACGAAGTGTCCCATATTCAATCAGCCCGCTGTAGGAAAATTCAATGAGCGTCTCGACTTAATGCAATTATTGCCCGGTCGTATACTTAATATTAATACAGTGGGGACACCTGAACCCATGATTAATATTAATTCAATGGGGAGACCTAAACGCATGATTAATATTAATTCAATGGGGACACCTGAACGTATGTTTAGTGTGAACTTATATGATAGACCTGTACGTATGACTTAACGGTTGTATCTCTATTACGTTATTTTATAGAAATACGTCGAGTACTCTGATAATGGAGGGTTATGAAAATAAATTGGTGCGGTCACACTCCTGAAATTAAGATTGGATTGTTTAATGATGATCTGCAAAATATATCGTCGTTGGGTCAAGCCGCCTCTGTCGTCTAAACGCTCCTGAAAACATCTTTAAAAATCATGTTTTTCCAATATAATTTTTATACACTCCACGAGAGTATTATGTCTTTGTGCATTTGTTTGTAACACCCAAAAGGAAACGAGATAGACCCATTGTTAAGTATACCGATCGACTTAGAATCACTTTTTGTGTCAATTTAGCGATGTCCGTCCGTCCATCTGTCCATCTATTCTTGTAATCAAAGTCCAGGTCGCAATTGTTGTTAGAACCAAATGAAACGATGTTTTATGGGATAAGGACGAACGTTATTCAATTTGAAGAAAATCGGTTCAGATTTAGATATAGCTCCCATACAAATTTTGCTCCGATTTTACTCTTTTCACGGTGTGGTAGCTAGCACATATTTTAACAGAATTTTTTCAACTTTTTCAAAATATCTTATATTTCCACTAGAAACATCCATGGTGAAAATTGGTCAGATCGGTTCAGATTTGTATATAGCTCACATACAAATTTCGCTCCCAATTTGACTTTTTCTGCTCTAGAAACCACATATTGTATTAGATTGTCTTCAGATTTGGCAAAACATCTTATATTTAAACTAGGAACATCTGTGGCGAAAATAGGTCAGATCGGTTAAGATTTATGTATAGCTCCCGTTAAAATTTCGCTCCCGATTTGACTTTTTCTGCTCTAGAAACCAAATATTTTAACAGATGTTCTTCAAATTTTCAAAATATCTTATGTTTCAACTAGAAAAACCCATGGTGAAAATGAGTCAGATCGGTTCAGATTTATATATAGCTCCCATACAAATTTCGCTCGCAGTTTGACTTTTTACGCGCTAGAAATCAGATTGTTTTCAAATTTGCCAAAACAGCTTATATTTACACTATTAACACCTGTGGTGAAAATAAGTCAGATCGGTTCAGATTTGTATATAGCTCCCATTTAAATTTCGATTTGACTTTTTCCGCTCTAGAAACCACATATTTTATCAGATGTCAAATTATCAAATTTGGCAAAATATCTTATGTTTCAAAACCCATGGTGGAAATGAGTCAGATCGGTTTAGATTTATAGATAGCTCCCATAGAAATTTCGCTCCCGGCTTGACTTTTTCAGCCCCAGAAACCACAGAAAATTTCTTTAAATTGAGCATAACACGTTATACTTGAATTTGAAGAACCTATTGTGTAATTGGGTCAAATCATTCCATGTTTGGATATAGCCCCGATACAAATATTCTTCTCGATTTGAGAAATTGGGTCAGTTCATATAAGCCTATGATTAGGAAGCATACAAAAATCCTTCCCGTTTTCAATTTTTTACAGAATTGAATTGTATTCGGATAGAAAGTGGAGTGTATCATATAGACGGACCCGCCCGACTTTAGCCTTTCCTTACTTGTTTTATGGTGCATTTTTGTCCAATTTTTTTCTGAATTTGTAGACTTTAAATATAAATTTTTATTATTTTTTTGTGGTTTTTCAAAATGACAGTTTAAAACTCACATTTCTTGAAAATATTTTGTAAAAGATGTTATAAAAAATAAGTATAAGGACTCGGATGATTACGTCACTGACTTCATTTCTGTGAATTAATTTAATATAAAATATGGCTTTTCAGACCCAAAACTTCCAAACTCATTTTACAAAAGTAAGAGCTGCGGTGTCAATTTCCATCCGATGTTCATCATTTAGGCATCAATCGAAAGGAATTGGATGCAACTATTTATTTTTTGTAAAATACTACCACTTAATACAAAAGAGTTTTCAGGTGTCACTATGAAAAACTCAGGTGTCACAAAAAAAACTCAAAAAAATACTGTAAACGATCAATAATTCGACCAATAAGCTACCCTATGACAAGAATCAAAATTTATATTTAAAGTGCTTTCATTATTAATTCTGAAAAAAATTTGGACAAATGCGAAACATTAAAAAAATTACACAGGAAAAACACGATTTTTAGGAGTAATTTGAGGAGCGTTTAGCTCACAGACGGCTTGATCTAGGAACGAAATATTTTGCATATCATCATTACACAGTCCAAACTTTATTTTGACTTGGGTGACTGGAAATTGTTTTTACATTTGTATGGACCGCGACCCAGCCTAAATTGTGTGGGCTCTCTGAAAGTTTACCTAATGTCATTATTTTAGAGGGGGAGGTAAATACTGCGAATTCTTATCATGAATCGGCATTGGAAATCTTGTGATCTTTACCTTTTTTGTATAGGATGTGTTCAGCATTATTACTTAAAACATTGAGTGCAACATTTTGTCCCTATAGCTTCACAATATAGGTCCCTTGGTCCCTTTTGTGCAAAATAGTAAAAAACACCACTAAAGCAGACAATTAACGGTTCAAAATGTTCTACAAAAATATTTGCCACAGAATTCCACTGTAAGTCTCTGAATACAACAAATCTTAGAACTCAATTTAAAAGTCAGAAATATGCCAAACATTAATTGATTTTAAAGTTAATTTCGTAGTTTTTCCGAATGGGTTCTAAAATGTCCAACAAAACTGAATTTGTGGGACATGGTGTGAATGGAAAAAATATTCTACATCAAATTTCACTATAAGTCTCTGAACAAATGAAAGCTGTAGATATATTTTATATAAATACTAGCTGACCCGGCAAACGTTGTTTTGCCATATAAATTCTTTCTAGGTAGTTTCTAGTGTAGACAAAAAAAACTAACTTATTGTAAGTGTATAAGGATGTGGTATATGCGCGAAATAGGCATGGAGCGCTGTGAACGATGAGGGAATATAAAAATAACAAACGCCAAACATTATTATTTTTAAGTTATTATAATTTATTCCTTAAAATTATATATCATTAATTAATTACGACAATAACACTAACAAACAATATCAATCTCTTAATGCTGTAGCGTGAAAAATATTTTTGGTTAGCCTATCTTCAGCTAACACAAACTGGATGGTTTACCCACTCGAGAGCATGCCACGTATAATTGTCCGTGTGAAAAACATGATGTGCTCAAATCTAAGCCACAAATAGACATCGTTTGGCCTTGCGATTTGTTGATGGTCATTGCAAATGCCAACCTAATCGGAAACTGAATACGCTTGAATTGAATTGGCACATCTGTTGGTATAATAGGAACCCGTGGTATTAATATATTTTCACCTCGGAACTTGCCATTTAAAATGCTAGCTTCGATAACGTTTTTCATTAGTTTTTGAATGACTAATCGCGTACCGTTGCACAGCCGTGGCGGGTTCAATGATTAATGATCAAGTTCATAATAAATGAAGTACCTGATATGGGATCTCGTTGTTTTATGTTTATGCAATATCCGTCTTGTCCCTTCCAGAATATTAGCGGATATTAGAGAGCGTCATATGAACGATGTGTATCAGCAATGAACTGAAGATTATTATTTCTTCTACGAATCACAATTTCTCGGGCACCTGTACGATCGCCAACCATGATTCCAGCACCGTCATCAACAACAGGTACATTGAATCTACGAATATGCTCTCCAGCTGGTGTTTTATCAGGATTAATAACAATGGCGTGATTATCGCTTTGTAATTTATGCATGTGTGATTTGAATATTTTCAACAATTCATTGTGCTCGTTCAATAGAGCGTCCAGCTCGCTGACGATGCGTCTCGCAAAAAATGAATCAAGGTTATTATAGTCACAACGTGCATTCACGCGATTGGCAAGTGCGCTTCCGGAATCGTCGCCACCCATGAAGTATATTTGTAAAAATTTGTGTGGTTCATTTGGCATTGGCAGCAATGAGCCCATTTTATGATAAACTTGGCCTCTGATTTTGAATGTAGAATTGTATTGTTGACCATTTGCATTAGTATTTCGAACTATTTCTGTTGCTCCGAACGATGTCATTTGGAAGCATGAATTGAATCTGGATCCGTCCCGATAAGTAAACCGTTCAATGGTTCAGGTGGTGTTTCAATTGCAGGTAGTTGGACTTTTCCTGACGCGCAACACATGCCAGCTGGCTCATTTTTGAATTTAAGAGCATGACAATGCGGACATTCCTTGTCCATAGCACCAATTAGCACTTTTGAATGAGCATAATATTCAATATCGGGCTCATACTGGAATGCTAGACGCAGGAATGAATCATATATGAATGCCCGATGTACCTGTTGGCGTTGTTGGTCATTTGTTGTGCGTCTATTGACTGTGAAACGGCGTGATTGTCGTTGTTCTAATCGTATTGCTTCATTGCGTTCAGCTCGTGTATCTTCCGATTGTTCTTGATGCAATTGCGCCATGCTCAGACGTGCATCAGTATTTTGTTGCTGGATTTGTTCTTCGGTTCTTTGGGATCTTCTATTTGTCATGCTTCTAGATCTACTTGTATCACGGCTCAAATCAGCCCCTTTGCGTTTTCTTGGCAATGTTCACTGTACAAAACACACAGATTGCTTAATCAACTAAAAATGAAAATAGCACTGAAAAATAATGATACATTCACTATGAGAAACTGTTTACAATAAAGAAATCAGTTGATTGTAATTCCAGTGAGCAAAATTTGATGCCATGTATACTTGGGAGTCCGAACACAACAAAGGCGATAGCGTATGGCGACACTTCTTATTTTTCCCACTATCACAAACTTAAAATTAATAATAAATAGTACGTAAGGGAATAAAAGAAATATTTAGAAAAAATTCAACGAAAATCAATCTATGGCACCAGCTTTGCACGGGTAACACTTATTATCTGTGGCGGTGATGTGACAAAGTTTAAGCAGATATCTATTGGTACAGTGCCTTGCTACTAAATAAAAACCAATGCATTTAAGGCAAATGGCATATTATATTTATTAATTCATCTTAAGGCCAGGGGATAAACAACGTTTTTTTTTTGTTTGGAGTAATACCGAATAAATTTTTCAGTGTGCCACATCGAGAGCAATCCACATACTGTTGGCCGTGTGAACAACAAATTTTTTCCAATCATCATACAAACATACATTCTGAATTTCACTTAAACTGGTCCATACATTTAGATTTTCCATATAAATCCACACCCGAGCCAAAACTTAATAATAAAAAAATGAAATTGTATGGGAACCACCCTAAGGGTTAAAGATAGAGGGTAGATATGTTCTGGGAAACTGTTGAGATTGCAAAAATATTGAGGGTCGGTCATACATTTGACTCCTCTAGGAGGCACCCTTATAATATAAAACGTTAAAATTTAAAATTTCGACAACAGCGCCACCTATCGGGTCCATGAAAAATAGATGTTGGCCGATTCTCAGACCTACCCGATATGCACACAAAATTTCATACAAATCGGTCCAGCCGTTTCGGAGGAGTACGGTAACTAAAACTGTGACACGAGAATTATATATATATAAAGATTAAACAAGAAATTATTTTTTTTCTTGTAGCTCGTGTTTTTTCTATATCGTTTTCAAACAATGACCAACATATGTCAGCTATAAGAAAATGAATACTTTCCACAATATGCACACATGTTTGATGAAATCGTTCACCTTAAACAATTGTTGACATTTCTTTCCATTTTAAGACCATGCAGACCCAATTTATCTGTTTCAATTACCTCACTGAAACTGTCGACGTCACCGTCACATTATGTCCATGAACTTATGTCCAAACATAAAGGTTATCTGTCGCTAAGCCTACCGGTGGCCGCGTCATTTCAATGACGTCCAAACGACCTAATTTAGCCCTTATATGAACCACATTAAATATGATAATTCAATTGCCATTGGAATAAATAATTCAAATCAAAAGTTGTCATTTGACTTTATGTAAATGTAATTGAGTGTATGTGGTATATGAAATTCAACGAAAGAAAGGAAAATATCTACTATCCATCTAATGAAAACCACTTGTTATTATGTCGGACATCTGGACGTATGCGTGATTTGAATACGCGAAGACACCTGGACGTATGATTAATATAAGTTGTGGGAAATTTGGATTATGGAAAAGAATTAAACAGTTTGTTTGCTGGTTAAGTCAGATTCCAGATTTTTATACCACTAATAGAAATCACAAAGTATAGACAAAGTGAACTTGAAAACCTGCAGAAATGTATATAACGTATACGTTATATTATATACTGTTAACATGGGCGTATGATTGACGACAATTACGTTGGACCACTATACGTATAAGTAACATGAATTTCCTTAGAATTGCCTGCAGAAATGTATACAACGTAGACGTTATATTAATTGCGGTTAACGTGAGCGTATGATTGACAAGCATTACGTTGGACCACTCTACGCATAAGTAACATGAATTGCCTAAGATTTAATGTAAATTGTTCCCTAGACAGCTTATATAGCCAACCCATTGTATCAATTAAAAACCCCTATCACTGGAATATTTCATTTTCTCTAATGCCAAATAGCAAAAATCCTGCATTAAACACGTGCGCAAACCTCAGCGCTTATTGAAATTTCACTTCAAGGAAAAGGTCTTTTGTTTAATGCGCGTCCCTTCAACGGCAAATAGAAGGCTTACGTTTGCTCTAATGGCCGTCTAGAATTTCATTTTGATTTGTTTGGAAATCTCTCGTCTCGTCAAACAATTTGAGTTCTTTTGCGGTTCCACTCTACTCGGTGCACGTACGAACGAACGAGTATTTATAACTGACCTTTAACAATTTCAACGTTCAATAAACTTTCATTTCGCCCGGCCCCCTCATGCCACTGCATTGCTGGAAATTACCATAATTTTTCCCTTGTAACCTTCTTGGGGGTGGGGGGGTGATAGTGAACTTTAGAGGCCCTTTGTCTCGGCCATAATTTGTAATTAAATGCCTATAATGCCACAACAAATACACGTGGCAACGTTTTTTTTCTCTCGCTCTCTTTTATAGAAAACACAAAAAAGGTTTGTTAGAAATGACATTAGACACAAAAAAACCCGCCCATGAAACAGCAGGGACATAGAGGCTTTTGGATATTTTTTGAGGCGCTGCAGGCCAACTGTGGACTTATTCAGCGAAGACAATTGTACGACAGTTGCTAACCAGCATTTGACATTGAAATGGTGGAAAGGGATACATGTTAAATGTAATGACTGTTTATTTTTAAAGGTTTAAATGTCTGCATAGACGTATAAAACTATGAGACACCTGTTAGAAAAAACTTATTTAAACAGGGTTACCAAAGTCCAAATTTTATGCCTTACCAAGGCCTTTGCTTTACTTTGGAAAATCCATAATTATACAGAAGCTGGTCTTCGAGTCAAACTACTTTTTTAGCAGCAGTGCGTAGGAGAAATATAGTTATAGCGTCGAGCATCTTCTCTATATCTCTCTGCTGGGTTCAGCTTTCTTTGAAGGTTGGGCGCATACCTCTCTATGTCTCTGCTGGGTTCAGCTTTCATTGAAGGGATGCGCCCAACCTTCAAAGAAAGCTGAACCCAGCAGAGAGATAGAGAGACCAGGTCGATAAGATGAATTATTTCGTGATAAATTAGATTTTTCTGGTTTTAGTAATTCAGATGTGGAACAAAATGATTTTTTCGAAAATAACAAGATTCCGAAAACGGGTTCTGATAGAGGGTTGATCGATTTCATCAAACATGTGGCTGGAATAAACATTTTCTTATAGCTGTCATATGCTGATATTGTTTGGCACAAGAGCTAGAAAAATTGAATAAATAATTTCTTGTTTAAATACCCAAACTGGTACTGATATTTTATTTATATATATTGTATCTACAGCTTTCATTTGCACGTTGACTCGTAGTGAAATTTGACGTAAATTTTTTTCCCATTCATACCGCCCACCTAAAATTGAGATTTGTAGTACCGACATTAAAGTGGATTTTAAGTTTAGACTTATTTCTAGCATTTAAGTTGAGTTTTTAGTTCTGACGTAGTTTTGTAGAACGTTTTGACCGCTTAAACTCCGGTTAAGGGGTATTTTTACCCTTTTGCACAAAAGAAACCAAAAAGATCCCTATATTGTGGAGCTAGAGGTTTAAAGAGATCCTCGTAGTGTTGCAAGTAATACTGGTGAACACATCCTTATTTAAAAATGTACGAACTACAAGATTTACTATGCCGACCTATTTTATTTTCTAAACAAGTAAGGAAGGTAAAAGTAAAAGGTTAAAGACGTGACCGACCATATGATACCCTACACTTAGTCATTATACCCTATGATGTAGGATATAAAAAGGCCATTACATTTGAACTACAAATTCCATACTTCCATCTGTATTTGTAAGAAAATTTGAACATAAACTTTGAATGGGAGCTATATACAAATCTGAACAGTTCTGACCAATGTTTAGCAAAGGTTTTCTAGTTGAAATATTAGACGCTTTCCCAAATTTTATAGAGTGTTAAATATGTGGTTTCTAGAGCGGAAAGTATCAAATCGGGAGCTATATATAATCTGAACCGATGTGGCCCACTTTCGCTATAGTAATTTCTATTTGAAGCATTAGCTGATGTGCCGAATTAGAAGAAAATCTGTTCCAAAATGCTATTTCTAGAGCGGAAATAATCAATTCAGTAGCGAAATTTGTGATGGAGCTATATATATATATATCTGAACTCATCTGACCCATTTTCACCAGAGCTGTTTTTAGTTGAAATATAAGTTGTTTTGCCAAATTTGAAGAAAATCTGTCAAACTTTGTGGTTTCTAGAGCGGAAAGAGTCAAATCGGAGGAGACATTTGTATGGCTAAATATAAATCTAAGCTATATATAAATCTGAACCGATCTATTCTACTATTACCAGAGCTGTTTCTAGTTGAAATATAAGCTGTTTTGCCAAATTTGAAGAAAATCTTTCAAAGTTTATGGTTTCTAGAGCGGAAAGAGTCAAATCGGAGGAGACATTAGTGTGGCTAAGCTATATATAAATCTGAACCGATCTATTACATTTTTACCAGAGCTGTTTTTAGTTTAAATGTAAGTTAATTTGCCAAATTTGAAGAAAATCTGTTAAAGTTTATGGTTTCTAGAGCGGAAAGAGTCAAATCGGACGAGACATTAGTGTGGCTAAGCTATATATAAATCTGAACCGATCTATTTTTCTTTTACCAGAGCTGTTTTTATTTGAAATATAATCTGTTTTGCCAAATTTGAAGAAAATCTGTCAAAGTTTGTGGTTTCTAGAGCGGAAAGAGTCAAATCGGAAGAGACATTTGTATGGCTAAATATAAATCTAAGCTATATATAAATCTGAACCGATCTATCCTATTTTTATCATAGCTGTTTCTAGTGGAAATATAAGCTGTTTTGCTAAATTTGAAGAAAATCTGTCAAAGTTTGTGGTTTCCAGAGCGGAAAGAGTCAAATCGGAGGATACATTTGTATGGGAGCTATATAGAAATCTGAACCGATCTATACTATTTTTACCACGGCTGTTTTTAGTTGAAGTATAAGCTGTTTTGCCAAATTGGAGGAAAATCTGTTAAAATATGTGGTTTCTAGAGCGGAAAAAGTAAAATCGGAAGCAAAATTTGTATGGGAGCTATATCTAAATCTGAACCAATTTGCTTCAAATTAAATAGCGTTCGTCCATATCCCATGAAACTTCGTTGTCCAAAGTTTCATTTAGTTCTAACTACAATTGCGACCTGGACTTTGATTACAAGAATATATGGACAGATGGACATCGCTAAATCGACTCAAAAAGTGATTCCAAGTCGATCGGTATAATAAACTATGGGTCTATCTCGTTTCCTTTTGGGTGTTAAATTTATTTACAAATGGCATAGTGACATTTATTGCTTGGCTGCAGGCTACCACGATCATGATTTCGACCATGTCAAAAGTCTTTTCAAGTGGCTTCGCAGCGACTTTTCAACATCAAACCCGGCCTCTATAAGGAGATGATTCTCACAAACGAACGAGAAGCACAACTCACTTGCCGAATTTGCGTTTAAAAAATCGCACCAAGTTATAAAGTACACATGCCATCTTACGAGCATCTCATTGAGTTGCATATGTAAGTATGTGTATATGCAGGTATAGTTACCCTGCTGATGTTGACATGGTCGAAATCATGATCGCGGTAGTCTGCAGCCATGTTGTAAATGTCACCATGCCATTTGTAAATAAATTTTCATTCTATTAAATATAGAAGCAAAATGGTCTTGAGCCAGGACAATATCCCAGTTAAAATCAAATATTTGTTTTTGAAAAAAAAAGAAATCAATTTGTTCCCTATTTTTTGGAGACTGTTTCTAAACCACTGTTTGTATGTGAAAGTGAAAATTTGTAGTCATCATAATTACCAAATAAGCGGATGTTATATATCCGAAATAAGAGTACAAATATAAAAGGTATCTTCATGAAAAATCAAAATTTCAATGTAAAAGTGAAAGTGAAATTCACAAGATTTGTAGCCACCATAATTATCTTTAATTGAACATATACGCGGCTGTGATCGAAAGTATATTTTCAAAATGAGAATACAAAGGAATTAAAGGTAGCATCGAGGAAAATTGGAATTTTATTAAAAAAATTAAAAATAGCCATAAAAATGTTTAATGTCGTTTTCGAATTTAGAAAGTCGAAATACACTAGAAAATGTTATGTAGGGTGGACCATTTAACATTTTAAATTATAATCGGCCATAAAAAAGTACTGATTATTTTGACAAATTTCTCGTTTTATTGGAAATGTTGAACTTTGTCATTTAATAATGGAACACAGTATCATTCATATGAAACCTCATCCGATCAACTCAATTTTTCAGTACAGCCCAAAATCCACACCAAACAGTGAGTCGTTGTGGAAGCATTTGGCTTCTCAATAGTCACGTGTGGGTTCACTGAACCCCATATGCAGCAATTTTGCTTATTGACATAGCCGCCGAGATGAAAATGAGCTTCAAAATTTTCCACGTGCATTTCTTACAGTTTGCGTTAAAGAATCACTACTTTGGAAGTAAGTTTTTAATATTACCCAATTTTGTTCGAGTGTATAGCGTTGCATTTTGTCAATGTCAATCATAAATCTGAAAATAAATATAAACATTAATGTTATTCTACTTTTTTAAGTCATAGTAATCGGTAGTTCGAATTTAAAATATTAAATGCCCACCCTATATTAAAGGTACCTTCGAGAAAATTGCAAAATGTTATACATACATAACCATTCGGTAAAATTGTTGTTGCTTAGCGTTATAAATCCAAATATGATCTATCGATTTTTCACCATTTTGTTTTATTTTACAACGATTCAACGATTATTTTATTACTTTTGCAAAATCTTTCTCTATTTGGCAGTAACTGCATCCACCCTAATGTGCTCATATGTATTTTAGTACAAATCGTATTTGCATATTCTTTGCATTAAGTATTTACACAAAACGGTTCAATTTTTCGAACCGTTATGGCTTTAATTCAAAAGTCTTTAGAAAGCTTTGGAATTCTTTACATAAAACGGTTAAGCTTTCTCTGGTAAAAGTCGTCAGCACAATGTTAGCATAACAGTAAAGTTCATACACTGTCCATTGGTGCTTTAACAGAGGTATAACATAGCCACTCTCTGTTAAATGTATCTACAGTGCCTAACTAAAGTATCTGCAGATGTGTGTGCGATGAGAAGAAAAAGAGCTTTCCGTGTTCGTTCGCTTGTACACCCTCAACATCTGTTGTTACACCTGTTAGCGCTCGCGTTTATTGTCACTGGCCAGTAGATAAATGCCGAAAATCAGTTGTTGGCCGCTCGTTACGGTGTTCAGTTGGAAACGTAGAAATCGAACGGATTATTTTACGTGTGAATTTCCGAATGAAATCGAATTGAAAACATTTGAAAGCACAACGACACGCGGAGTGGCAAATCAAGTGGAGAGTTTTTGGCGCTCAAGTGAAGTGAAGCGAAGAGAAATCAAATGAAAGCAAATCAAAACAAAGAAATAAAGAGTGGAAATTGATGGCAATGCCATCACTTAAAATACGTTGACAGCGGAAATTAAGGAAATTTGAATTTTTTAACCGTTAAACCGAGCAACTCAACGAAGTTGTACCAGTGTGCCAGTTAAGCCAATCGGAAACAATGGCTTCAAGGATAATTTCCCCGTCGACAGAACACACTGGCGAATGCAGTGTTAGAGTGTGTGCGGCCAAGTGAATGTATGTATGTGTAGGATACCAAATGAGTGTGTGTGAGTGTACTTGAATAGTGGTGAAGAGATTTATGGAAGGTTTCATTTTACTCCTTTCCTTCGCTGGCCTTTTGCGAATGGATGGATATGTGAGATTTAGGTTTGCAGTGAAAATGTTTGAAAAAAGTGAAGTTAAATATGTGCGAATTGCTAAGAATGGCATTAGTTCTTAATGAACCGTGACAAGTGAAAGATTTAAGAGGCATATCAAAGAAATATTGAAAAATAAAAGAAAAAAAGAAAAAATATAACGGAAAACCGAGGAAAGGAGTCAATTGAAAGCTAACAAATATTTTAAAGCGAAAAATAAAAATCGAAAAAAAAATCATAGAATACATGTGCAATTTAAAATTAAAAAGTAATTAAATTAATTTAAAATTAAAACGATTTAAATCAAATGTCTTTAAAATCACCATAAACATTGACGCCCGCAATCGAACTAAAAACCTGAATTTCTCCAATATAATGTGGTGGCGTTATAAACTTTTCATTTTTTTTTGATTATTCAGATCTGAAAGAAATGAATTAATTTAGATTTGAAACCAGTAAGCCAACTTATTCACTAACTGAGTGCGAATTTGAATCGGAATTTTAGAAATGCAAACATAACATAAATACTAGTAATTATATGTCGACATATACATTAGGCTGGGCCATGAAAAAAAAAAATTGTTGCGTTCACTCCCACAAAAATTTTATTGTTTAATGAAAATCTGCAAAATTGTTAATATTTGAGCTAAACGCTCCTGAAAACACCTCTAAAAATATTTTTCCGTTTAAATTTTTATTCAATTTATTTTATGAATTAATAGACCCTTGGAAACACATTAAATATAAACTTTGAGTCATGTCTTAGAATAGCGTTTAAACTAATTGTTTGTGCTTTTTCAAACCGACATATGTCTTAGAAAAATTGTGTAATCATATAGAGAATACTAATTTTTTTATTTAATACTCATGCAAAAAATTAGCTGGAATCGTTGGGTAGTTCGCGAGAAAATCACAAACCAAAAATGTAATTTTTTGCCAAACCTCAAAATCATGTTGACCATATCTCCCGCGAAAATGAAAATTTTGCAAAAATATCCAATTTGTTCTTTTTTTATTTGCCGTGCTCTACCGAAATACGCACTTTTTGTCGAAAAAGCTCGACCTTCCAAAAACATGGACACGCTTTACGAATTTTAACCCACATATAAAAATATTTTGCAAATCATCACTAAATAATCCAAACATTATTTTTGTCGGGTGACTGGAAATTATTTTTTTATTTGTATGGATCGCGACCCAGTCTAATAGATATGTTTTGCAATCCGGAAAGAGTGTGGCAAATATAAATCAAATATTGCCAAACGGGAAAATAAATTAAGATTAGATGTACCCAGTTTCGTTGAATTGACGAAAAGATTGGTCCAATTTTAATGACATCTTCTTTAATATTATGAAACCTGTCATACATTTTCATAATTATAATTGAATTTTTGTCGTATCATAGAAACCATTTATTTGGGTTACATTTTATGACAATGATTTACTTTTAATCTCGTTAAAACTGACTATGTACGATCGCCTTAATAATTATAGAATTTTTTAAATATTTCATATTTATTTATGCAGATTTTTTTTACAAAAAATAGCAGTTAAGATTCCTCAATAAAATTTAAAAAATCAAAAATTTGATTTGAACTGGGATATTGTCCTGGCTCAAAACCTCTTTGCATCTATAGGCATAGTGACATTTAAAATTTTTTTATTTTTTTTAGTTTTTTCGTTTGCATTTTTTAATGTTGTTTCTTAAAAAAATATCAACATTTATAAAAACAAGTTTATTTTGTTATTTTGCAGTAAAAAAGAGGCATCTCAAACAAAATCGTCAAATAAAATTTATAGATATTTTTTATTTAATAAAACTGGATATCTTTGGAACGATTTAAAAAAACTGCCTCTTTTTATTTCATTATTTAAAACTATTATTAAATAAAAAACAAGTTAAAACGGCGTTAAGTTCAGCCGGGCCTATCTTTATATACCCTCCATCATGGATTGCATTCCACTGGGGCTGTCGATTTTCGTAGAAGTGCAGTAATATTACATGAAAATATATATATTTTTTTAATATAGCCAAACCAAAACAAATACAAATTTTGAAAATCCATTATCTCACGTATATAGTGCAAAATAACCTAACCTCATGATTCAATCAATTTTTGCCATAAAAGTAAAAAGTACGAATTTGGAAAAATCTTTTCATTTTGCGTGTCTATGCGGTCAGAGGAATGTATACACCAAATTCCATGATTTTTGCTGCGGTCATTTGGTTGGTACCATTTTTATCCCATTTTACCCCCTTAAAGGTACGACTTTCAATATTCCCTTTATTTTAAATAAAATATTCCCTTTTATTTAAATATATTTTATTCACTGTGGCCTTTTATGTTTTATAATCGTGATAAAAATTAAGGACAGTTTCTTGCAAATAATATTTATTTATATTATAATATTTTAGTGGTGTTAGTTTTACTATATTTGTAATATCTTGAGATATTACAATTGAAGGATTATGTGTATTCTTGGACTCATATTACCTCCAAGGACGAGTAATATACGTAAACGGCAGGATCGCGAAAAAAAAAATTGATGCAGTAATCCCCCAGAAATGAATACTGGTTTATTTAATTAAGAGCTGCAAAATAGTTCGTCCTTGGATCAAACCGTCTGTGAGCTAAACGCTTCTGAAACCCCCTCTACAAATAATTACATATATTCTTTTATGTATGGCTGATCGACATCCGCAGCGGCAAATGGTCAACGGCGTCGATTTTTCTTCTGTTCATAAGAAATTCATCTGAAATCTAGGACTAACATCACCAATTTAATTTACGGTCCCTAATAAAAAACTTTCTATGATGATTGTTATAATATAAAAAGTGTCATATTATAAAGAAATTAGCACCGAAATAGAGACTTTCTTGTGATATGAAAAACCGATGGAGACCGACATAAAAAACCAGGTTTTCCGGTTTTCCCCATTTTAAAAATTCCGACAGTCGGTCTCAGGTTGACGCGGTTTTCTGTCTCGAGTTTGATCACTCTAACTAGAAATACGCATTTTGAAAGCCAGCTATATACATAAGTCAATGTTTTGCTATATCCCCCATACAAATGGCCCCCAGTTTTCGCTATTACCGCTCTAGAACCATTAGATCTTGATAATATTTTGCAGATCATACATTGAAAGCGATTTATAAGGGCCCACTTTTAAATCCAGCGCCCTTACAAATGGCTTAATTATTACCCCTCTAGAACCCACATTTACATCGGAAGTTTTTCAAATTTTGCAGATTATATTATATTTCAACTAAGAATGCATACTCTGAAAGTCAACTATATGTGTCCATACTTTGGTATAACCCAACGGGCGCCTAAATTCTACTCTATTACAGTTCTAGAACCTACGTCTTACATCGGATCATGGTATATTTCAACTAGGAATACTTATCGTGAATGAGAAATATATAGACTCATGGTTTGCAACAGGCCCCAAGTGTTGTTATAGGATGCCTTCAAATGTCGGTCCCATTCATCCTATTACCACTGTATAATTTGTTTTTGTCCTCAGATCTTGAACAATTTATACGGAAAATTGGATCAAATACCATATTCGTAAAATGTGACTAAAGATGAATATAAATTCATATTTTATATTAGATTTGATAATTATAGATTAAACTAAAAGTACTTTTCCTTCAAATTCACCAGACAAAAGTTATGTAGTTTCTAAAATTACAAAATGCCTGATTTTCGATCCACCATAGTGTCTACAAGTTCAGTGTCTACATTTTGAAAAACGGAAAATTCGGGTACAAATTTTCATTCAAATGGGAGAATGTATGGAAAATTGCTGTTCCGTTTCACATGGAATTAGTCCATAACAACATCTTCAAGCCGACCTGCCATGGAATCAATTAAGCTATGACGTGGGTTTTATTTATAGCAGCTCAGAGCTCTTTAATATTGCAGTATTGCCACCCATTGGGACACATTCGATGCCAGTACCTCATCCGATCAACCCAACTGTTACGGTTGGTGGCTATGGTTAGGGCTTCTTAGCCCAAAGTGGAGGAATGTTTTTATTTGACCCACACGGAAAAGAAAAAATTCGTTACCCACAAACGAAAACTTAGACAAAAGAAATTCATTTGCGGAATTCGTTTGTCACAAACGATGGAAAGAAAACTTACTATTCCTCCACCCCATGGTGGTGGGTATAAAAATATCGAGTACTCAATTAATATTTATCGAGTAGTTCCGTTTAGTAAAAGTATCCTTTATTTACGCACTAATTGCTCAAAACAAAAAAATAACGTGCATAGAAAAATCTCCACCATCATCTGCACAACAAAACCACACTCTCACAAAATTACAACAAGTTGTTCTCTTTGTTCTCTCAACTTTCTATAAAATGTTCAAACCCTATTTAAATACAATATGCGATCTCAAATGTTTTTCCAAAGCCATTAACCTTTTGGCACAAAAGAACGTTCTTTCACAGCAATATAAACAACGTTTAATATAAACGTTTTCATTTGCGGGAAACGTTTCGACTGTTATGGTAAAAGTATGTCGTTTGCGATAAACAAATAAATTATGTTTGCGATAAACGACCTGCAAACGTATTTTTTCTTTGCGTGCAGTTTTTGATAGTTCACATAGAAAACTGCAATAAATATTCACATGATAATTCTCACCTGTTAATTCCATTTTCTTGCTGACGTACAACTTAAAAATGGCGATAATGTACATAAAGCGCTATCAAATGATAAAATGTTATCAATAAAGTTCAAGGTGATGGCTAAAAATATATACTTTAGACACTTTGATTTTTTCTAAACATTGTAGAACTGACAACATGGTTGCATATTTCTATCATGTAGTGCAGTATCAATAGCAGGGGAACATTTTCCCCCTGGTAAACAAACAATGCAGCAAAAACAGTCCCGCCTCCATCTAATTGTTTATATATCCAATTGATAAAAATATGGTGTTTCACAGCACTTTCATAAATAAGGTGTACATTGATGGTACATATTTTTTCTGCTTTTGGACGATAACAATGAACTAACAAATGTGATTACTTTGCCTTTTTTGGCCCTCCAAAATATTGCGTTTTAAGCGTAATTGCTTCAACGATAAATATTGTTTTTTTATAGTGTATTGGGAAAAGTATTCTATAAACTGCATTTAAAAAATATCTATGAAATTTGCTTCAAATGTGTATGCATGTATTGAAAAAATAAAAAATATTTTTCCCAATTAATCTCTCCTGCCCACTGTGCTTCACCAACTTCCTGTGTACTGAGAATCAAATATCAAAAATATGCATACACAAATATACAAACATATGTGAGCAAATTTTTCCACATATTTTCTATTTCCTTTCTCGAAAATGTTTCGCTTACATTACAAAAATGTAGAAATGCGTTTGAAACAAACAAAAACAAAGTAACACCAACCACATTACTCATTTGTATAGGACAAATGTGAACAATTAGTTACTAATAAATCGTACGTGTTTGTCATTTATTTTATGACAACGATGTGGAATAATTGCAATAGACTCTAAGGTAGACGCAGCGCAGAAGCTGCAGACGAGCCGTTGCACTTGAAAGTGGAGTAAGTGCACGTGTGTAAAAACTATGATTTCGATAGTAATAAATATCAAAATTTAAAAAATATATATTTTTCTACAATGGGCCTAATTGTTCCACTGCACTAATTATTAAGACACTTGTGAGCCTTAACAGTATGGTAACAATACGTTGGGCCTTTTATTAAAAATGAATGTCATTCTACCTTTCAAAGTTCAAATTTAAAATTTTAAATGGCCCGCCCATAATTTTAATTTTTCCTTCGAGCTATCACCATTTCATTTTTCCCACTAATTATTTCTTTCTTTGCGGGGTAATTTACCAAAATAAATGATGCGTTTCTCTTACAGAACACTGTGCGACGTAATAAATTGTACAATCCAGTAATAAAGATAAACAAACAACAATTCTTTTAAAAAACATTAACAATGAATAAATTTGTAAAAATAAAACACCGAATTTGTTGTAACACAAGCAAGCTGGCTTTTAATAAAAAACAAACAAACATACGTGTCATTGTTACTTATTTTTTCCGGTCCGTACATCTTTCTCTCCGCAGTCTTACTGTGATTCCTTGCGAGATCTAGATCATTTTTAATTCAATTAAAATGAGTTTCATGATATGAGGTTTGGTTGATTTTTGTGTTGTTGCTGCTGTTGCTATGAATACAAAAAATTTTTGTTAAGACTATTGACAACAACAACACACCCATTGACGTTGATTTAATTAACTTATCTATAAAGCTAATCATTGTGTTGATGTTTTGTTTTGTATTGTTTTTTTCTCTCTCTCTCATATCTTGATATAGTTTCTGGCAGATTTATTAGGTTTTTATAGTACTTGATTCTTGATTTTAATGTGATTTTGTGTTTTTATTGTGATTTGTATGTTGATTTAAACTTGTTTTAATCAGAGCAGATAGAAAAAAAATTAGTTGCAGGTACTTGGCAATTATCAGCAACTATTTAGGTACTTATTTTGTAATTAATATTATTATGGTTAAATTACAATTAATAAAGCCATAAATGATCGGTTGAAGTGTTGAAGAGTTTTTTTTAATTACACAACAAATTTTAATTAAAAGCGAAAAAACTAATTAGTTGACCTTTAAAGGTTATCTGTGAATGGTACCTCGAAAAGGTAACAAAAAACTTCTCATTCAAGTTGTATTTTTTTACAAGAAAACAATTAAAAAGGGGAAGGCGATTCCGGCAGTTTAAACGTTATAGACTTTACGCTGAAGGACAGTAACATATTGGGAAAATTATGAAATTTTGTGTGCAAGTATCATTTTACAAATTAGCAAGTACAAATTTGGAAAAATCATTTTATTTTTCACATCTACGCAATCAGAGAAATTTAAAAATTCTAACAACAGTAGGCTTGTTGTTCTTATCAGTTATATCCCTTTTAAAACATTATGTCAAATAAAAACAAAGAATTTGGAAAAATACCATCTACTCACTCAGACGAATGTACACACCAAATTTTATTATTCTAGGTGCAGTCATTTGGTCGTTACCAATTTTATCCATTTATGCCAACTTTGACCCTAAAAGTACAAATATCGAAAGTTCTCAATATTTTTCATATCTACGCAGTATACACCAATTTCCATTATTCGAGCTGCGCCGTTTGATTGATACCAATTTACTCCCCTTTCTCTGCTTAAAAGTAAAAATTTCGAAAATGTCCATTTGTTCGCTTTTTTGACCCTAATAGACCGAATATTGAAAGATCTCTTTATTTTTCGAATCTGGCCTTTTCGAATTTTGGCCTTCTAAACACAAAAAATATATTAAATTTCTTTTGTGGATATACATATATTTTTTTCTATAAAAAAATTGTCGAAGGAATCTTTAGTATTTGTACTTTATTTTTGGCATTATAAATCCGATCATGTCCAATTACACGTTGAACATAAGGTAGGAGTAAGGGATACTGATATTTTTTCTTATCATCCTTACTTAGGTGAAGTGGTTTAGGAACCGTCCACAAAATATTGAGAATAAAATTATGCTTTTGCTATTTTTTAATTTCTTGTTAGCACGAAAAATTCCATAAAAGTAGAAATTTTGTTTCATTTTATAATAGCTTACATCCTGAAGAAGAAAACAATGCTTATTTAAAAATATTTATGGATAAATGTAAAAGTTATGAACCTTGTAAGAGATTAAAAAAAACGTGTTTCTTTTTTAATTTGATATACATCGTTTGTCTGGTAAGATTAAACCCATTAGGTCCATAAATTAAAAATATTTTTCAATTTTCTAATAGCTGACATCCGAACGAAGAAAACAATGCTGAATATGAATAAATGTAGAATATGTAATGTAGTTGTGATACAGCTTTTACTACAAAGAGAAATTCGAAGAATTGTGTTCCATATTTTTCTACTTTCAAATGAACTTTTTGTTTGAATTGCTTAATTAATGATTCTACTAGATTGACCATAACTTCCAGAGTTACAAGCCGAACCATAATTATCGGCGGCGGCGGCGCTGTTCAAAATGGGTCGGCGGCGGCGGCTTTCGGCTGATTTGCCGGCTCGTTCAGGCATTCGAATACCCATATTTATTTGACAATTTTGGGAAAATGGAAGGAACAATATTCTTTTATTTTTTGACAAGTAGTTCAATATTCGTTAATATTAGCCAACGTTCCAATTTAATATTGTTAATAGGGTATCCAATTATTCGGACGTTTATGTTATTCGATTTTTCGTTTATTTGAAAACAAAAAATTTCCAATTAATCGAATAATGAAGTCGAGAGTTATTCGATTAACCGATAAATCGAACAATTGTCCACTTAAATAAAATATAATTAATAAGAGTTATATAGACAAGACACGGCAGTTTACGGGTAGTTCAACTATATATTGAACGTCTGATTTTATTTAAAAATTGTAACATCAAATTCGAAATTCATTAGAAGTTGACAAAAATCTTAATATCTTATCAAAATAAGAACATTCCTTAAATGAGCATAATATCAGAAGTTATCCATTGACTTTTTTCAAATATGGATCATATGATTTATAACAGAACTGACTTTATTATCACGGTGTTAATCTCAATTTTTCTATGAATTTACTATTCTATGAAATTACTATTCTTTAAATTTTAAATAATTCCAAAGCAATTGATATTTTGAAATGAAGTCGGATAAATCGTTATTTTAATATCTGTGGAGCATACAAATCAAAAATCGAAAAAAAATTGTGGTTTTATATTTGGTGTTTCATAGTTTTTTTACCCAAATGGAGCAAACTGGCTATTCAAAATTAATTTATCATACAAAGCATACGACGATTTCATAAGTTTTTAAAGGCAAAACTTATAATGTCGATTAATCGATTATTTGGGACAATTTATTCGAATTATTCATTATTCGAAAATCATGATTTTTTATTATTCGAACAAATATTTGACAAAAATTATTCGGTTAATCAAATAATATTTAATCGGTTGGATACTCTAATCGGTTAACCCATACAATTATTTTTTGGGTGAAGGAATCCATTCCCAAAATGTATAATATGGATAAATTTAATAAATATTTTTGCAATTACAGCTTCTCATGTGAGGCATATTTGGCCAGACGTTCTTGAATATCATAATCCTTCCAAAGAATGATAATACTGTACCTACATTGACACACTAAAGAAGCACAATATATATTGTTATTTATAGGAACACATGGCCACACGTACTGGAATTGACTTATATAAATTAAAGAAAGATCAATATATTCCACAGCAGTATGTTGTCTAAGTTGACATTTATATTTTCTTTTGTAATTTTAAGTGGGTTGTCTATTTTGGTAGTAAGATTTGACTGAGTTAAAACTCCGTCAAATCACGGCGGCGTGGTTGAAGTCGATGAAATCGGCGGTGTGCTTGAGTCGATTTGAGCCGATGAAATCGGCGGCGGCGCGGCTCGTGCAGAAACATGCGGCGGCGGCGGCTTGTCGGCTTAAAATCGGTCGGCTTGTATCTCTGATAACTTCTACATTTATTCATAGATTTTCCTCGCCGAGAACAAGTTTTCTTCCATAGGATTCTGTTTAAAAATGAAAAATATATTTTAATTTTTGGTTTTAATGGGTTTCTATCATACCAGAAGTTTTAATTAAATTTTCTTTTAAAATAGGTGATAACTTTTACATATATTCCAAAAAATAGCTATTAAAAATATAGAGTAGAATATTTTTTGCTACTTTTCCTATTTTTATGGTTTTTTTCGTGGCTGCAAGGAACGATTTTTTTAACAAGAATATATTTTTTGTCGACTGTTACTAAACCACTTACTCTGTATCAAGCTAATTTTAAGAAGATTTTTTTTCAACGCAAACAAAAAAATAATTTTTAGGTCTCGAACACAAAATTTTTAAGAAAAAAAAAATTATCCATAAAATTTTTCATATTGATTTTATGAAGAATAAACATAAACAATAAAATAAATTACTTATATTTTTTGTGTTGATTTTGTATGTATGCCTTAATATAAAAAGTTTATTTTTAGGTCTCGGACACAAAACCTTTATTTATTTCTTGCATATTTATATAAGAGTTTTTCTGTCCTTGAAAGGGAAAATATTTTCCCTTTGGGCTGAGTTCGCCCATTTGCAATCCCAACCGATCTACAACTATACACCACCTCTCGTTTAGATGCTAGCATGCTTTCAACGAACTGGCAAACTGACGTAAATCTTCTCAGAATTTTATAATATATATCGAGGGCTATGAACAAAAACACAACTTTTCACAAGAGTGAAAAAACTGATTTTCTCCTTAATTTTAAGATGAATTATGAATCATTATTCTACAGTTTAATCTAAACAGGATTACTAATTGCTACGACTAAAAAGTTTTCGAAATTTCCTATTATTCAAGGTTTAATGGTTCATAGCCACTTTTGCACGTTTCAAATTGAGCACTATGAATTTTGAAATAAGCCATTTATGCTCAAATATATGTATAAGATTTATTGTAAACTCTATAACGTTTTTCATGAAATTTTGGCAATGTTGTCTAGACAACTGATTTTCTGGGATGTACACAGCGAATTTAAAGATTCCAGCTTCATCCGTCAGATTGGTACCAATTTTATCCCTTTTTCAATATTTTAATTTTCACGGGAAATATGGCTAAAATGATTTTCATGCATATAATTTTTGTTTTATGATTTTCTCGCGATCTAGAAAACGGATCCGACTGAATTTTTGTTTGTGTGCTTAAGAACCAATGTCGCTTGTAACAGAAACGTAGCCAGTCGCGAAAATCGCTGCAATTGTTGAAAAATCCAAAATTCGCGGTTGCAATTGCTTATATTTTAACTTTCTCCATCCAGGATTCTTAAACTGATTCTGGCACAAATATTCACCACGAAGTCAGCAATCACATGCCAAAAAAATATTTTGGTATTCTCAATAAAATAAAAAGTTACGCGGGTTTATCTAAATATACATTTCACAATTTTTGACTTTACAGCCAACATTTAACCTATTTTAGCCTGATAACTTGGGAAGCAAAATACTATTAACGGCGAAATGATGGAATTTGATAGTAAGATGTACCCTAAGTCTAGAAATTATAACTTTCGGTGTCATGCTTCTCCATTTTTTAACTATATTATTTGTATGTTCATAACCACTTATGCAGTCACAAACTAACGTGTGTGTCGATAGCCAAATCAGAAAAATTTGAAAAAAAATGACTTTAGAAAAAAATTCTTCTCCAAATTAATATGGCAGATGACATCCAAATCTGAGAATAGTTTGGCATCAAAAACTCATTTTCGAGAAAATGGTTCATAGCCACTTATGAATATAAGCCCTCGATATATACCTTATCAGCGCCCCGGTAATAATTTTGGTAGCTTGCTCGGCTATCAGAGATATCAGGTGTGTCGCTGCAATAATAAAAATAATGGTCTTAGTCATCCGGTCCAATCCCTTGACCCAGAATTAAAATATAAATTTACTTTGTATTATAATTCAAAATAAATATATTAATACTTTATAGGGTCCCAGGTCGCTATTTCAAGGTGTCACTAGCGGAATGACAAATATAGTATACTCCCATCCTCTTTATCTCCTTTGTTAAGGTTTTAAATATATTTTTTATAACTTTAATTAATGTTTTACCTGTACCTGTATTAAAAGCAACAAACGAAAACGTTATGTGAGAGTACATATTTAACAATCTTTAGTTGTCATTTTTATCGAGTGACTGCAATAAAATTAAATAAGGATCGTTATTTGCAGTCTTTATAGGTCAGTAAAAAATTAATGCGAAACGATTGGATTAAGCTTTTTATGCTTTTATCAAAACAAAAACTTGATCTTCTTCGAAGAAAGTAAAGAGAAGAAATATGTATGTCGTCGGACAAAACAACACGCGTGGACAACATTCTTTATTGGCAGTATTTATTGACCTAAATTAAGCATTTTTACATACTCCACCTAAGGATGGGGGTATATTAACTTTGTCATTCTGTTTGTAACACCTTGAAATATCGACTTGAGATATAAAGTAAATATATTCTTGCCATCATAAAATTAATAAGACGATCTAGTTATGTCCGTCTGTTGAAAGCACGCTAGAATCTAAACGAAATGAGCTAGGAGGTCCAAATTTTCCATGAAAATTTGAAATAAATGGCTGCAGCTAGAATCGTAAACATTCCTCTGACTGGAGGGTATATAAACTTCGGTCCGGCCGAACTTAACGCCGTTTTTAATTGTTAGAATCGACAAATGTCGAAACTTTAAGAATTGTCCCATTATTCCATGTCCCTTGTCAAGATTAATAGAAACAAACTCATTATTCTCAGACAAATCGTTTTCATTTAAAAATTTAACGTTTATTAACCTTTTTTATTTACCTTTGTCATATTCACTTCCACCTCTTAGGGTAGGCCATGTCCCTTTCATTTTTTTTTTGCAAAACAACAATTTGTCATAGTTCTTTGTCCAACCTTCTATCTGATGAGGATATTATCGCACCTGCCGTCCGCTGCGTCCTCCTCCGCTACCGCCTCATCTCGCGTTCAACCCCATTTTCATTATTGTTGATAATAATATCACTACCCCTTTTGAATAATTACAATCAATATTTCAATATGGTTGGCATTTTATGAATTTGTTTATTGTTAATCTATGGCTCTTTTTATCGACCACCCCACCACCACCACACACATCACTGCATACGTATGCATGTATGTATGTATGTATTTGGCTTGTGGCATTTATCTAAGCATATAGTGGATCATATTTCACCATCATTATCATCACGTGTATTGGTTATTATTTGTGCACCAGAGTAACACCACCCGTCACCACCCACCATCACCAACCACAACGATATGGTTGTAAAGTATTATGACACAAATGAAACGAGCGAAGAGAAAAATTAAATAAATATCCGAAGTGTCATTCATTCGGTTGTGAATCGCATTTTTTGTTCTGTTTGTGTTCATAATAATTTGAATATCAATTAAATGGACATTAGGCTGGAGCAGAGAAAGATTTTGCATAAAGGAAGAAACATTTTCATAAACATAAGTTCGGCCGGGCCGAACTTTATATACCCTCCACCATGGATTGCATTCCACAGAGGTTGTCGGATTTCGTAGAAGTGCAGCAATATTACAGGAAAATATAATTTTTTTAATATAGCCAAACAAATACAAATATTGAAAAATTAATTTTATAAATAAATATAATATTTTAATTATTTCAAACAACGCTTATAAGGTAATGCTACCAATACGTCAATTCAAAAAATAAATATTCTTATATTTATATTTTCAAAAACATTTTCAAAGCCATAAATATTGGTAGATAGATATTGGGTGCTACAGTTGGTTGTATTTCCATTCTATTTGAATTCCAAAAGTACAAATTTTGAAAATCCGTTATCAGACGTACATAGTGCAATATAACTTAACTTCATGATTCAACCAATTTTTGCCGTAAAAAAAGTACGAATTTTGAAAAAAAACTTTTTATTTTGCGTGTCTATGCAGTCAGAGGAATGTACAGGGTGGCTGATGAATGCTGCTACCATGCTACTTAATGCAGCTATTAAAGGAGTTTTTCTTTGCAGAACTGCATCGAAAGTGAATCCCTTTCAACTCTGTGTGGTTTCAACAGGATAATGCGACTTGTCACATAGCCAGCTCCTGCTATGAGAGAATTGATGCGAAAGTTCCCCAATAAGCTGATTTCTAGAAACTCGAAATTTCGTTGGTCCCCAAAGTCTCCTGACCTTTTTCTTGTGGGGTTATTTCAACAGGAAGTTTATAAAACAAATCCAAAAAAATATTGGATGATTTAAAGCAATGCATTCGAACAACAATTGAGACAATTCTTACTGCAACTCTGCAGGAAGTAATGGATAATGAATGTTGTAAATGCCTCACCGGCTATGGGTGTCATTTAAATTCTATTATTTTTAAAACCCGTTAAAAGTTTTAATAAATATGTATCAGTTGTCAAATGAACAAAGAAAAAATAATGTATATGAATTAAACAAAAAGTTATTTGCGTTTCTTAATGTAGGATCATTCATCAGCCACCCTGTATACACTGAATTCCATGATTCCAGCTGCGCCCATTAGGTTGGTACAATTTCTACCCCCTTGACGTTTTTACGCAATTAGAATTTTATCATTCTATCAGTAGTCGTTTAGTTGGTACTATTTTTAACCCTCTGTACCATTGTATCCCTTGAAAGTACTAATTTCGAAATATTCGTCTATTTTCCGTGTCTACGCAGTCAGAGGAATGTATAGTCCGAATTTCATGACTCTAGCTGCGGTCATTTGATTGGTACTATTTTTATCCCCTTTTTTATTTTAACCCCAAAATGTACGAATTTCGAAAAAATCCGTCTATTTTCCGTGTCTACACAATCAGAGGAATGTATACTCCGAATTTCATGACTCTAGCTACGGTTATTAGATTGGTACTATTTTTATCCCCTTTTTTCATTTTAACCCCAAAAAGTACGAATTTTGAAAAATCCGTGTATTTTACTTATCTATGCAATCAGAGGAATTTCATTTTCTAGGTACAGCCGTTTGGTTGGTACCATTTTTATCCCTCTATTCCTTTTTTACCCCTTAAAAGTACGAATTTGGAAAATATACTTTTATATTATTTATCTACTCAATTATAGGAATGTACACACCGAATTTCGTGTTTCTAGCTGTTGTCATTTAACATGTACCATTTTTATCCCTTTTTGCCCCATTTCACCCCCTACAAATAAGAATAACTTTATGGTGCACGTTTTTGCTATAAGGGGAATGCGCATACCAATTATCAAGCAAATATAAACAGACATATTCAAAAAACATGCTTAAATACGCTAAAATATTAGGGATTATTATGGGTATTTTTAGTCCTTGTGAGTGAAAAATTTTTCCCTTTAGGCCGATTTCTCCCCATTTCAGTCCCAACCGATCTACGACTATAAGACGCATTTATGGATAATTTGAACATTCTAGCTCCTTTCGTTTAGATGCTAGCGTGCTTTCAACAGACGGACAGAGGGACGGACGGACTGACATGGCTAGATCGTCTTAGAAATTTATGACGATCAAGAATATATATACTTTATAGGGTCTCAGGTCGATATTTCAAGGTGTTACAAACGGAATGACAAAGTTAGTATACCCCCATCCTGGAGGTGGAGGGTATAAAAATTTTCCAATTTTTATTTGAGTGATTTTCATTTATTTTTGGACGTAATTCCACTTTCCGTTTTGGACTATTTTTTTTCATTTCTTTTTTGTCCAATTCTTGTTTTGGCCGATTTTTCATTTCGCCTATATTTCATATGAAAATGGGAAAATTTTCATAATCACCCAAATGACAAATATGAAATATTGTCCAATAATTATGAAAAAACTCATTTTTTGGTGACTTTTTTGGGCGATTTTTCGTAGCCCCTTTTCTGAACTACAAATTCACCAATTTTGAAGATTAACGATGCTATCGGAATGAAAGTAAAGTAAAGCGAGTAAGAAATGATTTTATTTGTATTATTCAAATATTGTTCTACTAAAGCCTGCGATATTTAAATCGTGCATATCTTTTGGGACATCATGTATACTATATATTAAAGTTGATTTTATAAGTATATTCAAATTATTTGTATTACTTTGTTTTTTGCTTAATTTCCTGTCTTCTTCTTTTCAATCGATCTCGTACTTATGTTGCTTGGAAATCAAAGAAGAAATCGAAAACAACACGGGAAATAGCTTCCTCCGAATGCTCTTGGCATGTATCACACAATGCTGCGGCCAATTCATTCATCAATTTTGGATTTTTTATTAACTTCGCCACAAGATCCTTCAATTCGGGATCATTCATAGGAGTGCCCTCCTTAACGTGAACTTTTAGTATGGACAAAATCTCATCCAATGTCATCTTAAGTTCATCATTTGACATCGAAGTTGTCTGTTGATTAGGGTTAGCATCTCGTACAATTGCTGGTGCAGTTAGAACGTCGCAACAATCCGCTGGTGGTATAGGTGTCATTTCTTGGTCGAGTTGAGGATATCCTTTCGGCTCTGCACTCATAACATCATTCAGAGGCTCTACATCACCTCCCTCATCCTGTGCTGTCACTACAATGACAACATTTAATGTCACCACAAAAACCGTCAATATTTGCATCTTTCTCAAACTCATATTCTTTATGGCTTCAAGTCTGGTCGCTTAGTGCTGAGCAGACAATACAATTTTCTATATTTATACTGGAATTTCAGCTTAATTTCTAGGAAATTCAGTGCTTATATTGGAAATTGATAACACTGGAATTTGCTCGTTAGTATTTTAGTACCATTTTGAAGTGATTGAATTCCCAGTTTTTTTTATGTTAACTTAAATTATATGACACCAGACATAATTACATTCGTTCTGTTATGGGCTATATTTGTTTCGTACAAATTGCTGGAAGATAATAATGACTTGTTTGCATAACAAATCTACTTTTGTATTCTATGCATATAAGACTCCACAGACGCAGTTTCATTCCACAAGAGAAATGGTTAAGAATGATCAATTTTAAGAGGAAATAGAGGATTAAAAATTATTCTGCATGAAGCAAATGATGTGAAAATAACTCCGATATTATGATCAACTATCAATGAATGCATCAAGTTGAATATATAGGGTGGGTCATGTGACATTTTAAATTAGAATCGACTATAAAAAAGTGCTGATTTTATTTTTCTGGCAAATTACTGGTTTTATTTGAAAGATTGAACTTTGTCATTTAATAATGGACCACAGTATAATTTATATGAATACCACGACTGTCGAGCAAGTACCTCATCCGATCAGCCCAATTTTTCAGTACAACCCAAAATCCACAGCAAACAGTGACTAGTTGTGAATGCGTAGGTATCTCAATAGCAACGCGTGGGTTCTCTGAGCACCATATGCGACAATTTTGCTTATTGGCATAGCCACCGAGATGAAAATGAGCTTCTAGTAGGCTGAACAGAAGGCCGATCTCTTCTCCACGTAAATTTCTTACAGTTTGCGTTAAAGTATGGAAGTGTGTTTTTACTATTTCCCAAATTGAGGATCTGATATAAGATGTAGTTTCCAGAGCTGTAATAGATCAGAATGGGTCCCATTTGGGTTATACCAAAGTATGGACATATGGGCATTTCCGAAACAAGTAAGGAAAGGCTAAACACGGACGGACTTTCTATCTCATTACAATTCAATTCGGTTAAAAAGTGAAATCGGGAAGGATTTTTGCATCCTGTAAATGTATGTGTTTGACAAAAAATGTTAAATCGGAAAGGACATTTGTATGGGGTTATATTGAAACATGGAACGATGTGACCCGCTTTCACCATGTATGTTTATTGACGAAATATAATATGTAAAGTTTGCCCAAAATCGGCTCAACATTCGGGAGCAACATTTGTATGAGGGCTATATCTAAATCTGAACCGATTTTACCCACTTTCAGCATCGGTGTTTCTAGTTCGATTATAAAACGTTGTGCCAAATTTAAAGAAAATCGAGTACAATATGTGGATTTTAGAGCGGAAAAAGTCAAATCGGGAGCGACATTTGTATGGGGGCTATATCTAAATATGAACCGATTTTACCCACTTTCAGCATAGGTGTTTCTGGTTGGATTATAAGATGTTGTACCAAATTTAAAGAAAATCGGGTACAATATGTGGATTTTAGAGCGGAAAAAGTCAAATCGGGAGCGACATTTGTATGGGGGCTATATCTAAATCTGAACCGATTTTACCCACTTTCAGCATCGGTGTTTCTAGTTCGATTATAAAATGTTTAAAGAAAATCGAGGTGGTTTCTAAAGCGGCAAAAGTCAAATCGGGAGCGACATTTGTATGGAGGCTATATCTAAATCTGAATCGATTTGACCTATTTTCACCGCAGATGTTCCTAGTTTAAATATAAGATGTTTTGCCAAATCTGAAGACAATCTGATACAATATGTGGTTTCTAGAGCGCAAAAAGTCAAATCGGGAGAGAAATTTGTATGGGAGCTATATATAAATCTGAACCGATCTGACCTGTATTCACCGTGCGTGTTTCTAGTGGAAATATAAGATGTTTTACCAAATCTTATACAATATGTGGTTTCTAGAGCGGAACAATTCAAATCGGGAGTGAAATTTGTATGGGAGCTATATATAAATCTTAACCAATCTAACACATTTTTACCACAGGTGTTTCTAGTTGAAATATAGGATGTTTTGCCAATTTTAAAGAAAATCTCTTGTAATATGTGGTAACTAGAGTGAAAAGAGTCAAATCGGGAGTGAAATTCGTATGGGGGATTTATCTTATCTAAATCGAAAAAACTCGTATAAAATAGAAACCATCATTTCAACACTTTAAAACTCACACAGCCATTTAAAAATATACCTAAGCACACTACTTTAAAATTTCAACAAAATTGATTGGATCATTTCGAAAATCAAAATAGAAGAATTTAAATTTCAGAAACTTTAAAAAATTTAACCCTGCTACACCACATTAATATTTTAAATGTAATTGAAATTACCAAGGTATAACACATTAGCATCGGCGTGCATTTGGATAGGATATATAGGATATATACATTTGGAAGGGATATATACCCATTGTTAATTATACCGATCGACTTAGAATCACTTTTTGAATCGATTTATCAATGTCCGTCCGTCTGTCTGTCCATCTATTCTTGAAATCACGATACAGGTCCCAATTGAAGAAGAACCAAATGAAACTTTGCACAATGACGTTGTTCGGTACAAGGACGAACGCTATTTAATTTGAAGAAAATCGGTTCGGATTTAGATATAGCCCCCATTCGAATTTCACTCCCGATTTGTCCATTTTCACTCCAGATACCACATATTACAACAGATTTTCTTCAAAATTGGCAAAACATCTTATATGTCAAGTAGAAACATCTGTGGTAAAAAGGTGTTAGATTGGTTCAAATTTATTTGTAAATAAGTTCACATAAAATTTTCGCTCCCGATTTGACTCTTTTCAATTTAACTTTTTTGCTCCAACCTAGTGTACATAGTAATTCAATTTTATTTTTATTTTTTTTTTTTGTGCACAATTAAAATTGTTTTGATGTGAAAATGGAGACATAATTAAAAGATCCGATTTCCGATTGTTAAACGCTATCACAGAGTTGAATAAAATCTATGATTTTAAATGTCAAACATATTTTTGATATTTCCCATAAAGTAAACAAATCGAAAACATTCCTAGCGGAAAAATAATGAGAACATCAATTTCATTTCATTTGCGTCGATTGTACTTTATTGCAAGTCATACAAAATAAGATGTACCCTTGGAAGCACTTTAAATACAATTTTTATACCCTCCACCTCCAGGATGGGGGTTTATTCACTTTGTCATTCCGTTTGTAACACCTTAAAATATTCATCGGAGACCCCATAAAGTATATATATTCTGGGTCGTGGTAAAATTCTAAGACGATATAGCCATGTCCGTCTGTCCGTCTGTCTGTCTGTCTGTTGAAAGCACGATAGCGACCGAACGAAACGAGGTAGGAGGTTCACATTTTTCCTAAATGTGTCTCATGGTTGCAGATCGGTTGGGATTGAAAGTGGGCGAAATCGGCCCAGAGGGAAAAATTTTTCCCTGACAAGGACTGAAACTACCCCTAATATTTAGAGTATTTCAGCATGTTTTTTGAACATAATAGCTTGTATTTACTTGATATTTGCAATTCGCATTCCCTTTATAGCATAAAAGGGCACCATAGACTGATTTTTATTTGTAGGGTGCGAAATGGGACGAAAAGGGATAAAAATAGTACCTATCAAACGACAACAGATAGAAACACGAAATTTGGCGTGTACATTCCTCTAATAGAGTAGATACATAATATAAAAGTATTTTTAAGGTACTTTTAAGGGGTTAAATGGGGATAGAGGGATACAAATAGTACCAACCTAACGGCTGCACCCAGAATAATGAAATTCGATATATACATTCCTCTGATTGCGTAGACGCGTAAAATAAAAGAACTTTCTAAAATTCGTACTTTTTGGGGTTCAAATGGAAAAAGGGGGGATAAAAATAGTACCTACATTCCTCTGACTGCGTAGACACGAAAAATAAACCCTTTTTTCCAAAATTCGTACTTTCAAGATACAATGGCTACAGGGGATAAAAATAGTACCAACTAAACGAATACAACTGGAATGATGAAATTCAGTGTGTACATCCCTCTAATTGTGTAGATACGTAAAATAAAGTGATTTTAGATAGTCGTACTCTTGAGGGGGCAAATTGGATAAAGGGGATAAAAATGGTACCAACAAAATGGCCGCTGATAGAATCATGGAATTCGGTGTATACATTCCTCTGACTGCATAGCCACGTAAAATATTTTTTATTCCAAATTCGTACTTTATTTTGTTGCTTTTACGACAAAAAATGGTAGAATCATGAAGTTGTCTTATACTGCGTACGTGAGAGATAAGGTATTTTCAAAATTTATACTTTTGAAATTAAAATAGGATGGAAATACAACCAACCAAACGACTGTAGCTGAAAATACACTCTCTATCCCCCAATATTTAGGGTATTTATGATTGCTCCCTTATATTTATTTTATGAATTGAAGTATTATATCCATTATTATATTATTATATAATACAAATATTGGTAGCCTTGGCTTATTAATTAAATTTCTTATTTTCATACAGTTAAAATTTGTTGTAGCTTGGAAGCACCACAAAGAAAATAAATGGGACAAAAAGGGATAACATATGGTACCAATGATACGACAACAGCTAGAATCATGAAATTCGGTGTGTACATCCCTCTAATTGCACAGACACGTCAAATAGAGTGATTTTTCGAAATTCGTACTTTTAAGGAATATAATTAAAAAGAGGGATAAAAATGGGACTTACTAAACCGCTGAAGTTGAAATCATGAAATTCGATGTATACATTCTGACTATGAAGACTCGAAAAAGTGTTTTTTATATTTGTGCAGAGAATGGGGCGAATGGGGATATCTTTAAAATTTATACTTTTCTTATCACTTTGTCTGTATCTGGAAATGCTTCTTTCTAATGGCGACTGACAATTTCATTTCAGCATTTTATTTATATATAGTAGTCGATTTTAAACAGTGCGCATAAGTGTACATTATAGTTTGAAATAGTAAACAAATATAGTAATGTGCATAAAAATATCACAATTTTCATAATATGGTACTGTGATTCTATGTAAAGCCGACATCCTTTAATCTGCTGGTAATACTGTGGAATGCACTCCGTGGTGGAGGGTATATAAGATTCGTCCCGGCCGAACTTAACGCCTTCTTACTTGTTTATTCTTGTCTTAGTATAACTCATTGGTACAATTATTAGGCGTTTGTATTGATTTTTTGCGTGTTTTCAAGATGACAGCTTAAAACTCATATTTCTTGGAAACATTTTGTAAGATATGTAATAAAAAATAAATACCTTTCGAATGACGCCTAAATGATGAATAACGGACGAAAAATACGTCACTGACTCCATTTTTTGAAATAATTTAATGCAGGCGATAGTTTTCACGCCCAGAATGTTCAAATAATTTTTACAAAAAATGAGCGCTACGGCGTCAATGTCATTCCGATGTTCATCGTTTAGGCATCATTCGAACGGTATTGACGAAATAGTTTGCAAATCATCATTAAACAATCCAAACTTTATTTTCGTGGAGAGACTGGAACTTGTTTTTCCATTTGTATGGACCATATGTACGACCCAACCTAATGTACATGAGCTATTGTAGAACGAAAAATAAATATAAATTTTGATTCCTATACAATAATTCATTTGTAGCGTTTTATTTCTGCAAAAGTATAAACTCCTAACTTGGCACAGAGAGAAATATATTTCTTTGAAAACAATATTACTGTCTTCCTGCATTTGTTTTAAAAATATTTGATTTCTGGGAACACCCAGGAAGACCTCATTAGGTTGGCTCACTACATTTAAAAGAAATATATTTCCTTGGAAAATATGTTATGGTCTTCCTGTATTTGGTTTAAAAATATTTCATTTCTGAGAACACCCAGGAAAACACTCTTAGCTTGGCTCACTGGTTGTTTATAAACAACTGCGCTCTGAAGATGATTCAGATTATTTCGACATTAAAGGTAATGCTTAGTTAGATTTGTGGTGGGTGAAATTACCCCAAACGAACCGCGAATTAATTGCGTATTAACAAAACGATTAACAAAATAATAACCTCAAACTGCTCCACATTAAACTGCCGAACACGTAGCAAGTGTTAACAAGTAATGTGTGCGATGTTAACCTTAATTGTTAACCCACAAAATAAAACCATCCATATTTTCATACTCTGAGCAACCCTATCCAATAGCTCTTCAAACAAAACGGAATATTAAATCAAAATCAAAAAACTTCAAGTTATCAATAAACAATAAAAATCCATCGATAATACACCAAAAGAAATTTGCAAAAATTTATTAATAAAAAAAGAAGAAGAAGAAGAAACACACACACACCCCACAAAGAAAGAAAAAACGTGACACGAATTGAAAACAAATCAAAGTTTGTCGAAAAATTTATTGAAATCTGATCAGTCATCATCGTAAAACGAAATTAATCAAACAACAACAACGATATCTTATCGGTCGGTGGTCATGCGTGATTTGAGTATAACCATTGTCGAGGAGCACACGAAACGTTTAAGTCGCAACTTGGCTTTGACTCAGACACGCCGACGCACAATAACCTTTGAAAATCCCACAGACGACCAAGTGGTGGCGATATCGAAACCCAACTCCAAGACCACCATAATAAGGAATCCCAAGCAGAAATCGGTGAGCACGACCACCAGCACCGAGAGATCGCTGAGACCGGCCAAGAATCCGGTAACCTCGACAGTGACCACGACCACAGTGGAAGTGCCATATAAAAACTTTAAAATCTGGACAGATTATGACCGCGAGGAAAATCTACAGCTGCACATAAAGGAACAAAAGGACACGAAAGGTGGTGAAGACAGCGACTGTAGAAGGGGAACGGCAATGAGAACCATATGATATTGGGATGAAAAGGAACCGCGCAAGGATAAAGGTTCAAAGCTGATCATAGACTTAAATTAAATTCTCCAACAAACACTTCATCTACTAAACACCAGCTGCTTCCTTTATTGGCCTGTTTTGTAAGTATCAGTTTAAAACTATTTTTAACCCTCAACCTTTTGCTGTAGACAACAAGCTCTAAAAATTTGATGGCCAAAAGAGTTTTTCTCAAAGGTCATTTGGTTTTAAAAATATACCCTTCCTAACATTTATTTCTGCCGCCAAATAGTTCACCTATCTCTGACCGAAACGTGCTATTTTTGAAATGAGAGTTGACAAAAAACGCTAACCATTGTTCCCATTTTATACGCTTTGTCACACTTACAAGTGACCTGCTTTCCTTTGGCCACGTGGTGAGGAGGGCAGCCACAAAGAAATTGAAACAAATGCTTTGAAACGTCTAAACGCGCGTTCTTGCACAGTCAGACATTATGCAAATGTGGCCATAATGCCATTTGTTTCAAATGACCACTATAGACCATAAATTATGGTCGGTCACCACGAGGGGCGACATTAAAGCTTCCGATAATAGGGGGTAAAAAAGAAGGTCAAGAGAATAATTCAAATTTATGGCGCCAAAATAAGGGTAGCTAACAAATGGGGTGAGAAATAATTGAATTCATTGAATAATTGAATGAATTGAATGAATTGAATGAATTGAATGAATTGAATGAATTGAATGAATTGAATGAATTGAATGAATTGAATGAATTGAATGAATTGAATGAATTGAATGAATTGAATGAATTGAATGAATTGAATGAATTGAATGAATTGAATGAATTGAATGAATTGAATGAATTGAATGAATTGAATGAATTGAATGAATTGAATGAATTGAATGAATTGAATGAATTGAATGAATTGAATGAATTGAATGAATTGAATGAATTGAATGAATTGAATGAATTGAATGAATTGAATGAATTGAATGAATTGAATGAATTGAATGAATTGAATGAATTGAATGAATTGAATGAATTGAATGAATTGAATGAATTGAATGAATTGAATGAATTGAATGAATTGAATGAATTGAATGAATTGAATGAATTGAATGAATTGAATGAATTGAATGAATTGAATGAATTGAATGAATTGAATGAATTGAATGAATTGAATGAATTGAATGAATTGAATGAATTGAATGAATTGAATGAATTGAATGAATTGAATGAATTGAATGAATTGAATGAATTGAATGAATTGAATGAATTGAATGAATTGAATGAATTGAATGAATTGAATGAATTGAATGAATTGAATGAATTGAATGAATTGAATGAATTGAATGAATTGAATGAATTGAATGAATTGAATGAATTGAATGAATTGAATGAATTGAATGAATTGAATGAATTGAATGAATTGAATGAATTGAATGAATTGAATGAATTGAATGAATTGAATGAATTGAATGAATTGAATGAATTGAATGAATTGAATGAATTGAATGAATTGAATGAATTGAATGAATTGAATGAATTGAATGAATTGAATGAATTGAATGAATTGAATGAATTGAATGAATTGAATGAATTGAATGAATTGAATGAATTGAATGAATTGAATGAATTGAATGAATTGAATGAATTGAATGAATTGAATGAATTGAATGAATTGAATGAATTGAATGAATTGAATGAATTGAATGAATTGAATGAATTGAATGAATTGAATGAATTGAATGAATTGAATGAATTGAATGAATTGAATGAATTGAATGAATTGAATGAATTGAATGAATTGAATGAATTGAATGAATTGAATGAATTGAATGAATTGAATGAATTGAATGAATTGAATGAATTGAATGAATTGAATGAATTGAATGAATTGAATGAATTGAATGAATTGAATGAATTGAATGAATTGAATGAATTGAATGAATTGAATGAATTGAATGAATTGAATGAATTGAATGAATTGAATGAATTGAATGAATTGAATGAATTGAATGAATTGAATGAATTGAATGAATTGAATGAATTGAATGAATTGAATGAATTGAATGAATTGAATGAATTGAATGAATTGAATGAATTGAATGAATTGAATGAATTGAATGAATTGAATGAATTGAATGAATTGAATGAATTGAATGAATTGAATGAATTGAATGAATTGAATGAATTGAATGAATTGAATGAATTGAATGAATTGAATGAATTGAATGAATTGAATGAATTGAATGAATTGAATGAATTGAATGAATTGAATGAATTGAATGAATTGAATGAATTGAATGAATTGAATGAATTGAATGAATTGAATGAATTGAATGAATTGAATGAATTGAATGAATTGAATGAATTGAATGAATTGAATGAATTGAATGAATTGAATGAATTGAATGAATTGAATGAATTGAATGAATTGAATGAATTGAATGAATTGAATGAATTGAATGAATTGAATGAATTGAATGAATTGAATGAATTGAATGAATTGAATGAATTGAATGAATTGAATGAATTGAATGAATTGAATGAATTGAATGAATTGAATGAATTGAATGAATTGAATGAATTGAATGAATTGAATGAATTGAATGAATTGAATGAATTGAATGAATTGAATGAATTGAATGAATTGAATGAATTGAATGAATTGAATGAATTGAATGAATTGAATGAATTGAATGAATTGAATGAATTGAATGAATTGAATGAATTGAATGAATTGAATGAATTGAATGAATTGAATGAATTGAATGAATTGAATGAATTGAATGAATTGAATGAATTGAATGAATTGAATGAATTGAATGAATTGAATGAATTGAATGAATTGAATGAATTGAATGAATTGAATGAATTGAATGAATTGAATGAATTGAATGAATTGAATGAATTGAATGAATTGAATGAATTGAATGAATTGAATGAATTGAATGAATTGAATGAATTGAATGAATTGAATGAATTGAATGAATTGAATGAATTGAATGAATTGAATGAATTGAATGAATTGAATGAATTGAATGAATTGAATGAATTGAATGAATTGAATGAATTGAATGAATTGAATGAATTGAATGAATTGAATGAATTGAATGAATTGAATGAATTGAATGAATTGAATGAATTGAATGAATTGAATGAATTGAATGAATTGAATGAATTGAATGAATTGAATGAATTGAATGAATTGAATGAATTGAATGAATTGAATGAATTGAATGAATTGAATGAATTGAATGAATTGAATGAATTGAATGAATTGAATGAATTGAATGAATTGAATGAATTGAATGAATTGAATGAATTGAATGAATTGAATGAATTGAATGAATTGAATGAATTGAATGAATTGAATGAATTGAATGAATTGAATGAATTGAATGAATTGAATGAATTGAATGAATTGAATGAATTGAATGAATTGAATGAATTGAATGAATTGAATGAATTGAATGAATTGAATGAATTGAATGAATTGAATGAATTGAATGAATTGAATGAATTGAATGAATTGAATGAATTGAATGAATTGAATGAATTGAATGAATTGAATGAATTGAATGAATTGAATGAATTGAATGAATTGAATGAATTGAATGAATTGAATGAATTGAATGAATTGAATGAATTGAATGAATTGAATGAATTGAATGAATTGAATGAATTGAATGAATTGAATGAATTGAATGAATTGAATGAATTGAATGAATTGAATGAATTGAATGAATTGAATGAATTGAATGAATTGAATGAATTGAATGAATTGAATGAATTGAATGAATTGAATGAATTGAATGAATTGAATGAATTGAATGAATTGAATGAATTGAATGAATTGAATGAATTGAATGAATTGAATGAATTGAATGAATTGAATGAATTGAATGAATTGAATGAATTGAATGAATTGAATGAATTGAATGAATTGAATGAATTGAATGAATTGAATGAATTGAATGAATTGAATGAATTGAATGAATTGAATGAATTGAATGAATTGAATGAATTGAATGAATTGAATGAATTGAATGAATTGAATGAATTGAATGAATTGAATGAATTGAATGAATTGAATGAATTGAATGAATTGAATGAATTGAATGAATTGAATGAATTGAATGAATTGAATGAATTGAATGAATTGAATGAATTGAATGAATTGAATGAATTGAATGAATTGAATGAATTGAATGAATTGAATGAATTGAATGAATTGAATGAATTGAATGAATTGAATGAATTGAATGAATTGAATGAATTGAATGAATTGAATGAATTGAATGAATTGAATGAATTGAGTGAATTGAATGAATTGAATGAATTGAATGAATTGAATGAATTGAATGAATTGAATGAATTGAATGAATTGAATGAATTGAATGAATTGAATGAATTGAATGAATTGAATGAATTGAATGAATTGAATGCAATGAATGAATTGAATAATTAAATCCATTGAAAAATTCAAATCCCTGACCTCATTCCATACATTCATTCATAGCCTAATGATCCGCTCAGACATGTGAGTTTAAAACTCAAACATGCCGAACATGCGACATTATTTGATTGAAATTGATTGTATTGACCACACCAATTAGGAGATGTGTGAAAATTTAATTTGTGCTCATGTTTACACAAGTCTATGTCTATTTCTATTCATACCAGATTAACTAGTATCTTCAAAAAGTTTTTTTTTGTGATAATCAAGTTATGAGAGCAATTTGCCGCATGTTGTTGGTAACAATGAATTTCTGAATTAGTTTTAGATCGTTAATGGTGCCCTGAAAAAGTACTTTAGTAAGTGCTAAAAAGCGAGCTTGTGAAAAGTATATTTATTAACAGCTAATGTTAATCAGCTTCGAAACGAGAATTATGCATTCAACTCCCAGACATTGTTAAATTTAATCTGTGATATATGATTATAACCTTTAAAATATGAAATAAAAAACGAAATTCTAACAACGTTGCTATCCACATATTGAGTTGATGTCAATCACCTGCACTTCAATGATCACCTCACAACTGCAAATTAAACTTTCAGCGAAAAAATAATTAAAATTCATTGATTTACTTAACATTTATTTTTTATTTTTAAACATTTCCGCTTTCACTAGAAAACTGACAACAAATTAATAATTTTTTGTAATTTTATCGACATTTGCTATTGTTTTGTTTGTTTTCAATAACGTCACAAGTGTGGCGAGAGAAAAAAATCAAAAAATATCTTTAATAATGAAGCAATGTAGCGAGCAGGCTCATTTTGTTAACTCTGAAAAAACGTTACTCTTTTTGTTAAATAAATAAAAAATATTTATTTATAACCTGATGCAATGATTGCATTTTGTTAACGTCATTGTGGGTGAAAAAATAGCGTATTCAAAAAATACAATATTTACACAGAAATGAAATCCATAGATCGATTTTCTGAAATATATAATAATTTATTATACAGCAAAGTTGCTGTTGTCAAATTTTAAATTAGTTTTTTTAATGATTTCATAGATTTGTGTTTATCAACAAAGTTCTAATTGACACTTCAGGGTTTTTAGCAACATTAGTTTAGTTTGTTTCTTCTCAAATTGCTTCTCAAATTGCTCTTTAACTCATTCCGACATTTGACTTCCTTTTCACGCCTCTCCAAATTGGCTGGCTTCACACGCTTAAGTTCAAAGTTCAAATGTTCAATTTGCCAGTTTTCGGGAAACTATTTGACAGTAATCATTACATGGCTAAGTACGAAAATGTATTTTACTCGTTTCGTTTTGTGTGTGTATGTTTTTTTTTTTTGAGTATTTGGTTTGCTTGTTTCTTTTCGTTTTGTTCAACAAAACAATTTCATTTCATTTATTGTTTGATGTGATGTATTAGTTACCTTCAAGTTGGTCATAAAATTTGTTATTTGATATTTGATGTTTTTGCACTTAATTGCTAATTTATTGCACACATGAACAATAAATACTGAAGAAGAAGAAGAAATAAAGCAAAAAGCACGAGCGAACACATGGGCAGCACTACGCATTCAAGCTTTAAAGGTGTGTGAAGTTTATCATTAAGTTTGTAACACATTGTAGTATGGATCGAGATTCTTAAAATATTTCTAAGATCTAGCTACAAATTATCCAAATATGAGTCACTCCATGTCATTTGGTAAACGCGGAACCTTCATCTTGACTAAATGGAAATATGAAATTGGAAATTGACTTTCATGCAAACACAAGGGATTTTTCGAAATTTGAACTTTTTTTTTGGCGGAAGAGAGACAAACAGGGATACAAATGTTACCAACAACATAGTACTGCCGCTAAAATCGTGATATTCCCCTGACTACGCAGATGAGAACAATGTGAATAGAACTTTTGAAATTTGAGCTTTTAAGGCAGAAGAGGGCAAAAAGGGATAAAAATAGTACCAATGGATGGGGTATACTAACCAGGATGGGGGTATACTAACTTTGTCATTCCGTTTGTAACACTTTGATATATCGACCTGAGACCATAGTAAGTATATATATTTTTGATCGTCATAAAATTCTAAGGCAATCTAGCGATGTGCGTCAGTCTGTTGAAAGCACGCTAGCATCTAACCGAAAGAAGCTTAGTCGTAGATCGGTTGGGATTGAAACTGGGCGAAATCGGTCCAAGGGGAAAATTTTTACCCTCATAAGGAATGAAAATACCCACAATAACCCCTAATATTTTATAGTATTTAATCATTTTGTGCATTATGTTTGCTTATATTTAATTGATATTGAGCATGCTCATTCCCCCTTTAACAAAAACTTATTCGTAGGGGATGAAATGGGGCAAAAAAATGAATAAAAATGGTACATATCACACTACAACAGCTATAAAGCACATAATTCTTTCCAAAATCGTACTTTTAAGGGGTAAGTGGGGAATAGAGGGATACAAATAGTACTAACCAAACGGCTACACCTAAAATAATGAAATTTGGTGTATACATTCCTCTGATTGCGTAGACACGTAAAATAAAGAGATTTTTCGAAGTTCGTAGTTTTTGGGGTTAAAATGGAAAAATGGGATACAAATAGTACCAACAAAATGACCGCAGCTAGAGTCATGAAATTCGGAGTATACATATCTTTGACTGCGTAGACACGGAAAATACAAGTTTTATTTTCCAAATTTGTACTTTCAAGGGATACAGTGGGTACAGAGGGTTTAAAGTAGTACCAACTAAACGACTACAGCTAGAATGATGAAATTCGGTATGTACATCCCTCTAATTGCGTAGGCACGTAAAATAAAGAGATTTTAGAAAGTCGTACTCTTAAAGGTTAAAATAGGAAAAAGGGAATAAAAATGGTACCAAGCAATGTATATCGGTGCATTTTTGGTCTGTAATCAATATTTGATTTGAACTGGGATATTGTCCTGGCTCAAGACCATTTTGCTTCTATATTTAATAGAATTCAAATTTATTTACAAATGGCATGGTGACATTTATTACTTGGCTGCAGACTACCACGATCATGATTTCGACCATGTCAAAAGTCTTTTCAAGTGGCTTCGCAGCGACTTTTCAACATCAAACCCGGCCTCTATAAGCAGATGATTCTCACAAACGAACGAGAATCACAACTCACTTGCCGAATTTGCGTTTAAAAAATCGCACCAAGTAATAAAGCACACATGCCATCTTACAAGCATCTCATTGAGTTGCATATGTAAGTATGTGTATATGCAGGTATAGTTACCCAGCAATACTTCTGCCGTGCCAACGCTCATTTGTTTTAGTTTTTTCGTTTGCATTTTTTTGTTTTTTTTTTTCAAATTCGTAATTTTTTACTTTTACGGCAAAAATTGGTTGAATCATGAAGTTAGTTGCACTGTTTGGAATAATAAAAAATTTATATTTATTTATAAAATTATTTCTCCATATTTTTACTTATTTTTGTTTGGCTATATTAAAAAATTGACATTTCCCTGTAATGTTACTGCGATTGTACGAAAATCGACAGCCTCTGTGGAAAACAGTCTATGTTAGCGGGTTTATAGTTCGGCCTGGCCGAACTTAACATCTTTTTACTTGTTTTGAATAAATAGATGCGAAGCATAAATGGATTTTTCGCATCTTGTACTATTAAGGGAGAAACGAGGAAAAGGGGTTCAAAAATGGTACCAAACAAAGTGTTGTGGCTAGATACGTAAAATTCAGACTACAAAGACGTGCAACAAAATTTTAGATTTCCAAATTTGTATTTTTCAGGGGGAAGCGGGACAAAAAGGTATTTAAATGATACCAACCAACATGTTGGAGCTTACATTGTGCAGTTCAGTGTGTAGATTCTTTTAAATATATAGAATTTTCGAAACTTTTAATTTTAAGAAGAAACGGGAAAAGGGGATAGAAATCAACCAACCGATGTGTTGCTGCTAGAATCGTAAAATTCGATGTGTGTATCCCTCTGTCTATGTAGACGTACAACCTTAGGGGGTTTAAGAAATTACCTTTAGAGGGGAGACGAGAGATAAACTAGATAATTTTCGAAAAAGAAGATGATTGCAAGATAGCACGACAAATTACCACAAAATTCAAATTTGTTTAAAAAGTGGTAGATGTGAAAAATTTCAAAACACTCTTTGCCAACAGCACCCGGCAAAAAAATGAAGTACTTCCGTAGGAAGCTCACTTTAATCGCATCTCAAAATCCAAATGTGCATTTTTCTTGCTTTTGAGGATGTTCTTTTAAACAACTTCCAAAAAAGTAGATAATGTAACATTTTAAGAATAACATTTCCACAAGTGAATGGGAACGAATTTTTAGTATGGGGTCATAGACGTAAGGTGCCCGCATTGCACCCAGAGGGTATCCGGTTCGAATAGTGGCTCGGGGAAAAAGTTTTTTTATTTTTTAATACTTTTATAAATAAACAATGTTTAATTTTGTATAATTTTAAAAATTTGAACATTTGTTCTAAATATACAAATTTATTGATTTATTAATGTACTTCAAATATTTAATTTTTTATTAAACATTAGTTCTACATAATATCAGTAAAATTTTCTTAATTTACTTAAATAATTTATTTTATTATTATTCATTTAACTCTAATTTAATTTAATATTAATTTGCGTTATATATAAATGCATACTAAAATAGATATTTTGTTAAGTTTCCTATTGTCAGTTCTAACGAACAGAATGGTTTGCTTCTGTTACTCACAATGGAGGATAGCTGAAATGGCTAGAGTGCCGTTGTAGCAACCACAAGGTGCGCTGTTTTACCCCCGCTAAGACAGAAATGGAAACTAGTGAAAAGGTGGTTCCGTTGCAACACTTTAAAATAACTTTTTAGTCTTTCAAAATAAAGGACATCCCTTTAACACATTTACTAAAAACATTACGTTTAAAATGGAAATCATACTATTTGACCAATAAATATTCAAAATGTTGTAGACTATTAATAAATTTCTATTGTTCGATTTCCAAAAATATAAAATGGATTAAAATAAATCTCTTTCCAACTTTTTTCGAAAAGCTAAAATCTTACTATTCGAAAATTATTGGATGTTGAGGAGTGATAAAAAATAATTCTACTTCGGAAACCGGGCAGGGACGGGCATAAGAAGCTAGTATTATTAATGTAAAACTCATCATTGTATATCACTAGATGTATATCTTGAACATTATAAATTGGATTGATAAAATTTGAAATTGAAAATTTACTTGAATTTTAAAACGCAATTATGCAATGCCAATTTTCTCCGTTTCGATATGACAAAATTATTCCCGATGTAGGGAAACATTTTGGTTTACGTGACCATATAATAGACAGACATCTCAGTCTGGAAAGCTCCTCAATGCACTATCCTACTAATGTAGATGTTATGAGGTTAGATCTAAGAGACAAAAGGGCAGCTTGACTTGATGCGAACACCTAAAGAGGAAAGTTTACTGCATGCTTCCTTAATTGCGAAAACTTCCTCGTGAAAGACGCTGCTGCTGTCAGAAAGTCGGAATGAACATGCTACGCCAGCATGTAGGGTGAACAAATCATCTTCATCATCTGAGTCCAGATTAAAATCTGAAACATGTTAATTTGCTCTTAAGCCCAATATGCACAAACTTCTAGTTGCTAACTGGCATTATATAGATCTTTCGACGTCCATTAGAGAATATCTTCTAAGTAATCATATCAAAAAGACGTGATCAAAACACCTCTTGTCGATCGCCATGACTTTAATTTTTAGATGAACTTAGGAAAAACACTTTTTAAATAACTCGGCAATTGCTTACTTGTTTAATAAATAATATATATATATATATATAATATAATAAATTATATATAATCTATGTTTTACATTAGCAAATCGGAAGAAACCCTCCCTAGAAATGGAGTCCTTCGCTGTGTTCGTCTTTACACCCCCCTCTCTTCCCTCCTTGGAGAATAAGGGTGCTTTGGGCATTGGCTCTTTACACTTAGCGGCACAAAATTATCGTAAATATTTTGTTTTCCATTTACAGTCGACTGCTAAAAGTAGCTCAACTAACTATTTGTTTACTCATCTGTATTTACTGTGATAATAGTTTCGTTTTCTGTGTATTATTTGCTCCATTTTCACAAGTCATTGCAGTTAATAATACAAGTTCAATTTACATAAGGATCTGAAGTGTGTTAGCACACATTTTTCAAACATCAATCAATTTGTGCCATAATGTTTGCGAAAACAAAGACATTACATTATAGAATGAGAATTAGAATTTAGAATGGAAATATTGTTTTAAAGAGTGGGCGTCGAGATGAAAATTGGTCAAAGATGAATTTGTTCGAAAATAATATTAATTTCAAAATATATCTGTGCAATGAAAAAAATAGGAAAAATTTGTGACGAACTTAAATAAAGAAAAAAACATCAGTCGGCTAAACCGACTTATAAAGGGTGGTTTTTTAAAAGCTATATATATATTGCTGCGAACGGCGGCAAATCGATAATTGATGGTCATCATTAACACTGGCCGATACAGCTGCGATATTTTCTTCAGTTCGCACTCTACGTAAGCGTGTTGGTGGTTTAATGTCCAACAATGTAAATTTGGTGCGAAATTAATCACAATAGCCCGAATAGCCGCTTCAGTGGGTCGTTTAAACTGACCATAAAATGGAAGCGCGCGATGAACTTTCTTCACAGAGCACACATTTTGATAATAAAATTCAATAATTTGCAAGCGTTGTTCATTTGTAAGACGATTCATGGTTAAATTATAGACCAAACTGAAGACGTTTGACAGTGAAACAAAACACGAAACGTGCGTCAGCTGTTTAAACCAGTGTTGCCAAAAAGATAATATCTAAAAAATTACCCTTTAGAATGAGAATTAGAATTTAGAATGAAAATATATTTTTAAAGAGTGAGCGTCGAGATGAAAATGAATGAATTTGTTCGAAAAATATTATTTTCAAAATATATCTCCACAATGAAAAATAGGAAACATTTGTGACGAACTTAAATAAAACAAGTAAAAAACGTCAGTCAGCTAAACCGACTTATATATACCCTCACTCTCAGAGAACATATCTATGGAAATTACTTAGGGCCGGACGATTTTGTGGATGGTACTAGAAAGTTCGTGGCGTACGGTCTTAGCTTCCACATTTATAAAATGGATTTCAGGCTTCGGATATAGTCAATTGTGTGGGAGGTACAAGAAGGGCCGCGGCTAAAACGTAATTATTTTTTTTTGATTTAAAATGATTATAGAAACCTTTTCAAATATCAAATTTCAAATGAATTTGACTACCCGTATGAATGTTGCACCGGTTTTATTTCAAACAAAGCTTATGTCATTTTGTGTGGGAGGTACCAGAAGGGGTGTGGCAATATCGCCCATATCTATATAAAGAGTGATTTTTTTGAGGTTAGGATTTTCATGCATTAGTATTTGACAGATCACGTGGGATTTCAGACATGGTGTCAAAGAGAAAGATGCTCAGTATGCTTTGACATTTCATCATGAATCGTCTTACAAACGAACAACGCTTGCAAATTATTGAATTTTATTATCAAAATGCGTGCTCTGTTAAGAAAGTTCATTGCGCGCTTCCATTTTATGGTCAGTTTAATCGACCCACTGAAGCGGCTATTCGGGCTATTGTGACTAAATTTCGCACCAAATTTACATTGTTGGACATTAAACCACCAACACGCTTACGTAGAATGCGAACTGAAGAAAATATCGCAGCTGTATCGGCCAGTGTTAATGATGACCACCAATTTTCGATTCGTCGCCGTTCGCACCAATTGGGTCTCTGTTACTCAAAAACGTGGAAATGCCAAAATTGGACTAAGCGGATGGACCACCTAAGACGCAGCCGCGGTCAACATTTAAATGAAATTATCTTCAAAAAGTAAATGTCATGGACCAATCTAACGTTTCAAATAAAGAACCGATGAGATTTTGCAAATTTTATGCGTTTTTTTAAAAAAAAAGTTATCAAGCTCTTAAAAAATCACCCTGTATATAAAATGAATCTGTGTCTGTAAGTTTGTTTGTTTGTTCTTTGTAGCAGCCTAAACTACTGAACCGATTTTCTTGAAATTTTCACAGTATGTTCATGCTGGACCGGTGGTGAAAATAGGCTATATAAATTTTTGATATTTTCAGTGGGCGTGGCACCTCCCACACAAATTGGGGATTTATTCGTTTTTTATAAATTAGCATATTCGGAATACTGTTGCAGCTAGAGTCTTGAATTTTTGTGAAAGTTCACTAATTATTAGTCTGCAAGGTTGTACCAAAAAGGGGCGGTATTGGAAAAGTGGGCGTGGCACCTCCCATACGAAGTTAAAACCTATTATTGAATATTGTCAGTTCTATGACACCTAGAGTGCTGTAATTTTGTGTAAGTTCATCTAGCATCAATGTGCGTAGTTGTGCCAAAAATGGGCGGTAATGGAAAAGTGGGCGTGGCACCTCCATACGAAGTGAAAACCTATTATTGAATATTGTCAGTTATATGACACCTAGAGCGCAGTAATTTTGTGTAAGCGAATCTAGCATAAATATGCGTAGTTGTGCCAAATATGTGCGGTATTTGAGAAGTGGGCGTGACACGTCTCATACGAAATTAAAACCTATTATTGAATATTGCCTGTTCTATGACACCCAGAGCGCTGAAATTTTGAAATTCATCTAGCATCAATGTGCGTAACTGTGCTAAAAAATGGGAGATGTTGGAAAAAAGGGCGTCCCATACGAAGTTAAAACCTATTATCGTATATATTCAGTTCTATGACAGCTACAATACTTATCTTTTGTGTGAGTGCATCTAGCATAAACCTGAGTAGTTGTGCCAAAAATGGACGGTATTGGGAAAGTGGGCGTGGTACCTCACATACGAAGTTAAAACATATTATCGAATATGGTCAGTAGGTGTCATAGACCTAGAGTGCTGAAATTTTGTGTGAGTTGATCCAGTGGAAATAGTTGTGCAAAGATGGGCGGAAAGTGGGCGTGACCCTTCCCATCTGATATTAAAACCAGTTTTTTGAGTATATTCCACACCGAGATTCCTATATTGTTGTGTGAGTTAATTTAGTTGTAACCTGCTTCGACAATATACAAATGGGCGGGATTTGAAAGATGGAGCTTTTTGATTTGAATTTTGTAAAATTACACGTTTTCTGTGGATTTTCTTAGCACAATAGTAAAGAAAGGTTATAAAATGAGAAATATTCATTCGTCAACAGCCGACTTAAGTCAAAAAAATGGAAATTATATTAATTTTTTAGTTTTTGTGTTGTTTCATTAGTGAACAATTTGATTGATTTTATATGTGTTTTAAATGTAATGTAATGTAACTTCTTCTTACGAATGAAGTTTTTTGTTTAGGTAATGGAAAGGAGGAGAATAACAAAAAATCAATTTGATTTTGACATTTTTTCCATTATTCGCCGTATACTAACGTTCTCCGTGGAACATATCCATTTATTTAGTATCTCAGGGAAGAACCTTAATTATAATTGGTCCATATATTACCGATCAGGACAAAAATTAATATGAAAGTAGATTTTAATTTTACCGTTTGTTTTTTTTTTTTGCCTGGCGAAGCGGGGGCAAGCTAGTTCAATATAAATGCAACATCTATAAAAACATTGCCAAATATCAAATTTCATAGTATTCCGATCATCCGTATAGAAGTTATAACAGCTTTAATTTTACGTAGTTGAGGGTGATTTGTGTGGGAGGTACTAGGTACTAGGGGCATGGCAAAACCCATCATATTTAGTACACTTAAAGTGCTTATAAAAGCTTTATCAAATACCAAAATATGAGTGATTCCGAATATCGGTGTGGCAGTTACAGAGGTTTTAATTAAATATAGGTATGTGGTCCATTTGTGTGGGAGATACCAGAAGGTGTGTGGCAATTTCGCCCATCTTCGAATTTAAACTAAGTTTGAGAAAAATATTACCATGTGCAAAGCTTGAATTGATTCCTTAACTCCTTTCGAGAGTGTACATGACACCAGCCAGACAGACGGACGGACGGACATGGTTCAAACATCTTAAAAAGTCGTGAAACGGATTTGGTCCAAAGATACTTAGGGTCTTAAGTCACTCCTTCAATGTGTTACACTTTTTTTCTGTCCCAAATGATATATTTATTATTACTCTCCTACTCTGTAGAGTGGGGGTATAAAAATTGAAAAATTTTGAACATTTTTTAACTTCTTGGAAATATTTATGTTTTTATTGCCCACTGTACTTCAACGATTCCAACTACGTTTGGAATAATTGCAAACACATAGTTGTGTGGAAAATTGTTATTCCAAAAAAAATATTTTTCTTTAATTTAATATAAAAATCGTTCGGCCAAAAGAAATCTGAAATTCTGTTCGCTCTGCTTGTCGGATATTTTTATCTTTTGAATTTCACAACCTTCGCATGGTTCCACATTTTCGTTTTTAATATTCATGTTTGATAAAATATTACATATCTTTGCTTTTTACACGCGTGCCACGCCCGCCCCATCCCCTTGCGGCAGACGAACGCCGCTGATAACGAACTTTTATTGTAGTTGTTGATATTCTGTTTTTTTTTTTGGTTTGCCATTAAGCGTTTATTTACTAAACGCTGTACTTTTATTTGCTCGGTTTGTGGAGCGAATAACGATAAACAGGTTCAGTGTTAAGGCTGAGTTGTCGTCGTAAAAAGAATAACGCCACGCCATTGCGTTGGGATTATGAGTCCAAGAACACGTGAAGCCAGGCAATGAGTCATTACGACAAGGAAAATATGAAATAAGCCAGAATTTTCCATTAAAAAATTTCCTTCCTGGAAAGTTTTCTTAGACTAAAGATCACACAGGGGGAAGAGTTGCCAGAGACAAGTGGAATTGTTTCCACTTTTCAATTTGTGACTTTTGTACCCAAAAGTGCTAGCCTTTATGACCCTTTATTTGCAATTGAGCTTTGTTTGATTTCCGAAATCCTTTTTTATCACACCTACCCTCTATCAATGGAATATTACTTTTATTTTCACAGTTCTTTACTGCACTTTGTGATTTTTTATATAGCCCCAACTCCCTCCATTGGCATTAATGGTTGTCATTAATTAATAAAAACAAAAGCACAAAACGAGACTTACGCTTTCGGAAATAAAGTGTTATCACGCTTATCACGTCTAGCACAACGAACATTTTAATCTTTTTTCGCAGCCAGTAAAATAGGGTGAGCTTTAGAGTTTCAGCGAGAATGAAATATGATCTAGGTAGAATACATTTTAAGTAGTTTTTAAGTTCAACCCTTCATAAAATATAATCCAAATAAACAATATCCAAACGATAAACAATTGATATGGGGTATTCCACGTAAGGTGAATAAATTAAGACATAAAATTAGTGTTCATTTTAATGCTGCGTTTGTTTAAATAATTATAAACGAAATTAAAGGAAACAAGTAAGCAAACTTCAGTCGGCTAAACCGACTTATATATATCCTCACTCTCAGAGAAAATATATACGTAAGTTATAAAGAATTAAATTTATCGTCGGGCAGGATAATTTGTGTGAAAGGTGCTACGAGGTTCGTGTCACATGATTCCACCTTCCACATTTATAAAACAATTGTAAAAACATGATCAAATATCAAGTCATAGTGGATCCCATGCACCGGTATAGAAGTTATGAATGATTTAATATTACCTAGGATAGCGACAATTGTGTGGGAGGTACACGAAGGGGCGTGGCTAAAGCGTAAATATTTTTTTGGTTTCAAGTGTTTAAAAAATAATTTTTAAATATCAAATTGCAAATGATGTTGGCTACCCGTATGGATGTTATATCGGTTTTATTGTTACCAAATTGTATGCCACTTTGTGTGGGAGGTACCAGAAGGGGAGTGGCAGTTTCGCCCATATTCCATGCGACTGTAACCACTAAAAAAGCATTGCTAAATATCAAATTTCTCAGTATTCCGATCATCAGTATAGAAGTTATAACATCATTAATTTTCGTTGTTTTTCGAGATTTGTGTGGGAGGTACTGGAAGGGGCATTATCAAATACCAAAATATAGCTGATTCCGATTATCCATGTGGAAGTTATATGAGTTTTAAATTAACCACCTCAATGACCAAACGGCTGGGACAGAGTCTTGAAATTTGGTACCAAAAATCCTCTTATAGCTTCAACGCACCCTAGAAAATATTTTCTAAAATTCGTACTTTTTGGGAGTGAAATCGGGTAATAAGGGATAAAAATAGTACCAATAAAGTGAATGGAGCTGAAACCATGAAATTCGGAAACCATGTGTACATCCCTCAAAATGTTTAGAATAGCAAAATGAAGGAATTTTTCGAAATTTTTACTTTTAAAGGGAAAAGGGGTTAAAAAGGTACCAACAACACGGATGACGCTACAATAATAAAATTCGGTATGTATATTTGTTTTACAGCTCAAATCACTGATAAGAAGACATTTTTCGAAATTTGTAATTTTAAGGGATTAACTGGAATACAAATTGTACCACAGCCCAGACCAAACAACTGGGCCTAGAATCATGAAATTCGGAACGGGCATAACTTTTACAGCACGAATGCGACTATTTTCAAAATTCGTACCTTTTGTGAGTGAAATTGGGTAGAAAGGGATACAAAATGGTACCAATCAAAGAGTTGGTGCTGGAAATGCTTACAAACGCAAATTGAAGGAATTTTTCGAAATTCGTACTTTTAAAGGGTAAACGAGAAAAGCGGGATAAAAATGTGCCAACAACATGGATGACGCTAGAATAATAAAATTCGCTGCGTATATTCGTCTTACAGTGTAGATGAGTAATAACAAGGAATTTTCCGATATTTGTACTTTTAAGGGATTAAATGGGTTAAAATTGTACCACCGCCAAATTGTACTAAAAGACTGAGCCTAGAATCTTGAAATTTGGAACGCATATTACTCTTATAACGCGATTACGGCCACGAAAATATTCTTCATAAATTTAAACTTTTAGTTGTGAAATTGGGTAAAAACGGATAACAGCGGTACCAATCATGAAATTCGGTTTGTACATGCATAGAAACACAAAATTAATATATTTTTCGAAATTCGTACCTCAATGGTGCCAACAACACGGCTGAAACTAGAATCGTGAAAATCGGTGTGTATATTCCTCTGACAGTGTAGACGCAAAACATTAACTGATTTTCAATATTTACACTTTTAAGTTGAACTTGGAAAAAAAAAAAATTAAAATGGATACTGAAATACAATTGGATTGTATCAAATTTGTACTTTAAACGGGGAAACGGTTCAAAAGTGGTGCAAATTGTACCAACCAAATTTGGGATAGAATATGAAAAGAAATTCGGTGTGTACATTTCTCCTAGAACATAAAGAAATTTTCCGAAAATTTGTATGTTTAAGGCCACAAGCGGCACAGAAAGAGTTCCGTGTGAACATTACAGTCATTATCTCCGGCAAAATAAAAGATAGATACAAAATGTTTGTTCCATTTAAAAGTTCAGATTTCACGTCACGCACCGGAATAGAAGTTATGGTTTTAATGTTCACTTGGATAGGGACTACAAAGGACGCGGATTATATAAACATTTTAAAATCTCGAATTGCAACTAATTTCAACCACACGTATAGAATATCAGTTTTATTTTGACCAAAGTTTATGCCAATTTGCGTGGAAAGTATAGAAGTTATATTAGGTTTTATTTTACATACCGGTCGTTTGATTTGTTACGGACTATAAGTGTGTGGGTACCATTTCCGAATTTAAACTAAGTTTCGGAAAATAGTAATATGTGTAGAGTTTGAAAAAATTCCTTAATTCCCTTCCAGAGTTATCGTGTATACCAGCGAATCAGACGGACTTGAAAGGGACTTGGGACATACTTATGGTTTTAAATCTCTCCTTCAATGCGTTACACTTTTTTCTATCCCTAATTATATATACGCTCCTACTCTGCAGTGAGGGTATAATTTTCTACTTTATATGATTTTTTTGTAGAAAACTTGTTTCCATTTTGTGCATATAAATTAAACTATTGACTACGTATAAATGGATTGGATTTTTGGATGGATGACTTTTTTAATTTGTAAAAGGTGTTTAAATCGTAGCGAAAAGTTAGTGTAAATATACCTCTCAATAAGTAGCGATTCTTCAAAAGTTGTGAGCGTTTACAAACGATTTACGCTGAAAACCTTACTCTAAGGCAAAATATTAAAAAACAGTTTGAATCTCGATACAAAATACAGTCAATACCATACAATTTTTCCGCGTACGGAGTATCGGGTAGTTGCTAGTAACATCATATGGAGATATAAACGCGAATTAGTATCTGGATTAAACTTTAGAACCATTTAGAAATGTTACAACATATGAATCATTCCTTGTCAAGCGGTACGAGTTTTCACCTCGACAGCTGGGATTGTCTTGAAAGTTTGTATATGTATATCGTATACGCTTAACATGGAATGACTCATATTTTCAGATGTCTAATTGCGCTATGAAACTAAAATTTTGCCGAAGGTCTGTGTATACAATTTTCTGATGTATTTTTGCTTTCTAAACTCGAAAATATATATTTTTTAAATTTGTTTTTTTTTTAATTCTTTACTAAAATTCATGCGATTCATGGATTAAAATAAAAAAATAAAAATAAATTTGTAGTGTTTGTAGCCTTTAATTGATCGTTTAAGAGTGTTTGATCGGATTTATATTTTCAAAATTTAGTAATTTTTTAAACAAAATTTATCAATAAACAATTTTTGTGTAGATTTTATGAAAAAAAAAACATTTCAGGTCTCGAACACAAAAATTTTATTTTTTGTTGCATATTGTTATCAGCTCGCCAATATGTTTTTAATAGTATTTGCATAACAAATCATTGTGAATATTTATAATAAATATATTTCCCTGTCATGTTATCTGTTATCCCCCGGAATTTTCAGAGCCTATAAAAAAATTCTCTACACCTTGAGACTATATTATATATTGTCATGGCCTTGCTGCTTGCCCCATAAAGTCGTTAACCCACATGATTGAGACTTTATTAAATAATCAGTAAATTATTTCTCAAATTAGATACAAACTCCAGCAAACATGCAAACTTGGTAACGGCCCAAAATGCCATAACAAAGAAGATACTATGAACACCACCAGCCAGCCACTGCCATAAAATAATACAGACAACTATTTTTTTATGAAATTTTCGTTCTATTGCCATAAATTATTACGATTTTAACCCGGATTTGCCACACATTCACAAAAAAGAAAACAAACCTACGCATACACTCCAAAACGAAATGCCAAATAAAATAGAAGCCAACTGCAGGCAGACTAAACAAAACGATATGTTATCTTCTACCAAAAATGGAACAGTTTTAGTAAAAATAACAATAACGAAATAATATTTACCACAACACCCCCCCCCCCCTTTCCCAAAGTTGATAAAGACGGGCAGACAGACACCATGGAATCAGAGGAATTTCGTTAAATTTTATTTCATACAACCAAAAAAAATGAGGAAGAAATAGCCCCAGATTTAGGTGTATCTTGTTACCAATAAAAAAGATTGGCGGAAAAGAATCTTCGTAGAAAACGGGAAAACAAATACCAGTCAGTTTATGAAAAGAAAGAAGCCGCTTCTCGAAATTTTGTTTTCAGCTCTGCTGCCATTTAACAACGAAATACGAGTCTACACTTTATTCTATTTACTTAGATATTAGATAACACAATTTAATTGCATTTCATTTAAAAATAGCCTGCCTGATACAACAAAGACAACAAACACCGAGTATGGGGGGGAGTGTGGGCGCGAAGTTCCCCCGATGTCGTCTAACGTGAGGGTGATGGAATAAAAACAGAAGTCACAGAGGTTTTAAACATTTTTATTTGGCAAATATTAACGAGCAGATAACTAGTAGACATGATTGCAACTTAATTGCTGTGTTGATAGAGTCCACTTTGTTGTAAGATGGTTTTATTGTTGTTTTCAATGTTGTGACATAATCAAGATGCTAACACGTAGTTTCAGTTAAGCTTTTCGCGACTATCAGCCACCAGATGTCGCGACACCAATATGTAGTGGAAGTTACATTTTGCAAGTATTACAGAGCAGATAACTAAACATGTTTATAGACATGTTTTTTTGCGATGGCTATAGAAAAATTTGTTGTAAAATAGACCTACTTTTGTTCTTAATATGACAGCATTTCAATGTTGTGAGATAACGAAGATGATAGCATGAATTCGGTCCCACAGCCGCTGTTAGTATTTAGAGTAGAAGTTCGGCTTTTCGCCACTACCCTCCGTCAGATGTCGTAACATTTATGTCACGAGACCATTTCAATGGGTAGCAAATATCACAAAGTTTTTAAACATTTTATTTAGCAAATATTAACGAGCAGATATCTATGCATATATCTTTATTGCGGTGGTCACTTTGTTGTAAAACGAACATACAGTTGTTCTTGTTATACTAACACTATGGATAACCAGTAAGGAAAGGCTAATGTCGGGCGGTGCCGACTCTATGATACACTCCACTTTCAATCCGAATACAACTCAATTCGGTGAAAAGGTGAAAACGCGAAGGTTTTTGTATCCTGTAAATGTATATGTGTGACAAAAAATTGTATATCGGAAAGGACATTTGTATGAGGATATATTGAAACCTGGAACGAAATATAAAATGTATAGTTTGGCCAAAATCGGTTAAACTTATGGGAGCAACATTTGAATTTGGGCTATATTTAAATCTGAACCGATCTTACCCACTTCCACCATAGTTTTGTTTAGTTAGATTATAAGATGTTGTGCGAAATTTAAAGAAAATCGAGCACAATATGTGGCTTTTAAAGCGGTAAAAGTCAAATCGGGAGCGACATTTGTATGGGGGCTATATCTAATCTGAACCGATCTTACCCAATTTCTGCATCGTGTTTCTAGTTGGATTATAAGATGTTGTCCCAAATTTAAAGAAAATCGGGAGCGACATTTGTATGGGGCCTATATCTAAATCTGAACCGATCTAGCCCGCTTTAGCCACAGGCGTTTCTAGTTAGATTATAAGATGTTGTGCCAAATTTAAAGAAAATCGATTAGAATATCTGGCATTTAAAGTGGAAAAAGTCAAATCGGGAGCGACATTTATATTGGGGTTATATCTAAATCTGAACCGATTTGACCTATTTTCACCATAGATGTTCTTAGTTTAAATATAAGATATTTTGCCAAATCTGAAGACAATCTGATACAATATGTGGTTTCTAGAGCGGAAAAAGTCAAATCGGGAGCGAAATTTGTATGGGAGCTATATATAAATCTGAACCGATCTGACCGATATTCACCATGGGTGTTTCTAGTGGACATATTAGATGTTTTACCAAATCTGAAGACAATCTGATACATTATGTGGTCTCTAGAGCGGAAAAAGTCAAATCGGGGGAGAAATTTGTATGGGAGCTATATATAAATCTGAACCGATCTAACACATTTTTACCACAGGTGTTTCTAGTTACAATATAAGATGTTTTGCCAATTTTAAAGAAAATCTGTTGTAATATGTGGTATCTAGAGTGAAAAGAGTCAAATCGGGAGTGAAATTCGTATGGGGGCTATATCTAAATCTGAACCGATTTTCTTCAAATTAAATAGCGTTCGTCCTTATTCCAAAAAACATCGTTGTGCAAAGTTTCATTTGGTTCTGTCTACAATTGCGACCTGTATCGTGAATACAAGAATAGATGGACGGACGGACAGACAGACAGACAGACAGACAGACGGACATTGCTAAATCGACTCAGAAAGTGATTCTAAGACAATCGGTATAATTAACAATGGGTCTATCTCGTTTCCTTTTGGGTGTTACAAACAAATGCACAAAGACATAATACTCTCGTGGAGTGTATAAAAATAAATTTTTGTGTTCGAGACCTAAAAACATATTTTTTGGTGTTTGGAAATTCGGTTAAAAGTAATTCTGATGAAGTAAATGTTTCACTTTCACATAGAACCAGACGAGTAGTATCCCAAAAATAGTACGAAAAAATCATAAAAAAATAAAAAGGATTTTCATTATAACGCAGCAAAAAATGCATATAAGTAGAAGATTTGTGAATAAGTGTAGAAGTTATCAATTAAAAAAATACGAGTTTTTTTATGAATAGCTGGGGTTTTTATTTTGTAATAGCTGCGGTTTTTTGCGGAGTAAACATATTAAAAAATAAAATAAAATATTTTTTAATATATATATATAAACACGCGGGACCGTCAACCAACTATTTAGTAGGACAAAATCAAAAATCAAGAAAGAGGAGATAAATGCAATGGTGACAAGTCCGACATATGCCAGAAGGTATATGTCGCCACTACGAAAAATAAATTGAAACCCAGACTTTCAACACATAAAACCGAACACAAATCTCTTGACAAACCCATTGAGCAAAAAACTGCCCTTGCAGCCCACTGTACCTTGACGGGACATAAACCAAACTTTAATGACGTCGAAATATTAGCGGAAGAGAATAATTATACAAGGAGATACACATTGGAAATGCTAAATATAATTGACGTCTCCCCTGGAAAAAGGATTAATTATAAGAGAGACACAGGCGGTTGCGCTCAAATATATAGGAACACGGTGGAAAAACATAGACGACAAATTAGACAGTAGTTGACAAAAGCGTGCAGAGAGTGGCAGGGTAATTTTCTATTGTGAAAAACTTTTTTTAAAAATGTAAATATAAATATTGTGATATTTTTTGATTGTTAATGCTTGTAACTTGTAATTGAATAATTTGTGTTTTTTTTGTACTAGACCCCTGAAGATGACCAACGGAGTTGGTCAAAATATTGGGAAATAAAAAACAAGGAAATAATAAAACAGTAATTTTTGTTTTATTATTTAAAAAAACTTACCTCAAGCCGAAAAAAAAGATAAAACGCAAATAAAATATTTTTTAATTTTTTTTATGTTTTTGCAGATTGTTCCTAAACTATTGCTTATATGTGAAAGCTAAATGCAAAACATTTGTAGCCATCATAAGTACCTTTAAGTGAACATAAAAGCGATGGTTAAATGACTTATATTTCCAAAATAATAGCATACATATTAAAGGTACTTCGGTGAAAATTGGAATGTTAGAAAATAAATTTAAAACAAGTATCGACGGCGTTAAGTTCGGCCGGGCCGAACTTTATATATCCTCCACCATGGATTGCATTCCACAGATGCTGTCGATTTTCGTAGAAGTGCAGTAAAATTACAGGAAAATATATATTTTTTAATATAGCCAAACTAAAAGATATACAAATATTGAAAAAATTATTTTATAAATACATATAATATTTTTATTATTTCAAGCCACTCTTATAAGACAAGGCTACGTTTACACTATATAAAGGGTGATTTTTTAAAAGCTATAGGAAAGTTTTTCAAAAAAAAACACATACAATTCAGAAAAATGCATGAAATCTTTATTTGAATCGATAGTACGGTCCATATAATTTAATGTTTGAAGATTATTTCATGGAAATGTTGACTTTGACTGCGCCCCAAATGGTCCATCCGCTTAGTCAAATTTTGGCATTTCCACTTTTTTGAGTAACAGAGGCCCAATTGCTGCGAACGGTGACGAATCGATAATTGATGACCGATATTTTCTTCAGTTCGCACTCTACGTAAGCGTGTTGGTGTTTTAATGTCCAACAATGTAAATTTGGTGCGAAATTTAGTCACAATAGCCCGAATAGCCGCTTCAGTGGATCGATTAAACTGACCATAAAATGGAAGCACGCGATGAACTTTCTTAATAGAGCACGCATTTTGATAATAAAATTCAATAATTTGCAAGCGTTGTTCGTTTGTAAGACGATCCATGGTTAAATTATAGATCAAACTGAAGATGTTTGACAGTGAAACAAAACACGAAACGTGCGTCAGCTGTTTAAACCAGTGTTGCCAAAAGATAATAGCTAAAAAATCACCCTTTATATCGAAATAATACTTCAAGTCAATTCAAAAAATAAATGTACTTATACTTATATTTTCAAAAAAGCTTAAATACCATAAATATTGGTAGGTAGTGGGTGCTTCAGTTGGTTGTATTTCCATTCTCTTATAATTCCAAAAGTACAAATTTTGAAAATCACATACATATTGCAAAAAAACTTAACTTCATGATTCAACCAATTTTTGCCGTAAAAATATGAATTTGAAAAAATCTTTGTATTTTCCGTGCCTATGCAGTCAGAGGAATGTATACACCGAATTCCATGATTCAATCTGCGGCTATTAGGTTGGTACCATTTTTATCCCCTTTTCCCATTTTACCCCCTCAAGAGTACGACTATCTAAAATTTCTTTATTTTACGTGTTTACGCAATTAGAGGGATATATACACCAAATTTCATAATCGTACTCGTTTAGTTGGTACTATTTTTATGCCCTGTACCCATTGTATCCCTTGAAAGTATGAATTTTGAAAAAAAAACTTTTATTTCGTGTCTACTCAGTCAGAGGAATGTATATTTCGAATTTCATGACTCTAGCTGCGGTCATTTGGTTGGTACTATTTTTATCCCCTTTTCCCCTTTGAACCCCAAAAAGTACGAATTTCGAAAAATCCCTTTACTTTACGTGTATACGCAATCAAAGGAATGTATACACCGAATTCCATGATTCTAGGTGCAGCAGTTTTGCTGGTACCATATTTATCCCTCTATTCCCATTTTATCCCTTAAAAGTACGAATTTGGAAAAAATAATTTCATATTACGTATCTATTCAATTAGATGAATGTACACAGCGAATTTCGTTTTTCTAGCTGTTGTTGTTTCATATGTACCATTTTTACCCCTTTTTTGCCCTATTTCCCCCTGAATAAAAATCGTTTAACAGTGCACGTTTTTGTTATCGGGGGAATGCGAACAACCAATATCAAGTAAGTACTAGCAGGCATATTGAAAAAATATCCTTAAATACTCTAAAATATTACGGGTTATTATGGTTTTTTTCAGTCATTGTGAGGGAAAAAATTTCCCTTTGTGCCAATTTCGTCCAGTTTCAATCCCAACCGATGTACGACTATAAGACGCATTTATGGAAAACTTGAACGTTCTAGCTCATTTCGTTTAGATGCTAGCGTGCTTTCAACAGACGGACGGGCATGGCTAGATCGTTTTAGAATTTTATGATGATAAAGAATATATATACTTTATAGGGTCTCAGGTCGATATTTCAAGGTGTTGATATTTCAAACGGAATGACAAAGTAAGTATACCCCCAGTGGAGGGTATAAAAAGGAATCCATAAAAATTTGTTAATATCGTTTTCGAGTTTAGAGAGTTAAAGTACATCAGGAAATGTTGTTGCCCTTCTCAAATTTTTTCTGGCATATTATAATGAGGATGATAGCTCGAAGCATTTCCCCACTATCAACCGCCAGATGTCGTGAAATGTATGTATGTTACGAGAGCAGCTCAATAGTTTGCCGATCTCATAGATATGGAAGCACACACGACTGATACAAATACCATCTCTTAGTGGACCACACATTGTCCGATCGATATGCCATTTAGAGTTGGCTTAGTGTTTTACACCGTCCGACAGTCCATATAACACTTGAACCGGTTGTTAAATGTTTGAACCTATAGGCAAAATGGAGTTAGTCGGCGTTTTCAGTTCTTCATGCCTTCATCCAGTTGCCTTTTAAAAGCACTACAGTGTTTCAAAGGATACAAATACTATCTGCATTAGTTCAGCTTTAGCATCAATTTCAAGTTTTCACTTTGAAAAAGTAAAATATTAAAATATATAATAAAATAAATAAAGTAAGAGAATCTTAGAGTGGTTGTTAGTACTAAACTAATACACGACATTTTAAGTATTTTTAGTTTTTCCTCTTTAATTTGGCACTTACACCGCTATCAGAGGTTGCGAATAAGTAATTAACATAGTTTTTTAAATTTTTTTTTTTTGGAACTTTGATTCCATTCAGACGTAGGTAATCCGGTAGAAGGGTAACGACTTCTTTTAAATATTCTTTTATTTGCGGCAAATACTCCCAATTTTTTCTTTTGCTATTTTCTTGAAATCTAAGAGATTTTGGCGATATCGTGAAAAAATATTGTTGTGGATGCTTTTAAAATTCATAAATGTTCAAATAGTTGAAAACTTAATTATTTTATAGGTTATTTAGTAGCCATGTATCGTCTTGAAATTTCGTTTAGTTCATGGAATACAAGTTCTACTGAAGTATTCTTTTGTATTGAAAAAATTAATTTCCATTTGCTCTTCAAACAGTCGTTTTTTTATGATGTCCTTAATTCATTGGAATTCACTAATATTGATACACTCGGGTCTCAGTTAATCATTGTCAAAAGTAAATTCTACAAACATCATTCCAAATATCATACCAAAATTTCCAATCAGTCGATAAGTTTATAGGAATAATTTCCCGGGATATTTGGAATGATTTGTTAACCCTTTCATGCCCAATGTTGCCTATAGGCAACATTTCGAGTTAGTCCTATAAAATCTTTAAAATCATATATTTTGCTGAATTAATAAATTTTATTTTTGTGTACATAGGTAACACAGATTAATCAAAAGAGAACCAACAAATTTGGTAACTTGGGTCTGCGTAGGTAGACAAAAACAAAAGTCTGTTTAGATTTTTTTCTTATTTTTATAGAATTTCTTTGAGTACAAGAAAAACTTTATTTTTCATTCGAAGTGATGCATAATAATAATTTTTAAAATGAAGAAAAAAATTCAAAATATGATTTTTATTTAACCGATATCTACAGTATAATGATTTTAAGAAAAATTCTGTAACTCATGTCCTGTATGAATTAGAACCCCAAAACTCTATATAAAAAAATCATATTTAGATCCATACATCATCAAAAAGCATATAAAATTTTATCTGTTTATTAAGTAGAAAATTCGGGCATGAGAGAGTTAATTAATTAACAAAAAAAAGGTAAGCCAATGATTTGTTGCAAATATTGAGCTGATATATAGGTTGGGACATTTAAAACTTTAAATTAGAATCGCCTATAATTACAGATTATTTTTTCAAATTTCTGCTTTTATTGGAAAGGTTGAACTAATGGAACACATTCATATGACCGATCAACCCAATTTTTCAGTATAGCCCAAAATCCACACCAAACAGTTGTGGATTCATTGGCCTCTCAATAGTCACGTGTGTGTTCTCTGAATCCCATGTGCCGCAAATTTGCTTATTGACATAGCCACCGAGATGAAAATGTGCTTCATGAAGGCTGAACTAAAGACCGATCTCTTTTCGAAAATTTTCCACGTAAATTTCTTATAGTTTACGTTAAAGACTCACTACTTTGGAAGTAAGTTTTTAATATTTCCCACTATTGTCCAAGCGTATAGCGCCCCATTTTGCAAATGTCACATAAAACTAAAAAATAATGTTATTCTACCTTTCAAAGTCAAAGTTATCGGTAGTTCAAATTTAAGAACTCGACGACTAAAAATACAAGGAGAAGATACGAGGATACGAAATCATAAAAAACAAAATTTTGCATATGGGCGTTAGGCGTGGAACTATAAATTTTAATTTAATTGTGGGCTCAATTGAAATCACTGGTAATAATGTGTATTAATGTATATATTAAAATACGGAATATAAGACGATTTTCAATTTAAAATTACACCCTAAATAGGTGTGGTTGGGGGCGGATTTAAACATCAACTAGGTTTATGATCTACTTTGACAATATAAGGGATGTATGCGAAATTTTAGGGTCACAGTTCTATTCCTTCTAATTTTTGCCGCAGCTAAAATGAAAATATTCCACCGTGGGCCGCAAAAAAGAGATCAATTTTTTATTTATTTTTTCAAAGTATTGATTATTTTAGAAAGGGAAGAGCGGCGAAATTTTTTAAATATAAATATTAACAAATATTTATATATACTTCCTGCGGATTTTTCCATAAACGAAAACTCCACCACAGAGGAATATTCCGTGACAAAAATAGCACCTCTGGTTAGCACACTCTCATACATGTGTAAAGATTACACCTACACCTACATTTTTGGCAATTTTATTGTATTATCAATTATAAAAAGCGAGCGATTTGACACAGATTTGAATTTAGGCTTTTAAACCCCCGACAATAAAGCGAATATCTCAGGTTTCTATGTTAAATTTAGACGCTAATAAATATTTTTGTGGAACAAAAATTCGATGCCATAAAAATTCTTCAATAAATTAATTTTCAAATTTATATGGCAAAGTAACTGCGCAAAACCGAACTTTAACAGTTGGAATTAATGTAATTTACTAAAAAATAAGCTCTAAGCTCTTTTGAAGCATCATTACGAGTGCGTGATTTTTTTGCGCCTTAGCCCTGAAAACACAAATTAATATAAAAGTAATTTTTTGCTCTCATTTTTTGTTTTGTGACATCCATCCGATTCATTAACATTTTTTTTTGATTTTTTCGTTGGCATCGCATTAAATTCGCCAAATGGTATGAAATTCCCAGACGATAGCCCGATATCAATTGATTGCAAAATAAGGCGAAATTGCGTTTATTCTGTACTAATTGTCCGTGTGGCTTAGTCACTTTGATACATACGTTCATAATCATAAATCATTCGTAATCTAATTAATCATTATACATACGAATATTGGCTTCATTATTAGAATTTGGTGTCGAATATCCCCGGCTGTTGGGGTGGAGGGTTTAACAATCAGCGAACGCGGTAAACAATGGATAAACACGTGTCGTCACCAGAAGTATTCTAAATATAATTGAATAAAGTCAGACAGACCAAGTGGCTAATGAATACAGGAATGAGTAAAGTCAAGACAAACAATGCACATCAGCGAGACATTTAGAAAAAATCGAATTTTTTAATAATTTTTATTGGTAATTTAATTTATGTAGAAATTCCGTTGATAAAAAATTCAAGTGTAATTTCTTGAAACTGAAGTCTCAGCACCGCACTTGTCAAGTGTTTGCTGAGGCACTTTAAATTAAATGATTTGTTGTTGATGGGTCGGTCTACTTAATTTACAAACACACAGACAGACACTCAATTGAATTACTGTCACTATTTATAATTTTTATCTTAGAGAATAGACCGGCATCGAGAACCACAAGAATAATCAAATCGTAAATATAAACAAAGGAAAAAGTTAAATAATTTTGGTTTGCGCCATTTACAAATAAGTCAGATGTCATGCAAAACAAACAATTCCTCTAGAACAGTGGGACAAGAAATATTGAAAAAGTCAAATTTTCAATAATTAGATTTTTTAATAATACAATCATTCAATTCATTCAATTCATTCAATTCATTCAATTCATTCAATTCATTCAATTCATTCAATTCATTCAATTCATTCAATTCATTCAATTCATTCAATTCATTCAATTCATTCAATTCATTCAATTCATTCAATTCATTCAATTCATTCAATTCATTCAATTCATTCAATTCATTCAATTCATTCAATTCATTCAATTCATTCAATTCATTCAATTCATTCAATTCATTCAATTCATTCAATTCATTCAATTCATTCAATTCATTCAATTCATTCAATTCATTCAATTCATTCAATTCATTCAATTCATTCAATTCATTCAATTCATTCAATTCATTCAATTCATTCAATTCATTCAATTCATTCAATTCATTCAATTCATTCAATTCATTCAATTCATTCAATTCATTCAATTCATTCAATTCATTCAATTCATTCAATTCATTCAATTCATTCAATTCATTCAATTCATTCAATTCATTCAATTCATTCAATTCATTCAATTCATTCAATTCATTCAATTCATTCAATTCATTCAATTCATTCAATTCATTCAATTCATTCAATTCATTCAATTCATTCAATTCATTCAATTCATTCAATTCATTCAATTCATTCAATTCATTCAATTCATTCAATTCATTCAATTCATTCAATTCATTCAATTCATTCAATTCATTCAATTCATTCAATTCATTCAATTCATTCAATTCATTCAATTCATTCAATTCATTCAATTCATTCAATTCATTCAATTCATTCAATTCATTCAATTCATTCAATTCATTCAATTCATTCAATTCATTCAATTCATTCAATTCATTCAATTCATTCAATTCATTCAATTCATTCAATTCATTCAATTCATTCAATTCATTCAATTCATTCAATTCATTCAATTCATTCAATTCATTCAATTCATTCAATTCATTCAATTCATTCAATTCATTCAATTCATTCAATTCATTCAATTCATTCAATTCATTCAATTCATTCAATTCATTCAATTCATTCAATTCATTCAATTCATTCAATTCATTCAATTCATTCAATTCATTCAATTCATTCAATTCATTCAATTCATTCAATTCATTCAATTCATTCAATTCATTCAATTCATTCAATTCATTCAATTCATTCAATTCATTCAATTCATTCAATTCATTCAATTCATTCAATTCATTCAATTCATTCAATTCATTCAATTCATTCAATTCATTCAATTCATTCAATTCATTCAATTCATTCAATTCATTCAATTCATTCAATTCATTCAATTCATTCAATTCATTCAATTCATTCAATTCATTCAATTCATTCAATTCATTCAATTCATTCAATTCATTCAATTCATTCAATTCATTCAATTCATTCAATTCATTCAATTCATTCAATTCATTCAATTCATTCAATTCATTCAATTCATTCAATTCATTCAATTCATTCAATTCATTCAATTCATTCAATTCATTCAATTCATTCAATTCATTCAATTCATTCAATTCATTCAATTCATTCAATTCATTCAATTCATTCAATTCATTCAATTCATTCAATTCATTCAATTCATTCAATTCATTCAATTCATTCAATTCATTCAATTCATTCAATTCATTCAATTCATTCAATTCATTCAATTCATTCAATTCATTCAATTCATTCAATTCATTCAATTCATTCAATTCATTCAATTCATTCAATTCATTCAATTCATTCAATTCATTCAATTCATTCAATTCATTCAATTCATTCAATTCATTCAATTCATTCAATTCATTCAATTCATTCAATTCATTCAATTCATTCAATTCATTCAATTCATTCAATTCATTCAATTCATTCAATTCATTCAATTCATTCAATTCATTCAATTCATTCAATTCATTCAATTCATTCAATTCATTCAATTCATTCAATTCATTCAATTCATTCAATTCATTCAATTCATTCAATTCATTCAATTCATTCAATTCATTCAATTCATTCAATTCATTCAATTCATTCAATTCATTCAATTCATTCAATTCATTCAATTCATTCAATTCATTCAATTCATTCAATTCATTCAATTCATTCAATTCATTCAATTCATTCAATTCATTCAATTCATTCAATTCATTCAATTCATTCAATTCATTCAATTCATTCAATTCATTCAATTCATTCAATTCATTCAATTCATTCAATTCATTCAATTCATTCAATTCATTCAATTCATTCAATTCATTCAATTCATTCAATTCATTCAATTCATTCAATTCATTCAATTCATTCAATTCATTCAATTCATTCAATTCATTCAATTCATTCAATTCATTCAATTCATTCAATTCATTCAATTCATTCAATTCATTCAATTCATTCAATTCATTCAATTCATTCAATTCATTCAATTCATTCAATTCATTCAATTCATTCAATTCATTCAATTCATTCAATTCATTCAATTCATTCAATTCATTCAATTCATTCAATTCATTCAATTCATTCAATTCATTCAATTCATTCAATTCATTCAATTCATTCAATTCATTCAATTCATTCAATTCATTCAATTCATTCAATTCATTCAATTCATTCAATTCATTCAATTCATTCAATTCATTCAATTCATTCAATTCATTCAATTCATTCAATTCATTCAATTCATTCAATTCATTCAATTCATTCAATTCATTCAATTCATTCAATTCATTCAATTCATTCAATTCATTCAATTCATTCAATTCATTCAATTCATTCAATTCATTCAATTCATTCAATTCATTCAATTCATTCAATTCATTCAATTCATTCAATTCATTCAATTCATTCAATTCCTTCATTTAAATTATTCAATTACACATTCTTTTCCAATTCTTTCTGATTTCTGAAACTGTTCATTTTTTATTTACTGATATTTTGTTTTTTTCTGTTCCACTGTGGCTAAGTTTAGCGCCAAACAATTGACGCCTATTGATGACTGACACGAACAACAGGAGACATTGTCTGTATGTATGGGTGTGTATTTTCGCTTTTTGTATTTCATTTGTTTTTCTAAACTTTTCGAAAGACTAACCACTACATACTAAGCTAAATCTTATCGCTCTAGCTAGATGCTAGATATGTGACAACAAATACGCCGTGCATTTAAGCAAATTCAGAGGCAAGATTATTTTGAGAAAACGAGAAGATAAACACAATGACGTTATTGTCACAGTTAACGAAAAAGAACAAAAACAGAAACAAAAACAAAACACGAGCAAATGAAAAAAACTAAAACTAATTATTTGACAGAATTAAATCACAAACCAACGTAATGCGAATAAACAAGTGGAAGTTTGTGAGGCAATAATGAACGAATTAATTAGACCCTACTTATTAGGGAAGGCATATTGAATTTACATTTATTAATGAAATAGTGTCAAAATAGACATGAATTATTTTTTAATTTATAGAGAATAATTAATGATTTTAATACTGATCTTGGTGTACAAATTTCAAGTACCCACTGTAGGGCACATTTCAATTAAATCGCCTCAATCAACAGCTAACAAACTTCTGCGACTCATGAACACGAACCATTCTTAATCGACATCTAAATAGTTGCGGCGTCATTTGAGAATGAATTTCCTTTTAAAAATAAATCACGCAACTACTTGAGAGTTTGCGCTAGTGTATTGCTCCAAATAGAATAATACCCTATTTACTCAGATATCATCATTATCCCCCCACTATCACCTCTTGCCAATACTTTTCTGTTTTCTTTTATAAATATGGGACACCCACACCCACATGTCACAACTCACACACAGCCACAGACACTGAACAATGGCCCACAAATGGTGAAAGAGATTAAGTGAAATAAATGTCATGGCAAAAGAAAGAATAACAAAAACTCGCTCAACACAAAGAAAAATTCATTTCATTATTAGAAATTAAATGAATTTAAGCTGAAGAAATGAACAGGCAGGCCAGGGAGGCCAGACCAGGCCACACATACGAGTACGAACGAACGTACATTTATCACAACAAAAAATGGCAGAGAAAATAATGAATGAGGTTCTTTCTGCCGGGGCGTTGTTGTGGGTGCCAGATATCCAGCTTGTTGCTGGGGTCTTATCGCAGCCCCAGCGTTTCAACTGTCATTTTTTTGGTGTCGCTGCAATTCAGGTGGTCTGATGTCAGACGCTGGCATTCTATGCGGCAATTCGTGTCTAGTTATGGATAATGGATCGGTTATAGGAAGTCGTTTGGTTACACTTGCACACACACACTCGTACATACATAAATAGGAGAGAAAAATTTAATTTGAATAAATCATCATCATTGAGGCAATTATTGAGGTAATATTCTCAGGCGTATCAAACAGTGATATAAAAATGAATGAAGTAGTAACCGCTGTGAAATAATGGCATTTGTATAACCTCCACTGAAAGGAGCCAGGACATCCAAATTCCGCATGAATACGTCTTATAAAGGGTGATTTTTTAAAAGCTATAGGAAAGTTTTGCAAAAAAAAAACACATAAAATTCAGAAAAATGCATGAAATCTTTATTTGAATCGATACGGTACGGTCCATATAATTTAATGTTTGAAGATTATTTCATGCAAATGTTGACCTTGACTGCGCCTCAAATGGTCCATCCGCTTAGTCCAATTTTGGCATACTCTTTCCAACATTTCGGCCGGTATCTCACGAATAAATGCTTCAATGTTGTCTTCCAATGCGTCAATTGAAGCGGGCTTGTCTGTATAGACATGAACTTTAACATAGCCCCACAAAAAATAGTCTAAAGGCGTTAAATCGCACGATCTAGGCGGCTATTTGACCGGCCACGATCGTGAAATAAAATTTTCATCGAACTCGCCTCTCAATAAGTCCATTGTTGCGCGTGCTGTGTGGCACCGTCTTGTTAAAACCACATGTCATGCAAGTCAAGCTCTTGCATTTTGGGCAAAAAAAAAGTTGGATATAATCTCACGGTAGCGCTCACCATTCACAGTTACGTTACGATTAGCACCATCTTTGAAGAAGTACGGTCCAATGATGCCACCAGCCCATAAACCGCACCAAACTGTGACTTTTTCTGGATGCATCGGTAGATCTTGCAATGCTTCTGGCTGATATTCACTCCAAAATCGACAATTGCCTATTTACGTACCCATTGAGCCAAAAATGAGCTTCGTCGCTGAAAACAATTTTTTGGGAAAAAAAGTGGATCTTCGGCCAACTTTCCAAGAACCCATTCACCAAAAATTTTACGTTGCGGTAGGTCGTTCAGCTTCAATTCTTGCTCCAGCTGTATTTTGAAAGGCATTACACCTAAATCCTTCCGCAAAATTGTCCACGTTGTTGAGTAACAGAGGCCCAATTGCTGCGAACGACGACGAATCGATAATTGGTGGTCATCATTAACACTGGCCGATACAGCTGCGATATTTTCTTCAGTTCGCACTCTACGTAAGCGTGTTGGTGGTTAAATGTCCAACAAAGTAAGGAAAAGCTAAAGTCGGGCGGGGCCGACTATATGATACACTCCACTTTCTATCCGAATACAATTCAACTCGGTAAACAAGTGAAAACGGGAAGAATTTTTGTATGTTTCCTGATCATAGGCTAATATTACCTGGTCCAATATGTCAAATCGCAAATATTTATATCGGTGCTATATCCAAACATGGAATATAGTGACTAACTTTCACAATAAGTTTATCCAGTTCAAATATAACGTGTTATGCTTACTTCAAAGAAATTCGGTGAATATTCGTGGTTTCTGGGGCGGAAAAAGTCTATCTGGGAGAGAAATTTGTATTGGAGCTATATGTAAATCTGAACCGATCTGACCCATTTTCACCGTGGGTGTTTCTAGTTGAAATATAAGATATTTCGCCAGATTTGAAGAAGATCTGTTAAAATATATGATTTATAGAGTGGAAAAAGTGAAACTGGGAGTGAAATTTGTGTGGGAGCTATATATAACTCTGAACCGATCTGACCCATTTACGCCATGGCTGTTTATAGAACAAATATAAGATATTTCGCCTAATTTGATGAGGATCTGTTAAAATATGTGGCTTCTAGAGCGGAAAAAGTAAAATCGGGAGCGAAATTTTAATGGGAGCTATATATAAATCTGAACCGATATGACCTATTTTCACCATAGGTGTTCCTAGTTTAAATATAAGATGTTTTGCCAAATCTGAAGACAATCTGATACAATATGTGGTTTCTAGAGCGGAAAAAGTCAAATCGGGAGCGAAATTTGTATGGGGGCTATATATAAATCTGAAGCGATCTGACCTATTTTCACCATAGGTGTTCCTAGTTTAAATATAAGATGTTTTGCCAAATCTGAAGACAATTTAATACAATATGTGGTTTCTAGAGCGGAAAAAGTCAAATCGGGAGCGAAATTTGTATGGGGGCTATATATAAATCTGAAGCGATTTAATCCATTTTCAACACAGATGTTTCTAGTAGAATTATAAGGTAATTTGAAGCAAATCAAGTGAAATATGTGGTTTTTAGAGCGGAAAAAGTCCAATCGGGAGCGAAATTTGTATGGGAGCTATATATAAATCTGAACCGATCTGATCTATTTTCACCATATGTGTTCCTAGTTTAAATATAAGATGTTTTGCCAAATCTGAAGACAATCTGATGCAATATGTGGTTTCTAGAGCGGAAAAAGTCAAATCGGGAGCGAAATTTTAATGGGAGCTATATATAAATCTGAACCGATCTAACATATTTTTACCACAGGTGTTTCTAGTTGAAATATAAGATGGTTTGTCAATTTTAAAGAAAATCGGTTGTAATATGTGGTATCTAGAGTGAAAAGAGTCAAATCGGGAGTGATATTCGTATGGGGGCTATATCTAAATCTAAACCGATTTTCTTCAAATTAAATAGCATTCGTAGTTGTACCGAAAAACTTCGTTGCGCAGAGTTTCATTTGGTTCTGTCTACAATTGCGACCTGTATCGTGATTACAACAATAGATGGACAGACAGACGGACGGACATTGCTAAATCGACTCAGAAAGTGATTCTAAGTCGATCGGTATAATTAACAATGGGTCTATCTCTCTTCCCTTTGGGTGTTACAAACAAATGCACAAAGACATAATACTCTCGTGGAGTGTATAAAAATGAAATTCGGTGTAGACATTCCTCTGATTGCGTAGACACGTAAAATAAAATGATTTTTCGAAATTCGCACTTTTTGGGGTTCAAATGAAAAAAGGGGATAAAAGAGAGTACCAACCAACTGACTGAGTCATTACACTCAGAGTATATATTCCTCGGACTGTGTAGACAAGAAAAATAAAAGCTTTTTTCAAAATTCGTACTTTAAAGGGATACAATAGGTACAGAGGGATAAAAATAGTACCAACTAAACGAATGATGAAATTCGGTGTGTACATCCCTTGCGTAGACACGTAAAATAAAGCGATTTAGATAGTCGTACGTATTGAGGGGCTACAATAGGAAAAAGGGGATAAAAATGATACCAACCAAATGGCCGCAGCTAGAATCATGGAATTCGGTGTATACATTCCTCTGATTGCGTGAATGCATAGACACGCAAAATAAAAAGATTTTTCCAAATTCGTACTTTTTACTTTTACGACAAAAATTGGTAGAATCATGAAGTTTAGTTATTTTGCACTATGTACGCGAGATATTGGATTTTCAAATTTTTTACTTTTGGAATTAAAATAGAATGGAATGGATCTCAGCTAATATAAAATGAATAAATATGCTGTTAACTAATTGCTAAAGAGGGTTTTCGGACTAATTAACCCACAATTTAAAAATCATGTTTTTTATCTTTCGTCTACATAGAGAGTCACAACTAGTACATTTATCCATAGATATTTTATATAGATATACATTGTTTCTGCTCCAGAATTTTTTTGCTATTAAAAAAATAAAACAAATTATTTTTTCCTAATTTTATTGCAATTTTTATTTATTCTAATTTTTATTTCTTCAAATTTTTGATGAGTTTTGAATGTAATACATTCGAAATTGTAATGGAAAGGAGGAGAACCACACTCAACCATACATACATTTGACCGTATACGTATTTCATTATCCTGTTTAGGGACAAATCATCCATGATCCTTCTGTATGGAGTGCATTATGTCATCGGTTGTATATAAAGGGTGGTTAAATTTTAAGGGCCGATGTTGATTTTGAATAAAACACAAATTATTTAGGAAATTATTGTTATTTCTTTTTATTGTGATAATATTGGTATGGTTCAATTATGTATGGAACAAAATATCGGCCAAATGGCCGCCGCGACATCGGCGGCACACCTCCATTCGATGGTCCAACTTTTCGATGACGCTGAGGCATAATTGTTTTCTTTTCTTTCAAATAACACCAAAGAAATAATTCCAACGGTCTCAAATCACATGATCTTGGCGGCCAATTGACATCGCCACCACGTGAGATAACACGGCCATTGAATTTGTCGCGCAAAAGAGCCATTGTTTCGTTAGCTGTGTGGCAAGTGGCACCGTCCTGTTGAAACCGCATATCGTCCACATCCATATCTTCCAATTCGGGCCATAAAAAGTTCGTTATCGTATCACGATAGCGAAGACCAATCACAGTAACTGTCTGACCGGCCTCATTTTGGATAAAATACGGCCCGATGATGCCGCACCAAACAGTCACTCTTTGTCGGTGCATTGGTTTTTCGGCAATCACTCGTTGATTATCATTCGTCCAAATGCGGCAATTCTGCTTATTGACGAATCCACTGAGGAGAAAATGTGCCTCATCACTGAAGACGATTTTCTTCGAAAATTAATCATTTGCATTTCGATTTGAACGCCCATTTCATAATAAGCCTGAATAACTTTAACGCGTTGCTCGATTGTGTATCTTTCCATGGTTCAAATTGAGTTAGTCTGAAAATGAGAAATATCAAACGAAATTCAGAAAAAAACTTGACGTTTAGGTTCAAAATCAACATCGGCCCTTACAATTTATTAATTATTTACTTACATAATATTTGGAATGGGAATACAATACGAATAGCATTAACGCTCACCATAACGTGATTTTTATTTTTAGGTGGTGACATTGGGCCAAAAGGGATAAAAATGGTACTTATCAAACGACAACAACTAGCAACACGAAATTCGGTGTCTATATGCCTCTAATTGAGTAGATTTATGGGGTAAAATGGGAATAGAGGGATAAAAATGGTAACAACGAAACGGCTGCATCTAAATAATGAAATTCGGTGTATACATTGCTCTGCTTGCGTAGACACGTAAAATAATGGGATTTGTCGAAAATCGTACTTTTTGGGTTAAAAAGGAAAAAGGATGCACAAATTGTACCAACCAAATGACCGGAACTAGAGTCATGAAATTCGGAATATACATTTATCTGAAAAATAAAAAGGGTTTTTCCAAATTCGTACTTTCAAGGGAATAGAGGTATAAAACTGGTACCCGGCCTCTTTAAGGAAATGATTCTCACAAACGAACGAGAAGCACAAATCACTGGCCGAACTTGCGCTTAAAAATCACACCAAGGAATGAAGTACACATGCCATCTTACTAGCATCTCATTGAGTTGCATATGTAAGTATGTGTATATGCTGGTATAGTAACCCAGCAATACTTCTGCTCATTCGTTTTAGTTTATCGATTGTATTTGTTTGGTCTGTAATCAATATTTGATTTGAACTGGGATATTATTGTCCTGGTTCAAGACCATTTTGCATCTATATTTAATAGAATGCAAATTTATTTACAAATGGCATGGTGACATTTATTACTTGGCTGCAGACTACCACTATCATGCCAATTCGGCAAGTGAGTTGTGCTTCGCGTTCGTTTGTGAGAATCATTTCCTTAAAGAGGCCGGGTTCGATGTTTAAAAGTCGCTGCGAAGCCACTTGAAAAAACCTTTGACGGGGTGGAAATCATAATAACAAATGTCTATTATTTAATTTAATATTTGGCAATATTTGTGTAACCCCACCACACCGTGGGGTTAAGAGTCACGATTAGATCATCTTATATATATAATTTATAGGACCACCAATGAATTATTCTAGATCTTGTAAATGAAATGACAACATAAATAAATATACAAGTCGTACCCTATGACGAAGGGTATGAAACTATGTAACAGAAAACTTAAGTTCGACCACCGTTGAGTGCATTTCGATTTTGCCTACAGAATATATTTCCTAGGTGGTTGGTTACACATTTCCTCTAGCCTTAGGCACCTTCAAGTATAAATATTCTCTAATGTTGCAGAAAAACATTTGAAACGTGTTGTATGTAAACGGATAGACGAACATTGGAAACACATGTATAAGGAAAAGGAGCAGAAAATTAATACATATTTTTTCTTTCGCTGGTCTCCAAGTCACGCGAAATTTATACATTCATTTGTAAAATATACCACAAATATACTTGACCTTGAATTTAATTGATACAAATGTTTTCGTTTTTGTTGCGAGCCGGAATGAAAGTAAAAGTGACAATAATGAAACACAAAATTACCCCAGAAGCAAAAACAAAAAAAAAACGAAAAATCAACCATACGAGGTTTAAAATTTAAAGTTTTTGGACAGACAATAAGAATGTAAAAATGTTTTGTGAAAAAAAAACAAATGTACCTTTGTACTGGAAATATTGTAATCGCTCTCTTTTTCTCCAAATACCTTTCAACCACACCAAGGTGAATATAGAATTAAAAGTATCATTTAGATGGACGTGAAACGACAAATCGCTGATAAATATAAGCCAAAGTCGGCTGGGACCGACCACATAAAACCCTTCGCCACACTTTAGCCCATTATAAGAAGTTAAAAATTCCATTGGAAATTTTAGAAACATCTAAGTTTTAAGGGCTCTACATCAGAACGTCCTTTATGCTACTTTGATTATAGGGCGATTCCAAACAAAGTAACCCTTTTTCTACAAAATTTCAAAACAAATTAATAATTAAACAAGTAAGGAAGATTAAAGTCGGGCGTGGCCGACTATATGATACCCTACACTTAGTCATTATACCCTATGAAAAGGTCATTACATTTGAACCGGTTGATATACGATGCAGCTATAAGAGGAGAGTATACTATAAATTCCATACTTCTATCTGTATTTGTAAGAAAATTTGAACACAAACTTTGAATGGGAGCTATATACAAATCTGAACCGATTTGACCCATGTTTAGTAGAGGTTTTCAAGTTGAAATATTAGATGCTTTCTCAAATTTTATGAAGTGTTAAATATGTGGTTTCTAGGGGGAAAAGAATCAAATCGGGAGCTATATATAATCTGAACCGATGTGACCCACATTCGCTATAGTAATTTCTATTTGAAACATTAGTGCCGAATTAGAAGAAAATCTGTACAAAAATACTATGTCTAGAGCGGATATATATATCTGAACTCATCTGACCCATTTTCACCAGAGCTGTTTTGCCAAATTTGAAAAATATCTGTCAAAGTTTGTGGTTTCCAGAGCGGAAAGAGTCAAATCGGAGGAGACATTTATATGGGAGCTATATATAAATCTGAACCGATCTATCCCATTTTTATCAGAGCTGTTTTTAGTTGAAATGTAAATTGTTTTGCCAAATTTGAAGAAAATCTGTCAACGTTTGTGGTTTCTAGAGCGGAAAGTGTCAAATCGGAGGAGACAATGTATGGGAGCTATATATAAATCTGAACCGATCTATCCTATTTTTACCAGAGCTATTTTCAGTTGAAATATAAGCTGTTTTGCCAAATTTGAAGAAAATCTGTCTAAGTTTGTGGTTTCTAGAGCGGAAAGAGTCAGATCGGATTTGCTTCAAATTAAATAGCGTTCGTCCTTATCCTATAGAACTTGGTTGTGCAAAGTTTCATTTAGTTCCGACAACAATTGCGAATTGGACTTCGATTACAAGAATAGATGGACAGACGGACATCGCTAAATCGACTCAAAAAGTGATTCTAAGTTGATCGGTATAATAAACGATGGACTATCTCGTTTCCTTTTGGGTGTTACAAACAAATGCACAAAGACATTATACCCTGTGGTGTAGGGTATACAAAACACCGATTAACTTTCGTAATGTTTATACTTCTCATAATACATATTTATACACTCCACGAGAGTATTATGTCTTTGTGCATTTGTTTGTAACACCCAAAAGGAAGCGAGATAGACCCATTGTTAATTATACCGATCGATTTAGAATCACGTTTTGAATGGATTTAGCAATATCCGTCTGTCTGTCTGTCCATCTATTACTGTAATCAAATTTACACAACATTTTATAATCCAACTAGAAGCACCTATGCAGAAATTGGGTAAGATCGGTTCAGATTTAGATATAGCCCCAATACAAATGGCATGGTGACATTTATTACTTGGCTGCAGACTACCACTATCATGATTTCCACCCTGTGAAAGGTTTCCTCAGGTTGTGTCGCTGTATGTGAAACCGCTTAAAAGGGGAAACCATATGTCATAATGGACATTTTTTGAGTGTTGCTATTATTTTGGCGGGTCAATATTTGGAATATTGAAATTCATTAAATGACTTCATATTTTCTAAACAATTTTCTGGATGTTGACGCTTAAAAAAATACATTTTTGAACTGTCTCATGAAATTTCTAATTAAAAAATAAATAAAAAATAAATTGATATTCTAATCTCGGCTATTTTAATTTAAAAATTATTATATTGTTATTATTTATAACAAAATATCAGAATTTTTTAAGTAAAATCTCGTCACGTGAATCATTATTTTTATATAGAAGATGTAAGTCCTAAAATATCTTTAGACTGGATCGTTCGCTATTCTTCTCAATAGACTGCACATTTTTCTTCGAGAGTGTGTGCCCTTAAGGGAGTGTATTTCTCGTTTCTTTTCATAACATCTCAAGAACGACCCCGATGGCGTGTCAAAAGAGATTATTTGAATTTCTAAATTCTAACCGAAAACAGGTTAAACCTACGGAAGGAAGTAGAAAGTGGCTGACAACAAGTCAACAATGTTCGTTGGACAAATGTTGTTGAGCAACGCTATGCGCGATATTACAAAATATCTGTCATACTTTGACATGCCTCGATATCGATGTCTTCTTTGGAACTACGAACCAAACCCAACCACCTCCTGCCTGCCAGCCAGCCTGCCCTTGCGTTAGTGTGTGTTAAACAAATATTTGTCATTAACTTTCTAATGTTTGATTAATTGTTACACTTTTGTTGTGAACACAGGCTTCCTTCCTCCCTCATTTGTTGCCTTCGTGCCACTGTCTTGCTTGCCTCTCGGTTAGACAAACATCGCGTGTTCAAAAATGTTCCAAACTATTGAACATTTATCAAATGATGATTAGTTCCCTCGCTCGTTAATTCCTAACCTACATCGGTGTCGATTTTATTGCACCGGATTCTAGCACCGCATCGAATCGTGTTGGGATAGTCAAGAAAACGAACGAAAAGTGATTAATTTTCAATTACAGCCGCAAATGTTAATAACAGATATGATCGGCACGACTTAACAGTACACATAATAGATAAGACGGTGAATGCTATTTGAAATAATTAGCTACAGCATACTTTTAGGATCTATGAGAAATTGAAGAAAGACTGTTATAATATACTAATATACAGTGGGATGGATAGCTTTATACAAAACATACATACAATACAAACTTCCATAAATAACACTGTGGAACAAAATGCAACTTTTTCGAAAATGATAGGTTCTGACAATTGACAGGGGGTAAAAACAGAACAGAAACGTGTATCGGCATTTTTGAAAGTTTACGTATGATGGACATTTTAGAGGGGTTGAATATTTCCCCCTTTGCACATTCTTATGATGAATCGGCATAGGAAACCTTGTGATCCTTACATTTCAGGTATATGATTTTTATACCCTAAACCACTTCGTGGACTAGGGTATTATAAGTTAATTTCGCGCCAAATGTTTGTAACACCAAGAAATAATCGAGCTAGACAGTAGTATACAGATCGGCTTAGAATCACCAGCTGAGTCTATTTAATGATGTCTGTCTGTCCGTCCGTTCATCCGTCCGTCCGTTCGTCTGTTGTCCATCTAAGCTTGTTCGCACTCTACAGGTCGCAATTGTGGTTCGATTGTCATGAAATTTGTCAGGAGTTACTTTTTTTGGCCAAGGACGATTAGTATTGAATTTGGAGAAAATTGGTTCAGATTTAGATATAGCCTCCATACAAATATACCTATAATTTAAAATTTAAATTTTTGGATCGTATTATATTTGAACTAGAAACAGCTCACGGGAAATAGCCCCAATACAAATGTACCTCCGATTTACAATATTACTGCTGTAAAATAAAATTTTGCAAATCATGTTATATTTCAATAAAGAATACCCACGTTGAAAGTGAAGTTGAAAGGCCCACTTTTTAATGTATCGCATTTACAAATGGGCCCCCATTTGTATTAATACCCTCTAGGACCCACAATTTTACATCGTAACATTATCAAAGTTTGCAGATTATATTATATTTCAACTAAGTATACATACTATGAAAGTCAAATATATGGGTCCATATTTTTTTACCCCATACAAATTGGGCCCTTATTCTACTCAATAGCTCTGGAACCCACATCGTGCGTTGGACCTCGATACAATTTTGCAGATCATGTTATATTTCAAATAAGAATTCCTACTTTGAAAGTGACATTTTTAATGTAGCGCCCTTACAAAGGCCCCCGATTTTTAGTATTAACCCTCTAGGACCAACATTTTACATCGGATGTTTTTCGAATTTTGCAGATCATGTTCTCTTTCAACTAGGAATACCTATTATGACAGTCATATAAATGTGTCCATAATTTGGCACAATCCCCCATTCCAATGGTCCATTTTACACTATTACCGCATAACCTATAGTTTACATCGGATCTTTACAGAAATTTGCAGATCATGACTCATGTTCATGCCTAAAGGGAACTATAATGGCCCATGTTATGGTACAATATTATCATACATATACATCATATTATATTTACTCTAGTAATACCTACCCGAAAATTGGACCATATGGGTCAATGTTTCCAAATACAACACTTACTGATTAAGTGGACCATGGATCCCGATTTTAGATGTATATTTCAGTTAGGAATACTTACAGCAAAGGTGGAGCATTTCGCAAAGAAATTGCCACCGCTCATTGTCAGTTTCTGATTTGTTTACATAACACTTCAGATACAACTTATTACAGCCAATCAATTTTGCCATATTCATTAAATTTGACTAAAGATGCATTTATAGTGTACTGTATAATTTATCGCCCCCGTAAAAGAACAGGGTTTAGTAATCAAAACCAGGTATAAACACAGGGAGTGGTGTAGGGTATCATATAGTCGGCCCGCTCGACTTTAGCCTTTCATTACTTGCTTTTAAATTTAGTTAATCCGTTTACTGAAATTTATGCGGAGTTCTTCCTACGTTTAAGTATTAATGAATTTATAAAAAATTAATTCAAATTGTTTAAAAATGTCTGGAATATTAATCTAATCTGTCTAATTTTTTAAATACTTCATTTATTATTCTAAACAACCACTTGCCTTCGCAGCAATCATGGAGTAATAGCTGATCTCTTTAAGGTAGAGATATCATGAAACTTTTGAGAAATATTTCATATTGTTATTCTTTGTATTAGTTATGCACACTTTGAAGCAAAATCATTTGTTTTTATTATTTTTAGTTAAATTGAACTTACTTATTTCCTTGTAACGAGTAAAATTTTCCTCAGTTTAATTAAAAATTTGGGAAAATCACAGCAACATTTTACTTAGATTTAGTAAAAATGTACTTAGTTTGAGGAAAAACTGGAATTTTCCTCAGTTCGAATAAATATTTACTTGGTTTGAGGATAACTGAACTAGGATCTAGTTCAAAGCATGTACTCCTTTCAAGGAAAAGTTTGAACTTGATTTGAGGAAATATTGCTTTAGCGCAAATTTCAATTTAAATAATTTTTCAATTTACATAAATTTTAGTTCATTTTAACTGATTATAGGGTTCACCTTTTTGAGTGCAGTTGATTGGTGCTGTTTTCATCCCTTTTTGCCAATATTCTCCCCCCAAAAAGTAGAAGTTTTGCAAAAAATATTTTTTAAACGTGATCATGTTATAAAGGAATGTTCGTACCAAATTTTGCAGATTCTAGTCCCAACCGTTTGTTCAGGGCGTTTGTACAATTATTATCCCTTTAACCACATTTCTCACCTTAAAGGTATGAATTGCGAAAAAAATCCTTTATAATCTCACGAACAATTAGAATTTCATTATTACAAGGTCAGTTATGATGTTGGTACTTTTTTTTATCGCCTTTTACCCTTTAAAAGTACGAACTTGGAAAAAATTCATTAATTTCGCGTTTCTAAGCATCTTGAGTGATGTACACACCATATGTCATGATTCCAGCAGCATCCTTTTGATTGGTACCATTTTTATCGCTTTTTAACCAATTTCTCTTCCAAAAAGTATGCAAACATATTTATACCCTCCACTAGGGTATTATGTCGTTGGGCATTTGTTTGTAACACCCAAAAGGAAAAGAGGTAGACCCATTGTTTATTATGCATATCACTTTCTGAGTCGATTTAGCAATGTCCGTATGTCTGTCTGTCTGCCCGTCCGTCCATCTATTCTTGTAATTAAAGTACAGGTCGCAATTATTATCCGATCCTAACCATAATTAGCACAAGTAAGTTTTGCGGCCCAGGGACGAACACTATTTAATTTGGAGCAAATCGGTTCAAATTTAGATATAGCCTCCATACAAATGACTCTAGACACCATATATTTTAAACGATATTCATCAAATTTGGCGCAACGCCTTATATTTCAAATACAAACATTTATGTTGAAAGTGAGTCAGATCGGTTCAGATTTATATATATCTCCCATATAAATGTCGGTCCCGATTTGACTTTTTCCGCTTTAGAAACTAGATAAAATAACCGATTTTCTTCAAATTTGGCACAGTACCTCATAATTGAACTATAGTGAAATGGGTAAGATCGGTTCAGATTTAAATATAGCTGTCAATTTGACTTTTTCCGCTCTATAGACCCATACAAAAATCGATCCCGTTATCACCTTTTTATCCCAATTCATTTGTAATGGGGATGAAAGTGGAGGGTATCATAAAGTCGGCCCCGCCCGTTTGTCTGGCGAAAGGATTCAAACTTTGCACATGGTAATATTTTTCCCAAACTTAGTTTAAGTTCGAAAATGGACGTAATTGACATACCCCTTCCGGTACCTCCCACACGAATGACCCATGTTAAATTAAATGTTAAATTAAAATCAATGTAACTTTCACACGGATATTCGGAATCGGCTATCACTTTAAGCGTACAGAATATGGCGCGTATTGCCACGCCCCTTCTTGTACCTGCCACACACATCACCATAACCTTCGTAAAATTAAAGCTTTTACATCTTCTATAAGGATGATCGGAATACTATGAAATTTGATATTAGGCAATGCTTATATATATGTTACATTCATGTGGGCGGTATTGTCACACCCCTTCTGGTACCTCCCACATAAAGTGGCGTAAACTTTGGTTCAGATAAAACCGATATAACTTCCATAAGGGTAGTCAAAATCATTAGAAATTTGATATAAATAATGTGGATAAACGTTTTTATATCCACTTTAAACTAAAAAATATTTACGGTTCAGCCACGCCGCTTCTTGTACCTCCCACACAATTGTCTATATCGTAGGTAAAATTAAATCCTTCATAAATTCTATACTGGTGCATGGAATCCACTATGACTTGATATTTGATCATGTTTTTGCAATTGTTATTTTATTTACCATAGATATGTTCTCTGGGAGTGAGGGTATATATAAGTCGGTTTAGCCGACAGACGTTTTCTTACTTGTCTCCTCCGGGGTATGTGCAAAGCTACGGCTTCGCAGAGTAAAGATTTTCTGACTGTCAGACTTTTGTATCACACAATATAGAATCACATAAACCTGGCTGACGTTACAATGAAATAAGTTAATGGACAATGTTATTTAAAGCCGATTCAGAACGGTTAATGCTATAGTAATATTCTATTACTCATTATGGGTATGAACCGCAGGCGAGTAGAGTCAGATGAAAGTAAAAAAATGAACGATTTCTCATGGAATTTTCATTATAAATCAAAATTTTCGCATGAGTCTCGATGATCTCATGAGATGCTAATTTCCAGAGAATTTTCTTCGGATTCTATTGAGCAGAAATATATAGCAATTGATCAGATTCCGTTTAATTTGTTACGAATATTTTTTTTTAAATATAAGTGAAGTAGAGTCCGACGAAAGTACAAAAAAATAATCGCTTTCTGATGGAGTTTTCATTCTAAAGCAAAATTTTCGCAAAAATTCACAATTTCCGATGATCTCATGAGATGCTCATTTTCAGAGAATTTTCTTGGGATTCTTTCGAGCAGCAATTGATCAGATTCCGTTTAATTTTATTACGAATATTTTTTTTTTCAAATATTCAATATATTTTTTTACTCTTCTCGTCTCATCAGTTAAATTCTTTCATTTGGCACTTTTCATAATTCTTATTCTACCCTCCTCAGCTTCCTCTATCTATGTCAAATCAAATAAATCTTAATTCGCACATTTCAACATTCCTCAATGTATGTATGTCAAATCACACATAGTTCTTCCCCCTGGTCACGTTTCCTCTGCCAGAAAATGACCCCTCCTACCATCGGCTGATTTATTCTGAATGAATCGTTGTTGTCATCTATAAATAGACACCATCCGTAAATTCGTCGTAAGTGAAGCTTCTTAAATCACACCGAAATAACGAAACTTAAATTCAAATTCTCTTTTTCGTGGATGGGTTGAATCTGAATTTTCTTTGTTGACGGCCGGGCCGGGCCGGGCCGGTTGGTTCGATGTCTGATGTATAATGTGGTCTGGTGTTGGTTGTTGTTGTTATTGTGGTTCGAATAATATTTGATTTAATTAACATATTTGTGTTATTTATGCAGAAAAAAGTCGCAGAATTTTGTTGTTATTTCGTGGTTGATTTTTTGTTATTTATGGTTGGGAGGGAGACACGAGTTAATAAAGAAATTTTGAAAATTTTAATATCGATTATTCTTTTTTAAATGAAATATATTTATAACTCGAAGAATTTAGTCACATTAAAGAGTAAGTTGAACAACAGGGGCCACAACTTCTACATTTATCCATAGATTTTCTTCAAATAGGCAGTCAACCTTAACACATGGTGATTTTTTCAAAGAATGTCATAACTTATACGTTTGTCCATGGATCTTGAACATATATAAACATTGTTTTCTTCTTTTGAATATTACCTTAGATTATTAGATTATTAAAAAACTAATTCTGAATGAAATTCGCCAAATACAAGTGGTCGTTATAGGATTTGTATATCCAAAATGTGGGTACAAATATTAAAAGTAAATTCTACAAAAAAGTGTGGCCTGGCCGAACTGTATATACCCTGATCCACGAAGTGCAGTAACAGCAAAGGAAAATGATAATTATTTTAATATAGCCAAGCCAAACCAAATAAAAATATTGAAAAAATAATTTTATAAAAAATATAAAATTTTAATTATTTGTGTTGCCATTTATTTTGGTTTAAGACCAAAGGTTGTGCTGAAGTCTTCAGCAGAACCCAAAATTAGCAAAAAGGCAAAGTGAGACCTTTATTGTTGCAGCTAAAAGTTGACTGCGCAGTTTCGATGGGCGCTACCCCATCTCGTCAAAACATTCGCAACGAATGTATGTCTTTGACTTAAATCAGGGTTCATATTAGTACCATCGGTCACATATGACAAATGAGAAGCGCTGATAAACAAAATATTCCACCGAACTAAGTCGACACACTAAAAATCTCACTTTGCCAATGTAATGTTATGCATGTGCTCGCATCGCTCGCAACAATGTATCCTCTTTTTCCATTTTACTAAGTACGAATTTAGAAAAATCCCTTTATATATTTTATTATAGGTGCAGCCGTTCGGTTGGTGCCATTTTTATCCCTCTATTCCCATTTTAACCCTTAAAAGTACGAATTTGGAAAAAAATACTTTTGTATTATGTATCTACTCAAGTAGAGTGGTATGTACACACCGATTTTCTAGTTTCTAGCTTCCGTCGTTTGATAGGTGCCATTTTTATACCTTTTTTGCCCCATTTCATTCCCTACAAATAAGAATCACTTTATGGTGAACGTTTTTGCTATATGGGGAATGCGCATACCAAATATCAAACATATACACAGACATATTCAAAAACATGCTTAAATTTTCGAAATATTAGGGGTATTTTCAGTCCTTGCGAGGCAAATTTTTTTCCCTCTGGGCCAATTTCACCCACTTTCAATCCCAACTGATCTACAACTATAATACACATTTATGCCAAATCTGGACGTCCTAGCTCATTTCGTTTATATGCTAGCGTGATTTCAACAGACGGACGGACATACGGTCTGGCATGGCTAGATCGTCTTCGAATTTTATCACGATCAATATTTATACACTCCACGAGAGTGTTATGTCTTTGTGCATTTGTTTGTAACACCCAAAAGGAAACGAGTTAGACCCACCGTTTATTATACAGATCGGCTTATAATCACTTTCTGAGTCGATTTAGCAATGTCCGTCTGTCTGTCCGTCTGTCCATCTATTGTTGTAATCAAATTACAGGTCGCAATTATAGTCCGATATTAACAAAAATTGACACAACTAAGTTTTGTGGATCAAGGACGAACGCTATTTAATTTGAGACAAATCGGTTCAGATTTAGATATAGCCCCCATACAAATGTCGCTCCCGATTTGACATTTTCCGCTCTAGAAACCACATATTAAACTCAATTTGCTTCAAATTTGGCACAGTATCCTATAATTGAAGTGGTAACAGCTATGGTGAAAATCGGTCAGGTCGATTCAGATTTAGATATATCCCCCATACAAATGTCGCTCCCGATTTTACTTTTCCGCTCTATAAAGCACATATAGTACCCGATTTTCTTCAAATTTGGCTTAACACCTCATAATCAAACTAGAAATACATGTGCCGAAAGCGGGTTAGATCGGTTCCGATTTAGATATAGCCCCATACAAATGTTGCTCCCGATTTGACTTTTTCCGGTTTAGAAACCACATATTGTACCCGATTTTCTTTAAATTTGGCACAACATCTTATAATTCAACTAAAAACAACGGTTCAGATTTAGATATCAATTTATTTATATATATACAAATGTTGCTCCCAAATGTTAAACCCATTTTAATATATGTTTCATTTATATTATATTATATTTCGTATTATAAAGGGTGTCCCAAGAAGAACGCAATTTTTAAATCTTTAACTTTACGATATAATAAAGTTTCACGATTTTTTCTTAAATATCTGTGTTTTATTTAACCCTTTATTTTTATTTCATCTCGTTCCATGTTTCAATATACCCCCATGCAGATGTCCTTTCCGATTAAAATTTTTTGTCAAATACATACATTTACAGGATACAAAAATCCTTCCCGATTTCACTTTTTTACAGAATTGAATTATAATAGGATAGCAAGTGTATCATATAGTCGGCTCCGTCCGACTTTAGCCTTTCCTTACTTGTTTTTTATAGGGTCCCAGGTCTATATTTCAAGGTGTTACAAACGGAATGACAAAATTAGTATAACCCCATCCTGGAGGTGGAGGGTATAAAAATGGGAAAAGATGGATAAAAATAGTACGTATCAAACGGCTGAAGATGAAATTTGTTTATTCCTCTGTCTGTGCAGACGCGCAACATAAATTAATTTTATGAAATTTGCAAATTTAGGGAGAATTTGGCTGCAGCTGGAATCATGAAATTCTTCTGACTGCCTAGACGAATTCTACCAAATTACTACTTTTGGGAATAAGGGGTAAACACAATGGTACCAACCAAAAAGATGTAGGCGGAATCATGAATTTCAGCTACTATGACTGTGTGAAGGGTAGGAATTGTAAATGGCTAAAATTGGGCGAGAGAAGTTTGGCAAAAACATGCTCAAATATAGGGTGGGTCATTTAAAACTTTAAATTAGTATCGGCTATAAAAAAGTATTGATTATTTTTTAAAATTTCTGGTTTTATTGGACAGGTTGAACTTAGTTATTTAATATTGGAACACAATATCCTTCATATGACTACCTCGACTGGCTCGGCAGTACCTCATCCGATTAACCCAATTTTCAGTACATGGCCCAATGATGCCACCAGCCCAAACTTCACACCAAACAATGACTCGTTGTTACATGGCCCATCCTATATCTCTCAGCCACACACACACATCTGACGGAGTGGCAAATCACTGTCCAACAAATTAAGACTTTTTTATTTGGAGCGTAGTAGCAACCCTATAATTCCGAAAAGGCATATTGAGAAGATACGTTTTGTAGAATAAACTTATAGTCCAATTAGTCTGAGTTTCATTTTTCGGTCGAAGAGAGCATTATAAACTAAGTTAGAAAAGTCTTGTAAGTTAATGTCTGAGAGAATTTTTATTGTCAGAACTATATTGTGAAATTTGTTGAAGATTATTTTAGTGGAAGGTATGAACTCTTGATTTGAATAGAACATTAATTATTTAGGAAATTATTGTCTTTTTTATTATGATAATATTGGTATGGTTCAATTATGTATGGAACAAAATATCGGCCAAATGGACACCGCGACCTAGGCGTTACACCTCTATCCGATGATCCAAATTAATCCTTTAGCTCTTGAATTGTTGCTGGCTTATCGACGTACACCTTTTCTTTCAAATAACCCCAAAGAAAAAAGTCCAACGGTGTCAAATCACATGATTTTGGCGGCCAATTGACATCGCCACAACGTGAGATAACATGGCCATTGAATTTGTCGCGCAAAAGAGCCATTGTTTCGTTAGCTGTGTGGCAAGTGGCACCGTCCTGTTGAAACCACATATCGTCCACATCCATATCTTCCAATTCGGGCCAGCAAAAACTTCGTTACCATCTCACGATAGTGAAGACCATTTACAGTAACTGCCTGACCGGCCTCATTTTTGAAAAAATACGGCCCGATGATGCCGCCAGCCCATAAACCACACCAAACAGTCACTCTTTGTGGGTGAATTGGTTTTTCGACCAAATGCGGCAATTCTGCTTATTGACGAATCCACTGAGGTGAAAATGTGCCTCATCAAATTTACCGAAAAAATCGCGAAGTGCACGTTATGCCCATTTTCAAAATAAGCCTGAATAACTTTAACGCGTTGCTCGATTGTGTATCATTCCATGGTTCAAATTGAGTTAGTCTGAAATTGAGAAATGTCAAAAGAAATGCAGAAAAAACTTGACGTTTAGGTTTAGGTTCACATTCAACATCGGCCCTTACAATTTAACCACCCTTTAGTTTGCGAATAGTAAATGTTTCGAAATTGACAGGAAAAACTGCTAGAAAATGTATCTTCAAGTAGAGTTGCAGGTAGGGCACCACTTTCTTTTGTGATTAGAAAATGAGCACATTTTCGGGTATTTTAATCGCACACGGAAAAGACTCGTATATGACCAATAATTTCACAAAATCTTGACTGAGTTATTTTTACTCTTACATATCATGAAGTATATATAATTTTGGAATCAATATTAACTTAGTAACTTTTAAGGATTTTTAGAAATTTTCCAAATACATTATATTTACATGCAAACAACAAAATATGTATCCTTAAATATCCCTTTTTCTTATTTTCTTGCAGATGTTGCCCTAAGCTTCTTAAACATCTGACTTCTATATATCTCCCCCTGTCTCACACTCTCCCTCTCTCTCTATCACCGCTATCCAAATGGCTACGAAATCCGCTAGTCCCACGGAAACCATCATTGCTACCGTCTCCGATTTAATGGAAGAATCTCGTAAATTCAAAGAAAACATCGAAATACAAAAACAAGCTAAAGAATATGCCCTCGAAGCGGCCAGGGAAGACAAAGCGCGATCGGCACTACCACCACATCACAGCAAAGGCGTCAATACATTGCAGGTGCCGAAAATGATGAAAATGTCCGCCGAGCCCGTCCACGATGATGTGCTGCTGCAGGGGGCCACACAACGAACTGTCAAACTGGGCGTATCCCGCTCCCAAGATGACGATCAGCAGGAGGAGCTGGAAGAGGAGACATTTGGCCGCGTTACACCGATACAACATTATGCGGCCAATACGGGGGCGCCCACACGCAGCGGCATAAGTTCGGTGGGCGCCTCGAGGGCATCCAATTTTCGCATGAAATTCCGTAAAAGTCATACGTGCGGCAGTCTCTTTGCCAAATGCAATTGCGCCGAGGTGACGAGAGGGCCGACGAACGCGGCTGCGGTTCTAACGAGTCACCAACATGTAACGAGCCACTCACGTGCCACTTCAATTGATAACGGTATAAATATAGCCACAACAAGCACCACCACAGCAACAATACATAATTACAATATACCCCAGCAACAAACGCATCATCAACATCATTATTATCAGCAGCAGCAGCAACAACAGCAACAAAGTATGCATCTGTCGATATCACCCTCTTCCAACACCGAGTCGTCACTGGCCTCCTCCATATCGGATAGCGGCACCAAACTAACCAGTTCGGGTATCTATTCGCTCTCCACTCAGACCTCGTCGGCCACATCGGCTTATCTATCGCGCGAAGAGAGTCTTACGGCCAGCTTTGATACTCAATTGCTCTCACCCTCCAGCGAGGGGCCGGCAGAATATGCAAAAAGCTCAGCACCGACTGCGGCTAATTTATCGGCACTGGCAAAACAATCCGTTAGTCAAGATACGGAGCTCGCGTCGTCAGCACGTTCTAAAGCACAGCAAATACCGCGAATCTCTTCACCGCTCGGCTTTGAAGCCTCCTCCTCCACTGTCTCGCCGACCGTCGCCAAATCTGTAGCCAGATCATCACCCATACCCACTGTACGACGCTCGGAGACCCTACAGAAATCGAAGAAACTCTTTCAATCGTATTCACATCCCGATACGGATTTTATTTTCACCGACGAAAATAAACATCCCTCCCGGGAGTCGCTGCAACATCTGTTGAGTCCGCAGCAGCAAGCGCCAGACACTGTGGTAACATCTCGCGGCGGCCGAGTCGAAATAAAGCAACCCAAAAGATCTTCTTCGCCCAACATCGGGCAATATCATATACTGGACGTGGCCGTGCATCCGGACATACTGGTGAAAATCTCCCCCAAACACTCGCCCTTATGTGAGGCCCGAAGACTTCATGAGTCGCCCTTAGCCGCCAGATCCACGCAACAACGTCGACGTCTATTGCAACGATCTCATGAAATTGATTCGGGTGGCTCCACCTCAGAATCGGAGAAATCTGTTGACGTTAGATCGCCCACAGACACTAAAGCTGTCGCTGTAGCACAGTCCAGTTTGGCCAAACCCCTGCCCGTTGCAAGTCCCCTACTGCCCTCGAAACGTTTGCCGGTTCAAGGTTCCACTACGACTGCATCGGATGACTCAAATTTCAATGCGGCCCAGAAATATTTTGCTGAAAGCGGCATCCTAGGACCGATACCGAATACAGCGAGCAATTTGATCAGGAAGACATCGAAAATACTGCAGGACTCAAATGTCATCGAACAGGTGAGCTTGCTTACAAATAATATTTAATTACGGAATTGAACTAAGAAATCTAGTGTTTTTCACTTAAATTGAAATTGTATGATTTTTTCCAAAAAACAAAGAAAAAACATTAAAACACTTCAAAGCTCACACACACTTTAAAATTAAAAAATAGTCTTTTCGAAAATCTATTAAAAAGAAATAAAATTGTAAAATTTTTTAAAAATCTAACTTCCAGACCCAAACAGTCGTTAAATTGAAACTGTATGATTTTTCCAAAAAACAAAGAAAAAAACTTTAAAACACTTCAAAGCTCACACACACTTTTTAAAATTAAAAAATAGTCTTTTCGAAAATCAAAATAAGAGAAATAAAATTGTAAAAATTTAAAAAAATTAAAACGGCGATAACAAGTCGCGTCAATTTCTTAAAAATAATTGAAATTACATTTCAAATAAGTTATACTACATTCAAATCGGTGAATTATTTAAAGAGTTACAGGCAATTGCGTGAACATACCTTTTTGAAACTAAGTGAATATACCCACATCCTTAGGTGGAGGGTATAAAAATCGTAATTCCACCACTGTTAAATTGACCATAACTCGTAAAAAAAATCTATTTTTTAAATACGTATAAAATATTTTTATGAGCAGAATACATACACAAACTTTCGAAACGTACCGCTTGCCATGGAATGACTCATATATGGAAAAAAATTAATTGACAAAAAGCGTTTTCTAGTATAAACGAAAAATTAAAAACATTCGAAAAATTCTGAGTAATGGCAAAACCCAAAATATAACATTAGTTTACGAAAAAAATATGACGCGAAAGTAAATTCAATTTAATACCCTCCACCTTAGGATGGGGGTATATTAATTTCATTTTTCATTCCGTTTGTAACACCGTGAAATATTCAACGGAGACCCCATAAAGAATATATATATATATTCGGTAAAATTATAAGACGATTTAGTCAATCCGTCTGTCTGTTGTTTTCCAGAGTGTAGAAAATTTCCCTAACAAGGATTGGAAATACCACCCAATTATTCTAAATAATCTATATATTATTTAAGCATTTTTTTAAATTTCTGTTTTATATGCACCTGGAATTTGTTGCGTACATTACTCTTTTAACTTGAAAGCACCAAAAAGTAAAGAGAAGTGTTAGCGGACCAAATGGGACGAAAGGGGATAAAAATGGTACCAGTGGTACTAATGTGACGATAACAGCTAGAAACATGAAATTTGGACAGCACAGTCCTCTAATTGCGTAGACATGTAAAATACGGGGATTTTTCAATATTCATATTTTCAAGGAATACAACTGGAAAAGAGGGTTAAAAATGGTACCAACCAAACCGTTTAAATCATGAAATTCGGTGTATACATTCATATGACTGTAAACATGTAAATTTCTCCAAATTTGTACTTTTGGGACAAAAAGGGGATACAAATGGTACCAATGATACGACAACAGCTAGAATCATGGAATTCGGTGTGTACATCCCTCTAATTGCGTAGACATGCACATTAGATGAACTTTTCAAAATTTATACTTTTAAGGGATACAATTGAAAAAGAGGGATAAAATGGTAACAACCAAACCCGTTGAAGTTGAAATCATGACTGTATAGTTAAGATTTTTCTAAATTCGTACTTTTGGACGAAAAGGGGATACAAATGGTACCAATGATACGACAACAGCTAGAATCATGAAATTCGGTGCGTACATCCCTCTAATTCCGTAGACACGAAAAATAGATGGATTTTTCAAAATTCGTACTTTTAAGGGATACAATTGAAAAAGAGGGATAAAAATTGTACCAACCAAACCATTGAAGTTAAAATCATGAAATTCGGTGCCTGTATAGTTACGATTTTTCTATATTCGTAGTTTTGGACGAAAAGGGATAAAAATGGTACCAATGCTACGACAACAGCTAGAATCATGAAATTCGATATGTACATCACTCTAATTGCGTAGACACGTAAAATAAAGGGATTTTTCGAAATTCGTACTTTTGGAACAATACAATTGAAAAAGAGGGATACCAATGGTACCAACCAAACCGCTGAATATGAAATCATGAAATTCGGTGTATACATTCATCGGACTGTGTAGGCGCGAAACATAAAAGAATTGTTCTAAATTTATACTTTTAAGGGGACAATGACACAAAAGGGGATAAAAATCAAGCGGTTTTAGTTAGAAAAGTGAAATTCGGTGTGTGTATTTCTCTGACCGAGTAGTACCAAGCAAAAGGCTGTAGCTAGAATCATGAAATTATATGTGTGAATTTCACTGTGGACGTGAAAAATGTTGTACAGACATTTGGTCTGTAGCTGGCATCAAAAAATTACAAATAGGGAAAATTTTCCTCTCTAATGACGACTGATGACACCGCACAACAGTTTAAAAAAAGTCGTTACACTTGAACAGAATGATATACGTATGAAACTATAGGCAAAATTGAGCTACTTGGCGTTTTTAGTTTTCAGTTTTTCATTTCTTATCCTTTTGCCCCTCCGCAGCACTACAAAGTTCCAAAGGATACAATTTTTCAAAAAAAAAAAAAAATATTTTATATACTAGTTCGCACCCTATTAAAACGGTATTAGTGTCAAATTAAAGAGGAGAATTTCTATTAAAAATACTTTAAATATCATGCTTCTATCTGTATTAGTTCAGCATTAACATATTTTTCAAATTTACCCCTTAGTTTTTCTACTTTATTCATATCTTGTTTTTTAAGAACAATACTAAACTAATACGAATGAAATTTAAAGAATTTTTAGCACATATTCTCTTCTTTGATTTGACATTTATGCTGGTGTCATAGGATGCGAATAATTATTAAAAATAATTTTTGAAAAATTGGATCCTTTGGAAATTTTTAGACCTTTTATGAGGCAACAGGATGAGAAAATGAAAAACTAGCAAGCAATTACAGCGGGCATATAAAGTTCAGTTCGGGCTGAACTTTATATACCCCCCACCATGGATCGCATTGCACAGAGGATGTCGATTTTCGTAGATGTGCATTAGTATTACAGGAAAATATATTTTTTTATATAGCCAAATCAAAACAAATACAAATATTAATAAAATAATTTTATAAATAAATATAATATTTTTATTATTTCAAACCACGCTTATAAGGCAAGGCTACCAATACGTAAATTCCGAAAATATATACTTATATTTATATTTTCAAAAAGCTTAAATAACATAAATATTGGTATATAGTGGATGCTACAGTTGGTTGTATTCCCATTCTATTTTAATTCCAAAAGTACAAATTTTGAAAATCCATTGTCAGACGTACATAGTGCAAAATAACCTAACTTCCTGATCCAACCAATTTTTGCCGTAAAAGAAAAGGTACGAATTTGGAAAAAAACTTTTTATTTTGCGTGTCTATGCAGTCAGAGGAATGCATACACCGAATTCCGTGATTCCAACTGCGGTCGTTTGGTTGGTACAATTTTTACCCCCTTAAGAGTACAACTATCTAAAATCTCTTTATTTGACGTTTCTACCCAATTAGAATTTCATCATTCTAGCTGTAGTCGTTTAGTTGGTACTATTTTTATCCCTCTGTACCATTGTATCCCTTGAAAGTACGAATTTCGAAAAGTCAGTTTATTTTCCGTGTCAACGCAGTCAGAGGAATGTATACTCCAAATTTCATAACTCTAACTGCGGTAATTTGTCTGGTACTATTGTTATCCCCTTTATTCGTTTTAACCCCAAAAAGTATGAATTTTGAAAAATCCGTGTATTTTACGTGTCTATGCAATCAGAATTTGATTATTCTAGGGGCAGAAGTTTGGTTGGTACCATTTTATCCCTCTATTCCCACTTTACCACTTAAAAGTACAAATTTGGAAAAATATGAATTTGGAAAAAACTTTTTATTTTGCGTGTCTATGCAGTCAGAGGAATGTATACACCGAATTCCATGATTCCAGCTGCGGTCATTTGGTTGGTACAACTTTTACCCCCTTAAGACTATCTAAAATCTATTTATTTGACGTTTCTACCCAATTTGAATTTCATCATTCTAGCTGTAGCCGTTTAGTTGGTACCATTGTTATCCCTCTGTACACCGAAATTGATTATTCTAGGGGCAGAAGTTTGGTTGGTACCATTTTATCCCTCTATTCCCACATTACCACTTAAAAGTACACATTTGGAAAAATATGAATTTGGAAAAAACTTTTTATTTTGCGTGTCTATGCAGTCAGAGGAATGTATACACCGAATTCCATGATCCCAGCTACGGTCGTTTGGTTCGTACAATTTTTACCCCCTAAGAGTACAACTATCAAAAATCTCTGTATTTGACGTTTCTACACAATTAGAATTTCATCATTCTAGCTGTAGTCGTTTAGTTGGTACTATTTTTATCCCTCTGTACCATTATATCCCTTGAAAGTACGAATTTCGAAACGACCGTTTATTTTCCGTGTAAACGCAGTCAAAGATTTCATGACTCTAGCTGCGGTCATTTGACTGGTACTATTTTTATCCCCTTTTTTCGTTTTTCACCGCAAGAAGTATGTATCAGTTTTATCACTTTTTTGTCCCATTTCACCCCCTACAAATAAGAATCACTTCATGGTGCACGTTTTTGATATACCAAATATAAACAGACATATTCAAAAAACATGCTTAAATACGCTAAAATATTATTATACCTTGTGAGGGAAAATTTTTTCCCTTTGGGCCGATTTCGCCTCGTTTCAATCCCAAACGATCTACGACTATAAGACGCATTTATGGAAAATTTGAACGTTCTAGCTCCTTTCGTTTAGATGCTAGCGTGCTTTCAACATACGGACGGACATGGCTAGAACGTCTTAGAATTTTATGACGATCAAGAATATATATACTTTATAGGGTCTCAGGTCGATATTTCAAGGTGTTACAAAGGGAATGGCAAAGTTTGTATACCCCCATCCTGGAGGTGGAGGGTATAAAAACGCCAATAACCTATATTTCACCTATAGTTTGAGATGCATATCATTTGGTTCAAGTGTAATAGCTCTTAATAAAACTTTACCACGCCTTCCGCCCACAAAACTAAAAACCCAAAATCCGACATCAAACTGATTCGTTTTGTGGTCATTAATATATATGTACCCATTTGCAGCCTTTCAGCTCTCAAAAACACTTTTGCTACTCACACCCCGCCCATTGAACAATTTAAAAAATAGTCACTTCCACACGGGCCTCCTTCAGTTTCAACAACATCGGTTCTGCCGTTTAGGCGTTTGTTCCAAGATCAAAAGTTTTATAACATTAATAAGGAAATAGGGATTAACACAAAAGAAATAATTTTTAGACACAATATTTTCATTCTTTAATAGTGTAATTCTGGATATGAAGAAAAAATATCATAAAAATTAGAATATAAATAATTAATCGATACTTACAATCAGAAATAAATGGAAAAATCAGAAATAAATGGAAAATCTTTAAAAAACCCTGAGTTCAGCCAATAGTTTCCTAATTCTACGTAATCTTATATATCTCAGTTTAATCCCTAATTTCGATATAATTCCTTGACTATAAATTTTTTTTAGTTCTATGCATATTTCCACATTCAAAAACTATTTTTTAAATTTTCTAACTTTACTTTTGTTATTCTTCTCTCGTTTTTAGATACGCAAAACTTCTATGATTTTACGTTCCAATACCATTAGCAATAGTGGTGGCACTACCAGCAGCAGCAGTAGCAGCCAATACTCCAATGCAAGTGTTATGCCAAAGACAACCAACAACAGCAACGCCACCGCCAATAACGGGGCACAGCCATCGGTCACCAGCACTCCAGCCACAAATTCTTTAACTTTAAAACTGCAGAGCAATGTCAGCGGAATGACAAGCAGCTCTCAAGCAGCATCACAGCAACAACAGCAGCAGTCAGCACTTATGTATTCACCATCGTCACCACAATCGCCCCACACCATGGCCACCAAGTGTGGTTTCAGTCCCAATGTCACCACACAAAGTTGCAGTGTCATCGATGACAAGGATGCACAAATCAAAAGTTTACAAGGAGAGATTGTATCGCTAAAGGATGTGATTAAATCGCGAGATGCTGAGATAGTCAAACTGCGTCGAGAAATTCACAAGTTGAAGGTAAGTGGGATGGATGGGAATGGGAGAATTAAAAGAAATGAAAATGAAAAAACAATATTAAATTACATGTGTTGCGATACCCATCATAGCCTTTGGGCAGTCTAAGGAGGAAACATTGTAAGAAAATTTAAATATATTTATTCTCGTCGTTCCATTGTGGAATATAAGGACATTAGAAAATTTAAAAATTACTACATACTGCTTTCCAAGGATGACAGCATAATTATTATTCAATAGCCAATCTAATCTGTCCAACTTTTGAGAAAATCTAATCTAAAAATGAGGGGAAACTAAAAAGGTCTTTCAATGGTAATAAATATAATAGAAAAGAGAATAAAATAGAAATAGCACAGTCCAGATGCTCTTTAGACGAGTTGAATTATAATTCCAAGCACGATTTTACTGGAGTTTAAAGAAATGTCAATAATAGTTTGATTAGTTGATATACCATGTTGGGCGCCATTTTATCTTTTTTATCGATCTGTTTGATAGGGGGTTTACTTCTATATTAATTAGTGAAGTTTCTACAATTGATATATAGATTTTATTTGCTGCTCCCTAGAAACAAATCCATCTTTCCAACTTGTATTCTCAATAATGCGATCTCCCTCTTATCCTTTTGGCGATATTTTTGGGATTATTGGCTGTTCTTTTCAACGTTGAGCGCCATTTAGGATATTTATTTCTCTATTTGTGAGTGATTGAGTTTTTCATATTCACAGCTGGCCAAACAGCTGACTGATGATGGATATTTTTTTTACTAAAATTTCAATTTTTCATCTTCAATTCTTCATTCCAACAGTATCATTTTTAGACGACTTGAATTATTATTATTATCCATTATTTGTTTGATTTGTTGGACGCCATATTTTTATCGATCTGCTGGTTCAGGGTTTTACTTCTACATTTTCTAATGAAGTTTCTACAATGGAATATCGATTTTATTTGCTGATCTATACAAGCAATTCCATCTTTCCAAATTGTACTTTCAAGAATTTAAGCTCTCTCCTGTCTCTTTGGCGATGTTTTTGAGATTATTTGCTGCTCTATTCCACGTTGGACGCCATTTAGGATATTCATTTCTCTATGCGTCAGTTTTTCATATTCACAGCTCGCTTAAACTAAAATTTCAATTTTTCGTCTAAAATTCCTTTAATTCTTCTGCTCAACAGTATCATTTTTCGGCGAGTTGAATAATAATTTCAATGCCAATATTTGTTTGATTTGTTGATATACCATGTTGGACGCCATTTTTTACCCATCAGGGTTTTACTTCTATATTTCCTAATGAAGTTTTAATGGTTAATCTACCACAACAATTCTGTCTTTCCAAACAGTACTTTCAAGAATTCAAGCTCCCTCTTGCATCTTTGGCGATGTTTTAGCCATTATTTGCTGTTCTAATCCACGTTGGGCGCCATTTATGTTATTTATTTCCATATATTTTAAAATGATATTTAGTGAGTTCTTGATATTCGTCCTTGTGCACACTGTTCAATGTTTAACAAAATCAACAAAAAAATTATGGATTTTTTTACTAAAATTCCATTCCGTCTAATGTACTTTTAATATTTGTACTTTAATTTTGGAAATATAAGTCAGCTGAAATCCGCTTATATGTTTCACTAGCACGCGAAAAATTTGTTATTTATCTATTTGTTATTAGATAATAAATGGATACAGATAAATCTAAAATGGTAATTTGGAAACCTCCTATTAGATAGCACTCATACACAGTCAAACGAATGTGCTTGTCGAATTGCTCTATTATAGCTGAAGTCCCTTTGTATGTATAATTTTCATCATTTTCCACCCAGATTTTATATCTTCGATCTGATGTTTTAGAGGCAGCCCGCCATTCTATAACTCTTTGCACCTCTTTCCCAAACAGTACACATTTTTAAAAGTCACTATAAGTAACACGTGTTTTTGTTTCTCCTAAAAACATGTACTTTATACAGGACTAAAAGGGATGAACGTGGTAATCCCTTTTAGTCCTGCGTCCACCTTATAAGTACAAATTTTGAAATATCCATTTAAGTTCCGCGTTTACGTAACTAAAGGGTTGTACACCATTTTTCGTCCCACGCAGCCCTTAGAGGTACAAATGTACTGCGAAAAATCCAATTTTACGGCGCTTTTACATGGTCAGAGGAATTTACATACCAAATTTCACGATTCAAGCTGTAATACTTTAGTTGGTACAATTTGTATCCCTTTTGTCCCGCTCACGCATTAAAAGTTCAAATTCCAAAAAATCGATTTATGCTGCCAGTCTACGTGGTCCGAAGAATTTGCACACCAAATTTCACGACTATAGCTGCGATACTTAAAATGTTACCATTTTTGTCCCCCTCACCAAGTACATCACTAAGTACATATTTCGTAAAATCAATTTAGATTTGCACTTCTATGTCGTCAGAGTAATTTACACTCCAAATTTCACGACTCTAGCTGTAATACTTTAGTTGGTACCATTTCTATCCCATTTTGTCCCGCTCGCCCCTTAAGAGTACAAAAATCCATTTGGATTGCGCTTCTACATGGTCAGAGGAATTTATATACCAAACTTCACGATTCTAGCTGTAATACTTTAGTTGGTATAATTTTTATCCATCTTTTACCCGCTCACCCGTTATAAGTACAAATTTCAAAAAATCCATTTAGATTTGCGCTTCTACATTGTCAGAGGAATTTACACACCAAATTTCACGACTATAGCTACAATACTTAAATTGGTATCATTTTATACCTTTTTGTCGAGCTCAACCTTTAAAAGAACAAATTTCGAAAAATCCAATCTTACTGCGCTTCTACGTTGCCAGAGGAATTTACATACCAAATTTCACGATTCGAGCTTCAATACTTTAGTAGGTACCATTTTTATTTTATTATTTTAAAAGTACAAATTTCGAAAAATGCATTTATATTGCAAGTCTACGTTGTCAGAGAATTGTAAATACCGATTTTCACGATTCTAGCTGAAATTCTTAAATTGGTACTATTTTTATCCCTTTTTGTCCCGCTCACCCGTTAAAAGTACAGATTTCGAAAAGTCCTTATTTGTAGCTCGTCTGCATGGTCATTCCAAGGAATACACCGAATTTCATGTTTCTAGCTACTGCCGTTGAGTCAGGACGAAGGTTCGATGTTTATCCCTTTTTGTCCCATTTTACCCCCTAAAAGTACGAATTTCGTAAAACCCTTTCTTAGTCGACGTCGTTTGGTCTGGGGACTGGTCAATGATAAGTCAGTCAGTCAGTAACGCAACTCTTTTATATATATAGATATTAAAGGTACTTATGATGGCTACAAACGTTGTAGGGATATTTACATAGAAATAGTGGTTTAGGAAAAGTCTTAAAAAATGAGAAAAAGATTTAAAAAAATTGCTAGTATGAAAAAACAGAAACTAGAAAAAAGTTGGAAACAATATTTTGTTAGTTATGACAATCTTTGTAGACGCAAAAAATAAAAAAACATGATTTTTTAATTTTTGTTTAAATAGAGCTAAAACTTCTTTTACAAATAAGATAAGAGAATATTTTAATTTATTATTTTTTTTTATTTTTTTTTTTTGATATCTATAGTTAAATGTTGAATGTTTGACCCTCATTGTGGAAGGGAAGTTTAAAAAAAATGGTGTGTTAATTTTTACGAAGTTTTTGTTTAAATTGATATAGTGTAATATGTGAAGACAACATGTACTTCAGCAAAAAGAGCCATGCAATATACATTTATCCATACATTTTCTTCGAATAGGCCTTGTTGTCTTCGCTAAGATGTCAGCTATTATACAAAATTAGATTATCTTGCTTGCTATCTTATTTATAAAGGAATTTATCACGTTATTTAAACAAAAATTAAAATATCATGACTTAAAAATATATTTATTTTGTGTTAACCAAGAGTGTCATAACTTCTACATTTATCCATATATATATCGTCTTTGTTACAATGTTTCCCATTTTTTCTATTTTATCGTTTTTTTTTTTTTTTTTCTTGACATGAAAAAAAATATTTTTTAAATTTTTTTGGATACTCTCCCAAAAAGCACTACTTCTATGATATTAGCAACATTTGTAGCTATAATGTATATTAGTTCTTACAATTCCTATAAGGAACATAGGGCCAATCTTCTCTTTCCTTGTACTACTTATTTCAAGTGCGAGTTGTCTTCTTTGAATGGCCAACATTTGTAGCTACAACACCGTACGACAATTTTGTTAAAAATGGCGTTACACTTGCAGATATATACGTATGCAACTATAGGCAAACGGAGTCAATAAGCGTTTTTATACCCTCCACTTCCAGTATACCCCCATACTAACTTTGTCATTCCGTTTGTAACACCTTGAAATATAGACATGAGACCCTATAAAGTATATATATGCTTGATCGTCATAAAAAGTATATAGTCGTAGATCGGTTGGGATTGAAACGGGGCGAAATCGGCCCAAAAGGGAAAATTTTTCCCTCACAAGGACTAAAAATACCCATAATAATCCCTAATATTTTGGCGTATTTAAGCATGTTTTTTGAATGAGCATTCCCCTTATAGCAAAAACGTGCACTATAAAGTGATTCTTATTTGTAGGGGGTGAAATGGGGCAAAAAAGGGATAAAATGGTACATATTAAACGACAACAGCTAGAAACACGAAATTCGATGTGTACAATCCTCTAATTGAGTAGATACATAATATGAAAGTATTTTTTCCAAATTCGTACTTTAAAGGGGTAACATGGGAATAGAGGGATAAAAATGGTACCAACCAAACGGCTGTACCTAGAATAATGAAAAACACTCATCTGATTGCATAGACAAGTAAATTACACGGATTTTTACAAATTCGTACTCTTTGGGGTTAAAATGACTGACTGTGTAGACACGTAAAATAAACTGATTTTTCGAAATTCGTACTTTTTGGGGTCAAAATAGAAAAAGGGGATAAAAATAGTACCAACCAAATGACCGCAGCTAGAGTCATGAAATTCGGAGTATACATTCCTTTGACTACGTAGACATGAAAAACATTTTTTTTATCCAAATTCGCACTTTCAAGGGACACAAGGGTACGGAGGGATAAAAATGGTACCAACCAAACGGCTACACCTAGAATAATGAAATTCGGTGTATACATTCCTCTGATTGCGTAGACGCTTAAAATAAACAGATTTTTCGAAATTCGTACTTTTTGGGGTTAAAATGATAAAAATAGTACCAATCAAATGACCGCAGCTAGAGTCATGATATTCTGACTGAGTAGACACGGAAAATAGACTAATTTTTCGAAATACTAATGGCGTAGAAACGTCAAGGGGGTAAAAATGGTACCAACCAAATGGCCGCAGCTGGAATCATGGAATTCTGTGTATACATTCCTCTGACTGCATAGACACGCAAAATAAAAAGTTTTTTTTTCCAAATTCGTACTTTTTCTTTTACGACAAAAATTCGTTGAATCATGAAGTTAGGTTAGTTTGCACTATGTACGTCTGATAATGGATTTTCAAAATTTGTACTTTTGGAATTAAAATAGATTGGAAATACAACCAACTGTAGCACCCACTATCTACCAATATTTAGGGTATTTAAGCTTTTTGAAAATATAAATATAAGAATATTTATTTTTTGATTTGAAATAATTAAAATATTACATTTATTTATAAAATTATTTTTCAATATTTGTATTTGTTTTGGTTTTGCTCTATTACAAAATTTATATTTTCCTGTAATATTACTGCACTTCTACGAAAACCGACAACCTCTGTGGAATGCAATCCATGGTGGAGGGTATATAAAGTTCGGCCCGGCCGAACTTAACGCCGTTTGTACTTGGTTTTCTAGATTTTGCTTTGAATGTGATAATGATTTGTTGGTTTTTTCTGAGTTTAAAGAAATATAGGGGCTATTTCCTTCATAAAATCTTTTAAAATCTTCCATCAAAATTTAAATCTAAATAAAAAAAATTGCCCCCAACTGGTGAATACTTTTGTAGAATGAAAATCTATATAGTCACAATCTATACAGTCTGTATCCACGCGCAATGATGGGTATCGTCACACACAAAATATGTGAACTCCAGTTATACATATATATTATACATATTCATATTTATTTGTTTTTGTTTTTTATATGATACATACTAAGTATATTTTTTCACTTTTTTGCTAGAAGTTTCACGTTATTTTTCTTCAATTTTCAAATATTTAGTTAATCAGTTAGCACATTTTGTCACAAATCTCTGGCGGGGAGATGCTCGAACATTTATTTGATTGTTCGAGACGATGTTTATTTGTTTACACCCCCTGGCACCTTATACACCCCCCACACAACAATAATATCTAGCACTGATTCCATGTTGATAACAATTTTCTTTCTTTAATTTCATTTGCTAACATCTTGTTGTTTATCTCGGGGGGGTTATAAAAATACTATACGCAGATACAAAATTGGTTACTTAGTTTATGATCACATTTGAATAGTAGAATTTTTTTATGAGAGACTCTGCTTATCGCTGAATACGTAAGAACGACAGTGAAGTCGTGTTATTTTGGGGTGTTTACAATATTTCACTTTACTAACACTTTGTTAAACAAATATGCACAACAGAAACAAAAAAACAAATTGCGAGCAGAACAATGTTGAACTTTTTTTGGAGGTTATGTCAACATGCACTCACATTAGCCTCCAGCGGGTCTTTTAAAGTTAATAACTAGACTGACATACGGTGTTATAGAAAATAAAAAAATATTTTGTCATAAAATACGGAAATATTGACAAGTAGTTAACCTATTTCATGGGGGGTGGGGGAGAAACTTAAAATTATTTATTTATTTTGTCGATGTGTCATTATTGCCCAACAAAAACTGGCGAGCAGTTAAAGGCAATCACGAGTAAGTGGAACTTTTAAAAAGGTCTTTGTCCTTCCTAAATAGACATTTTTAAATGGAAATTATTGAAAGGCCACCAAATTAAATGTAGTTTAGATCTTTCAATCTCCATGTTTCTTTATATGTGGGATTCTCTGCAAAATGGATCAAAAATTTGAAAATGTCTCTCGATTTTTTGACCAATTACAACGCAGCTGGGAAATTTGGTTCAGAAGTTATTGAATTTAGAAAACAGTAACCACTATCGCTCCCCCCAAACGTCACCCTTTTATTGCGGTGAAACGACGCTACGGATCCACCCCATTCAACACAGTATACTTCTATCTGCATAAGCTTTATTATCAGTAAAAAATATGCAAAAAAAAAAAAACTTCAGTCGGCTAAATCGACATATAAAGGGTGATTTTTTAAGAGCTTGATAACTTTTTAAAAAAAAAAACGCATAAAATTTGCAAAATCTCATCGGTTCTTTATTTGAAACGTTAGATTGGTCCATGACATTTACTTTTTGAAGATAATTTCATTTAAATGTTGACCGCGGCTGCGTCTTAGGTGGTCCATTCGGAAAGTCCAATTTTGGGCAACTTTTTCGAGCATTTCGGCCGGAATAGCCCGAATTTCTTCGGAAATGTTGTCTTCCAAAGCTGGAATAGTTGCTGGCTTATTTCTGTAGACTTTAGACTTGACGTAGCCCCACAAAAAATAGTCTAAAGGCGTCAAATCGCATGATCTTGGTGGCCAACTTACCGGTCCATTTCTTGAGATGAATTGTTCTCCGAAGTTTTCCCTCAAAATGGCCATAGAATCGCGAGCTGTGTGGCATGTAGCGCCATCTTGTTGAAACCACATGTCAACCAAGTTCAGTTCTTCCATTTTGGGCAAAAAAAAGTTGGATATCATCTCACGGTAGCGCTCACCATTCACAGTTACGTTACGATTCGCATCATCTTTGAAGAAGTACGGTCCAATGATGCCACCAGCCCATAAACCGCACCAAACTGTGACTTTTTCTGGATGCATTGGTAGCTCTTGCAATGCTTCTGGCTGATATTCACTCCAAAATCGACAATTCTGCCTATTTACGTACCCATTGAGCCAAAAATGAGCTTCGTCGCTGAACACAATTTCTTTCTTTCTGAACTTTCTTAACAGAGCACGCATTTTGATAATAAAATTCAATGATTTGCAAGCGTTGCTCGTTAGTAAGTCTATTCATGATGAAATGTCAAAGCATACTGAGCATCTTTCTCTTTGACACCATGTCTGAAATCCCACGTGATCTGTCAAATACTAATGCATGAAAATCCTAACCTCAAAAAAATCACTCTTTATATACCCTAACTCTCAGAGAACTTATATAGGGAAGCAGAGATACAAGCCGACCGATTTTAAGCCGACAAACCGCCGCATGTGTCTACACGAGCCGCACCGCAGCCGAGTACATCGGCTCACATCGACTTCAACCACGCCGCCGATTTCATCGGCTCACATCGACTTCAACCACGCCGCCGATTTCATCGACTTATATCGACTTAAACCACGCCACCGAGATTTGACGGAGTTCTCACTCAGTCAAATCTTACTACCAAAATAGACAACTCACTTGAAATTACAAAAGAAAATACTATTGTCGACTTAGACAACCTTCTAATGTCAAATTGGTATCCCACTATATGATGACATCTATAGAAACTGTAATGATTGCATATTGATTTGAAAGTCGTATTTATATAAGTCCGGTATATGTGGCCATGTGTTCCTATGAAAAACAATAAACAACATTTCCTCTATTGTGTTTATTTCCTGTGTCAAAGTAGGTAGAGTTTAATCAATCTTTGGAAGGATTATGATATTCAAGATATCTGGTCAAATATGCCTCAGCTGTCAGAAAAGCTGCACTCCCAAAAAATAATTGTATGGAATAATAATATTAAATTATGGGAACATTGGCTAATATTAACGAATATCGAACTACTTGCCAAAAAATAAAAGAAAATGTATTAAAAACCAATAGAAATTGTTCCTTCCATTTTTCAAAACTTGTCGAATAATTAGGGTTGATCGAATGACAGAACCAGCCGACAAATCAGCCGAAAGACGCCGCTGCCGACCCGTTTTGAGTAGCGCCGCCGATAATTATGGATCGGCTTGTAACTCTGCAGGGAAGTCATAAGGAATTAAATTTAACGTAGGGCAGGATAATTTGTGTGGAAGGTACAAGAGATCCGTATCACGTGGGCCCAGCTTCCACGTTTATAAAACAATTGTAAAAAGCATGATCAAGTATCAAGTCATAGTGGATTCCATGCACCAGTGTAGAAGTTATGAAGAATTTAATTCTAAATATTTTTATACACTCCACGAGAGTATTATGTCCTTGTGCATTTGTTTGTAACACCCAAAAGGAGGAGAGATAGACCCATTGTTAATTATACCGATCGACTTAGAATCACTTTTTGAGTCGATTTAGCCATGTCCGTCTGTCTGTCCGTCCATCTATTCTTGTAATCACGATACAGGTCGCAATTGTAGACAGAACCAAATGAAACTTTGCACAACGAAGTTTTTCGGGATAAGAACGAACGCTATTTAATTTGAAGAAAATCGGTTCAGATTTAGATATAGCCCCCATTAGGGTTTGGAGTCCGGGAATTCCCGAATCGTTTTTCCCGGGAATTCCCGGAAAAATTTGGACGGGAATTCCCGGGAAAAAATTTTCAATTTCCCGGGAATACGGGAAATATTAAAAAATAATTTATTTATTATGTTGATCAATAATTTAATGTTACTATATAAATTGGAATTTTCAGATGTATTTCAAATTCATATATGTATTTACATTACTACAAACAAAACTTTTTAAATTCTTCTTCAAGAACAATTTACTTTACATATGTAGCCAGAAGGAAATGGTCTAAAAATAGGAATACAATAAAAATTGTTCGCTTGGAAACTTTCAAGAGATATCTAATAGGAATATAAATATATGCTACGGCGTATTTAAATATCCCTTTGTAAGAATTAATGACTGGACTATTTCAGTATTTTTATTTTTTATGAATTGATTAATATAATATTAATTGTTTAATGTTTCTATTGTTTTTACAGTTTAGAATATTCCCCCCTGTTTCTATAAAATATTTTTGTCTCCAGACGAATGAATATTCTAAATTAAATGCGTCATAACATTCTCCGTCATATGAGTTATATGTTTCCTTAATCGTTTTCAATTTTGAACCTAGTGTATGTGTCAGTCACTTCTACCTGCGATATAAACGTTCAATTCTGACGATTAGTCTACAACTTTTCAAGTTTATAATGAGAAAATTTAATTTATAATCGGAAAATGTAAGTTCACGATGAGAAATGTAAATTCATAATAGGAGCATGATAATTCATAATCAGCACTGTAAATTCGTAAGGTGAAATGTAAATTCATATTGAGAAATATAAATTCATAATAAGAACATACAAATTGATAATGAGATATATAAATACAAAATGAGATAATCCAAATTGATAATGAGAAAATATAAATTCATAATCAGGAACTGTAAAATTTATAATCGAAGCTATGTATGTACGTTTTTCTATGGATATTTTCGTAGAAACACATATTTTATCAATGTTCTCATTATAAATTTACATTTTCTCAATATGATTTTATATTTTCTCATTATGAATTCTTATTTTCTGTTTTCATAGTATTTTCTGATAATGAATTTGGATTTTCTGATTACAAACTTCTATATATCATTATGAAATGGTATGTTCCTATTATGTATTAATTGTTCTCAATTTAAATTAACAATTCTCATTATGAATTTATATTTCTCATTATGAATTAACATGTTCCTATTATAAATTTACATTACCCAATATGAATTTATATGTTCCTAATATGAATTTACATTTCTCAATATAAATTTGTATGTTCCGAATATAACCTTGAAAAGGTGTAGAGTAAAATATTTGTAAAATGAAAAATAATTTGTAAAATATTTTGACAATAACATTCGTTTTTAATTTGTAATATGACAGTATTGGAAAAAGCACACCAGTTATTAAATGTTGATATTTTAAACCATATTGGATATACCTATAAATAAATTACTTTTTCCCGGGAATTCCCGGGAATGAAATTTTTCATTCCCGTTTTCCCGGGAAATGAAAAAAGTCCGGGAAACCCCAAACCCTAGCCCCCATACGAATTCACTTCCGATTTGACTTTTTTCACTCTAGAAACCACATATTTTATCAGATTGTCTTCAAAATTGGCAAAACATCTTATATTTCAACTAGAAACACCTGTGGTAAAAATGTGTTAGATCGGTTCAGATTTATATGTAGCTACCATACAAAATTCGCTCCAAATTCCGCTCTCGAAACCACATATTTTATCAGATTGTCTTCAAATTTGACAGAACATCTTATATTTAAACTAGGAAGATCTGTAGAGAAAATATGTCAGATCGGTTGAGATTTATATATTGCTACCATTCTAATTTCGGTCCCGATTTGACTTTTTGTGCTCTAGAAACCACATATTTTAACAGATCTTCTTCAAATTTGTCAAAATATCTTATAAAGAGTGATTTTTTTGAGGTTAGGATTTTCATGCATTAGTATTTGACAGATCACGTGGGATTTCAGACATGGTGTCAAAGAGAAAGATGCTCAGTATGCTTTGACATTTCATCATGAATAGACTTACTAACGAGCAACGATTGCAAATCATTGAATTTTATTATCAAAATGCGTGCTCTGTTAAGAAAGTTCATCGCACGCTTCCATTTTATGGTCAGTTTAATCGACCCACTGAAGCGGCTATTCGGGCTATTGTGACTAAATTTCGCACCAAATTTACATTGTTGGACATTAAACCACCAAGACGCTTACGTAGAGTACGAACTGAAGAAAATATCGCAGCTGTATCGGCCAATGTTAATGATGACCATCAATTATCGATTCGTCGCCGTTCGCAGCAATTGGGCCTCTGTTACTCAAAAACGTGGAAATGCCAAAATTGGACTAAGCGGATGGACCACTTGAGGCGCAGCCGCGGTCAACATTTAAATGAAATTATCTTCAAAAAGTAAATGTCATGGACCAATCTAACGTTTCAAATAAAGAACCGATGAGATTTTGCAAATTTTATGCGTTTTTTTTTAAAAAAAAGTTATCAAGTCTTAAAAAATCAACCTTTATTTCCACTAGAAATATCAATGGACAAAATTGGTCAGATTGGTTCAGATTTATATATAGCTCCCACACAAATTGCACTCCCGATTTGACTTTTTCCGCCCCAGAAACCGCGTATTTTCACCGAATTTCTTCAAATTGAGCATAACACGTTACACTTGACCTGATGAATCTATTCCATGTTTGGATATAGTCTCGATACAAATATTCTTGTCGATTTGACAAATTGGGTCAGGTCATCTTAGCCAATGTTTAGGAAATATATGTACAAAAATCCTTCCCGTTTTCATTTTTTACCGAATTGAATTGTATTCGGATAGCCTTTCCTTACTTGTTGTTGTTGCATAGTGTAATCACAATAAAAATTAATCTTTCACATAACAAAAAAACATGACTAGTTGTTCCCCAAAATAAGCATATTGATATAGCTGCCACAATTTTCAAAAAATTAAAAAAAAAATAAAAAAAATAACTATTTTTGGCATAAAAAATACCACGGCAAGAGGAAAAACACGCTCAACAATGTTTTTCAAAATTGTAAGGCGTTGAAAACGAAATTCCACCTTTGTACTGTGATTTCCTTAAATTGACTTTCTGTAGACTAGTGTTATTTGAAATATTTCTGAAAAAATCAACACAAGAAAAACGCTTCGAAAACAAATTACGCATACTATTTACTACGTATGAACAGGTCAAAATCCTCAATTATTTATGCAAACAAAAATCTCTACAAAAAACAAAAAACACAAAATCAGAGGCGAAATCCAAAACAATTGACTCGAAACATTGTAAAAATCATTGAATGCGGATTGGAGCAAAAAAATCAAAAAAAACTATGAGTATTTATAGTTTCGGTGGCGTTGTTATTCTCCATGACATATGTTGACATTTGGGGGGCAACAATCGTCGTAGAATATCATCATCATCGCTCGGTTGTTTGTATTTCATTTTTGCACTTCAGCATGACGGCACAGCAGCACCTCACAGCCTCACTCGCAGCCCAAGCAAACAAAAAAAAGATACGAAATTTTATTGTTTCTTATGTACGGAACGGGCGGACGGGACGGTACGGTACGACATTAAAGTAGCCCCAAAATGAGAACACGAGCGTCAGACAATTACTTAATTTGCATTTGCAAAGAAATTTATTATTGTTGGCTTTTCTGTGATAAGTTTTACGTTTACTTTTTTCTTCTTCTTGAAATATCCGTCAAAACATTATCTAAAATTCAAAAGAACCTCTACGTTTTGGGTTTTGCTTTTATTGTTGATTCTCTAGAAAAGAAAAACGAAAAACTCATCGCACTTTCTTCCAAGTTGAGGAAACTGGCCGATGTCTAAACAACGTCGCAATGCACGTGAGCTTTTGTTTAAATAGAATTGTTTATGTTTTTTGTCGCTTCAGTACTTTTTTTGCTAATAATACGCTAATTACTTTTATATATACTACCAGTAACGATATCTAAATGATCTTTGAAATTAGTTTACAATATTTGCCTAATCTTTATCTCTCTTTCTGTGTTCTTTTATTTCCCTCCTTTCTTGTCAATTTCTATATTCTCTGTCATTTCATTTTCTTTCTTTTTCAAACACTATTGCGCCATACCATAGGAACAAATAGATTTTAAGCAATTTAGCGGAGAAATTAAGGTAAATCGATGTAAATTGATAATCATCAGCATATCAGCAAACAATATGGTGGTTTACGAAATTTTATATTATTATATTTATAATATATTTTAAATTTATGAATACGTTTTTAACTTTTTTTAGTAGAATTCCAATTTTCCCCGAAGGTACCTTCAAATTTGTAAATATAGGTCCGATCACTACCGCTTATATGTTCAATTAAAGATAATTATGATGGTTTTTAGATATTAATATTTTAAATATTAATATTTTTCTCAATTTTGTTGACAGGTAAAAAATATTTTTTTTTTCAGAAAATATCTTCTCTCGCGAAAAAAAACATAAGCTATAGATTAAGCGAGTAAAACGGCGTTAAGTTCGGCCGGGCTGAACTTTTTATACCCTCCACCATGGATTGCATTCCACAGAGGCTGTCGATTTTCGTAGAAGTGCAGTAATATTACAGGAAAATATAATTTTTTAATATAGCCAAACCTAAAAAAATACTAATATTGAAAAAATAATTTTATAAATAAAAATAATATTTTTATTATTTCAAACAACGCTTATAGGGCAAGGCCACCAATACGTTTACATATCGAAATAATACTTCAAGTCAATTAAAAAACTAACTATTCATATATTTATATTTTCAAAACGCTTAAATGTCATAAATATTGGTAGATAGTGGGTGCTGCAGTTGGTTGTCTTTCCATTTAATTTTAATTTCAAAAGCACAAATTTTGAAAATCCATTATATCATGTACATTAGGCTGGGTCGCCGTCCATACAAATGGAAAAACAAGTTCCAGTCACCACACGAAAGTAAAGTTTGGATTGTTTAATGATGATTTGCAAAATATTTCGTTCCTAGATCAAGCCATCTGAGAGCTAAACGCTCCTGAAAACATGTTTTTCCGGTGTAATTATACCCTACACCACTTCGTGGGCTAGGGTATTATAAGTTAGTTTCGCCCAAATGTTTGTAACACCAAGAAATAATCGAGCTAGACCCACCTTAAAGTACACGGATCGGCTTAGAATCACCAACTGAGTCGATTTAACGTCTGTCCGTCCGTCTGTCCGTCTGCTGTCCATCTAAGCTTGTTCGCACTCTACAGGTCGCAATTGTTGCCGATTGTCATGAAACTTGGCAGAAGTTATTTTTTCTGGCCAAGGACCATCGGTATTGAATTTGGAGGCAATCGGTTCAGATTTAGATATAGCCCCCATACAAATATCGCTCCCGATTTGACTTTTTCCGCTCTAGAAACGACATATTGTACCCGATTTTCTTTAAATTTGGCACAATATCTTATAATCCAACTAGAAACACCTATTCAAAAATTGGGTAAGATCGGTTCAGATTTAGATATAGCCGCCATACAAATGTCGCTCCCGATTTGACATTTTCCGCTCTAGAAACCACATATTGTACCCGATTTTCTTTAAATTTGTTACAACATCTTATAATCCAGCTAGAAACACCTATGTAGAAATTGGGTAAGATCGGTTCCCGATTTGACATTTTCCGCTCTAGAAACGACATATTGTACCCGATTTTCTTTAAATTTTGCAGAAAATCTTTTAATCCAACTAGAAACACTTATGCAAAAATTGGGTAAGATCGGTTCAGATTTAGATATAGCCCCCATACAAATGTCGCTCCCTATTTCACTTTTTCCGCTTTAGAAACCACATATTGTACCCGATTTTCTTTAAAATTGACACAGCATTTTATAATCGAACTAGAAAACTTATGCTGAAAGTGGGTAAGATCGCTTCAGATTTAGATATAGCCACCATACAAATGTCGCTACCGATTTGACATTTTCCGCTCTAGAAACCACATCGTGTACCCGATTTTCTTTAAATTTGGCACAACATCTTATAATCCAACTAGAAACACCTGTGCCGACATTGGGTAAGATCGGTTCAGATTTAGATATAGCCCCCATACAAATGTCGCTCCCGATTTGACATTTTCCACACTAGAAACCACATCGTGTACCCGATTTTCTTTAAATTTGGTACAACATCTTATAATCCAACTAAAAAACCTATGGTGAAAGTGGGTAAGATCGGTTCAGATTTATATATAGCCCTCATACAAAACCGATTTTGGCTCAAACCGATTTTGGCCAAACTTTACATATTATATTTCACCAATAAACATACATGTTGAAAGCGGGTCACATCGTTCCAGGTTTCAATATACCCCCATACAAATGTCCTTTCCGATTTAACATATTTTGTCAAGCAGATGCATTTACATGATGCAAAAATCCTTCCCGATTTCACTATTTTGCCGAATTGAATTGTAATGAGAATTGTTTGGGTGATGCCCATATGTCCATACTTTGGTATAACCCAAATGGAGCCCTTTCTGATCTATTACAGCTCTAGAAACTACATTTTACATCGGATCTTCATCAAATTTTGCAGATCATGATATTTTTTTCAACTAGGAATACCTACAGTGAATGAGAAATATATAGGCCCATGTTTTGGACCAGGCCCAGAATGTTGTTATAGGCCCCCTTTTGAAATGTCGGTCCTATTATTACTGTATAATTTGTATTTGTCTGTCGGATAATTGGATCAATTACCGTATTATTAACCATATTCGTTAAATATGACTAAATATGAATTTATAGTAGCTGTATAATTTACATGAACTAAATAAAATGGCTCCCATGAAATACCTGGGTTTAGTAATCAAAGCGAGGTACATACGCAGGGAGTGGTGTAGGGTATTATATAGTCGGCTCCGCCCGACTTTAGCCTTTCCTTACTTGTTACAACTCTTTTATAACTGTAGAATCTAGGATGAAATGTCATGAACCTTTCAGTACCATTCACACAAATCATCGGGTCCTAGTTAAAATTTAAGCTATTATAATTTCCATATGTTCCCTGAGAGTGAGGGTATATATATACTAAACTGACTTTAGCCGACTGAAATTTTTTAACTTGTTTAAAAATGAAAAAGTTTTTACAATCATTTTGAGCGTACAAGATATAGATGAGTATGCCACGCCCCTTAAGCGTTTATAACTTCCATTCGGATGCTCAGAATACTGATAAATTTAATCTTTGACAATATTTTCACAGATGCTGTGTACAGCTAAAATATGGGCGATATTGCCACAATTTTTCGGGTACCTCCCACATAAGCTTTGATTAAAATAAAATTGATATAACTACCATACCGATAGTTAAATTCAGTTACAATTTGACATTTCAAATTGTTTTTATAATCACTGAATACTTCAAAAATGCTTATGTCACGCCCATTGTAGTACCTCCCACACAATTATCTCTATCCTAGGTTAGAATTAAATCATTTATATCTTCAATACCGATGGCTGAAATCCATTATGACTTGAAATTTGGAAAAAATCTTCAATACCGATGTCTGAAATTATGACTTGAAATTTGGAAAAAAATAGAAAATTCACGAAATTCCAATTTAGCAGTGAAAAAATACGACTTTCTCAAAAAGGTGTGTTCTTTCAATCGCCTGTAACTCCTGAAATACTTTTTAAAGTTTTTACAATTTTATTTATTTTAATTTGATCTTCGAAATTTTTTGAAAGTTTAAAGTAGTGTTCTTTGGTCTCATTTTAAATGACTGCGTGAGTTTGAAAGTGGCGAAATGATAGGTTACCATTTTTTTCGATTTTTTGCAAATTCAACCAGAATTTCAGTGAAAAATCATCAGAATGATAATTTTTCATTAGTTCATAAACACAAGGTATAAAATGACGATTTATATACACAAGTTCAGTTCTGTATGAAACCATCAGCGTTTGTATCGCCTCATTTATGCTAGAGATATTTATAAGTGCATAGTCTTATAAATCTTCGCTGTTTGCTGCTTGGAGGAGGCTGTAAACAGTAGGTTCCTTTCAGTGAGTACAAATTTATATCGTATACGGCTCCTTGATTGAAAAAGGCTCCATCTTTGCTCTAAACAGTAGGTTCCTTTCATTGATTGAGAGAACCTCCATCTTTATTCCTTTTGAGATGTTTATGGGTTTATTTGTATTTTTATTTGACCAGTGTCCATCTACGACGAGCACCCTTGGTTAATTCGGTGATAGACTTGGCCGCTTACCACCATGAAAGCATCAAGTAGTGCCCTAAGGCATCCTTTAGAATGGACCACGACACTTGAAAGGTCTGCTGTATCCAGTCTTATAGATTGAAATATTTGTTTAGAACTCCAACCTCAATTGCCGAGTGTTAATGCCGTGAAATAATTATTTGCCATGGCCCAGTGCCCTGAGATTGTTAGAGCTTAGTCTTAACATAAAAGTGCTCGACAGTCTCTTCCTCTTCACGCCAGTGATCGCAGAAGTGTAGATTAATTCGTCTTGCATGCGTTTCCAATTGACCAATGACCACTGCGGTCACTCTCGAGACCTCCCTTCTGATACGGCTGAGAAGGGATCGCATGCGTTTTCTGTTACATTAGGGTGAGTTTCCGCTGAATATTACACAAGTTTATTACAAGTTTATCCACCAGGAATTAATTCATTGTGGTTATGACGATGCCACTTTTAAAACACCCTCTCGGGGAGGTCATTGGCACCGAAATGAGTCTGCTCAGAGCATATCTGCCTGCAGACTTGGATATCTGTTCCATGGTTTCTATATAACGGTAACTTCGAGCAGACAACTCAGTCTGAATAGGTCTCCAATTCAGTTTCAATTAAAGATATTGCTTCATTTCGATATTTATCGTTTTTAAAAAATGTAAAAGTCATCGCAGGAAAATCATTTGTTTCGAAACTTATCGATCTTTAATTTAAATAATTCTCGCTGGTATTTATTTGGTGCAGTTCCATCCCTAATGTTAAAAACTAATCCCTTCCTATCCTTTTTATCTCTCCGCAGAGTGTTCTCCAACAAACTACCAATCACATACCACTGGCTCATGATGAACTGCTGCAGCCGCCCTCACCCACAGTACACGCCGCCAATCGTTCCTTTATGCCGCTGCAATGCAGCGATATCACCAGCTCACAAGACCGATTATGTGAGAAATGCAAGAAACTCTTGGACCCACGCATCATTTCCATACCAGAACAGGGTCCAATCACAACGCCAGTGCTCACCGAAACGAAAATAACACCCGACAGCAATGGCAGCTCCATCGATTCCACCATATCGGAACAATATCAGTCGTGCAACTCCCGATCAGCTTCCACTGGTACTACCTCTGAAACCTGGCCACCGGCTGAGCGTACCGCTGACGATGTAAAAGAACCCATAAAATCTGCGAGCTCAGATACAAATGGTTCGGTTAAACCCAAAATTGTAAACGTCAATTCACAGCCGGTGCTCAAGAAACAGGGTGTATCCGGTGAGAGTTGTGAAAACTCCAAACAGCAATCCAACAATATACCCATACCAAAGTATGAGAAGGATTTCTCCAGCAAACAGCTGATCAAGGATGCCATTATGGATAATGATTTTCTCAAGAATATCGATGCTTCGCAGGTGCGCGAATTGGTGGACTCCATGTATTCGGTGGTCATACAAAAGGGCAAGTTTGTGATACGCGAGGGTGAGGTGGGCGCTCATCTGTATGTCTCGGCCGAGGGTGAGTTTGAGGTGGAGAAGAACGGTAAGGTGTTGGGTATTATGGGCCCCGGCAAGGCCTTTGGGGAATTGGCCATACTCTACAATTGCACCCGGACAGCCTCGATACGGGTGCTGTCCGATGCCAGAGTCTGGGTGTTGGATCGCCGTATTTTCCAACAGATCATGATGCGAACGGGCATGCAGCGCATAGAGAATAGCGTCAACTTTCTGAAGTCGGTGCCGCTGCTGAAGAATCTGAGCGAGGAAATTTTGGCCAAGATAGCTGATGTCCTGGAAGTGGTAAGTAATGGTTTGGATTTCTTTTCCGAAATTATTTTATTTTCTTAACGAACTTTTTAGGAATTCTACCCGGCTGGCACTTATATCATACGCCAAGGCGCCAGTGGCGATACTTTCTTTTTGATTTCCCAAGGCTCGGTGAAGGTTACCCAGAAATTGGCTCCCTCCACGGAGGAAAAGGAAATTCGCACCTTGGAACGTGGTGACTATTTCGGCGAACAAGCTTTGATCAATGAAGACAAACGCACGGCCAACATCATAGCCATGGCTCCGGGCGTGGAATGCCTGACTTTGGATCGTGATTCCTTCACACATTTGATTGGCGATCTGTGTGAGCTGAAGGAGAAGAATTATGGCGATGAAAATCGTGTGCTGGCCATGAAATGTGCCGAGAAGACCAAGGCGATTTTCGGAGCTGATGCAAAGCAAGGTAAGCAATATAAGATACTTTATGGGTTTGCGGGGAACATGGGGAATTTTCGAAGAAATCAAGATGATTATTGGTCGCGAGGGGTTTGGGGGGCCTCCCAACCCTGTGAGATAGACCAGCTATGACTGAAAAAATGAAGGAATCTTAGAATCGCACCATAAAGTCCTCAACATATCTTACAACTGGGCACGAACAATTGGTCTCAACGTTAACCCGGAAAAATTGAAATCTGTTTATTCACTAGGAAGAGCAAGATCAGCCCTTACAATGAACCGACTTTTCTGGGGAAGACGTTTAAAATTACAGAAAAAGTTAAATAACAGGGTGTAATCCTAGATCGAACACTAAATTGGAAGGACCACATCAACAGCAGGGCAGAGAAGGCCCATAGATGTTGGGCCTTATGCAGAATGACCATAGGCTCAAAATGGGGACTTAGACCAAAAATGACACACGGAGCCATTCGAACAAAATCTACGAGGGCAATGGAGACAATATTGTCACTGCGCTCAAACGCTTACGGTAGGTGAATGGATCCATTCCGACTTCATATTGAATCATCAAAAGATTCTGGGGAAACTAATAGGTTTCTCCGAATCGGAGTGTATAACCGACAGAATCCCAGAGAGAACGAACTGTAAAGCAATAATTCCGTCCAGAGGTTCTTGGGCTAATGGTTCCCAAGGCAATGATAACCTATGGACACACTGCTACACAGACTGATCTAAGATGGACGGAAAAACAGAGTTAGGAATACTTCTCCTCAAAAAAAATCATAACGCCTCCCGGACCAAGCACGGATAGCCAAGTAGCGATTAAAGCGATCACTAAACCCGCAGTGAAATCGCGAACACTGAAGGGAAAGTAGAAAACATATGGGTGCCAGGACATTGTATGATCGAAGGTAATGAAAAGGCCGATGAACTGGCCAGAAGGCCCAAAAATTTTGCTTTTGTATGGGAGCCCTCTTAAGCATTATAGGAAGTTTATATCAACTTTCCCTTAAGGAGTGGTGATAGGGGGTAGGTATGTTTGGGGAAATTATCGAGGGTGAAATTAATGGAGGTCAGTCTTACACTTCTCTCCTCTAGGGTCTACTGTGGGGCAGTTTTGGGCCTTTCTTTCATAAAAAAATAGGCAAATGTAGGGAGGCCACCTTAAGCGTTGCAGTTGGAGGGTAGGTGTGTTCTGAGAAAATATTGGGGCTGAAAAAATGTTGGGGGTTAGTCATACATTTGACTCCACTAGGGGCCTCCTTGTGGCAGTTAGAGTTGTGGGAGCAAATTTTATAAAAATTTATTTTTTGTATGGGAATTAAGGAGTGGGGATAGGGGGTAAGTTTGAAAAAATGTTGGGGAGGGAAAACTAATGGACACCAGTCTTTCATGTCTCCCCTCTAGGGGTGACTAGAGGCTGTTTTAAGCCTTTCCTTCATTAAAAAAAATATAAAAAATTAAAAAAAAAATGTGTGGGACCACTTTAAGTGTTGTTTGGAAATTAGGTGTGTTCTGAGAAAATATTGGGGCTGAAAAAGTATTGGAAGTTTGTCATACACTTGACTCCACTAGGGACTTTCTTGGAGTGGTTGGAGAAATTTTTATAAAAATTTGTTTTTATAAAATTGGGGTAGGGGGCAAGTTTGTTCGGAAAAAAATTTGGGGAGGGGAAATTGGGGGAGGTCGGTCTTACATTTAACATAGCTGGGGCGACTCCATGGCAGTTTTAGGCCTTACTGTCATAACAAAAATTATAAAAAATAAAAAATTCAAAAGGGGGACCACCCTAAGGGTTGACGATATCAAGTAAGTATGTTCAGAGAAAATGTGGGGGTTGAAAAAATAATGGGTGTCGGTCATACATTTAACTCCACTAGCGGCATCCTTGAGCCAGTAAGAGCGGTGGGATCAAATTTTATAAAAAATAATTTTGTATGGATACCCCCTTAACGAGTGGAGATATGGGGTATGTGTGTTCGAAAAAGTGTTGGGAAGGGTATGGTAGGGGGTCTTACATTTAACTCCTCTGGGGATGACTCTGAAGCAGTTTTGGGGTTTTTGTGTATTTTTGCCCATTTTCCCTCACCTTTGACCCCGATGAGGACCCTCGTACACTCACCCCACCACCCGCATTTTTTGGTTCATGATTTTTTTGCCAAACCTCACACAATTAGGGGTTCTAGCATATCAAAAACGAAAAGTCGTGCACTATCCCACCCTTACAGGTCACTTACCCCTAAAGGTGCATCTATGCCACATCGGACGATCGGACTCGGATGAGTACTGGGCATGTAGGGAGGACACCGAAACGCTGTAACATTTTCTTTGTCACTGTCCCGCTTTCTCGAGACTGAGAGCTCCACACCTCTCGGGGCGATATTACCTAACCTAGAGCAACTTAGGGGTGCAGGATGTTCGTAACTAAGGAAGTTCATGATCGACAGGGAATTCCTGAAATAGAGTGAATGATTGATCTTTCGGTTTTTCCTAATTAGATCGCAAACCAGGCCGACCTTCTGGCCTAGGTGTATACTCCTGGTAAATTCCGTGGATCGTGGGGAACTTTTGGCGGTTTTCGGAGAGTTCAAGTTGATTATTGGTCGCGAGGGTGTATTCTTGTGAAGTATTCTTTTCCTCTCGAGTTTCTGGGACCTCCCAACCAAATGAAGTAGAACAACTATGGCTCCTCAAAATAATTTTTTCAAAAATTTCTATTCACTGGTTTTTAAATTCCACATCTCTTTTCAGAATTCCCCGATCTGCAGCTTACCGATCTGGAGGTTATCGCCACTCTGGGCATTGGCGGCTTTGGACGCGTCGAACTGGTGAAGGCCTACCAAAAGAATAGTGTCGATATATACGCCCTCAAGTGTCTCAAGAAGAGACATATTGTGGACACCAAACAGGAGGAGCATGTCTTCTCGGAGCGAACCATCATGCTGACTTGCAATTCGCCATTTATCTGCCGGCTCTATCGTACATTCCGCGATGAAAAGTATGTCTACATGATGCTGGAGGCCTGCATGGGCGGTGAGATCTGGACCATGTTGAGAGATCGCGGTTGCTTCGATGACAATGCCACACAATTCATTATTGGTTGTGTGCTGCAGGCTTTTGAGTATCTGCATGCCAATGGCATTATCTATAGGGATCTGAAACCGGAGAATTTGATGTTGGACGAGAGGGGCTATGTGAAATTGGTGAGTAGAAGGAAAAGGGCTTCGAAAGAAGATCTCTAATTTATGGCTCGTTTTATAGGTTGATTTTGGCTTTGCCAAGTACATTGGCAACAGCTGCAAGACCTGGACCTTCTGTGGCACCCCCGAATATGTGGCTCCCGAGATCATTTTGAATAAGGGCCACGATCGTGCCGTGGACTATTGGGCTTTGGGTATTTTGATACATGAGTTATTGAATGGCACGTAAGTAGAAAATTTTAAAGGATTTGGAGTGTTCTATTCTAATTGCCGATTCCATTGCAGACCACCCTTTGCCGCCAATGATCCCATGAAGACCTACAATATCATCCTCAAAGGTATTGACATGATAGATTTTCCCAAACGCATGTCCCGCTCGGCGGTGCAATTGATCAAGAAGTTGTGCCGCGATGTGCCAGCTGAGCGTTTGGGTTATCAGAAGGGTGGCATACAAGATATCAAGAAGCACAAGTGAGTTTTTGCCTTATATCTGCATTCCTCAGATCCTCTCATACGTGTCCTTTACTTTACAGATGGTTCCTTGGCTTCGATTGGGATGGCTTGCAGAGTCAACTGCTGATACCGCCCTTTGTGCGGCCCATTGCCCATCCCACGGACACTTGCTACTTCGATAAATTCCCCTGTGACCCCAATGAACCGCCCGATGAGTTGTCCGGCTGGGATGCTGACTTTTAGATGTCAACCTAACCTAGCTCCACCAGGTCTTAAGTGCCTTTGCCTACGATGGGAATCAAATCAAATTTAAATTTTTAACCTTCACCTAGATGTAAGCCTCCTTGTCTTCTCTTACATACATATATCGCTTTAGGTGTTAGTTTTAAGATGCAAAGATCAAACAATTTGTAGCTGCAAGTATTTGCTCAGTGTATTCGATGAAAAGTGCCTTTGGTCAAAATGTTGCTCAAAAATTTGTCTCTATAAAATCCCCCAAAAACTTATTTTGTAGTTCTTTTTTTGTGAAAATTGTGGAACAAATTATTTTTTATATAATATTTCTTTTATATTTATGTAGTAGTTAAAACATTTGTAGTTACCTTTATATATATATGAAAAAGTAGAAGAAATATTTAAATAATATTTATCATAATCTAATTATGCAGTTGTTAGTGCTTATTTTGTATAATTAAGCTATATGTTTTTTTGTAAGGGAAACTTGTTAGTAATTATTATTCTCTTTGTGAAATTGTTGTTTTTTGAAAAAAAAAAGAATTATAGCGAAATATAATAGATAGTTTTCTTTGTCTTTGATTATAAGAAGCCTTCACAATAAAGAAAAAACAAATTGTTTTATTTTGGAAGGATAAGGAATCACAGAACAGAAATTCACAGAAATATCGGGTGATTCATGGTGTTCAGTATCGTCTGACAAGTCATCATGGAAAGACTCACACCACAACAGCGTCTCCAAATTGTTAAGCTGTATTAGGAAAATCAGCGTTTTGTGAGAAAGAAGACCGTGGCGAATCGATTCGTCGTTGTTCTCAGCTGCTTGGGATGACGTATTCGAAAAATTGTCATATTTTACTTAAGGATTTAGACCTTAAAGAGTACAAAATTCAAGTAGAACAAGAATTGAAGTCAGGCGACTTAAATTTGCGTATTATTTTCAGTTAATGGGCTCCCCTCGCCCAAAAATGGACCACCTCACACGAAGTCGTGGCCAACATTTTCAAATAGTTAATGCCATAAATTGTTCTTTTAACCTAGGAAAGGGTTTTAAGAAATTCGTACTTTTAAGGGAGGAAAGAGACAAAAAGGGATAAAAATAGTACCAATTTAAGTAATGCAGCTATATTCGTGGAAATAGGTATTTACATTTCTATGACAACGTAGACTTGCAACATAAATCGTCTTTTTTTTAAATTTGTACATTTAAGGGACGAACGTGACAAAAAGGGATAAAAATGGTACCAACTAAATTATTATACCCTCCACCTCCAGGATGGGGTATACTAACTTTGTCATTCTGTTTGTAACACCTTGAAATATCGACATGAGACCCTATAAAGTATATATATTATTGATCATCATAAAATTCTAAGACGATCTAGACATGTCAGTCCGTCCGTCTGTTGAAAGCACGCTAGCATCTAAACGAAAGGAGCTAGAACGTTAAAATTTTCCATAAATGCGTCTTATAGTCGTAGATCCGTTGGGATTGAAACGGGGCGAAATCGGCCCAAAGGGAAAAATGTTCCCTCACAAGGACTAAAAATACCCATAATAATCCCTAATATTTTAGCGTATTTAAGCATGTCTGTTTATATTTGCTTGATATTTGGTATGCGCATTCCCCTTATAGCAAAAAAGTGCAGCATAAAGTGATTCTTATTTGTAGGGTGTGAAATGGGGCAAAAATGAAAGGGATAAAAATGGTACACATTAAACGGCAACAGCAAGAAACACGAAATTCGGTGTGTATATTCCTCTAAGATACATTGAGTAATACATAATATAAAAGTATTTTTTCCAAATTCGTATTTTTAAGGGGTAAAATGGGAATAGAGGGATAAAAATGGTACCAACCAAACGGCTGTACCTAGAATAATGAAATTCGGTGTATACATTCCTCTGATTGTATAGACAAGTAAAATACACGGATTTTTCAAAATTCGTACTTTTGGGGTCAAAATAGAAAAAGGGGATAAAAATAGTACCAACCAAATGACCGCAGCTAGGCATGAAATTCAGTGTATACATTGCTCTGATTGCGTAAACACTTAAAATAAACAGATTTTTCGAAATTCGTACTCTTTGGGGTCAAAATGAAAAAAGGGGATAAAAATAGTACCAGTCAAATGACCGCAGCTAGAGTCATGAAATTCGGAGTATACATTACTCTGACTGCGTAGACACGGAAAATAGACGAATTTTTCGAAATTCGTACTTTTTGGGGTTAAAATGGGAAAAGGGGATATAAATAGTACCAACCAAATGACCGCAGCTAGAGTCAAGCAATTCGGAGTATACTTTCTTCTGACTGCGTAGACACGGAAAATAAACGGATTTTTCGAAATTCGTACTTTCAAGGGGGACAATGGTACAGAGGGATAAAAATAGTACCAACTAAACGACTACAGCTCTAGAATGATGAAATTCTAATTGTGTAGAAACGTTGAGGGGGTAAAAATGGTACCAACCAAATCGGCGCAGCTGCAATCATGGAATTCGGTGTATACATTCCTCTGACTGCATATACACGCAAAATAGAAAGTTTTTTTTCCAAATTCGTACCTTTTCTTTTACGGCAAAAATTGGTTGAATCATAAAGTTAGGTTATTTTGCACTATGTACGTCTGATAATGGATTTTCAAAATTTGTACTTTTGGAATTAAAATAGAATGGAAATACAACCAACTGTAGCACCAACTATCTACCAATAGTTATGGTATTTAAGCTTTTTGAAAATATAAATATAATAATATATAAATAATGGTTTGAAATAATTAAAATATTATATTTATGTATCAAATTATTTTTTTCAATATTTGTATTTGTTTTGGTTTGGCTATATTAAAAAAATTATATTTTCCTCTAATAATACTGCACTTCTACTAAAGCCGACAACCTCTGTGGAATGCAATCCATGGTGGAGGGTATATAAAGTTCGGCCCGGCCGAACTTAACGCCGTTTTTACTTGTTGCAGCTAGAATCGTGAACTTTGATATTTAAATTCATCTGACCTGTAATAGTACCGCAGTAAAATTTGATTTTTCGAAAATTGTACTTTTAAGTGATGCGCGGGACCAAAAGCGATAAAAATAGTACCAATTTAAGTATTGCAGCTATAAGTGTAAATTTTGGTGTGTAAATTCCTCTGACTTCCAAAGTAGTGAGTCTTTAATGCAAACTGTAAGAAATTAACGTGGAAATTTTTCGAGAAGAGATCTGCCCTCAGTTCAATTTATGCGACAATTTGTGAAAGCAAGTTCATTATCGTTATTAGACAAACTAACCCGTGCACGTAGTTAGGAGAGTAATTCCTCTCGAGTTTTCACAATTCTTTAATCTTTCTTTAATCCAAATGTTACTCGTCCAGTGCATTGAATCAAAAACATTGCTGCTGTGGCTGAGAATGTCCAAGAAGAATGTCCATAAACAGCAACTCGTCATTATTCTCAGGAACGGAGCATTTCCGGCACTTCTTTGCGAAGAATTTTAAATAAAGACCTCGGCACGAAGATTTACAAAGTTCAATTGGGCCAACAACTGAAGCCACATGACCATTCGATGCCCAATGACCTGAATATTGTTTGGCAGAATATGAGGAATTTTACCGAAAAAGCTCATTTTCATCTCGGTGGCTATGTCAATAAGCAAAATTGCCGCAAATGGGGTTCAGAGAACCCACACGTGACTCTTGAAAAGTCAATGCATCCACAACGAGTCACTGTTTGGTGTGGATTTTGGGCTGGCGGCATCATTGGGCCATTTTCCTTCGACAATGAGCAAAGAGCCGCCGTAACCGCCAACGGTGAGTGTTTCCGTGTCAAGCTCAACTATTTTGTTTTCCAAAAATTCAAGAAAATATCATCCATCATTTGGTTTCAACAAGACGGGGCCGCATGTCACACAGCCAACGCAACCACTGTGCAAATCGAATAATCAGTGATATCAATTGGACGCCTCGGAGCTGTGATTGGAGCCCTTTGGATTATTTTCTGTGGGGAGCCATTAAGGATAAATGTTACGCAAACCATCCAGAGATAATTGAAGCGTTGAAACATGAAATCGAAGTTGTCATTGAAGAGATTCCAGTCGGAACAATAGAAAATGTGCTGATCGGATGAGGTACTGCCGAGCCAGTCGTGGTAGTCATGTGAATGATATTGTGTTCCATTATTAAATGACAAAGTTCGTCTTTTCCAAAAAAACGATAAATTTGAAACAATAAACTGAAACTGCATACAAACGGTAGAAAACAGAGAGAGTCAAGAAATTGCAAGAACAAAATTCATATCACGCTTTTCAAAATGCTACAAACACTAAAACAAAAGCACGAAAAAGGACTGAACATAAACTACAATAATGAATGGTTCCTAAACACAATTTGCTACTGCCCCAAGAATATACGCGCTCCCCAAAATTCACAAGGAAGGTACTCCTCAGAGACCAATCTGTTCCTCAATTAACTCACCTTCTTAAGGACTATGGAGATATATTGTTGACGTACTCAATAATTCAACGAAGGACTCTATATACAATGTCAAAGACGCGAGTGGATTTAAAAAGAAGATTAACACATATTGATGAGGACGAAATAATAATATCATTTCACGTTTTGTCCCTTTTCCCAAGTATACCAGTCAACCTCGCCATAAGGACAATTGAAGACAAATGGAACATAATAGAAAAATTCACCACGATACCAAAGGACTTATTTATGGAGATATTGACATTCTGCATCAAAGACATGAGATATTTTAAGTACGACGACAAATTCTATGAGCAAAAAACAAGTAAGGAAAGGCTAAAGTCGGGCGGGGCCGACTATATAACACCCTACACCAATCCCTGCGTATATACCTCGCTTAGGTATATTTCTTGGTGTTACAAACATTTGGCGGAAAACTAACTTATAATACCCTAGTCCACGAAGTGGTGTAGGGTATAAAAAGGAATGCCAATGGGCTCTCCTGCATCACCAATTATTGCGGACATAATTATGGAACAACTTCTTGACCCAGCAATGGAGAAAATTACCAGAAAACATAGTCTCTTGACAAAATACGTTGACGATCTCTTCGCAATTTTGAAGAAAAATGATGGTGATGAGACGATCAAAATACTAAATGGAAGAAAAGGACAATAACTTCCCAGCAAAAAGAGAGCGCCCAAAGAAGTGAAAAAGATGTTCATCTTGTGATACGGAAGTAGTGAAAATTGGGATCTTCCACCAATGAATTTAACATGGAGTTGTCATAGGAGCGATGACCTTTATTTTGAAAGACTTAAAAGTTATTTTTAAGTGTTGTAAAGGAACCACTTTTTCACTAGGTTCCATTTCTGTTTTAAAAAATCCGACGCCACCGGGGGTAGAACAGCGGGCCTTCTGATTGCTACTACGGCACTCTAACCATCTTAGCTATCCTCTGTTGTGAGTGATGTATAACTAAAACAAATCATTTAGTTCGGTAAAACTGACAATTGGGAACTTAAGAAAATATTTGTTTAATATGAATATAACGCAAATAAATACTAATTAAATTTAGTATTAAATAAATTGACACTACTTAATTTTACTGATATTATGCAGTACCAATAATTAATAAAAATATGAAATATTTTAAGTACATTAAAAAAGCAATAAATTTGTATTTTTTAATCAAAAAATTTTAAATTGTCAAAATATACAAAATTAATCATTGTTTATTTATTAAAATAATAAAAAATATAAAAAAAGTTTTTTCCCGAGCCAAAACTCAAAACCGGGACCTTCTGGGTGCAAAGCGGACACCTTACCTTTGTGACCCCATACTAAAATGTCGTTCCCATTCAGTTGTGCAAATGCTATCATAAAATGTTACGGAATATTAACATATTATCGACTTTTTTGAACGTTGTTTAAAAGTACTTCCTCAAAAACAGGAAAAATGCTAATTTGGATTTTGAGATGCGGAAGTACTTCCAATTTTTTTGCTGGGTTACTATATCTGGATTCTATGGTACACAGACAAGGCAACATCATAAAACTAGACTGATACCAAAAACCCACATATTCAGGCCGATTAATAAACTTTTATTGCAAACACCCAAGAAGGACAATTTTCAACACCGCGACCAATTTTATCAGAAGAGTACTACACATAAGTGAGGAGGACTTCCACAAAAATAACAGAGAAAATTAAAAATATTTTAAGAAGAAATGGATTTCCCATAAAAACAATTAGACAATTAATTAGAAATGTACGAAATCCCAAAAACCACATAGAAAAACCAACAAAGCTATATTCGGCCGGGCCGAACTTCATATACCCTCCACCGTGGATTGCATTCCACAGAGGATGTCGATTTTCGTAGAAGTGTAGTAATATTACAGAAAAATTGATTTTATAAATAAATATAATATTTTAATTATTTCAAAACAACTCTTATAAGGCAAGGCTATCAATATGTCAATTCAAAAAATAAATATTCTTATATTTATATATTCAAAAAGCTTAGATACCATAAATATTGGTAGATAGTGGGGGCTACAGTTGGTTGTATTTTCATTCTATTTTAATTCCAAAAGTACAAATTTTGAAAATCTAACTACTTCATAATTCAACCAATTTCCCCTTTTTCCATTTTGACCCCAAAAAGTACGAATTTCGAAAAATCCATTTATTTTCCGTGTCTACACAGTCAAAGGAATGTATACACCGAATTTGATTATTCTAGGGGCAGCTGTTTGGTTGGTACCTTTTTTATCTCTATATTACCATTTTATCCCTTAAAAGTACGAATTTGGAAAAATACTTTTATATTATGTCTCTACTCAGTTAGACGAATGTACACACCGAATTTCGTGTTTCTAGCTGTTGTCGTTTAATATGTACCATTTTTATCCCTTTTTTGCCTCATTTCACCCCCTACAAATAAGAATCACTTTATGGTGCACGTTTTTGCTATATGGGGAATGCGCATACAAAATATCAAGCAAATATAAACAGACATATTCAAAAAACATGCTTAAATACGCTAAAATATTAGGGATTATTAAGGGTATTTTTAGTCCTTGTGAGGGAAAAAATTTTCCCTTTTCCCGATTTCGCCCCGTTTCAATCCCAACCGATCTACGACTATAAGACGTGTTTATGGAAAATTTGAACGTTCTAGCTCCTTTCGTTTAGATGCTAGCGTGATTTCAACAGACGGACGGACATGGCTAGATCGTCTTAAAATTTTATGACGATCAATAATATATATACTTTCTACGGTCTCAGGTCGACATTTCAAGGTGTTACAAACGGAATGACAAAGTTAGTATACTCCCATCCTGGAGGTGGAGGGTATAACAACAAAGATCAAAGGACCATATAAAATACAGACATTAGTCGTAAGTCGAAGGATGAAAAAGTCGAAAATAAATGACGATCGGACCATCGAAAGAAGATTGAAGCATCGGTCAATAAAGAGGGGAACAGATGACCGAACATTTTCGAAACGAATAACCAAACCGTTCTTATCTTCGAATAGTAAATTGGAAAACTTTCGAGAAACATTCGAACATAAACACCCGTTCTACTCTTCGAATGAAATATCGAAATGAAGTAAACGAAAAATACATCGATATGTAGCTATCAAATCATCAACTATTAAAGGAAGAAGTCAAACGAGAGGCAATTATATTAGGCAAAGAAAAGGAAGCCAAAAGATACGATAAGTTGAACCGAAGGATGACAAATAAATCGAACTGTGTGAGGACTGATTTCAATGACGAACCGATATTTGGTTGAAGAATAGAATGATGTGAATGATTTGACTTGGGAACCTTTTTGATAACAAATCCATAGACGGAACATATCGAGAAGAACCACAAATTCTATCCTGAGCCTAACTAGTTCAATCTTCCGGAGAATTTATAATGGAAGCATTAAATTTTTGCAAGTCTAAGATTGTTAGCGAATAGGATTTTAATAATCCAAAACCCCATCGGTTTTATTTTTGTTTCATAATATCCTTTATTTATTTACATTCACATATATTTACATCAAAGCGCTTTCCACCTTCCGGTATCTCACTCGCTATTTCCACTTAAGAATAAATGTTCTAATTTGCATGGGATCCATGGTAATTTGGAACTTGCTGAGAGCATCCTTCTGGACAGCGGCCAGTGGTGTATGTTTACTGGTATAGTATTCCACTTTGTTGGGCACCGTACCATCCGGTTGGAACTTGAAACGGCTCATGCTGCTCAAAGCCATGTTGCCATCTAAAGTCGTCTCACGGATTTCTGTGCCACCCAGGGCATCAAAGACGGCACGCAGGTTAAAGCTAATACTGCTGGTTTCATTTTTGTCCATGTAATTTTCCAAACGTAGCAGACGTTCAGTTGCCGAATAGGGTTCCAAGGTGAGAACTTGTACGGTCAGAGGCAACGACGTGAATGTGGGTATGCGAGGCAGAACCTTGGTGGTGGCCTTGGAAGAGTTGCTGAAGAATTTCCAGAAAGGCAAGTGCAATTCTTGTTGAGCCAAACGTTCGTACATAGTCAGCGACTTGGTGGCTGGACTAAGAATGAGATAGACTTTGCCGCGGGCTACGAGACCTTTGCCATTGACCGTTTCATTTAGAGCTTCGCCCACACCAAAGGCATCATCACGCAACAGACGACGGTGCAACATCAATTCCAATGAGCCATCCTTGATGCTGGAGCCACCCTGGGCACGATCGTTCAACAGAGCTATGCGGTTCTTGGCATCCTGCAAAGCAATGCGCGAGGTGATGGGATAATAATTACCCGACACGCTTTCGGTCAGGTTGGCCTTGAAATACTCCCGTCCATTGCGAACTCGCGTCATCATTTCACGGCCATTCGAATCGGTGTAGAATACTCCCGCATTATTCAGGCTCGATGAAAATCTGGTAATCACTTCCTTGCCTATACCATCCTGGATGGGTATGGGTCCAACTAACCACTCGAATTCTACGCGATTGACGCCTTCATAAATGCGAATAACCTGCGAAACCCAATCGTTGAAATGCTGATGGACTTCTTTGACCAATGAGCCATTGAAGATGGTTAGAGTGGCTTTGGGGCTGACCAAAACCTCAGTGCCATTGGGACGGAAGATGTAGGCTCCCGAAGATCTGTTCTTGAATTCGCCATTGTTACCGTAGGCACCCTTGTAATAGTAGAAGTCTTGCGAGATATTCTCGGTGACTCCATTCATTTGGACGTTGGATAAAATACCATTGATGTTGAAGGTCAATTTTATTAGCTGAAAGAAGAGAGAAAGACAAAATTGTTATTGGGGAAAATGCGGAGAGAAGAAGTCATTTGACAATTTCTGAAGAATTATTCAAGAGTTTTCTTTAAGCGGAGGTAGGGCAAACTCTTTGGGGGACCGCGGCCAAACAGAAAACGCCAAGTTCATGGTCCAAAACCATCGGTGATTTTACTGCCTTGTTAAGCTCCTGAATGTTCCAATTAGGAAAAGCGTGTCCATAAAAGCAGAAGAACTCTCTAAATTTCCCAAAACGACCAAGTCAAAGATATATTCAAACCAATTTAAATTCGGCGCCATTAGGATTTTATCGTCATATTCCTCGGCTGCAGGGGTTTTCCGCATAGAACAAGGACCCTATATACTGCACATTTGTATATGGGGCCCTTGATCTTTTCTGCACTGAAGACTTGACCGTCAAATTCCTCGGCTGCCAAGGTTTCCTTATTGAACAAGGGCCCTATATACTGAACATTTGCATAAAGGAACCTTGCTCTACTCTATACTGATGATTTCATTGTCAAATCCCTCGGCTGCCGAGGTTTTTCTTATGGGACAAGGGCCCTATATACTGAACATTTGCATATAGGGCCCTTGCTCTCCTCTGCACTAATGATTTCATTGTCAAATCCCTCGGCTGCCGAGGTTTTTCTTATGGGATAAGGGCCCTATATACTGAACATTTGCATATAGGGCCCTTGCTTTTGTCTGCACTGAGGATTTCGTCGTCAAATTCCTTGGCTGGCAAGGTTAATCTTATGGGACAAGGGCCCTATATATTGAGCATATGTATATAGGGCCCTTGATCTTCTCTTTATTAATGATTTCATCGTTAAATTCCTCGGCTGCCGAGGTTTTCCTTATGGGACAAGGGCCCTATACACTGAATATTTGCGTATAGGGCCCGTGCTCTGCTCTGGACTTATGATTTCACCAAATTTCTCGGCTGCCAAGGGTTTTCTTATAGGACAATAGTCCTATATACTGAACATTTGTATATAAATGGTCCTTGCTCTTCTCTATACTTATACATTTGTACATAGGGCCCTTGATCTTCTCTTTAGTGATGATTTCATTGTCAAATTCCTCAGCTGCCAAAGTTTACCTTATAGGACAGGGCCCTATATACTGAACATTTGCATATAACGCCCTAGCTCTCCTCTGCAATAATCAATTCATCGTCAAATTTCCTTATGGGCCAAGGGCCCTATACACTGAACATTTGTTTATCGGGTTCATGCTCTGCTGTAGACTTATGATTTCACCGTCAAATTTTTCGGCTGTCAAGGGTTTTCTTATAGGACAAGGGCCCTATAAACTGAACATTTGGGCCCTTGAACTTCTCTGGTCATTAGCCAGAGAACAATTTCCGCATAACTACCAGAATTGCATCATCAAAGGGAAATTCCTCAGCTGCCGGGGATTTCCTTATAGAACAAAGGCCTACTGAACATAGGGCCCTTTTCGATCGGCTCTGCTCCCCTGAACAAACTCATTATCCCTAAAACAATTTGCGAATAACTTACCGAATTCTGCACCACAATGTCGCCAACAGCCCTGGGTTCAGCCATTTTAACTGCCGGAACAATCTTCCGTTCCTGCTGTCTGAGGAAACGTCTAGGGACTCTCACATTATTGCTTTCGAGCTCATAATCGTAAGTTCTAGGTGTTGGTTGCCGATCCACATAATAGCTGGCCACTTTGTCAGCATAGGCCTCAAAGACCAATTCGTGCTGTGTTACATTGGCCCTCAAATGGGTTAAAGCCAGAACTTCTTTGGCCACCGGTACAACTTCGGATTTCACTTGGCGACCCGTAGCATCCGTGACCACATAATGCCACGTGGCATTCAAAACGGGAATTCTAACATATTGTGTGGAGTCATGCGCCAATGGGTTAAATACAGTCACGACCACATTGTTGACATTGTATTGGGTAAATTCACAAATACTTAAATTCAACTGTAAACAGCTGCTGAATTCACCGCTTGTCAGATTGGTGAGTTTCTGCAGAGCAGCTCGTGTATTATCGTGAGCGGCGTTAATGGCATCGGTTAGCATGCGATCGTAGTCATAGGCGACATGTTGCTTTTCCGTACCGGTAATGGCATCATGATGTTGCATGATACCCATAGCGTGACGTAGTTTATCGAGATTTTGGTTCACGGTAGCTGTGGTGAGATTGGAGAAGGTCGTCAGCTGTTTGGCCACCTGCAGGAAATGATTGCCATCACGTTCGAAACGTTTCTGGGTGGGACGCGAACTGAAGTAGCCGGTCCAATAGGTATGCCAATCGGTGGAATAGGGGAAGAAATCTTGAGTTTTCGTCGGCCATGTCAAGTAGGTGTTATGCAGGGCATTCAAGTAGCAGGCGGGTGTTGAGTAGAATACATTGATTTTGCTGCCCTGAATTTGGCGTTCGTTGACGTATCTGAAAGAAAGAAAATTTAAATGATTATTTCAACATTAGCACACAACTGAATTGTGAAGATCTAATTATTTTTAGCTTAATTTATTATTTCCAATCAAGTTTGATCTTTATGACATTCAAACAAAAGCTTTCGTTCAAATAATCAATTATATGAATTGTCAGCCACAGCTGAATTAGCATTAGGACTCAAGTAATTAGGAAATCAGAAGCTGTTTAAGTTTTTTTTTTGGAAATTCGACAGCACCTTTTATATAATTTGCTGCTATTTTTATCTAAATTCAGTAATTGTACTCCAAATTTAATTGCTATAAACTTGTGAGGTTTTCCGGCAATGTCGTGTCCAGCTGAATTGACTGAAAATAATGTCTCATCATCTCGTATGTTCCCTACGATGGTTTTAATTTCATTTTCCAGTTCTTTTTCATTACTTAATCGATAAAATACCTAGCTGAATTAAGTGAGATTATTTTAATTTGCATTTTGTTCTTAGCTGAATTGCTCTCAAATAACATTTTCATATTTACAATTGTATTCAATTGGATTTTTTATCATATCTTTGGCTGAATTGCCAACCAAAATTATTCCCTTTCAACATAATCTTAGAACAGGGGCTGAATTTCAAAAAAGTATATTATTTTATAAATTTTCTTTTTAAATTAAGATAGCTTAATTATTATTATTTCGTTCAATGTACATTTAACTGCAGCTGAATTTGAAAACTTAAGCATTTGTTTTATTTTCCAATCAATTTCTATAATTCGCATATGATTTTGAAAACATTTGTCATTGCTGAATTCAAAATCCACTTAATTTTGATTACCGCTTTAAATTTACAAAATTATTACATTCAAAATTCTGTTCATGGAAATTCAGCTGTAGCTGAATTTGAAAAATTATTACCTTTGGTTTTCTCTCAACTACTTAAATGTTCTTTCTATTTAACTGCAGCTGAATTTGAAAATCTAGAATTTGTTTCTCAGCTGAATTTGGTTATATTGCTTATTTGTGGAATTTTATTCAAAAAAATATTGTTTTCGCTGAGTTGGGAAACATTTGCATTATTGATCATTTAACTGCTGCTGATTTTGAAAATATAGGTATTTTTCATATTTGTTCGATAAATTTTCGGATGACAACGAATTTTTTTCTCAGCTGAATTTCGTAATATAAAATAATTACTAATTACAATAATTCTTGCTGTGGCTGTATTGGACAACAATCGCATTATTGATCATTTAACTGCAGCTGAATTTGAAAATCAAGGCATTTTTCATATATGTTTGATAAATTTGGTAAATTTTCGGATGACAATGAAATTGCATCTCAGCTGACTTTCATAATAATGCTTTGGTAGTAAATTCTTGGAAATGAATTCAATAAAATAATTCTTTTTGCAGCTGAATAGTAAAATATACGCATTATTCATAATTAAAATGCAGCTGAATTTGAAAATATAGGTATATTTAATATTTGTTCGATAAAATTCGGAAATTTCGGATGACGACGAATTTTTTTCTCAGCTGAATTTCGTAATATAAATTAATTAATAATTAAAATAATTCTTGCTGTGGCTGAATTGGACAACGATCACATTATTGATCATTTAACTGCAACTGAATTTGAAAATATAGGCATTTTTCATATATGTTTGATAAATTTAATAAATTTTCAGATGTCAATGAAATTTCATCTCAGCTGAATTTCATAATAATGCTTTGGTAGTAAATTCTTGGATATGAATTCAATAAAATAATTATTTTTGTAGCTGAATAGTAAAATATACTCATTATTGATATGATATTGCAGCTGAATTTGTAAATATAGGTATTTTTTCATATTTTTTTTTGAAAAATTTCGTAAATTTTCGGATGATAACGAAATTTTTTTCTCACCTGAATTTCGTAATATTGCTTTTTAATGCATTTGCATCCACTAAAAAAATTTTTACCGTGGCTGAATTGGAAAACATTTGCATTATTGACCAATAAACTATATTTGAATATGAAAATATAGATATTTTGCATATAGCGACATTTTTGCTCAGCTGAATTTGGTAATATTTATTTTTAGTGCATTTTTATTGAATAAAATTTGTATTTAATTGAAAAACATTCGCCTTATCGACCATTTACCTGCAGCTGAATTTGAAAATCTAGGCATTTTTCTTACATGTTCGATAAATTTTGAAATTATTTATCAGCTGAATTAATATTGTTTTTCAGTGCATTTTTGTAATTGTTTTCAATCAAATAATGTTGTTAAAAGGCTAATTGTAGCTGGATTGGAAAATATACGCATTGTTGGAGTTTTTTTTTAGAACAATTTCTAAAATTTGCATATGATAATGCAAATTCAGCTCAGCTGAATTTTAAAAATATTCTTTCTGACTCCCTATTCTGATTGATTTTTGTTTTATGTAATTATTTTCATTCAAAATGTTCCCGCGAAACATTAAAATGTAGCTGAATTAAAAAAAATAGTTTAATTTATGTTCCAATAGATTTTTATATGATAACGCACATTTATGTTAGCTGAATTAAAAAAACTCCTAGCTGAATTTGTCTATATTGAATTATTTTCTTTTAAAGTGGTGTCGTAAAACTTTAAAATGTAGCTGAATGAAAAAAGTAATTATGTTATTTATATTCCAATAGATTTTCATATGATAATGGAATTTTATCTCAGCTGAATTGGTAACTAAGGTTGCTTTTTTGCACACGCAGAATTATTTTCATTAATGGACAATTATTGAACATTCAACTACAGCTGAATTTGAAACTTTAGGCATTTCTGATATGATCTTCCACAAAAATCACAAATTTACGAAATATAATGAGATTCTGTGTGAGCTGAAATTATCATCGATGATCCATAAACAGCCGCTGAATTTGAAAACTTCACCGAATTACATTTGAAATTAGCTGATTTTTTTGAAAACGTTGAATTATTTTTATTATTGAACACTTAACTACAGCTAAGTTTGAACATTTAGGTATATTTTATATGTTTTCCACGAAAAATAACAAATCTACGTAATTCTATTTGAGCTGAATTGAAATATTCCTTTGCTGAATCCCACAATTTTCCTTTTTGATGAATTTATGGATTTATTTCTATTGAAATTAACCAATTACCTGCAGCTGAATTTGCAAACTTAAGCAATTTACAGTCGCTAATGATCTTTTATGTTAGCTGAATTCAAGAAAATATATACAATATATAATAGCTTCCACAAAAATTACAAATTTGCGAAATATAATGAGTTTCTCTGTGAGCTGATTTGAAATAGTCCTCAGCTGAATTCCGTAATATTGCTTTTTATTGAATTATTTCATCAATTAACAGCAGCTGAATATGAAAAACTAAGCAATTTACATGTACCAATGATGTTTTATGTTTAGCTGAATTCGAGAAAATTTAGCTGAATTTTGTAAGAATATACTTATTTACTTACTTAATCAATTTATCCATATTTCTATAGTTGATAGCAGCATTTTCATAATTGAAATCATCTCCCATGGGCACCATTAAATCGGTGGCCCGATATAGTTTCGCCATTTTATTGATGTATGCAATGAAGGCATCAACCTGTGATATACATATATCAAAACTATTAAACGAATATCGGAAACATTTGTGCGCGTTGTGGGCTTACCTTAGCCTTAACATTATTATCATAACTATTGCCATCAATGATGGGATCATCTGAGCACAAATTATCGAAACAAAAACCAGGCGGTGCCGAATAATGATTGTACAAAACACCAGTGAATATTTCTGATCTTTCAGCTAAATTTTCCGAGGCCTTCCATATCATTTCACCGGTCATATTATTGAGACGATCGCCCTTCTCTACGTAATCCATGCGAGCGAAAAATTCACCATCAAAGCCCATTTGAGCGAAGAGGGAAGCCATTTCACGCGAATGACCGAAGGGGTCAATTTGCCAGCCGATACGGGGACGAGCGCAGGCGCCGAAGGTGGTAGAGAGAGCTCTGTAAAGAAATGAAAGAATGGTTATTTCTTGCAAAGAGCATACAACAATGAGATGAGTAATTTCTCCCACACACTTGGTTAACATTTCTGTTATACTCTATGTACTCCTATATCAGCAAGAGCTGAATTTTCTCTCATCTGTTGTTAATAATGTTAATAACAGTGAATCAAGGGTTACAGATTTACAGCTTTTAACATAAGTTGAGAACAGTATCAATTCTCATTTGGCTCATACAGCTGAGAAACTTACTTCAAACCTACGCTGAACTGATCAATCACACTTTGATAATGTACGGCGGCCTCATCATTCATGCTCCAGGCACCACCGGTGAATTCCAAGCGCCCTTCCTCCACCAATGTCTTCACATTCTTTTGCACGGCCGCGGTTTGTTCATTGTACCATTTGAAAAAGAATGCAGACTCAACTTGAATGAATCTGAAAACCCAAAAAAACACAAAAAATTTGTGATCAGTTCAAAAAACTTAAATCGAAATATTATCACTTACCTTCGGTTCTTATCCTTTAGCAATTCCTCCACCACACTATCGAGTATGTACTGAACTCCAGCGTGCTGAATACCATTACGACTGCCATAGTAATACTGATCGAGGGTCTTTAACCAGCCGGTATCATCGTGGGAATGTGGCACCAGATGAATGTTTATCATGTTGGCCTTGGTGGCGGGACAAGCCTGTAAACGATATCAACGAAAATATTGCTGTCAAGAATCGAAAAAATGGTTATTATGATTGTTATCATTTAATTGGTGGACGAACATGATAACAATAACCATGAAAAAATTTTGTTTTATATATAAATTATCAACATATATATGTATATTGTACTATTTTATTGATTGATCTCTAGATAAGGCATCACATCACGAAACGGAACTTGCTTCATAAACTATACGTTGGAGAAAGTTGGAACTGGAAATGGAAATCAAGGTATGATGAACCTTGTTTTGATGGATGGAAGTTTTAAAAATGTCTAATTAATAACAAAATAACAAATAAATTTAACTAAAGCGGCTTTCAGAATTATGCGTTAAAAGTAACAAAGTGTAAGAGACCAACTCATTTTCAAAATCGAGGAGTGGCTTTTATTTTATGAGAGAGATAACCTTACTTCTCTACAATTCTTTTTAAACCCTCCACCTCCAGGATGGGGGTATACTTACTTTGTCATACCGTTTGTAACGCCGTGAAATATCGACCTGACACCCTATAAAGTATATATATTCTTTATCGTCATAAAATGCTGAGACGATCTATCCATGTCAGTCTGTTGAAAGCACGCTAGCATCTAAACGGAGGAGCTAGGACGTCCAAAATTTCCATAAATGCTTCTTATAGTCGTAGATCACTTGAGATTGTAACTGGGCGAAATCGGTCAAAAGGCAAACAAATTGCCCCTCACAAGGACTAAAAATACCCACTGTAACCCCTACTAGTTTAGAGTATTTAAGCATATTTTAATACCCTCCACCTCCAGGATGGGGGTATATTCACTTTGTCATTCCGTTTGTAACACCTTGAAATATTAATCGGATATTCATCCCATAAAGTATATATATTCTGGGTCGTGGTAAAATTATAAGACGATCTAGCCATGTCCGTCTGTCTGTTGAAAGCACGATAGCGGCCGAACGAAATGAGCTAGGAGGTTCAAATTATCCTTAATTGTGTCTTATGTGGGTGGGTGAAATCGGCACAGAGGGAACATTTGTTCCCTAAAGTACTCCCTAATATTTAGAATATTATTAAATTTTTGCTTTATATACACATAAAATTTGTTGCGTACAATCTGCGTAAAGTTCAGCCGGGCCGAATCGTATATACCCTCCACCACTGAGTGTATTCCACAGTATTATCTGTAGATTGAAGGCTGTCGACATTACATAGAAGTGCTTTACTATATTAGAAAAATTGAGATTCCTTATTATTATTATATTAATAGTCATCTACTAAACATGAATATTAATATAATTATTAGTCACAAATCTTCAAAAATGTGCCCCCAATTTTATTAAGTAGAAACAATTGCCCTCAAGCCCGTTTTTCCCCATTTGCAATTTCTTGATTCCATCTACAGTCTGATAGGAAAAGTTGTAATATCGAAGATCCAATATGTTTCAGAGTGGAATGTACTCATGATTTTAGCTACAGTCACTCCTTTACCCATTTTGACCCTAAAAGTACGAATTTAGAAAAGTACCAGTACCTCTTATTTTCCGCGTCTACATAGACGAGTGCAAATACGAAATATCATGATTCTAGCTACAACCGTTTGATTGTAGCCAAATTTAGTTCCATTTAGATGCTGCAGCAACAAATATCTTTATTATTCGCGTCACCGCAGTCATAGAAGTGTACACACCGAATTTTATTATTATATCTGCAGCCGTTTAGTTGGTACCATTTTTATCCCCATTCGTCCCATTTTTCGCCCAAAAGTACCAATTTCGACAAAATCATTTTCGCATCTTCACAGTCAGATGAAAGTACACACCGAATTTCATTATTATAGCTGCAGCCGTTTGGTTGGTACCATTTCTATCCACATTCGCCCCATTTTCGGGCTAAAAGTACCAATTTCGAATAAAATACTTTTTATTATGCATCTTCGCCGTTAGATGAATGTACAAACCGAATTTCACGATTTCAACTTCTGCGGTTTGGTAGATACCAAATTCATAGACATTCCATATTTCATGTCTATATCTATTGTCTTATCATTGGTACCATTTTTATCCCTTTTTGTCCCATTTCGCCCGCTAAAACGTGTATTTACTTTAAGATGTTTTACGCTACAAGAGAAGGGTACGCAACAAAATTCAAAGCAGAAATTAAAAAAATTGCTTAAATATTCTAAATATTAGGGAGTACTTTCAGTCCTTGTTAGGGAAAAAATTTTCCCTCTAGGCCGATTTCGCCCGCATTCAATCCCAAACGATCTGCAACCATAAGACACATTTACGGAAATTTTCAACCTCCTAGCTCATTTCGTTCGGCTTATAGTGTGATTTAAACAGACAGACGGACATCATTTTAGAATTTTACGATTTTAGATTTTACCACGACCCAGAATATATATATGTACGTTATGGAGTCTCCGATGAATATTTCAAGGTGTTGCAAACGGAATGCCAAAATCCTTAGGTGGTGGGTATAAAAATATTTTATGTTGACATTTTTGTAGACACACCCTTGATAAGTAAAATAGAGGGATTTTTTCAAAATTTGTACTTTTAAGGGATACAATTGGGAATGGGGTATAGAACTGGTACCAATCAAACCGCTGAAGTTGAAATCATGAAATTCGGTGTATACATTATTCTGACTATGAAGATGTGATATAAAATGTATTTTTTCGAAATTTCTACTTTTAGGCGGAAAATGAGGTGAATGGGGATAAAAATGATAGCAACCAAACGGCTGCAGCTACAATAATGAAATTCGGTGTGTACATTTCGATATTCGTACCTTCAGAATCTAAATGGTATTAAATTTGGCATCAAGCGACTAAAGCTACTATTATGATATTCAGTGTTTGCACTCGTTTGATTAGGGTCAAAATGGAAAAGGGAAACTTGTGCCAAGCAAACGGCTGTAGCTAAAATAATGAAACTGGGTGTGTGTATATTTCACTTTGAAACATATTGGATCCACAATATTAGAACTTTTGATATCAAAATGGTACAGACATTTAGGCTGGCAACAAGAAATTGCAAATGGAGAAAATCTGGCCTGGGGAAAATTGTGTCTACTTAATAATATTTAGGGAATATTTTTGAAGATTGCTGTTTTATATTTATAGATAGCGGAGGAGTATTTATGTTATAATAATGAAGCATCACAATTTTTCTAATATGGTTGTGCACTTCTATGTAATGTAGAAAGCCTCTAATCTCCCGGTAATACTGTGGAATATACACTCAGAAAAATAGCATTCATAAATCTGAGTAAAATCCATACTACAATTTAGTTCAACACTTTTACTCCAGTTCAGTTAACAATTTCCTAAAAGGTTGGAAAATTATCTAAATATGAGTAAAGTTTCCCTCTTTCAAAGTCATAGTAAATAGTGCATTTACCAGAAATAGGGTAGTAAATTTACTTAAAAACATTTCTTTGGATCTAATAAAAAATTCATACAATTGAGTAAATTCATGCTTATGTGGAAGAATACTTCCATGGTTTTAAGTAAGAAAAAAAACACAGAAATTATTTGTATGGGAAAAATTCCATTTAGGAAATTTTAACATAAAAATGTGTTTTTTCCTAAAAGTAAGTTAATATGTTTACTAAAATTTACCCCGAGTTCTTCATACATTTAAGTATTAATGAACTTATAAAAAAATCACTTGAAATTGTTTAGAAATTTCTTGAATATTAATCTAAGAAGTAATTCTCGTTCGTTTGCAGAGACTTATTTCTTAAATACTTCGTATTAATCTAAACAACCACTGCGAAGGCGCCTCTCTTGCCTTCGCAGCAATCATGCAGTAATAGCTGAACTCTTTATGACAGAAGTATCATGAAACTTTTGAGAAATATTTCATGTTGCCATTTTTTTGTATCAGTTTTGCATACTCTGAGCAAAACCACTTGTTTGATTTTTTAGTTATATTGGACTTATTTTAAGTTCGCTTTTTTTCTTTTATCAAGTAAAATTTTCCTCAGTTTAAGTAAAAAATTACTTATTTTAAGGAAAAAATCAGCAAAATGTCCTCAGTTTAAGTAAATATTTACTTGATTTTAGTAAAAAAAATTTACTTACTTTTAGGAATTTCAGCAAAATTTTACTAAGGGTTAGTAAAAATTTACTTGGTTTCAAATATCGACCTGAGACCCTATAAAGTATATATATATATTCTTGATCGTCATAAAATTCTAAGACGATCTAGCCATGTCCGTCCGTCTATCTGAAATTATTTTTTCCAAATTCGTATTTTTAAGGGATAAAATGGGAATAGAGGGATAAAAATGGTACCAACCAAACGGCTGCACTTAGAATAATGCAATTCGGCGTATCATTCCTCGGATTGCGTAGACACGTAAAATAGAAGGATTTTCTAAATTCGTACTTTTTGGGGTTCAAGGAAGAAAGGGGATAAAAATAGTACCAACCGAATGTTCGCAGCTAGAGTCATGGAATTCGGTGTATATATTCCTCTGAATGCGTAGACACGTAAAATAAACGGATTTTTCGAAATTCGTACTCTTTGGGGTTAAAATAGAAGAGGGGACAAAAATAAAATAAATAAAATGATTTTTCGAAATTCGTACTCTTTGGGGTTAAAATAGAAAAGGGGATAAAAATAGTACCAACCAAATGTTCGCAGCTAGAGTCATGAAATTCGGAGTATACATTCCTCTGACTACGTAGACACGAAAAATAAAAGTTTTTTCCAAATTCGTACTTACAAGAGATACAATGGGCACAGAGCGATAACAATAGTACCAACATAACGGCTACAGCTAGAATGATGAAATTTGGTGTGTACACCCATTTAATTGCTTGGACACGTAAAATAAAGAGATTTTAGAAAGTCGTACTCTTAAGGGGGAAAAATAGGAAAAAGGGGATTAAAATGGTACCAACGAAATGACCGCAGCTAGAACATGGAATTCGGTGTATACATTCCTCTGAATGCATAGACACGCGAAATAAAAAGGTTTTTCCAAAATCGTACTATTTACTTTTATGGCAAATCATGTTGTTGAATCATGAAGGTAGGTTATTTTGAAGTTGAGATACTGGATTTTCAAAATTTGTATTTGGTTTGGTTATATTCAAAATATATATATATATTCCTGTAATATTACTGCACTTCTACGAAAATCGACAGCCTCTATGAAATACAATCCATGGTGGAGGGTATATAAAGTTCGGCCCGGCTGAACTTCACTCCGTTTTTCCATGTTTTCTTTCAAAAATTTCAAAGTTTAGAACAAACTGTGTTCGACAATGTGCATTTTTGGAAACTGGACTTCAGTATGATTCGAAAAAATATATTCTTTGCCCACTTTTTTGGATTTAGATGCAATTTTCCTTGCGAAAGAAAATGTCATTTGCATTTTATGAACTCCTTCAATTTTATTGCTGTTTTAAGATCATTATGTTATAACTAATTGACAGCATTTGCTATGTGTAATATTAAAACGAAATGAATGTTACTTTCCCACATATATAGATAGCATTTTCTGATTTTCTATTTATGGTTTGTTTATAAAAAATGCCTCAGTAAATATTAATACTTGTCTTTGATTTCTGCAGTAAACAATATTGTAAATATAAATAAATAAATAAAAATGCGCAATAAATTAACAAAACAAAAAGATATCAGTGGCAGTATTCTCAGGAGAGATATCGAATTCAATCTTATCAATGCAAGGCAATGAAAGAAAGTTAACGACGAGATTTATGGGTAACTTTCATCACTAGATTTGAAATTAAAATTCTACGAATTGGCAATCTTATCTTGAATTGGCAACATCCAATAGTAACTAATAATTATAATAATGATAATTCAAATAAATATTGATTGCAGACCAATAAAAAACAAACTAAAAATTTAAATAATGATAATTGTTATCATTTAAACTGGCAATAGCACTTTCGATTTAATTACTTGCAGCAAATTTAAATTAATACGACAAAATGGGGTTTTGAGAGCACTTAATTAATTGGGAGTCGCAATATAGCCCGAAAATTGGAACACATTTGTTAGAACATTAATTCTAAGGAAATAAATTTGAAAGTGTTTTCAAATGGTTATTACAAGGAAGATAACTTCCAAAAATTCGATAAGTAATCTGTTTGTCTAAGAGTTCTAGTAGTAATAAAATTCTTTACCTACAACTATTAGCCACAAATTATGACATTTTGGACCCCCTAACATTGACATTCGAATAGAAATCATTGACTTTTTATTGGAATTTTTGTTCGATTTATGAATTTTCTTTCCCATGTGTTGTCATTTATTTTCGTTTAAGACCAAAGTTTGTGCTGAAGTCTTCAGCAGAACCCAAAATTAGCAGAAAGGCAAAGTGAGACCTTTATTATTGCAGCTAAAGTTGACTGTGCAGTTTCGATGGGCGCTACCCCATCTGGTCAGAACTTTCGCAACGAATGCATGTCTTTGACTTAAATCAGGGTTCATATTAGTACCAGCGGTCACATATGACAAATGAGAAGCGCTGATAAACAAAATACTCTACCGAACTAAATCGACACACTAAAAATCTCACTTTGCCAATGTAATGTTATGCATGTGCTCGCATCGCTCGCAACAATGCAAAGGTTGTTGTTGTACGGTATGTCCCGTCTTCACTGTACCTCATGTGTATTGTTGTTGTTTGTATGTATTTATTTTTTTGTTGTTTGTATGTATTTATTTTTATTTCATTTATTTTGGTTTAAGACCAAAGGTTGTGCTGAAGTCTTCAGCAGAACCCAAAATTAGCAAAAAAGCAAAGTGAGACCTTTATTGCATTTTCCATCTTTTTTCGACCGTGCTTAGTGTCCACGTTAACTCATATATATAAATTTCTTTGTTGACTATTTACACTACGTACCTTATAGCCACAGGCGGCTTCCGAATACCGGCTCCATGCCAGCACCAACAGGGCTGATATCGCCCACAGAAGTTTCATTATGTTTTGCCTTTTAGCAGGCGACAGCAGAATTGCTGAAATAACCCAAAAAATACCACACTTCACTAGCAAATAATTGCAATTTTCGCTTTATTTTCAATTCAAGCTTCCAATTCTAGTTCCGAAAAAAATAGTTTCGCTTTACGTTCGTTTCAAATTTCGACTGAGAGTAATGCTATTGATTGTTGTTCCTTTTATTTTATATTTATATACAAATTGTCACTCCGGGGCATGATAAGAAGGCAGCAGAATGAGTGGAACTCAATGCCAGGCCAGGCCACACAAATGAGTCATTTTGTTGAGGTTTCAATTTTCTTCCGATAACCGTGTGAAAATGTACCCTCGCACTCAGTTGGTATACAGCGGCGATCAGAAAAATATGTTTCCGAAATATAAAATCTAATCTAAATTGGCATATTTATGATCGGGTAATAGGTAATTTTTGTGATGTACATTTTTGTTTTATTATAACGACTACTGGAGTTAATCATTCATCGAGAAAAGTACTTGAAAGTGTTAGTAAATGTGGCATTATTGTGATACTTCAAATTAAAAATACAAACTTTGTGAAAGAGTTTAACTACTCAAATATTATTTTGGTTGGAAAAATTTAACCTTTAAGAAATTTTTATTTACACAGCTAAAAATATTCGAAGTACTTCCGTAGAGAGCACATTTTAATCGCATCTCAAAATCCAAATGTGCATATTTTCCCGCTTTTGAGGAAGTTCTTTTAAACAACTTCCAGAAAAGTCATCTTCATAAGTGAATGGGAACGAACGAACTTTAGTATGGAGTCACATAGATAATGTGTCCGATTTGCACCCAGATGGTCTCGGGTTCGAAACGTGGCTGGGAAAAAAAACTTTTTTTGTTTTTATCTATTTTATAAATACACAATATTTCATTTTGTATAATTTTAACAATTTAACCATTTTTGCTTAAAAATATTTCTTTTGTTATTAATTATTAATACCAAATAATATCAGTAAAATTGATTTAGTATTAATTTATTTAATACTAATACTAATACTAATACTAATACTAATACTAATACTAATACTAATACTAATACTAATACTAATACTAATACTAATACTAATACTAATACTAATACTAATACTAATACTAATACTAATACTAATACTAATACTAATACTAATACTAATACTAATACTAATACTAATACTAATACTAATACTAATACTAATACTAATACTAATACTAATACTAATACTAATACTAATACTAATACTAATACTAATACTAATACTAATACTAATACTAATACTAATACTAATACTAATACTAATACTAATACTAATACTAATACTAATACTAATACTAATACTAATACTAATACTAATACTAATACTAATACTAATACTAATACTAATACTAATACTAATACTAATACTAATACTAATACTAATACTAATACTAATACTAATACTAATACTAATACTAATACTAATACTAATACTAATACTAATACTAATACTAATACTAATACTAATACTAATACTAATACTAATACTAATACTAATACTAATACTAATACTAATACTAATACTAATACTAATACTAATACTAATACTAATACTAATACTAATACTAATACTAATACTAATACTAATACTAATACTAATACTAATACTAATACTAATACTAATACTAATACTAATACTAATACTAATACTAATACTAATACTAATACTAATACTAATACTAATACTAATACTAATACTAATACTAATACTAATACTAATACTAATACTAATACTAATACTAATACTAATACTAATACTAATACTAATACTAATACTAATACTAATACTAATACTAATACTAATACTAATACTAATACTAATACTAATACTAATACTAATACTAATACTAATACTAATACTAATACTAATACTAATACTAATACTAATACTAATACTAATACTAATACTAATACTAATACTAATACTAATACTAATACTAATACTAATACTAATACTAATACTAATACTAATACTAATACTAATACTAATACTAATACTAATACTAATACTAATACTAATACTAATACTAATACTAATACTAATACTAATACTAATACTAATACTAATACTAATACTAATACTAATACTAATACTAATACTAATACTAATACTAATACTAATACTAATACTAATACTAATACTAATACTAATACTAATACTAATACTAATACTAATACTAATACTAATACTAATACTAATACTAATACTAATACTAATACTAATACTAATACTAATACTAATACTAATACTAATACTAATACTAATACTAATACTAATACTAATACTAATACTAATACTAATACTAATACTAATACTAATACTAATACTAATACTAATACTAATACTAATACTAATACTAATACTAATACTAATACTAATACTAATACTAATACTAATACTAATACTAATACTAATACTAATACTAATACTAATACTAATACTAATACTAATACTAATACTAATACTAATACTAATACTAATACTAATACTAATACTAATACTAATACTAATACTAATACTAATACTAATACTAATACTAATACTAATACTAATACTAATACTAATACTAATACTAATACTAATACTAATACTAATACTAATACTAATACTAATACTAATACTAATACTAATACTAATACTAATACTAATACTAATACTAATACTAATACTAATACTAATACTAATACTAATACTAATACTAATACTAATACTAATACTAATACTAATACTAATACTAATACTAATACTAATACTAATACTAATACTAATACTAATACTAATACTAATACTAATACTAATACTAATACTAATACTAATACTAATACTAATACTAATACTAATACTAATACTAATACTAATACTAATACTAATACTAATACTAATACTAATACTAATACTAATACTAATACTAATACTAATACTAATACTAATACTAATACTAATACTAATACTAATACTAATACTAATACTAATACTAATACTAATACTAATACTAATACTAATACTAATACTAATACTAATACTAATACTAATACTAATACTAATACTAATACTAATACTAATACTAATACTAATACTAATACTAATACTAATACTAATACTAATACTAATACTAATACTAATACTAATACTAATACTAATACTAATACTAATACTAATACTAATACTAATACTAATACTAATACTAATACTAATACTAATACTAATACTAATACTAATACTAATACTAATACTAATACTAATACTAATACTAATACTAATACTAATACTAATACTAATACTAATACTAATACTAATACTAATACTAATACTAATACTAATACTAATACTAATACTAATACTAATACTAATACTAATACTAATACTAATACTAATACTAATACTAATACTAATACTAATACTAATACTAATACTAATACTAATACTAATACTAATACTAATACTAATACTAATACTAATACTAATACTAATACTAATACTAATACTAATACTAATACTAATACTAATACTAATACTAATACTAATACTAATACTAATACTAATACTAATACTAATACTAATACTAATACTAATACTAATACTAATACTAATACTAATACTAATACTAATACTAATACTAATACGAATGTATATGTGACAGCGCATAGAGAAAGGGACCTAAGTGTAAAAAAAATAATTTTCACTTTTTTTTTGATGTGGACAACATCTGAGCATCGATTGAGACCGATCCCATGCCCCAACAGTATTGCCTCCCAGAGATATGCGCGTTTTATGTAGTGATGGTACACTTTAGCTTGAAATCTTTAAAATGGCTCTCCTGAACAAAACCGGTTTTTACCCTTAGGTCCCATTCTATTTTGCGCGTCACATATACCGATTTTCATGATTTCCACATCAGCGGTTTGGTTGGTATCATACACTCCACGAGAGTATTATGTCGAGACAGCGGAATATATGCAATTGCATATTTTGATTGGATGGTTGTATCGAAATGATAATGCCACACAAAGGTTTCTCATCAGAAATTTATTCGAAATATAAGAACATATTTTTCACAATTTTGCATATTTTATGCAAAGTGCATATTTTCATAAATAGAACATATGTTAAATATATGCAAAAAAAAATAATCTTCTAAATAGCTGTATATTTTATATTCTAATGTATTATAACTAATTACTAGATTAGATATGATGGTTTATAATCCTTAAATCGGTCTTCTAAAAATATATCAGACGATCTTCCATGAAATTAGAGATATCGTCCCAGCGCGATCCGAAGGACAATTTTAAAATTGTTTTCCTTTGGGAACATTCATACCTCCATTTCAATGTATAATTTAATACAAGCTCGCTATGATTCATGTCAATAAATGCTTCAGTGTGTATATTTTCCAGTCCAACGACTACAAGTCTGTCCAGAAAAATATATTTCAAAATATGAATAAAAACCAGGTTTTTTTTCCCGTGTAATTAGATTAATTAATTAAGTTAATTAGATTAATTAATTAAGTTAATTAGATTAACTCATTGGCCGTATTTATTATTGGACGTTTAGATTGATTTTTTGTGTCTTTTCAAAGTAATAGATAAAAACTCATATTTCTTGGAAACATTATGGAAATGGTGAAAAATAAATGATCAAATGATGCCGAAATGATGAACATCGGTCGAAAATGACGTCACTGTCTGCATTTTTTGTGAAATAATTTAATACAGGAGATGGATTTTCAGACCCAAAATGAGCGCTGCAACGTTAATTCCCTTCCGATGTTCATCATTTAGGCATCATTCGAAAGATATTGACAGCAGCTATTTATTTTATTTAAATAACCACCAAATAACCAAAAAAGTTTTCAGTCACTATGTAAAAACAAACTATAAACGTCTAATAATTCGACAAGAATCAAAATGTATATTTAAAATTGCATTGAAGGGACTATTAATTCAGAAAAAAATTGGATCGCGTCCCAGCCTTATAGACATTATGTTCAGTTTATAAGATGTTTTATCATTTATGTAAAGCGATATTAAGATTTGTTTGTACTGGATCATGGGTTACATAATTTCCAAAGAGATCTGAGAAATTCGTAAAGTTTGTATTGATGGGTGTGTTTCTTGTTAATGAAAATCGACATTTTAATATTACGTAGTTAGCCACAAAGTTAAAACATATACTTGTCTATCCAAAAATTTAGTAAAATGCGATTTTAAACTCATTTATACATATTTATGCATATGCAATATTTTTTTGCATATTCACTACATATGTTATTACATAAAAAATGCATATTTCAGATATGCACTCGGAATTCGATTTGCGGCATTAACGTTCGTCTAAATACCAAATTTGAGCTCAATCGGACTATAATTGAGTTTTGCATAAAATTCCGCTGTCTAGTTATGTCTTTGTGCATTTGTTTGTAACACCCAAAAAGTAGCGAGATAAACCCATTGTTAATTATACCGATCGACTTAGAATCACTTTTTGAATCGATTTAGCAATGCCCTTCTGTCTGTCCGTCCGTCTTTCTGTCCATCTATTCTTGTAATCACGATACAGATCGCAATTGTAGCCAGAACCAAACGAAACTTTGTACAACACAGTTTTTCGGGATAAGGACGAACGCTATTTAATTTGAAGAAAATCGGTTCATATTTAGATATAGCCCCCATGCGAATTTCACACCCGATTTGACTCTTTTCACTCTAGATACCACATATTTTAACAGATATTCTTCAAAATTTGCCAAACATCTTATAATTCAATTAGAAACAGCTGTGGTAAAAATGTGTTAGATCGGTTCAGATTTATATATACCTCCCATACAAATTTCGCACCCAATTTGACTTTTTTGCTCCCGAAAACCACATCTTCTTCTTAAAATCTTGCAAAATGTCTTATATTTAAACTAGAAACAACCATGGTGAAAATCGATCAGATAGGTTCAGATTTATATATAGCTCCCATTCAAATTTCGCCCCCCGAATTGACGTTTTTCACCCCAGAAACCGCGTATTTTCACCGAATTTCTTCCAATTGAGCATAACACGTTATACTTGAACTGGAAAACTTATTATGGAAGTTAGTCACTTCATTCTATGTTTGGATTTGCCCCGATACGTACAAAAATTAGGAAACGTACAATAATTCGTCCCGTTTTCACTTTTTTACCGAATTGAATTGTATTTGAATTGAAAGTGGAGTGTATCATATAGTCGGCCCCGGCCGAATTTAGCCTTTCCTTACTTGTTATACCTCTTTATATAGATAGACCCATTGTTAATTATACAGATCGACCTAGAATTACTTTTTGAATCGATTTAGCATTGTCTGTCTGTTGTTGTAATCAAATTGCAGGTCGCAATTATAGACCGATCTTAACAAAAATTGCCACAAGTAAGTTTTGTGGATCAAGGACGAACGCTATTTAATTTGAGGCATATCGGTTCAGATTTAGATATAGCCCCCATACAAATGTCGGTCCCATTTGACATTTTCCGCTGAAACCACATAGTGTACCCAATTTTCTTTAAATTTGGCACAACATCTTATAATCCAACTAGAAACACCTATGTAGAAATTGGGTGAGATCGGTTCAGATTTAGATATAGTCCCCATAGAAATGTTGCTGCCAAATGTTTAACCGAGTTTGCCCAAACTATACATATGTATTTTATTTAACCTATTTCGTTCCAGGTTTCAATATACCCCCATACAAATGTACTTTCCCTTTCACTTTCCATACAAAAACCTATCCGTTTCACTTTTTTACCGAATTCAATTGTATTCGGATAGAAAGTGGAGTGTATCATATAGTCGGCCCCGCCCGACTTTAGCCTTTCCTTACTTGTTTACATTTGATGCAATCAAAATATCTTTCCACGTAACTAAATGGATGTGATTCCATCAAATATTTTTCAGAGTGTAGGGTACCTATCTTATGTACCTATACACTTAGCCTTATCAGCATATGCCAAATTGTTCGATTTATGAGTCTGAAGAAGACTGCTTAAGTAGTTCAATACTTTAGATTTTTTGTATTTCCAATTAATAGCCACTCCATATTAATGTTGCGAAAGGGAAAACTATACGAGTTGATAATGAACAGATGGGGATGTACACACATGACTGATTAGAATTGTTGGACTGTTGTGATGAATAACAGGTATTTGTTGTGATCAATTGACAGGTATTTGTCAAATTATTATTGAATGCCTATCAAGAAAGTCGAAACGTAATCTATAGACATACTAATTTCAAGTGAAACGGAACATATTTTTCCTTAGGTTCACCGATTTCAATAGAAGTTTGCAAATTTGTACTTCTGAATAAAGTAAAGATAGCTGCATTTCCCAATTAAAAAATAAAATTGTAGACACTAGGGTGGATCGATAGCACTACTCAACAAAATGAAAAAAATTTCATGTACTCCGGATGCGATAATTTTTTCTGTGTAGATAACCTTGACATGAGCTCGAAAAACGCAATAAAAAATTTTTTTTTCGTTTGGTTTTTTTTTATTTTTTTTTTTTTAAATTTTAAAAATTTTTTTTTGGTTAATTTGTTTCGTCCGGCATAACTCGGGAACCACTAGCCCGATTTAATTGAATTAAATTTTAAAAAATTTAAAATTACAATTCCCTTAATCTGTTTATATATTGTTTTCCTATACAAGCAACAGTTTCCAAGTTAAAAATGAATATATAAAGGAAAAAACTTATTTTTTGCCTAAAGATTTAAATTTTTTTTTTTTTAATCCATAAAAAATCCAAAATGAAAAAAAATGTCAAATCTTATTACTTTTACGTAAAGTCACATAACCTATGAGCAAAATGAGACAAAGATCATGAAAATCGATGCACGCGTTTCGCTTTTATTCGCAATTGAGTAAAGGTATGAATTTCAAAAATTTGCTCGACATATGCACAACTTTGTCTATGGTAAGGTTTTTTCTTTTTTTTGATTCTCAGAATTAACAAAACGGAATAAACAAAGGGTTATTTAATTTTTATGATTGCGTAAGCAAAGTAATAAACGCTAATAAATGTGCGTGAACAATTAAAAGAAAAAAAGGAAAGGGGACTTTTTTAATTATTTGGGTTTTCCGTTGGCTACCTGTATAATTTTTTTACAGAAATGCAACCCACATTTAAGGGTGGTCATTATTCGGAAAATTTAAGACTCACACATGGTGAAACAGGTATGTAGCCACCGTAAAAAAATATACACCCATTTATAAGTACCTGTCAGTAAAATACTAAACAATACACAGTATAAATAGGTCTTCATTGATCGATTTTACTCATTCAACAAGTGTCGACGAACGCGATAGTTAAAATGAGCAAACGTTCGCGAGGATTTGAATGCAATACCAATCCAAGTAATTTTTGTTACACGTGCGGATAATACGTTCCTGAAAAAACAAGCGTTGTTTTTCACCTAAATTGAGAGATTCATTTGAAGAGAGCTTCAATTTAAAGGTCTCAAACATAGATGAGCGGTGGACACCAAGTGCTCTATGTCCAAGGTGCTACGTACAGCTAGCTGACTCAAGGTAAGTGTAGATTACGAAATTCAAGAACATATATAACTTATTATTGAAATTCTTTCAGACGACAGCCGAGAATCATCATGCCAATGCTTTGGAGAGCTCCGCTTTGCCATGTAACAGATTGCTACTTCTGTCTTAGCAAAAAAACAGGCGTGGGAAAAAATATACGATGGACTTACGCTGCTGTTTCAACAGTGAATTTTCCAGTGCCATTTTCCGAAGAACCAGTGGACCCGCAACCGTCCGTTTCAAGATGGGCATCTAATAATGAGGCGATACATCCAACATCAGATCCGGAGACAGTAGAAACCACATCAGAATGCGAGTCAACATATACATTGCATGGAGGTCAACGCTTATGTTCCCAAGCAGAACTGAACGATTGGGTTAGAGAATTGAAACTCTCCAAGGAAGATGCAGAGTTGCATGCATCGCGCATGCATCGCGCATGCAACAGTTCGGTTTCTTGGCTCCTGGTGTGGTGACAACAATCTACAGGAAGCGTCATGAACCATACGCAAGGTACTACACAAAAAAAGACAACATCTGTTTTTGTAAGGACATTCCCGGATTATTTGGTGAACTCGGGTACTCTTACGATCCAGGAGAGTGGCGTCTTTTCATCGACAGCAACAAGCTGATGAGAGGCACGATTGGAAAGTTTGTGCCGACCTTAAGGTTATCGGTATCCTTTGTGGATTACAAGGTCGATTCACAAAGTACTGTTGTTTTCTCTGCCTTTGGGACAGCCGCGATCGTCAACATCATTACACCAGGAGAAGTTGGACAGAAAGAGTTAACTTCATCCCCGGCAGCGACAACGTGAAATATACACCACTCATAAAAAAGGAAAATGTTTTTCTCCCACCTCTTCACATAAAGCTCGGACTCATAAAAAACTTCGTGAAAGCTATCAACAAAGATGGCGAAGCGTTCGCCTATTTAAAAACCATTTTCCTCACCTTTCATCGGCAAAGATTAAGGAAGGCGTTTTCGACGGTCCGCAAATTAAAAAGTTGTTGCAAGACCAACAGTTTGAGCACATTTTATCACCAAATGAAGCTGCAGCTTGGAACTCATTTCGGCAAATTGTTTCCGGATTTCTTGGAAACAACAAAAGCTCAAATTACAGAGAGATCGTCGAACAACTACTCCAAAATTATAAAAAAATTAGAGCAAATATGTCGCTTAAGATACATTTTCTACACTCGCACTTGGACTTCTTTCCGGACAACCTGGGCGATGTGAGTGACGAGCATGGCGCACATGTAACAAAAATTACTTGGATTGGTATTGCATTCAAATCCTCGCGAACGTTTGCTCATTTTAACTATCGCGTTCGTCGACACTTGTTGAATGAGTAAAATCGATCAATGAAGACCTATTTATACTGTGTATTGTTTAGTATTTTACTGACAGGTACTTATAAATGGGTGTATATTTTTTTACGGTGGCTACATACCTGTTTCACCATGTGTGAGTCTTAAATTTTCCGAATAATGACCACCCTTAAATGTGGGTTGCATTTCTGTAAAAAAATAATACAGGTAGCCAACGGAAAACCCAAATAATTAAAAAAGACCCCTTTCCTTTTTTCCTTTTAATTGTTCACGCACATTTATTAGCGTTTATTACTTTGCTTACGCAATCATAAAAATTAAATAACCCTTTGTTTATTCCGTTTTGTTAATTCTGAGAATCAAAAAAAAAAATAAGAAAAAACCTTACCATAGACAAAGTAGTGCATATGTCGAGCAAATTTTTGAAATTCATACCTTTACTCAATTGCGAATAAAAGCGAAACGCGTGCATCGATTTTCATGATCTTTGTCTCATTTTGCTCATAGGTTATGTGACTTTACGTAAAAGTAATAAGATTTGACATTTTTTTCATTTTGGATTTTTTATGGATTTAAAAAAAAAAAAAAAATTTAAATCTTTAGGCAAAAAATAAGTTTTTTCCTTTATATATTCATTTTTAACTTGGAAACTGTTGCTTGTATAGGAAAACAATATATGAACAGATTAAGGGAATTGTAATTTTAAATTTTTTAAAATTTAATTCAATTAAATCGGGCTAGTGGTTCCCGAGTTATGCCGGACGAAACAAATTAACCAAAAAAAATTTTTAAAATTAAAAAAAAAAAATAAAAAAAAAAAACCAAACGAAAAAAATTTTTTATTGCGTTTTTCGAGCTCATGTCAAGGTTATCTACACAGAAAAAATTATCGCATCCGGAGTACATGAAATTTTTTTCATTTTGTTGAGTAGTCTTATTAATAAAGTAGTGCTTTGACGAATCATAAAATACCAAATACATCAATATAATAATAATACAATACCAACTAATATTAATACCAACTAATATTAAAAAAACGAGAAGAACAAACGTGCCAATTTTATATAAATCTAAAGGGCTGGGGTCCAAAACGACCATTTTTTGTGTCGATTTATTTTCTAACCGTTAAAACTAGATAAAAATAAAACAAGTAAGGAAAGGCTAAAGTCGGGCGGGCCGACTATATAATACCCTACACCACTCCCTGCGTATGTACGTCGCTTTGATTACTAAACCCAGGTATTTCATGGGAGCAATTTTATGTAGTTCATACAAATTATATAAATTATATTCAGATAAGTTATATGCTATAAATTCATTTTTAGTCAAATTTTAACGAATATGGTAAATAATATGGTAATTGATCCAATTGTCTGACAGACAAATACAAATTATACAGTAGTTAACCAAAGTCATACGAAAGTTTGGACATATGGGCATCACCCAAACAATTCTCATTGAAATTCAATTCGGTAAAAAATTGAAATCGGGAAGGATTTTTGCATCCTATAAATGTATGTGTTTGAAAAAAAAATGTTAAATCGGAAAGGACATTTGTATAAGGGTATATTGAAACCTGGAACGATGTGACCCGCTTTCACCATGTCTGTTTATTGGTGAAATATAATATGTAAAGTTTGGCCAAAATCGGTTAAACATTCGGGAAAGACATTTGTATTGGGGCTATATCTAAATCTGAACTGATCTTACTCACTTTCATCATAGGGTTTTTAGTTGGATTATAAAATGCTGTGCCAATTTTAAAGAAAATCGGTTTTTGGTTTCGGAAAATGTGGTTTCTAAAGCGGAAAAAGTGAAATCGGTAGCGACATTTGTATGGGGGCTATATCTAAATCTGAACCGATCTTACCCAATTTTTTCATAGGTGTTTCTAGTTGGATTATAAGATGTTCTGCAAAATTTAAGGAAAATCGGGTACAATATGACGTTTCTAGAGCGGAAAATGTCAAATCGGGAGCGACATTTGTATGGGGGCTATATCTAAATCTGAACCGATTTCCTCCAAATTCAATACCGATGGTCCTTGTCCAGAAAAAATAAATTCTGTATGGGGGCTATATCTAAATCTGAACCGATCTTACCCAATTTTTGCACACGTGTTTCTAGTTGGATTATAAGATGTTCTGCCAAAGTTAAGGAAAATTTGTATGGGGGCTATATATAAATCTGAACCGATTTCCTCCAAATTCAATACCGATGGTCCTTGTCCAGAAAAAATAAATTCTGCCAAGTTTCATGACAATCGGACAACAATTGCGACCTGTAGAGTGCGAACAAGCTTAGATGGACAGCAGACGGACGGACGGACGTACGGACGGACGGACAGACAGACATCGTTAAATCGACTCAGTTGGTGATTCTAAGCCGATCGGTATACTTAAAGGTGGGTCTAGCTCGATTATTTCTTGGTGTTACAAACATTTGGCGCGAAGCTAACTTATAATACCCTAGACCACGAAGTGGTGTAGGGTATAAAAAGTCAACAGAAAATATACACTCCACGAGAGTATTATGTCTTTGTACATTTGTTTGTAATACCCAAAAGGAAAATAGTTAGACCCGTCGTTTATTATGCAGATCGGCTTAGAATCACTTTCTGAGTCGATTTGCAATGTCCGTCTGTCCATTAATCGGTCAGATCGGTTCAGATTTAGATATAGCCACCATACAATTGTCGCTTCCGATTTAACTTTTTCAGCTCTAGAAACCACATATTTCACTCGAATTGCTTCAAATTTGGCACAGGAGCATATAATTGAACTGGAAACAGATGTGGTGCGAATGGGTCAGATCGGTTCAGTTTTACATATAGCCCCCATAAAAATGTTGCTCCCGATTTGACTTTTTCCGCTTTAGAATCCTTCCCGATTTCACTTTTTTACAGAATTGAATTGGATAGAAAGTGGAGTGTGTCATATAGTCGGCTCCGTCCGACTTTAGCCTTTCCTTACTTGCTTTTTTTTTGAAAATTTGTTTTGATTTGTATTGTTGTTGTAGTTTTTGCTATCGCAGCTTGTTATCCTGGCTTAAACACAAAAACTATTAGGGCTGTTTTTGTAAACACTGTACCCCGGTTCTGTTCAGTACACTGAACGCGGTTTTAAGTTGTTACAGTTAAAGAAATTATTACCATTAACGAATGTTACTACAACGATTTGAAACATTATTCACACACAGATAGATGTTTGACAATTTATTTTTTTAATAAAATTTTGGTAAATAAACAACAACGCAAAAATAACTAGGCAGTGACTGTAGCCCTTATTTGCGATATTATAAAAAGGGATGAAACAACTTTAATTAAATCCAACCCTTTTTAACACGTTCAATTTGAGAACTCATAATTTTTCTTTTTGTGTTGGCAATGATTTTTATTTTTCCAAAACTGAAAAAATTAAGTACGGAAAATATGTTTTTTTTTTTGTGACGCAGAAAAATAGTACAAATTGTATTATACTAATTTAAAATTCAGGGGGAGCTAAAAGTGTTCTGGGGGTGGCTTAGCCTCCCAGGACCACCCGTCCTACTCTGTTATTGTAGATGCGCCCAGCGAAAAATATAAGAATAATTTTCGTTAAGATTGGCTGTAACAAGATGAATATTGAATATATATACATATATGTAAATAATAGCTTTTTAAAAAATTGTAACCAAAAACAAACCAATAAAAGTAATATATCTAAATCTTAACCGATTTCCTCGAATTGCGATAACGATCGTCATTGACCAAAATACGTATTTCTGCAAAATTTCATGACAATCGGACAACAATAATTGTAATCAGAGATACAAGCCGCCGACGCCGTACGTTTCTTAACGAGACGCGCCGCCGCCGATTTCATCGGCTCATATCAACTTTAACCACGCCGCCGACAATTGTTTAGATCTGAAGGAGGTCTAACTCCATCAAATCTTACTACCAAAATACACAACCCACTTAAAATTACAAAAGAAAATATAACTGTCGACTTAGATAACCAACTACTGTACAATATATGGATATTTCTTTGAATTTGGTATATGATGACGTCTATAGTAAGTTGAATGATTGTATTTTGATTTGAAAGTCGCATTTCTTTGGCCACTCTTGTGTAGGACAGAAAGCCACGAATCTCGCGACGATAATCTTCGTCGGCACACACGTCTATATATAGGACATGGAGTTGCACTGTCCTCCGACTACAATACCATTTGCACTATTCGGACACTTTTGGAACATGAACCTTAATATTGTACTTCTTTGGTGTGTTAAAGTAGGTAGAGCTTTAACATTTTTTGAAAGGATTGTGATATTCAGACTGTCTGGTCAAATTTGCCTCACATGAAAAGCTGTAATTCCAAAAAAATTATTAAATTCGTCCATATTATAAAAATTTTGGGATGGATTTCCCAAAAAATAATTGTATGATATAATAATTGTATAATATGAAATTATTGGCTAATATCGGCTCATATTAGCAAATATTGAACTACTTGCCAAAAAATAAAAGAAAAAGTATTAAAAACCAATACAAATTGTTCCTTCCCTTTTCCCAAAAATTTCAAATAAATTTCGTAATAGGGGGGTGATCGAATGATAGAACGAGCCGGTAAATCAGCCGAAAGCTGCCGCCACCGACACATTTAGGGTAGCTCCGCCGCCGCCGATAATTATGGTTCGGCTTGTAACTCTGATTGTAATTTGCAAACAAGCTTCAACTCGATTATTTATTAGTGTTAAAAACATTTTGCGTGAAACTTATAATATAATAACACCCTATTCCACGAAGTGGTATATAAAGTATAGGGTGGGCCATTTAAACCTTTAAATTAGAACCGGTTATAAAACAGTACTGATTGTTTTTTTTTTTTAATTTCTGGTTTTATTGGAAAGGTTGAACTTTCTCAATTAATAATGGAACACAATATCATTCATATGACTAACATGACTGGCTCGGCAGTTCCTCATCTGTTCAACCCAGTTTTTCAGTACATTTTCGACTCTTCTGGCTAGACTCTGCAATGGCAACTTAGATTTAATGTTTCAATGCTTCAATTGTCTCTGGATGGTTTGTGTAACATTTATCCTTAATGGCTCCCCACAATGATGCCACCAGGCTAAAATCCACACTAAACAGTGACTCATTGTGGATGCATTGGTTTCTCAATAGTCACATGGTCATTGTCATATAGTCATAGTCATTGGATTCTCATATGCGGCAATTTTTCTTATTCACATAGCCACCAAGATGTAAATGAGCTTCTTGAAGGCTGATCTCTTCTCGAAAATTGTCCACGTACATTTCTTCTCATTACTTTGGAAGTATGTTTTTAATATTTTCCAATTTTGGTCGACAAATGTCAAACATAAACCTGAAAATAAAAAATAATGTTATTCTACCTTTCAAAGCCAAAGTAAACGGTAGTTCAAATTTAAAACTATAAATGATCCAACCTATATCAGCATAAAAGTATCACAGTAAGTTCAGTTTTTCTTTAGCACTGCTTAATCCATACGAAAAACGAAGGCGTTTTTATTGAATAATGCTAAATCCAAGAACACTAGGTCGAATAATTATAAAGGATTGGGTTGTTTTTTGACATGTCAAGATTTATGTAGAAAATTATTTAATTTTTTAAAATATATTTTTTTTTTAATTTTAGAATATATACTAATTCGAAAACTGGTAAAGGAAAATTTCGTGGAACAATATAATGGATTTCCTCATTAAACAATTATTGATACTCTTCAAAATATCATTGAGAATATTGTTATTCGAAAATTACTTTATTTACATATATCGACACAGACACACCTCCATTAAAATACCGGTTTTCCTCATACCCATTCAGACAGTTCTTTGTCCTTTTTCCCTCACCCTTCTCTGGGCTAGGCAATGTTTAGCCATATCTTCCTTACGAAGCCGGTTTTCTTTGTCCACTGTATTCTAAATATTCACAACAACAAAACGATAAAACTCTTCTGATTGATTTTATTTTGCTTTGCAAATGCCTATGAACGAGCGTCTAGGCCGGATTGCATCGCAGCGGCGAGGGCCAGTGCATGATGACTGTGACGCTGACGGGTGATGGTGGTGGCGATGACGATGATAAATGCATTAAATAATCATTGAAGAATGAACTCGACATACAACAGAAAGCACTTAAAAAATAGTCACAATACAAACACTTGCTCACTGAAGAAGAAGAAATAAACTCAAACTCAAGTCTGTGGACAGACATCAAAACAAAACGTAAACAGTAATGCTAGGAATTATAGCACAGTTATTAAGCATGCTTTGAAGGGGTAGAAACGGAAAAAAGGGTTAACATTTGGTTCCAACCAAAGAACTGAAAGTGAAAATTTGAAATTCGCAGTATACATTTATCTGACTCTTTAAACGCTCAACACAAAAACATTTTTCGAAATTTGAAAGGGATAAAAATGGTACCCACCAAACGGATAGCAAAAACAAGTAAAAATGGCGTTAAGTTCGGTCGGGCCGAACCTTATATACACTCTACCATGGTTTGCATTTCACAGAGGTTTTCGATTTAAGTAGAAGTGCTAAAAACATGAAATTCGGAGACAAAAAGGAATAAAAATGGTCCCAAGTTAAGTATTCCAGCTATATTCGTGAAAGTTGGCATATAAATTCCCCTAACCATGCAGAAGCGCACTAAAATTGAATTTCACGAAATTTATACTTTTAAGGGGCGAGCGGGACGAAAGGGATACAAATGGTACAAATTTAAGTATTGCAGCTACAATCGTACATATTCATTCCTCCGACTACGTAGACTTGCAACATAAATTGATTTTTCGAAATTTGTACTTTTTAAGTATTACAGCTAGAATAGTGAAAGTTGGCATGTAAATTCCACTAACTACGCAGAAGTGCACTAAAATTAAATTTCTTGAAATTTATACTTTTTAGGGGGCGAGCGAGGCAAAAAGGGATAAAAATGGTACCAACTAAAGTATTACAACCAGAATCGTAAATTCCTCTCACCACATAGAAGCGCAATATAAATGCATTTTTGTACTTTTAAAGGGGTCTAAAAAGGGATAAATGGCTATTTCAAAATGTCTGTTTATAAGGACGATGCGGGACGAACGTGGTACCAAATAACACATGTTACCTATATTAATTTTTCAAATTGTGTACTTTTTGGGAAAGAGGTGCAGAAAGAGGATATAAAAGGCTCTGCGGTTGTAATTGTTTGTTCGAAACTGGGTAGAAAATGATAAACTATTTTTATCCCTCTGCACGATGCACGGAGGGTTGAAATCGCCAAAAATGGATATTAATTCTTGGAAGCCTTCGGGTCAGGTAATGTTTAATTTGTTTCTATTTTTTTACCATAATCAGCAAAAGAAAACACAATTTAGTGGAAAAAATGGTTTTCCTGAAAATAAATTAATAATCCGTCCGTGTATATATTCGTGTTATCGAAGTACAAGTCGCAATTATTATCCAATCTCAACAGAACTTGAACAGCTAATTTTTTAAATCAGTTCAGATTTAGATATACAAGGTGGCGCAAAAGCAATCCTCCTATCAGAAAATGCTATAAATTTTGCGATTGGCCCCTACTGTCAGTTCTGTTTTGACATTTGTGTAGTAAACACATGCGAAATACACGTTAATAAACAATGTTACGCTACACTGCTCCAGAACGCGGAATATTGGTGACTATTTTTTTGTTTGACCAATAATCGGTCGGTGACTTTGGCACAACGTGAATTTCGTCGCAGATTTCCTAGCCGTCCAACGCCTACTGGTGAAACACTGCGACGTTTAGCTGCTCGCCTCGAAGATACTGGCACAACACGAGATGCTGCCAGGCGTGGCAGACCCCGGAGTAGCCGTTCAGCAGAGAATATTGCTGCTGTAGCCGAGGATGTCATGGAAGCGCTGTCGACCAGACGGCGTGCCACGCAAATGGGTATCAGTCGACGGTCTTTACAGCGAATTTTGGTACAAGATTTGAAGATGTTTCCGTACAAAGTCCAGACGGTGCATCAGCTGTTAGCTGCTGACCGCCAATCGCGTCTAACATACGCTCAAGCCATCCTTAATCACCACCAACAGGAATATGTTTTTTATCAAAAATAATCATGAGTGATGAGGCCCATTTCCATCTTAGCGGGTACGTAAATAAGCAAAATTTACTCTTCTGGGGCTCTGAAAATCCGCGTGTAACCCACGAAGAGCCATTACACCCGCTCAAAGTCACTGTATGGTGTGCTGTTTTCGCTGGAGGAGTCATCGGACCTTTTTTCTTCGAAGACGTCGCGGGCCAAACGGTTACTGTGAATGGTGAGCGCTACAGAGCAATGATCAACGAGTTCTTTTTGCTGCAACTTGATGAATTGGGATTGGAAAACATGTGGTTCCAACAGGACGGTGCAACGGCACACACTGCACGTGCCATAACCGATATGCTGAAGGATGCATTTCCCGGGCGCCTAATCTCCCGTTTTGGCGATTTGCATTGGCCAGCAAGATCGCCTGATTTGACCGCTCCAGACTTCTTTTTGTGGGGCTTTTTGAAGTCGCGGATTTACAAGACTCAGACTCTTGCAGCTCTTAAAGACAATATCCGTCTAGAATGTGAAGACCTATTGCCGGAAGTTTTGGCCAAAGTAATGGAAAATGCCATAAAAAGGGCTCAAATGACAATCAACTGTGGCGGCGGCCATTTACATGACATCATATTCTCGACTTGATGTAAAAAAAAAAATTAAAAGACCAAATAAAAATAATCCACAAGAAGAATCAAAGTTTTTAATTTTTTTTTTAAATTACAGCCAAAAAACATCGGAAGGTTATTTTTGCGCCACCTTGTATCTTCCATACAAATGTCACTCCCGATTTGACTTTTTTTGCTCTATATACCACATATTTTAACCGATATTGTTCAAATTTGGCACAACACGTTATATTGCAACTGGAAACATTTATGGTGAAAGTGGGTCATATCGGTTTAGATTTAGGTATAGCTCCTATACAAATGTCTTTCCAGAGTTGACTTTTCCCTCTAGTAACAAAATTGTTTACCTAATTTTGTTCGCATTTGACACATAACGTTATATTGCACCTACAAACAGCTGTAGTTAAATTTGGTGACATCGGTCCATTGTTTGATAAAGCCCCCATACCAATGTCCCACCAGATTTGGTGACATTTGCTCATAAAGGACAATGTTTCGAATGTGTCCGGCATTAAGCTGATATTGTAATACATTTTGAATTGGTAGTAAATTACTTTAAATAGGATAGAATATGCAGGGTATCACATAGCCGGCATCGCCCTACAGTAGTCTTTCCGTACTTGTTGTACCCTACACCACTTCATTTTTATGTAGGGATGTTTATAAGATAAAGATTTATTGTGCAACTTGGAATCTCATTCTGCTTCTGTGAATGATTTTCATTAGAAATAATTGTTTCATTTAAGTGTAAAGTAAATAAAAAGACTTATTTTTCTTTACAATATATTTAAATATTAAGTTTTCGTCATATTCTAAATTCCAGTTGTACAATAAATCTTAATGTATTGGCACCCATAAAGAGTGACTATTTTAACAATTTATTTAATAAAATAAATTGGCGCAAAGACTCGCAACATGTAATTGCGGACTATTGAAGCTAACACATTGTAATTTAATTAGAAATTCACCATCTGGCGGTATGTTACAGAATTCACATTTAAAACCCCACATATGTTTTCAAAATACCTTAAATTTAGACATATTTTCAACAATTTTTTAAAAATATTTCTAAAATACTTTCGTTAAAACATACCTGAGCTTGAAGATTCTATAATCTAAGTTCTATTTTTTACAATAGAGAAAAAGATATTAACCTTAGAAGTATGTCTATTTGCAATTTTAAGAACTGTTCGCGTAAAACTCAAAACATGCTTCGCTTTAAGGCAGTGCAACTGGAAAAGTAAACAACACATGTCATTGATATTTTCGGCAGTGATGTAGAATTTTATATTCTTTAATCGTATAATAAACAAATTTCAAAAAAATATTTTTTTATTTTTGAATTAATCTCCATTTTTGGCGATTTCAACCCAATTTGAGAGGCAAAAAGTCAAAAAAATAACGTATTTTCAGAAAGTAATAATGGCAGATTGTTGCCAACACTTTAAAAATGGCAAAATATAAAAAAAATGGAACTAGGTGGCTACTCGTTTCTTCAAACCATGCTGCCAAAGTTACTACTTTTTTTCTTGTTTCATTTTTAATATTTCAATCAAATATTCAAATAATACGAAAACACATCTGTTTTAAAACTAAAGGGCACAAGCTAATATTTTTTTGTAAATTAGAAAATACTAACACAACTATGTAAATTAATCAAAAATTAAAAAAAGTTAACAATGTTATTGCAAAAATCAATGCACTGCGATAAAGTGTGTTGTTCCTGTATTTCTTGGAATAGAACTTTGTTTATCCGGACGTATCCTCTGAACCATATATATGAGAAGAAAGGTTAAAAGGTGCACTTTAATATGCAGAATGCGCTGCAGCAAACTGCCAAAAATTATGAAAATTTCTGATTTAAAATTGTTTTAAAGTTAAAAATGCAGATATTTTAAAATTTTGGTTAAAAAATGTTCGAAATGCCATTGATCTCCGCGAAATTTCACAAAAGTATTTATAATTAATTTATTAATTAATTAAAAGGCTAATATTGGGCGTGGCCGACTATGTAATTCCCTACAGCACTCCTTGCGTATATACCTCATTTTAATAAACACTGCTCATTTATTATCAGTGAAAATTTTTATAAACAGCATAAGTACTTGTATCTGTTCCTGAGGTATTTTGGCTCAAAAAACAAAACACGATCCCACTGTAAATGGGCGTGGCAGTTGATAAACTTATTTTTTCTAAACATTTTTTGTAAGCAGCGAAATTTGAATGGTATATCTGTTTCCTAAGATATTTTGCCTCAAAAAATCTATTACAATCCCACTGTAAGTGGGCGTGGCAACCCAAAATATTTTTTTAGACGACTTTGGTAACCACCATAACTACATGTACGAAATTTCAAAAGAGTAGCTGCCTCCAATTCTTTTTTGCCTCTAAAACTGGTCATCTGCCCACAGTGTTCTGTTCCTATTGTATCCCCTGAAAAAACGAATTTGGAAAAAAACCTTTTATTTTTCGTGTCTATTTCTAAAGTACGACTTTAGAAAAACCTCTTTATTGTACGTGTCTACGTAATCAGAGGATCGTATACATCGAATTTCATGATTCTAACTGCAGCCATTTGGTTGGTACCATTTTGTTCCCCCTATTCCCATTTTACCCTTTGAAAATTCGAATTTGGAAAAAATACTTTTATATTATGTATCTATTCAATTAGAGGCATGTATTCATCGCATTTCACTATTCTAGCTCTTGTCGTTAGATAAGTACCATTTTTATCCCTTTTTGCCCAATTTCACCGCTTAAGAATCACTCACCGAATAAAAATCACAAAATGGAGAAAAAGGGATAAAATTGGCAACGGCCATATGATTTATGACCGGAGCTAAATTTGGCATTTATGTTCCTCAACATTTTATAATTAAAATTTCGAATATTTTTAAAAATATATATTTGCCCTTAATCAACTTAATTTTAACTGTGCTAGAGTTTTGCCCACAACTAATCTGAGCACACACAATTTCATTGTTTTGTTTCTTATCTTTGCATGGCATGGCGATGGTGCTATGCTCGAGCCGCTGTAAAGAGGCTCGATAATGTTCGCAAATCAACTCAGCAATACAAACACATTCCCAAACACCAGCCAACACCGAGCAAATCCCGGATTACCACATGCGGCGAGTGCACAATCAGCCGTTCACTCAGTTCACAGAATCTAAAAGATACGCTCGAGTTCAATGCAGAGAGGCCGTGCCGGCCGCCGCACTTAGTCAAGTGAGTTTTAATAAATATCAATTAAAATCCAGCGAGCGAGCTCAGTTGAGTCGGGAGCGTTTAACAGGAAAGGCTAGTCTGTCTAGTGGTGCGTGAAAAGAAAATTTGTAAAGTGAAGTGAAAAATATAAAGAAAACTCGGCATTCAATTTCCTCATAATCATCATCATGATGTTAACTGGCTTTTCGGCCAAACTAATTGCATGGCTATGCATAACGTTGGCCCTATTGCAAAGTGCTGAATTGCGGCCGCAGAAGAAATCCATGCCCAATATAGGGGCCAAGTGTGGTTATGCGGTAGGTCACTGAAATGTTATCGCGTACAATGTAAAAAAACAACGAACGATATCAGTCTGAAACAAAATATTCCCAAGAATCGCAAATTATCAACATTTGTTTTTTAAAATATTTCTAGAGTTGCCCCAAAATCGAGCCGCATATGCTCAATGTTCATTTGGTGCCGCATACCCATGACGATGTGGGCTGGCTGAAAACAGTGGACCAATACTACTATGGCAGCCAGACGCTAATACAAAAGGCCGGCGTTCAATATATATTGGATTCGGTGGTCCAGGAATTACTCAAGGATCCCAAGAAACGTTTTATTTATGTGGAGTCGGCCTTCTTTTTCAAATGGTGGTCGGAACAGACGGCCGAACTGCAGGAACAGGTCAAAATGTTGGTCAATGAGGGACGGCTGGAATTCATTGGTGGCGCTTGGAGCATGAATGACGAAGCCACTACACATTATCAAAGTATTGTGGATCAGTTTGCCTGGGGTTTAAGGTGAGTTCACGAAAGCAATACAATACAATTCAAAATGCAAGGGAGAGCGAGAGAGAGAGAAGAAGAAGGGGAATGAACAAGAGATTTTATGAAAGAAAAACAGTTCTGGGAAATGTTTGCAATTAAAAATCACTCAATTTCTTTGAGTGATTTCGAAAGAGAGAAGTAACATGTCAGTGTAATAGAGAGCTAAAGACCAAGCGATAGTGAGAGTTAAAGAGAAAATGCAGCAAAGAATCAAATTCGAGGGTCGATCTCAACATGAAAACGAATATCCAAATTTCCAATTTATTTTTATACCCTCCGTTTGTAACACCTTGAAATATATATATTATTGATCGTCATAAAGTTCTAAGACGATCTAGTCATGTCCGTCCGTCCGTCTGTTGAAAGCACGCTATAAACCATAAACTGATTCTTATTCGTAGGGGCAAAAAGGTATAAAAATAGTACATATCAAACGACAACAGCTAGAAACACGAAATTCGGTGTGTACGTTCCTCTAATTGAGTAGATACATAATATAAAATTTTTTTTTTTTAAATTAGTACTTTTAAAGGATGAAATGGGAATAGAGGGATAAAAATGGTACAAACCAAACGGCTGCACCTAGAATAATGAAGTTCGGTGTATACATTCCTCTGATTGCGTAGACACGCAAAACAAAAATATTTTTCCAAATTCGCACTTTTTACTTATTTATTTATTTATTTCAGTCTATGGACATTACGATCCTTACAGACTAGCTTAAATCTAAGAGTAAAATAAATCTAGTATTTCATTAAAATTTGACAGCGAAAATCTAAATCGAATTTGTTATTTATATTATTACATTCTTTTAGAGCACGTAAAATAGGTTCATTAAGAGCATAATTACATCTATGCATAGGTATGTTAAAGTATTCCCAATTACGCAAATCCCTAGCAGGGATATTGAAGCCAATACGACTAAGCAATAAAGGACAGTCTATTTTTCCAGAAATTAATTTGAAAATAAATAACACAGACATTTTGGAGCGCCGATTTACTAATGTATCCAAATGTATGAGTAAGCACCTGGATTCATAAGAAGGCCTAGGATCAGTGAAGTTAATAGAAAACAAAGCAAAATTAATAAATTTCTTTTGTAGTCGTTCAATGCGGTTTATGTGATTAACATAACATGGACTCCAAACCATAGAAACATATTCCAATTTTGATCTAACAAAAGTAACATAAAGCAATTTGCGAGTGTAAGGATTTATAAAGTCCTTACTATTGCGCCTTATGAATGCCAGAACTGAATAAGCCCTTGGAATGACATAATCAATATGTAACCTAAAACTGAATTTACTGTCAAAGACAACACCTAAGTCCAATTTACTATCAACTTTTGCCAATAACTCATTGTTAATATAGTATTTAGAGTTAATCATTTTTACGCGCCTTCCAAAAGGAAGGTGAGAACATTTCGCAACATTCAGCGGCAACATATTCAATTCACACCAAGTCAAAACACGATCAATGTCACACTGAAGAGACATAGAATCCTGAAGATTAGAAATCCCTGCGAACAATTTAATGTCATCGGCATATAGGAAACATGAGCATATGTCATTACTGAATAAGGTGAACAGAAGTGGACCTAGAATACTACCCTGAGGAACCCCAGAGGTAGCGACATAAAAATCAGAGTTGCAATTATCAATTGAGACAAAAGAGCATCTGTTAGATAAGTAGGAACTCAACCAATTCAATAAAGAAGAGTGAATTCCAAATCTAGAAAGTTTCTTAACAAGTAAAGTATGAGAAACTCTATTGAAAGCCTAACTAAAATCTAAATAAATAGTGTCAACTTGGACACCAAATTCAAAATTAGTAATACAATAATTTGTAAATACTAAAAGATTAGTGACCGTTGACCGATTCTTGATGAAACCATGTTGTGCTTCAGATAGAAAAGGATATACGGAGTAAAACAGTTTATGATATACAATATGCTCAAGTAATTTTGAAATATTAGTTAATTTCGAAATTGGTCTATAATTGCGGACATTACTTCTACTACCCGACTTAAAAATAGGCATAATTGAAGCCACCTTCCAAACATCCAGAAAGACACCCAGCTTCAAAGAGAGATTGAATATATGTTTTAATGGAATACAAATTGACGAACCGCACTTTTTAAGAAAAATGGCTGATATGCCATCCAAGTCTAACCTAGTAGACTCACTAAGTTTAGATAGAGCAAAAAGAATGTCGCCCTCCGAAAACTGCATTACTCCCAAGTCAATGACAGGCTCAACAGTTTTCAGGAGACTTAAATTCAATAAATGATCAGAGGAAATTAAATTGGACTTAAAAAAATCAGCAAATAAATTCACCTGATCCTGCGTAGAGTTTGCTTGCAAATCATCGAAATTCATTGATGATGGGAAATCACTGGAGGATTTCCTGGATTTAATAAAGTTCCAAAATGACTTTGGGTTGTTATAAATCTTATTCTCAAACCCTAAAATGTACTGTTTGTATAAAAATTTATTCAGAAAATAAAACTCTCTTGCATAGTGGTCATACTTTTGCTTGCTTTCCAAGGAATTGGAGTTTTTGTATAGCTTGAAGAATTTGTTTCTCAAATTTTTGAGTTTCTTCAAACCAGGAGTGTACCATGGTAATTTATGAACTTTTGGCTTCAATCGTGGTACTTGGGTATCACAAATGTTTAATATATTATTAATAAAGGTAAAATAACAATTATCTAAGGATTTATTACTAAACAAATTCAACCAATCAATATTAGAAATACAATCATTCACTGCATTAAAATCACAGCGAATAAAATCAAAAGAATTGTTATGATAATTATTCTCACGAAACGTATAAAATTCAACATTTAGACTAACAGCGATATGATGCATATCAGGAATACTGATTGGATGATCACATTTTTGAATAGAAAAATTTAAATTTTTACTTATAAAAACTAGATCTAAAAATCTTTTTAAAGTATTGTAAAAGGGATTAATTTGCTCTAAATCCAAACTACTAATTGTATCCACAAAATTAATTTCAAAATAAAATACCTCATATTTTTAACATATTTTCTTCAAAATTGGCAAACCATCTTATATTTCAACTAGAAACACCCTTGGTGAAAATATGTTAGATTGGTTCAGATTTATATACAGCTCCAATACAAATTTCGCTCGCAGCTTGACTTTTTCCACTCTTAAACAACATTTTTTTAACAGATATTCTTCAAATTTTGAATAATCAGGTCAGGTCATATTAGCCTCCGATTAGGAAACATACAAAAATCCTTCACGTTTTCACTTTTTTACCGAATTGAATTGTATTCGGATAGAAAGTGGAGTGTATGATATAGTCGGCCCCGCCCGGCTTTAGCCTTTCCTTATTTGTTTTGTCTACATTTAAAAAATTTAACATTTTTAATGTTACTGCACTTCTACGGAAATGGACAGCCTCTGTGGAATGCAATCCATGGTGGAGGCAGAACTTAACGCCGTTTTTTACTGAAACTTTGATTTTCATCGAAAGGAACTTTTAAATTTGTACTCTAATTTTGGAAATATAGGCCCAATCACTTTCGCTTATATGTCCAATTAAAGGTTAGTTGGGAACAGTCTCCAATAAATTAAGATTCTTTTTTCAAAAAACAGAAAAAATTGACAAAAATTTGAAACAAATACTTTGTTTTATTTTTTAATAACTAAGATTATAACGTAGAAAAGAATATCACCATGTAGAAAGTTCTGGGTAAATGTAGACACAAAAGAATAAAAAATCGTGGATTCCAAATTTTCGGTTAAATAGCAAGAAAAAGTCCTTTGTAAATTAAATAACAGCCTGCCATCTATTAATAGGTGACATATTGATGAAAATCTATGAATTAGATTATGGTTCTTCTGTCTGTAAAGGCAAGAGTATTCATTCTCTTATACCGGAAACTTGTTTGATAACGGTATAGAATTACCAATAAATACACAAATTAGTACTGAAAATCGACTTAAAATTTAAGATAGACGGACATTGATAGCTAGTCTTAGAATTTTAATTTTATTTTTCCAGTATAAGAATCCTTGTTATTAAAATATCATTAATTAATATCCACAGTTTTATTTATCAAATCCGAAACGGGTTTAATAATACCCTACACCACTTCGTGGTCTAGGGTATTATAAGTTAGTTTCGCGCCAAATGTTTGTAACACCAAAAAATAATTGAGCTAGACCCACCTTTAAGTATACGGATCGGCTTAGAATCACCAGCTGAATCGATTTACCGATGTCTGTCTGTCCGTCCGTCTGCTGTCCATCTAAGCTTGTTCGCACTCTACAGGTCGCAATTGTTGTCCGATTGTCATGAAACTTGGCAGAAGTTATTTTTTCTGGCCAAGGACCATCGGTATTGGAGGAAATCGGTTCAGATTTATATATAGCCCCCATACAAATGTCGCTCCCGATTTGACTTTTTCCACTCTAAAATCCACATATTGTACCCGATTTTCATTAAAACTGGCACAATATTTTATAATCGAACTAAAAACAACTATGGTGAAAGTGGGTAAGATCGTTTCAGATTTAGATATAGTCCCAATACAAATGTTGCTCCCTTTACATATTATATTTCACCAATAAACATACATGGTGAAACCGCATATTGTTCCCTATTTTCTTTAAAATTGGCACAACATTTTATAATCGAACTAGAAACACCTACGCTGAAAGTGGGTAAGATCGGTTCAGATTTAGATATAGCCCCCATACAAATGTCGCTCCCGATTTCACTTTTTCCGCTTTAGAAACCACATGTTGTACCCGATTTTCTTTCAAATTGGTACAACATTTTATAATTGAACTAGAAACACCTATGCAGAAAGTGGGTAAGATCGGTTCAGATTTAGATATAGCACCCATACAAATGTCGCTCCCGATCTGAATTTTCCGATCAGAAACCACATATTGTACCCGAGTTTCTTTAAAATTGGCACAACACCTTATAATCTAACTAAAAACTCCTATGCTGAAAGTGGGTAAGATCGTTTCAGATTTAGATATAGTCCCAATACAAATGTTGCTCCCTTTACATATTATATTTCACCAATAAACATACATGGTGAAAGCGGGTTACATCGTTCCAGGTTTCAATATACCCCCATACAAATGTCCTTTCCGATTTAACATTTTTTGTCAAACACATACATTTACAGGATTCAAAAAATCCTTCCCGATTTAACTTTTTTAACCGAATTGAATTGTAGTGAGTTAGAAAGTGGTGTGTATCATATAGTCAGCTCCGTCCGTCTTTAGCCTTTCCATACTTGTTTGGGATATGCCCATATGTCCATACTTTGGTATAACCCATCATTCTTCTCTATTACAGCTCTTTGTGGGTTTGGGGGTTCAAATCCCCCAGAGAGGTTTCGAACATATACTTTTTAAAATCTTCTAGACTTTCTGAACCAATAAAATATAGAATTTGAAAGGTCTTTTTAAAATAACTCGTCTGGATTATGCAGTAAAATCATGAAAATACGAATGTCGTGGACACTTTCTTGAATTTCGGACAAAGGTTATGAAAAATATAAACAAACTAAACGAATTGTGCCAATTTTAAGATTTTGTAGTGCTAATTTCGCTAATGGACACCAAATTGTTCGAACAATTTTCATTTTTATTAACCGAACTGTGAACTTTTACTTGTATACTGCAATAAAAGTTTGGAAATTTAATAACAAAATCGTTTAGTAATTTTAAAAAAGTGTAGATAAGAATCACTATTATATCATAATGAAATCTAAAATATTCTTAATAAAAGCAAATAATTTGCTTGGTGCTTGTAGAGCGCTAAGATGTAACATTTGCGATTGGACATTTTTATGGAGCTGTATCTAAATCTGAACCGACGTGTCCTATTTTCATCACAGATACAACAACAACGGTTTCTGTTACTTCCAATGTTTTGGGAGTTTGCAATTATAATACAAATCCATTTCGACAAACGAATAAAACTATTTGATATACATGAACTTATTTCTCTTTGTTCATTTACAACAACTGATGACATGTTTACCGCAAACAAACTAATTTTTCCCACAAAAGAAACTCAAAAACGATGTTCACGTGTTTAAAATTTCGTTTCTACGAAATTCAGTTTTTCTTTGCGTGTAGGTCTCTATTTTAAAATCTACTTTAAAGTTGCGAAACAATAAGAAATGAGTTTTAACTTACTAAAATTTTTGTTATATTTATCACTTTGTACATATGTAACAAGTATTATTCAAAAGAGAAACAACAAATTCAGTAACTGGGATCTACGTAGGAAAACGAAACTCTAAAATACCAATTATTTGGTTTTTTGGAATTAAAATTTCTAGTTGTTTCTTCTTGCATTTTATCGAATACAAAAAAACTGCATTTCTGACGGATGAAGCTGGAATCTTTAAATTCGATGTGTACATCACAGAAAATGCGTTTTCTATACAACATTGCCAAGATTTCATGAAAAAAGTTATGGAGTTTACAATAAATCTTATTCTTATTTCAACATTCATAGTGATCAATTTTAAACATACAAAAGTGGCTATGAACCATGAAACCGCGAATAATAGGAAATTTCGAAAACTTTTTAATCGTAGCAATTAGTAATCCTTTTTAGATTAAACTGTAGAAGAACGATTAATAATTTCTCTTCAAATTAAGGAGAAAATTAGTTTTTTCGCTCTCCTGAAAAGTTATGTCTTTGTTCATAGCCACTTATGAATATAAGCCCTCGATATGTATGTATGTAATTTCAAGCAACTATTTAAAAAAAGTTCTACACTTAGAGAACAAGTCTGTTAATAAAAGCAGCTGCCTATCAGCAGACACTTTTCTGCTATTACAGCTGTTTATGGCATAACAACAGTTTTCTGCAATCTTACATCACCATTCACACTGCTAAAGAGTTTGCATTCTGCTAAAATTGGCTGTTGTTAATTAAAATATATAAATAGATAAGCGTTCATAAGCGAGTTTAGCTCGAATTTCCTTTTAACAGCAGAAAATCTGCTCTTTCAGTCGACTTTCTTTTACTGACATATTCCTTTGAGTGTACTGATAGATGGATTAATGAAATTCAATTTTGCCGACAATGTCTGTCGAACGAATGTATCAAAATATTTCTCGAATATCCTGGCAATAAAATATGAGTGGTTTCCAAACGCTCCAGTAAAAATTTCCTAAAAAGTTGAAAATTAACTAAGTATGAGTAAAGTTTCCTTCTTTCAAAGCCATAGTAAATAGTTCATTTACTAGAAAAAGGGTAGAAGATTTACTTAAAAACATTTCTTTGGATCAATTACAACTGAAATTTCCATTTAGGAAATTTTAACTTAAAATGTGTTTTTTCCCTTAAATGAAGTTAAAATGTTTACTGAAAATTATGCCGAGTTCTTCATACATTTAAGTATTAATGTATAAGTTCATTCAAAAACATTTGAAATTGTTAAAAAATTCTTGAATATTAATCTAAGAAGCAATTCTCGTTCGTTTTCAGAGACTTATTTCCTAAATACTTTATCAATTATTCTAAACATCCACTGAGAACGCGCCTATCTTGCCTTCGCAACAAGCATGGAGTAATAGCTCGACATATGGCATAGGTATAATGAAACTTTTGAAAAATATTTCATGTTGTCATTTATTGTATCAGTTTTGCATAATCTGAAGCAAACCTATTTGTTTGATTTTTTAGTTAAATTGAACTTATTTTAATTTCACCTTTTTCCTTGTATAAAATAAAATTTTCCTCAGTTTATGCAAAATTGTCCTCAGTTTGAGTAAATATTTACTTGATTTGAGTAAACATTTACTTAGTTTTAGGAAATTTTCAGCAAAATTTTACTAAGATTTAGTAAACAATTACTTAGTTTTAGGAAAATTTTGAAATTTAGTAAAAAATTACTTGGTTTTAGGGAAAATTTACTTAGATTTAGGAAAATTTTAGCAAAATTCTACTTATATTTAGTAAAAATGTACTAGGTTTCCTAAATTGTAATTAATTTTAACTCATTATAGGGTTAATTTTTTATGAGTGTAGATGAAATCCCCCCCCAGGAGAAAATCCTGCGCACGGGCCTGTCCATTATTATTTATTTATTTTAATTATCTTCCTTTAGACGCCTCAACGACACTTTCGGTGAATGCGGCCGTCCCCGTATCGGCTGGCAAATAGATCCATTTGGCCATTCACGTGAAATGGCCTCACTCTTCGCTCAGATGGGTTTCGATGGTCTCTTCTTTGGACGTCTGGACTATCAAGACAAGGATGAACGTCTGATGACCAAAAAAGCCGAAATGATATGGAGAGCTTCGGCAAATTTGGATGAGGCCGCTCACCTCTTCACGGGAGCTCTATACAATCAATATCAACCGCCGCCCGGCTTCTGTTTTGATATTCTCTGCGCCGACGAACCGATAATCGATGGCAAACATAGCCCCGATAACAATGTAAAGAGAAGGGTAAGTAGGCAATGTTATTACGAAAAGATATCAACAAGTGATTTGATAATACAGCCATTATGACGACCCCATGTATGTATGTATATGTAGGTCGATGAGTTCTTTGACTTTGTTAAGAAGCAATCGAAATATTATCGCACCAACAATGTTATCATTACGATGGGCGGTGACTTTACCTATCAGGATGCCAATGTTTATTATAAAAATTTGGATAAATTAATAAGGTAATCAATCGATTGGCAATAATTTCGAAATTATTCGAAATTCAATAACGTTAAGAACATGTTGGTTAGATGTGAGGTTTGAATTGTGGTTATGACTGCATTGTATTTAGTGACCAATTTAATGTATGTCCGTGCAAACCTTCTTCTAGGTGGACGAGTTCTTTGCCATAGCCCGTAATATGTCTCAAGGCTATCGTGCCAATCATATCCTCGTGACTATGGGTGAGGATTTTCATTATCAAAATGCCAATATGTGGTATAAAAATTTGGATAAACTTATTAAGTGAGTAGCCAAAAGCCCGACCAAGATTAACCAACATGTTCTTAACTTTGGAAGCACAAAACTCATGATTTTAATTTTTCCCGCCCTACCATAGATACGGCAACGCCCGCCAAGTCAATGGCTCCGATATCAATCTCTTGTACTCCACCCCCTCGTGCTATCTGAAAGCCCTGCACGATGCCGGCAAAACTTGGCCCACCAAGGACGATGATTTCTTCCCGTACGCCTCGGATCCGCATGCCTATTGGACCGGTTATTTCACCTCTCGTCCCACCATTAAGCGCTACGAACGAGTTGGCAATCATTTCCTGCAGGTGTGCAAGCAATTGACCACCCTCTCGCCCAACCGCTATCCGGAGCTGTTGCCTCATCTGAGTTTCATGCGTGAAACTATGGGCATCATGCAACATCACGATGCTGTCACCGGCACGGAGAAACAAAAGGTGGCCTACGATTATGCCCGTCACTTGAGTGTGGGTATGAGGACTTGTGAAGCGAATGCTCGTTCCGTTTTGAATATTTTGGCCGAGGGCCAGTCGCCGAGACCGAAACGTTATGGGCAACCTCGGCCATTTAAATTTGAATTCAAAACCTGTTCGCTGTTGAACATCAGTTCGTGTGATGTCTCGGAGAGAAGTGATCAATTTGTGCTGACTTTGTATAATCCTTTGGCCCATACGACCGACGATTATGTGAGAATTCCCGTGGCTGATGTCAACTATGTGGTGACGGATTTTAAAAGTAAGTTTTATGATGTTTATTTCTTCCTATATGATCAAAATCGATTAGATCTTGTAATAAGAGAACACTGATAGAAGATAAGTGAATATTAAACCGGAATACAAACAGGAGATTTTCTGAGCTCTCATTCAAGTCTCGCTTAATGATAAGTACATGACTGAACTAGAATTATTTTCAACAAAAAAATTTAAAAAATCGATCGACATCTAAATCGGTTTAAATTGGAATCGGCTATAAAAAAGTACTGATTATTTTTTTTAAATTTCTGGTTTTATTACAAAGTTGAACTTTGTCATTTAATAATGGAACACAATATAATTCTACCACGACTGGCTCGGCAGTACGTCATCCGGTCAACCCAATTTTCCAGTACAACCCAAAATCCAAACCAAACAGTGATTCGTTGTGGATGCATTGGCTTCTCAATAGTCACGTTTGGGTTCTCTGAACCCCATATGCGGCAATTTTGTTTATTGACATAGCCACCGAGTTGAAAATGAGCTTCATGAAGGCTCAACTGAAGGTCGATCTCTTCTCGATATTCCATGTAAATTTCTTACACATTGCGTTAAAAACTCACTACTTTGAAAGTAAGTTTATAATATTTTCCAATTTTGTTCAAGCGTATATCGTCCCATTTTGCAAACTTCAAGCATCAAACCTGATAATAAAAATTACTATTATTCTACGTTTCAAAGTCAAAGTAATCTGTAGTTCAAATTTAAAGTTTTAAATCGCCCACTCTATAGTTTAATTATAATTGCCGCAGAAATTATATATTTCATTTCCGTTAGGGCGAGTCAATTTATATGGTTGGCAAATTGTGAACAAAGCATCAGGCAAAAACGAAATCTGCGGGAAATTCTGAAAAACAAGAAACTGTGCCTCTGAGATTCACTTTTAGCCCTCGGAAATCGACTTCAAATTCTCAGACGATCTATCCATTTCCATTTGTATGTCTCAAATTTCAAAATTCATATTAGACCCATGGTTTCTAGGAGAAATACTCTTAAAATTTTCGTTAGATTACGTTTTTGTCTGACGATTTATGGGGGAAAAAATAGACCCGCCCTAATAGCTGTGGTTGATGGCTCTGTTTGACACCATGCAACAGCAAAATAAAAATGTTTGGTCTGTAATCTAAAAAAATATCTATTGTTTGCATTCAGACATGCTGAGTCATAAAATCAACTCAAAAATTTGTTATGGATATTTCTTTTTTTAAATTTCCGATTTTTTCTGATATTCGTCGAAGTTATCTTTAATATTTGTGCTCTCATTTTGGAAATATAGGCGCGATCACACCAGCTTATATGCCAAATTAAAGGTAATTGGGATCGCTATGTTGCGAATTTCGCTTTCACATAGAAACAGTGGTTCAGGAATAGTCTCCAAAAAAATAGAAAAAAATTATATTTTTTCGAAAAAAGTATTTTTTATGCGGCACGAAAACCCCCGTAAAAATAGGAAAAAAAATAAGAAAAAATATTTTGGTTTATTTCTTATAGCATTATAAGGAAAAAACATGTAAAAACGGAGTTAAGTTCGGCCGGGCCGAACTTTATATACCCTCCACCATGGATTGCATTCCACAGAGACTGCCGATTTTCGTAGAAGTGTAGTAACATTATAGGAAATGTGTTGTTGTTTTTGAATTTTTGCATTCGACCTTTAGTATTTAACAGTATATTTTTATCCTCGAAATATCGAAAAAAGGAAATGTTAATTTTTTTAATATAGCCAACCCAATACAAATAATATTATAAATAATGTCATTTGTAAATAAATTTGCATTCTATTAAATATAGATGCAAAATGGTCTTGAGCCAGGACAATATCCCAGTTAAAATCAAATATTGATTACAGACCTTTTTGGTCAATACAAACGAAAAAACTAAAACAAATGAGCGTTGGCACGGCAGAACTATTGCTGGGTACCTATACCTGCATATACACATACTTATGCATATGCAACTCAATGAGATGCTTGTAAGATGGCTGTGTACTTTATTACTTGGTGCGATTTTTTAAACGCAAATTCGGCAAGTGTGAATCATCTTATAGAGGCCGGGTTTGATGTTGAAAAGACTTTTAACATGGTCGAAATCATGATCGTGGTACTGTACAGCCAAGTAATAAATGTCACCATGCCATTTGTAAATAAATTTGCATTCTATTAAATATAGATGCAAAATAGTCTTGAGCCAGGCCAATTATTATTATTCAGTCTATAGATACAAATATCCTTACAGACTAAAAACATATACATATATACACTTAGATACAAGAAATTAAGTATTTAAATACAGGATAATTTTTCTCTTAATAGAGTTTTTGTTTTCTAATAATTCAATAATGTGATAGAATTTATTAAATTGAACAAACAGGCGGCGCAAAGGATAATTATTGGTATAGTTTGAACGGAAATAATTATAGTGGATCAAATGAAAATATCTTGTTGGTCTTGTCGGAATATTTATTATCATTCAACTCAGAATAAGCTCGGAATGGATGCCCCGGATAACATTCATAAGGAAAGTAATGTTGAACATAGTACGGCGACTCTTCAAAGAAGGCAACTTGATAAGACCAAGCCTAAATTCATATGAAGGCAGTGTACGGAAGTTCCATCCTCGCGCAAGCAGACAAAATAAAAGGAATTGTTTCTGGACAGATTCCATAAGATTACTATGAATAGTATAGGATGGGTCCCATATTACTGAACCATATTCAAGAATGCACCTAACCAAAGAGGTATATAATTGTTTAGGGACAGAAGGATCGGAAAACTCCTTACTCCAACGTTTCATAAAACCAAGAGCACCATAAGCTTTTTTTCTATATCCCAGTTTAAATCAAATTATAAATAAAAATAAAATTTTAATTATTTTAAACCACACTTATAAGGCAAGATTACTCTTCAAAAAAGCTTAAATACCATAAATATTGAGGGATAGTGGCTGCATTTTCAGCTACAGACTTTTGATTGGTCTATTTTCTTCCTATCTTTGTTCCAAATGAACACATTTTGAATAAAGATAGATAGATAGATTTTACCTACTTAATAGATAGATTTCTCATTTTACCTACTTAAGAGTACGACTTTTTAAATCTCTTTATTTTACGTGTCTACTCAATTAGAGGGATGTACACACCGAATTTCATCATTATAACTGTAGTAGTTTAGTTGGTACCATTTTTATCCCTCTGTATCCATTGCATCCTTTGAAAAGACCTTTTTATTTTTCGAGTCTATGCAATCAGAGGAATGTATACACCGAATTCCATGATTCTAGCTGAGGCCATTTGGTTGGCACCATTTTTATCCCCTTTTTCCTAATTTACCTCCTTAAGAATATCTCTTTATTTTACGTGTCTACTCAATTAGAGGGATGTACACACCGAATTTCATCATTATAACTGTAGTCGTTTAGTTGGTACCATTTTTATCCCTCTGTACCCATTGCATCCTTTGAAAGTACGAATTTGGAAAGACCTTTTTATTTTTCGAGTCTACGCAGTCAGAGAAATGTATACTCCGATTTTCATGACACTAGCTGCGGTCATTTGGTTGGTACTATTTTTATCCCCTTTTTCCATTTTAACCCCAAAAAGTACGAATTTCGAAAAATCCGTTTATTTTATGTGTCTACGCAATCAGAGGATTGTAACACAGAATTTTAATTGTTCTGGTGCAGCCGTTTGGTTGGTACCATTTTTATCCCTCTATTCTAATTTTGCCCCTTAAAAGTACGAATTTGAAAAATTTTTACATACCGAATTTCGTGTTTCTAGCTGTTGCCGTTTAATATGTATCATTTTTATCCCTATGTGCCCCATTTCAGATATATTGAAAAAATATGCATAAATACTCTAAAATATTAGGCGTTATTATGGGTATTTTCAGTCCTTGAAAGGAAAAAAAAAATTCCCTTTGGGCCGATTTCGCCCATTTTCAATCCCAACCGATCTACGACTATAAGACGTATTTATGGAAAATTTGGACGTCCTAGCTTATTTCGTTTCGTTTCAAGAATATATATATATGTTATAGGGTCTCAGATCGATATTTCAAGGTGTTACAAACAGAATGACAAAGTTGGTATACCCCCATCCTGGAGGTGGAGGGTATAAAAATAAACACATAAATATGAAAGTGAATTTAGATTGTTTATCGGTTAAAAGAACAATTTATGGCATTTAATGTTTGAAAATTATATAATTTAATGTTGTAACCGTCCACGTCTGAGTTGGGCCATTCGTTCGAGCATAGCGACTGGAGAGCCCATACTAATATGATAATTATGACATTTAATGTTTAGCTTCAACTATGTTATGATTACCCATTATCATAATTTTCAACCAGTGCCTTATACGCAATTATATTATGCTTGCTACTACCATAAGTCTTCTCTGCGTGTAGAAATTTGATAATTTCCTTCAAAGATTATGAGACATTGGTTTATACCCCTTAGAAATTTAGCGATTAAAACATCACCAATATTCCGTGAGATCATTTTCAAAACATCATTAAAAAACCTGCATCGCTAAACCAATCGTTTCATATTTCCCTTTCTTTTCCCAACAGATGTGGTTTTGAATACGCAATACGTGCCTGTGGCCGAGCCCGTCCAAAAGCTAAACTTCCGTGAATCTCAGGCTAAATACGAACTCATCTTCTTGGCCACTGAGCTGCCAGCATTCGGTTACAAATCGTATTACATCAAGAAGACCGATGGTCACCACATGAAACCCGTACCAGAGCCAGACAATCAATCCAGTTTAGTGGATATAGGAAATCAGGTAAATACTAAAAACACATCTTATTCCACCCTAACCATCCTCATCATCTCCCGTTCTTATACAGTACATCAGCCTGACCTTTGACACCAATGGCTTCCTTTCGGCCGTCACCGCAGATGGCATGACCCGCATAATAGAGCAGGAGTTCCTTTACTATGAGGCAGCCACCGGCAACAATCGTGAGTTCCGTAACAGATCCTCTGGAGCCTACATCTTCAGACCCAAGAGCGATAAGGTTCGTACAGTGGCCGTAGCTCCACAGATTACCGTTTATCGTGGCGATCTGGTCGAGGAGGTACATCAGAAATACAACGATTGGATCAGTCAAGTCGTCAGAGTTTATAAAGACCGGCGCTATGCCGAATTTGAGTGGATGGTGGGCGCCATACCCGTAGAGGACAATATCGGCAAGGAAGTGATCACCCGTTTCAATTCGGACATCAAATCGGAGGGTATTTTCTACACCGATTCCAATGGCCGTGAAATGATCAAACGTTTGAAGGATCACCGTGACACGTGGCGTGTTAAACTGCTGGAACACACGGCGGGCAATTATTATCCCGTAACCACAAAAATCGCACTGGAAGATGAACATGCCCGCATGGCTTTACTGACAGATCGTGCCCAGGGCGGGGCGTCTTTGGCCGATGGCTCGCTAGAGTTGATGGTGCATCGCCGCCTTTTGCACGATGATGCCTTCGGCGTCGATGAGTCCCTCAATGAAACGGCCTATGGTGAGGGTTTAGTGGCTCGCGGCATTCACTATTTGATTGTGGGCTCCTCGCAGCTGGATCAAAGTCCTACCGTCCAGTCGCTGGAACGTTTTACACAGCTCGAGAAGACTTTGCCTCCGTGGAAATTCTTTAGTGCCACCAATTACACGTACAACGAATGGCGGCAGAAATTCACAAATATCGTAAGTACATAGTACACAGCCTTAACTATAGATATGTTATCCTATTTCTCCTCCCGTAGTTCACTGGCATGTCTGTGAATTTACCCAAAAACATCCATTTGTTGACTTTTGAGCCGTGGCATGACCAAGAGATCCTCGTGAGATTCGAACACATCCTGGAAAAAGACGAGGATCCCGAGTACTCCAAATTCGTGCAGTTCAATGTGAAAGAGGTCTTCGCCGGTTTCGCCATCAGCGATTTACGTGAAACCACCCTGGATGGCAACGCCTGGTTGGATGAAAATCGTCGCATGGAATTTGTGCCCGATCCCGAAGGCGAGACCTATGACAGCTATGGCGTATTCGCTAAATCCGTGAATTATGTGCAATTGCAAAGAGCCGAGAAGCCCATGCATTCGACGCGTTATCACGATGAGCTTTTGCCCGCTGGCGGCTTAGGTGCCGAGAGTAATCGCCTGAAGCGCGACACTAGCCACCGCAACCATCAGGAATTGAATCGTTTGCGTAGCGAAAAGTTGAAGCGTATGAAGTTATCGGTGGCCGAGTTGCCTTTGGAAAATAACGATGAGCGTAAATTTAAGATTGAATTGAGCGCCATGCAAATTAGAACGTTTGTCTTGACTTTGGGACCAGTTGGAGATGTTTAAGATTCGCTGGAAATTTTTCTTTATACACATTATATTATATTCGAAAACAATAAAATGAGGGTTTTGCATTTAATAATATTTGTTATGTTTTGTAATTTTTTCCAGAGGTTTATAATACAGACATTTAGGATTTTAAATGGCAAAAGGATCTGAAGGTTACTTTATAGGAGTCCCCAGCTAAAAATTGGAAGTACTTCCAGCTTTTGAGGAAGTTCTTTTGAACAACTTCCAAAAAAGTTGATAATTTGTTAATATTCCATAACATTTGACGGACAGCATTTTCACCATTTTTCCGTACGGGCTCACAGAGTTAAGGTGTCCGCCAGAGAGTCTCGAGTTCGAGTCTTGGCTCGGGATTTTTTGCTTTTCATTATTTGTATACCCTACACCACTTCGTGGACTAGGGTATTATAAGTTAGTTTTCCGCCAAATGTTTGTAACACCAAGAAATAATTGAGCTAGACGCACCTTTAAGTATGCGGAATCACCAGCGGAAACTGCCTGTCCGTCCGTCTGCTGTCCATCACCATTGTTCGCACTCTACAGGTAGCAATTGTTGTCCGATTGTCATGAAATTTGGCACAAGTATTTTTTTGCCAAGGACGATCGGTATTGTATTTGGAGGAAATCGGTTCAGATTTAGATATATAAATACAAATATCCCTATAATTTACACTATTACTGCTCTAAAATACACATTATAAATTGGATCATGACCAAATTTTCAGGATCGTGTTATATTTGAACTAGAAACAGTTAACGGGAAAGTGGATCACATACAAATGTACCTCCGATTTACAATATTACTGCTCTAAAATGCACATTTTATATCGGATCTTGATCAAATTTCACACACAATGTTACATTTAGACTAGAAACACTTATTTTGAAAGCCAGCTATATAGTTCAATGTTTTGGTGTAGCCCCCATACAAATTGGCACCCAGTTTATACTATTATCGCTCTAGAACCCACATCTTACATTGGATCTTGATAAAATGTTGCACATCATGTTATAGTTCAATAAAGAATACCTACTTTGATAGTGATCTATAAAGGCCCACTTTTTAATGTAGCGCCATTACAAATGGGCCCCCTTTTTAATTATTACCTCTCTAGAACCCTATCCTCTAGACCCTAATCTCTAGAACATCAGAAGTTTTTCAAATTTTGCAGATTATATTATATTTCACTTATTTAACGATCACAATACATGATAGCTGAGATGAGTGCCGTAGTAACAACCAGAAGGTCCGCTATTCTACCCTCGATAGCGGCGGATTTTTTAAAATAGTTTCCATTTCTATTTTGAAAAAGTGAATCCTTTGCAACAACTTATAATTTACTAGCACACGAACAGAAAATGAAATATTTTGCGACAATGCATTTCACAAACCAAAGATTAATTTTGGATGGGAACATCCGCATTTTTGAAACCAGCTTAAATTAAGTTGTTTTAATAATTTCCATTAAATATTTTTGATTTTTATTATTTTTTATTTTCACATTTTAACTGTTGTAACAGGAACTTCATCGTCTTAATGACACTATTATCTGTTAATACAAATCTATTTGAAAAATTAAAAATATTTTGTTTTAAGATTACATAATTTTATATTAAACTAGAAGCAACTTGTTTTAAATTCGACAAAAATATATCTCTATATCCCACCAGAAAAACGTTACCATTTTTATAATATTTCCTTATGGCAAAATTCCTGATTTTCTATCCATCCTATTTTTTTATAAATCGTGAAATGCAGTTACATTTCCCTTATACAGAAGTAACAATTTTGAAAACTTTCAATAAAATCAAAGAACCTAAGGACAATTTTATACGTTTCACATGGAATTATCAGTCGCATATCAAATGTTCGACTGTATTTTCTTCGCAGCAACCACAGACCGTAAATTAGATCCAACAAAACTCCCTGTGTCCAAGAATCCATATAAGGATACCTACAAATATGTCTACAAATATTCCTATGCGACCAGTCGTACATAAAGAGGAAAGTTTACTTTAAGCTTCCTGGAATTATTTTAGAATGTTTGATTACACTATGCAACAAAAATTTTGCCGATGGGAAATGTTTAACATTTTCTGCTGTATTTTGGCTTTCTATACTCGAAAACGATATTAAAATTTTTTATTGATATATAAAGGGTGGTTAAATTGTAAGGGCCGATGTTGAATGTGAACCACACCTAAAGGTCAAGTTTTTTTCTGCATTTCATTTGACATTTCTCAATTTCAGACAAACTCAATTTGAACCATGGAAAGATGCACAATCGAGCAACGCGTTAACGTTACTATTATGAAAATGGGCGTTCAAATCAAAATGCATATTGTGCACTTTTTTCATCTTCAGTGATGAAGCACATTTTCACCTCAGTGGATTCGTCAATAAGCAGAATTGCCGCATTTGGGCGACTGATAATCCAAGAGTGATTGTCCAAAAACCAATGCACGTACAAAGAGTGACTGTTTGGTGCGGTTTATGGGCTGGCGGCATTTTTCCAAAATGAGGCCGGTCAGACAGTTACTGTAAATGGTATTCGCTATCGTGAGATGATAACGAACTTTTTATGGCCCGAATTGGAAGATATGGATGTGGTTTCAACAGGACGGTGCCACTTGTCACACAGCAAACGAAACAATGGCTCTTTTGCACGACAAATTCAATGGCCGTGTTATCTCACGTGGTGGCGATGTCAATTGGATCATGTGATTTGACACCGTTGGACTTCTTTATTTGGGGTTATTTAAAAGAAAAGGTGTACGTCGATAAGCCATCAACAATTCAAGAGCTAAAGGGTGAGATAATTCGGCACATTAACTGCATAGAACCTCAATTATGCCTCAACGTCATCGAAAATTTGGAACTTCGGATGGAGGTGTGCCGCCGAGACGGCATTTTGGCCGATATTTTGTTCCATACATAATTGAACCATGCCAATATTATCATATTAAAAAGAAATGACAATATTTTCCTAAATAATTTGTGTTTTATTCAAAAAAAAATTAAATTAAAATTAATTAAATTAAAATTTAACCACCCTTTATATAGTTTTTGAACTGACTTGAAGTATTATTTCGATATTGATGTTATAAACATATTAGGTAGCTTTGCTTTATAAGCGTGGTTTAAAATAATAATTATACCCTACACCACTTCGTGCACTAGGGTATTATAAGTTAGTTTCGCGCCGAATGTTTATAACACCAAGAAATAATCGAGCTAGACCCACCTTTAAGTATACCGATCGGCTTAGAATCACCAGCTGAATCGATTTACCGATGTCTGTCTGTCCGTCCGTCTGCTGTCCATCTAAGCTTGTTCGCACTCTGCAGGTCCCAATTTTTGTCCGCTTGTCATGAAACTTGTTTTTTATATTTATTTATGAAATTGTTTTTATTTGTTTTGGTTGGCTGTATTAAAAATGTTTAACATTTTTCTTTAGTGTTAGTGCACTTCTACGTAAAATGGACAGCCTCTATGGAATGTAATCCATGGTGGAGGGTATATATACGTTTTTACTTGTTTTTTGAATGATATCGACAGAGACCTTTACGTGTTTAGCCCTAATCTGAAAATACGTTCCATTCCTGATTACTCGTCAGTATGAGATTTGCCCAGAAAGAACAGTGTTATGATATGACAATACAGAATCTGGGTAAACTAAACTAAAATACAAAAAACCAAATTATGATATAAATACATATGTCCTAATGAGAAAATTCAATGTAGAGCAATTGCTGAAGAAAATTCCCAGGAACTCGGAAATGAAAAACGGTCGATAAAATGGTCCCGTGAAATCGTTATCGTAGAGAAACACAAATTGGAATAAGATGAGCTCTCTGGTCGATTGTTTCATCTTCGCAACTATAAGAGTCACCGTTAACTTATAGCTTCATAAGTAGCTCATGGTTTGTTTCTAAATGCCCAGTGTCCCGCCAGCACTGCGATTACTTATGTTCGCAGGTGTTGCGACCTACTGCTTAAGGGGGCATTGAAATTAGCTGCTATATACCCTATATAACTCAGTCTTCGTCATACTCTTGATTAAAAAATCTTGGTACAGAGATGATTGCACTATTCAACAACATTTTTCGAAACTTGAAAACTATATTAATAAAATATGTATTTTTTTATATTTTTCGAAAAAAAAAATTCTTTGATGGCATGAAAACCCCATGAAAAAATAGAAAAGAATGGAAAAAATATTATATTAATTTTATTAACCTAAAATTCTAACGAAGAAAACAATGTCTATATGTAAAATATATATGGATAATGAACATTCTTTGTAGACGCAAAATATTGTTTTAAAAAAAGATAATTTTTTATTTTTTTTGTTAAATTATATCTTACTTTCTGTTATTTTTACAATTATATTAAAGTATTTTTTTTTTTCAAAAAAAAATAATAGCTTATATTATAGCGAAGAGAACAAAAAAAATAAAATCTATTTTGTAAAGAAAAAAAGTGAAAAATCCAGATTTCTAAAAAGCGCGTCACAACTTGCACATTTATCCATAGATCATTTACATATAGATAACTAGCCCGCTTCGTCAGACAAAAAAATACAAATGGTAAAATTAAAATCAGGTTTCATATTGATATTATCGTGGTCAGTAATATATACGTTCCGATTTTCAGCCTTCTAGACAAAAAACACTTTTGCAACGCCCCCACCGCCCACGAAACGAAAATTCAAAATCCGACATCAAATTTATCTTTCTCATGATCAATAATATATACGCTCCAATTTTCAGCCTTCAGCTCTCTAAAACACTTTTGTCACGCCCCCACCGCCCACGAAACGAAAAACCAAATTTCGGCATCAAATTGATATTTCTCGTGGTCAATTTTCAGCCTTCTAGCTCAAAAAATACTATTGCCAACGCCCACTCCCCCAAAAAACGAAAATCCAAATTTCGACATAATATTTATTTATTATTCTCGTGGTCAGTAATATATACGTTCAAATTTGCAGCCTTCTAGCTAAAAAACACTATTTCCACGCCCACTCCGCCCACAAAATGAAAATCCAAATTTCAGCATCATATTTATCATTCTCGTGGTCAGTAATATATATGTATCAATTTTTAGTCTTCCATCTCTCAAAAAAACTATTGCCACGCCCACAGATTTTCAACAATTCTATAGCCTATAATTCCTTCCAGACTTAGATAGATATCTGTACTGAAAATTTCAAAAACAGACCGTTTACGCGTGATTGCGGAACAAACAAACAGACAGACTTACACTAAGGTTTTATAATATTAATAGGGATGTTTTCTTCGTCATAATTTTTCCGTCAACAAAAATTGTTTGTTTTTTTCTTTTTAATGTCTGTCTGTCCGTCCGTCTGCTGTCCATCTAAGCTTGTTCGCACTCTACAGGTCCCAATTTTTGTCCGCTTGTCATGAAACTTGTTTTTTATATTTATTTATGAAATTGTTTTTATTTGTTTTGGTTGGCTGTATTAAAAATGTTTAACATTTTTCTTTAGTGTTAGTGCACTTCTACGTAAAATGGACAGCCTCTATGGAATGTAATCCATGGTGGAGGGTATATATACGTTTTTACTTGTTTTTTGAATGATATCGACAGAGACCTTTACGTGTTTAGCCCTAATCTGAAAATACGTTCCATTCCTGATTACTCGTCAGTATGAGATTTGCCCAGAAAGAACAGTGTTATGATATGACAATACAGAATCTGGGGAAACTAAACTAAAATACAAAAAACCAAATTATGATATAAATACATATGTCCTAATGAGAAAATTCAATGTAGAGCAATTGCTGAAGAAAATTCCCAGGAACTCGGAAATGAAAAACGGTCGATAAAATGGTCCCGTGAAATCGTTATCGTAGAGAAACACAAATTGGAATAAGATGAGCTCTCTGGTCGATTGTTTCATCTTCGCAACTATAAGAGTCACCGTTAACTTATAGCTTCATAAGTAGCTCATGGTTTGTTTCTAAATGCCCAGTGTCCCGCCAGCACTGCGATTACTTATGTTCGCAGGTGTTGCGACCTACTGCTTAAGGGGGCATTGAAATTAGCTGCTATATACCCTATATAACTCAGTCTTCGTCATACTCTTGATTAAAAAATCTTGGTACAGAGATGATTGCACTATTCAACAACATTTTTCGAAACTTGAAAACTATATTAATAAAATATGTATTTTTTTATATTTTTCGAAAAAAAAAAAATTCTTTGATGGCATGAAAACCCCATGAAAAAATAGAAAAGAATGGAAAAAATATTATATTAATTTTATTAACCTAAAATTCTAACGAAGAAAACAATGTCTATATGTAAAATATATATGGATAATGAACATTCTTTGTAGACGCAAAATATTGTTTTAAAAAAAGATAATTTTTTAATTTTTTTTGTTAAATTATATCTTACTTTCTGTTATTTTTACAATTATATTATTTTTTTTTTCAAAAAAAATAATAGCCTATATTATAGCGAAGAGAACAAGATATATTTGAATAAAATCTATTTTGTAAAGAAAAAAAAGTGAAAAATCCAGATTTCTAAAAAGAGCGTCACAACTTGAACATTTATCCATAGATCATTTACATATAGATAACTAGCCCGCTTCGTCAGACAAAAAAATACAAATGGTAAAATTAAAATCAGATTTCATATTGATATTATCGTGGTCAGTAATATATACGTTCCGATTTTCAGCCTTCTAGACAAAAACACTTTTGCCACGCCCCCACCGCCCACGAAACGAAAATTCAAAATCCGACATCAAATTTATCTTTCTCATGATCAATAATATATACGCTCCAATTTTCAGCCTTCTAGCTCTCTAAAACACTTTTGTCACGCCCCCACCGCCCACGAAACGAAAATCCAAATTTCGGCATCAAATTGATATTTCTTGTGGTCAATTTTCAGCCTTCTAGCGCAAAAAATACTATTGCCAACGCCCACTCCCCCAAAAAACGAAAATCCAAATTTCGACATAATATTTATTTATTATTCTCGTGGTCAGTAATATATATGTTCAAATTTGCAGCCTTCTAGCTAAAAAAAAACACTATTTCCACGCCCACTCCGCCCACAAAATGAAAATCCAAATTTCAGCATCATATTTATCATTCTCGTGGTCAGTAATATATATGTATCAATTTTTAGTCTTCCATCTCTCAAAAAAACTATTGCCACGCCCCCTCCGCCCACAGATTTTTAAAAATTCTATAGCCTATAATTCTTTCCAGATTCACATCTATCTGTACTGAAAATTTCAAAAACAGACCATTTACGCGTGATTGCGGAACAAACAAACAGACAGACAGACTTACACTAAGGTTTTATAATATTAATAGGGATGTTTTCTTCGTCATAATTTTTCCGTCAACAAAAATTGTTTGTTTTTTTCTTTTTAATGTCTGTCTGTCCGTCCGTCTGCTGTCCATCTAAGCTTGTTCGCACTCTACAGGTCCCAATTTTTGTCCGCTTGTCATGAAACTTGTTTTTTATATTTATTTATGAAATTGTTTTTATTTGTTTTGGTTGGCTGTATTAAAAATGTTTAACATTTTTCTTTAGTGTTAGTGCACTTCTACGTAAAATGGACAGCCTCTATGGAATGTAATCCATGGTGGAGGGTATATATACGTTTTTACTTGTTTTTTGAATGATATCGACAGAGACCTTTACGTGTTTAGCCCTAATCTGAAAATACGTTCCATTCCTGATTACTCGTCAGTATGAGATTTGCCCAGAAAGAACAGTGTTATGATATGACAATACAGAATCTGGGGAAACTAAACTAAAATACAAAAAACCAAATTATGATATAAATACATATGTCCTAATGAGAAAATTCAATGTAGAGCAATTGCTGAAGAAAATTCCCAGGAACTCGGAAATGAAAAATGGTCGATAAAATGGTCCCGTGAAATCGTTATCGTAGAGAAACACAAATTGGAATAAGATGAGCTCTCTGGTCGATTGTTTCATCTTCGCAACTATAAGAGTCACCGTTAACTTATAGCTTCATAAGTAGCTCATGGTTTGTTTCTAAATGCCCAGTGTCCCGCCAGCACTGCGATTACTTATGTTCGCAGGTGTTGCGACCTACTGCTTAAGGGGGCATTGAAATTAGCTGCTATATACCCTATATAACTCAGTCTTCGTCATACTCTTGATTAAAAAATCTTGGTACAGAGATGATTGCACTATTCAACAACATTTTTCGAAACTTGAAAACTATATTAATAAAATATGTATTTTTTTATATTTTTCGAAAAAAAAAAAAATTCTTTGATGGCATGAAAACCCCATGAAAAAATAGAAAAGAATGGAAAAAATATTATATTAATTTTATTAACCTAAAATTCTAACGAAGAAAACAATGTCTATATGTAAAATATATATGGATAATGAACATTCTTTGTAGACGCAAAATATTGTTTTAAAAAAAGATAATTTTTTAATTTTTTTTGTTAAAATATATCTTACTTTCTGTTATTTTTACAATTATATTATTTTTTTTTCAAAAAAATAATAGCCTATATTATAGCGAAGAGAACAAGATATATTTGAATAAAATCTATTTTGTAAAGAAAAAAAAGTGAAAAATCCAGATTTCTAAAAAGAGCGTCACAACTTGAACATTTATCCATAGATCATTTACATATAGATAACTAGCCCGCTTCGTCAGACAAAAAAATACAAATGGTAAAATTAAAATCAGATTTCATATTGATATTATCGTGGTCAGTAATATATACGTTCCGATTTTCAGCCTTCTAGACAAAAACACTTTTGCCACGCCCCCACCGCCCACGAAACGAAAATTCAAAATCCGACATCAAATTTATCTTTCTCATGATCAATAATATATACGCTCCAATTTTCAGCCTTCTAGCTCTCTAAAACACTTTTGTCACGCCCCCACCGCCCACGAAACGAAAATCCAAATTTCGGCATCAAATTGATATTTCTTGTGGTCAATTTTCAGCCTTCTAGCGCAAAAAATACTATTGCCAACGCCCACTCCCCCAAAAAACGAAAATCCAAATTTCGACATAATATTTATTTATTATTCTCGTGGTCAGTAATATATATGTTCAAATTTGCAGCCTTCTAGCTAAAAAAAAACACTATTTCCACGCCCACTCCGCCCACAAAATGAAAATCCAAATTTCAGCATCATATTTATCATTCTCGTGGTCAGTAATATATATGTATCAATTTTTAGTCTTCCATCTCTCAAAAAAACTATTGCCACGCCCCCTCCGCCCACAGATTTTTAAAAATTCTATAGCCTATAATTCTTTCCAGACTCACATCTATCTGTACTGAAAATTTCAAAAACAGACCATTTACGCGTGATTGCGGAACAAACAAACAGACAGACAGACTTACACTAAGGTTTTATAATATGTTTTCTTCGTCATAATTTTTCCGTCAACAAAAATTGTTTTTTTTTTCTTAATTTCTCTTTTTTTTTGATAATGTTCCTGAAACACTCTTTCTATGTGAAAAGCTGATCGAAGAAAATCGGAATTTAGTCAAAAAATTTAAAAAATATCCATTAATATTTTTTTCTTGATTTTATATATCAGTAAGCCTCAATGCACTCAAAAAGTAAATTTTTACGTCTCGGGCACATAATTTGTATTTTTGTGTTGCATTGTGTAATTTGTGGAAAAATCCTTTGGAGTGATTACCTTTGCCTGACTTTCCTTTGGGCCACTAAGCCATCTGTTGGTAAAACCGAGTTGACACAAGATGACCATGGAATTCATGATATCAACCTGGATGAAAGTTTGAGTTGGAAGGTTTTGCTCGGCGAATGACCTATCCTAACCTTCGACAACAGGGCATTGAATTGTACATTTAGAAATAGATAACCACGATTTTTAATTTCTATTTCCTACGGTAATTCTCCTATGGCAGACTGTTTCAAGGATAACAGTATCCTTGACCTTCGTCCATTGGAAATTATGATAAGGAAGCCGACAATCTTTGAGTAAACAAACAAACGGAATTGAAACAAATATTCCTCCCCTTATGGTCATGCAGTCATTCCCGTATTTATCGATTGACTTGACTCATAGTGTCGATGCCACAACAAAGGCTCATTAATGCATTTTAAATGTTCACCGAAAATGGCTTATAAAAGGAGCTGCTGTGTGGTGAACAGCACACAGTTCATTTCATACCGTCTAGTGGATAACCGTTGAAATTCTTACGCGAACCATGGCTTTCTGGGCAACTGTGAATAGTAAAACACCTCCATCGCCCAGGACTATTATGCCAGTTTTGAATCCAAATCAAAAACAATTTCTCCATGACGAGTTGAGCTATCAAAATAAAGTGAATTTTTTGGCCGAAAATGTCGGTGCTAATCTCGTCGATTTCTATGTCCGCAAAGAGGAGACAGTCGATGATCCCGAGCTGCTGGACAAACATGATTCCTTCTACCACAATACGAAGAGTTTGCTGGTTCTATTTCAAATCATGGGTGTTATGCCGCTGCATCGCAATCCACCCAGACCCGGTTTGCCAAGGACCGGCTACTCGTGGGCCTCGAAACAATTCCTTTGGGCCTTAATTGTGTACATCATTCAGACCACGGTGGTGGTTCTGGTGCTGCGCGAGCGTGTCAACAACTTTGTACAGACCTCGGATAAACGTTTCGACGAGGCCATTTACAATGTCATCTTCATTAGTTTGCTGTTCACCAACTTTTTGCTGCCCGTGGCTAGCTGGCGTCATGGCCACCAGGTGGCCATCTTCAAGAATATGTGGACCAACTATCAGCTGAAGTTTCTGAAGGTGACTGGCACGCCCATTGTCTTTCCCAACCTGTATCCTCTGACCTGGGGTCTGTGCATCTTCTCCTGGGTTTTGAGTATTTTGATCAATTTGTCGCAGTACTTCTTGCAACCGGATTTCAAATTCTGGTATACCTTCGCCTATTATCCGCTGATAGCCATGTTGAATTGTTTCTGTAGTTTGTGGTAAGTTGTTGGCAGGTGGGGGAGGGAGAAATAATATTGAATTTGGTTGGATTTTCAGGTACATTAATTGCACAGCCTTTGGCATAGCCAGTAGAGCTTTGTCGGAATCCTTGCAAAAGACTTTGATGAGTGAGAAGCCAGCACAAAAGTTGACCGAGTATCGTTATCTGTGGGTGGACTTAAGTCACATGATGCAGCAGTTGGGTAAGCAGAAAGAAAAGTCCAAGCTAAGACAATGCAATTTAAAATAGACGAAACTTTTCCCCAAAAAAAGGGAGACTGATATAAATTCCCACCAAGATCAAGAAACATAAAAACTGAGCCTAGGAAAAAATAATAACACATCCAATAGATCTCGACGAAATATGAGAAATGCTCAACAAGATACTGACAAAGGATTCTGATAGATAAGATAAAAAATAATATACGTGTATCGGCGTTTCCTAACATTACTTATGGAGACCATTTTAGAAAGTGGGTCAATATTTCCAACTTTTGACCATTTGTATGATGAATCGGGATAGGAAACCTTGTGATTCTTTCATTCTAGGTACAGGGTGTGTTCAGCAATATTACTTAAAACACTACGAGAAACATTTTTGTAGAACATTGTAACCCTCTAACACCTCAACAAAGAGGTATTTTTGGCCCCTTTTGTGCAAACTTAATTTTAGGGTTAAGTTCTTACTTTTTTCGAATTACTGTTAAACTGTCCTACAATGATAAACTTTAGGGGAGTGGTGTCAATAGAAAAATTATTCTACGTCAAATTTCACTATAAGTCGCCAAACAAACGAAAGCTGTAGATATAATATATTTATATAATAAAGCAGTAACAATTTGGGTATTTAAACAAGAAATTATTTATTACAATTTTTATTTTAGTTCATGGTAATTCCGTCACATGAAACCTCGTGATTCTTAAATGTTAGGTATAGGATGTGCTCAGCAATATTACTTAAAACACTACGAGGAAAATATTTGTGAAATAATTTAACCCTCTAGCTCCTGAATATAGGGGACTTTTTTGTCCCTTTTGTGCAAAATTCATTTTAGGGCTTATTTCTAACTTCCTTGGAACTGCTGCTAAACTGTCCCACAAAACTGCATCTTAGGGGGTGGTGTGAATGCAAAAAATATTCTACGTCAAATGTCACTATATGTCACCGAATAAAAGGAAGATGTAGGTATAATATATACAGATAAAGTGGAAGTAGCAATTTGGGTATTAACAAGAAATCATTTATAAAATTTTTATTTTAGATCTTGCTAATTCCAGCATAGGAAATCTAGTGATTCTTACATTTTAAGTATAGAATATGTTCAGCAATATTACAACAAACGTGGCGAGGAAAATCTTTGTGGAACATTTTAACCCTCTAGCTCTTCAATTTAGGGGTCTTTTTGGTCCCTTTTTTGGGGTAAAGGGTAAAAACACCACCTAAACAGGAGTTTAACTGGTCAAAATGTTCTACAACAATATTTGCAATAAAATTCCACTATGAGTCTCTCTCAATGTATGGGTCTTTTTGACCCACTTTGTGCAAAATTCTTTTTAGGGCTAATTTCTTACTTTTTTCGAATTACTGCTAAACTGTCCCACAAAGACAAGTTTTGGGGGAGTAGTGTTAATGACAAAATATTCTACGTTAAATTGCACTATAAGTCTCCGAAAAAATGGAAGCAGTATATATAATATATATAAATAAGCAGTGACAATTTGGGTATTTTAACAAGAAAACCTTTATTATTTTTTTATTTTAATTCTTGGTGATTCCGTCATAGTAAACCTTGTGATCCTTACACTTTAGGTACGGAATTTGTTCAGCAATATTGCTCAGAACACTACAGGGAACATTTTTGTAGAACATGTTAACCTTCTAACACCTAAACATAGAGGTATTTTGGGTTCCTTTAATGCCAAAGGGTAGATTTATTTTAGGGTTAAATTCTTACTTTTTCCGAATCGTTGCTAATCTTTCCCACAAAACTGCATCTTAAGGGGGTGGTGTGAATGGAAAAAATATTCTACGTCAAATTTCACTATAAGTCACCGAACAAAAGAAAGCTGTAGATATAACATATATAGAGAAAATAGAAGTAGCAATTTGGGTATTTAAACAAGATGTTAATTATTAAATTTTTATTTTAGTTCTTGGTGATTCCGTCATAGCAAACCTTGTGATACTTACACTTTTGGTACGGAATGTTTTTAGCAATATTACTTAAAACACTACGAGAAACATTTTTTTGGAACTTTTTAACCCTCTAACACCTCAATATATGAGTCTTGTTGGCCCCTTTTGTGCAAAATTCATTTTAGGGTTAATTTCTTACTTTTTTTCGAATTGTTGCTAAACTGTCCCACAAAACTGCATCTTAGGGGGGGGGTGTGAATAGGAAAAATATTCTACATCAAAATTCACTATAAGTCACCTAACAAAAGAAATCAGTACATATAATAAATATAAATAATATAGCAGTAACAATTTGGGCATTTAAACCAGAAATTAATAATTAAATATTTCTTTTAGATCTTGGTAATTCCGGCCAAGAAAACCTTGAAATTCTTACATTTTTGGTCTGCGATATATTCAGCAATATTATTTACAATACTACGAGAAACATTTTTCTAGAACATTTTAACCCTCTAACACCTCAACGTAGAGGTCTTTTTGGGCCCTTTTGTGCAAAGGGGTAAGAAACACGACTAAAACAGGAGTTAAACGGGTCAAAATGTTCTGCAAAAATATTAGCCATAAAATTCTACTGTAAGTCTCTTAATACACCAAAACTCAAAACTGAACTTAAATGCCAGAAATAAGTCAAAACTTAAAATTCATTTTAGGGCTAATTCCCAGCAAAAACTTTCATTACCAAGTAATGTGGGGAATAAGGCAAAACTAAAAACCTTCACTAGTTATTTTTCGGATCCGTTTCTAATTATTTTTATAAAGAGATTGTAAAAAAATAAGTACTTATAAACGGGTTTTAAAATAAGTGGCCTCAGGAAGATACAAAATAAGTCATTATTGATACCTAGCCAAATAATGTATTATAAATAATGGACTTAATAAGTGATGAAAACAACATTTTTTTATTTTATTATGAATTACATTACAAAGTAAATTTATATTCTAATTTTGGGTCCAGGGATTGAGCCGGGGTGACTAAGACCATTGTAGCCATTGCAGCGACAGACCAGAGCCTCTGGTGGGAATCGAACCCACAACCCCCACGCTGATAGCCGAGCACGCTACCAACTCGACTACCGGGGCGCTCAACAACATTTTTATTAAATTATATATTTTGTAGCGACTTGTTAACAATCAGAATATAGAATTTAGGGTTGTTTTTCTTTAAGCCGCGATAACAATAGCACTGCTATTCACTGACTCACCACAAAAATGTAGAAAATTAATTTTTAAAATCTGCAGTTCTATGAAATTTAACTTACCAATAACTACTTATTTAAACCATTATAAGGAAGTAATTATTTTATACTTCAAAATAATGAAGGGCGTAACGAGCTGTCATTACTAGGTAATGCTAAAAATAATGAGGTTCATTACCACGATTTTGCTGGGTTACTTACTTTTCTCGAATTGCTGATAAACTCTCCCATAAACTGAATTTTAGGAGGGTGGTGTGAATGGAAATAATATTCTACGTGAAATTTCACTATAAGTCGCCGAACAAGAAAAGAGAAAGCTGTGGAAATAATATATAGATAAAATGGAAGTAGCAATTTGCGTATTTAATAGATATTACATAGATGACGTTGGCAAATCGTGAATCTTGCATACGAACGACTAAGAATTTACGACAGTCGCCATCTTTTGAGAAATGTTTGCATATACTAGAGACCTATGTATTTTTTTGCTTTGGTTCAGAGGAACCCAAAGGAAAAATCTCGACATTTCGTATTGACAATATCCTGCCTTGGCTTTGCTTTGGTTCAGAGGAACCCAAAGGAAAAATCTCGACATTTCGTATTGACAATATCCTGCCTTGGCTTTTTTCAACTTTTAGTCATTAATACAATTTGACACAGAAAGCACATTGAGGGAAAGACATTTTCTAAAACTAACATTTTCCCCCCCGTCCAGGTCGTGCCTATTCCAACATGTATGGCATGTATTGTCTGGTTGTCTTTTTCACCACCATCATTGCCACCTATGGATCATTCAGCGAAATTCTCGATCATGGTGCCACCTTTAAAGAGGTAGGCCTCTTCGTTATCGTTTTCTATTGCCTCAGTCTGCTCTACATCATCTGTAATGAGGCCCATTATGCCTCACAGAAAGTCGGCTTGGATTTTCAAACTCAATTGTTAAATATAAATTTAACAGCGGTCGATACGTCCACCCAGAAGGAAGTGGAAATGTTTTTAGTGGCCATAGCCAAAAATCCGCCCACCATGAATTTGGATGGTTATGCGACCATCAATCGAGAGTTGATTACATCGGTGAGTACTAGTGATTTATTAATTAATTATTATATTTAATATCTTTTCCACTGTTTCTGCTGTAGAATCTCTCGTTTATGGCCACTTACTTGGTGGTCTTGCTTCAATTCAAAATCACCGAACAGAGGGGAATACGTTCACAACAGCCAGTCAACTCATGAAGAGAAGAGTTCGAGTTCAAATTTTTTAAATTTCATACCATCGATAGTGGACTTTTGGTCATATCTACGGGCAGAGGGAATCACAGTCTTAAATTTCGATTGTCGGTACTGTAAGAAAAACTTTGCATACATCGGAAACGCTTATATATTCTGTAAGAAGGTCTAAAACTGAAATACCGAATGCTTACAGTTTTCCCACATCAATTTTTCCCGAAAAATTAAAAGTAAGAAATTATTAAAGTAGCTTTAAAGTAACTAAGTGAAGGAAATATGCGCAAAAAATCATATTTATCTAACCAGTAAAAAAATATTTTAGATTTTTTTAAATAAAATTAAATATAAAATTACTATAAACGTCTAAAAATACGAGCAATGTGTTTTTCTAAGACCAGAAAAAAATATTTTTAAAGTGCTTCCAAGATTCTGTTAATTAAAACAAGTAAAAACCGCGTTAAGTTAAGCCGGGCCGAACTTTGTATACATTCCACTATGGATTGCATTCCACAGAGGCTGTCGATTTTCGTAGAAGTGCAGTAATATTCCATCCTATTTGCATTCTATTAAATATAGATGCCAGTCTTGAGCCAGGACAATATCCCAGTTCAAATCAAATATTGATTACAGACCAAAAAAATACAAACGAAAAACAAAAACAAATGGGCGTTGGCATGGCAGAAGTATTGCTGGGTAACTATACTATACACATACTTACATATGAAACTCAATGAGATGCTTGTAAGATGGCATGTGTACTTTATTACTTGGTGCGATTTTTTAAACGCAAATTCGGCAAAGTGAGTTGTGCTTCTCGTTCGTTTGTGAGAATCGTCTCCTTATAGAGGCCGGGTTTGATGTTGAAAAGTCGCTGCGAAGCCACTTGAAAAGAATTTTGACATGGTCGAAATCATGATCGTGCTAGTCTGCAGCCAAGTAATAAATGTCACCATGCCATTTGTAAATAAATTTACATTCTATTAAATATAGATTCAAAATGGTCTTGAGCCAGGACAATATCCCAGTTCAAATCAAATATTGATTACAGAGCAAAACAAAATACAAACGAAAAAACTAAAAGAAAATATATTTTTTAATATAGCCAAACCAAAACAAATATTGAAAAAAATAATTTTATAAATATTTTTATTATTTATTATTTCAAGTCACTCTTATAAGGCTACCAATACGTTTACATTATATATATATATATATATACATATATCGAAATAATACATCAAGTCAATTAAAAAAATAAATATTCTTATTATTCTTATTTTCAAAAAGCTATCAAAAAAGCTAATACCATAAATATTGGTAGGTAGTGGGTGCTACAGATGGTTGTATTTCCATTCCATTTTAATTCCAAAAGTACAAATTTTAAAAATCCATTATCTCACGTACATAGTGCAAAATAACTTAACTTCATGATTCAACCAATTTTTGCCGTAAAAGTACAAATTTTGAAAAATCTTTTTATTGCATGTCTATGCAGTCAGAGGAATGCATATACCGAATTCAATGATTCTAGCTGCGGTCATTTGTTTGGTACCTATTTACCCCCTTTTTCCATTTTACCGGCTTAAAGGTACGACTTTCAAAAATTTCTTTATTTTGCGTGTCTACGCAATTTGAGGGATCTACACACCAAATTTCATCATTCTAGCTGTAGCCATTTAGTTGGTACAATTTTTATCCCTCTGTTCCCATTATATCCCTTGAAAGTACGAATTTGGAAAAACCTTTTTATTTCTTGTGCGCACTTAGTCGTAGGAATGTATACACAAAATTCCATGATTCTAGCTGCTGGCATTTGTTTGGTACAATGTTTATTCGCTCTTCCATTTTACCCCCTAAAAGTACAAATTTCGAGAAATCCCTTTGTTTTATCTGTGTACGCATTTAGAGGGATGTATACGCCGAATTTCATCATTCTAGATGCAACCGTTTGGTTGGTACCATTTTCTATACCTTTATTCCCATTTTACCCCTTACAAGCTGTTGTCCTTTGATAGGTACAATTTTCATTCCTTTTTGTCCTATACGAATAAGAATCACTTTATGGTGCACATTTCTGCTATAAAGGGGAATACGCATATCCAATATCAAGCAAATACAGGGTTTGCTTGACTTTTGAAGCTGTCGCTGTAACTTTTGAAGCTTTTATTCTTTGACATTTGACAAGTAGAAACTACGCCATTATTAAAAATGGAACGATACACGCTTCAACTACGCATTGAAATTATTAAAATTCATGAATGAAAATGATCCGGAATTCCATCGAAAAATCATCTTGACTGATGAGGCCCATTTCCACCTCGGTGGCTACATCAACAAGCAAAATTGTCGCATCTGGGGCTCGGAAAACCCAAGAGTTATTGTTGAGAAGCCTCTCCATCCACATCGTGTGACTGTTTGGTGAGGTTTATGGTCCGGCGGGGTCATTGGACCTTAGTTTTTCGAAAATGATATTGGATGATGATGATACTGGAATGATTTTTTATGGTTGGAGTTGGATGGTATTGATCTGGACAACGTTTACTTTCAACAAGACGGCGCTACGTGTCACACAAACAACGAAACCATTGCTCTTTTACGGGAAAAGTTTCCGGACGGTGTTTTCTCTCGCAGTGCTGATCACAATTGGCCACCGAGATCTTGTGATTAAACACCTTGCGATTTCTTCCTTTGGGGTCACGTGAAAGATAAGGTCTACGCCAACAGCCCAGCGTCGATTCAAGACCTCAAAGATAGAATTCGTGAGGCTATCAAGGACATAGGGCAGCCACTTTGCGATTTGGTTGTGGAAAATTTCATGAAAAGGATATGGTCCTGTATGCGTGGTCGTGATGGCCATTTGGCTGATGTTGTTTTTCATTATTAACGGCATACCTTCCTCTTTATTATGAAATAAACATCCGATCATTTATCTCAAAAAATGGCATTTGTTTTTTCTTTCTGAAGACCAAAATAACACCTCTTGTTGGAAAACCCTGTATATGAAAATATAATCAAAAATCATGCTTAAATACTCTGAATATTAGAGGTATTTTCAGTCCTTGAGAGGGAAATATTGTCCCTCTGCAACAATTTCGTCCACTTTCAATCCCAACCGATTTACAGCTATTAGACGTATTCTGAGAAAATTTGGACGTCCTGGCTCCTTTTGTTTAGATGCTAGTGTGCTTTCAACAGACGGACGGACATGGACGTCTTAGAATTTCATGACGACCAAGAATAAATATATTTAATAGGATCTCAGATAGATATTTCAAGGTGTGAAATGACAAAGTGTGCTGGAGGGTATAATAAAAAATTACACGGGAAAAAATAACTTGTATTTGTGCTTTCAAGAGCGTATAGCTCACAGACGGCTTGACCTAGAAACGAAATATTTTGCAGATCATCGTTTAACAATCCAATCATCATTTCTGTATGACCTCAGCAATTTTTTTGGTGACTCATCCTAATATACATAGGGAGTGTTATTTAAACAAACAAGATTTCATTCTAGCCTGGGAGTTGTAAATCGTAAAATTTTGAGAGATATGAACTGGAATGACCAAATGAACAAGGTTTTTGCTGAGAAAAAACAATTGAAAGCAGAAATCACGAATCCGCAAACATGAATTCTAGTATATTTTGTCGCATTCAAATCGTCCCAGAACTACTACTTTTTTCTTTCTGGTTGAAGGAATGCTATGCTGATAATGGCAAAGATCACATCTACGGAAAGACAGCACAGTGAGCTGTGGTAATAAAATAAGCATGGATTAAGCATTATCTCTCTGCGATTTTGCAGGAAAAACCCCCGTGTTATTGACTGTTGCTTCGGTTGTGAATATATAATATATATATTTAAAGTGATAAATAAAATTCCCCTTTGCGTGAGTATTTTTAAATGTCTTTAATTAGGCATTAACAATGTTCAAATCAATAAGTTCACCTCTGAATTGTTGCTGTAAACGATTTGTTTTTTATCAACATGTACTTTTAGCAAATAAAACACGTATATTGTCTAGGGTTCGTTTCAGTTCCTATGAGGTAAAGTTGTTTCCCTCTGACTTTTAGTCGCTGTTTAATCAAATAAAACTTTTTTCGAAATATTAATGTTCTTCAGATGGGCCTTTTTTCGAAAAATCTTATCAAATCGTATAAAGCAAAATACTCTGCTATCTAATTTTTGAAGCCAGGTTTAACTCTATATGACCAAAGTATTAAAAAAATCATGATTAACCCCTTCTTCTTCTACATGTATCCAATGTTTTTTCTTGCAAGCAAAAAATGATTACTTTTCAAAAGAAATCAATTTTTTCTCATCGAAATTTGGAATTCAATAAAGATATATTTTTATTTAACGTTTTTTTATTTTTACATATCGTTTTCGAGTTTAGAAAGCCAAAATTTTTGATACATAGTGTTATTGTAGTGACATGGTAGAAAAATGCAATAGGAAGTTATCCAAGCATTAACTTTGACGTTCCATTGGAATTCGTCTTCTGGAAACAGACTTTGTCAAATGTTTGTAACACCTTCTTAACTATAGGGTGGGCCATTTAAAATTTTAAATTAGAATCGTCTATAAAAAAGTACTGATTTTTTTTTTTAAATTTCTGGTTTTATTGGAAAGGTTGAACTTTGTCGTTTAATGATGCAGCACAATATCATTCAAATGACAACCCAGTACAGGCCAACATCTATACCAATAGTAACGTGAGGGTTCTCTGAACCCCATATGCGGCAATTTTGCTTATTGACATAGCCACCGAGATGAAAATGAACTTCATCTGAAAACATGAAAAATTTCCACACAACATTACAGGAAAATGTCATTTTTATACACTCCACGAGAGTATTATGTCTTTGTGCACTTGTTTGTAACATCCAAAAGGAAGAGAGATAGACCCATTGTTAATTATACCGATCGACTTAGCATCACTTTTTGAATCGATTTAGCAATGTCCGTCTGTCCGTCCGTCCATCCATTCACGTTACAGGTCCCAATTGTAGACAGACCCAAATGAAACGTTGCACAACAAAGTTTTTCGGGATAAGAACGAACGCTATTTAATTTGAAGTAAATCGATTCAGATTTAGATATAGCCCCCAAACGAATTTCACTCCCGATTTGACTCTTTTCACTCTAGATACCACATATTTTAACAGATTTTCTGCAAAAATGCCAAAACATCTTATAGTTCAACTAGAAACACCTGTAGTAAAAATGGGTCAGATCGGTTCAGATTTATATATAGCTCCCATACAAATTTCGCTCCCGATTTGACTTTTTCCGCTCTAGAGACCACATATTTCACTTGATTTGCTTCAAATTACCTTGCATTACCTTATAATTCTACTAGAAACATCTGTGTTGAAAATGGATTATATCGGTTCAGATTTAGATATAGCCCCCATACAAATTTCGCTCCCGATTTGTCTTTTTCCGCTCTAGAAACCACATATTGTATCGGATTGTCTTCAGATTTGGCAACACATCTTATATTTAAACTGGGAACATCTATGGTGAAAATTGGTCAAATCGGTTCAGATTTAGATATAGCCCCCATACAAATGTTGCTCCCGATTTGACATTTTCCGCTCTAGAAACCACATATTGGACTCGATTTTCTTTAAATTTGGCACAACATCTTATAATCCAACTAGAAACACCTATGCTGAAATTGGGTACGATCGGTTCAGATTTAGATATAGCCCCCATACAAATGTCGCTCCCGATTTGACTTTTGCCGCTTTAAAAGCCACATATTGTGCTCGATTTTCTGTAAATTTGGCACAACATCTTATAATCTAACTAGAAACACCTGTGGCTAAAGCGGGCTAGATCGGTTCAGATTTAGATATAGCCCCCATACAAATGTCGCTCCCGATTTTACTTTTGCGGTATAGAAACTACATATTGTACCCGATTTTTTTAAATTGGCACAATATCTTATAGTCCAACTAAACAAAACTATGGTGAAAGTGGGTAAGATCGTTTCAGATTTAAATATAGCCCAAATTTAACCGATTTTGGCCAAAATATACACTTTATAGTTCATCTATTTCGTTCCAGGTTTCAATATATCCTCATACAAATGTCCTTTCCGATTTAACATTTTTTGTCAAACACATACATTTACAGGATTCACAAAACCTTCCCGTTTTCACTTTTGTATTCGGATAGAAAGTGGGGTGTATCATAGAGTCGGGCCTGCCCGACTTTAGCCTTTCCTTACTTGTTTTAATATAGCAAAACAAAAAACAAATAAAAATATCGAAAAAATAATTTTATAAAGAAATATAATATTTTTTTCTTATTTCAAAGCACGCTTATAGGGCAAGGCTACCAATACGTTTATATTATATATATCGAAATAATACTTCAAGTCAATTCAAAAAGTAAATATAAGGCAGCAATCTTCAAGAAAGCTTAAATACCATAAATATTGGTAGATAGCGTGTGCTACATGATTCTAGCCATTTTTGCCGTAAAAGTAAAAAAGTACGAATTTTTTTTGGGAGTCTATGCAGTCTGATGAATCATTATTCGAGCTGCGGGCATTTGGTTCGTACCATTTGTATCCCCTTTTTCTCTTTATTTTACGTGTCTACGCAATTAGACATTAGTTGGTAGCATTTTTATACCTCTATTCCCATTGTATCCCTTGAAAGTACGAATTTGGAAAAAAAACCTTTTTCGTGTCTACCCAGTCAGAGGAATGTATACTCCGAATTTCAGGACTCTAGCTGCGGCCATTTGGTTGGTACAAATTTTTATCACGTTCTTTAATTTTATCCCCACCCCCTAAAAGTACAAATTTCGTAAAATCTCTTCATTTTACGTATCTACGAGAGAAATTCATATACCGAATTTCATTATTCTGTCACAGCTATGTACACAGCGAATTTCACTATTTTAGCTGTAGCCGTTTGTACCATTTGTATCCCCAATCACTCCATTTTCGTTTCAAAGTATAAATTTCGAAAAATTCCTTATGTTTCGCGTCTATACAGTCAAATGAATGTATACACCGAATTTCATGATTTCAACTTCAGCAGTTTGGTTGGTACCATTTTTATCCCTCTTTTTCAATTGTATCCCTTAAAAGTACGAATTTCAAAAAAACCTTCTATTCTACGTGTCTCCGCAATTAGAGGGATTTACATAGCGAAGTTTATGATTCTAGCTGTTGTCGTATCATTGGTACCTTTTTTTATCACTTTTCGTCCCAAAAGTACGAATTTCGAAAAAATTCCTCTTTTTTACGTATCTACACAATTAGAGGGATATACATTCCAAATTTCATATTTCTAGCTGTTATCGTATCATTGGTACCTTTTTTATCCCTTTTTGTCGCATTTCGCCCGCTAAAACATGTATTTAATTTTTGGTGCTTTTACACTACAAGAGGAATGTACACAACATATTTCAAGTGCATATATAGCAGAAATTTAAAAAAATTGCTTAAATATTCCAAATATTAGGGAGTACTTTCAGTCCTTGTTAGGGAAAATTTTTTTCCTCTTTGCTGATTTCGTCCACTTTCATGGAAAAAATTATGTTTTTTTTCATTTTTTTGCACCATCAGAAAAAAAAAATATATTTTTCCATAACCAATTTTCTCATGGATTTTTTATTGTTTTTATACCTTGTGTTTATGAACTAATGAAAAAATTTTAATTTTGATGATTTTTCACTGTAATTCTGGTTGATTTTGTAAAAAATATATCGAAAAAAATCGTAAAAAGTAGAAGGCATCATTTTACCACTTTCAAACTCACACAGTCGCTTACAAAATACCTAAGCACACTATTTTCAAATTTCAACAAAATTGATTGGTGTAATTATTTCGAAACATTTTTACCACAGGTGTTTATAGTTCAAATATAATATGTTTTGCAAATTTTGAAGAAAATCTGTTAAAATATGGGGGCTATATCTAAATCTGAACCGATTTTCTTCAAATTAAATAGGGTTCGTCCTTATCCCGAAAACACTTCGTTGTGCAAAGTTTCATTTGGTTCTGTCTACAATTGCGACCTGTATCGTGATTACAAGAATAGATGGACAGACAGACATTGCCGGACTCCCCAAATATTAGGGAGTACTTTCAGTCCTTGTTAGGGAAAATTTTTTTCCTCTTTGCTGATTTCGTCCACTTTCATGGAAAAAATTATGTTTTTTTTCATTTTTTTGCACCATCAGAAAAAAAATATATTTTTCCATAACCAATTTTCTCATGGATTTTTTATTGTTTTTATACCTTGTGTTTATGAACTAATGAAAAAATTTTAATTTTGATGATTTTTCACTGTAATTCTGGTTGATTTTGTAAAAAATATATCGAAAAAAATCGTAAAAAGTAGAAGGCATCATTTTACCACTTTCAAACTCACACAGTCGCTTACAAAATACCTAAGCACACTATTTTCAAATTTCAACAAAATTGATTGGTGTAATTATTTCGAAAATCAAAATAAAATAATTAAAATTGCAAAAATATTAACCCTGCTATAAAACAAATTACCTCCAAAACGAGGTATGACACATTAAAATCGGCTAAGTCTTTCAGGAGTTACAGGCGATTGAATGAACTCACCTTTTAAAAATGTAGTATGTTTTTATACCCTCCACCTCCAGGATGGGGGTATACTAACTTTGTCATTCCGTTTGTAACACCTTGAAATATCGACCTGCGACCCTATAAAGTATATATATTCTTGATCGTCATAAAATTCTAAGACGATCTAGCCATGTCCGTCCGTCCGTCTGTCCGTCTGTTGAAAGCACGCTAGCATTTAAACGAAAGGAGCTAGAACGTTCAAATTTTCCATAAATGCGTCTTATAGTCGTAGATCTGTTGGGATTGAAATGGGGCGAAATCGGCCCAAAGGGAAAAAAATTTCCCTCACAAGGACTAAAAATACCCATAATAATCCCTAATATTTAGCGTATTTAAGCATGTTTTTTGAATATTTCTGTTTATATTTGCTTGATATTTGGTATGCGCATACCCCTTATAGCAAAAACGTGCACCATAAAGTGATTCTTATTTGTAGGGGGTGAAATGGGGCAAAAAATGGATAAACATGGTACATATTAAACGACAACAGCTAGAAACACGAAATTCGGTGTGTACATTCCTCTAATAGAGTAGATACATAATATAAAAGTATTTTGTCCAAATTCGGACTTTTAAGGGATAAATAGGAATAGAGGGATAAAAATGGTACCAAACGGCTGTACCTAGAATAATGAAATTCGGTGTATACATTCATCTGATTGCATAGATAAGTAAAATACACGGGTTTTTTAAAATTCGTACTTTTTGGGGTTAAAATGAAAAAAGGGGATAAAAATAGTACCAATCTAATGACCGCAGCTAGAGTCATGAAATTCGGAGTATATATTCCTCTGACTGCGAAGACACGGAAAATAGACGAATTTTTCGAAATTAGTATTCTAAAGGGATACAATGGTACAGAGGGATAAAAATAGTACCAACTAAACGACTACAACTAAAATTTTCCAAATTCGTACTTTTAAGGGGTAAAATAGGAATAGAGGGATAAAAATGGTACCAACCAAACGGCTGTACCTCGAATAATGAAATTCGGTGTATACATTCCTCTGATTGCATAGATAAGTAAAATACACGGGTTTTTCAAAATTCGTACTTTTTGGGGTTAAAATGAAAAAAGGGGATAAAAATAGTACCAATCTAATGACCGCAGCTAGAGTCATGAAATTCGGAGTATACATTCCTCTTAGTGTGAAGACACGGAAAATAAACTGATTTTTCGAAATTCGTACTTTTTGGGGTTAAAATGAAAAAAGGGAATAAAAATAGTACCAATCAAGTGACCGCAGCTAGAGTCATGAAATTCGGAGTATACATTCCGAAGACACGGAAAATAGACGAATTTTTCGAAATTAGTATTCTAAAGGGATACAATGGGTACAGAGGGATAAAAATAGTACCAACTAAACGACTACAACTAAAACAAGTAAGGAAAGGCTAAAGTCGGGCGGGGCCGACTATATAATACCCTACACCACTCCCTGCGTATGTACCTCGTTTTGATTACTAAACCCAGGTATTTCATGGGAGCAATTTTATGTAGTTCATACAAATTATATAAATTATATTCATATAATTTATATGCTATAAATTAAATTTTAGTCAAATTTAACGAATATGGTAATTGATCCAATTGTCCGACAGACAAATACAAATTATACAGTAGTATACCAAAGTCATACCAAAGTATGGACATATGGGCATCACCCAAACAATTCTCATTGCAATTCAATTCGGTAAAAAATTGAAATCGGGAAGGATTTTTGCATCCTGTAAATGTATGTGTTTGACAAACAATTTTAAATCGGAAAGGACATTTGTACGGGGGTATATTGAAACCTGGAAGGATGTGACCCGCTTTCACCATGTCTGTTTATGGGTGAAATATAATATGTAAAATTTGGCCAAAATCGGTTAAACATTCGGGAGCAACATTTGTATGAGGGCTATATCTAAATCTGAACCGATCTTACTTACTTTCACCATAGGTTTTTTAGTTGGATTATAAGATGTTGTACCAATTTTAAAGAAAAACGGGTACACTATGTGGATTTTAGAGCGGAAAACGTCAAATCGGGAGCGACATTTGTATGGGGGGTATATCTAAATCTGAACCGATCTTACCCAATTTGTGCATAGGTGTTTCTAGTTGGATTATAAGATGTTCTGCAAAATTTAAAGAAAATCTAAATCTGAACCGATCTTACCCAATTTTTGCATAGGTGTTTCTAGTTGGATTATAAGATGTTCTGCCAATTTTAAAGAAAATCGGGTACAATATGTCGTTTCTAAAGCGGAAAATGTCAAATCGGGAGCGACATTTGTATGGGGGGTATATCTAAATCTGAACCGATCTTACCCAATTTTTGCATAGGTGTTTCTAGTTGGATTATAAGATGTTCTGCAAAATTTAAAGAAAATCGGGTACAATATGTCGTTTATAGAGCAGAAAATGTCAAATCGGGAGCGACATTTGTATGGGGGCTATATCTAAATCTGAACCGATCTTACCCAATTTTTGCATAGGTGTTTCTAGTTGGATTATAAGATGTTCTGCCAATTTTAAAGAAAATCGGGTACAATATGTCGTTTCTAAAGCGGAAAATGTCAAATCGGGAGCGACATTTGTATGGGGGGTATATCTAAATCTGAACCGATCTTACCCAATTTTTGCATACGTGTTTCTAGTTTGATTATAAGATGTTCTGCCAAATTTAAAGAAAATCGGGTACAATATGTCGTTTCTAGAGCGGAAAATGTGAAATCGGGAGCGACATTTGTATGGGGGCTATATCTAAATCTGAACCGATCTTACCCAATTTTTGCATAGGTGTTTCTAGTTGGATTATAAGATGTTCTGCTAAATTTAAAGAAAATCGGGTACAATATACGCTAGCATTTAAACGAAAGGAGCTAGAACGTTCAAATTTTCCATAAATGCGTCTTATAGTCGTAGATCTGTTGGGATTGAAATGGGGCGAAATCGGCCCAAAGGGAAAAAAATTTCCCTCACAAGGACTAAAAATACCCATAATAATCCCTAATATTTAGCGTATTTAAGCATGTTTTTTGAATATTTCTGTTTATATTTGCTTGATATTTGGTATGCGCATACCCCTTATAGCAAAAACGTGCACCATAAAGTGATTCTTATTTGTAGGGGGTGAAATGGGGCAAAAAAGGGATAAACATGGTACATATTAAACGACAACAGCTAGAAACACGAAATTCGGTGTGTACATTCCTCTAATAGAGTAGATACATAATATAAAAGTATTTTGTCCAAATTCGGACTTTTAAGGGATAAATAGGAATAGAGGGATAAAAATGGTACCAAACGGCTGTACCTAGAATAATGAAATTCGGTGTATACATTCATCTGATTGCATAGATAAGTAAAATACACGGGTTTTTTAAAATTCGTACTTTTTGGGGTTAAAATGAAAAAAGGGGATAAAAATAGTACCAATCTAATGACCGCAGCTAGAGTCATGAAATTCGGAGTATATATTCCTCTGACTGCGAAGACACGGAAAATAGACGAATTTTTCGAAATTAGTATTCTAAAGGGATACAATGGTACAGAGGGATAAAAATAGTACCAACTAAACGACTACAACTAAAATTTTCCAAATTCGTACTTTTAAGGGGTAAAATAGGAATAGAGGGATAAAAATGGTACCAACCAAACGGCTGTACCTCGAATAATGAAATTCGGTGTATACATTCCTCTGATTGCATAGATAAGTAAAATACACGGGTTTTTCAAAATTCGTACTTTTTGGGGTTAAAATGAAAAAAGGGGATAAAAATAGTACCAATCTAATGACCGCAGCTAGAGTCATGAAATTCGGAGTATACATTCCTCTTAGTGTGAAGACACGGAAAATAAACTGATTTTTCGAAATTCGTACTTTTTGGGGTTAAAATGAAAAAAGGGAATAAAAATAGTACCAATCAAGTGACCGCAGCTAGAGTCATGAAATTCGGAGTATACATTCCGAAGACACGGAAAATAGACGAATTTTTCGAAATTAGTATTCTAAAGGGATACAATGGGTACAGAGGGATAAAAATAGTACCAACTAAACGACTACAACTAAAACAAGTAAGGAAAGGCTAAAGTCGGGCGGGGCCGACTATATAATACCCTACACCACTCCCTGCGTATGTACCTCGTTTTGATTACTAAACCCAGGTATTTCATGGGAGCAATTTTATGTAGTTCATACAAATTATATAAATTATATTCATATAATTTATATGCTATAAATTAAATTTTAGTCAAATTTAACGAATATGGTAATTGATCCAATTGTCCGACAGACAAATACAAATTATACAGTAGTATACCAAAGTCATACCAAAGTATGGACATATGGGCATCACCCAAACAATTCTCATTGCAATTCAATTCGGTAAAAAATTGAAATCGGGAAGGATTTTTGCATCCTGTAAATGTATGTGTTTGACAAACAATTTGAAATCGGAAAGGACATTTGTACGGGGGTATATTGAAACCTGGAAGGATGTGACCCGCTTTCACCATGTCTGTTTATGGGTGAAATATAATATGTAAAATTTGGCCAAAATCGGTTAAACATTCGGGAGCAACATTTGTATGAGGGCTATATCTAAATCTGAACCGATCTTACTTACTTTCACCATAGGTTTTTTAGTTGGATTATAAGATGTTGTACCAATTTTAAAGAAAAACGGGTACACTATGTGGATTTTAGAGCGGAAAACGTCAAATCGGGAGCGACATTTGTATGGGGGTATATCTAAATCTGAACCGATCTTACCCAATTTGTGCATAGGTGTTTCTAGTTGGATTATAAGATGTTCTGCAAAATTTAAAGAAAATCTAAATCTGAACCGATCTTACCCAATTTTTGCATAGGTGTTTCTAGTTGGATTATAAGATGTTCTGCCAATTTTAAAGAAAATCGGGTACAATATGTCGTTTCTAAAGCGGAAAATGTCAAATCGGGAGCGACATTTGTATGGGGGGTATATCTAAATCTGAACCGATCTTACCCAATTTTTGCATAGGTGTTTCTAGTTGGATTATAAGATGTTCTGCAAAATTTAAAGAAAATCGGGTACAATATGTCGTTTATAGAGCAGAAAATGTCAAATCGGGAGCGACATTTGTATGGGGGCTATATCTAAATCTGAACCGATCTTACCCAATTTTTGCATAGGTGTTTCTAGTTGGATTATAAGATGTTCTGCCAATTTTAAAGAAAATCGGGTACAATATGTCGTTTCTAAAGCGAAAATGTCAAATCGGGAGCGACATTTGTATGGGGGGTATATCTAAATCTGAACCGATCTTACCCAATTTTTGCATACGTGTTTCTAGTTTGATTATAAGATGTTCTGCCAAATTTAAAGAAAATCAGGTACAATATGTCGTTTCTAGAGCGGAAAATGTCAAATCGGGAGCGACATTTGTATGGGGGCTATATCTAAATCTGAACCGATCTTACCCAATTTTTGCATAGGTGTTTCTAGTTGGATTATAAGATGTTCTGCTAAATTTAAAGAAAATCGGGTACAATATGTCGTTTCTAGAGCGGAAAATGTCAAATCGGGAGCGACATTTGTATGGGGGCTATATCTATATCTGAACCGATTTCCTCCAAATTCAATACCGATGGTCCTTGGCCAGAAAAAATAAATTCTGCCTAGTTTCATGACAATCGGACAACAATTGCGACCTGTAGAGTGCGAACAAGCTTAGATGGACAGCAGATGGACAGACGGACAGACAGACATTGTTAAATCGACTCAGCTGGTGATTCTAAGCCGATCGGTATACTTAAAGGTGGGTCTAGCTCGATTATTTCTTGGTGTTACAAACATTTGGCGCGAAACTAACTTATAATACCCTAGACCACGAAGTGGTGTAGGGTATAATGATAAAATTCTAATTGCGTAGAAACGTCAAGGGGGTAAAAATGGTACCAACCAAATGGACTCAGGGAATTCGGTGCATACATTCCTCTCACTGCATAGACACGCAAAATAAAAGGTTTTTTTTCCAAATTCGTACTTTTTCTTTTACGGCCAAAAATTGGTGGAATCATGAAGTTAGGTTATTTTGCACTTGTACGTCTGATTTTCAAAATTTGCAGTTTTGAAATTCAAATAGAATGGAAATACAACCAACTGTAGCACCCGCTATCTACCAATATTTATGGCTTTGAAAATATTTTTGAAAATATAATTAGAAGAATAATTATTTTTGAATTGACGTATTGGTAGCCTTGCCTTATAAGCGTGGTTTAAAATAATTAAAATATTATATTTATTTATAAAATTATTTTTTCAATATTTGTATTTGTTTTGGTTTGGCTATATTAAAAAAATTATATTTTCCTGTAATATTACTGCACTTCTACGAAAACCGACAACCTCTGTGGAATGCAATCTATGATGGAGGGTATATAAAGTTAACTTAACGCCGTTTTTACTTGTTCACTGTTGAATTGGTCATAAAAAAATAATTTTTTTCCAAAAATACTTATATAATATTTTTATGAGAAGAATACATACACAAATTTTCAAAACAATCGCAGCTATAGAGGTCAAAAACCGTACCGCCTGACATGGAATGACTCATATACTTTATAGGGTCTAAGGTCGATATTTCAAGGTGTTGCAAACGGAATGACAAAATTAGTATACCCCCATCCTGTGGTGGAGGGTATAAAAATGAAATTTGTTCAAATACGAACCCAATGTAAAGCGGGCACATGGCTGTCATCGCCCCAGCATTAATTAAAACAATAGATTTTAAAGGGTGATTTTTTAAGACTTGATAACTTTTTTTTTAAAAAAAACGCATAAAATTTGCAAAATCTCATCGGTTCTTTATTTGAAACGTTAGATTGGTCCATGACATTTACTTTTTGAAGATAATTTCATTTAAATGTTGACCGCGGCTGCGCCTTAAGTGGTCCATCCGCTTAGTCCAATTTTGGCATTTCCACGTTTTTGAGTAACAGAGGCCCAATTGCTGCGAACGGCGACGAATCGATAATTGATGGTCATCATTAACATTGGCCGATACAGCTGCGATATTTTCTTCAGTTCGTACTCTACGTAAGCGTCTTGGTGGTTTAATGTCCAACAATGTAAATTTGGTGCGAAATTTAGTCACAATAGCCCGAATAGCCGCTTCAGTGGGTCGATTAAACTGACCATAAAATGGAAGCGCGCGATGAACTTTCTTAACAGAGCACGCATTTTGATAATAAAATTCAATGATTTGCAAGCGTTGCTCGTTAGTAAGTCTATTCATGATGAAATGTCAAAGCATACTGAGCATCTTTCTCTTTGACACCATGTCTGAAATCCCACGTGATCTGTCAAATACTAATGCATGAAAATCCTAACCTCAAAAAAATCACTCTTTATTAAAAGCGATTATAGCAGTTTATTATATTAAAATATAAATGCTTCTATTCACAATAATTTATGAATGGTTCGAAAGTAGTTTCGCTATGCAAAAAAAAAATAAGACATTTTTGTTTCAATCAATTGAAAAATCAACAAAATTACTTTTTTCGGACCCTTCATAAATTATTACGAATAAATGAAGTGAAGAACACAATATATATCATGTGACTCTTAGAATTTTGGTCCCATGGACAAAACAAAAGTTCTGATTTGCATGGGACTCAATTCAATGGTAAATTTACTTTGCGCAGGCAACTCAGATACGGGCAATTTGATTTTCTGCAATTTTTCGCTACGCAAACGATTCAGCTCCTGGAGCGGCTTGCGATTACCTTCCACGCCTGAACCGCCAAGAGGTAAACGTTCATCGTAGTACTTCGTCGAATACAAGGGCTTGCCAGCCTTTTGCAATTGAACAGATCCGGACGATTTGGCGGCTACACTATCATGGGAATGTTCAGCAGAATCGGCCACAAATTTCATGCGTTGATTTTCATCCAACCAAGCACTGCCATCTAGGGTGGTTTCACGTAAATCACTGATGTCCAAACTTGCGAAAATATCTCTGATATTGATCGCGACAGGCTTAGAGTACGAGGGATCTTCATCCTTTTCGAAAATATGTTCGAATCTTACGAGGATTTCATGTTCATGCCAGGGTTCAAGGGATAGCAGATGAATGTTTGGGGGAAGGTCTACAGATATGCCAGAAAGCTGAAAATGAAATTATGATCAGCTATGGCTTTCGATGGATCTGATTGCATTTATACTTACTGTATTGGTGAATTGTTGCTGCCAATCGCTGTACGTGTAATTTGTAGCACTAAAGAATCTCCAGGGCGTCAAAGTCTTTTCCAGCTGAGTAAAACGTTCCAGGGACTGGGTGGTAGGACTTCGATCTAGCTGCGAGGAGCCCACCATCAAATAGTGAATGCCGCGAGCCACCAAACCCTCGCCATAGGCCGTCTCATTGAGGGACTCATCAACACCGAAGGCATCATCGTGCAACAGACGGCGATGCACCATCAACTCCAGCGAGCCATCGGCCAAAGACGCCCCACCCTGGGCACGATCTGTCAATATAGCCAAGCGTGCTTCTTCATCTTCCAAGGCGATCTTTGTGGTAACGGGATAATAATTGCCCGCCGTGTGTTCCAACAATTTAACACCCCAGGTATCACGATGGTCCTTCGAACGCTTGATCATCTCACGACCATTGGAATCGGTGTAGAATATACCCGCCGACTTGATATCGGAATTGAAACGAGTAATGACTTCTTTGCCAATATTGTCCTCTATGGGTATGGGGCCCACCATCCACTCAAATTCGGCATAGCGTCGATCTTTGTAAATTCTAACGACTTGACTAATCCAATCGTTGAATTGCTGATGTACCTCCTCTACCAAATCGCCACGATATACGATGATTTGGGGATTAGAAGCTATACTACGCAAGGAATCGGGTTTTGGTCGGAAGATATAGGCACCGGAAGATCTATTACCAAACTCCAGATTGTTGCCGCTGGCGGCTTCATAGTACAGGAATTCCTGGCTTACAGAGCGGGTGTGACCATCTGTGGTAACGGCAGACAGCAGGCCATTTGTATCGAAAGTTAGCAGATAGTTGTCCTGAAAAGATATGGGGAGATTATTGTGCTACTCGAAAAGTGGTTTAGGTTGTGTTTAGTTACCGGATTTCCTATGGTCGTTAGGCTTGTCTTATTTGGAGCTGATGCGGGTTTCGGGTTATTGGTATCATCGGTTTTCTTGATGTAATACGATTTGTAACCGAATGCTGGCAACTCTGTGGCCAAGAAGATGAGTTCATATTTAGCCTGAGATTCGCGGAAGTTCAGTTTTTGGACGGGCTCGGCCACGGGCACATATTGTATTTTCAAGGCCTTGCCTAATGGCGGAAAATACAGGGGAAATAGAAACAACAATTGGTTATAAGATGAAGATGTTTAAGGATATAAATGCACCAAATTCTCGAAATATTGGCGAATTTTTAGAAGGTATTGACAACGAATTCCGATATATATATGTATATATATATAAAAATATATATATAGCGTAGCTATTGGGGACAGTTGGTTATATTGAGATCATGTTCTATGGGTCATGAAAAATCTTTATAAAAAAACTCACTCTAGAGACGATCGTTATACAGAAGTTCGACTGTACGTGTATCGGAATTTTTGAAAGGTTTCGTATGGAGGTCATTTTAGAGGAAGGATCAATATTTCCCTTTTTTGCACATTCTTATGATGAATCGGAAACCTTGTGACCCTTACATTTTAGGTATAACTTGTGTTTAGCAATATCAATTAAAACACCACGAAGAACATTTTTGTGGAACATTTTAACCCTCTAGCTTCTTAATATAGGGGTCTTTTTGGCCCATTTTATGGAAAAGGGTAAAAAAACAACCCTAAAACAGGGTTTAACAGCTAACAATGTTCTACAAAAATATTTGCCATAAAATTCTACTATAAGTCTCTGAATACACCAAAACTTAAAACTAAATTTAATTCCAGGATTTTCAAGAACAGAAAATTAATTTTAGGGTTAATTTCGTACTTTTTCCGATTGTTGCATAACTCGCACATAAAACTGAATTTTAGAGGGAAGGTATGAATGAAAAAATACTCTACGTCAAATTTTACTATAAGTCACTGAACACAAGTAAGCTGAAGATATATAATATATATATATATATATATATATATATATATATATATATATATATATATATATATATATATATATATATATATATATATATATATATATATATAAAATATTAGTAACAATTGGGGTATTTAAATAAGAAATTCCTATTCCGGCATAGGAAACCTTACATTCCTTACCTTCTAGGTATAGAATGTGCTCAACAATATTACTTAAAACACTATGAGGAAAATTTTTGTGGAGCATTTTAACTCTCTAGCTCCTCACTATAGTGGTCTTTTTGGTCACTTTTATGCTATATTTATTTTAGAGCTAATTTCCTACTTTTTTCGAATTGCTGTTAAACTGTCTCACAAAGACAAGGAGGTGATTATGAATGGAACAAATATTCTACGTTAAATTGCACTATAAGTCACCGACATAATGGAAGCACTATATATAATATATATAAATAATATAGCAGTGACAATTTGGGTATTTTAACAAGAAAACATTTATTATTTTTTTATTTTATTTCTTGGTGATTCCGTCATAGTAAAACTTGTGATATTTACACTTTATTTACGGAATGTGTTCAGCAATATTACTTAGAACGCCACGGGGATCATTTTTGTAAGACATGTTAACCCTCTAACACCTCAACATAGGGGTCTTTTGGGTTCCTTTTGTGCAAAATTCATTTTAGGGTTAATTTCTGACTTTTCTTGAATAGGCGCTAAACTGTCCCACAAAGACGAATTTTAGAATGATGATGTGAATGGAAAAAATATTCTACGTCAAATTTTACTATAAGTCATCGAACAAAATAAAACTGTAGTAGATATAATGCATACAAATAAAATATTAGTAACAATTTGGGTATTTAAAAATGAAATTATATATTAAATTTAAATTATTTTAGTTGATGGTAATCCCGGCATAAGAAACCTGGTATTCCTTACATTTTTAGTATAGGGTGTGTTCAGTAGTATTACTTAAAACATTACGAGGAACATTTTTGTGGAACATTTTAACCCTCTAGCTGGACAATATCAGGGTTATTATGGCCTCCTTTAGGAAAAATGGTAAAAACACCCCTAAAACATGTTTAACGGGTCAAAATAATGAATAAGGAAGGTTAAAGTCGAGCGTGGCCGACTATATGATACCCTACACTTAGTCATTACACCCTATGGTGTAGTAGGATATAAAAAGTAATGGACATTTGAACCGGGTGATATACGATGCAGCTATAAGAGGATATACTACAAATTCCTGTATTTGTAAGAAAATTTTAACACAAACTTTGAATGGGAGCTATATACAAATCTGAACAGATCTGATTCATGTTTATATATATATAAATCTAAACCGATCTATCATATTTTTACCAGAGCTGTTTTTAGTAAAAATATACGGCGTCTTGCCAAATTGGAGGAAAATCTGTTGAAATGTTTGGTTTCTAGAGCGGAAAAAGTAAAATCGGAAGCAAAATTTGTATATATATCTAAATCTCAACCGATTTGTTTCAAACTAAATAGCATTCGTCCATATCCAATAAAACTTCGTTGTGCACAGTTTCATTTAGGTCTAACATCAATTGGACTTTGATTACAAGAATAGATGGACAGACGGACGGACATCGCTAAATCGACTCAAAAAGTGATTATAAGTCTATCGGTACAATAAACGATGGGTCTATCTCGTTTCCTTTTGGGTGTTACAAACAAATGCACAAAACATTATACCTTGTGGTTTAGGGTATAAATATTTGCCATAAAATTCTACCATATGTCTCTGAATACACCAAAACTCAACTCATTTCATGCTTTATATAAGGTTACTTTCTATATATGTTTGTGTGCCACAAAATTTGAAATCAATTTTTGAAAGCTTTTTTCTCAACCAATTTTGCTCAAATTTTGCACACTTAATCATTTTCGATGACAATACAAGGAAATGGAAAAATTTGACCAATTGGACAAAGGGGCGTGGTACCTCCCATACAAACCACAAATTAAAAATCTATTATTTCTGCTCCTGATAACGGTATTTAAACAAAATTTGGTACGTCGGTTTGGTGTGCATGTTGTAAGTGCTGCTGCAAATATGGGCGGGATTGTACAAATGGGCGTGGTACCTCCCATACAAACCACAAATTAAAAATCTATTATTTCTGCTCCTGATAACGGTATTTGAACAAAATTTGGTACGTCGGTTTGGTGTGCATGTTGTAAGTGCTGCTGCAAATATGGGCGGGATTGTACAAATGGGCGTGGTACCTCCCATACAAACCACAAATTAAAAATCTATTATTTCTGCTCCTGATAACGGTATTTGAACAAAATTTGATACGTCGGTTTGGTGTGGATTTTTTAAGTGCTGCTGCAAATATGGGCGTGATTGTACAAAGGGGCGTGGTACCTCCCATACAAACCACAAATTAAAAATCTATTATTTCTGCTCCTGATAACGGTATTTGAACAAAATTTGATACGTCGGTTTGGTGTGGATTTTTTAAGTGCTGCTGCAAATATGGGCGTGATTGTACAAAGGGGCGTGGTACCTCCCATACAAACCACAAATTAAAAATCTATTATTTCTGCTCCTGATAACGGTATTTGAACAAAATTTGGTACGTCGGTTTGGTGTGCATTTTTTAAGTGCTGCTGCAAATATGAGCGGGAATGGACAAAGGGGCGTGGTACCTCCCATACAAACCACAAATTAAAAATCTATTATTTCTGCTCCTGATAACGCAGTAATTTTTCCATCTACAAAAGATAAATAAAAAAGAATTTCTAGGCCCAATAGAATTCTGCTTGCATAAAGCATGGATTTGAAAAAAAAAATTTTTTGATTTACTAGTTTTAAATATCAGAAATAAGTCAAAACTTAAAATTAATTTTAGGGTTAATTTCTCAGTTTTTTTTTGAATTGCTGTCTACTGTCCAATAAAACTGAATTTTAGAAGGAAAGTGTGAATGACAAAAATATTCTACATCAATTTTCACTAAAAGTCATCGAACAAATGATATATATATATATAACATATATATAAATATGTTATATATATATGATATATAACATAATATATAAATATAATAATAAATGATATATAACATATATATAAATAAAATATTAGTACCAATTTGGGTATTTAAACAAGAAATTATTTATTAAAATTTTCTCTTGGTAATTCTGGTATAGGAAACCTTGTGATCCTTACATTTTAGTTATAGGCTATGTTCAGAAATATTACTTAAAACAATATGAAGAAGATTTTCATGGAACATTTTAACCCTCTATCTCATCAATATAGGGATATTTTTGATACCTTTTGCTCAAAGTAATCCATATGAGAATTCAAAAAATTAATATTCGTTGACCTATAACCAATTAGTTTTTCAAAATCCCTATGCTCCACTGGAAGTGAAAGGATTTAAGTAGAAGGACAATTCTGTTTGATTATAGACTTATAAGAGTTCGAGTACTTTGTTTAAAAGTCGCAGCAAAGTCTTCTGAAGACGGTCGTCATGGACCAGGTATCGAGATTACTCGCCCTATTTGATGGGTGAATACATGATTTTAGTTTTTCAAAATCCCTATGCTCCACTGGAAGTGAAAGGATTTAAGTAGAAGGACAATTCTGTTTGATTATAGACTTATAAGAATTCGGGTACTTTGTTTAAAAGTCGCAGCAAAGTCTTCTGAAGACGGCCGTCATGGACCAGGTATCGAGATTACTCGCCATATTTGAGAATTTCGGCTTGGACGTAGCAACATTTGCTGAGTTTAAATCGAAATCCTTAAAGTATGGAATATTTTTTCGGAGATTTGACTCAGAAAATTCAGCCCAATTCTTTTAAATTCGATCTATAAACAATCCTGCTGCAGATTATTTAATATTTTAAGGAAAATTCATTCCATATACCACATTCCCTCCCTCGAAAAATCCCGCAAACTTTTAGGCAGCCTCATAGCGGCTCTAGATCCTTTTCTTAAACTTTCTTCTTTTATTATCTAAACCCATTACAATAGTTTCACCTTCATTTACTCACCTTTATGATCGGTCACCGCATAGTTCACATCCACCACGGGTATTCTCACATAATCATCGGTCGCATGACCCAAGGGATTGTACAAAGTCAATACGAATTGATCACTTCTCTCCGAAACATCACACGAACTGATGTTCAACAGTGAACAGGTTTTGAATTCAAATTTAACTGGCCGAGGTCGGCCGTAACGTTTCGGTCTCGGTGACTCTCCCAGTGCCAACATATTTAACGCTGAGCGAGTATTAGCTCCACATGTCCTCAGGCCAAGATTTAAAAGACGTGCATAATCGTAGGCCACCTCTTGTTTCTCCGTACCCGTGATGGCATCATGATGCTGCATAACACCCATGGTTTCCCGTGAATAACCCAGATGAGGCATCATCTCGGGATATAGTTTGGGCGAGAGTACAGTCAATTGTTTGCATACCTGCAGGAAGTTATTACCAACCCGTTCGAAACGCTTAATGGTGGGACGAGAGCTGTAGTAACCGGTCCAATAGGCATGAGGATCCGAGGCGTACGGGAAGAAATCATCGTCTTTGGTGGGCCATGTCAGGCCGGTATCGTGCAGGGCTTTCAGATAGCACGAGGGGGTGGAGTACAAGAGATTGATGTCGGAGCCTTGGGCTTGACGTGCATTGGCGTAACTGTGGGATAAATGGTAAAAACAAATGATTACGAGCTGCTATGCCATTGGAGGGTTATGGGTTAATATCAACAGGTTTTGGAAGAAACTCCAAAAAAGCAAAAGAAAAAGAGTTGGAACAGCAACTGCTCGAACTCTATGCGTTGGTATTATGGGAGGTGTTAATCATTTTAAACAACATTTCGTTGTACTGAAAAAAACTTGTCATTGACTAGGAAAATATTTCGAAGAGTTTTTGAATAGATTAATAAACGACTATCCGCCAAGACTTTTCCGACAGATGTGATTTAATTCTAAGGCTTAGAAAAATACATAAAATATTAAATATTATAAAAATATACAAAATATTAAAGGTATCAAACCAATTTTAACCAACTTTTTCTTGCTATCCTTTAATGTATGAGAATGCTATGTATTCCAACTCATTACCTACCTTATTAATTTATCCAGATTTTTATAATAGGCATTAGCATCGTGATATGTGAAGTCACCGCCCATAGTGACAATAACATTATTGGTTCGATAATGTTGCGATTGTTTCTTAACATAGTCAAAGAATTCATCAATCTATAGACCAAAAATATATAACAATCATCACAAAATTAAAATTTCCTCCTTCATACAATACTTACCCTCCGCTTAACATTACTAGCCGGGCTATATGGGTCATCGATTATAGGTTCATCGTCACACAGAATATCGAAACAGAAACCGGGCGGCGGTTGATATTGATTGTATAGAGCTCCCGTGAAGAGATGAGCGGCTTCGTTCAAATTTGCCGAAGCTCTCCATAACATTTCGGATTTTTTACTACTCAGACGTTCCTCCTTGTCCTGGTAGTCCAGACGGCCAAAGAAGAGACCATCGTAACCCATCTGAGCGAAGAGTGAGGCCATTTCACGTGAGTGGCCATAGGTATCAATTTGCCAGCCCACGCGGGGTCGGCCACACTTTCCGAAAGTATCATTGAGATGCCTAGAGAGAGAGGGAGAGAGAAAGTGCGAATAGGATATAGAAAAATCGTTTTATGGTATAGGAAGTGGACGCCAGTACATGGAGAAAAGACATTTCAAGTGCATCATATTATGAGTTAGATTATGGTTGGGCTAATCATAGTACTGCTATAGCTTATCATAATATGATCATTTCATGTATAGCTACATCTAAGTTAAACAATAATATGATGCCAATTGTCTTAACAGTAATCATATTATGCATGCATCATGTTAAGATTGAGATTATGGTTGGCCTAATCATAGTACTGCTATAGCTTATTCGTCATTCATGTGTAGCTACATCTAAGTTACAATCACAATTTTCGACCATAATATGATGCCCTTCAATTGCCTTAGCAGTAGTCATTTTATGCTTGCATTTAGAGCATCATATTATGATTGAAATTATGGTTGGGCTAATCATAGTACTGCTGTAGCTAATCATAATATGATAATGTCATGTGCAGCTACATCTAACTTACAATTACAATTTTCGACCATAATATGATGCCCTTCAATTGCGTTAGCAGTAATCATATTATGCTTGCATTTAGAGCATCATATTATGATTGAGATTATGGTTGGACTAGTACTCCTGTATCTAATCATAATATGATCATTCCATCACAATTTTCGACCATAATATGATGCCTTTCAATTTTCCTAACAGTAATCATATTATGCTTGCATTTAGAGCATCATGTTATGATTAAGATTATGGTTGGCCTAATTATAGTACTGCTATAGCTTATTCGTCATTCATGTGTAGCTACACCTAAGTTACAATCACAATTTTCGACCACAATATGATGCCCTTCAATTGTCTTAGCAGTAGTCATTTTATGCTTGCATTTAGAGCATCATATTATATTTGAGATTATGGTTGAGCTAATCATAGTACTGCTGTAGCTAATTATAATATGATAATGTCATGTGTAGCTACATCTAAGTTACAATCACAATTTTCAACCACAATATGATGCCCTCCAATTGCTTTAGCAGTAATCATATTATGCCTGCAACAATCATATGTCTGTTATATTCCAGTTCTTGCTGCAGGATCCATACGATTCGGCACTGCTCGTCACTTAAAATCATTTTATTTGTTTTTTTTTTGGCCATACAATTCCTTTTGCTTATAAACGGCCGAAAAATCCCCGATGATTAATTTTTTTGATAAGTAGATGTCAATTTAATTTATTTATTTAAAGCCAACAAGGTTTTTTGCGCTAGCCTCAATTGTTATTGTTTGCTGTGAACCTGTTGACGACGCTAAAGCTAATTCCAAGTATGCTATTTATAGAAGCCAATGATTGTTGACATGTTAAAATTCAATTCAAACAGTTACAAGGGCCTTCAATTCGATCGGGATGAATCTTCAAATGTTATTATGTCTAGGAACAATTCAATAAATTACACTATGCTACAAAAAATTCAAATTTTTTGTCAGAGACGTAAACTTTTTTCTTCGATTCGATTCTTAAAATCGACACACACCAATTTTTGTATATTTTTATATCCTCTACCTCCAGGATGGGGATATACTAACTTTGTCATTCAGTTTGTAACATCTTGAAATATCGACCTGAGATCATATAAATTATATATATTCTTGATCGTCATAGAATTCTAAGACGATCTAGCCATGTCCGTCCGTTCCTCTAGCATCGAAACGAAAGGAGCTAGGACGTCCAAATTTTCCATAAATGCGTCTTATAGTCGTAGATCGGTTGGGATTGATAATAACACCTAATATTTTGCAGTATTTAAGCTTTTTTTTTCAATATGTCTGCTTGTACTTACTTGCTATATGCATTCCCCTATAACGTGCACAATAAAGTGATTTTTATTTGTAGAGGGTGAAATGGGGCAAAAAGGGATAAAAATGGTACCTATCGAACGACAATAGCTATAAACACGATATTCGGTGTGTATATACATCTAATTGAGTAGATACATAATATAAAAGTACGTTTACCAAATTCGTACTATTAAAGGGTAAAACGGGAATAGAGGGACAAAAATAGTACCAACCAAACGGCTACAGCTAGAATTCGGTGTGTACAAACCTTTTAATTGCGTATACACGTAAAATAAAAAGATTTTAGAAAGTCGTACTTTTTAGGGGGTAAAATGGAAAAAACGGGATAAAAATAGTACCAACCAACCGCAGTTAGAATCATGGAATTCGGTGTAGACATTCCTCTAACGCAAAAGAAAAATATTTTTCCAACAATTGATTGAATCATGAAGTTAGGTTTTCTTGCACTGTGTACGTGACATAATATATTTTCAAAATATGTACTTTTGGAATTAAAATATGATGAAAATACAACCAACTGTAGCACCCACTATCTACCAATATTTATGGTATTTAAGCTTTTTTGAGGATTGCTGTCTTATATTTACTTTTTGAATTGACTTGAAGTATTATTTCGATATACATATATATAATATAAACGTATTGGTAGCCTTGCCTTATAAGCGTGGTTTGAAATAATAAAAAAATTATATTTATTTATAAAATTATTTTCTCAACATTTGTATTTGTTTTGGTTTGGCTAGTTAAAAAATGGCATCTTCTGCAATGTTATTACATTTCTAAGAAAATTGACAGCCTCTGTGGAATGCAATCCATGGTGGAGGGTATATAAAGTTCGGCCCGGCCGAACTTAATGCCTTTCCAAATGATATATATCCTCCTATTCTGTAGTTCATCTTAGACTATGTTTTACTATATTCTTCATTGTTCTGTAGGTGTGTTGCAAACTCAATGACTAACTCATTATATTCATACTCTGGTTGTAGCTTGCACAAATAGGTCATCTCTTAAACCGATACCATTGTAAAGTGGTGTTTTCCCAGACACATTTTCTTTATAGAAAAACAACAAAAGCAGAACATTTTCTGTTCGCTGTCAGTGGTCACGAGCCGATAACCTTACGTCTTATATCAGGTGCTATAGGGTTCAAATCCAATTTAAATAAAATAAGTCATTTCGACATAAGCTTGGGGTTTCCGTTTTGCAAAGTAATTATTTTTCTAGAAAACAAATGCCCATAGAATCTATAGTACAGATGTTTGTGTTACTTGCCTGTAGAAAATTGCCTCGCAGTTCATTTTTTGTGCCGTCAATGTGTGGTGGAGATGTCATCGGCTTGTCTCAAACAACTATGAAGAACTCAACTTCTGATTCTGATTTGAACTGGGATATTGTCCTAGCTCAAGACCATTTTGCCAGGACAATATTCCAGTTCAAATCAAATATTGATTACAGACCAAAAAAAAAATGCAAACGAAAAAACTAAAACAAATGAGCGTTACAGAAGTATTGCTGGGTAACTATACCTGCATATACACATACTTACATATGCAACTCAATGAAATGCTTGTAAGATGGCATGTGTGCTTTATTACTTGGTGCGATTTTCTAAACGCAAATTCGGCAAGTGAGTTGTGCTTCTCGTTCGTTTGTGAGAATCATCTCCTTATAGAGGCCGGGTTTGATGTTGAAAAGTCGCTGCGAAGCCACTTGAAAAGACTTTTGACATGGTCGAAATCATGATCGTGATAGTCTGCAGCCAAGTAATAAATGTCACCATGCCATTTGTAAATAAATTTGCATTCTATTAAATACGGAATCAAAATGGCCTTGAGCCAGGACAATATCCCAGTTCAAATCAAATATTGATTACAGACCAAAAAAAATCCAAACGAAAAAACTAAAAAAAAATATTTTAAATATTTATTTGCGCCCTATGATACCTGTATAAATGTAAAATTAAAGAAGAGATTATGCCCTAAAAATATATTAAATTGCAAGCCTCTATCTGTATTAGTGTAGCATTAACAACCATTTTAAGTTAAGTAACATTTGAATAAAATAAATAAATTAAGGGTAAACTTGAAAGCATTATATTTAAAGAACTTTTAACAGATATTCTCGTCTTTAATTTGACACTAATATCGTTATCATAGGGTTCGAATAAGTATTTAAAATAATTTTTGAAAAATCGTATCCTTTTGCTCTTTGTAGTCCTGTGAAGGGGCAATAGGATGAGGTAATGAAAAACTGAAAACGGCTAATAACTCCATTTTGCCCATAGTTTCATACGTATATCAACCGGTTCAAGTGTAACGACTTTTGTTAAAAATTGTCGACAACAACAACACACACGAGGTACAGTGAAGACGGGCCATACCGTAGAACAACAACCTTTGCATTGTTGCGAGCGATGCGAGCACATGCATAAAAATGAATTGGCAAAGTGAGATTTTTAGTGTGTCGACTTAGTTTGGTGGAATATTTTGTTTATCAGCGCTTCTCATTTGTCATATGTGACCGCTGGTACTAATATGAACCCTGATTTAAGTCAAAGACATACATTCGTTGCGAAAGTTTTGACGAGATGGGGTAGCGCCCATCGAAACTACGCAGTCAACTTTTAGCTGCAACAATAAAGGTCTTTTGCTAATTTTGGGTTCTGCTGAAGACTTCAGCACAACCTTTGGTCTTAAACCAAAATAAATGACAAGACATACAACATAACAGACCAACAATGCATACAAACAACAATTGTCGTACGGTGTAAGCAAAACAAGAGAAATTTGCGACGGACTGAAAATAGTTGGTCACCCCGGCCATGCCAAATTTTGAAATTATTGTCAAAAGCTCAATTATGTACAAATTTCAAAAATATTTGACACAACTCGTGAATATCTAAAAATCTTAGTAATTCCTAAAACAGGGAAAATAAATCCCAAAAATTTGATTTTTTAGAACAATTACTGTCATTACTAAATTCGTGGATAAGAAGAAAAATATTTTGTTATTAGCGGCTATTTCCATGAATAAAATCCAATCATTATTAGTAATCCGTGCTTCGGGTTTTGAGACTCAATTGCTTTTAGCACAGTTCTTTAAACCAGTTGATTTAAAATTTTATAAGCAATCCAACAGTTAAAACTATTAAAAGTTGGTGCAAATAATGAGATCACAACGTTTAAAACCCTAAATCAACCTCGCCAAAAAAATATGATATTTTTCTTGTAAATTAGATATTTCTTAAACAAAGCACATTTTAAAAAATCGTTTAATACGTGTAAAATAGTTTTAACAGTAAAATATTTCCGGACAAATTCGTAAAAATCTAGTTGTTCTATTGGCTTAGATCCAAATCGACTCGAAACACAAACATTTTCTCTTTTCCGATTTTCTTTTAATATTCTTTTTTTTTTTGTTTTTAAACTCACCTCAAACCCCAGGCAAATTCATCAATAATACTTTGATAGTGTGTCGTGGCCTCGTCATTCATGCTCCAAGCTCCGCCGACGAATTCCAAGCGTCCCTCATTGACCAACATTTTAACTTGTTCCTGCAATTCGGGCGTTTGTTGGGACCACCATTTGAAAAAGAAGGCCGACTCGGCATAAACGAAACGTTTCTTGGAATCTTTCAGTAGCTCATGGATCGCCGAGTCCAAAATGTATTGGACACCGGCTTTACGGATGTCGTTTTCGCTGCCATAGAATGTTTGGTCCACCGTCTTCAGTCCGCCCACATCATTATGACTGTGCGGCACCAAGTGGACATTAAGCATATGGGGTTCAATCTTGGAGCAACTCTAAAAAAAATAAATAAGAAGCAAAAAATGCAATTAATTAAAAGTTTTTTAATTTGTTTTTTAATTTTGTTCCAGACTGTTTAATATTAAATGTACCATCGATTAAAAATTGGGAATATTTATAAAAAAAAGTCCATAAAAGGTCGATTGTGTTGAAAGTGCAGAGTACAAATATTAAAAGTAACAACAACAACAAAATCGGAATTTTTATAAAAAAAATCCATGGAAATGTGATTGTGAGGATGCCTCAATTCAAACAAAAATAATTGTCTAAGCTCTTGGACACGAAATTTTTTTTGTTGTGTTTTTAATTATCTTCAATTTTTCTTTTGATTTTTCATTTCTTAACTTTTGTTACACCTTCTAATGTGTTGCCATTTTTGTTTAAAACTTACCGCATAACCACATTTTGGACCGACATTCGGTGTCGCTATTTCTGGCGGACGCAATTCAACACTTTTGAAAATTGTCAACGTTATGCATAGCCATACAATTAATTTAACCGAAAAGCCGTTCAACATTTTGCTGGCCACGATATTAAAAAAAACTCCACGATATTGAAAAAAAGTCAATCCTAGATTTTTCGCTAAAATTTACTTTCACAGAGAACACTGGACGACTATCAACTTAAGCGCTTGCGACTCAACTGAGCTATTTTTTTAAATAAAATTTATATTTATTTAAAATTGCATTACTAAGTGCCAATCGAGTTTATATTTCTCAGAATCTGTGTTGAGTTAATGGCTGGCTGTGTATGCCTGCATGATCTGTTTGTTGCTGTGTTGTTGGGAAATCTCAAGATGAGCACACAGAAACACTCCGTATTCAATAAGAGGTGAGTTCTTTTTTGCAAAATTCCAACAACTCAAAGTAAGAAAATATTGCTATCGCTTAGTTATTGAGTTATCGGAAAAATCTATTTTTTCCGTTCCAATGAAAATTAGAACAAAAACAATCGAACAAAATGTCGATAACTTTTTGAGTTACCGATAACTGTCTTAGTAATCGATAATTTCCATAGATATCGATAGCAGAAATGCAATAAACATGGTGGGTATTTTTATTCAAATTAAAATTCAATAACAAATAAAATATAATATCAAAGAAAACTAAACATTATTTAAAAAAATCGCGCGATTTGTTCAAACAATTTTTCGCCAGCGACGGACTTTTATGACAAAAAAATAATCGATTCAATAATAGAAAAGTTTTTTAAATGTGGGCGTGTCTTTGATTCGAAAAATTACAATTTTTTCCATAAATTGTTGCCTACTATACAATCTCCAAATGCATGGACATGCTGTATACTGAATTGAGTTTTTAGGCTAATCGCATCAAATTTCTTCATATATTTTTCGGGAACATTTTACAATATTTCGATAAATACGCCAGTAATTTAAAAATTGCTTTCCTTTTCCTGCTTGTTTTCTATGAAGTCAGTTTTTCGATATTTTTGTTTCCGATTTTTTCACTTGTTATAAAGGGTGTTTTTTATTGAGGTATAGAACTTCGAATTGAAATAAAACACAAGAAAATCGTTTTAATGTCCATCAATTTGGCTTTATTGGAAGGATAATTTTATGCCATTAATGTTTAAATATGATTTCGTGCATGTGGCCGCCGCGGCTGGCTCGAATATAGCCAGCATATGGGGCCGTATGTTGGCAATGACGCCACGAATGTTGGCTTCCAAGTCCCCTAACGTTTCTGGTTTGTTGGCGTAGACGAGCGACTTCACATATCCCCAAAGAAAATAATCCAAACCTGTTCATGATGAAATGGCAAACCAAACTAATATTAATCACTTGACAGCTGACAAAATGGCCGCCAGTTAAAAAAGTGATGCCAACTTAAAGTTCTATACCCCAATAAAAAACACCCTTTAGAAACAGCCATGGTGAAAATGGGTCAGATCGGTTCAGATTTACATATAGCTCCCATAAAAATTTCGCTTACGTATTGACTTTTTCCGCCCAAGAAACAACATATTTTCACCGAATTTCTTCAAATTGATCGTGAAAGTTAGTCACTTCATTCCATGTTTGGATATAGCCCAGATACAAATATTCTACTCGATTTGATAAATTGAACCAGGCCATATTAGTCTGTGATTATGAAACATACAAAAATTCTTCCCGTTTTCACTTTTTTACCGAATTGAATTGTCCACGCCCGACTTTAACCTATTCGAACTTGTTATGTTTTTTTTTTGTTCATAATACGAAGATAAAATTTTATTTTCTTGTTTTTTTTTTTCAGTTTCAGTTTTGAAAAACGTAATTTCTTTTTTGGTCTTTGTCGAACTGTTTCTCACACATTTTAGGAGATTTTGCACTAAATTTTTCTTTATTGGATTGTGTTAGATTTTGGGCAAATCAAATATTTTTGTTTGATTTCCAAGTGATAAACGCATAATGTTTAAATGTTTTTTTAACAATATCTGAACTCGAACATCATATGCGTAGTGTTTTGAAATCTCTTCAAGACATTTCCACCCAAGCGGTTTTGAAATTTGAAGAATTGCCAGTTTTAGTTTCAACCTAATGTCCATGCATACATGCCTTGGAATTGTGTAATAAATAGAGTATTTCATTGGTGTGCGTCTTAGCTTTCAACCAAACCTAGCTAATACATACACCACATTTCCACACTTAGATAGCGCCATTAAAAAACAAACCCCAAAGACCTACATTTACAAAGCCTAAGCATGACAATAGAAACAATGAAATGTAGATGGCTCAACGACTTGAAACCATAAAGATGCACATTAGGGTATCTCGTTCGTATTTGAGAATTTCTGTTTTCGAGTTATTCAATCGCGAAACGTAATTTGATAGAAATTAAAAGTAAAGAAAAAGTAACTTTATGTTAAAAGTTTTGGACTTAGTCTGTATAATTATTCAGTATTCAAATTGTTTTTTTGAAAATTTGTTTGATACAAATATTTTTCTTGTAGTTGGCGACAATGTGGAAAAATAATTTTTATTTTGAGTAAAAAATAACTGTTTTTAACGTTTTTGTTATCGCAGCTTGTTATCTCGGCTAAAAGAAAAACGGCCCGGCCCTATAGTTAGATTACTTAGACAGTTGGGATTGGGGATTTCGCAGATTTATTATCCTCATTTTAGGAATTGTAAGTTTTTATTTTAAAAATTGAAAATAATAATTTGTAATCGTGTTACTTTCGAAAACACTTTTCTGTTACTTCATATAAAAATCATACAATTCCTAAAACGGGGAAAATAAATCCCAAAAATTAATACAAAAAATACAGAATTAATTTGAAAATAAGTAAAAGGGGATTAAGCAGATTAGAGACTATCAACTTTACACACTGTAGTGTACATATGGACACCTCCAAAAGCCAAAAAAGTAAATCAGACCACACTAATAGCTTTTAACTTTATTTTTGCCTTACTTCAATAACTAATACTATTATGAAACTTGAAGTTAAGTTAACTTAAGTTCTCTTGTTCTCCTTTATTTTCATTAAAGTTGAAATATTTGACGCGTTCGTATTCGTGCTGTACCTAATTTAAGAGATAATTCTCGTATTTCACAAATCTACGAACAAAAGTTATCATTGACCTTCATTTACATTTATAAGGTGGGCCATTTAAAATAAAATTAGAACCGTCTATAAAATAGTACTGATTAGTTTATCAAATTTCTGGTATTATTGGAAAGTTTGAACTTTGCCATTTAATAATGGCTGACTCGACAGTACCTCATCCGATCAAATACATTTTTCAGTACAGCACAAAATCAACGCCGAACCCTGACTCATTGTGGATGCATTGGCTTCTCAATAGTCACGTGTGGGTTCTCTGAACCCCATATTACTGACTTAGCCACCGAGATGAAAATGAGCTTCATGAAGGCTGAACTGAAGGCAGATCTCTTCTCGAAAATTTTCCAGTTTGCCTTAAAGACTCACTACTTTGGAAGTAAGATTTTTATATTTCCCAATTTTGCTCGGGCGTATAGCAATTTTGCTCGGGCGGTAGTTCAAATTTAAAATATATATATTTCAAAAATCGATCTATTAATCTTTTTACCTGGACCTATTTATTTATTTGTTTTTCACTCAAATTGAAAAGAAAAAATATTACAAAAATGATAATTCAAAAACGACTTAACTTAATCGCTACATAATGGATCGATATCATCAACAAAAGTCTTTTGCGGTATTGGACAACCTGGAAGAGATGTACATAAATTTTTTCAATTTCTATCTCTTAGTCAACTGCTGCTTACCTGGGAATGCATAATATGAAAACACATGCAAAAATATTGATATAATTGAAAAGTAAAGTTTATCTTTGTCAAAATAGTACTAGAATATAATATAATTAATGTGTTCAGTTGAGCAACTTGATCGTAGAGCCCGATCCATTATTAACGAAACGAGCAATTTCCACCATAGCTTGGGGTTATAATAATTGTGTAAAATCGATCATTACAATTTAAGTGTTTGCAAATTCGTTCACATTTTGAAATATATAAGGGTGTCAGGGAATAAATGGTTTATTTTTTTTTGTTCTTCCTCTTTTTATTTCGATACCAATATTATACTTTGAGACTATGCCAATTCCTTTCCTCATATTTAAATCTCCGCTATAGCCTGCTGCGAACGTATACCCCTCTGTTCGGTGATTTTGAATTGCAGTAGCACCACCAAATATGTGGCCATAAATGAGACATTCTATCGGAAGAAATCAAAGTGATTAATACGATATTTATTTCCTTCCTCCTCCTCTATCTCACCGATGTTATTAGCTCTCGATTAATATTCGCATAACCATCCAAATTCATGATGGGTGGATTTTTGGCTATGGCCACCAAAAACATTTCCACCTCCTTCTGGGTCGCCGAGTCCACGGCTGTCAAATTGACATTTAACAATTGAGTTTGAAAATCCAAGCCGACTTTCTGCGATGCATAATGGGCCTCATTACAGATGATGTACAGTAGGCTCAGACAATAGAAAACGATAACGAAGAGACCGACCTCTTTGTAGGTGGCACCATGATCGATAATTTCACTAAGCGAACCATATGTGGCTATGATGGTGGTGAAGAAAACGACCAGACAATACATGCCGTACATGTTGGAATAGGCACGACCTGGGAGGGTGAGGGAGGAAAACAAGATTACATAGAAAGTTTGCAAATGTGTACTTCTGAATAAGAGAAAGAGAACTGAACTAAGGTGGACCGAAAATAGGAAAATTTGTCATAAGGTAAAATCCGTAGATTTTTCTGGTAGGAGATAGAAATATATATTTTTGGCGAATTTCAAGAAAATTGTTTCTAGTTTTATATAAAATTATCAATATAATATATATTTATTTTTAAATTTTTTCTTAATTCGTTGTAATTTTTTAATAGTCAAAAGATACATCTTAATTTTTTTAATATATATTTCTTGGCGAATTTCAAGCAAATTGCTTAATATATTATTATCAAATCTTTAAAAAAATATTTTTTCTTTTCTAAATTTTTTAGTTTTTACTTTAAATTTAAGCCCTTGGGGAACAACGATTTGAAGCAAATTGCTTCTAATTTAACATAAAGTTATCAAATCTTAAAAAATATTTTTTTCTAAATATTTAAATTTTCCTTTAAATGTAACCCCTTGTGGACCAACAATTTTAAAAAAGCGGAATGGAAATATTTTGCGATAAAGCATTAAGCGAACCAAAGATTATTATTAGTCGGGAACAGCCACAACTATAATGAAGCCAGAAGGAAATTAAGAAAAAAATATTTTTAAATTAAACTTAATAATTTTTTATGACAAAATTCCTAAATTAAAAAAAATAATTTCATAATTTTTAAAAAAACTACGAGCAATTATCGTGAAATTTGCTTAAAAATATATTTCTATGCCCTACCAGAAAAAAAGTTAAATTTTTTTAAAATTACCTTATGACAAAATTCCTGAATTTAAAAAAATATATATATTTTTAATTAGATAATTTTTTAAAAAACTACGATCAATTTTCTTGAAATTCGCCAAAAAAAAAAGATTTTTATCTAATACCAGAAAAAGTTAAAATTTTTTTAAAATTACCTTATTACAAAATTCCTATATATATATATTTTTAATTTGATAATTTTTTAAAAAACTATGATCAGTTTTCTTGAAATTCACCAAAAAAGATTTTTATCTAATACCATAAAAAAGTTGAAAAAATTTTTAAATTACGTTTTTACAAAATTCCTGAATTTAAGAGAAAATATATATTTTTTTAATTTGATAATTTTTAAAAAACTACGATCAATTTTCTTGAAATTCCCCAAATAAAGATTTTTATCTAATACCAGAAAAAAGTTACACATTTTTTTAAATTACCTTATGACAAAATTCCTGAATTAAAAAAATGTATTTTTAATTTGATAATTTTTTACCACGAACTCCATCACGAAACTTATGGAGCCTCTTACTGACATTATTATCTGTTAATCAAAAAATATTTAAAAAATTGAAGATTTTTTGAAGATTAAAAAATATGAAGGAAATTAAATTATATATATATATATATTATATATATACATATATATATTATATATGAAAATATTAACAAAATATATATATAAAAACTACGAACAATTTTCTTGAAAATTGCTCAAAAAATATATTTCTAAGAATTTTTCGAAATTACGTTTTGACAAAATTCCTGAATTTAAAATAAAATATATATTTTTTTAATTTGATATTTTTTTAAAAAAATTAGCCAAAAAAAATATTTTTATCTAATACCAGAAAAAGTTAAAAAATTTTTAAAATTACCTTAAAAAAAATATATTTTTTTTTAATTTGATAATTTAAAAAAAACTACGATCAATTTTCTTAAAATTCGAAAAAAATTGTCTAATACCAGAAAAAAGATAAAATTTTTTTAAAATTACCTTATGATAATTTTTTTTTAATTTGATAATTTTTTACCATGAACTCCATCATAAAACTTATGGGGCGTCTTTCTGACACTATTATCTGTTATCTGATTTTTGACGATAAAAAATATGAAGAAAATTAATAAAAAATTGAAAAATATATATTTTTTTAAATTGATAATATTTTAAAAAACTACGAGCAATTATCGTGAAATTTGCTTAAAAATATATTCTATGCCCCACCAGAAAAAAATTAGAATTAACTTATGACAAAATTCCTGCATTAAAAAATCATATTTTTTTAATTTGATATTTGTTTAAAAAACTATTTTTCTTGAAATTCGTCAAAAAATAATTTTTATCTAATACCAGAAAAAGTTAAATTTTTTTAAAATTACCTTATGAGAAAATTCCTGTATTAAATAAAATATTTTTTTTTTAATTTGATAGTTTAAAAAAAAACTACGATCAATTTTGTTGAAATTCGCAAAAAAATAATTTGTATCTAACCTTATGAAAAATTCCCGATTTTCACTCCACCCTAGTGTCTACAATTTCATATTTCAATTTCAATTGGACCTTACCCAATTGCTGCATCATGTGACTTAAGTCCACCCACAGATAACGATACTCGGTCAGCTTTTGGGCTGGCTTTTCACTTCTCAAAGTCGTCTGCAAAGATTCCGACAAAGCTCGGCTGGCGGTGCCAAAGGCCGTGCAATTGATGTACCTGCAAAGATCCAAACGAAAAGTGAAATCATGCAATCATTTCCATACACTCCATCTCCACTTACCACAAACTACAAAAGCAATTCAACATGGCTATCAACGGATAGTAGGCGAAGGTATACCAAAATTCAAAATCCGGCTGCAAAAAGTACTGCGACAAATTGATCAGAATGCTCAAGGCCCACGAGAAGATACACAGGCCCCACGTCAAAGGGTACAGGTTGGGAAAGACAATGGGCGTGCCGGTCACCTGCAGAAACTTCAGCTGATAGTTGGTCCACATATTCTTGAAGATAGCCACCTGGTGGCCATGACGCCAGCTGGCCACGGGCAGCAAAAAGTTGGTGAACAACAAACTGATGAAGATGACATTGTAAATGGCCTCGTCGAAGCGTTTATCCGAGTTGGTAACAAAGTTATTGACACGCTCCTGCAGCACGAAAATCACCACTGTGGTCTGTATGCAAAAGACGATCATGGCCCAGAGGACCTGTTTCGAGGTCCACGAGTAGCCGGTGCGTGGCAAACCCGGCTTGAGCGGATTGCGATGTATCGGCATGACACCCATGATCTGAAACAACACCAGCAGGCTCTTGGTGGTGTGATAGAACGAATCATGTTTGTCCAGCAGCACAGGATCGTCAACGGTCTCCTCTTTGCGCACATAATAATCCGAGAGATTGGCATCGTCATTGTCGGCCAGAAAACTCAACTTTTCACGATATCTCAGTTCATCGTGTAGGAATTGTTTTTGATTGGGATTCAAGACGGGCATCACCTTAGGTGATGAGGGCGTTTTGCTGGAAACCGTTGCCCAAAATGCCATTGCTAGGTATCAATTGCAATTCCAAGGTGCTGCGTTTGTTGTCCAATTGGCGGTTTTAAACGAACTGTTGTGTTGTTCTGGTCACAATGTCCTTTTAAATAGCCGAAGAGTTTTCTTCTGCTGTTGTTGTTGTGCTGTTGACTTTGCGGGTTGAGTCAATAAATGCCAGAAAAATGGGCGGAATTTTTGATTTTATTTTTTGTTTGTTGTGTAAGGTTAAGGCCTGTGTTGTAATTTGCAATGCACGAAGGTCGAGGATATCTGTGCAGGGTCAGACAGTTGTTAAATAAAACAAAGAAATACAACTTTGAATACAAAATACTAAGAAGTGTATGTGTGATGATATGATTCACATGTAGCCCCAGAAACTGAATTGATAGTCAAGCTTACTAACAATTGATTAATAAATAATTGTGTCTTTTTCTCTGAATAACCTCCAGTTTTTCGCTTCTGCGTCGACAGACGAGTGCAAATACTGAATATCATGATTCTAGCTACAGCTGTTTGATTGGTGCCAAATTTAATCCCATTTAGATCCCGAAGGTAAGGATATCGAAAGATCTCTTTATTTTTCGCGTCTACGCAGTCAGAGCAATGTACACAGCGAATTTCACTATTTTAGCTGTAGCCGGTTAGTTGGTACCATTTTTATCCCCATTTTTCGTTTCGAAAAATTCCTTTATGTTTCGAGTTTCTACAGTCAGATGAATGTAGCCCCAGAAATTCAATCGATAATCGTATTAACTACCAATGGATTAATAAATAATTGTGGCTTTTTCTCTATTTGATTGGTGCCAAATTTAATCCCATTTAGATCCCGAAGGTAAGAATATGGGAAGATCTCTTAATTATTCGCGTCTACGCAGTCAGAACAGTGTACACAGCATATTTCACTATTTTAGCTGTAGCCGTTTAGTTGGTACCATTTTTATCCCCATTCGTCCCATTTCGAAAAATTCCTTTATGTTTCGAGTTTCTACAGTCAGATGAATGTATAGGTTGGTACCATTTTTATCCCTCTTTTTCAAATATAGCCCTTAAAAGTACCAATTTCGAAAAATCATTCTACAGGGTTTTCCAACAAGAGGTGTTATTTTGGTATTCAAAGAAAAATGCCGTTTTTGAGATAAATGATCGGATGTTTATTTCATAATAAAGAGGAAGATATGCCGTTAATAATGAAAAACAACATCAGCCAAATGGACACCACGACCACGCTTACAGGACCATATCCTTTTCATGAAATTTTCATAACCAAAGTGGCTGCCCTATGTCCTCGATAACCTCACGAATTCCATCTTTGAGGTCTTGAATCGACACTGGGCTGTTGGCGTAGACGTGACTCCAAAGGAAGAAGTCGCAAGGTGTTAAAACACAAGATCTCGGTGATCACCTCTTCGAGAGATAACACAGTCCGGAAACTTTTCCCGTAAAAGAGCAATTGTTTCGAAGTCGCAAGGTGTTAAAACACAAGATCTCGGTGATCACCTCTTCGAGAGATAACACAGTCCGGAAACTTTTCCCGTAAAAGAGCAATTGTTTCGTTGCTTGTGCGGCACGTAGCGCCGTCTTGTTGAAAGTAAACGTTGTCCAACTCCGGCCATAAAAAATCATTAATCATCTCTCAATAGCGCAATCCATTCAACGTAACTGTTGATCCAACCTCATTTTCGTAAGTAAGTAAGGTCCAATGACCCCGCCGGACCATAAACCGCACCAAAAAGTCATACAATGAGGATGGAGAGGCTTCTCAACAATAACTCATGGGTTTCCGAGGCCCAGATGCGACAATTTTGCTTGTTGACGTAGCCACCGAGGAGGAAATGGGCCACATCAGTCAATATGATTTTTCGATGGAATTCCGGATCATTTACATTCATGAATTTTAATAATTTCAATGCGTTGTTGAAGCGTGTATCGTTCCATTTTTAGTAATGGCGTAGTTTCTACTTGTCAAATGTCAAAGAAGAAAAGCTTGAAAAGTGACAGCTACCGAAATACCGGGTGATTCAAAATAACACCTCTTGTTGGAAAACCCTGTATTTTACGTGTCTACGCAAGTAGAGGGATATACGCACCGAATTTCATGATTCTAGCTTTTGTCGTATTATTGGTACCATTTTTATCCCTTTTCGTTCCAAAAGTACCAATTTCGAAAAAAAATCTCTCTATTTGACGTGTCTACGCAAGTAGAGGGTTGTACACGCCGAATTTCATTATTCCAGCTGTTGTTGTATCATTTGTACCATTTTTATCCCTTTTTGTCCCATTTCGCCCGCTAAAACTTTTATTTACTTTCTGGTGATTTCAAGTTACAAGAGCAATGTACGCAACAAATTGTGAGTGCATATAGAGTAGAAATTAAAAAAATGCTTAAATAGTCTAAATCGTTACCAAAATATAAAAAAACTCAAGTAATATTTTTTTTGCAAATAAACAAAAATATCGATTTGCCCAAAAATGTTAGTTGAGACTTTTTTATATTTTGTTACGAAATATTAGGTATTTTCATTCGTTGTTATGGTAATTTTTTTCCTCTGGGCCGATCTCGTCCACTTTCATTTGCAACCGATCTGAAGCCATAGGACACATTAAGGAAAAAGTTCTCTTCTCTCTCTTAAGTCATTTCGTTCGGCGGCTAGTGTGCTTTCAACAGACGGACATGGCGAGATCGTCTAAGAATTTTACCACGACCTAGAATATATATATACTTTGTGGAGTCTCCGATAAATTTTTCAATGTTTTACCAACGGAATGGCAAAGAGAATATACCCCCATCCATAGGTGGAGGCTATAAAAATGAATGACTCATAAAATATAAATATCAGAATATGTTCCTTCAATCAAAACGGAACACTGTCGAGAATATTAAAATGAAAACCTGTTTTCAGCTAAGTTAAATATTAGAATAGCAACAAATATTATAAAACTCTTAACCGCCGTAGATATTTTAGTATTTCTAAAGAAATACTAAACTAACTCACTATGGAGAAAAATAACCCCACCGCAGTTTCCATTGCACTCAAACATAAATGCTATAGATTGGTGCCGATACTCTTTGGCACAGTGGAGCCCGTTTTGAATGAACCACACCACTCGGAAAGGTCTCATATATCCGAGCTGAATGATTAAGATATTTGATTAAAACTCTAATATCAATATCCGTGATCTCGTCAATGTCGTGTAGTAAGTGCTGCCCAAAAGATCAAGCTAATAGCGTAGATTTTAATGAATACTTACTGTATCACAAGCGATTCACTGTTCCAATGATTTCGATTACAATGAACGGTGTGGATATTGAGCAATCGGGTGATCTTGATCTTCTAGGCACGAAAAGGAGATGTTCGTTGGAAAACTTCTATTTTGTGTTTCGAAAGAAGCATTCAAGTGTCTAGCTGGGAAAGAAATACTTAACTCCGTCTGATATTCTCAATATTTATATTACATACATCAGACCAAAGACGGAATACAACTTCATATATGGCTAGGTGCTCCCTGATTACAAATACAGATTATACAGCGGTAATAGGATGAATCGGACGGTCATTTGAAGAGGGTCTATAACAATACTTGGGGCCAGTGCCAAAACATGGGTCTATATAGTTCTCATTCGTTCTCATTCATAGCTACATTAAAAATTGGGCCGTTATTGATCACTTTCAAAGTAGGTATTCTTAGTTGAAATGTAACACGATCTGCAAAATTGTATAGAAATCCAATGCACGATATGGGCTCTAGAGCTATAATCGAAATTGAGGCCCAATACAGAGATACAAGCCGACCGATTTTAAGCCGACAAGCCACCGCCGCTGTACGTTTCAGAACGACCCGCGCCGCCGGCTCATATCGACTTCAACCACGCCGCCGATAATTGTTTAGATCTGAAGGAGGTCTAACTCCGTCAAATTTTACTACCAAATATATAACACACTTAAAATTACAAAAGAAAATATAACTGTCGACTTAGATAACCTACTACAGGGCAATATATGGATCTTTGTTTGAATTTGGTATATGATGACGTCTATAGTAATTTGAATGATTGTATTTTGATTTGAAAGTCGCATTTCTTTGGCCACTCTTGTGTAGGACAGAAAGCCACGAATCTTGCGACGATGATCTTCGTCGGCACACACAGAGAATGAGATTGTTAGAATTCCATTAGAACGAATAAATAATGATGTAACAACAATTATTTTTCTTGATAACACCATATTTCCATATTCTTCATAGATATTTAGTTTAATATACTACTATAACATGGTCGTAAACAAAATAAAGTTCATAGAACAAGAACATTGGATATATCAATCGAATACAAATATTTTGTAATTTGCTCTTATAATTGTGGCAACTACCAATTTTGCAAAATGTACACTATAGTATCAATAACACTAGTCAACAGTCAAAATGTACTCGGGATGCGATAATTTTTTCTGTGTAGATAACCTTGACATGAGCTCGAAAAACGCAATAAATTTTTTTTTTTTCGTTTGGTTTTTTTTTATTATTTTTTTTTTTTAATTTTAAAATTTTTTTTTGGTTAATTTGTTTCGTCCGGCATAACTCGGGAACCACTAGCCCGATTTAATTGAATTAAATTTTAAAAAATTTAAAATTACAATTCCCTTAATCTGTTCATATATTGTTTTCCTATACAAGCAACAGTTTCCAAGTTAAAAATGAATATATAAAGGAAAAAACTTATTTTTTGCCTAAAGATTTAATTTTTTTTTTTAAAAATCCATAAAAAATCCAAAATGAAAAAAATGTCAAATCTTATTACTTTTACGTAAAGTCACATAACCTATGAGCAAAATGAGACAAAGATCATGAAAATCGATGCACGCGTTTCGCTTTTATTCGCAATTGAGTAAAGGTATGAATTTCAAAAATTAAAAAATTTTTTTTTTGGTTAATTTGTTTCGCCCGGCATAACTCGGGAACCACTAGCCCGATTTAATTGAATTAAATTTTAAAAAATTTAAAATTACAATTCCCTTAATCTGTTCATATATTGTTTTCCTATACAAGCAACAGTTTCCAAGTTAAAAATGAATATATAAAGGAAAAACTTATTTTTTGCCTAAAGATTTAATTTTTTTTTAAAAAATCCAAAATGAAAAAAAATGTCAAATCTTATTACTTTTACGTAAAGTCACATAACCTATGAGCAAAATGAGACAAAGATCATGAAAATCGATGCACGCGTTTCGCTTTTATTCGCAATTGAGTAAAGGTATGAATTTCAAAAATTTGCTCGACATATGCACAACTTTGTCTATGGTAAGGTTTTTTCTTTTTTTTTGATTCTCAGAATTAACAAAACGGAATAAACAAAGGGTTATTTAATTTTTATGATTGCGTAAGCAAAGTAATAAACGCTAATAAATGTGCGTGAGCAATTAAAAGGAAAAAAGGAAAGGGGACTTTTTTAATTATTTGGGTTTTCCGTTGGCTACCTGTATGATTTTTTTACAGAAATGCAACCCACATTTAAGGGTGGTCATTATTCGGAAAATTTAAGACTCACACATGGTGAAACAGGTATGTAGCCACCGTAAAAAAATATACACCCATTTATAAGTACCTGTCAGTAAAATACTAAACAATACACAGTATAAATAGGTCTTCATTGATCGATTTTACTCATTCAACAAGTGTCGACGAACGCGATAGTTAAAATGAGCAAACGTTCGCGAGGATTTGAATGCAATACCAATCCAAGTAATTTTTGTTACATGTGCGCCATGCTCGTCACTCACATCGCCCAGGTTGTCCGGAAAGAAGTCCAAGTGCGAGTGTAGAAAATGTATCTTAAGCGACATATTTGCTCTAATTTTTTTATAATTTTGGAGTAGTTGTTCGACGATCTCTCTGTAATTTGAGCTTTTGTTGTTTCCAAGAAATCCGGAAACAATTTGCCGAAATGAGTTCCAAGCTGCAGCTTCATTTGGTGATAAAATGTGCTCAAACTGTTGGTCTTGCAACAACTTTTTAATTTGCGGACCGTCGACCGTCGTCGTCGTCGCCTTCCTTTATCTTAGCCGATGAAAGGTGAGGAAAAATGGTTTTTAAATAGGCGAACGCTTCGCCATCTTTGTTGATAGCTTTCACGAAGTTTTTTATGAGTCCGAGCTTTATGTGAAGAGGTGGGAGAAAAACATTTTCCTTTTTTATGAGTGGTGTATATTTCACGTTGTCGCTGCCGGGGATGAAGTTAACTCTTTCTGTCCAACTCCTCCTGGTGTAATGATGTTGACGATCGCGGCTGTCCCAAAGGCAGAGAAAACAACAGTACTTTGTGAATCGACCTTGTAATCCACAAAGGATACCGATAACCTTAAGGTCGGCACAAACTTTCCAATCGTGCCTCTCATAGGTAAGGCACTTTAGTAGATTGTCCATGACTTCGTATGTTTCCTTGGTGTCAACGGCATGAGCAATTGGAATCGAAGGTTTCTCGTTGCCGTTGTGCAGTAAAATTGCTTTAAGGCTCTGCTTGTTGCTGTCGATGAAAAGACGCCACTCTCCTGGATCGTAAGAGTACCTTTTTTTTCCTTTTAATTGTTCACGCACATTTATTAGCGTTTATTACTTTGCTTACGCAATCATAAAAATTAAATAACCCTTTGTTTATTCCGTTTTGTTAATTCTGAGAATCAAAAAAAAAAAAGAAAAAACCTTACCATAGACAAAGTTGTGCATATGTCGAGCAAATTTTTGAAATTCATACCTTTACTCAATTGCGAATAAAAGCGAAACGCGTGCATCGATTTTCATGATCTTTGTCTCATTTTGCTCATAGGTTATGTGACTTTACGTAAAAGTAATAAGATTTGACATTTTTTTTTCATTTTGGATTTTTATGGATTTTTTTAAAAAAAAAATTTAAATCTTTAGGCAAAAAATAAGTTTTTTCCTTTATATATTCATTTTTAACTTGGAAACTGTTGCTTGTATAGGAAAACAATATATGAACAGATTAAGGGAATTGTAATTTTAAATTTTTTAAAATTTAATTCAATTAAATCGGGCTAGTGGTTCCCGAGTTATGCCGGACGAAACAAATTAACCAAAAAAAATTTTTTTAAATTTTTGAAATTCATACCTTTACTCAATTGCGAATAAAAGCGAAACGCGTGCATCGATTTTCATGATCTTTGTCTCATTTTGCTCATAGGTTATGTGACTTTACGTAAAAGTAATAAGATTTGACATTTTTTTTCATTTTGGATTTTTTATGGATTTTAAAAAAAAAAATTAAATCTTTAGGCAAAAAATAAGTTTTTTCCTTTATATATTCATTTTTAACTTGGAAACTGTTGCTTGTATAGGAAAACAATATATGAACAGATTAAGGGAATTGTAATTTTAAATTTTTTAAAATTTAATTCAATTAAATCGGGCTAGTGGTTCCCGAGTTATGCCGGACGAAACAAATTAACCAAAAAAAAATTTTTTAATTTAAAAAAAAAATAATAAAAAAAACCAAACGAAAAAAAAATTTTTATTGCGTTTTTCGAACTCATGTCAAGGTTATCTACACAGAAAAAATTATCGCATCCGGAGTACATGAATTTTTTTTCAATTTGTTGAGTAGTGTAATTAATGGGGACCACTAATAATTTATTTCTAACAATAGAATTTATACCAAAAAAGCTTGGTTTGTTGTCATCATTTATTTATAGTTATCCCAACATCGGAAGTTATAATTTTGGTGGTCATAGTAATCATTTTCAAAAATATACAAGATTTTAATTGAATTTGAATATCCCTACCAAAAATTTACATTTCTCAAACAATATTTAGTTGTTACAATAAACGAATACAGAAATTTCAGTTGGGTGTTCCGATTTACTGCTAACCTCACCGTATGATCTGGTTTTATTTTAATACACATGGATTTAATGCTAAAAAAATAAACAATCATAATTTAAAAGACAAAATGCAATAAATTATTAACAATATAAGTGAGCAACATTTATAATATTTGGAATTTGGAAACGAAACAAAAACAAAGTTGAAATTATATACATATATAGAATTATTAAGGTGCAGGCTGAATAAAAAAAACTGAGTATGATAACGACTATCAAAAACTATAAGTTTTGATGACCTCAGTTGAAATTTGAACATTTTTCAGTATCCTACGTGGATTTTAACTATGTACATCTTATTGTAAACCGGTTTCATGTCAGTATACGATATACAAATAGTCCTCTTAAGTTTGGGTGATTTGGGTTATGATTAATTTTTAATTTCCAAAAATAAAAAGACTTTGTTTAGCATATCACTGGAAAACGGCGAAATTAGCTTTAACAAATAAATTATTCTAATTTTTTTTTGTATATCTCATTTCGTGTAAGAACGTCACATCTTTTATTTGTTAACTTTGCAGGAGATCGATTTAAAGAGCATAAATAATCGTATCTAACATGATTTATATTTTAATTATAAAATAAACGTATATTAAAAGTAACTACCATGTTAGCTATGATGGTTTATGATCTTTAAATCGCTCTCCCGAAAAATTACCATGTAAAATATGTGACGTTCTTGCACGAAATGAGAGTGCATATTATAATATGCACTTATAACCTATGTTGAGCAATTCTTCATATTTGTATTGAAGTCTGCAGCAACCCATTATAACAGCACTCTAAATTAAAAAAAAATATATACATACATACTACCATATATGTTTCCTTCGACGGTCATTCGAAACCCACAAAGAAAACAAGCGAAAGTTTCGAAAATAGAGATTCAAGAAAAGTTCATTGCTAAATAAAATTTACTCAGCGAAATTATTAATTACATCAATATTTTAAATTCTTCTTCCACATTCGACAATATAATCCAAAGTCCATTTTGGAAAGAAAAAGTTCAAGCTTTTAATCCTAACAATGACACAAACCGGATTCTTATACATATTATGATATATTTCGATGATTTTGAAATACTTAATCCGTTGGGTTCCCATAGTGGACAACTGAAAATTGGTCCACACAGAGAATGAGATTGTTGGAAATCCATCATAACCAATAAATAATGATATAACCACAAGTATTTTTATTGAAAACACCATTTTTCCATCTTCTTCATAGATATTTAGTTTAATGTACTATAATAACATGGTCATAACCAAAAGAAAGTAAAGACAGCAAAAACATTGGATATATCAATCGAAGACAATAAAAATATTTTGTGTTTAGCTCTTACAATTGTGACAACTACTTTTTATACAGAAAAGAATACTTTAGTATCAATAATTAGTGATGACAACAAATAATTTATTTCTAACAGTTAAATATACACAAAAAAAGCTTGGTTTTTTGTCATCACTTTCTGATAATTATCCCAACATCGGAAGGTATTGAACTATAATAATATTGTTGGTCGTAGTAATCATTTTCATAAATATACAAAATACTAAATGAATTTGGTTAACCCTACCAAAAATTTGAATTCACAGACAATAATTAGTTGTTACAATAAACGAATACAACAATTTCACTCGGCTGTCAAACACAAGCCCAAAAGAAAACAATCGTAATGAAAAACAAAAGGCTATAAATTATTAACAAAATAAGTGTGGACATTTGGAAACTAAACAAAAGAAGTAAGTTGGAATTGCATATATGAAACTGTTGTCTTCATTAATGTACAAGCTGTACACATCAAAGGCTATCCACCACTGATATAAGTTTTGATGACCTTAGTTGAAATTTGAACATTTTTCAACAACATATATTGAAAATTGTCAAATAAAATATGTGAAATTCTTGTAAGAAACTAGCGATATAAACAAAAAACTACCCTATAATTCAAAACTGCACTTTACTTTTGGTTTAATAAATAGTACTACAGGAATACTGTCTTAATTTTTTGGAGTAACTCGTCAAGATTATTTGTTTTTCGCTGAATTAATAACTTTATCTCAAGATCCAATCCCAGCAAAAAAATTGTGGGTGCTGATACACGAGGTAAGACGCATTACAACAAAATTTAAAGAAAGTACTAATATATTAATTCATAATTTTCAGATGAATCCGATTACTTTATTCATATAAAAAGTAGCGCCTACATAAATGAAGAATATGTGATGGCTTTCCAGAAAGATTATTTAAAGCAGTTTCAATTTTCTAAAGACATTTCAATTTTCAGACTCATCAAAATCTTATATAAATACTATTTACCCAATTTACGGTGGAATCAGTTGCTGCAGACGTTTATAACAAACAGTTTTCCAAAATCAACGACGGCAGTGTCCTAAACAATTAAAAGAAGTTCTGAAAGATTAAACGAAGGTAGCTTTTTTGCCGTCACTAATGTTATTTTGTTCGAATATATTTTTACTTTATATTCTGGAATAGCATTAGCTTCCTATTACTGTCATATATGTTTCCTTCGACGGTCGTACGAAACCCACAAAGAAAATAGACGAAAGTTTCGAAAATCGAAATTCAAGATAGTTGATGTGATAAGAAATACTTTGTTGATGTCCCCTTAAAAGCAATCGATATTTTGCATATTAAAATGAAAACTACTAATTTTTAAAAAATCTGCCCTTTAGCTAAAGAAATAACTTGTGTCATAAATAATCATGTTTGGTAATTTACTTTTGGAAAAGAATGTAGTGTTTTGTTTGGATGTATCTAAAAATAGTACCCCTGTTTTTGGATTAATTGAACATATTATTGTGAAATGTGAAAATTCAAGTGTGTTAAAATTATGCAAACATGGTACTTCGATAGACATTTTTCCTCTACAGAGTTAATTATGTTTAATTAAAGATCCTAAATATAAAATTCGCATCACATATTTGGTATTTGTTATATGGAAATATTAGTTATTATATTATACAGTATTTATAAATGTATAAATAAAACATTTAAAATAGTAAAACCATGTTTTTGTAATTTCGGTCAGGATAATCGAACACAAAAAAATTTATCCAATCAACAAATGGTCGCAACAACCGAAAATCGTAATATGGACTACAAAATTTGAAAACAACATATAACCAACAAGTGATAATAACAACAGATATATACAACAATTTAGTTGCAGATACCGTTTTGATAGTTCGATGTACCAAAACATTCTATATTTAATGTCTCTGCAACAAATAATTTCAGTTCACAGTACTGAAAATTCTATTGTTGCAATAAAAAGTCGGTTATACTGATGGAATCACACATGCAATATTGCAATAGTACGTAGAACTACAAAAATTCGGTTGGCAAAAAATTCGGTTGTGGTAATGAATCTGTTTTCTGTGTGTGGCGTTTATATAAAAATTTTAGCTCTTCCCGAATATCTAAATTTCAAATTAACATCGATATTATTGGCAATGTTATTTTTACCGAAGACCGAAAAAGATTTGGAAACGATATAATTTTTAACAAGTTAGCTGAGAAATTAAATATTCTTCAAAATACCGGAATTTTTTAAATGGAAAAATTATTAAGTTAATCACCTGTGTTATTGGAGGTGATAATTTGGGAATAAATTCAATTCTTGGCTTTTCCGAATATTTCAAATCGTTGCATTACTGTAGATTTTGTAATTTATGGTCCATTATACCAATTTAATGAAAAAAAGAGGTCCTCTAGTTCATACAAACTCCATAAGATTGGAGAGTAAACATCAAGTTTAAAAAAAAACTGCTCATAACTCGAACAACAGAATAAACATTTTAAAATCTTTAAATATCAAAAATCAATTGAAAACTGCAAAACAACTTTTAGACAATGACTTTACTTACAAAAATGTTTCAGGCATTAAAATGAAAAAATGCAATTTTAAAAAATATAAAATCAGTCCGTTAGCTAGGGAAATAACTTGGGTCATGTTTGGTAATTTTTGGTAAAAGAAATGTAGTGGTTTGTTTGAATGTATATGAAAATAGTGAACCTGTTTTTGGATTAATTGAGCATGTTATTCTCGAATGTGAAGACTATCTTTTATGTGTTGAAATTATACAAACATTGTATTTCGATAAACATTATTTCGCCTACAGAGTTAGCTCTAAAGAGAACTTTTTTAATGTTATTGAACTAAAAAGCCTAAATGTAAAATTCGTATCACATATCTGTATTTCATCTAATGGCGAGGAATTTGTTTTATGGGAATATTAGTTATTTTATTATACTGTATTTTAAAATGTAATCAATAAAAAAATTAAAATAATAAAACCATGTTTTTGTAATTATTTTTTGGTCAGGATAATCGAATACAAAAAATTGTATTCAATCAACAAATGGTCGCAACAACCAAAGTTCGTGATCCGGACTACCGAATTTAAAATCAACATATAACCAACAAATGATAATAACAACAGATATATATAAAAATGTAGTCGCAGATACCGTTTTGATAGTTCGATGTACCAAAACATTCTAGATTTATTGTCTGTGCAACAAATAATTTCAGTTCACAGTACTGAAAATGCTATTGTTTCAACAAAAAGTCGATTATACTGATGGAATCAAACATGCAATATTGTAATAGTACGTAGAACTCCAAAAATTCGGTTGGCAAAAAATTCGGTTGTGGTAATGAATCTGTTTTCTGTGTGTATATATAGGACATGGAGTCGCACTGTCCTCCGACTACAATACCATTTACACTATTCGGACACTTTTGGAACATGAACCTTAATATTGTGCTTCTTTGGTGTGTTAAAGTAGGTAGTGTGTTCAGAATATCTGGTCAAATATGCCTCACATGAAAAGCTGTAATTAAAAAAAATGTTAAATTCATCGATATTTTAAAAAATTTGAGATGGATTTCCACTCCCAAAAATAATTGTATGAGATAATAATATGAAATTATTGGCTAATATCGGCTAATATTAACAAATATTGAAATACTTGCCAAAAATAAAAGAGAAATTATTAAAAACCAATACAAATTGTTCCTTCCCTTTTCACAAAATTTCGAATGACAGAACGAGCCGGTAAATCAGCCGAAAGCGATAATAGTGTAAACTTGGGGCCAATTTGTATGTGAGTTATTCCAAAACATTGACCTATATAGCTGGCTTTCAAAATACGTGTTTCTAATATAAATGTAACATTGTGTGGATAATTTGATCAAGATCCGATGTAAAATGTGCATTTTAGAGCAGTAATATTGTAAATCGGATGTACATTTGTATGGGGGCTATATCTAAACATAGACCCATGTGGTCCACTTTCCCGTGAGCTGTTTCTAGTTCAAATATAACACGATCCTGAAAATTTGGTCATGATCCCATGCAAAATGTGTATTCTAGAGCAGTAATAGTGTAAATTATAGGGATATTTGTATGGAGGCTATATCTAAATCTAAACCGATTTTCACCATATTCAATACCAATCGTTCTTGGCCAAAAAAAAATTAACTTCTGCCAAAGTTCATGATAATCGGACCACATTTGCGTCCTGTAGAGTGCGAACAAGCTTAGACAGACATCGTTAAATCGACTCAGCTGGTGATTCTAAGCCGATCCGTATACTTAAATGTGGGTCTAGCTCAATTATTTCTTGGTGTTACAAACATTTGGCGCGAAATTAACTTATAATAATCTAGTCCACGAAGTGGTGTAGGAATTTGCACTCACTTTCTTATTAGAAATTGTGGTTTCTTAGCTTTATTATGACGCGAAAATTATGTTTGTGCCAAATATAGTTTGGTTGTAATGAATATTGTAAAAATTATCCGTTTTGAATAAATGTCAGATTTTGGAGGGTAACTTTTGTCTGCACGGAATTGCTGACTTTTGCACATTTAGTGCAAAAATCAGATTTTTTTAGTTCCAAAACGCAATTTCATTCTTTTTGTCCCACTAACTTCTGAAATGTATGTACCCAGATAAAAATTGAGAATACGTACGCAGATAAAAATTTCCTAAATTGGCACAAACATAGTTTTGACGTCATAATAAAGCTAAGAAACCGCAGTTTATAATAAACAAGTAAGGAAAGGCTAAAGTCGGACGAGGTCGACTATATGATACACTCCACTTTCTATCCGAACACAATTCAATTCGGTAAAAAAAAGTGAAAACGGGAAGGCTTTTTGTAAAGGGTGATTTTTTAAGAGCTTGATAACTTTTTTTAAAAAAAAACGCATACAATTTGCAAAATCTCATCGGTTCTTTATTTGAAACGTTAGATTGGTCCATGACATTTACTTTTTGAAGATAATTTCATTTAAATGTTGACCGCGGCTGCGTCTTAGGTGGTCCATTCGGAAAGTCCAATTTTGGGCAACTTTTTCGAGCATTTCGGCCGGAATAGCCCGAATTTCTTCGGAAATGTTGTCTTCCAAAGCTGGAATAGTTGCTGGCTTATTTCTGTAGACTTTAGACTTGACGTAGCCCCACAAAAAATAGTCTAAAGGCGTCAAATCGCATGATCTTGGTGGCCAACTTACCGGTCCATTTCTTGAGATGAATTGTTCTCCGAAGTTTTCCCTCAAAATGGCCATAGAATCGCGAGCTGTGTGGCATGTAGCGCCATCTTGTTGAAACCACATGTCAACCAAGTTTAGTTCTTCCATTTTGGGCAAAAAAAAGTTGGATATCATCTCACGGTAGCGCTCACCATTCACAGTTACGTTACGATTCGCATCATCTTTGAAGAAGTACGGTCCAATGATGCCACCAGCCCATAAACCGCACCAAACTGTGACTTTTTCTGGATGCATTGGTAGCTCTTGCAATGCTTCTGGCTGATATTCACTCCAAAATCGACAATTCTGCCTATTTACGTACCCATTGAGCCAAAAATGAGCTTCGTCGCTGAACACAATTTCTTTCTTTCTGAACTTTCTTAACAGAGCACGCATTTTGATAATAAAATTCAACGATTTGCAAGCGTTGCTCGTTAGTAAGTCTATTCATGATGAAATGTCAAAGCATACTGAGCATCTTTCTCTTTGACACCATGTCTGAAATCCCACGTGATCTGTCAAATACTAATGCATAAAAATCCTAACCTCAAAAAAATCACTCTTTACGTTTCCTGTTTTCATAGTCTAATATGACCTGACCCAATTTGTCAAATAGAGAGGAATATTTGTATCGGGGCTATATCCATACATGGAATGAAGTGACTAACTTTTACAATAAGTTTTTTCAGTTCAAGTAAACGTGTTATGCTCATTATGAAGAAAATCGGTGAAAATACGTGGTTTCTGGGGTGGAAAAAGTCAATCCGGGAGCGAAATTTGTATGGGATTTATATATAAATCTGAACCGATCTGACCCATTTTCGCCATGGGTGTTTCTAATGGAAACATAAGATGGTTTGCCAAATTTCATGAAGATCTGTTAAAATATGTGGTTTCTAGAGTAGAAAAAGTCAAATCGGGAGCGAATTTTGAATGGGAGCTATATGTAAATCTGAACCGATCTGGCCCATTTTCACCATGGGTGTTTCTAGTTGAAATATAAGATGTTTTGCCAATTTTGAAGAAAATCTGTTGTAATATGTGGTATCTAGAGTGAAAAGAGTCAAATCGGGAGTGAAATTCGTATGGGGGCTATATCTAAATCTGAACCGATCTAACACATTTTCACCACAGGTGTTTCTAGTAGAAATATAAGATGGTTTGCCAGTTTTGAAGAAGATCTGTAAAAATTTGTGGTTTCTATACCAGAAAAAGTCAAATCGAAAGCGAAATTTGAATGGGAGCTATATACAAATCTGAACCGATCTGACCAATTTTTAACACAGGTGTTCCTAGTTTAAATATAAGATGTTTTGCCAAATCTGAAGACAATCTGATACAATATGTGGTTTCTAGAGCGGAAATAGTCAAATTGTGAGCGAAATTTGTATGGGAGCTATATATAAATCTGAACCGATCTAACACATTTTCACCACAGGTGTTTCTAGTAGAAATATAAGATGTTTTGCCAGTTTTGAAGAAGATCTGTAAAAATTTGTGGTTTCTATACCAGAAAAAGTCAAATCGAAAGCGAAATTTGAATGGGAGCTATATACAAATCTGAACCGATCTGACCAATTTTTAACACAGGTGTTCCTAGTTTAAATATAAGATGTTTTGCCAAATCTGAAGACAATCTGATACAATATGTGGTATCTAGAGTGAAAAGAGTCAAATCGGGAGTGAAATTCGTATGGGGGCTATATCTAAATCTGAACCGATTTTCTTCAAATTATATAGCGTTCGTCGTTGTACCGAAAAACTTTGTTGTGCAAAGTTTCATTTGGTTCGGGATACAATTGCGACCTGAATCGTGATTACAAGAATAGATGGACGGACAGACGGACATTGCTAAATCGATTCAAAAAGTGATTCTAAGACGATCGGTATAATTAACAATGGGTCTATCTCTCTTCCTTTTGGGTGTTACAAACAAATGCATAAAGCCATAATACTCTCCTGGAGTGTATACAAATCTTTTAAAATGTGAGAGAAACAGTTCGACAAAGTCAAACAAGTAAGGAAAAGCTAAAGTCGGGCGGGGCCGACTATATAATACCCTACACCACTCCCTGCATATGTACCTCGCTTTGATTACTAAACCCATTTATTTCATGGGAGCAATTTTATGTAGTTCATATAAATTATACTATAAATTAATCTTTAGTCATATTTAACGAATATGGTTAATAATATGGTAATTGATCCAATTATCCGACAGACAAATACAAATTATACAGTAGTAATAGGATGAATCGGACCGACATTTCAAAAGGGGGCCTATAACTACATTTTGGGCCTGGTCCAAAACATGGGCCTATATATTTCTCATTCACGGTAGGTATTCCTGGTTGAAAAATACCATGATCTGCAAAGTTTGATGAAGATCCGATGTAAGATGTAGTTTCTAGAGCTGTAACAGATCAGAATGGGACCCCATTTGTGTTATACCAAAGTATGGACATATGGGCATCTCCCAAACAAGTAAGGAAATGCTAAAGACGGACGGACTTTCTATCTCATTACAATTCAATTTGGTAAAAAAGTGAAATCGGGAAGGATTTTTGCATCCTGTAAATGTATGTGTTTGACAAAAAATGTTAAATCGGAAAGGACATTTGTATAGGGGTATATTGAAACCTGGAACGATGTCACCCGCTTTCACCATGTATGTTTATTGGTGAAATATAATATGTAAAGTTTGGCCAAAATCGGTTAAACATTCGGGAGCAACATTTGTATGAGGGCGATATCTAAATCTGAACCGATCTTACCCACTTTCACCATAGGTTGGATTATAAGATATTGTGCCAATTTTAAAGAAAAACGGGTACAATATGTGGATTTTAGAGCGGAAAACGTCAAATCGGGAGCGACATTTGTATGTGGGTTATATCTAAATCTGTACCGATCATACCCACTTTCAGCATAGGTGTTTCTACTTAGATTATAAGATGTTGTGCCAAATTTAAAGAAACTCGGGTGCAAGATGTGGTTTCTAGAGCGGAGGGAGTGACATTTGTTTGGGTCTATATATAAATCTGAACCGATCTTACCCAGTTTCAGAATAGGTGTTTCTAGTTCGATTATAAAATGTTGTGCCAAATTTAAAGAAAATCGGGTACAATATGTGGTTTCTAAAGCGGAAAAAGTGAAATCGGGAGCGACATTTGTATTGGGGCTATATCTAAATCTTAACCGATCTTACCCAATTTTTGCATACGTGTTTCTAGTTCGATTATAAGATGTTCTGCAAAATTTAAAGAAAATCGTGTACAATATGTTGTTTCTAGAGCGGAAAATGTCAAATCGGGAGCGACATTTGTTTGGGGATATATCTAAATCTGAACCGATCTTACCCAATTTTTGCATACGTATTTCTAGTTGGATTATAAGATGTTCTGCCAAATTTAAAGCAAATCGGGTACAATATGTCGTTTCTAAAGCGGAAAAACTGAAATAGGGAGCGACATTTGTATGGGGGCTATATCCAAATCTGAACCGATCTTACCCAATTTCAGCATAGGTGTTTCTAGTTGGATTATAAGATGTTGTACCAAATGTAAAGAAAATCGGGAACAATATGTGGTTTCTAAAGTGGAAAATGTTAAATCGGGAGCGACATTTGTATGGGAGCTATATCTAAAATCCTCCAAATTCAATACCGATGGTCCTTGGCCAGAAAAAATAACTTCTGCCAAGTTTCATGACACCGAAACGGTGGAACTCTTCCTTTGTCATTTTCCTTGATTTTCGAGGCTGGAGCACCTTAGAGGCACAGGATGATCAACATTAAGGAAGTTCATGATCGATACAGAATTTCTAAGATAGGGAAAATTGTACCTTATACTTGCTCCCGTTCGGTTTTTAATTTAGAGCGCCTTACGACTAACATACGCCTTACTTTAGAGCGACCAAACGCGGAAAGGGAGGTATCCCTAAATGGCTTTGACGCCCTTTCCGATTCAATTACAAAAATTTTAGAGGATTATCCTGACAGTGAAATTGTGGTTGCTGGCGATTTCAATGTCCATAATTCCTCTTGGCTTGTCCATTCGAGTCACTCAACACCGGAGGGTCAATACGCCGAGCTTTTTGCCGCTCATAATGATTTGACGCAACTAGTGAATGAACCGACTCACATTCCGTGTGTCCAAGGGCAACACTCTAATATTATTGATCTTTTCTTAACATCACACCCTGAAAAGTATGAAGTTAACGTTCTAGCAACTCTTGGTAATTCGGATCACTGCATTGTTTCAGCATCCTTTTCGTATTCCGCTCTTCGTGTCGCTTCGACCCCAGCCCCAAAGCGGACAATATATATATATACGAAAAGGCTCGTTGGGCCGAGCTCAACAACTTTTTCCAGCATTTCAATTGGAAACTTTGTTTTCTAAATGGCGATATAGATGCTGCGGCTGAAATTATTGAAAATATTATCTTGATTGGAATGAAGTCATTTATTCCAATTAAAGTTATTTCGGATAAACCATCTAATAAAAGTTGGTTTAACCAGACATGCAAGGCTGCTGTCAGATCCAAAGAGGAAGCATTCAGGAAATGGCGTTTAAATAAAAATGCCACAGCTGATCTGCTACGCAAGCAGACAAGAACCATGTGTGCCAGGGTACTTAGACGTGAAAAGTTTCTGTACGAACAACGTCTTCGTGCTAAAGTTCTTGCTTCTCCCAGGGGAAGTAAGAGCTTTTGGTCATTTGTGAGAAGAGTAAAGGATAACTCCTCATCTATCCCAACTCTTGTTAAAGATGACCAGATATTCACTAACCCGGTTGACAAAGCTAACCTATTGGCTGAAATGTTTGCAAGGAATTCATCCTTGCCGGAAAGCAATCAACCACTCCCCGTGATCGAAAATGTATCTAGTTCCATGCCTCAGACATTTTTTCGAACACGTGGAGTTAAAAGGGTTCTCGCAAATCTCGACGTAAATAAATCTCCAGGCCCGGATGGCATTTCAGCACTTGTCCTATGTAAGTGCTCTTCGACGCTTGCCCGTCCCCTTCGTAATCTTTTCAACCTTGCATACCGTGCAGGGGTTTTCCCAGCGCGTTGGAAGATTGCGAACATCCAGCCCATCCCTAAAAAAGGTGAGGCTAACTATCGAGGTCCTGCTAACTATCGACCGATCGCGATTTGCTCAGCGCTTTCGAAGGTTATGGAGAGTATGGTTAACCACCATCTTGTGAGGTATTTAGAAACTAATGACTTACTTAACGATCGACAGTATGGCTTCCGTAGGAATCGATCTACGGGAGACCTGATGACACTGCTATCCGAAAAGTGGAATCGATCTATTCACAAGCTTGGTGAGAGTAAGGTCGTTGCTCTAGATATCTCCAAGGCCTTTGATAGAGTTTGGCACGGCGCACTCATATCAAAGCTTATCGCTTTTGGTGTTGGTAGTGACTTCTCTCGGTTTATATCGAGCTTTCTCAGAGATCGCACTATACGTGTTGTTGTAGATGGGTTCTCATCCGACGAGCATAGGTTAACTGCAGGAGTACCACAGGGCTCTGTCCTTTCCCCCTCCCTTTTTCTTATTTTCATCGACGACCTCTTGGATCGGACTGTGAATCCAATATACTCATTCGCGGATGACAGCAACCTCTGTCATTCATACTCATTCGAACATAGACCAAGTCGTCAAGAAATTGAGGACAAAAGGCGATTGATGGATGAGTCACTTAGCCAGGATTTGATGGCCATTTCTGAATGGGGTCGAGAGAATAGAGTAGATTTTAATGCACGTAAGACCCAGTGCTCCTTGTTGTCTCACAAGCGATTCACTGATCCAACGGTGTCGTCGATTTTAATGAACGGTGTGGATATTGAGCAATCAGATGCTCTCGTTGTTCTTGGCATAAAAATACAATGTGATGTTCGTTGGACAAAACATGATTTGATGTGTAGAAAGATGCCTTCAAATGTTTAGGCTTTTTAAAAAGATGTAAGAAATATTTCACACCTTCTGATCTTCTCAATATCTACACTACCTACATCAGACCAAAGATGGAATACAACTCCCATATATGGTCAGGTGCTCCAGCTTCATCACTGGAGCTACTTGACCGTGTCCAGAGGAGGGCGATGGTGTTGATAGGTGATGGTAGGATATCCAATTCTATTGTCTCCCTTGAACACCGTCGTAATGTCGGTTGTGTGTCATTGTTCTATCGATACTTTCATGGTGTTTGTTCTTCGGAAATTCGTGATCTTATACCGCCCGTGAGAACGTTCGGCAGAGATACGCGACTCTCCAGGAACGCTCACCCATTTGTTGTCGATTGGAAAACCGGCCGCACTACACATTACAGAATAAATTCGTTCTTCGCCCGTACTATCCGTATGTGGAATCGACTTCCGGCAAATATCTTTCCCTCCAATTACGACATTCAGAGATTCAAAACAGATGTCAACAGACACTACTCCCTCTTTCCTCCTTCCAATACCTTATCTTCCTTCTACCAACGCAATGCACTGCATTTATAGGGGACATCCCCTGAGTTTGGTTCAGTGAAAAAAAAACTTAAGGGACTAAGGTGTATGAGTCACCCTCAACTACTCCGATTGACGTGACTCCTCTTTTTCGACCTAACCTAACAGAGTGTCGCTAATAGACTAATTCGGCCATCATAATGATTGAACTACAAATGCAATTCTGCCTGTCTGTCCACCTTGATCCGATCCCACGTCTATACAATTGAAGTAGAATTAAGTCTTATTAATAACTGGGAAATTTTAATCGAATATTTAAAATATAGATTTTCAAGCGTTGTTCTTAAACCCCTCCTGCTTGAACAATATTTGAAAATGTTGTTGATGTTGGCATTAGGTTGATCTCTGACATTGAGATGCTCTACCAACGTAGTCTTATCAGAGTTGTATTTTTGCAGTACGTCACTCCGTGTAGTTCTCCCGTATATAGTCTATCCGTCTTTATCCGATATTACATATATTCACTTGAAGTATAATTAAGTCGTATGAATTGCGAGAAAATTTAGATCTTTCGAATATTTAAAATATAGACCTCTCCTGCTTAAGAAATATTTAAAATTGTTGCGGATGTTAACACCTGCAGCTCTTTTCCATTAGGTTGATCTCTGACCATTGAGAGAGAGACTTTTTTTAGATCATCAATACTCTGCAGAAGAAGAGTAGCCAATTTACTCCCATAAAAGAATTTGTGAAATGTACACGAGCTACTGATAAATGTTTCGGTATCCTCAGTATTATGACACCGGTGTAGCGTGGATCAAATTCGAACTGACCGAACTTGCTTCCGAGTAGAATGTTTGTGTCTGAATGAATGTGACTCAAGTGCACATTTCTAATCAGTGGACTGACGAACGAACTTTTAACAACCACCAACTGTATATGCCATACGGGCAGCAGAGAGGCAGTTGTGTTGTAGCGGTCGACGGAACGATCACGAATCAATCATAAGTGAACCAAACAATAATAAATACACGAACGATAGATCAAGAGCCGGGGGAAAAAATTAAACATCACGTCAAGATGCTCAGGCAGAGTAGCGTGACTTTTGGGAAATTCCTGCCCTATGCAATGCTTATCATCACGGTAAGTGCCGAACTTTGTCCGATCCAATCGATTTCTCCGACCTGCAAGTTGGTGCATGAAATTGAACTGTCCATGGATCAAACGGTGAATCCTTGTGAGGATATCTACGCGTATGCTTGCAATAATGTTGGTTTGCTGCGCAACAGAAACCATCATCATTTGACCAAACACCAGGTGAATTTAAATCTGATTCTCGTCATGGATTCCCTATATCCACAACCGAGTCCAGAGGCCAACGCCAACCAAAGTATTTTCGACAAGGCCTACATTTACTACAAATCGTGCGTTAATGAGAAGGACACTAACGACATACGCTATTTCGAGCTGATTAAGCCCGGCCAGGACTTGAAGTGGCCCATAGTGGAGGAGCTGCAGGCCTACCACCGTAGAGGTGGCGGATATTTCGACAGCAGTGCATGGCCAGCGGGCCAGTTTGATGTCTACGCTCTACTTGGCCAATTGCACAGTTATGGCCTGAATAATGTTTTAGTGCAGCAAGGCATGCCCGATGCCGATTCCGACTTGGTAATTGGACAACCCGCCTCCCAGCTTTTTTACTATTTTACTCTGCCTGACCTTATGGCTACACTCATGGGCTGGGGTCTGCCTGCAGGGATGGCCTCAAAGTATGCCACGGACATTATGGCAACTCAAGAATACTGGCGCGGGTTGCACCAAACCAATATGTTGTCATCTGAGTATAGTGTGATCGCCTACCAGAGCCTGAAACAACAATTTCCCTACCTCGCAGTCTTTCTGGAGAACGTATATCAGCACAAATTTCGGGATTCATTCATGGTAAAACTGTACGGCAGTCGTTATTTCGAATTTCTATTGCACAAACGGTGGACTGCCGCGGAAGCGTGGAGTATGTGCAACTATTTAATGTTAAGATTTCTGGTGCATTTGCGACAACTGAAAGCCCATGACTTTACGAAGTTGAATTGCATCGATAGTCTACGACGTAATCTGGACTTTCCCGTAAACTTGTTGTACTATCAGTATGTCTACAAGCCGGAGGAGCTGCACTACAATGCCGAAATCTATAAGTTCTTCAATAGAACCCTGCACTACACGATGGAAACTTTGCTGGAAAATCACTGGGAATTCAGCAGCCGTGATCTCGATGAAGTGCGGGCCAACATGCCCACCATATCCCTAAATGTTGGCAACTTTCCGCGCAATTTGCGCGCGTCGGAAATTGAAAAATTCTATCGGAATATACCCGCTCTGGATGTGCACAAGTACTATGAAAATCACCTACATTTGCTCAGACATGCTGTGAGCACAGACTTGCTGCCGCACACTAACCAAAGTTTCTCCACTATCGCCGGTTACAGTGGCAGTTCTACGTGGCCCTTTTATAATAAGCCACTACGTCTGCTGGTGCTGCCATTCGGTGCGTTGCAACCACCGCTCTACCACCACACATATGACCCGATCTTTAAGTGGTCCTCTCTGGGGTACGAATTGGTTTATGGTTTGCTCATCAATGCTGTGCCCTCTCTATTAAAGCTCAAGCAAGGATATGAGCAGAGTGAGTGTATGTCTCGGATGCGCTCTGAAGCTCGTGCCATGAGCGCCCGTGTGGCCTACAAGGCGTACGTCAAAGAACAAGGTGTCCGCTTGCAACCACATTTTTCCAATATTTCCTGGAAGCAGCTATTCTTTCTTAACATTTACCAACGTTGGTGCATCCCCAAGGGTGCTATGGACGATATATCGACAATGTTGCAAAGTGACATGGATTTTGACGCTTTTGATGAGGCATTCCAGTGTCCAGCCAAAGTTGAAGTGATTCCTAAATCTGGATCTTTTTATTATTGTTATCGGTTTTATTCATACTAAATGTAGTATTGCCTTTTTAGTTTCTTTTTGGGCAAATATTTTTCTAAATAAAGAGAGAATATTGTTGAGTCGGAATTTTGTGTTTTTTATACACTCCACGAGTGGGCATTTGTTTGTAACACCCAAAAGGAAACGAGATAGACCCATTCTTAATTATACCGATCGACTTAGAATCACTTTTTGAGTCGATTTGGCAATGTCCGTCCGTCCGTCTGTCCATCTATTCTTGTAATCACGATACAGGTCGCAGTTGTAGACATACCTAAATGAAACTTTGTACAATGAAGTTTTTTCGGGTCAAGGACGAACGCTATTTAATTTGAAGCAAATCGGTTCAGATTTATATATAGCTCCCATACAAATTTCGCTCCCGATTTGACTCGTTTCACTCTAGATACCACATATTGCAACAGATTTTCTTTAAAATTGGCAAAACATCTTATATTTGAAGTAGAAACACCTGTGGTAAAAATGTGTTAGATCGGTTCAGATTTATATATAGCTCCCATACAAATTTCGCTCCCGATTTGACTCTAGAAACCACATATTGTAACAGATTGTCTTTAGATTTGGCAAAACATCTAATATTTCCACTAGAAACACCCATGTTGAATATAGGTCAGATCGGTTCAGATTTATATATAGCCCCCATACAAATGTCGCTCCCGATTTGACTTTTGCCGCTTTAAAAGCCACATATTGTGCTCGATTTTCTTTAAATTTGGTACAACATCTTATAATCTAACTAGAAATACCTGTGGCTAAAGAGGGCTAGATCGGTTCAGATTTAGATATAGGCCCCATACAAATGTCGCTCCCGATTTGACTTTTGCGCTATAGAAACCACATATTTTACCCGATTTTCTTTAAATTTGGCACAACATCTTATAGTCCAACTAAACAAAACTATGGTGAATGTGGGTAAGATCGGTTCAGACTTAAATATAGCCCAAATACAAATGTTGCTCCAAGTGTCCTTTCCGATTTAAAATTTTTTGTCAAACACATACATTTGCAGGATTTTACTTTTTCACAGAATTGAATTGTATTCGGATAGAAAGTGGAGTGTATCATAGAGTCGGCCCCGCCCGACTTTAGCCTTTCCTTACTTGTTTTTCACTACATTCGTTGAAGGAAGATAAGGAATTGGATGGAGGAAGGAGGGAGTAAAATTTGTTCACACCTGTTTTGAATCTCTGGATGTCATGATTGGCGTGAAAGTATAGATAGACTTTTGTTCTAGTAGACATTTTTTAGTTCTGTAAAAAAACAAATTAGACAAGGACCCAAGGATTATTTTGAGATATTAACATTAAAAATCGAGAAATCGGATATATTTTAGAAATCGGTCCAAAGTTTATTACTTTTCGTATTTTTCGATTTTAAAGAAAGTTATTTTTTTTTTTATTTTTTTTGCTTTTATGTTTTTTAGCATATATTTACGATTTGTTCATAATGCGAAGAAAGAAATTTAATTTTTTTGTATTACAAATTTTCACGTTTTTCAGATTTTGAAACTTGAAAAAAAAATAATTTCTTTTTTTTTAACTTTGTCGAACTGTTTCTCACACATTTTAAAGAGATTTTGTACCAAATTAGACGAGGACCCAAGGATTATTTTGAGATATTAACATTAAAAATCGAAAAATCGGATATATTTTAGAAATCGGTCCAAAGGTGATTACTTTTCGTATTTTTCGATTTTAAAGAAATTAAATTTTTTATTTTTATGTTTTTTAGCTTATATGTACGTATTTGTTCATAATGTGAAGAAAAAATTCATTTTTTTTTTGTATTACAGCTTTTTAAGATTTTGAAAATTGAAAAAAAACGTAATTTCTTTTTTTGACTTTGTCGAACTGTTTCTCACACATTTTAAAGAGATTTTGTACTAATTTTTTTATTAGAAATTCTTGTTTCTTAACTTTATTATGACACCAGAACTATGTTTGTGCCAAATATAATTTGTTTGTAATAAATAATTAAAAAAATATGCTTTTTGAAAAAATGTCTAACCTTGAACCAACACAACATTTTTCCTTCAAAGACATTTAACGAAATATATACATATGTGGAAAGGTTGAAGGGTTCTCCGCTTTTGAAGGGTAACTTTTGCCTGCACGAAGCTGCACCCTTGAAAGATAGGATGCATTTAGTGCAAAAAGTCAGATTCTTTAGTTCCAAAACGCAATTTATTCATTTTCGTCTCATTAAATTCTGAAAAGTAGGTACGCAGATAATGAACTCCGATTGTTATAAAATTTAGCATGAGCATAAATGAAATTTACTCATTTTTTTTATCTGCGTACATACATTACAAAAGTTAGTGGGAGAAAAATGAGGAATTTTAATTTCGGATCTAAAAAATCGGACTTTTTGCACTAAATGTATCCTATCTTCCAAGGGGGAAATTTCGTAAGGGCAAAAGTTACCCCGATAAAACGGGGAACCCTTCAACCTTTCCAAATATGTATATATTTCGTTAAAGGCTTTTGAAGGAAAAACATTATGTTGGTCCAAAATCAGACATTTGTTCAATAAGGATAATTTTTAAAATATTTATTACAAACAAAATATATTTGGCACAAACGACATAATAAAGCTAAGAAACAACAATTTCTAATAAAAAATTGAGTGCAAAATCTCTTAAAATGTGTGAGAAACCGTTAAATAAAAATCAAATTCTTTTTTCTTCGCATTATGAACAAATATGTAAAAATATGTTAAAAACATAAAAAAAAAATTTATTTTTTTTTTAAATCTAAAAATACGAAAAGTAATCAACTTTGGACCGATTTCTAAAATATATCCGATTTTTAATGTAAATTATGACTACAAACTGTCTACTAGAACAAAAGTGCGGCGCTTATCAACACCACCGCCCTTCTCTGAACACGGTCAAGCAGCTCCAAGGAATATCCAAGGAGCACCCGACTTACATGGGAGTTGTATTCCGTCTTTGCTTTTCATTCGAAATATCTTTTAAATTATTCAAAGACTTCTATTCTGCTGCTGTTCTGTTGAATTTGTTTATGTTGAGTCCAAAAACTCTGGGAAGTAGCTTTATTTTCTGGTAGCTATTGTCGAGTAGTACACGAATCAGTTTTTACCAAACAATTTTGCAAAAATATAAGTTTTCGTCACTCAAGTTCACATCTCTCATTATTTTACGAATTGAAATCCAACAAAAATACTTAAAATTCGCCGAAATGATAAGAACTATGAAAATATTAGAAGATTTCCCATTTCTAAAAAAAACGAATTCCCAAAGTGGGGAATTGTGTTCCAAAACTGGACATTTTTTATTAAAAAGTCGCAATGTTTATTTTTTTAATTTTTATCGTTTTTAATGAATTTTAAGTATTTTTATTGGACTTCAATTACTTACAGACTTTTAAAAGCTTCGTTTTACTCCTTACTAAATGAGTTATTTAAAAAATGTACAAATTGTACGGTTACCGAACAAAATAATATGCGAAAACTTTAAAAATTAAATTTAAAAATAATTTAAACAAATGTGTTTGCTGGACAGAAGTAAGTTTTCTTAAATAAGCTACATATAAAGAGTGATTTTTTTGAGGTTAGGATTTTCATGCATTAGTATTTGACAGATCACGTGGGATTTCAGACATGGTGTCAAAGAGAAAGATGCTCAGTATGCTTTGACATTTCATCATGAATCGTCTCACAAACGAACAACGCTTGCAAATTATTGAATTTTATTATCAAAATGCGTGCTCTGTTAAGAAAGTTCATTGCGCGCTTCCATTTTATGGTCAGTTTAATCGACCCACTGAAGCGGCTATTCGGGCTATTGTGACTAAATTTCGCACCAAATTTACATTGTTGGACATTAAACCACCAACACGCTTACGTAGAGTGCGAACTGAAGAAAATATCGCAGCTGTATCGGCCAGTGTTAATGATGACCACCAATTTTCGATTCGTCGCCGTTCGCACCAATTGGGTCTCTGTTACTCAAAAACGTGGAAATGCCAAAATTGGACTAAGCGGATGGACCACCTAAGACGCAGCCGCGGTCAACATTTAAATGAAATTATCTTCAAAAAGTAAATGTCATGGACCAATCTAACGTTTCAAATAAAGAACCGATGAGATTTTGCAAATTTTATGCGTTTTTTTTAAAAAAAAGTTATCAAGCTCTTAAAAAATCACCCTTTATTTATCTATCGAAATAACCAGGTTTCTCATTTCTAAATCCGATTAGAAAGTCAAAATCGGTCCATAACCGGTTTTGAAATTTTAGAAACATGAAAGATTTTTAAATATTTTTTTTTCGATAAAATCGAAGATTACGAACAATTAAAAAAATAAAGTGTAAATTTATTTTTGGTTTTCCAAAATTTCAAAAAATTAAAAAAAATGTTAATTATTTAAATAAAATTTAATTAAATTTAAATAAAAAAATTTCGAGAAAATCGAAGAGTATAAATAATTAAAAAATCAAAATTTGTATACAAAAACATTGTGAATATTTTTTCTGAAAAGTTCTTCCAAAAACAAAAAATATTAAAAAAAAATAATATCCAATTCCGGCCATTATTAACGAAGTTATGAGCAAAAGACTGTAAAAAGAGTTACTATTTAACGATTTAAAAAAAACTATATCTTTTTAACGAGTAATCAGAAAAAACTCAAAGTATACCAGGGGGTGTTTTTTAATGGGTACGAAAAAAATATTAAAAAAAAAATTGAGAAAATCAAAAAAAAAATTTTTTTTGAACTGTCCGATTGGTCATGGAATGTCCCATACTAGCTGAACCCCGCCCGCTTCGCCAGGAAAAAACAAATGATAAAATTAAAAGCTGGTTTCGTATTGATCTTATCATATTGTTATTACCGTGGTCAGTAATATATACGTTTCAATTTTAAGCATTCTAGCTAAAAAAACGCTTTTGCTACGCCCACTCCGCCCACAAAATTAAAATCCAAATTTCGGCATCATATTTATCATTCTCGTGGCCAGTAATATATACGTTCCAATTTTCAGCCTTCTAACTCAAAAAACACTATTGCTCTAGAAACCACCTATTTTAACAGATTTTCTTCAAAATTTGCAAAACATCTTATAATTCAATTAGAAACACCTGTGGTAAAAATGTGTTAGATCAGTTCAGATTTATATATAGCTCCTATACAAATTTCGCTCCCAATTTTACTTTTTCCGCTCTAGAAACCACATATTGTATCAGATTGTCTTCAGATTTGGCAAAACGTCTTATATTTAAACTAGGAACACCTGTGGTAAAAATGTGTTAGATCGGTTCAGATTTATATATAGCTCCCATACAAATTTCGCTCCCGGATAGACTTTTTTCGCCCCAGAAACCGCGTATTTTCACCGAATTTGTTCAAATTGAGCATAACATGTCATACTTGAACTGGAAGGACTTATTGTGAAAGTTAGTCACTTCATTACAAGTTTGGATATAGCCCTAATACAAATATTCTTCTCGATTTGACAAATTGGACCAGGTTATATTAGCCTATGATTAGGAAACATACAAAAATTCTTCCCGTTTTCACTTTTTTACCGAATTGAATTGTATTCGGATTGAAAGTGGAGTGTATCATATAGTCGGCCCCGCCCGACTTTAGCCTTTCGTTACTTGTTTTTCAATATGTCTGCTTGAACTTAATTGATATTGGGTATGTGCATTCCCCCTATAACAAAAACGAGCACCATAAATTGATTTTTATTCGTAGGGGGAATGAGGCAAAAGGCGGTAAAAATGATACGTATCAAACAACAACAGCCAGAAACACGAAATTCGGCGTGTACATTCCACTAATTGAGTAGATACATAATATGAAATTATTTTTTGCAAATTCGTACTTTAAGGGGGGAAATGGGAAAGTGGGATAAAAATGGTACCAACCAAACGGCTGCACCTAAAATAATGAAATTCTGTATACATACCTCTGATCACGTGGAAACGTAAATTAAACGGATTTTTCGAAATTCGTACTTTTCGGGGTTAAAAAGGGGGGGAAATGGGATAAAAATAGTACCAACAAAGAGAACGCAGCTAGAGTCATGAAATTAGGAGTATACATTCTTCTGATTGCGTAGACACGTAAAATAAACGTATTATTCGAAATTCGTACCTTTTGGTGTTAAAATGGAAAAGGGGATCAAAATAGTACCAACCAATTGTTCCTCTGACTGCGTAGACACGAAAAATAAAAGTTTTTTTTCCAAATTCGTACTTTCAGGGGATACAATGGGTACAGAGGGATAAAAATAGTACCAACGTAACAGCTAGAATGATGAAATTCGGTGTGTACATCCATCTAATTGCGTAGACACGTAAAATAAAAAGATTTTAGAATGTCGTACTTTTAAGGGGGTAAAATAGAGAAAAGGGGATAAAAATGGTACCGACCAAATGACCGCAGCTAGAACATGGAATTCGGTGTATACATTCTTCTGACAGCATAGACACGCAAAATAAAACTATTTTTCCAAACTTTTACGGCAAAAATTGGTTGAATCATGAAGTTAGGTCATTTTGCACTATGTACGTGAGATAATGGATTTTCAAAATTTGTACTTTTGGAATTAAAAAAGAATAGAAATACAACCAACTGTAGCACCCACTACTTACCACTATTTAAGGTACTTTAGCTTTTTGAAAAAATAAAAATAAAAAATATAAGAATATAAATTTTTTGAATTGACTTGAAGTATTAGTTCGATATGTAAACTTATTGGAAGCATTGGTTTGAAATAATAAAAATATTATATTTATTTATAAAATTATTTTTTCAATATTTGTATTTGGTTTGGATTGGTTATATTAAAAACAAGTAAGGAAAGGCTAAAGTCGGGCGGGGCCGATTATATGATACACTACACTTTATATCCGAATGCAATTAAACTCGGTAAAAAAGTGAAAACTGGAAGAATTTTTGTATATTTCCTAATCATAGGCTAATATAACCTGGTCAAATTTGTATTAGGGCTATATCCGAACTTGTAATGAAGTGACTAACTTTCACAATAAGTTCTTCCAGTTCAAATATAACGTGTTAAGCTCATTTTGTGAAAATTCGTGCTTTCTGGTGCGGAAAAAGTCTATCTGAAATTTGTATGGGAAATTTTTGGGGCGAAATTTGTATTGGAGCTATATGTAAATCTGATCCGATGACCCATTTTCACCATGGGTGTTCCAGTTGAAATATGATATATTTTGAAAGATTTGAAGACGATCTGTTAAAATATGTGGTTTATAGAGTGAGTGAAATAGGGAGTGAAATTTGTGTGGGAGCTATATATAAATCTGAACCGATCTGACCTATTTTCACCATAGGTGTTCCTAGTTTAAATATAAGATGTTTTGCCAAATCTGAAGACAATCTGATACAATATGTGGTTATTAGAGCGGAAAAAGACAAATCGGAAGCGAAATTTGTATGGGAGCTATATATAAATCTGAACCGATTTAACTCATTTTCGCCACAGGTGTTTCTAGTTGAAATATAAGATGTTTTGCCAATTTTGAAGCAAATGTGCTAAAATATGTGGTATCTAGAGTGAAAAGAGTCAAATCGGGAGTGAAATTCTTATGGGGGCTATATCTAAATCTGAACCGATTTTCTTAAAATTAAATAGCGTTCGCCGTTGTACCGAAAAACTTCGCTGTGCAAAGTTTCGTTTGGTTCTGGCTACATTTGCGACCTGTATCGTGATTACAAGAATAGATCGACAGATGGACGGACGGACATTGCTAAATCGACTCAAAAAGTGATTCTAAGTCGATCGGTATAATTAACAATCTATCTCGATTCCTTTTCGAAATGCACAAAGACATGGAGTGTATAAAAATATATTTTCCTGTAATATTACTGCACTTCTACGAAAATCGACAGTCTCTGTGGAATGTCCTCCATATTGTAGGGCATATATATGTTTCCGCACGGCCGTACTTAACGCCTGTTAACTTGTTTTTAATAATAAAATTCTCAAATCCCATCTCAGTTCGTGCTCACCATCCTTCTATTCCACAGGACGCACAAAATCGCATGCCAACTTTTGTTTTGTTTGCATTCCGCTTAAGGACATAATGCATTTCAAGTGTACCAACCAATATCAAGTAATAATTAATTACATTGACATACAAACTTATTTGTTAAACCTGCCTACAATTAAATACAGACAGTTAAAGGGACAGTATTCATTGAACAGGCCAACTGTTAACAACCATGTACGTTCAGCAGCAGCCAATTTTCCAACCGGCCGGTGGTCGGCTTCCAAATACCAGGATACCGGCCAAGGAGGCATGGAATCGTTCCTCAACATTATCCCGAGTCTTGGGAAAATGTGCTGGCTGCATCGTGGGTTGCTTCAAGTACTTGGTACTATACCTGGCTACTTGCTGCAACCATTGTTACATTTATTTGGTCAAGAACGGCTTGACTTGGGCCGAAAGGATATTTTGGTTCATACTAATTGCCATCTCCCACTACTTTTGCATTAACATTGCTCTGCAGTCGATTGGCCGATTTATGAATAAGAATAGTTATATGGGAATAGAACGGGACTATTTCAGCTGGAATACCACATTGCCGAGTTTGACCATATGCCCGATGGAAAGATTGGACCGCCAGCTGTTCGAGGGGTATTGTGAGTGAGTGGGAAGGATGAAAGTGAAGGATAACACTGGGTGAGACTGAAAGTGATGTCCTTTTCTTTCCATTCCAGATCGAAGGGCATAAATGGCGAACGTCAAAAGGAATTCTGGGATTTCCTAGAACATTTGGCCAATTCAACATATTTCAATTTTCAAGATATACCAGCTCATAACTCGCTCGAGCGTACCCTGGACGAGTTGCGCTTAACACCGGACAAGTACATGGAAGTGATTTACAATCTGACAGCCGATCACACTTCAAACGCTATAGTTAAGAATCGTATACGCTGCATTTACGACGACGAGTACATCGGCTCTAGGCAGGTGCTAACCGAATATGGTTTATGCTATATGACCAACAATCTGGTGGACCAGAGATATACATCGAAATATTTACTGTTCGGCGCCATGCCCGAACCAAATATGTACGAGGAAATGAATCGGGTGCGCAAGATACAACAAGGATCGTATCCGGACAAGTATATTGATTTTAATTTCATTGGCTTTCAAGCACCCATTGATGTGAGTGAGTGAGTGAGCGAGCAGAAATCAAAAAAGAAAAATCCAATTCCCTAGATTTCGATTTATTTTCTGCAATGTTTCTTAGGTTTATGCCCACAGTGCCTTTGAGGTGATGAAGGTGGACAACAATTTTGGCTATACCAACGAAAATCTCTACTATGAGCCGACGGTAACTGAAATTACCACCAACACTAATTTTGAAACGTAAATATCTCAGAGAGAGAGAGAGCAGACTTATTTCATTTGTATGTATTTCAGGGATGCCAATATCCGGCAGCGTAATTGCCGCTTTAGCCATGAGTCCAATTTGACTCATTTTCCGGTCTATACCAAAAATATTTGCATGCAGGAATGTCGCCTCAACCTGGTGTATGAGATATGCAAATGTATACCACATTTTTATCCCAATCGTTGTAAGTATTTTTTTGAAATGATATTTTTTTTTTAAATGTTAATGATAGTGATATGGGTCACGAAAATAAATTGCAGCGCTAGAAATGAATATTGGAGGGTTTACTACTATGTCACTATGAAAAAAAAAACACAAAAATACTATAAAGGTCCAATAATTGAAGCAATAAGTTACTCTGAGAAAATAATTTATATTTAAAGTTATTTAAAGAGTCTATTATTTCAGAAAAAAGTTACACCGTACAGGATTTTTCCGGTTATTTTCAAGAGCGTTTAGCTCGCAGACGGCTTGATCTAGGAACGAAATATTTTCTACATCATCATTAAACCATCCAAACTTTATTTTCGTGGGGTGACTGAGAATTGTTTTTCCATTTGTTCGGATCGCGACCCAACCTAGTGTACAGTACAATAACTTGTGGCTATTGATTCAATGTAATCAAACATTGTCCTCATCCCCATCCATAGTCCGACTATATTTAATTGCTGCTCTTCCAACCAGCCATAAACCGCAGGTTCTAGAAACCACATATTGTACCCGATTTTCTTTAAAATTGACACAACATTTTATAATCGAACTAGAAACACCTATGCTGAAAGTGGATAAGATCGGTTCAGATTTAGATATAGCCCCCATACAAATGTCGCTCCCGATTTCACTTTTTCCGCTTTAGAAACCACATATTGTACCCGATTTTCTTTAAAATTGACACAACATTTTATAATCGAACTAGAAACACCTATGCTGAAAGTGGGTAAGATCGGTTCAGATTTAGATATAGCCCCCATTCAAATGTCGCTTCCGATTTCACTTTTTTCGCTTTAGAAAACACATATTGTACCCGATTTTCTTTAAAATTGACACAAAATTTTATAATCGAACTAGAAACACCTATGCTGAAAGTGGGTTAGATCGGTTCAGATTTAGATATAGCCCCCATACAAATGTCGCTCCCGATTTCACTTTTTCCGCTCTAAAATTCACATATTGTACCCGATTTTCTTTAAAATTGGCACAACATTTTATAATCGAACTAGAAACACCTATGCTGAAAGTGGGTAAGATCGGTTCAGATTTAGATATAGCCCCCATACAAATGTTGCTCCCGAATGTTAAACCGATTTTGGCCAAACTTTACATATTATATTTCCTCAATAAACATACATGGTGAAAGCGGGTCAGATCGTTCCAGGTTTCAATATGCCCCCATACAAATGTCCTTTCCGATTTAACATTTTTTGTCAAACACATACATTTACAGGATGCAAAAATCCTTCCCGATTTCACTTTTTTACCGAATTGAATTGTAATGTGATAGAAAGTCCGTCCGACTTTAGCCTTTCCTTACTTGTTTGGGAGATGCCCATATGTTTATACTTTGGTATAACCCAAATTGGGCCCCATTCTGCTCTATTACAGCTCTAGAAACTACATCTTACATCGGATCTTCATCAAATTATGCAGATCATTATACCTACCGTGAATGTGAAATATATTGGCGCATGTTTTTGCACAGGCCTCAAGTGTTGTTATAGGTCACCTTCAAATGTCCGTCCGATTCATCCTATTACCGCTGTATAATCTGTATTTATCATTGGATCTTGAACAAATTTTCCATATCAAGTTATATTTACTTTACTCGGAATATCTGCTGGATCAATTACTTTATTATTTACTCATTAACTTTGACTAAAGATGAATTTATAGTAACTGTATAATTTATATGAACTACATGAAATACCAGGGTTTTGTAATCAAAGCGAGGTACATACGCAGGGAGTGGTGTAGGGTATTATATAGTCGCCCCCGCCCGACTTTAGCCTTTCCTTACTTGTTTTTTGAGTGTTTTTAAATATTCATGTTTCAATTATTTTATCAAATCGAGTGTTTGAACTGACAATGTTCTTATTTTCTCCGCATCCATTAAGAAGGAGAAATTATAATTATATAGAATTTGACCAAATTTTTGTCAGATATAGAATCAATGATGGAGGTTCTAAATATGTAAAAACTATCAATATGTTGTTGTTATATGAATGGGACGATATAAAATTTTCTAATGTATTTTGGCTTTCTAAACTCGAAATGATATCAAAAAACGTCAGTCGACTAAACCGACTTAGTTATTAGGACTTAAATTGAAGTTAGGTGTGGGAGGTACTAGAAGGGAAGTGGCTAAAGCAAAAATATTTTTTTTTGGTTTAAAGTGATTAAAACATATTTGAACATATATTTATAAAATTGCAACTGATTTCAACGATCCGTATGGAAGTTATATAAGTTTTATTTTAACCAAAGCATATGTCAATTTGTGTGGGAGGTACCAGAAGGTGTATGACAATACCGCCCATATTGCAGGAGAATGCAACGCTTATAAAAGTATTCGTAAATATTAAATTTAACAGTGTTCAAAAAGCTAATTTTAAGTAGTTTTGGATGATTTGTGTGGGTGGAACTGGAAGAGGCGTGGCAAAACCGCCATATTTTATACACTTAAAGTGATTATACAAACTTTATCAAATACCAAAATGTAGGTGTTTCCGCATATCCGCGTGGAAGTTACATTGGAAACAGCTTAAAAGGTCATGAAACGGATTTGGTCCAAACATATTTAGGGTCTTAAGTCAATCCTTCAATGCATTACACCCTTTTGAGAGTGAGAGTATAATTAGGTAGGGTATGCAATTGTTCGTACTTTTGGATTATTCGATTAATCGTTTATTCGAAAATACAAAATTTCTAATTAACCGATTAAAGTTGACAGCTTTTATTCGAATATTCGATTAATCGAAAAAAAATTCCTGTAAATTATTTAGGTTTTGAAAGAAATATATAACACATACTCAAGTTTCATCGTTTTATTTGAAAAAGCTATTGTATTTTAGGCGATTATTTTCCTTTGTTTTAATAAAGTTGGATTTCGAAAAACCTCTTCCACTTATTGTTGAAGTCGGATCAATAGAAAGAAGAGCATGTAATTAAGTTTTTGAGCTCTTTTATCGATTTATCTAAATATAAAAATTCATCTTGTATATCATTCGATTCTACTCTTCGTTCTTTGCTGGAATTTGTACTTTTTTATTGTTTCGTTCAGTTCGGACAAATATTTTCTCTTTCAGTGACAGGATATTCTGAAACGTTTTCAACTCCAAATAGACTTTTGTATACTGAGCTAGCAAAGCATGAATTTAATTTTCATAAAGTTTTCATTAAAAATTAAATGATACCTTCCAAAGCATCAAAAATCATTTGTGCAATTATTTATACTTTCCAAAATGAAATTTCGCTCCAAAAAAGTTTAGTAGTATAACATTTCGAATATTCGATTATTTGGTACGGATTAATCGAATTATTTGTCATTTGAAAATCGGTCATTTCTGATTATTCGAACAAATATTTGATAGTAAATATTCGATTAATCGAATAAAATTTAATCGGTTAGATACCCTAATAATTATGGATAATTTAGTTTTGAAATATTTTACTAAAATTCAAATTTGCGCTGAAGTTGTCTTTTTAAAAAAAAAAAATTGTTTTTGGCGGTACGAAAAAACACATAAAAATTGGAGAAAAGTTTTCAAAAATTAATTTTTTGTTAACAAACAAAATCTTTTTTGCAAAAAAAACAGATAAAAGGTTTACTTTTTAACAGCTAACATCCATTTTACGTCCACAAATAGTGTCATCATTTCTACATTTATACATAGATCTTTAATATATAGATTTTTATAAACTCCACGAGAGTATTATGTCTATGTGCATTTGTTTGTAACACCCAAAGGAAGCGAGATACACCCATTGTTAAGTATACCGATCGTCTTAGAATCACTTTGTGAATCGATTTAGGAATGTCCGTCTGTCTGTCTGTCCGTCCGTCCGTCTGTCTGTCGGTCTATTCTTGTAATCAAAGTACAGGTCGCAATTGTAGCCAGAACCTAATGAAACTTTGCACAACGAAGTTTTTCGGGACAAGGACGAACGCTATTACGCCCATACGAATTTCACTCCCGATTTGACTATTTTCACTCTAGATACCACATATTTTAGCAGATTTTCTTCAAATTTGGCAAGATATCTTATAATTACACTAGAAATACCCATGGTGAAAATGTGTCAGATCGGTTCAGATTTATATATAGCTCCCATACAAATTTAGCTCACATATTGTATCAGATTGTCTTCAGATTTGGCAAAACATCTTATATTTAAACTAGGAACACCTATGATGAAAATAGGTCAAATCGGTTCAGATTTATTTTTCTTCTCTAGAAACCACATATTTTAACAGATCCTCTTCAAATTAGGCAAAATACCATGGCTAGAAATAGCCATGATACAAATGGGTCAAATTGGTCCAGATTTACATATAGCTCCCACACAAATTTCACTCCCGATTTCACTTTTTCCACTCTTTAAAAATATCTTATATTTCAACTAGAAACACCCATGGTGAAAATGGGTTAGATCGGTTCAGATTTACATATAGCTCCCATACAAATTTCGCTCCCGTATAGACTTTTTCCGCCACAGAAACCACGAATTTTCACCGAATTTCTTCAAAGTGAGCATAACACGTTATATTTGAACTGGAAGAACTTATTGTGAAAGTTAGTCACTTTATTCCATGTTTGGATATAGCCCCGATACAAATATTCTTTTCGATTTGACAAATTGGACCAGGTCATATTAACCTATGATTAGGAAACATAAAAAACTTCTTCCCGTTTTCACTTTTTTACCGACTTGAATTGTATTCGGATAGAATGTGGAGTGTATCATAGTCGGCTCCGCCCGACTTTAGCCTTTCCTTACTCGTTTTACTTATTTTTGCGAAATTGTACTTGTCGTAAGTAGTTATTCTTTAACTTCTTGGTATTGCTGCGAGTATGGCCTTTTTTCCAATGACATCCCCATACAAAAGGGCAATTAAAAAGGTAAGTGATGGGCAGTAGTTTTTTGACTTACCCCAGTGTTACTTGGCAGTGAGAGTTTATGGTTATTTTTTTAGGACAAATTGATGTACTCTTCATTTAATTCAATTAATTATAAACTTCTTCTTAATAAAATTAATTCAATTTTCAGTTAACAAACCCAAACGTGTCTGTGATTATAGAACACTAAGAGAGTGTTTACCGGAGCATGAAGGTAAGGGCATATAAATGTTATACATACCTTATGTTCTCATTTCTTGAGCTCCATAAATTGCAGCATATTTCTTGAAACTTTATCGACAGAGGCCCAACAGAAACCAACTGGATATAGCACCATGCTTTTGTGATCAAAATTGTAAAGGCTCCGTTATAAGTCTAAAAGTGTCGGTAAGTTGGCATAGATAAAAATTTGAAAATATGTTGTACATTCTTACCTAGAACGACATCTAAGAATCTCCCGGAGAGATATAAAATACGATGTGATGTTAAGCCGGTATAAATTAACAGTGTAGTGTAGTGTAAACAAGCCCTTGATGCAATAGTTTACAAACTTATTGGTGTGTTTAATAAATATTCATGTCCAAGTCCAAAATTGTAAAAAAACATCATCAAGAAAATTTTCACGAGTTAATTCCATTGTTTTGCTGAGACAAAATTTACATTGTGAACAACACAGGTCATGCTTAAATGTCAAAACGTTCCGAAGAAGGTTATGGAGTAATATCACATTTTGGCTTTTCTCTCCGATTTTGATGGCATTTTCCAATTATGTACTTTTCTATAAGGCATTTCCCGATATTCAACAAATAAAAAAATTAAACACTAGGTTGGATCAACAATAAAAAAATATTATTTTTTTTTAATTTTTATACCCTCCGCCTAAGGATGGGGGTATATTCACTCTTTCATTCCGTTTGTAACACCTTGAAATATTCATCGGAGACTCCATATAAGAATATATATTCTGGGTAGTGGTAACATTCTAAGACTTCAGTCATGTCCGTCTGTCTGTTGAAAGCACGCTAACTGCCAAACGAAATGAGCTAGGAAGTTCAAATTTTCCCTAAATGTGTCATATGATTGCAGATCGGTTGGGATTGAAAGTGGGCAAAATTCGCCCAGAGCAAAAAACAAGTAAAAACGGCGTTAAGTTCGGCCGGGCCGAACATTCTAACTGTAGTCGTCTATTTGGTACTTCTTTTAACCCCCTGTACAAATGTATCCCTTGAAAGTACGAATTTGGAAAAATCCTTTTATTTTTCATGTCAAAGGAATGTATACTCCGAATTTCATGACTCTAGCTGCGGTCATTTGATTGGTACTATTTTTAAACCCTTTTTTCTTTTTAACCCCAAAAAGTACGAATTTCGAAAAATCTGTTTATTTTATGTGTCTACGCAATCAGAGGAATCTAGACACCGTATTTCATTATTCCAGGTGTCGGTTGGTACCATTTTTATCCCTCTATTCCCATTTTACCCCTTAAAAGTACGAATTTGGAAAAAAATATTTTATATTATGTATCTACTCAATTAGAGGAATGTACACACCGAATTTCGTGTTTCGTGTTTTTTTGCCCCATTTCACCCACTACAAAGAAGAATCACTTTATGGTGCACGTTTTTGCTGTAGGGGGAATGCGCATACCAAATATCAAGCAAATATAAACAGACATATTCAAAAAACATGCTTAAATACGCTAAAATATTAAGGATTAGTATGGGTATTTTTAGTCCTTGTGAGGGAAACATTTTTCCCTTTGGGCCGATTGCGCCCCATTTCAATCCCAACCGATCTACGACTATACGACGCATTTCTGGAAAATTTGAATGTTCTAGCTCCTTTCGTTTAGATGCTTTATATGCACTTGAAATTTGTTGCGTATATTCCTCTTGTAGTCTAAAAGCACCAAAAATACATAAAATTTTTAGCGGGCGAAATGGGACAAAAAGGTATAAAATTGTACCAATGATATGACAACAGCTAGAAACATGAAATCTGGAATGAAAATCCCTCGATTTGCATAGATACGTAAAATAGAGAGATTTTTTGAAATTCGTACTTTAGGGACGGAAAGGGATAAAAATTGTATCAATATACGGCAGCAGCTAGAATCATGAAAATCAGTGTGTACATCGGTGTACATAGAAGGCTTTTTTCGAAATTCGTACTTATAAGAGAATACAATTGAAAAAGAGGGATAAAAATGGTACCAACCAAACCGCTGAAGTTGAAATCATGAAATTCGTTGTATACATTCATGTGACCGTATAAACGCGAAACATAAAGGATTTTTTTAATTTGTACTTTTAGGCGAAAAATGGGGCCAATGGGGATACAAATAGTACCAACCAAACGGCCGCAGCTATAAAATTGGAACTCGGTGTGTTCATTTCTTTGACTGCATAGACGCGAAAAATAAAGAAATCTTTCGATATTCGAACCTTCGGAATCTAAATGGGATTAAATTCGGCACCAATCAAGCGACTAAAGCTAGAAATATGATATTTAGTATTTGTACTCGTCTGACTAGGGTCAAAATGGAAAAAGGAGGGAAACTGATACCAAGCAAACGGCTGTAGTTAAAATAATGAAATTAAGTGTAAATTCTGAAACATATCTTTGACTACGTAGACGCGAAAAATAAAGAAATCCTTCGATATTCGAACCCTCGGGATCTAAATGGGATTAAATTTGGCACCAATCAAGCGACTAAAGCTAGAATTATGATATTTAGTATTTGTATTCGTCTGACAAGGGTTAAAATGGATAATCAATATTAGAACTTTTCCTTTCAAAATTGTACAGACATTTAGGCTGAAGCTGTGCTTGAGGGAAAATGTTTCTACCTAATAATATTTAGGACACATTTTTGAAGATTGCTGCTTAATGTTCACTTATCGATTACACTTGAAGTTTTATATTTATATATGATAGAGGACTATTAATATTATAAAAATGAAGCATCACAATTCATCACTAATATAGTAGTGCACTTCTATGTAAAGTTGACATCCTCTAATCTGCCGGCAATACAGTGGTGGAGGGTATATAAGATTCGGCCCGGCCGAACTTAACGTCTTTTTACTTGTTTTTTTATTTATTTTATAAACAAAAAATATATCTTTGATTTTTGTAAAATAAATTTTGTTAATAGATAATAGTGTCAGTAAGACGCTCCATAAGTTTCTTCATGGCGTTCCTGGTACTTAAAAAAATAAAAATATTTAATATAAATAATTAAAATGACGTATTTTATGCTGGCTTCAAAAAGTTTTAGATGTTACCGACTGAAATTAAATTATTTGTTCCTTTAAGACATCGTCCCAAAATATTTCGTCATTATCAATGTCCATTCGTGTCCATTAATTAAGGAGGGAAGCAACGAAATTTGTGTGATCTCTTCAAACTTTTAATTAGAAACGTCAGTCACGTTGTATGTGGACCACAAATTTTTGGATCATAGTTTTTCAATTGGTACAATAGTTTAAGAAAATGGATATATTTTTATATTTTTATTATTATTTCGAACTAATCCGTTTTCCCCCCTCCACAGTTATATACTCGATCCAAGCAACTATATGGCAGCTATGGTGCCACAGTGAGTGTCAAGGAGTGGCCAACTGTACGTTACAAGCGGGAGATCTATTTAACTTTCACCGATTTATTGGGTACTACTTATCCGAATAATGTTATAATCGTTTTAAAAATATTGATTTTTCTTTCAGTTTACATTGGTGGAACTGCTGGATTTTTTCTGGGTTTCAGTGTTCTGGGAGCCATTGAGATTTTCTACTTCTTCACCATACGTTTAATATTTCATTTGTTCGGCTATAAATTATAAGCTAAATTAGACTTTTTATTTTTTTTTTATTCTTCAGCAGCAAAAACATTAACTTTGAATTGCTAACATGGCTTTGCCGTTAAATTAATAAAAATAATTAAATACAATTCTAAAAAATACCCTTGAGATATATGACGATGAGCGACCGATTTTTGTCAAACTCTTTGCAATTAAATATACATACTTACCTATACGCTGTAATAACCAACCAACTGCTCTTCAATATAAACAAGATTCGTTTTATTTGTAGGTTTAGTTCCAAAAGTAGTTCTTTTTTTTCTTTATTAGTAGTGCCTCTTTTTCATGTTTTGTTTAATTTAATTTAAAATGTCTTCTTCATTTACTTTATAGAATACAAAATAAATTGATTCTTCCACTTAGTTTTGTGTTTTTTGTTTCTTTTTCTTTGTTTGTAAAAAACGTACATTTCAACTATTCGATTGGTCGCATTAAATTATTTAAAAAAAACGTCATAAAATTAAACTTATATTAAAATTATTAAATTACAAAATTTTACTCTCTTCAATGCTTTCTTGTGAACTCTCGTGCATGCGCTAACGCTTCTGGCTGTCGCTCGCTTGCTCTCTCTCTGTTGCGCAGCTCTTCATTCGCCTCTCATTCACCTCAATTACAAGAGTAACAGCATTTTTGTTTATAATACTCATAGCTGCATAGTTTCGCCTTGACGGCCCACGCACAATTGGTGAAAGCATCGGTACAGGGCATAATGATGGCGTCGTCATTTTGAACTTGATCATAGCGGAGATCTGCAAGAGGTAAAAGCGGGAGAGTGAAGTTTTCTATGAGTGTTCAATATTCTTTATTTATTTAATAGGAATTATAATGCAAAGTAAATTTATGTGTATTCCATTTGTGGGTCAAGGCATTGCTAAGACCATTATAGATAATTATTGCAGCGACAGACAAGAGCCTTTAGTGAAAATTTTTGTCTATTATTTATATCTAAATAATTCTCCATTGTTTCGGCAGAAGAAATGACTCTCAGAGAGATTCCTGCCGAAAATAAATATTACAATAGACAACTCAATTTAATTACGATCCCTACCATCTCTCCCTCTCTTTCGAAGATAAAGTTCTAATCATTGTCATAAATGTCCTATATTTTTATACACTCCACGAGAGTATTATGTCTTTGTGCATTTGCTTGTAACACCCAAAAGGAAGCGATATAGACCCATTGTTAATTATACCGATCGACTTAGAATCACTTTTTGAATTGATTTAACAATGTCCGTCCGTCCGTCTGTCCATATATTGCAATCAAAGTACAGGTCGCAATTGTAGCCAGAACCAAATGAAACTCTGCACATCGAAGTTTTTCGGGATAAGGACGAACGCTATTTAATTTGAAGAAAATCGGTTCAGATTTAGATATAGCCCCCATACGAATTTCACTCCCGATTTGACTTTTTCTGCTGTAGAAACCACATATTTTAACAGATTTGCTTGAAAATTGGCAAACCATCTTACATTTCAACTAGAAACACCTATGGTGAAAATTGGTCAGATCGGTTCAGATTTAGATATAGCCCCCATACGCATTTCACTCCCGATTTGACTTTTTCTGCTGTAGAAACCACATATTTTAGCAGATTTGCTTGAAAATTGGCAAAACATCTTATATTTCAACTAGAAACACCCACGGTGAAAATGAGCCAGATCGGTTCAGATTTAGATGTAGCCCCCATACGAATTTCACTCCCGATTTGACTTTTTCTGCTGTAGAAACCACATATTTTAGCAGATTTGCTTGAAAATTGGCAAAACATCTTATATTTCAACTAGAAACACCCACGGTGAAAATGAGCCAGATCGGTTCAGATTTAGACATAGCCCCCATACGAATTTCACTCCCGATTTGAGTTATTCCGCTCCAGAAACCACATATTTTAACAGATTTTCTTCAAATTTGGCAAAATATCTTATATTTGCATGAGAAACACCCAGGATGAAAATGAGTCAGATCAGTTCAGATTTATATATATATATATATATATATATATATATACAAATATATATATATAATATATATATACAAATTTCGCTCCCGGCTTGATTTTTCCGCCCCAGAAATCACGTATTTTCATCGAATTACTCCAAATTGAGAACTAGGAGAACCTATTGTGAAATGGGTCCCTTCATTCCATGTTTGGATATAGCCCTGATACAAATATTCTTCTCGATTTGACAAATTGAACCAGGACATATTAGCCTATGATTAGGAAAAATACAAAAATTCTTCCCGTTTTCACTTTTTTCCGAATTGAATTGTATTCTGATAGAAAGTGGAGTGTATCATATAGTCGGCCCCGCCCGACTTTAGCCTTTCCTTACTGGTTATTATTAATTATTAACTCTAAGAGAGTCCAATCTTTGTAACAGATTTCTCTAATTCAAGATCTATCCTTCATTGTATTCTATTTTCAACTACCACTCGCTCGTCTTCCACAAATTGTATTATTTTTTGCCTTTCCAATTTTTTAATCAATTTCGATAAGAATGGGACCTTTTAATCCTTCCTTTCTCTGGTATTCACTTTAAATCTCTTTTTTATAAATCACTGAAAATCATGCTCCCCAAAAAATGTCTCTCAATATAGGCATCTTTGTATTATTTACTTGCCTATCTCGCTCCCACATTTAGTCATCTCACATTGAATAATTATCTTCCGTCTCTATCTAATTATCCCTACTCTGGCGTTTTTCCTTCATGGAAGCTATTTTCTCAGTGAGAACCTCACACTTGGATTCGCTAGATTAACTAACTTTTCTCCAAAACATCCCCATTTTAGATTATCATCAGCTATCGACAGAATACAGGAAGCAAGAGGCTCTCACACGCCGATCTACGCTCACACAATTGTCAAATCAGTTGTATAAGCGTATGCCCTTGCAAGAGAGCTTCTCTTGGACAGCCGATCGCTTCGCCAAATAACTATCTCTCTCACTTAATATTTCTCTCTCTCGTTATACTAATTTATAACATTCTTATCTCTCTATCCATTTTCCCATTATATACCAGTTATATTTTGTGTGACTAACTCTCTCTCACTTACCTTCACATTTGTGAGTATTGCAGCTTCGATATATCGGCTCTCTTATGGAGTACCGACATTTCTGGGACTCCTTGAGTAGGTTCTCCTGTTCATTGTATTCCAAACACTTGACGGAACGTCTTTGAGTGCCACCATCGCATGTTTTTGTGCACTGAAATTAAAATAGAGCGTTTAATACGTTTAATTGACCAAGATATTCTCTCCATCACCCCCCCCCCCCAAATGCCTACCTCCGACCATTCAGAGTAATGCCATCTGGGTCCACAGTATTCGACCTCTTCGTGCGAGCATTTCTCCACTGTCGTCGGTTTCAACTCCGGCTTACAGTCTTCCTCTTCCAAAATCAATTGATTCTCGATACACAGAACCTGGCGAGTTCTGGTCAAATTGAAACAGTTGCCATTGCAGGGTGACCAAGGGCCGGCAAACCATTCGCCCGTTTCACACGATTCTTCCTGATCACAGATCCTGGTCGTTTCGGGTGTGAAACGGAAATCACAACGGTCCGGGTTGGACTTGGTGCGATCGCAGTAAATGGTTCGGTATTCGGTGCCGGGACCACAATCCGACGAGCAGTATTGATTCCAATCAGACATCAACCAAATGCCGGACTTTTCGCGATTATTTTTGACATTCGTTTGGGTGGCATTGGGGCTGAGGCCATGCATGCGATAGCGGGCATTTGTGCGGCGTCTATTTTTGGGACAGTCACAGATTTTCTTGACCACCGGTTTCTCTTCCATGCAGGCAGCAGCATCCACATGCACCACCACGCCCGAGGCCAACTCCTGCACACAATTGATTTCACGTTCCTTGGTGCCCTCGCCCTGATGGCAACGACATTCGCCCCAATCTTCCAGGCGCCAGAAAGCCGGGCATGGCTGGGTGTTACATCTCAGCAGATTCTCATTGATTACCGGCTTATCGGAGTGCACACAGCGCCGTTGGGAATAATAGCGCAAAGGATTTTCGCGAACACATTTAATGACGGGCGATTGCATGCCGCCGCCGCAAGACTTCGAGCAGGTACTAAAGCCCACCACTTTCCAGTTGTAGCGACGTCTGCGTGTCGGCCGATTGGCCGTGATGACAGCTTCATCGTTGGCCGACTTTAGGAAGCCATCTGTTTCCACGGACACCTCATTCTCTTCGGAATCGGAAGTGATGGGTAAAAGGTATTCATACTTAATGCCAGGATTAACAGTTTTACTATAAATCTGCAAAATTAAATAGAAAGACATTAGTAGGCCAATAAAAAATTATCTGAAACTATCTACCATCAATTCGAGACTTCCTCGTATGGGTCCTGTGCAAGTAACCCATTCGGTTACACCTTCACTTTGTTGCTGCAAACTATCCAAACGATGATAGTCGAATATGGCTCCAGCTGCCTCGTAAGCACCACTGTCCGACATAGTATTGTCGCCGTTGAACACATATTTCTGATCCTCGGTACGTAGCACTAGTTCATAATGGGAGAGGGGAGTTCATTAAATGGTTTCTTTTTAAAAAAGAACAAAGAAAAAACTTACCCAACAAATTCATGCTATTTTTCAATTCGGTTATAGAAATATTCGATGCCCCAGCTGGTATCATGGCCACATGTATGTAAGCATCTTCGGGCAGTGGATCGCGAGTATAGAGTCCAGTCAAGGGACGGCACAAGAGACCTCCACAGGCCACAGCACCACTATTGGCCGATAGACCGGTGACAATACCACCAGTATGAACAGCCTGTAATTAAATGCAAATGAAAGGAAGAAGAGCTTTAATGACTTGGAAAACAAGAAGAAAAAATATATAAAAAATAATAAAATAAATATACTCATGTTTCATATATTATATATTGTATATATCTCATATAAAGGGTGGTTAAATTTTAAGGTCCGATGTTGATTTTGAATAAAACACAAATTATTTAGGAAATTATTGTCATTTCTTTTTATTATGATAATATTGGTATGGTTCAATTATGTATGGAACAAAATATCGGCCAAATGGCCACTGCGACCTCGGCGGCACACCTCCATCCGATGGTTCAAATTTTCGATGACGATGAGGCATAATTGAGGTTCTATGCCGTTAATGTTCCGAAATATCTCATCCTTTAGCTCTTGAGTTGTTGCTGGCTTATCGACGTACACCTTTTCTTTCAAATAACCCCAAAGAAAGAAGTCCAACGGTGTCAAATCACATGATCTTCACGGCCAATTGACATCGCCACCACGTGAGATAACACGGCCATTGAATTTGTCGCACAAAAGAGCCATTGTTTCGTTAGCTGTGTGGCAAGTGGCACCGTCCTGTTGAAACAACAAATCGTTCACATCCATATCTTCCAATTCGGACCATAAAAAGTTCGTTATCATCTCACGATAGCGAAGATCATTCACAGTAACTGCCTGACCGGCCTCATTTTGGAAAAAATAAGGCCCGATGATGCCGCCAGCCCATAAACCGCACCAAACAAAATGCGTCCAAATGCGGCAATTCTGCTTATTGACGAATCCACTGAGGTGAAAATGTGCCTCATCACTGAAGATGAAAAAATCACGAAGTGCACTATATGTATTTTGATTTGAACGTCCATTTTCATAATAAGCCTGAATAACTTTAACGCTTTGCTCGATTGTTTATCTTTCCATGGTTCAAATTGAGTTAGTCTGAATAAACAAACGAGCCGGAAAATCAGCCGAATGTCGCCGCCGCCGACCCATTTTGAGTAGCGCCGATAATTCTGAGTCGGCTTGTAACTCTGGTTATTACTAAATCCAAGTATCCATCAACTGCCTTCGCTGTATTCTTAGGATTCGCTGTCCAAACACAATCAGCAACGTCCAGCTCTGAACAGAAGCCGTACACTGAAGTCATAATTAGAAACGCAATTGTCTGAAATCCCCAAGGTAGTCGTAGAATGGGACGTTCAAGCCGTTCCTGGCGTCAACAGTTCGGCACAGAAGCAGCAGCCATAACCAAATCGTGGAAGGATCTAAAGCCCTACTGCGTGGAGAATGGAATGCTATCATGCTCCTTATAGGAACGAAAGAAATTTATATATAAAGGGTTTTCCAATAGGTACTTGACAACATTGAAGTTAATTTGTGAACGCACTATTTCACTGAACTGTTTGAGCCTACATATTCAGTGTGTGATGCTGCCGTGGCAGTGAGACAACGGGTTAATCGAAGTGACGAAAATATCGCTGCCGTTCAGGCGTCCGTAGCAAACGATCCAAATCAGTCGATTCCGCGCGTTCTCAAGAACTCGGCATCGCCAATACCACGGATTTTGGCGAATTTTGCGCAAGGATCTTGGTTTACACACATCAAGACCAAGCTGACGTAGGTTCTCCCAATGGCCTCTTGAGAAGATGCGTCAAGATGATGAATTTCATTGCAAAATCATCTTCAGTGACGAAGCTCATTTTTGGCTCAATGGGTTCGTCAATAAGCAAAATATGCGTTATTGGTTTGATGAAAATTCACATGTGCTTCATGAATCACCTCTTCAATTCAACAGGTCGGAAGCACACGTTACAATCGATTTATTGAAGAGTAAGTTTGGTGAGAAACGGACCAGTCCCCGCCGCCTCGTTCGTGCAATTTAACGCCTCTAGACTTTTTTCTTTGGGGCTACGTCAAATCATTGGTCTATCCCAACAAGCCGACGACTTTGGAAGAACTCAAAGCCAACAAGTGTGAACGAGTCATCGAAAATTGGTCCAACGAATCGACCGCTGCTGGCGTGCCTGCGGTGGCCATATGAACGAAGACGAATTCCATTCATAAATGTTTTGATTGCATTTCAAATATATCATAAAGTTTTGGAAATATCTCAAATGGTTTGCGTTTTATTTAAAAAAATTTGTCAATTCCTTATTGGAAAACCCTTTATTAGCATATATTATTACTCTGAATTTGCTAGGCAGAATAGCATTCATTTTTATTTTCAGGTTTATGTTTAATATTTGCAAAATGGGACGCGTCCGACGCGTTTTCACTTCGCCCCAAGGAGCTGAGACAATCGAAGCGTTCACTAACATGAAATCGAAGTGGCCATTGAAGAGATTCGAGCCGGAACAATCGAAAATGCATTGAAAAATTGGGTCGATCTCATGAGGTAGGTAGAAGAAAGATCTTCGCGATGAATGAACCGAGATGTCCAAAATAATCATATGTACCTCGGTGAGATGAAATACAGTGAACGAAAAATTCACATCTCTCAAAAGAGAGAGAGAGGTGTGAGTATTACAGATGATCTGAGGTCAACATTAGAAGCGGATGGGGAAACCATGTTCCTCAAATTGATCGGAAAATCTAACGTCCATTTCCGTATCCATTCTGAATAGTCCTTCAATGGAAATATAGAACACGCAAGTGATTGTCTAGCCCCAAGATCCAAAAGCTTTCATGTGCAGGTTTAATATACACCGCCAGGTCTGAATAGGGGGAAAACTGGAGCACCAATCTGATTACCTAGAGACGATCACAGATTCCTTAAAGAAACATTAGAAATTTGTATCACGAACTCTATGGTCAGAGAAGAAGAGAGTATTATAAATGGTCTGAGGCCAACACCAGAAGCGAAAACTATACTCTTCCAATTGATCAGAAAAGATAACGTTGATTACCCTGTCCATTCTGAAAACAGCCATGAATGAAAATCAAGAACACGAAACTGATTGGATCGGGTGAGGTACTGCCGAGCCAGTCGTGGTAGTCATATCAATGATATTGTGTTCCATTATTAAAGGAGAAGAAATGAGTCACGAAATTAACCACGAAAGTTCTTCGTGAAGAAATGAACTGTGGAATTCAAAATAATCATCTGAACGTTCAACGCCATCATCAGATTAATATATGAAAAAAATACAGTGACTGAAAATTCCCAACACTCTAAGGGAATTGCAGGTGCGAGTACAACAGATGATCTGAGGTCTGAGGATTGAAGTGGAAACCATGCTCCTCCAATTATGTGGATTTTCGTGTTCACTCCGACAGCCGTCTGGAGAGGAAATCTAGAACACGAAAGTGAATATCTAGCCCCAAGGTTCAAAGCATACATGTGCAGGTTTCATATCGTATTTACTTTCTGGATTGGGTGGAAACAGCAGCAAACTGATCCTTAAAGAGACATTAGAGAATTGGACCACGAACTCTGTGGTCAGAGCGGAAGAGATTACCGACGAACAGTATATGAAGATTGAAAGAGTTCGTAGGGCAACCACAAAAGTATAGTGTGGGCCATTTAAAATTTGAACTACCGATTACTTCGACTTTGAAAAGTAGAATAACATTCATTATTGAAGATACATTAGAAATTTGTATCACGAACTCTATGGTCAGAGAAGAAGAGATTATCATATGTGAGAATTATAAATGGTCTGAGGCCAACACAGCGAAAACCATCCTCTTCCAAATGATCAGAAAATCTGAATGAAAATCTAGAACACGAAACTGATTGGATCGGATGAGGTACTGTCAAGCCAGTCGTGGTAGTCATATCAATGATATTGTGTTCCATTATTAAAGGACAAAGTTCAATATTTTCAATAAAATAAATTATAAATAAATTAAATTCGAATTTAAAATAAGAGCCAATCAGGAGAGCGGTTTAAAGATTATAAACCATCATATCTAACATGATATATGCTCTTAATATAAGATAATATATATTTTTTGTAATTTGAGTAGGTATCATGCTGGATATGATATGATGAGTTCCATTGATTAAAATTGATTTAAATCAACAGTATTCTTAACATGCTCTATCATCATCCCATGACTGCAGAAAATATTTTCCCATAGTCTGATATGGCCCTATTTACCAAAGGTCTAAAGGTTAGGCAGAGCGGTCTTTACACACAATGTACAGTAGTAGTAGTGGTGAGGTTTGTAAAAATATTTGTCATTTATAAATTGTTTTTTAAAACATCAACTTACCAATATCAGCATTAATATTTTATACATCATCTTGTTATCTTCGAAATTCGCTTAATTGTTCATAAGTTAAGCTCCGGCCGGTATTAAACACAATAAATTTAAATATTTACTAATCCCACAACGATGAAAACAAACACCCTGGGATTATTGCAATAATTTTATTTAAAAAATTCTGATTTATGTCGATTTAAATCAATTTATGTCGTATTTCAACATTATCCCAGAAAAGCAGACAGACAGGAATAGGCTTCCAACTATTTTGGATTCAACTAGATCGATCAAATCTCAGCATCTCTCTCCACCGATTACAAATTTAATTAATTGATTACCGGTTAATCTTTAGTGATCTCTGAATATTTTATTAAATTAATTTAATGTTTATACATATCAAGCCCTAAATCACTGGGAAACGCCATGAAGAAGAACCACATGCATATTGTTAGTGTGTGCGTGCGCGTTGGGACCCCCCACCTGATGATTAAGCGTCGAATGTGTTAAAGTATTTAAGATAATTCCATGGAATATCGTTCGCTCGGCATAATTAAGCAATTAATTACGAATGTCGCAGCCAAAAGGCAAACGCATAAAAAAATGTCTGAATAAATTGTTAAACATTTGTTTTAAAGCGGTTTACTCTTTTGTTAATTTGGCATTAGGCGCTTCATTTCTTCTTCGACGTAGGCGTCGTCAATAGGTCAGCACAATGCTGAGTTATGAGTTTTTAAAGAGTAGACGACGTTTTCTTTAGTTTTTTTGTATTTCTAACTAGGTATTATGACTTGGGAATGGAACAAAAGATTTGTTTACAAAAGAACCTAATAAAAGCATTTTTGTTTAATTTCATAACCATCAACCTTTCATCGGTCTTTTGTTCGCTTTGTTGCCATTCATTTGTCTCCCATAGATTCCTTTATAAAGGCCTAGCCTAAATGTCGATCAAACTCCACAGACAATAAACATAATATTTTGATGGTCTGTGATTGTGAAATAGCCTAAATACAAATACAAAATCATCAAATACATAAATTAATATAAATTATCTTGGTTTGTATATACATGTGGAAAGAAAAGGAATTAGTTAAGCGCTACAGGTTGTTTAGGGAGTTACAACTCAAAAAACCCGAGCTCTCCAGTCTAATGGATCGTTTACGGAAAGTCATCCCTAAAATGTGGAACTGCTGGAAGAATCTCACTTTACATATAAAATTCTATCCAAATTCATAAGTGTTCATCAGGACAATGACAATACAATAACAAGGACAATCCAGTCATTTAAAGCAGTGTCAGGCGTCCACTAGTCTTGCGCCGCGTACTGTTTCGGCTTCTTACATGTACACAGCTCGTGTTGCCGCAAAAAATCACTGCAGAGGGTAAGAGAACGAAAAAATCCAATCAGTACAGTGGAGAACAACCACCTCCATCGACCACACCAATGCATTCTCAGTTGGAAAGCTCTCTTTGTGTCTACCACCGATATAAACCCTTCAGATGGACCGTTTACGGAAAATCATCCAATAATTGTGGTACTTCTAATATTGTTTCTTCTCAAATTCTGTAAATAAGCGTTAATGTTCATCAGGACAATGACAATATATTAACATGGACAATCTAGTCATTTAAAACAGTGTCTGGCTTCCACTGGTCTTGCGCCACACACTGTTTTGGTCCTTTTTCACGTGTCCAGCTTGTGTTGCCGCAAAAAATCACAGCAGAGAGTAAGAGAACGAGACATTTTGAATCAGTTCAGTGGAGAACAACTACCACCATCCACCACACCAATGCATTCTCACTTGGCAAGCTCTCTTTGTGTCTACCTCCGATTTAAGCCCTTCAAACCGGGAAAACTTGGTGGGAAATTCCAAGCTATACTAAAAGTATCGCTTGACATAATCTCGCGATGTCTGCAGAACTTTATTTCAGAGTCCTGCCTAGCTAAGAAAGGTAGTTAAGTTCAAAAGTGGTGAAGTTGAAAAATGGTGATCGCAGTTCTAAGGGAAAACATGAGCGACGAAAATCCATTCAATTCAACGATCACAACCTTATTCTCTTCTATGAATGGCATGAATGATTTGGTCACCAGACTGATCTTCTGGATGAAATGAACTTCGGAAGATCTTCGGGAAGAAATGAACTGTGGAATCCAAAATAATCATGGGCATATTCTCCGCCATCATCAGACTAATATGACACCTCACTGAGATGAATTACAGTAAACGAAAAATTCATATCTCTCACAAGAGAGAGAGAGAGAGAGATGTGAGAACTATAGATGGTATGAGGTCAACACCTGAAGCGCATGTGGAAGCGCTGCAATTGATCATAAAAGATAATGTTGATTTCCGCGTCCATTCTGAAAGCCGCATTGAAAGGAAATCTAAAACACATATGTGATTGTCTAGCCCCAAAGTCCACAAGCTTTCATGTGCATTTTTAATATATACTCTCAGGACTGGATTAAGTGGAAACTGGATCACCAAACCTAGATGCGATCACAGATTCCTTGAAGAGACATTAAAAATGTGTATCACGAACTCTGTGGTCAGAGAAGGAGAGATTATCATATGTGAGTATGAGACCAACACCAGAAGCGATAACCATCCTCATCCAATTGATCAGAAAAGCTAACGTTGAAAGCCACCGTGAATGATAATCTAGAACACGAAAGTGTACCAAGGTCCAAAAGCTTTCATGTGTCGGTTTTAACACTCTCAGGTTTGAATTCGGTAGAAACTGAAGGACCAAACTGATCACCTAGAGTCGATCACAGATTCCTTGAAGAGACATTAGAAATTGGTATCATGAATTATATAGTCAGAGAAGAAGAGATTATCGACGAACATTGTCAAAGAAGATTGTGATCTCTTCTTCACGGTAGCATCATATAGAGCCTCACGAGAGCATCAAGTAGTGTCTAAAGGCACTGAATGTAAAAAAATGAATAAAAAACTGTTCGTAGATGTTGGTAGTAATGGGATAGCGATAGTCCTCAAAAGAGTTGTGGATAAAGGTATCCTATAGGGCGACCACAAAAGTAATTAGTGGACACTGTACAGTGTGATAGAATTGTATGGGATTTTTATGAATTCGATTGGAATTCGTTAGAACCCCCTATTTCGTGAGGTTCGGAAAAGAAATGCATGAGTGAAAAATGCAAGATGTTTGGGTGGGTACAAGTAGGCGCTTATCGGGGTCAAAGGATATATTGCGTAAATTACATATTGTCACAGACGCTGCCGAAAGAGGCGTTGTATTAATATGTATGTATATGATTATAACAATGTTGTACCGTAACATTTTATACATTTGACTCCCTTAGAGCGATGGGAGCAAATTTTATAAAAAGTTTGGTTTTATTTTAGAGTCTCCATTGAGCATAATAGGAAATATATCAACCTTTCCTCTTAAGGAGTGGTGATAGGGGGTAGCTATACTTGGAGAAAATGTTGGAGAGGGAAAATTAATGAGGGTCAGTCTTACATGGCTCGCTTTCTTTCATAAAAGAAATGTATGGTGGCCATCTTACGGGTTGAAGATAGAGGTTGGGTTTGTTCTGAGAAAATATTGGGGCTGATAAATTCAGATACTCCACTAGGTGCCTCCTTGGGGCAGATAGAGCAATGGGAAACATTGTTATAAATATTAGATTTTCCAATAACAGTGGGGTTAGGGGGTAAGTGTGTTCGAAAAAAATTACAGAGCAGTTTTTGGCCTTTCGCTCCAGTAAGAGCGATGGGAGCAAATTTTATAAAAATTAACTAAACAATGAGCATTGTCATGGCAGAAGTATTACTGGGTAACTATAGCTGCATGTACACATACTTACATATGCAACTCGATGAGATGCCTGTAAGGTGGTATGTGTGCTTTATTACTTGGTGCGATTTTTTAAACGGATATTCGGCAAGTAAGCTGGGCTTCTCATTCGTTTGTGAGAATCATTTACTCAAAGGAACGAGGTATGTTGTTGAAAAGTCGCTGCGAAGCCACCTGACGAAGCCTTTCACAGTGTAGAAATCATGAGTGGGCAGTCAAGTAATAAATATCGCAATGCCATTTGTAAATAAATTTGCATTCTATAAAATATAGATGCAAAATGATCTTGTGACAGAAAAATATCCCAGTTCAAATTAAATTTAATTTTTTTTACGGGAGCACCCTTAAGGAGGTACTCGAATAAAATGTTGGGAGGGAAAATTAATGGATGTCGGTCTAACATTTAACACCTCTAGGGGCGGCTGCAAGGTATTTTTTAGAGGTTTCTGTGGATTTTTTACCCCTTTTCCCCAATTTTTCAACCTCGATGAGCGCCTGCTGTACAGTAGAGCTTCAAGGACGAGAAGTAACGTTTATTTTTTCAATTGTCCGTGTTTTCTTGAACACCTTAGAGCAGAACCTACGAAGATCTCGGAGACTCATGTCGTGTAGAGCCTCCAAGGACGAGGATCAATGTCTGCATTTTCAATTGCCCGTGTCTTCTTCTATAGACTCAAATACCATGAGACAGATCCTCCTAAGATCTCAGAGACTTAACCGGTGAAGCTCTGACAAATCTGTCGAGGTTTATTGACAAATTGTTAAATTGTTTGCAAGAGATATTTTTCCTAACTTCGTCTTTGAGGGCGGCGAATAAAATATGTTTTCCAATTATGGAATACACATGTTGATCAAAACCGATCACCTAGAGGCGATCAGAGATTCCTAGAAGCGCCAGAAGAAGAGATCATTATCTGCATGGACTGTTCGTAGATGTAGGCAGTAATTAGATAGCGGAAGTCCTCAAAAGAGTTGAGGATGAAGACCTTCTACTTAGACCATCCACAGAAATAATTATTGGACACTGTACAATAGGCGTAATGACAAACCCCTTATTTCTCTCATACTATGCAGCTGATCCTCCAAAGATATCATAGACTTAGACGATGTACCTCTGACAAATCTATAGAGGTTTGCTGACAAATTTAAATTGTTCACAAAGGTTATTTTTGCTATCTCTTTGAGAACGACGAATGAAATAATGCTCTGCCATTAAGGAATATATATATATATTGGGTGATCTATTATAATAGGACTCAAATACCATGAGACGGATCTTCCGAAGATCTCAGAGACTTAACCGATGTAGCTCTGATAAATCTGTCGAGGTTCATTGACAAATTGTTCGCAAGAGATCTTTTTCCTAACTTCGTCTTTGAGGGCGGCGAATAAAATATGTTTTCCAATTATGGAATACACAATTGATCAAAACCGATCACCTAGAGGCGATCAGAGATTCCTAGAAGAGCCAGAAGAAGAGATCATTATCTGCATGGACTGTTCGTAGATGTAGGCAGTAATTAGATAGCGGAAGACCTCAAAAGAGTTGAGGATGAAGACCTTCTACCTAGACCATCCACAGAAATAATTATTGGACACTGTACAATAGGCGTAATGACAAACCCCGTATTTCTCTCATACTATGCAGCTGATCCTCCAAAGATCTCATAGACTCTAAGTCTGGATGGAAATCTGAGAAATCTAACGAGGTTTGTTGACAAACTTAAATTGTTCACAAGGGTTATTTTTCCTATCTCTTTGAGAACGACGAATGAAATAATGCTCTGCCATTAAGGAATATATATATTGGGAGACCTATTATATGTACCTTTGACTTTTCTACATAGATATTATAAGACTAAATTGTTCACTCGTTATCAAATGTCAACGATTTGAATTAGAAGGAGTAGTTTTTTCTTTCAACTCTTGGAGGACGTACGTTTGTTCATTGTCCTCGCCGTCAGGAATATCTACCCACGTACCTTGTGTGAAGATTCCTCGAAAATCCCAGGCTTCTAGCAGATAAATCCCTGCTAGTGGTTTAACGAAATTTGTAGACTACTCTCAGAAAAATAGCATTCTTAAATCTGAGTAAAATCCATACTTCAATTTAGTTTAACAATTTTACTCCAGATTAGGTAAAATTTCCTTACGAGAAGGAAAATTAAATAGATATGAGTACACTTTCCTTATCTCAGAGCCAGAAAAAATAGTACATATACTCAAAATAGTGTAGTAAATTTACTTAAAAACATTTTTTTGATCTAGTAAAAACTTCTTACAATTAAGTGTATTCATACTTGTGCGGAAGAAAATTTACTAGCGTTTGAGAAAGAAAATAATGCAGAATTTGTTTGTATGGAAAAATTCCATTTAGGATGTTTTTACTTAAAAATGTGTTTATTACTTCAAATAAAGTAAATAAATGTAATTAAATTTATGCCATGTTCCTCATACATTCAAGTATAAATGAACTTATAAAATATACTTCAGTGTGTTTAGAAAAATACATGAATAGTAGTCTAAGAAGCAATTCTCGTTCGTTAGCCGAGACTTTCTTCATAAGTACTTCAAATATTACTCTAAACAATCACTGCGAACGCGCCTACCTAGCCTCCGCAGCAGTCATGGTGAAATATCTGAATTTTTTATGGTATAAGTAAGATGAAACGTTTGAGAACTATACCATGTTGTCATTTTTCATATAAGTGTTGCATACTCTGAAGCGAAAAAAAATTATTTCAATTATTAAGTATAGTCGTAGTCAGGCTGAATGCAAATTTACTTGGTTTAAGGAAAATCTTAGTCAGACTGAGTACAAATTTACTTGATTTAAGGAAAAAAATTCCGAAAATTTTCCTCATATTGAGTATAAATTTACTTGGCATGACTACAAATTTACTTAGTTTGAGTAACAATTTACTTTGATTGAGGAAAAAAATCGGAATATTTTCCTCAGTTTGAGTATAAATTTACTTGATTTGAGTAAAATGTCTTAACAATTTTCCTCAGATTTAGTAAAGATTTACTTGATTTGAAGAAAAATTTTCCTCAGTTTGAGTAAATTGTACTTGCTTTGAGGAAAAGTTGAACTGGAATCAAGTTCAAAGCATGTCTTATTCTCAAGGAAAAGTTTGTACTTGATGTGAGAAATGTTTGCCTTAGCGCTATACGAAGTTCAATTTTCCTCAGTTTTAGTACATATTTACTTAATCCGTGGCATACTTTTTTCTGAGTGTAGACCAAATGGTTCATTTGTTGTCAAACATCGACCATTATTTTCCGAATTACTCAAGGCTGATAAATCAAATAAAGAGTGATTTTTTTGAGGTTAGGATTTTCATGCATTAGTATTTGACAGATCACGTGGGATTTCAGACATGGTGTCAAAGAGAAAGATGCTCAGTATGCTTTGACATTTCATCATGAATCGTCTTACAAACGAACAACGCTTGCAAATTATTGAATTTTATTATCAAAATGCGTGCTCTGTTAAGAAAGTTCATTGCGCGCTTCCATTTTATGGTCAGTTTAATCGACCCACTGAAGCGGCTATTCGGGCTATTGTGACTAAATTTCGCACCAAATTTACATTGTTGGACATTAAACCACCAACACGCTTACGTAGAGTGCGAACTGAAGAAAATATCGCAGCTGTATCGGCCAGTGTTAATGATGACCACCAATTTTCGATTCGTCGCCGTTAGCACCAATTGGGTCTCTGTTACTCAAAAACGTGGAAATGCCAAAATTGGACTAAGCGGATGGACCACCTAAGACGCAGCCGCGGTCAACATTTAAATGAAATTATCTTCAAAAAGTAAATGTCATGGACCAATCTAACGTTTCAAATAAAGAACCGATGAGATTTTGCAAATTTTATGCGTTTTTAAAAAAAAAAGTTATCAAGCTCTTAAAAAATCACCCTTTATATACTATGACAAGTTCGAGCCTAAAATCATTAATAGATTTGTTGAAGATCTAGTATTCCTAACATATAAATCTCGGACAAGATCAAATGGTTCATTAGGGATAGCGAATATATTAATAAGAGCGAAATATTTCTCACACATCTTCCAGTATCAAACTAACTTCCATTTTATTATATATTCCAACTATTCTATGTATTAATAAGAGAGAGGAATATTTCTTACACATCTTACTCCATCAAACTATCTTTCATATAACTCTTCTGCTTCTTTGGTGGCTTCATCTTGTTTTTCATTTTTCCTCTATTTCCTAAATAAGAAAAATTATCAAAGAAATAATAGTATAATAGAACTACACATAATTCGGCCTTAGAATGCAGTATGTTGTCCCACTCTGCCATTGAATCCAAACTAAATGTCTTCATTTTAGTTTTTTTTTTTTAATTTTATCATCCATTGATCCGCGTCTCACTTGACCATCGACGATTTCCTAATTACAATTCTCACATTCAAGCATTCATGCATACGAAGAATTCTATTTTGAATTTCCTCCTTGTATCTTTGGCCACAATCCAAATCTATTCACTTGACCTTTAGTGTCTTCTCATTGTTTTCGTCGAACGTTTACATTTCAAGTCATGTTAAACTCGCATCCATTAAACAACAATTCATTGGAAAATTTACAACTTCATTCAAATCTAGCATAGCGTTGCATGCCACACAATACAAGGTAAATATTTACGCAAATTTATCAGATATATGCGAAAAGGCAACTGTTAAACTAACAACGACTAAGAGGAAGCAAAAAAACTGAGAATATTGAACATGCATTTAAACTTAACTCATTTCCATGAAAAAAAAAAAAATCAGGAAAAAAACCAACAACCTGACCTCTCATAACACTTAAACCACCACAGCGAGCCAACACTGATACACATATATTGCGGGATGACGAAAAAAAAGAAAGTATCGACTAACAATTGTCTGGAGTGGCTATGTTCGAATTATGGGATATCTGTAAAAGTTGATCTTTATAATAAAATGCTTTTAAGATAAAAAAGCTACAATAAACCATAAAACACAAATGAACTCTAATGTCTGCGAATGGCCAAAATATTTGGCAAAGATAGTTGTTTATAAAACTACAATGTGGTTGGTATGTTGGGTTTGGGTGTGAATATGTTTAAGGTAAAGAATAATGGGGATTTCCTCAAGGTCTTGATTTGCACTTTAATATTTCTCTGGATTTATTTGGTGGACACGAACGTTGTTGGCAACTCCGTTAGATATTGCTGCCAGATTGCTCTTCCACATCCATTTAATGCAAACAATGATGCCAAATTTCTCAGTTGTTTTGCAAGTAATGTTACCAAACACGGCCTCCAATTGCTTGTGCGAAAACGGTCCACATTTTTGATAACATTGACAGAAGAGAAGTCAGGACACAACTTTAAACTTAATTTTAAAGTTTAAAAATAGGTTAGGCGATTATAAAAAGTGGCCACATCACTTTCATACAAAAGATCTCTATCCGACAACTGCAAAAGCCGACTTACATTATACTCTGAGAGGAATTTCTTCTTCGTTTGTAGCAATATGAGGTGGAAGATTTTAAAAGAAGATCTCTCTCCGACTAACATTAAGCTCTGAGAGCAACTGCTCCGTTGTTTATAGCAATATGAGGTGACAGATTTTAAACGAAGTCGTGCGAGTTGCGAAAATTATCAACGCAGTGGTCGATGAATTGATTAAGAAACACCAGACAATCGTAATAAATGACTACCGACACGAGGAGACATAGTAGTGATTTCAAGACTTCAGCTGTTTAAACTGAGTTCTCCATCAGAAGTCACCCGTCTATGGATCGTTGGATGTTTCGCAAGGGACCTTTTTCCTAACTCTTTAAGGGCGACGAATAATATATGCTAATATATGCAATTATCCGATCCATCTTAGTATTATTGGTCTCCAAAAGTATATATATATTCCATTACCTTATACTTTTGCACAGAGATTTATTGACAAGACTATATGGTAAATGTTTCCATAGGTATAATCCACCAATTATTAAAATTAGGAAGATTAGAAACATCACTCCTATATCCTCCATCCTCCTATATTTACGGGAATTACAATGGTCCGAATTCAGTCACATTCCGGGTGATCTCGTAGGTTATGGACGGGCATCCTGCATAACCTAACTTAACTCCAATCCCAGAACTCTGACTCTTTGCTGAGCCTCCATAACTTTGAGACTGAGATGCGAGAGTTCATAGGCAACTTATAAATGCTCTTACTAACTTCAATTCTTGGCAACTCTGACCACATATATTTGAGTCTGTAATCCGAGAGTTCTTATTAACTTAATAGTTGATTTAAATTTAGAAAGAAGATTAAATATGAAATATGTATATAGTAACCAGTTTCTGTGCTTACCTCCCAGGCCACTTATAAATTTCCAATCCCAGAACTCTGACTCTTCGGCGACCTCCTTAATTTTGAGTCCGATACCAACTTATAAATGCTCTTACTAACTCAAGTCTCCGGAAACTCTGACACTTTGCTAACCCAGTATATCTTTCGGACGGAGTTCCGCGAATTATTAAGAATCTAACATGTAGTTTATATTCAGATAGGATATGAAATCTAGTTGTGTGCCGCTGTGGGATGATAAGTAGTTTGCTGGATTACCACCCAGGCAACTTATAAATATTATTACTAACTGTAATCCCAGAACTCTGAATCTTTTCTAACCGTCCTTAACTTTGTGTCTAAGATACCCGATTTCTTAGGTAACTTATAAATGCTCTTACCGACTCCAATCTTTGGGAATTCTGACTCTTTGCTAACCCTTCATCGCGTTCTTAAGAATCTAACTAACCAATCCCACAACCATTTGTCTACCCATCTCTCTGCTTATCTCCTTAACTTTGAGTCTCAGATCAAAGAGTTCTTAACAATCTTAGAAATTCTCTTACTGGCTCCAATCCCGAAACTTTGACTCTTTCCTAACCCAGCATATCTTGAGTCGGAGTTCCGCGAGTTCTTAAGAATCTAATAGGTGCTGTAATTATAGTTAGAAGATGAAACGTTGATTACGTATGACACTCTGAGAGGTAGTAAACTAATAAGTATGCTTACTAACTCCAATCTCAGAACTCTGAATCTTTGCTGAGTTTCCTTGATCCTGAGATCCGCGAGATCTTAGGCGTCTCATAAATGATCTTCATCCATATCTTTGAGACGGAGTTCCGCGAGATCTTAGGGGTCTCATAAAGGATCTTCCTCCATATCTTAGAGACGGAGTTCCGCGAGATCTTAGGCGTCTCATAAATGATCCGCCATATCTTTGAGACGGAGTTCTGCGAGATCTTAGGCGTCTCATAAACAAACTTCCTCCATATCTTTGAGACGGAGCTCCGCGAGATCTTAGGCGACTCATAAATGATCTTCATCCATAACGTTGAGATGGAGTTCCGCGAGATCTTAGGGGTCTCATTAAGGATCTTCCTCCATATCTTTGAGACGGAGAACAGCGAGATCTTAGGCGTTTCATAAATGAACTTCCTCCATATCTTTGAGACGGAATTCCGTGAGATATTAAGCGTCTCATAAGTGATCTTCCTCCGTATCTTTGAGACGAAGTTCCGCGAGTTCTTCATTCATTCATATGCCGTTCGAAGTTGACTCTAAACGGTAGATTTCTATCAGAGGGTGTACAAAATTAGTCTCTTCGGTGATATTGGATTTTTTGTGACCAGTATGGACCATTCGTATTGGATAAGCTGGTCTACTCCACCCCACATTTTTCTTCGCTTGTAACTTGGATATCATTCATTTAGCCCGCTTTTGCAATTATCTTATCTCTAACTTTGATAATTTTCCTCGAACATACAAGAGACACCGCTACATTTCTATTTTCAGTTCAGTTTTTTTTCTGCTCCGATAAGATGACAGTTAACAAACAGATCAATGAAAATACTAAAGATATAATCTTGTGTGTGAGCACCGTGGAAGATGCCAAGATACAAGGCGAGATAGAGAAGGCTAAAACCAACAAACGCCACGGCTACAAACAAAACGGCCACAATCACCTCCACATAGAACACAAGTGATAATAGTCGACAATTTAGCCATGGGGCGAAGTCTATGCGACTATAAAGACATAAATTATCACATTGTAGATTAAACAAACACTTTACCAGAGCTCCAGCTCCAGTGAACCAACCACTCACTACCTCGCCTCTCCAGAACCGGCCACCCCAGCAACGCCACAATCATCATCATCGTGAACAGCCACACTGTGTATTGTCCATGTAAACATTGCGTGCAACTGCAACAGCAGCACGGCGCACGGCGCACGGCAGCGCCAGCAATGACTCTATAAACATCACTTGGAACATAATTTCCATATGGATTTTATGGCTTTTTATTGCCTCATATACAATTTGTTGCCATTGCCGTTGTCGTTGTATGTATGGCTGTCTGTCTGTTACTGTTTCTGTCTTAAGTGCCCCATGTAGCTGCAACAGCAGGATGGAGGAGCGCATTAAAACAGAAAACAGTCAAAGTAATTTGATCAAAATGTTGTTGTGTTTGTTGTTAAAAGCCTCGATGAGTGCACAAATGAAGCATTTTTCTAAAGGCGAATCTCAGCCACATGCACTGGGGGAACTGTGCGCCACGCCACACCATGGTGCCCCATTGATATAGATTCGTTCGTTCGTTCATTCATATCTAATATCTTATGTGGCCAAGTGTTTGTTTTTGCCGTGTGGAGTACGGGGGAGGCCTGGAATGAGTTAATTTCATTTATGAACAGGTTCTCATTTGTTTTCCTTTTTTGTCCATTTAGAATTCTGACAAGAGCCATAACAAATAAATACTCGCAGCGATAGCACAATATTTGTACTACTGTGGCAATTGGTTCCGTCATCAATAACATCACTACGACGACGACGATGATGATGATGATGGCTAATTGAGATAAGTGCCTTAGGAGCTCGGAAAGGGAAATCTAGGTAAGTTAGGCAAGAAAAGGGTAGAGCAGTGCCACAAGGGCTATGGGAACTCTTGAATTAACAAAAGGCATACCAATATCCATCACTGAGTTAAATTAATTTAGACAAGTGTGCTAGAAGCTTGGACAAAAGAGCAAGTGTCACAAGGGCTATGGGACCTTTATGCAGCAACTTGAATTCACAAAATGCCTACCAAATCCCAGAGATCGTCTTAGTAACTGTTTTAAATTAATTTAGACAAGTGCGCTAGGAGCTAGGAAATGGAAATCTAGGTAACTGATACAGTGAGGGTAACAGTGTCACAAAAGCTATGGAATCTCTCTGTAAAACCTTAATTTCACAAGGAATATGCTAATGTCAATCACTGAGTTAAATTAATTTAGACAAATTTACTATGAGCTTGGGGAAAAGCTGAGCAAGTGTTACAAGGGCTATGGAACCTCTATGCAGAACCGTGGCGCTTACAGAGCGTCTACCAAAGCTTAAGACACTTGTTCTAGGGCTCGGAAAGGATAATCTAGGTAAGCGGTAGAAAAGGGTAACAGTGTCATAAGGGCTATGGAACCTACGAGCACAACCTTGAATGCACAAAGTGCCCAGAGATCATCTTAGTAACTGACTTAATTTGTTTTCATACTTTTGCGAGTCATATAAAGCCGATATGGCCATCAAATGAAAGAGAAGAATATCTGTTAAAAATAAATAAAATTGCATGCGACAATTTTACATGTTTTTAATTGGAGCTAAACAAGACCATATGATATTTCCTCATTTTTTAAGGAATTATATTTCCAAAGAAAAAATAATAATTTATTTTCATACTTCTTGGCGTCACACAAAGTCGATATGGGTATCAAATGAAAGAGGAGAATATCTGTTAAAAATAAATAAAATTTTGTGAGACAAAATTTGTTTTCATTTGGAGCTTAACAAGACCAAATGATATTTTCTCCTTTTAAAGGAATTTATTTTCCAAAGAATATCGAAGATTTAATAATTTATTTTCATACTGTTGCGAGTCATACAAAGCCGATATGGGTATCAAATAAAAGAGGAGAATATGTGCTAAAAATAAATAAAATTTTGTACGACAATTTTACATTTTTTTCCTTGCTGAACAAGACCATATGATATTTCGCCCCTTTTTTCAGGAATTTAATTTCCAAAGAATATCGAAGTTAAAATAATTTATTTCCATACTTTTGCGAATCATACAAAGCCGATATGGATATCAAATGAAGGAAAAAATATCTGTTACAAATACTTAAAACTATATGCATCTACCTGTTTTAGTTTAGCTGTGAAGCAGAACAAGACCATATGATATTTTTTCCTTTTTACTGAAGTTTTAATTTCAAATAAATATCGAAGTTTCAATAATTTATTTTCACACGAGTCACACAAAGCCGATATAAATATCAAATGAAAGAGGAGAATGTCTGTTAAAAATACTTTAAATGTCATATTTACATGTATATTGGTTTAGCTTTTACGACTATTTCAAATTTCCCCGTTAAAAAGTTAAAGTTTATTTATTTTTAAGGGGAAATTTTTAAATGGTTGTTAATGCTAAACTTATATAGGTAGAAACGTCAGATTTAAAGTATTTTTAACAGATATTCTTCACTTTAATTTGATATCCATATTGTTATTCTGTAATGCCGAAAGACATGCTAATAAATTATTATAACATTTATATTCTTTCACTTCAATAATTTATTTTCATACTTTGCGAGCCCTATCGAAGATTTAATAATTTATTTTCATACTTTTGCGAGCCATACAAGGTCGATGTGCATATCAAATGAAAGAGGAGAATATCTGTTAAAAATACTTAAAATTTCATGCATCTATATTTATTAGTTTAGCATTGACAACTATTTCAAATTTCCCCCCTGGAAAAGTAAAAGTTTATTAATTTTTAAAGGGAAATTTGAAATGGTTACAAGTGCTAAGCTTATAAAGATAGAAACATTAAATTTAAGATATTTTTAGCAGATACTCTTCTCTTTCATTTGATTTCAATGGCACCGTTGTATGATTCCGAAAAGTAGGAACATAAATTATTAAAAAATCCATATACATTCATTTTAATAATTTATTTTCATACTTTTGCGTGCCCTATCAAAGATTTAATAATTTATTTTCATACTTTTGAGAACCATACGAAGCCAATATGGCTATGTAATGAAATAGGCGAATGTCCCTTAAAAATACTTTAAATGTCATATTTATATTTATGTTGATTTATATTTAACAACTATTCGCTCCTTAAAAAGTTAAAGTTTATTTATTTTAAAGAGGGTATTTTGAAGTGGTTGGTAATGCTAAAATTATACAGATAGAAACAATAAATTTAAAGTATTTTTAACAGATATCCTTCTCTTTCATTTGATGTCCATATTGCCTTTGTACGAGTCCGAATAATAGGAAAAACAATTATTAAAATATCTATATATCCATCCATTTTAAAAATTTATTTTCATACTTTTGCGATCCCTATCTAAGTGTTAATAATTTATTTTCATAATTTTGCGAACAATACAAAGCCTATGTTGATATCAAATGAAAGAGGGGAATATGTGTTACAAATACTTTAAATGCCATATTTATATGTGTGTTAGTTTAGCTTTAAAACGATTTCATATATATCATAAGAAGAGGTTAAAGTTTATTTATTTTTAAGGGAAAAATTGTAAATGGTTGTTAATGCTAAACTTATATAAATAGAAAGAGATTTTAGGTATTTTTAGCAGATACTTTTCTCTTTCATTTGATATTAATGTCGCCTTTGTACGATTCCGAAAAGTAGGAAAATAAATTTAAAAAACTATGTCCTTTGGAAATTAAAATTCTGGTAAAAAGGACAAACTATCATGAAATAAAAAACTATGCGGTGTGGCTACTGGTGGCCTTTCAGTTCTATATAGTCTCCTTCTTAGGAAAGAAAAAAAAGGTTATGATTTGTCGCACAGTGTAATACATACCATAATCTCAATTGAATTAATTAATGAACCATTCCTAGCCTCTGCTCTCCCTATCTTGTAGCTCAGACTGTCGGAGAATTTATTCTAACATTCTTTATCCGAAAACAATTTGTCTATGAAGGTAAATAAATAAAATTAAACACACATAGACACATATTTGCCTTTGGTGTTAACTGCCGAGGGATGTTGATGAATACCAAATTTGAATAGGCCACAAAAACAAGCAACCTCGAAACAGAAAAAGACATAAAACTCTTGAAATATTTCGTGTTCGTGGATTTTCAAATTTTACCTTTTCTCGGTAAATATGTAATTACATTACCATAAGCAGTTTATATATAATTTACAACTTAATTACGTGTCGATATTTTTCACGATTTTAGCATAAATTCAATTCAAACAAGCCAAGAAACTTGAAGACCAACCAACGAACAAATCACAACAAATCACGTCAGGTACCAATGGTCCGGGGAGCGCACACTTCAACGCAGCATTATTTGTTAATAATTTTGTTGGCTTTTCGTTTGAAGTGGAACTGTGTTAATAATGTAACAATTTCTTTTGTTTATGCATAAATTATTGTGAGCTTTTTGCATAAACATGTTGAATTTATTTTTTGGATATTTTGAGTTTGAATAAACACACACAATGCCTAAAAGTGATCACTTGTATTGAGGGATCAGACAATCGATTGATCCATCCAAACAACCATCCATCCACCGCTTAATAAGGCATAAATTCACGACTTTATTGATTCAAGGCATTCAAATTCCGCATCGCAGAAAACATGTAAAATTATGGCTCCCATAAATTGATGTTTAAATTAGATCGAAGTTTATTTATTACAAGCATCCCAGAAAATCAAAAAACACTAAAAAACCTATAAAATGCCATAATTTATTAATTAACATTGAACTTAAGAAAAATTTTTAATTTCGTTAATGTAGTCCACCATTCCTACCTGCCTGGTCTCGTGGTAAACCAGAAACTAAGCTCGCAGTTCCGTTGGTTAGTCATTAAAACAAAAAAAGTTTGATTAGATTCATTGGTATTGGGAAAAATCTTTAATGCATTTGAATCATCATAGAAAACATGACATTTATGCTAAAATATGGCATCATCAGTCCGCAGGCTAATTGTGTGCGCGTGTGTTCTCTGGTATACACTCAAGGAAACATGTTGGTGAGTAAAACAAAGAAAGATAAATCAGACTGGAATAAACTTTAATAATGAGAGCAATACATAAAAAAATAGTGAAATTAGTATCTAAATCTATTTCTAATTCTAATTTCACATTTACATTCATTGGAGCTGAACAAAACCATATGATATTTTAGAATATCGAAATTTTAGTCATTTATTTTCATAGTTTTGCTAGACACAAAAGGCAGATATCAAATGAAAGAGGATAATATCTGTTAAAAATACTTTAAATCTCATATTTCTATGTGTGTTTGTTTAGCTTTAACAACTATTTCCCCCTTTAAAAAGGATTGATCTGAAATAGTTGTTAATGCTAAACTTATACAGATAGAAAGAAACATCTCTTTCATTTGATATCCAATCTATGACCTGCAAAAGTACGAAAATAAATTTTTAAAATATCTATATTCATTGGTCCCGAAAAACTTTGTGCAAAGTTTCATTTGCTTCTGACAACAATTGCGACTAGTACTTTGATTACAATATTAAATGGGCATTTTTTTTAAATTTAGCATCGTAATCGATGTTGGGCAACGAAGAAATATTCAGACCTGTCAAATGCGTACTGGGTCTAAAGATGACCATCCGTAAGATATGTTTTCCACGTACTACAATAATGTCATTTTATTGACCATTCTCTTCAAGCCAGGTGCAGAGGCACCTGAGAGAACCTCAAGATCAGTGAGAATGTATTCGTCTATTTGCCCTGGTGTGTTGGTGGTGGTCATTGACAACCAACTGATTGAAATTTGGCGTTCTCTTACTTCCCGCTATGAGATTTTGCAACAACACGAGTTCGTGGCGCAAGACCAGCGGACGTCTGACAGTACTCTATATCATCAATGATGGCATATTATTTATCTTTCTCCTCAACCCAGGTGCAGAGATACATGATCAGTGCTCGGCACAAAGAGATCAAGCCAAAAAAACGCTGCACAGTAGTTTAAGCTGAAAAGAAACTATGTATATCTTCATTCGGGATTGTTGTTAAGGTTTAAAGCAAATAATCTAGATGTCGATATCGGTGGCCAATTGACTGGGCCCTTTTCCAGAAATAATGTGTTCACCAAATGTTCCCTTCAATAAATCGAAAGTTTGAGGAGCTCCACTGTTTGGAAAACATTGTCTCAACATTTCATACATATGCGGAACATAATAATCAGCAATCCTGCCTCTATAGCCGTTGATGGTAACATTCTCTTATCTTAATTTTTAATGAATAAAGGAATAACGATTCCATGTAACAGTGAGAATCTCTCGTGGATTCTCTTCACTTCAAATGCGTCACCAATTAGCCGAAAAATGCCTTATTACTTGACAGAATATTGCGATAAAACCATTGACCGAACGTACCGCTTAAATGATCATTCAAAGAGTCATTCTGATTTAATTCCTACAAATGACAATCCAGACTGGCCAAAACTGATAATAACGTTGACAGATCTGACATTTTTAATGAATCAAGGTCTAACGATTGCATGTGGCGTTTTTTGTAGATGTAACAGTGTCATGTGAATCTCTCGTGGATTCTCCTCACTTGAAATGCGTTAATTTTGCTTATTTACATAGCCTCTGAGCCGAAAAATTGCCATATCACTGAACAGAAAATTGCGATAAACAGTCAAGCGAACGTACGGATCAAATGATGGACATTCTGATTTAATTCCTGACTGACCAAAACTGATATTAACGTTGCCAGATCTGACATTTTATATGAATCAAGGACTTACGATTCCATGTGGCGGTTTTTGTGGATGTAACTGTGTCTTGTGAATCTCTCACTTCAAATGCGTCAATTTTGCTAATTGACATATCCAGTGAGCAGAGAAATAGCCTTATCACAGAACAGAATATTGCGATAAAACAGTTCACCGAACGAATGACTGAAATGATGGAATTCCAGACTGACCAAAACTGATAATAACATTGCCAGATCTGACCAATTCCTTAACGTTTAATGGTTAGCAGAAACTTGAACCTTTTGAAAAATCCGATAAAACGCGTTAGGTCCCTTTTGTGCAAAATGGTAAAAACATCCCTAAAACAGGAGTCAAAACGGGTCAAGATGTTCTACAAAAATATTTCCCATAAAATTCTACTCTCTCTCTATCGCTCAAACTAGTCCAAAGGAACATCGCTCTCTCTCTCGCTATAACTCAAGCAGTTCTAAACGATCATGTATCCCGATTTTATCTAAAAGAACATGTGTTCAAAGGGTTTTAGAGGAATCCATTATAATTATTGTAAATTGATAGTCAATGTCTAAGTTGTAGAGTCATTACTTGTCTTCACAGCAATTTTTTCTAAGCTGTATCTTCCTATTGATTCTGAAGAAACGCGTTTGTACCTGTAAGACCAACAACAAAATAATAATTTATTATAACCCTAACAGAATTAATAGCAAAATACACAGGCTCCAATCAATCAATAATTTTATAGGTCGGATATTTGGAATGATTTAATAATTAAAAATGAGTTTTTCAATGTTGAATGTCTATTAAATTATAAGAACTGGTTAATAAAATAAAAATTTGCATATGAGTCATTCCATGTCAAGTAGTACGATTTTTGACCTAGATTGCTGCGATTGTTTTAAAAGTTTGTATATGCATTCTTCTCATTCAATTATTGTATACGCATTTTTGGAAAAAAAAATATTTTTAACGAGTTATGACCAATTCTATAGTGAAAACATATGATTTTTTGAAAAGGGTGTTTGAAATTTTAAAGTAGTATTCTTAGTTGTCTTTTTTACCGACTGCGTGAGTTTCGAAGTGGTGAAATGATGGGTTCTATTTTTTACGATTTTTTTTCAAAAATCGTATGAAAATATATTCCACTGTGCGCCGTGCCCCTAAAGGTATGCCAGAAGCTTCTCAAGAGCAAGTCTGAACTAGGCATTCTGTATCCCCATCTCTGCAATGTTTTGAAATATTTGCGCTGAAATTTCTAGACAATTTTTGATAATGTTCTCAATCAGTTCAGGCTGGTTAAATATTCTGCCTTAACGTTGTTGTCGATGACAAAACACAACTAAATTTGCATTGCAACAACAACAGCAAAAACTACTACAATCGTACCACAACTAAATTTCGCATAATCAACGGGTGGCGGCGAGCAGCATAAATAAATTCTTCGAAACATCAGATAGAGCTGATAGGAAATTTTAATAGATCGCACACTTGGTGGCCCTTGTATGTGATCGGAATTAAGTCATCAATTAAAAAAGAATAGCAGACTAAATAAATAAAATACAAAATTTTATTATATTTAGGGTAATAAATATACACCCTCAACTAATTGATATTCAGTTATGTACTGACACAAAGTGGCACTGTTGTCTTTGAATCTGCAGTCGATATATTAGTAAGAATCAACTAATTAATCTCAATATTTATATTTATTTATTGGAGAGTCTCAAATGACAACAACACGCACTGCCTTTTATAATTCTAGCTTTTGTATTTATTTTCGTTTTACATTTTACACAGTCCGAACTGAGACTTGGCCGCTCATAAATTATGTGCTTTTTCAGTTTCTACTTTTTTATGACTGGCAATCGATATCGATTGAGTTTGATTTTGAATTGGTCAATATGTCGTCGATATTTGATAGTTGCTGTAATAAATTCTTAAATAAAAATTCCAAGCGAAATGAAAACACCATAAAAATAAACAATAAAATAAAGACATTTGCTGGTAGCAGATTTACATTTGATATGGAGATATTGTAGTTAACAGGGTTGGAAATGTAAGACTTGAGCGTAGTAAATAGTTTGAACAACACACACAGAGACTAAATGGATATTGAACGATACTCGATTATTGAGCGATATTAAGATATCAAATGAATGTGCGCAATTCTATAAACAAAAATGATGATGAAAGGCCTCTGTTTAGAAAAAAAAAAACAATTTTTTTCTAGTTCTACATTACACGGATTCTGATAGAGGGGTTAAAAAATATACGTTTATCGTTGTTTCGAAAGCCATTTTAGAGGAGTTTCAATTATGCACATTCTTATGATGAATCAGCATAGGAAACCTTATGATCCTTAAATTTTAAGTGCAGGATGTGTTTGTTTAGCAAGATTAATTAAAACAATACGAGGAACATTTTTGTGGAACATCTTAACCCTCTAGTGCCTCGATATATGGGTCTTTTTGGCCCTTTTTTGCAAATGGATAAAAACACCACCAAAAAGAAGATCTTATGACGACTAGGCATAGGAATCTTTGTGATCCTTACATTTTAAGTGTAGGATGTGCTCAGCAATATTACTTAAAACACTATGAGGAACATTTCTGTGAGATATTTAACCTACTTTTGTGATAAAGGGTAAAAAATACCCCTTAAACCGTTTAACAGGTCAAAATGTTCTACACAAATATTTATCATAAAATTCCACTATAAGGCTCTGAATACACAAGAACTCAACTCAAATGCCAGAAATAGCTCAATAGCTCAATGCTTAAAATTCATTTTAGGGTTAATTTCGTACATTTTCCGAATTGCTGCTAAACTGTCCCACAAAACGGAATTTTAGGGGGCTGGTGTGAATGGAAAAAATATTCTAAGTGAAATTTAAAAAAATATTTATTATATTTCTTTTAGCTCATAGTAATTGCGGCATAGGAAACTTTGTGATCCTTACTTTTTATTATAGAATTTCGTCTCCAATATTTCTGAAAATACTACGAGGGACAATTTTATGGAATATTTTAACCCTCCAGCACCTCAATATTGGGGACTTTTTGGCCCCTTTTGTGCAAACGAGTAAAAAACACTCCTAAAGCCGAGGTTTAACGGGTCAGAATGTCCAACAAAAATATTTGCCATAAAATTCCACTATAAGTCTCTGAATACACCAAAACAGAAAACTAAACTTAAATGCCAGAAATAAGACAAATCTTAAAATTCATTTTAGGGTTAAGTTCGTACTTTCCTCCGAATTGCTGTAAATTGTAACACAAAAACTAATTTTACAGAGGTGGAGTGAATGGTAAAAATATTCTACATCAAATTTCACTATAAGTCAGCGAACAAAAGAAAGCTGCAGATATAATATATATAATTATAATATCAGTATTAATTTCGGTATTTAAAGAAGAAATTATTTCTTTAAGTTTTCTTCTAGTTCTTTGTAATTCCGCCAAAGGAAACCTTATGATCCTTACATTTTAATAGGATGTATTCAGAAATATTACTTAAAACACTACGAGGAATATTTTTGTAGAACATCTTAACCCTCTAGCTCCTTAATATAGGGGGTTTTAGGCCCCTTTTGTGGGAAAGAATAAAAAACACGCATAAAACACAAGATTAACAGGTCAAAATGTTCTACAAAAATACTGAATCTTAGGGGGTTGGTGTGAATGGAGAAAATAATCTACATCAAATTTCACTATAAGTCACCAAACAAAAGTAAGCTCCAAATGTAATATATATAGATAAAATATCAGTATTAATTTGGGCATTAATTTTGGGTAATTTTCATTTCGCTCTTGGTAATTCCGGCATAGGAAATCTTTCGATCCTTAGATTTTATGTACATCTTGTGTTCAACAATATTATTTAGAACACTACGAGGAACGTATTTGTAGAATATTTTAACCCTCTAGCTCCTCCACATAGGGGTCTTTTTGGTCCCTCTTGTTCAAAAAGGGTAAAAACACTCCTAAAACCGAGGTTTAACGGGTCATAATCAACAAAAACTCTACTAAAATATTAAGATTCTACTCACTCTCGCTATAGCTCAAGCTGTTCTAAAGGAACATGTCGCTCTCTCGCTATAGCTCAAGCTGTTCTAAAGGAACATGTCGCTCTCTCGCTATAGCTCAAACTGTTCTAAAGGAACATGTGTCTCTCTCGCTATAGCTCAAGCTGTTCTAAAGGAACATGTGCCTCTCTCGCTATAGCTCAAGCTGTTCTAAAGGAACATGTGCCTCTCTCGCTATAGCTCAAGCTGTTCTAAAGGAACATGTGTCTCTCTCGCTATAGCTCAAGCTGTGTCTCTCTCGCTATAGCTCATGCTGTTCTAAAGGAACATGTGTCTCTCGCTCAAAGTGTTCTAATGGAAGTTGTTCTAAAGGACCATGTGTCTCTCGCTCAAAGTGTTCTAATGGAAGTTGTTCTAAAGGACCATGTGTCTCTCGATCAAAGTGTTCTAAAGGAAGCTGTTCTAAATGAGCATGTACATCGATTTTATCTGAAAGAACATGTGTTCAAAGAGTTTTAGGGGAAAACGTGAAAATAATTGTAAATTGATGGCCAATGTCTGGAGGCTTTAGAGGGAGCGCTGGTGTTATTACTTGTCTTCACAACAAATTTTTTGTTAAGCCGTATCATCCTATTGTTTCCGGCTTTGTTTACTTTTGACACCTATTCAAATGTTGTTACATTGAAACGGAACGTAATAACCATACCTCCCACCCACCTATACATTATTTATGAACATTGTATTGCGATCTGTGTGTGAGTTTTTTAATGACATTTTAAAAGCGTTTTTTCACGATTTCTCTTTGTTTCCATTTTCCCCCCGGTTCAGATACGAAGAACTTTTACGATCTTTTGGAAATACATTAAGCGAAATGAAGAGTGTTTTTGGCCCATTAGTTCAGGGTCTTTACCAAATGCTCAGTCACTCACGCACGCATTCATTCATACATTCGTTGGAATGAACGACGACGATTGGTTCGCTGGCTGGTTGGCTGGCGCTTCGTTATCTTGGTCTATTGATTTTATTACCTTTTCGATTAGAGGTTGTGCATTTGTTCGTTCGTTCGTTCGTTTCATTCATTCAGACCATTTTATTCTCTGTTAAATGAAAATATTACAAATTTATTTTAATTTATTTGTCAACCAACCACCATGATCGACCACAAGAAAAATTTATTCCATTTCTAAATTAATTTTTTTTATGATTTCTAATGGATTTTGCGGGTTTTCTGTCTGCGCATTATATACCGATAGCACGAAAAACTCATAAAAATTTTAATAAATTGATATGATTTCTTAATTAAACACATCAAGACACTCACGAAAATATTGAATATTGAAAAACTAAGATGAAACGAAAACCTAGAAAAAAGTGAAATCTCAATCACTTAAAATCCCAAGGCAGTTATAATAGGGTGAGATGGACAAAGTGAAAAAAAATTCAAATGAATGATTTTAAGTGGAACAAGTAAAAACGAACTTTATAAATCCTCCACCATGGCTTGCATTCCACAAAGGCTGTCAACCTTCCCAATAAAACCAGAAATTTGAAAAAAAAAAATAATCAGTCCTTTTTTATAGCCGATTCTAATTTAAAGTTGTAAATGACCCACCCTATATTACCTTCTCCAATGGGCTTTGTATCGACTTTCTACGATTTAATGGATCGTAAGATCTCAGGCCTTTATTTTCAACAGTCAGAGTTATTATGCTGACATTAGCTCATATCAATGTAATGTTGATGGCAAACAGCTGTGTTTTTTCTCCTTCATTTCAGTTTATCTGCTGTCATTGCTTCAATACATGTTAATTAGCTGTCATCAAACTGTATAATTAGCTAATCAAAAGCCGTAGTTTTTTCAACGTATCTGTCCTTTCATCATGTGCTGTTCTTGACAACAACACTTTGTTCTCTTCATTAAATTTAATTAATCCAATTATCGCTTTTTCCCCCCATTTCAATATTTTCTGTTCATAAATTTTGTTTTTCTATATCGCACCACCACCACCAAAATGTTGTTACCATTTTTAGAGTTGGCCAACCAACCAATGAACCAATAATTTTGTGGTTGTAAAGCAAAAGTGTGAACTTCGTTTATAGGCTATAATTATATGGTCGTCGTACATAGACTCACGCTTACATACTGAGCATGATAGTTAGTTTTCCGTTTTTTTTTTCGCTGAAGCTTAGAAAAAAATCTTTAACTTTTTATAGCAATTATAAATAGATTTTGCCTGAAAATGGCTGGCTATTGATGGAAAAATATTGTAAATTATAGCAAAACACTTTTTTATGATTAATCGATTTTGTGAATATTGAGGTTTTTAATTTTTCTCTTTTTTTTGATTTGTTACCATAAACAGCTTTGGAACGCAGTCACATTGTCGTTGTAAGTGTTTAGAAGGTAAATCATTGTGTTAATGACGCTGGAATATTGACGCCACATGTAGCCAGTTAATAAAGAAATTATGGTAATCACAAAAGTGATTTAAAGTGTGTGATAATGATGTCACAACATCCACATAATTGCGAATGAAGCGGGTGTTTAAAAAAATTGCTACAGTGAAGAGAATGGTGTGCTTTATGGGCCGGTGGAATCTTTGGCCGCTAAAATGAAAATGAGAACAGCTAGAACGTCAAAAGTGTGTAAACAATTACCGAGTAAGGACTATAGATAGAAGTGGTCGAAAATTGGAATTGTAGAAAGAGCCACATCCGAACTCCTCAATATCTCAATTTATATCTAAACACAAATGGCGTAAATTTATATTTCTAATGAAGAAAACTTTCAGTTTGAAATTACATAAGTACCAGTTAGAATGTGTCACACTTTATCCGATCAGAGATATGCAATGGTTTATGTTTGAGTCAATTGAAAAATATTTTTCCACTCATTTTGATCTTGGCGGGTATGTAAACAAGCAAAATTGTCGCATTTGAGGCACAGAAAACCTGCATGCATACATTGAAAAGCCGATACACCCAAAACGTGTCACTGTTTGGTGCGGATTTTGGTCCAGAGGCATAATTGGGCCATTTTTCTTCGAAAATGAGCAAGGAATGGCCGTTACAGTCAATGGCGATCGTTATCGGGCCATGTTGAAGGAATTTTTGTTCACAAAAATTTAAGAGGATGATATTGGCAACATTTGGTTTCAACAGGACGGCGCTACGTGCCACACAGCCGAAACTACACTCGATGTTTTGCGCCCTGTTTTTGAAGATCGCATTATCAGCCGCAGAGCTGATGTCGTTTGGCCACCTCGGAGCTGCGATTTGACACCGTTGGACTATTATTTGTGGGGTGCCCTCAAAGATAAGTGTTACGCCGACAAGCCAGAGACAATTGACGCTTTAAAGGACAATATTCGTGAAGCCATTGGTGAAATACAGCTGCGAACAATCGATAATGTGCTTAAAAATTGGACCGATCGTGTAGGCTACTGCATGGCCAGCCGAGGCAGCCATTTGAATGATATTATTTTCCATTCCATTATTAACCGGAAAGATTGTACTTTCAAATCAAAAAAAATTTGAGAAAATATTCAGTAGTTTTTTATAGCATTTTCAAAAAAAAAAAAATTATTTGGCGGACCCTTTATAAAAAAATCGACAACGTTGGAACCTCTAATGGAACCACTACTTTCAGAGGATTTACTGACTTGGACCACTTTCATTCTTCTCAGAATAGAAAAAATTGAACACACAAAATTTTAAATTTTTACGCAAAACTAATATTTCCTTACCAAAAATAAAAGAAAACAAAAATATTTTATTTAAAAAAAAAAAACAAGTAAGGAAAGGCTAAAGTCGGGCGGGGCCGACTATATAATACCCTACACCACACCCTGCGTATGTACCTCGCTTTGATTACTAAACCCAGGTATTTCATGGGAGCAATTTTATGTAGTTCATACAAATTATATAAATTATATTCAGATAATTTATATGCTATAAATTCATTTTTAGTCAAATTTAACGAATATGGTAAATAATATGGTAATTGATCCAATTTGTCTGACAGACAAATACAAATTATACAGTAGTTAACCAAAGTCATACCAAAGTATGGACATATGGGCATCACCCAAACAATTCTCATTGCAATTCAATTCAGTAAAAAATTGAAATCGGGAAGGATTTTTGCATCCTGTAAATGTATGTGTTTGACAAAAAATGTTAACTCGGAAAGGACATTTGTATAAGGGTATATTGAAACCTGGAACGATGTGACCCGCTTTCACCATGTCTGTTTATTGGTATAAATATATAAATATAATATGTAAAGTTTGGCCAAAATCGGTTAAACATTCGGGAGCAACATTTTTATGAGGGCTATATCTAAATCTGAACCGATCTTACTCACTTTCATCATAGGTTTTTTTAGTTGGATTATAAAATTTTGTGCCAATTTTAAAGAAAGTCGGGTACAATATGTGGTTTCTAAAGCGGAAAAAGTGAATTCGGGAGCTATATCTAAATCTGAACTGATCTTACCCAATTTTTGTATACGTGTTTCTAGTTGGATTATAAGATGTTCTGCCAAATTTAAAGAAAATCGGGTACAATATGTATTTTCTAGAGCGGAAAATGTCAAATCGGGAGCGACATTTGTATGGGGGCTATATCTAAATCTGAACCGATCTTACCCAATTTTTGCATACGTGTTTCTAGTTCGATTAAAAGATGTTCTGCCAAATTTAAAGAAAATCGGGTACAATATGACGTTTCTAGAGCGGAAAATGTCAAATCGGGAGCGACATTTGTATGGGGGCTATATCTGAACCTGAACCGATCTTACCCAATTTTTGTATACGTGTTTCTAGTTAGATTATAAGATGTTCTGCCAAATTTAAAGAAAATCGTGTACAATATGACGTTTCTAGAGCGGAAAATGTCAAATCGGGAGCGACATTTGTATGGGGGCTATATCTAAATCCGAACCGATCTTACCCAATTTTTGTATACGTGTTTCTAGTTGGATTATAAGATGTTCTGCCAAATTTAAAGAAAATCGGGTACAATATGTATTTTCTTGAGCGGAAAATGTCAAATCGGGAGCGACTTTTGTATGGGGTCTATATTTAAATCTGAACCGATCTTACCCAATTTTTGCATACGTGTTTCTAGTTGGATTATAAGATGTTCTGCAAAATTTAAAGAAAATCGAGTACAATATGTATTTTCTTGAGCGGAAAATGTCAAATCGGGAGCGACATTTGTATGGGGGCTATATCTAAATCTGAACTGATTTCCTCCAAATTCAATACCGATAGTCCTTGTCCAGAAAAAATAAATTCTGCCAAGTTTCATGACAATCCGACAACAATTGCGACCTGTAGAGTGCGAACAAGCTTAGATGGACAGCAGACGGACGGACAGACAGACATCGTTAAATCGACTCAGCTGGTGATTCTAAGCCGATCGGTATACTTAAAGGTGGCGCGAAACTAACTTATAATACCCTAGACCACGAAGTGGTGTAGGGTATAAAAATAAAACAAATAAATATTTACAGGTTGTTTGTCTAGAAATTCTATATTTAAATTATTTTTTACTTTTCAAATAATATCATTTTATATGTTATTCACCTTCAAACTAACACTAAAGACAATTTTGTTTTGCAAAAATCGCAATTTTAACAAAATTAGAGCAATTTTTTGAAAAATCGCCAAAATTTTAATTAGCGATTTTCCTGAAAACGGTCTGAGATATAACTTAGCTTGAAACGGCACAATAACACCATCCTCTAGAAGAACCCAGCACAACTTTTGCTGCCCAAAAAACCTACAATGAAAATTTAAGCGATTTTTGTTCCAAAACGTTTTGTCGCTGTATCTCTGCCAATTTTCATTTTTTCGAAAAACTTTTTATGGCACAATTGGGCACAAACCTAGCACAATTCAGCACAACTTTTGTTTTTTCGAAATTCGAAAATGGCATTTTCAACGTCTGGGACATTAGGTATTCCGATAGTAAATATAACATGATCTGGAAAATTTGACCAAGAACCAATGACAAATGCAGATGTTATAGCGGTAATAGGATAAGTTGGACGGACAATTGTAAGTTGCCTATAACAATACTTGGGGCTGTACCATAGCTAGAGCCTTGCCTAGTTCTCATTATCGGTAGGTATTGAAATATATCATTATCTGAAAATTTTGATCAAGATCCGAAGTAAGATGTAGGTTCTACAGCGGTAATATGCAAACTGGGGCCCCATTTGTAAGAGGGTTATACCAAAATATGGACCCATTATTTGACTTTCATAGTAGGTATTCTTAGTCGAAATATAACGTGATCTGCAAAGTTTGATAAACTTCCGCTGTAAAATGTGGGTTCAGGATGGCTGTTTCTAGTTCAAATATAACATGATGTGGAAAATTTGATCAAGATCCAAAGTAAAATGTGCATTCTATAGCAGCAATAGGGTATATTGGAGGAATATTTGTATGGAGGCTATATCTAAATTTGAACCGAATTCCTCCAAATTCAAAACTATACTGAAAGAATTTTCCGTCATAATATTTATGAAGCGATTTCATAAAATGTTTTTCATAAATTTAGTGAATTTTTTCTTAATATGTGTGAAAAATTCATAAATAACATGATATCATATTTCATACAACAAAATTGTTAAATTAGTGAACTTAATTTCATAATATTAAAGAAAGATTTCATAGTATTAAAGAAACAATTCTTAAATATTATGAAATATATTATAAGCAAAAAATATTTGTGTTATGAAATGTCTTCATAAATAAAAAAATTAAAGAGGCCGGGATGTTGAAAAGTCGCCACTTGAAAAGTCTTTTGACATGGTCGAAATCATGATCGTGGTAGTCTGCAGCCAAGTAATAAATTTCACCATGCCATTTGTAAATAAATTTGCATTCTATTAAATATAGATGCAAAATGGTATTGGGCCAGTGCAATATCCCAGTTCAAATCAAATATTGATTACAGACCAAAAAAAAATACAAACGAAAAAACTAAATATAACGAAGGATTTCATAGTTTTTATGAAATGTTTCATACTACGTTTTTAGTGTGTCGACTTTATTCGGTAGAATGCTAGCAATTCTCATTTGTCCTCTGTTATCTCTGACATACATAAGTATTTACCCTGATTTTGGTCAAAGACATACTCATTGCAAAATCTCTCACAATGATGGTGTGTGTTGATTGGTTAGCCAATAAATCAGACCTTTTTTGCATCTTTGTTTATATTGTCAACATCAGTATAAATTTTATTTATGAAACTTTTTCATAAAATTAAGTTTCTTTAAAAAAATCTATGAAAATTTGCATAAATCATATTGTGAAAAATAATGAGCTTGTATGACAAAAGTTCATCGAATCAAGAACTGCATTTCATAGTTTCTAAGAAATGTTTCATAAATCTTATGACGTTTTTCTTTGATTTGTGCTTTATGAAATATGTTTCATACATTTTATGAAGTGTTTCTTTGGCTTCTTTTTAATGAAAAATTTCACTGAGTTTAAGACAAAATCATAAATATTATGAAGATAATTCTTTCAGCATAGAATTTTCATGGAAATTTCTTCAAAATGGATTCGATGGATTTTGAAGCTTCCTATGTTAAATAAATAAAATATTATTAGAACTAATCCAAAGGTTTGGAACCATCTTATATTAGAATTTTGAATTAAACCTTGTACTTTGTTTTAAATATTTCCATATGTTATTGTTTAACTTTTAAAATTCCAACATCTTTCTTTTTTACGGATGATTAACCAAATTTAATCAATTATCTTTAATGCCAAATCAACTCCAGTTGAATAAAGCGAAATCAGGTCACAGTGGTGCTGAGCAAAAACAAAAAAAAAAATACTGAAACAAATTTGCTATTATGTTGTCAGAGCAAACAAAGATATCAAGGCAAATTCCACAAAGATGTCTAGCAAAGGCAAGTCGAGTAAAAAATTAAATTATTTAGCACAAATCGAACATAAATAAACAAAACTCAATAACAATAATTACCACCAGTTAGTATGGCCAACAAATATGCATATGTTTTTTTCTGAGTAATATGATCAACGACATAAATCAATTAAACCAAGAGAGAGAGAAAAAAATCGAAACATTTAAATAAAATTAGGCCCCCTTAATAAATGGCGGCGGCGACGGCCGGCCAATATAACTATTTACGCGGTAAAGTGCACTTTGGATACCAAAAAAAATGTCAATAAATTTTCAAATCAATACAAAAACGCAACAAACACGGTGGGCCCAATTAGTCACTGAGTGGCTGGCTTGGCTGGTTGCCTGGTCACTTTGGGCGAACCGATTACTTTTTTCTCCCAGTCACTTTGGTTGATTGTTTGTTGGGGTTTCTCACCCTCTTTTGGCGAGTGTAAAGTAAAGTCTTTTTTTTTGGCGGTTTACTTGAGGTTTGTTTGGTGTTTTTTCTATTTTTCTTTTCTGTTTTTTTTTTTTTTTTTTGATTTTGAAAGATCGACCGAAAACCGCAACACGTCTTGTGGCTGACAACTTTCGAACAATATTGATTTTTGAAAATTTAGAATATTTCGCTTAAACTTCGCTGCTGCTGGCAAAACCTCAGAAACTATTTGACGCTGCCGCGGCCGCCAGCTTACTTTTTTGTGTTGCCTGTGTGCGTGCGTGCGCGCATTGGTAAATATATGCATATATGCCTAGAGAGGTAAAGACGGACGGACATACGCGCGCCGCAACGTATTCGCACGCTGCGCTGTATTCTGATACTAGCGCGGCGGCGGCACACACACATACTCCACACTTAGCTAGACAAGCACTATTTACACACACTCACTCGCACGCATATCGGCAAAGTGGCAGAGCGACAGGCATGACGCTTGACACACTGAGGGGCTGATGGATGGACGGACAGACGCTCTGATAACTTGATGACAACGTTTTTTGTTTTGTTTTTCATTTATGGTCTCTTGGAGATCCCGTCTGCGCCGCTCAAATGTAAAGCCACACTTTGTTTGGCACCTTAAGACGACAGCACCGTCCGTCCGTCCGTCCGCCCATTCGTCCGTCCGATGTGTAAATTAGCTTACGGAACGGATCAGAGCCTAAATATGTTTACTTGTCGTCCAAGCGTTGAATGATAGTTTATTTTCGATTGTTTGGTTTATTGATTATTTGACGTAACCCGATCGTCAGCAAGCAAGTATCGCAGTCTTACTGGCTAACATTACGCGCCCGATCATTTAAGCAAGGCTGGCTCTGGCGCTGGCACTTTGCCGTTGACTCGACTCGACTTGACTCACTTACATATGAACTCTTTTGATGGGCCTGGGGCGAAGCAGCTCGCCGCTTTTGTTTATTGCAACAAATAAAGATGTTTTGACGTAACTTGGCAATTATTGAATTGAATTGATATTCATTCATTAGAACGATGCCAGGCAGCAGCTCCGAGCAGCGACATCACCATCACTACTATGCTTTTGTGTTAAACGTTTGCAGATGTTTTACATTTACAACGGAGAGGAAAATTTCGTTGGATTGCCTATGGCTCATTGTCTGGGTAATTAAGGCAATTTTCCATGGGAGGTCATGTCTTGCTTCAATCAAATCATTATTAATCGAATAATCGAATAAATTTATTAGAATAATTCAATTAATCCAATTATTCAAATCTATAGACAGTAGACAAGTGCACCAAAGGCAATACAATGTAATATAGATGACATTAGTTAATGCAAATCTCAAGACCTAAAAGCATAAAGACACAAAACCTGCCTATGTTCATCATCTCACCATCATTGTGGGCTGAATATTTCAATTTTCCAATAATACCATGAGGACATCTATTATATAATTTTTTTCCTATATTCTCAGTCTCAGTCAGTGTGGTTCTAGGTCTTTGGAAATCTCTACACCACTCTGTGCAAAGAAGAAATATATTCGGATTCCGGAACATCTCTGTATGAAGCTTTATGGAAACTTCTACCAAAAGATGGGAACTGTCGTTAATCGCACTATGCAACCACAAAATAAAACAAGTAAAAAGTCATTATGTTCGACCGGGCCGAACCTTATATACCTTTCACCATGTATTGCATTCCACAGACGCTGTCGATTTTCGTAGAAGTGCAAAATAATTTCACTTCATGATTCTTCCCATTTTTGCCGTAAAAGTACGAATTTGGAAAAATCTTTTTATTTTGCGAGTCTATACAATCAGTGGAATGTATACACCGAATTCGACGATTCTAGCTGAGGTCATTTGGTTGGTACCATTTTTATACCTTTTTTCCATTTTACCACCCTTAAAGTACGACTTTCGAAAATGTCTTTATTTTGCATGTCTACGCACAGAATTTCATCATTCTAGCTGTAGCCGTTTAGTTGGTACCATTTGTATCCCTCTGTTCCAATTGCATCCCTTAAAAGTACGAATTTGGAAAAATATTTACCATGTACCATTTTTACCCCCTTGACGTTTCTACGCAATTAGAAATTTATCATTCTAGCTGTAGTCGTTTAGTTGGTACTATTTTTATCCCTCTGTACCATTGTATCTCTTGAAAGTACTAATTTCGAACAATTCGACTATTTTCCGTGTCTACGCAGTCAGAGGAATGTATACTCCGAATTTCATGACTCTAGCTGCGGTCATTAGATTGGTACTATTTTTATCCCCTTTCTTCATTTTAACCCCAAAAAGTACGAATTTTGAAAAATCCGTGTATTTTACTTATCTATGCAATCAGAGGAATGTATACACCGAATTTCATTATTCTAGGTACAGCCGTTTGGTTGGCACCATTTGTATCCCTCTATTCCTATTTTACACCTTAAAAGTACGAATTTTGAAAAAATACTTTTATATTATGTATCTACTCAATTAGAGGAATGTACACACCGAATTTCGTGTTTCTAGCGGTTGTCGTTTAATATGTACCATTTTTATCCCTTTTTTGCCCCATTTCACCCCCTGCAAATAAGAATCACAATGCGCATACCAAATATCAAGCAAATATAAACAGACATATTCAAAAGACATGCTTAAATACGTTAAAATATTAGGGATTATTTGGGTATTTTTAGTCCTTGTGAGGGAAAAATTCTTCCCTTTGGCCGATTTCGCCACATTTCAATCCCAACCGATCTACGACTATAAGACGCATTTATGGAAAATTTGAACGTTCTCGCTCCTTTCGTTTAGATGCTATCGTGCCATGGCTAGGTCGTCTTAGAATTTTGTGACGATCAAGAATATATATATACTTTATAGGGTCTCAGGTAGATATTTCAAGGTGTTACAAACGGAATGACAAAGTTAGTCTAAACCTATACTGGAGTTGGAGGGTATAAAAAACTCAATCATTCTAAATGGAATTCTTTTCGCAGAAGGCGTGAAACAAGCCATAAAATATTACGAAAAAACGCCAGTATCATTAACGAAGCTCAAGAATTAATACAATAACGATTTATTTTAAATAATGATTATTCAATCCTAAGCAAATGTGAATGTATAAACACCAGAAGGATTGTCTGTGCAAATTTAAGGATTAGATATAAATTGACATTTCGAAAACTGATTTGAGGAAATGGAACTGAACTGGATTAAAGTAACTTTTATTGCAAATATTTAAGATAACACCTTTTTTATACCCTCCACCTCCAGGATGGGGGTATACTAACTTTGTCATTCCGTTTGTAACACCTTGAAATATCGACCTGAGACCCTATAAAGTATATATATTCTTGATCGTCATACAAATCTAAGACGGTCTAGCCATGTCCGTCCGCCCGTCTGTTGAAAGCATGCTAGCATCTAAATGAAAGGAGCTAGAACGTTACAATTTTTCATAAATGTGTCTTATAGTCGTAGATCGGTTGGGATTGAAACGGGGCGAAATCGGCCCAAAGGGAAAAAAATTTCCCTCACAAGGACTAAAAATACCCATAATAATCCCTAATATTTTTGCGTATTTAAGCAGCTTTTTTGAATATGTCTGTTTATATTTGTTTGATAGCAAAAACGTGCATCATAAAGTGATTCTTATTTGTAGGGGGTGAAATGGGGCAAAAAAGGGATAAAAATGGTACATATTAAACGACGACAGCTAGAAACACGAAATTCGGTGTGTACATACCTCTAATTGAGTAGATACATAATATAAACGTATTTTCCCAAATTCCTAAAATGGTACCGACCAAACGGCTGTACCTAGAATAATGAAATTCGGTGTATACATTCCTCTGATAGAATAGACAAGTAAAATACACGGATTTTTCAAAATTCGTAACTTTTGGAGTTAAAATGAAAAAAGGGATAAAAATAGTACCAGTGAAATGACCGCAGCCAGAGTCATGAAATTCGGAGTATATATTCCTCTGACTATGTGACACGCAAAATAAAGAGATTTTCGAAATTCGTACTTTTTGGGGTTAAAATGGAAAAAGGGGATACAAATAAAGGGTGATTTTTTAAGAGCTTGATAACTTTTTAAAAAAAAAAACGCATAAAATTTGCAAAATCTCATCGGTTCTTTATTTGAAACGTTAGATTGGTCCATGACATTTACTTTTTGAAGATAATTTCATTTAAATGTTGACCGCGGCTGCGTCTTAGGTGAGGTCCATCCGCTTAGTCCAATTTTGGCATTTCCACGTTTTTGAGTAACAGAGACCCAATTAGTGCGAACGGCGACGAATCGAAAATTGGTGGTCATCATTAACACTGGCCGATACAGCTGCGATATTTTCTTCAGTTCGCACTCTACGTAAGCGTGTTGGTGGTTTAATGTCCAACAATGTAAATTTGGTGCGAAATTTAGTCACAATAGCCCGAATAGCCGCTTCAGTGGGTCGATTAAACTGACCATAAAATGGAAGCGCGCAATGAACTTTCTTAACAGAGCACGCATTTTGATAATAAAATTCAATAATTTGCAAGCGTTGTTCGTTTGTAAGACGATTCATGATGAAATGTCAAAGCATACTGAGCATCTTTCTCTTTGACACCATGTCTGAAATCCCACGTGATCTGTCAAATACTAATGCATGAAAATCCTAACCTCAAAAAAATCACTCTTTAGTACCAACCAAATGACCGCAGCTAGAGTCATGCAATTCGGAGTATACATTCCTCTGACTGCGTAGACACGGAAAATAAACGGATTTTTCAAGGGATACAATGGTACAGGGGGATAAAGAATGTACCAACTAAACGACTACAGCTAGAATGATGAAATTCTAATTACGTAGAAACGTCAAGGGGGTAAAAATGGTACCAACCAAATGGGCGCAGCTGGAATCATGGAATTCGGTGTATACATTCCTCTGACGGCATAGACACGCAAAATAAAAAGTTTTTTTCCAAATTCGTAATTTTTCTTTTACGGCAAAAATTGATTGAAGTTAGGTTATTTTGCACTTTACACATGTACGTCTGATAATGGATTTTCAAAATTTGTAATTTTGGAATTAAAATAGAATGGAAATTCAACCAACTGTAGCAACCACTATCTACCAATATTTATGGTATTTAAGCCTTTTGAAAATATAAATATAAGAATATTTATTTTTTGATTTGAAATAAATAATGTTTTGAAATAATTAAAATATTATATTTATTTATAAAATTATTTTTTTTTAATATTTGTATTTGTTTTGGTTTGGCTATATTAAAAAAAATTATATTTTCCTGTAATATTACTGCACTTCTACGAAAACCGACAACCTCGGTGGAAGGAGTATATAAGTAAGGAGGGTATATAAAGTTCGGCCCGGCCGAACTTAACCCCGTTTTTACTTGTTTTTCCCTAAACTCTTCTTAAAAATTTTATTTTCTGAAAACAATCGTTCCTAAAAATTAAATATCTGCATTTGTTTGTGTCTGGTTTGACATGGAATGACTCATATATGTGTGTTAAACACCACCAAATTTTACGACATTTCACCCCAAATTTCAGATTTCTACAATGATTCATTTTAGATTTAGATATTTTTTAGAATTTTTATATGATTTGAAATAGCCTGGATAATTATCCAGTGTAAGTCAAAATGATGGTTATCGAGGCTAAGTCCAATAAAGTCAACACAAAATATTTTTTTGAAAATTTGTTTTGACACATATATTTATATTGTAGTTGGCGACTACAAAAATAAATTTTTATTAACGTTTTTGTTATCGCAGCTTGTTGTCCCGGCTTAAAGAAAAACAGCCCTAATATTTCAAGTACTCAAATTAAATTGTCTCGGTTTATTCGATTAACCGTTTCATTACGCTACTATGCCATGCTATCCTCGCAAATTTTCACCAAATTTACAGATCAAAAGAAATTATGATCACTTAACATAAATTCGGGGAACAAACACCCATTGTTTTCATGCAACATGAAAAGCAACAGACCGCCACCGGCATTATCTCCACACATGATGGTGATGATGGTGACGCCGATGATGATGATGCTACAATTCAATAAGATGCGAAAACAACGCGTATAAAGTGCGCAAAATACAAACAACACCACCAATCCATTATGTGTGGCAGAACAAAACAAAAACTCCCCCAACTCCCGCTCAAAAGAGCGGGAGGAAGAAAACACACGCACCGACACACAGACGACAATCGACAGTCGCGTAATAAAGACATGCAACAGACATGTGGTTGATAAATTTTTGAAGGTATCGAATGGCGGCGACAAATGGCAACACCTCGAGCGTAGCGTAAACAAACCCAATTTCGTCACAGACATCTGCAGAGTGGAGAGTGTGTAAGAAAGACTAGGGCTTAATTTACAGACTGTCTGGGAGGCTGGTTGGCTGGCTGGTGTGGAACTGCACAATAAAGTTATCAATGTCAGGGAAGTTGATAAAAATGAGACATGGTGGACACATCCATCGTCTGCAGAAGCAGAATAAGTGAATTGAAATCATATCAGACTTTTCGTCGTTCGCCGGTTTGCTTGGAGGGAGCTGTCTGCTTGTCGCGAAAGGCGCACTTATTTAGCAGTGGCGCGGTGTTGTCTTCTGTTGCTATTTTTCTGCTCTGTTTTTTGTTTTATTATTTAGTATTTATTTTTAAATATGTAAGTAGTAAATAAATGCTTAAAACCACATTAAAATGCACAAATTTAAGCATTCAAAAACAGTAACGGATTGAGGTTTTATGGGGGCCTACAGGGAACCAAAATTTCAGGGCCTTACGGAAAAAAATGAACTACGATTTGCAAGAATATGTAGATCGGTTGGAATTGAAAAGGGGCGTAACCGTTCTAGAGGGAAAATTTTTCTTAACAAGGAGTGATCCATACTTCCAGAGGTGACATGGGACAAAAAGGGATAAAAATCGTGCCTTCACACAATAACTGTACTTCACACAATAACTAGCAACTTGAAATTTTTACAATGATAATTCGATGTGCACATTTCTCAGACTGTGTAGACTGGCAACAAAAATGTTTTTTTTTTTTTTAATTTTAACTTTTCGGGAAAACGCACTTAAAGGAGATAAAACTGGTACAAATCAAACTGCTGCAGCTAGAATAATGAAAATCGGTGTATACTTCGCTCTGGCTGCGTAGAAAGGAAAAACAAAGTGATCTTTCGATGTTCATACTTTTAGGTTCAAAATGGGATAAAATTGGTACAGACCAAAAAAAGCTGCAGCTAGATTAGAATAGTAAAAATACACACCAATGGAATTTCAAATGGGCGAAATTCAGCCAAAGGAAAAAAGTCACTCCCTAACAACGAATGCAAATACCCCCAATAACACTATGCAACAAAAATTTTGTCGAAGGGTCATGAATAACATTTTCGGATGTATTTTGGCTTTTTAAATTCGAAAATGATATTAAAAAAATTTAATTTTTACTAAAATTTAAATTTTTTGGCGAAGGTACTTCAATTATTTGTACCACAGGTGTTTCTAGTGCAAATATAAGATGTTTTGCCAATTTTGAAGAAAATCTGTTAAAATATGTGGTATATAGAGTGAAAAGAGTCAAATCGGGGGTGAAATTCGTATAGGGGCAACATCTAAATCTGAACGGATTTTCTTCAAATTAAATAGCGTTCGTCCTTGTCCCGAAAAACTTGGATGTGGTAAGTTTCATTTCAATTGTGTACATTGATTACAAGAATAGATGGACAGACAGACAAATTAGATAACAGAATATTTAATTTCTTTTAGTTTTACAGAAAATTGTCAAAACTTTAAAAATATATTTTTTCAGTTTTTTTTTTCGATTGTATTATTTTGGTCTGTAAGCAATATTTTATTTCAAGTGGGATATTATCCTGGCTCTAGACCATTTTGCACCTACATATATTTTAAAGAATGCAAATTTATTTCAACAACATACCCGGCCTGTTTGAGTAAATGATTCTCACAAACGAATGAGAAGCACAACTCACATGCCGAATATCCGTTTAAAAAGTCGCACCAAGCCAAGTATAGTTTCACAGCAATACTTCTTTAAAATTATTATATTATTAATTTTATAAACGTTAAACCATACCTTCGATTTTTTGTAAAATAAATGTTACTAATAGATAATAGAGCCAGTGATGCTGGTGTTCCTGGTACTTACTCTGAACTAATTACAAATGCATTTGCTGTCGAAATTAAAAATATTTAATGGACACGAATAGACAATGATAAACCGAAATAGTTTGGGGCAATTGTCAAAGATTCAATTTAGTTGGAAAAATCCACAACTTTTCTGAAGCTAGTTTTATTTATTATTTATATAAAATATTTTTAACTTTATATAAAATATATTTAACTTCGTAAGTACGAGGAACTTCATCATAAAACATATAAAGCGTCTTACTGGCACTATTATCTAATAATAACATTTATTTTACAAAAATCAAAAGTTATTTGTTTATAATTTGTATATAATAGATCGTGAAAAATCGAATATGTACTTTTTTGATTATTAAAAAATTATATGACATTAAGAAAAAAATATAAATTTTATTTTAATAAAATTCTATTAATACTTGTAATTAATTAATTTTAACTATTAATAAAATATATTTTATAAAACTCAAAATTTTGTTTATAAAATAACTGAAAAATGAAGATTTGACAACTATATGAAAAAATTATAGGAAATAAGGATAAAAATATTTTTTTATTAATAAAATGTCATTAGTAATTTTAATTAATCAATTTTAACTCTATATTAAAAGATAAACTCTATCATGAAACGTAAAAATATTTATTTTATCGAATTATATTATTTATATTTTTATCGAATTATATTATATTAATTTTTTGATTATTGAAAAATTACAGGCAATTAAAAAAATAATAATAAAATTTTATTAACAATAAAAAAATAAACAATTTTAACTATTAATAAAATTTATTTTACAAAAATCGAATGTATATTTTTTGTTTGCAAAACAAATAAAAAATAAAATTTGACAAATATTTTTATTTCCATCTATTTATAGTTGTGATAGAGTAAGTACCAGGAACTCCATCATGAAACTTATACAGCGTGTTACTGACACTATTAATAAAAAAAAATATTTTAAAAAAGTCAAAGATGTACTTTTTTGATTATTAAAAATTTACAATTTTAATTTTATTTATTTAAATTTTATTTTATTAAAAATTTAATTTTACAAAAATCGAGGGCGTATTTTTTTGTTTATAAATTAAATAAGATCTTTTACAGAGAATTAAATAAAAATAAGAAATATTTTTTAAGATTAAATATTTCTAATTTGTAATTTGCTTGAAATTCGCCAAGAGAATTACGTTTATATCTCCTACCAAAAAGAGATAATAAATTTTTTAAATTTTCTCACGACAAAAAATCCGGATTTTCGATCCACCCTATTAATAAAATTCATTTTACAAAAATCGAGAGTGTATTTTTTGTTTATAAAATAAATAAAACATAAATAAGATTTTTTACAGAGAATTAAAAAAAGAAAAAATAAAACATATTTTTTTAAGATTTCATAATTTTGTATTAAACTAGAAGTAATTTACTGAAAATCGCCAAAAGAATTATATTTCTATCTCGTACCGGAAAAAAATTTGAGAATTTTTTAAAGTTACCTTATGACAAAAATTCTGATTTTCGATCCACCCTATTAATAAAATTCATTTTACAAAAATTTTATGTTTATAAAATAAATAATAATATACATAAGAAATTTTACAGAGAATAAAAAAAGAAAAAAATATATTTTTTAAGATTTCATAATTTTTTATTAAACTAAAAACAATTTGCTTGAAATTCGCCTAGATAATTATATTTATATCTCCTACCAAAAAAGTTATTTTTTTTAAACCTCCTCGTGACAAAAAATCCAGATTTTCGATCCACCCTATTACTAAAATTCATTTTAAAAATATCGAGGGTGTATTTCTTGTTTATAAGAATAAATAAGATTTTTTGCAGAGAATTTAAAAAAAAAATAAATAAAAAATATATTTCTTTAATTTCATAATTTTATATTAAACTAAAAGCAATTTGCTTGAAATTCGCCAAGAGAATTATACTTCTATCTCCTACCAAAAAAGATAGAAATTTTAAAATTTCCTCATGACAATTTCATATTTTTTTGAAGTACTAATTCTGAAGTATAAATTTGCAATGTTTCATTAAAATCGAAGAATTTAAGGAAAATTTCCGTTCCATTTCACATGGAATTAGTCCTGAAATTCAATATCGCTTCAATAATTGGTTGTGTCGCAAAACTAATATTGAGTTCCAAAGATTTTTCTAGGAGGCCAGGGAGATATTTTTATTTTTTAATTTTATTTTTTATTTATTTATTTTTTTATTTTATTTGGCCCATGTTACCCTTGGCTCAGTCCAACCCTGTGCCAACTAACCAACAATGCAATGCCTTGGAAAAAACCTCAATGTTTTCTACGATTTTGTTATGAGATCTTATATAAAAATACCGATTTTTCAGCGATTGACTGTTGCCTTTGAGGTTTTCAGCCAACAGACCAACCCATCAGCACCTCACCTCGCTGGCGTGAGTTTGCGGGCGGATGGGTTTATGGGTTCATACAGTGGTGCCGTGCGGTGCGGTGCGATCGTTCGTTCGATCGATCGGTAAATGAAGGTGTTGATGCAACTATATTTGTGGTTATTCAGTGAACATTCGATATGCATTCATTCGCCCAGAAATATGGGCCAGTAGATCTAACAATAATGACGACGAAGGCAACAACGACGACAATAAAACACCACCACCACAAGGACTGCGACGAACACGTTGACGGCGGCTGGAGTGGCCACAAGAGTGAGTGGAGCCAAGCGAAGTCGTTAGACTTCAGCTGCTTTTGAAAACAACTCTTCCTGTTTGCCAGCGCCACCACCACTACCACCACCGCCACCAACTCCGACCACAGCATCCATCCAGCACGTCCAAATCAATTCAATTTGCCTGGCTCTATGGCCAATAAATACTTTCATTTCAAGAATTCTGTTTGCAATTAGTTGTTCATAAAAAACAGATGCTGTCTGTGTTGAAAGAACTAAGTCATTAAGTCATTTCATCAGCGGGCTTCTTATAAACGCCAGCAGACAGACAGACAGGCAGCCATCCATGGCACAACTTCACTTTAACTTCCATTTCACATTCGCGCATTCATATTCATATTTATCGTAACATTTCTATTGACCAATAAATTGCAAAGCACGCATACACACACAGCCAACAACAAAAAAATGCTGTTTTCTCACTTCAGCCTAGAGATCAAAGCTAGAAATTACATTTTAATAAGAATGCCTTTTCCATAGTTTTTTTCTTTTTTGTTGTTTTCTTTTTGCCCTGTGTTCGTTTTTCTCGTTTTTCCTTGGTGGCAAATATTTTTATTGTATAAAATTTCCGGTTTCATTTGTTAGCCAGGTCATAAATCCCATTTAAATAACTTTAATGTTATTAACATTTGCACTAATAACAGTGCTCGATTAATAGCAGTTCTATGTCAACTAACAGACGCAATAGATCTATTAGATTTAGCAGAAGATCATTTGCTGTTGTTTGAACATTTTTGAATCGGCATTATGCCTAAAAGTAGACACTGATCTTGCGAGTTTATCATGTTAACAGCGGTACTGTTATCATGTGAACAGTGCTGATGATCGTTTTAGAGCAAAGTCACAACGGAAGCTATTAAAAGAGATGACTTATGGACAGACAGACAGACATAATTAACTAACCTTGTTAACAGACAAGTAACAGTCATTCAATATATGATTATATAAAATAAAATTACATATATTAATTTTTTATGAAAAAATCGTCTCCATATATAATTATATTCTATTGGAGGGCAAGAGTATGATGATATCCAAAAAATAAGAATAAATATTGGTGGGCTTGCAAGCGATATCTCTCTTAGATATCGAATTACAATACGCAACAAACATTTTGCCGAAGGAAAAGTGTAATAGTTACTGATATAGTTTGGATTTCTAAACTTGAAAACGAATATCATTTGAAATTCAAAAAATCTCAATTGAAATTAAAAAATTCCATTTGAAATTCAAAACTCGTTCAAAATACACCATTTGAAATTCAAAAAAAATATTCCATTTGAAATTCAAAAGATTCCATTTGAAATTCAAAAATGTAAACAAACTTATTTAAGAAAAATATGGGCATTTCCATGATGTCGAACGTGACCATCGAACACATTTAAAGTGACAAAAAAGTCAAAATATAACAGTTTTTTATTTTGACCATATGCTTAACTTATAGCTCTTAATTAACTGTATACTTGGTGCGAATGTGGATTTTGGATAATTTCTCGTTATCAAGATAATCTAAAAAAACCAAGGCATTCGCACGTGACCAACAATTCAAACGCCAATTTCAGCGAAACCTGTGGCAATAGTTCAATGTGACCTATTTTAGAACGTTGTATACCGATGTCTCTTAAAAATGGCTTTGGCTTTTATCCGAAAATTATTAATACTTTTTTGTAATTTAATTTTAAGCTCGGTCGAACGTGACATGTCGCACGTGACATTTTTTTCCATCATGGTATTTATGTTGTTTCAGTTGCAATTTTTACGAAATTATAAATCATATATATTTTTTGTAATCCACAGAAGTATTCAATGCATTCATTTTCAAATAATAACAGCAAAAAAGAAAATTTTGTTTTTCAATTTATTATTTTCAAATTTTAACTGATTTTCTTTCAACTTTCTCACCGCTGTTTTCAGCTCTCTTTACTTTCTACGCCTCCGTTTTTGCTAATAAATAAATTACAAAAGTATTTTTTTACAAAAAAAAATTATTGAAGTAATTTTTTTTTTTAATTTTTAATTTTCACACTTAAGATGTCGCACGTGACCAACTTTAATGAAGGACCAAGGTCACAAATTTTCTCATTTTCCAGTAATGTTTATTTTTATTTAAATTGTATAAAAATCTCTGTTTGTACTCAAAATTTTATGATCTTTCTGCATGTACTTTGGACAAAGTAGCAACAAATGTTGTTTTTCCATGTCGAACGTGACATCGAAATATGTGATAATGCAAAGCCAAAAGATACAGTTAATAGCAGTCGTATAACTTCGTATCCTTTCTTTTCTGACTCTTTGTACTCCCTGAAATATTTTAGACAGCAAAAGTCAAAATGTAATGTCTCTATTTAAGAACTTTTATCGAAACAAAATATGCAAGAGAAATATTCAGAGGAGTAAAGTTACACTCGCGCGACTTTGCATTCAAATATCTCAAGATAGGAAATGAATTAAAGTAAAATTTGTTTACATAAGTTAAATTTGATGATTTCTCTATGCAAATATAATAAAACAAAGCGTTTACAAGAACTTTTAATTTTTTGGTCTTGGTGGACCTTTCTGCGGAAATGCCCATATACATAAGGTGGGGTAGCATTAATTTTTTTCTGCAAATTTGGATATTCTGCAGTTTGGAAACAGATTTAATAAAATGATAAGCAACTAATAATTATAATGATGTAAAATCTCGCCAATTTCATATATAGTTTATAACCTCTCAGACCAGCTCAGAGAGCATCTGCATATAATTTATAAGGACTTGCATTTTACTTAGGGTCGGATTATTTGTGTGGGAGGTACAACAAATCATAATTATTTTTTTTTTTTCTAAACAGCAGAATATTAAAATTTACAGAAATAAACCCAACCTAATGTATATTTTGCTTAAATAATTTTGTTTACCCTTTTTGAATTGCAAATGGAATAATTTTTGAATTACAAATGGAATAATTTTAGAATTTCAAATGAAAACTTTTGAATTTCAAATGAAAACTTTTGAATTTCAAATTGTGTCTTTTGAATTACTTATGACGAGTTTTGAATTTCAAATGAAGAGTTTTGAATTTCAAATGATGTCTTTTGAATTTCAAATGATGTCTTTTGAATTACAAATGACAAGTTTTGAATTTCAATTGACATTTTTTGAATTGTAAATTGAATTTTTGAATTTGTGTCTTCTTTTGAATTTGAAGTGATGTTTTTTGAATTACAATTGAAAAAGGTGTAGAGCCCAGTTTTGCGTCGATCCTATTTGCGTAGTTTCGATTTGCGTCGCTTTTTAAATTGGGCTCAATTCGCTTTGCGTCCCTTTGATTCCGATTTGCGTTGCAACTACGATTGTATTTTTTTCACTGAAGACAATCACGTGTGATTTTTTTCAATTTGCGTGTAAAAAGGGGATTCCCATTTTATTCTGTTAGGTCAGTTATTCTAAGCATTGTTGCGTGTTTTGAAGTAAGAATTTGGTTCTCAATAAGAAGTGCTGTGGTTGAGTCAATAAAATACCTTAAGAAAAGAAAAACATGAGTAAAAATAAAAGAAAAGCCATTAGTTTTGAACTAAAATTGGATGTATTAAAACGTTTTAAATCGGAAGAAAAAGCTGTTGACATAAGAAGAACACTTGGGTTACCACCAAGTAAAAACAATTTGTTGCAATAGAAGACAAAAATTTACCACTGCCAATATTTCCAAAGCTATGCAATTGATTTCACAGGCAATGTATATATTTGCTGATAATGGTCCAGACGAAAATCGTAGCTCAGCATCGGTTGATAAAGCAATTAGTTGTTATAAGGAAATTCAACAAAACTTAGAAAACTATGTTGACAAAGCCGCAAGACCACTTAATCAAGTGGATACAAGAATTGTTAATTTAGAATTATCAGTCGAAGATATAATCAACATAATCCCAAATTATAATTTCTGTTTTTTTTTTTTATATGTGAATATGAATGAATTTTTGTTATGTTTTTATCTAAATTTTTTTCTTATTTTTTTATAATAATTAAAAATATTTGTTGAAATGGCTTGTTAATTACAAATAAATAAAATGAAATGAAATTATTAAAAATCTATTTTTTACTAAATATTTAAATTTTTATTTAAATCAACATTTATACCGACAAAAAGTGATTCGATTTGCGTCTCATTTCTCCGGTCCCCATTAACGACGCAAATCGGGGCTCCAATGTATTCTAATTAACATTTAAAATTTTAAATTTGAACTACCGATTACTTTGACTTTGAAATATAGAATAACATTCATTTTTATTTCCAGGTTTATGTTTGACATTTGCAAAATGGAACGCTATACACTCGAAAAAAAAAGTGAAATATTAAAAACTTACTTCAAAAGTAGTGAGTCTTTTACTCAAACTGCAAGAAAATTACGTGGAAATTTTTCGAGAAGAAATCGGCTTCAGTTCAGCCTTCAAAAGCTCATCTCGGTGGCTATATCAATAAGCAAAATTACCGCATATGGGGTTCAGAGAAACCACACGTGTCTATTGAGAAGCCAATGCATCCACAACGAGTCACTGTTTGGTTTGGATTTTGGGCTGTACTGAAAAATTGGAGTGATCGAATGAGGTACTGCCAAGCCAAACGCGGTCGTCATATGAATGATATTGAGTTTCATTATTAAATGAAAACGTTCAACAATTCCAATAAAACCAGAAATTTAAAAAAATACTCAGTACTTGATTATTGCCGATTCTAATTTAAAGATTTAAATGGCCACCCTATATTTGTACTCTCATTTTGGAAATATCCAACTAAGGTGGTGAAATGTTCAAAAGTGGCATAATGTCAATGGACATTTTATTAGTATTATGAACGAAGTGATATAAAGTCAAGGGACAAAACATAACTTTTCAAAGTGTCCTAATGCCCGCAACATAGCTACCCAGCAAAAACTTGGTAATGACACCTCATTTATTTTAGCATTACCTAGTAATGACAGCTCGTTACGGCCTGCATTATTTTGAAGTATGAAATAATTACTTCCTTATAATGGCTTAAATAAGTAATTATTGGTAAGTTAAATTTCATAGAACTTTTTTTTTTTTTAAATTATCTTCTACATTTTAATGGTGAGCCAGAGAATAGCACTGCTGTTGTTAGTTATCCAGGCTTAAAGAAAAACTGCCCTAAATTCTGTATTCATATTGTTAACAAATCGATACAAAATATATAATTTAATAACAATGTTGTTTTCGTTACTTAGTATGCCCATTATTGGTAATACATTATTTGGCTAGTTATCAATAATGACTTATTTTGTATCTTCCTGAGGCCACTTATTTTACAACTCGTTTAGAAGTACTTATTTCTCAACTTTTTGTAAGCGTGCATGGAAGTACTTATTTTTTTACAATCCCTTTATAAAATTAATTAGAAACGGATCCGAAAAATAAGTAGTGAAGGTTTTTGGTTTTGGCTTATTCCCCAAATTACTTGGTTTTGCTGGGTAATAATGTAATGTAATAGTATCGCTTTTTCAATTCATACCGATTATGAAATGTCTTTAAGGAAAGCCTTAGGCAATGTTTTTCCGGCTGCGTCTTTAAAAGTTTGTTGGTTACACTATTACCAAGCTCTGCGACGCACAGTGGTTCAGAATGAAAGTCGAACAAAATTCAATAATAATTGTTCTACACCTTTTTCAATTGCAATTCAAAAGACATCACTTGAAATTCACAAGAGAATTACACTTGAAAATGGTGTTGCAGGCATTTTTGAGTTATGTACAAAACTAAAATCGGGCAAACGGATATATTTTAGAAATCGGTCCAAAGTTTACTACTTTCGTATTTTTCGATTTTAAAGAAAATTAAAATTTTTATTTTTTTGATTTTATATCGTTAACATATTTTAACGTATTTGTTCATAATGTGAAGAAATTTTTTTATTTTTTTTTATTACAAATTATTATTACTTTTTCATTTTATTTTCTGAATTACCCAAATTCTATAGAAAAAATTATATAATAAAATTTGCTCAGACATGACAAATTAAGTATATTTTCTTTTTTGGACCCATTACATGGGTCGTAAGTATAAAAAATGTAATGCTAAATCAAAATCAGACCAATTGTATTCAAAACGGCGCCTTAAAGCACTACTTGACGCGCCCGTGAGAGCGGCCACGTAAACCAAAACATAATTTGATTTTTGTTAATCCAAATTTCGTAAAAGTTCATAATGGGTGATTTTTAGCTATTATCTTTTTGGCAACACTGGTTTAAACAGCTGACGCACGTTTCGTGTTTTGTTTCGCTGTCAAACATCTTCAGTTTGGTCTATAATTTAACCATGAATCGTCTTACAAACGAACAACGCTTGCAAATTATTGAATTTTATTATCAAAATGCGTGCTCTGTTAAGAAAGTTTATCGCGCGCTTCCATTTTATGGTCAGTTTAATCGACCCACTGAAGCGGCTATTCGGGCTATTGTGACTAAATTTCGCACCAAATTTACATTGTTGGACATTAAACCACCAACACGCTTAAGTATAGTGCGAACTGAAGAAAATATCGCAGCTGTATTGGCCAGTGTTAATGATGACCATCAATTATCGATTCGTCGCCGTCGACTTTAGTTCTCTTTATAATCAAATTAATGATAATTCCAAAAAATTAGAAGTACTTCTAGATTTTTGATCTCAGAAACTACTGGAAAGACCTCTCGGAAATGTTCAGAGTATTTAACAAAGTAGCTATTTGTCGATCATAGAAATAAATAGGAGATTTTTTAAAAAATAAATATTTGTTTCGCAATATATCACAAACAATTGATTGATTGATTATTTTCGCTAGAAAGCAACAATTCTCATGGAAAAAAATATTTCAATATTTTTCACAGAAAAAAAGGAATTTTTCAAAAACTAAATTTCTATATTTGTTTTGAAAAATATAACAAACATTTTGCAATTTATTAATTGTCCAACATAATAAAATGTCTCAATATATAGGGTCCGCAAATTAATTTTTTTTGAAAATGCTATAAAAAACCTACTGAATATTTTCTCAAATTTCTTTTTTATTTGAAAGTACAATCCTTCCGGTTAATAATGGAACATTATTTCATTCAAATGGCTGCTGAGGGCACCCCACAAATAATAGTCCAACGGTTGAATAGTTGAAAAAAAAAACGTTAGATGACGGACCCTATATTTCACAGACCAAAGTTATTACTTTTCAGTTTTTCCATTTTACAAAACGTCAAAAACTTCAACGTTTCCAACTTTAAGAAAAATTATCTAACATAATATCTTACTATAGTAAACGCATTCACAAAATTTCATCAAAATCGGTACACATTCGAAAATTTCTCGTTGGTTGAATGTAGAATTTCTCAGATGTGAAAATAAAACGAATGCAATAAATCAATATATACAAAATCGAATTATCTCCAAGTTTTAATAACATTATTTCTGAAACCGACCAATAATTTCGGAACTACTAAAATAACTTAAAAAATATCATGAAAAAAGTGTTTGTGTGACTTCAAATATAACTGATTTGCTCCGAGTAAAGAATGGCGTATCATGATGATACTGTTGTCATAGAAGATTCGATGTTGATCTATCCATCATGAATGACTCTTCCAAACAAGTATCTCGTGATCATCAACTAAATATATATATATATATATGATTACATCATATTACAGCACTTACCTTGCATATACCCTCAATGCACATGGCGCGTCCCCTATAGTTGTATCTGTAGTATTCAGCGGGTTTCTCACAAGACGTACCATCAATTACGGAAGCATTTAGAGTAGCGAAATATTTCATACCGATCGGTTTGCAATTCAATTCACACTCAGCATCGTCTATAAAAACAAACAAGAATTACTCAGTTACATTTGTAAGGATCTTTTACAAAATTATTAATTGCTACAACTAAAAGTTGTAATTGTAACAATTAAAAGTGTAACTTCGAATCAAAAAACATACCTTTGATATAGGGTTCCCACATATATTGTTGACCCTGAAAATCAACCTCATCATATGCCGAACATTGTTCAGCTCTAAATTCTTTGACAGAGGAAGGACAAGGCTGAAACGAGAAATAACATGTTTTAATTAATTGGGTCCGTCGATTATTGAAATTCCACTCCGCTGACATACCATTTCATTACACAGTTGATAGCGTTTGTAGACACCAATGCAATTTTTGCTTAGATAAAGTTTACCGCTTCCAGAGTTGCTGTAACAAATAAAAAAGAAACAATATTTAACAAAAAAATTAAACAAACAAAAAATAAAATATTAAATAAACAAATTCACTCGGCACGACAAACCAATTGGTACGCTGGGCATATATATACATCTGCTTACACAAACACTTCCATATGCAACTCACTGAGATGCTTGCGAGATGACAATGTGTGTTTTGTTACCTGGTGCGTTTGTTTTTGACTGACATTCGAAAAGAGAGTTGTGATTCTCGTTCGTTTGGGTATTTTGTAGAGTTTGGGTATTTCGGTCAGAAAAAATGTCCATGTATAAATTTAAAACGTAGCGAACCACTTTCTCATAGAAACACTGGTTTATGAACTGTCTCCAAAATATGACATTTAATAATTTTTAGCAAATTTTGCACAGTAACCAGAAAATACGATATACATAAAAGAAAGAGGATTACTTGAATATTTTACATTTGCTATATTGAGGATCATAAAGTTCATAGTTCAACCAAACGAATTTAAACAAAAAATCTTATTTTTTATATTTGGTTAAATAGAGCTAAAACCCCTTCATAAATTCGGTAACGAAAATTGTTTTTCTTTTTTTGTACCGTAAAGAAGATGACAAAGGCTATATGAAGAAAATCTATGGATAAATGTAGAAGTTATACCCTTAATGTACATACATATATTTGGATTCATATAAGAGTAACTTTAGACAGGCAACTCATTCTGGGCAGCTCCTCACTAATGTAAAACATTTAGAAATTAACTATATTCCAAAGAGGACTCGAAAATAAAAATCGAAACAATAATGTAGTGTAGTTATTGCGAAAAAATTCATTAAAACTAGCACTAAAAACGTAAAAACCAGAAACATTTCTCGAAAACGTATTAAACAAACCAAAGGTTATTTTTTAATTACTATTTATACAATCCACGAGAGTATTATGTCTTTGTGCATTTGTTTGTAACGCCCAAAGGAAGCCATTGTTAATTATACCGATCGACTTAGAATCACTTTTTGAATCGATTTAGCAATGTCCGTCTGTCCATCTATTCTTGTAATCAAAGTACAGGTCGCAATTGTAGCCAGAACCAAATTAAACTTTGCACAACGAAGTTTTTCGGTACAAGGACGAACGCTATTTAATTTGAAGAAAATCGATTCTGATTTAGATATAGCCCCCATACGAATTTCACTCCCGATTTGACTCTTTTCACTCTAGATACCATATATTACAACAGATTTTCTTTAAACTTAGCAAAACATCTTATATTTCAACTAGAAACACCTGTGGTAAAAATGTGTTAGATCGGTTAAGATTTATATATAGCTCCCATACAAATTTCGCTCCCGATTTGACTTTTTCCGCTCTAGAAGCAGATTTGGCAAAACATCTTATATTAAAACTAGGAACACCTATGATGAAAATAGGTCAAATCTGTACAGATTTATATATAGCTCCTATTAAAATTTCACTCCCGATTTTACTTTTTCTGCTCTAGAAAACACATACTTTCACAGATCCTCTTCAAATTAGGTGAAATATCTTATATTTCTTCTATAAACACCCATGATGAAAATGGGTCAGATCGGTTCAGATTTATATATAGCTCCCATTCAAAGTTCGCTCGCGATTTGACTTTCATAACACGTTATACTTGAACAGGAAGAACCTATTGTGCAAGTCGGACACTTTACTGCATGTTTGGATATGGCCCCGATACAAATATTCTTCTCAATTTGACAAATTGGGTCAGGTCATTTCAACCTATGATTAGGAAACATACAAAAATCCTTCCCGCTTTAACTTTTTATCGAATTGAAAGGTATTCGGATATAAAGTGGAGTGTATCATATAGTCGGTCCCGCCCGACTTTAGCCTTTCCTTACTTATTTTAATGTATGATTCATATTATTAATTATTATTTTTTTAATATTTTTATAACGACGTTTATAATTGTTGTAGAACAAGTATCAAGAACTCCACCATGAAACTTATGGAGCATGTTACTGATACTATTATCTGTTAATAAAAAATATTAAAAAACCAAGAGAAACTTTTTGATCACTAAAAGATTACAGAGAATTAAGAAAAAATGAAAAACAAAATATTTTTTAATATTTTATATTAAACTGAAGTATTATCTGTTAAACAAAATTTAAAAAAATCGAAGAGGCATTTCCTTTAATTATTAAAGGATTACATGAAATTAAGAAAAAATAAAAATATTTTTTAGGATTTTTTAATATTATATAGGGTTGGCAATTTAAAACTTTAATTTAGAATCGGCTATAAAAAAGTACTGATAATTTTAAAATTTCTAGACATATTGGAATTTGTTGAATTTTGCCATTTAATAATGGAACACAATATCATTCACAACTATGGCAGTACCTCATCCGATCAATCAAATTTTTCAGTACATCCCAAAATCAACACCCAACAGTGACTCTTTGTTGATGCATTGGCTTTCCAATAGTCACGTTTCGGTTCTCTGAACCCCATATGCGGCAATTTCGCTTAATTACATAGCCACTGAGATGAAAATGAGCTGAAGACCGATCTCTTCTCGAAAATTTTCCACGTACATTTCTTACAGTTTGCGTTAATCTTACTGCTTTGGAAGTAAGTTTTTAGTATTCCAGTTTTGAAAATGTCAATTATAAAACTGAAAATAAAAATTAATGTTATAAAATAACACGACTTTCAAAGTCAAAGTAATGGTTAGTTCAAATTTAAATTTTAAATGGCCCACCTGATTTTCGATATGAAAATACCTATTTCCTACTTCTCTTATTCAGAAGAACAAATTAGTGAACTTTCATTATAATCGGAAAATTTCGTTTCCATTTCACATGGAATTAGTCCTGTCTATGTGTACTTTAGTAAAACAATAAATTTATGAACAAAAATGTTTAAATTGACAAATTTATGCAAATTAAACATATTTAATAAAAAAACAAACAAAAATATTTTTCTCCAGCCATGATTCGAACCCGTCTTAAAGCGGACACCTTACCTCTGTGACCCCATATGAGAAATTATTTTCCACTCACTTGTGAAAATGCTATTCATTAGAAGTTACGAGATATGAACATATTATTTTCTTTTTTTTTTGAAGTTGTTCATCAAAACAACATCCTCAAAAGCGGGAACTATGCAAATTGGATTTTGGGACGCGACTAAAATGTGCTTCCTGCGGAAATACTTCCAAGATAGAGAAATACTGACGGCATATTATTGAAATCCATGGAATTATTAAACTTATTTTCGGATTTATGCCATCTGGTCGAAGTGATTTGTATGGAGAGAAACCATTTTTAGCCCAAGACATCATTTCATGTTCAAAAATGTTGCTCGAGTTGTCAACGTTGGTATCAAGTGGTTCTGCGGTCGAATTATTCACACAGCCTCCTGGAAAGTGAGTGTTAAGGAGGATTCGTCGGACCACGTCCCCTCATCCTTCTTTACATAAGTAGGGGGTCTTATTTCTCAATCTTGCTGAGTCAGCACACCATTTACAATTCAAATTGAAATTAAGAATTTTCACTTTCGAAAAATTTCGAAAATTCCAATTGCAATTGAGAGTTTCCATTTGGTATTGAGAAAATTCCAATTAAAAATGAGAATTTACATTTCAAGTTGAGAAAAATTCCAAATATTTCCAAAAAGGAAGAAATATTCCACTAAATTACAAGGAAGCAATGGAAAACCTATAGAAATTTATATTGAAAGTGTGGCCTCTGGTAGATTCGATATTTTCACGATTTCGGATTTCAACGACGAAAATTTAATATAATTTATTTATGTATTTTTTTTTTGTATAGAAAACATCAATTTCCTCTAGAAAAATAATTTTCAAATTTATTTTTTATGTTTCAGTGATTGTGAATAGGAAGAATTTACATCCGCATTTAGTTCAACCCGTTGAATAAACCTCTATTATCAACTGACAAAAAAACCTTGAGCCTCAATCACAACAGCCACTGACAGACTCGAATTGTTGAGCTTCCCGGTGTTGGTGTTTGGCCCAGTGTAAACGCCTTTAAAGTGCCACTGACTTTTCTTTTGCCCCGCCAGTAAACAAGATTAAAGCTCATTTCCCATGAACATGCGTTCGAGTCTGAGAATAATAAAGTTGTCATTAAAATAAAACAAATTCTATAGACAAATAATGATTGATTATCAGCGGATCAAAAACTGGAAAGGGGGAACCCCTTTCGCGAGAATTGAGACAATAAAATCATCATTACAATGAGAAGCATACATACATACAATCGTACATACATATGCATGAATTTAAAGGAATTCCATGAATTTTAAATTAAGTCTCAAAAAAACAGATGTCCGTTCCGCTCATCATCATCAGCATCGACCCCTATGCATGGTGCGTGGCTTTGTTATGGCAGTCATAACATGGACGCACAACTGGCGTACACTTGACATTTGAAAGAATTTTAAATTTTGAGCATTAATCATAAAATAAAAAAAAACTATATTTTTTGCAAAATCATACTTATTAAAACCAAAATACAAGACAGAAGAAAGTGCCATAGTTCCACTGAAGGGTGAGTGTGAGGAGGAAATCGAACAGACAGAGCATATTTAATGTGACAATGGATTGTCGGAATGATACGGGTTTTATGACCACGCCACGAGATCGTTGCTGATGACTCCATGCGCCAGCTATGTCGGGCGCCAAAAATAGACAAAACTATTTGCAAATGTAACGAACACTTTGCCGGGGTCCATGATTTTGTTGTGTTTAGCTTTAGTTTTCGCAAATATCATTGACTTTAATTTATCAATTGATGTTTTAATAAATTTTACGAGAAATTTCATTAAGAACGCTTAAGCAAGCAAAAAACATTCAAACTCACATGCATACGAGTACTTATCAATGATTTATCTGACACAGATTCTGTTCTGTTAACGGGGGGGGGGATGTTACTAATGTTGAAAATATTTAGATAACATTTTTTAAAGGCTTTTTGTAGAGAATATATGCTCAAGATGGATACATTTAAATTTTGCCATAAAATAAAATGACTCAATATTTGAAAGATAACACTATGCAACAAAAAAAATAAAAAAAATTGTAGTGACCTTTAAATTTAATTTTTTTTTTGTGTGCATTGTGTGAGAGTAAATATTTGTACTCTCATTTTGGAAATATAGGTCCGATCACATCCGCATATATGTTCAATTAAATGTAATTATGATGGCTTCAAATGTTTCGATTTTCACTGTTACAAAGAAACAGGAGCATCCTAAAATTGTTTTTTTTTCAAAAAAACTTTTTTCGTAAAAAATTGCAGAACAAATCGAGAAAATATATATTTTTTTAATTTTATTAGATTAAATATTTTAATTATTAGATAATTAATCTTTTTACAAAAAAAACTATTCTTAAAAAACAGAAAAACGTCGTAAACACATTTTTTATTTATTTATGTATAATATTCTAACGCACAAATATTATTAAAAAATAGAACAAAACTAATATAAAAAAAAATATTTGTACAGAAAAAAATAATTTTTTTCCGAATTTTTTTTTTGGAGGCTGTTCCTAAACCACTGTTTGTTTCTATGTATGTGAAAGTGAAGTTCGCAAAATTTTTAACCATCCCAAATACCTTTAATTGAACATAAAAGCGGGTATTATCGAAATTAATTTTCGAAAGTGAGAGTACAAATATTAGAGGTACCTTTCGGAGAAAATTGGAACTTTAGTCAAAAAAATTAAAAAAATATTATAAAACTATTTTAGAAGCATAACACAAATTATTTCAAAAAAATGTCGATGAAGGCATTGTGAGGGGTTGTTTTCTTTTGGTAAATATTTTATTTTTTGTTTATATTTAATCAAATTATTAAACGATTCGATAATAGAACAAGTAAGAAGGCGTTAAGTTCGGCCGGGCCGAATCTTATATACCCTCCACCACGGATTGCATTCCACAGTATTACCAGCAGATTAATGGATGTCGACTTTGCATAGAAGCACAGTACCATATTACGAAAATTGTGATATTTTTATGCACATTTACTATAATTGTTTACTATTTCAAACTATAATGTATACTTATGCGCACTGTTTCAAATCGACTACTATATATAAATAAAATGCTGAAATTGTGAAAGTGAACATGCCTAAATATTAGGCGATTGTCAGTCGCCATTAGAAAGAAGCATTTCCAGATACAGATAAAGTGATAAGAAAAGTATAACTTTGAAAGATATCCCCATTCGCCCCATTCTCCGCCCAAATGTACAAATTTCGAAAAAAACCCTTTTCGAGTCTTCATAGTCAGAATGTATACACCAAATTTCATGATTTCAACTTCAGCGGTTTGGTAGGTTCCATTTTTATACCTCTTTTTAATTATATCCCTTAAAAGTACGAATTTCGAAAAATCCCTCTATTTTACGTGTCTATGCAATTATAGGGATGTGCACACCGAATTTCATGATTCTAGCTGTTGTCGTATCATTGGTACCATGTTTTATCCCTTTTTGTCCCATTTCGCCCGCTAAAACTTTTATTTTCTTTGTGGTGCTTTCAAGCTACAAGAGGAATGTCCGCAACAAATTCTAAATGTATGAAAATAAAAAATTTAATTATTAAGCCTAGGCTACCAATATTTGTATACTATATATATATATAATGGATATAATACTTCAATTCATAAAGTAAATATAATATAAATACCCTAAATATTGGGGGATAGAGAGTGTACTTTCAGCTGCAGTCGTTTGGTTGGTTGTATTTCCATCCTATTTTAATTTCAAAAGTATAAATTTTGAAAATACCTTATCTGTCACGTACGCAGTATAAGACAACTTCATGATTCTACCCTTTTTTGTCGTAAAAGCAACAAAATAAAGTACGATTTTTATCCCCTTTTTCCAATTTTGCCCCCTCAAGAGTACGACTATCTAAAATCTCTTTATTTTACGTATCTACACAATTAGAGGGACGTACTCACTGAATTTCATCATTCTAGCTGTATTCGTTTAGTTGGTACTATTTTTATCCCTTGTAGCCATTGTATCCATTGAAAGTACGAATTTGGAAAAAACTTTTTATTTTTCGTGTCTACGCAGTCAGAGGAATGTATACTCCGAATAGTACACGTAGGTACACGTAGGTACTATTTTTATCCCCTTTTTCCATTTGAACCCCAAAAAGCATGAATTTTGGGAAGTTATTTTACTTTACGTGTCTACGCAATCAGAGGAATGTATATATCGAATTTCATTATTCTAGGTGCAGCCGTTAGGTTGGTACTATTTTTATCCCTCTATCCCCATTTAACCCCTTAAAAGTACGAATTTAGAAAAAATACTTTTATATTATGTATCTACTCTACTAGAGGAATGTACACGCCAAATTTCGTATTTCTATCTGTTGTCGTTTGTTAGGTACCATTTTTATCCCTTTTAGTCCCATTTCGCCCCTACAAATAAAAATCACTCTACGGTGCCCTTTTATGCTATAGAGGGAATGCGCATTGCAAATATCAACTAAATACAAGCTAATATGTTCAAAAACATGCTGGTATTTTCAGTCCTTGTGAGGGAAAAATTTTTCCCTCTGGGCCGATTTCGTCCACTTTCAATCCCAACCGATCTACAACCATAAGACATATTAAGGAAAAATTTGAACCTCCTAGCTCATTTCGTTCGGCCGCTATCGTGCTTTCAACAGACAGACAGACGGACATGGCTATATCGTCTTAGAATTTTACCACGACCCAGAATATATATACTTTATGGGGTCTCCGATGAATATTTCAAGGTGTTACAAACGGAATGACAAAGTGAATATACCCCCATCCTGGAGGTGGAGGGTATAAAAAGGTTTTTAAAAGTAGATTCGGTTAAAAATTTTCCATATTGTTGTCGATAATATAAAATACTGCAATTGAGATTTTAATCCAATCGCATGACCTACTGTGCTTCAGGTCTAATCATTTAAAATTTTAAATTTTTATTCCACAAATCGTAGCTCACAATATAAAATGCAGCAATAGGGATAGTAGTCCAATTGTATGGCCAGCTGAATACTGACTGAATTGTGTTTTCGGGTAATCATTTCAAATTTCTTCACATTGGAAGCCTAGTACACTATACCGATAACTACGCCACTTATCGAAAAATTATACTTTACCTTTTCCGGAAATTTGTGAGTTTTCTTTAATGTAATTTTTCCGAGATTTTTTGTTTCGATATCTCAAATGTTATCGAAGGTTATGGAGAATGTTTATGTGATTTTTCGCTTTTTTTCAAAAGGGCTAAAACTAATAAAAACTATATTTTATAATTTTTAAATTCGATAACTAAGATAGTTATCGAAAAAATTTACTTAAAGTTTTTTCGTATTGACTTCATTTTACAAAAAATATCTATTAAAAATTGTAACGTCCGTTAACTGCATAACTAAGCGTGTTATCGATAACATGCTGACCATTTTTGTTTTATTTTGAGGTTCTCTTTCCAAAAATCGTGGAAAAAATACTTTTCTTATAAATAAAAAAATAAGGAAAGAGGTCTACTTTTGGCTACGTCAATGACATCAATTAATTGAATAAAACACTTAGTGAGTGCGTTATTTCTAGATATCGTGTGATTTAATGCTTCTAGATTATTTTCTCTGAAACTTCGAAGACAATTCTCATTAATTCAATATAATAAATTTCAATTTAATTTAACAAATTTACACTAAACGAAATAGCCTTTTTAGCCTTTGCAGCCCTAGGTGTTGTTTTATTCTTACAAAGCAATATAAGGAAGCTATTGAGGTCAAATATGTTATATTGGCTGGGCCATAAAGCATTTTAAATTTGAACTACCGCTTGCTTTGACTTTGAAAGGTAGAATAACATTTATTTTTATTTTCAGGTTTATGTTTGACATTTGCAAAATGGGAAGCTATACGTTCGAATAAAATTGGGAAATATTAAAAACTTACTTCCAAAGTACTGAGTCGTAAGAAATGTATGTGGTTTCGAGAAAAGATCGAACTTCTGGTCAACCTTCAACCTTCGGTGGCTATGTCAATAAGCACAATTGCCGCAAATGGGGTTCAGAAAACCCACACGTGAATATTGAAAAGCCAATGCATTCACAACGAGTGCCTGTTTGGTGTAGCTTTTGGGCTTTTCGTATTGCCGAGGCAGTCATGGTAGTCATATGAATGATATTGTGTTTCAGTATTGAATGACAACGTTCAACCTTTCCAATAAAACCAGAAATTTTAAAATATAATCAGTACTTTTTTTAAAGCCGATTGCAATTTAAAGGTTTAAATGGCTCACATTATATACAAAATCAAACATATTCCATGCATATCCACATAAAATCCATTAATTATAAACATTACAGTATGTGACAAATTATAAAATTTAAATAATATGTTTAGAAAAATTCTTTAAATTAAAAATTTTAATATGAGATGAGGCCTTCTACAAAAGAATAGAGAAAATATCTGACTATCGAATTCCATGTTGATAAAAGATAAGAGGACAAGAGTAAGGTAGTAACAACAAGTAAAAACGGCGTTAAGTTCGGCCGGGCCGAACTTTATATACCCTCCACCATGGATTGCATTCCACAGCGGTTTTCGGTTTTCGTAGAAGTGCAGCAATATTACAGGAAAATATAATTTTTTTAAAATAGCCAAAGCAAAACAAATACAAATATTGACAAATTAATTTTATAAATAAATATAATATTTTAATTATTTCAAACCACGCTTTTAAGGTAATGCTGCCAATACGTCAATTCAAAAAATAAATATTCTTACATTTATATTTTCAAAGCCATAAATATTGGTAGATAGTGGGTGCAACAGTTGGTTGTATTTCCATTCTATTTGAATTCCAAAAGTACAAATTTTGAAAATCCATTATCAGAAGTACATAGCGCAAAATAACCTGCGCTATGATTCAACCAATTTTTGCCGTAAAAGAAAAAGTACGAATTTGGTAAAAACTTTTTATTTTGCGTGTCTATGCAGTCAGAGGAATGAATACACCGAATTCCATGATTCCAGCTGCGCCCATTTGGTTGGTACCATTTTTACCCTCTTGACGTTTCTACGCAATTAGAATTTTATCATTCTAGCTGTAGTCGTTTAGTTGGTACTATTTTTATCCCTCTGTACTATTGTATCCCTTGAAAGTACTAATTTCGAAAAGTTCGTCTATTTTCCGTGTCTATGCAGTCAGAGGAATGTATACTCCGATTTTCATGACTCTAGCTGCGGTCATTTGATTGGTACTATTTTTATCCCCTTTTTCATTTTAACCCCAAAAAGTACGAATTTTGAAAATCCGTGTATTTTACTTATCTATGCAATCAGAGGAATGTATACACCGAATTTCATTATTCTACGTACAGCCGTTTGGTTGGTACCATTTTTATCCCTCTATTCCTATTTTGCCCCTAAAAGTACGTGTTTGGAAAAAATACTTTTATATTATGTATCTACTCAATTAGAGGAATGTACACACCGAATTTCGTGTTTCTAGCTGTTGTCGTTTAATATGTTCCATTTTTATCCCTTTTTTCCCCCCATTTCACCCCCTACAAATAAGAATCACTTTATGGTGCACGTTTTTGCTATAAGGGGAATGCGCATACCAAATATCAAGCAAATATAAACCGACATATTCAAAAAACATGCTTAAATACGCTAAAATATTAGGGATTATTATGGGTATTTTTAGTCCTTGTGAGGGAAAAATTTTTGCCTTTGGGCCGATTTCGCTCCATTTCAATCCTAACCGATCTACGACTATAAAACGCATTTATGGAAAATTTGAACGTTCTAGCTCCTTTCGTTTGGATGCTAGCGTGCTTTCAACAGACGGACGGACGGCCATGGCTAGATCGTCTTAGAATTTTATGACGATCAAGAATATATATACTTTATAGGGTCTCAGGTCGATATTTCAAGGTGTTACAGACGGAATGATAAAGTTAGTATACCCCCATCCTGGAGGTGGAGGGTATAAAAAAGATATTAAGCAGTACGTTTAACTAAAAACTCCAGATTCCTTCATCGAAGCTTTTGAATAGAGAACGACAATTTTCTCAAATTTATTGGGAACAGATTCCCAAATTCTGGAAGCTATCACAGAAACGTGGTTGTGAAATGTGGAAATTGAACCTGTGGATTTCTGGAGGTGTTAACTTTGGCCGTGCCGAACTTTATATACCCACCACCATGGCTGGCATTCCACAGAGGCTGTCGATTTTGGTAGAAAATGAAAATGCTATTTTTTAATTATATAGCCTAACCAAAACAAATAAAAAAATAATTTTATAAATAAATATAAAATGTTTATTATTTCAAATCACGCTTGTAAGGTAAGGCTACCAACATGTTTATGCTATATATATCTAAATAATACTTGAAGTCAATTCAAAAAGTAAATATAAGGCAGCAATCTTAATCAAAAAAGCTTAAATATCCTAAATATTGGGGGGTAGTGAGTGAAATTTTAGTTTTATTCCAAAAGTAAAAATTTTGAAAATCTTACTATCTCTCACGTACACAGTGCAAGATAATCTAACTTCATGATCATTAACCAACAACCGTACAAGTAAACAAGTAAGGCCGTGGCCGACTATATGATTCCCTACACTTAGTCATTATACCCTTTGGTGTAGGAACCGGGTTATATACGATGCATCTACAAGGTGGTGCACCTTTCGATGTTTTTTGGCTGTAATTAAAAAAAAATGAAAAACTTTGATTCTTCTTGTGGATTATTTTTATTTGGTCTTTTAATTTGAATATGATGTCATGTAAATGGCCGCCGCCACAGTTGATTGTCATTTGAGCCCTTTTTATGGCATTTTCCATTACCTTGGCCAAAACTTCTCAAGAATGTGAGGACCTACATTCTTGACGGATATTGTCTTTAAGAGCTGCAATAGTCTGAGGCTTGTTGACATAAACCCGCGACTTCAAAAAGCCCCACAAAAAGAAGACTGGAGCGGTCAAATCAGGCGATCTTGCTGGCCAGTGCAAATCGCCAAAACGGGAGATTAGGCGCCCGGGAAATGCATCCTTCAGCATATCGGTTGTGGCACGTCCAGTGTGTGCCGTTGCACCGTCCTGTTGGAACCACATGTTTTCCAATCCCAATTCATCAAGTTCTCGTTGATCATTGCTCTGTAGCGCTCACCATTCACAGTAACCGTTTGGCCCGCGACGTCTTCGAAGAAAAAAGGTCCGATGACTCCTCCACGCGAAAACAGCACACCATACAGTGACTTTGAGCGGGTGTAATGGCTCTTCGTGGGTTACACGCGGATTTTCAGAGCCCCAGAAGCGTAAATTTTGCTTATTTACGTACCCGCTAAGATGGAAATGGGCCTCATCACTCATGATTATTTTTGATGAAAAATCATCTTCCTGTTGGTGGTGATTAAGGATGGCTTGAGCGTATGTTAGACGCGATTGGCGGTCAGCAGCTAACAACTGATGCACCGTCTGGACTTTGTACGGAAACATCTTCAAATCTTGTACCAAAATTCGCTGTAAACTTATAGTATTTTCTGATAGGAGGATTACTTTTGCGCCACCTTGTATATCAGGAGAATATACTACAAACTCCATACTTCTATCTGTATTTGTAAGAAAATTTGAACACAAACTTTGAATGGGAGCTATATACAAATCTGAACCGATCTGACCCATGTTTAGCAAAGGTTTTCTAGTTGAAATATTAGACGCTTTCCCAAAGTTTATGGAGTGTTAAATATGTGGTTTCTAGAGAAGAAAGAATCAGGGAAAATGTTTTCCCTCTGGGCCGATTTCGCCCAGTTGCAATCCTAACCGATCTATGACAATAAGATTTATTTATGGAAAATTTAGACGTCCTAGCTGCTTTCGTTTAGATGCTAGCGATCTTTCAACGGACGGACGGACGGTCTTAGAATTTTATGACGATCAAGATTATATTAATAGGGTCTCTGCTCGATATTTCAAGGTGTTACAAATGGAATGACAATGTTAGTATATTCCCATCCTCCCCAGGTGGAGGGTATAAATAGTGGTACGATCGTCATGTGACATAGTGTGAGGTTGATGCAACCTAAGGGATTATTGCCTAAACCTGATCCTGCTTTGAAATTTAAGATGATAATATGATGTAATATTATTTTTAAGTTTCAGAACATCTTACACTCCTCTTTGTAATTCTCTAAAGATATTGAGTAATGCAATTCCATGCTTTCTGGTCTTATGCAATACGATTCTAGTATTTCTTGATATTTAACTTTTTTCAACAGAAATTTCATTTTTCTTAGCATTAGCACAGCACACACATTCTCTGGTATCCTCGCTTGGGGTTTTGCACAAGTTTCACGGATATTAATCTGTTCTATGACCATGACTTACATATATATAGGCACGCCATGCCGACTTTATGCCAACACCCCCTTTTCCTGCTGATTGCGACGCGATTCACGATTGCAAGTCGTCCAGACTATCGTCGTTTTATTTTTTTGCATATCATCATCTTGTGCTGTGCTGTGCTGTGTTGTATTGTTTTCTTTTCTTTCTGCGTTTTATTATTATATTAATTTTTTTCTATTTCTCTAGGAAAATTAAGAATAAGAAGAAGATGAGAAAAATATCGATGATTTCATCGAAAGGGAACACAAAAAATGCCTGCAACCGCCTATATACACATACTCTAGCACTGAATGTATGTATGTATGCAAGCGGCTGTATGTTTATTCAGTAAATATTGTATATAGAGTCATTTTCCAAACTGATAAGAAGTTCCCGAGCAGATCATCATCATCGCCATCGACATCAACTTTTAAAGTCTGAATCGATTTTGAAAAGGCGTAAAACAGTTTTAAATTAATTGTTTACGCGAACACATCACACATCACATCATCAATAAATCTTAACTTTTTTAAGACAGCAACAAGCTACAACAAAAAAAAAAACGGCGAGATTTCACAAAAGTCACAAACGACGGAAAATTTTTACGAAATTCTTTTAATTGTTTAAAAGTGATATAATTCATAAATAAGCGCGTTTTATTCTCTTTTTGGTTTGCTTGCTGTTCGTTCTTTGCAAATAATGACCTCAAAATGGAAATTGTGTGTCATAATGGCGTTATTTACGAGTCAAGTGAGTTTTGCCATGGGAAAATACATTTCGAAGAATTGCCGGTATTGAAACGAGCAAAAAAGAACGCCGAAGACAAAGTGTGCACGGGATGGATAGTGGATGGATAGTGGATCGTCTGTAGGCTGTTTGTATTATCTTCGTAGAAAAGTGATTCCGGCATCTTTTGAGAGATCCTGCTTCGGGTCCACCTCGAATCTTGCTCCTTGATCTAGAGAGACCCATGTCTTTCTCTTTGATAGAGTTTTGGCTTTAAGTGAAAGAATGGAGGCAAAAAGAGTGAAGGTTTTCAGTATTAGACTTCTTTCTGATTTCTGTATAACGAAATTGTTGGGATATTTGCAGCATCATATGGGGGATTAAGCAAGTCCAACTACACTCAGAAAAAAGTGAACCCTACAATGAGTTGAAATGAACTAAAATTTAGGAAAATTGAACTTCGTATAGAGCTAAAGCAATATTTCCTCATATCAAGTTCAAACTATTCCTTGAAAGTAGTAAATGCTTTGAACTTGATTCTAGTTCAATTTTCCTCAAACCAAGTAAATATTTACCACTCCAGTAAGTGTTTACTCAAACCAAGTACATTTTTACTAAATCTAAGTAAAATTTTGCTGATATTTTCCTAAATCTAAGTAAATTTTTCCTAAAACTTTATACAAGGAAAAAAAAGTAATTTCAATTTAACTAAAAATAATTCAAACAAATGATTTTGCTTCAGATTATGCAAAACTAGTACAAACAAGCAAGGAAAGGATAAAATCTATATAAAGAAAGGAAAGATAAAATCTATATAATACCCTACACCACTCCCTGCGTATATTTTTTATTACTAATCCCAGGTGTTTCATGGGAGCACTTTTATGTAGTTCATATAAATTATAATAAATTCATATGTAGTCATATTTAACGAATATCGTAAATAATATGATAATGGATCCAACTTTCCGCCAGACAAATACAAATTATATAGTGGGCATAAACAACACTTGGGGCCTAGTCCAAAATATGGGCCTATATATTTCTCATTCACGTTAGGTATTCCTAGTTGAAATATATCGTGATCCGATGTAAGAAGATGTAGTTTCTAGAGCTGTAATATTGTGGAATGGAGGCCCCATTTGGGCTATTCCATACTATGGACACATATATTTGACTTTCATAGTATGTATTCTTAGTTGAAATATAATTTAATCTGAAAAATTTGATAAAATTCCGATGTAAAATGAGGACCGAAGAGGGGTAATAATAAGAATGGGGTCCCATTTGTAAGGGCGCTACATTAAAAGATGGCCTTTAAAGATCATTTTCAAAGTAGGTATTCTTTATTGAAATATAATATGATCTGCAAAATTTTATCAAGATCCAATGTAAGATGTGGTTCTTGAGTGATAATAGTGTAACCTGGGGGCCATTTGTATGGGGGCAATACCAAAACATTGACCTAAATAGCTAGTTCTAGTCTAGAAAATTGATAAAGGTCCGATGTAAAATGTGCATCTTAGAGCAGTAATATTGTAAATCGGTACATTTGTATGGAGGCTATATCAAAACATAGACCGATGTGGTCCACTTTCCCGTGAGCTGTTTCTAGTTCAAACATAATAATACGATCCTGAAAATTTTGTCATGATCCCATGTAAAATGTGTATTCTAGAGCAGCAATAGCGTCAACTATGGGGATATTTGAATGGAGTTTATATCTAAATCTGCACCGATTTCCTCCAAATTCAATAAATCAAAAAATAAATTCTGCCAAATTTCATGACAATCGGACAACAATTGCGACCTGTAGAGTGCGAAAAGGCTTAGATGGACAGCAGACGGACGGACAGACAGACATCGTTAAATCAGCTGGTGATTCTAAGCCGATCCTTATACTTAAAGGTGTGTGTAACTCGATTATTTCTTGGTGTTACAAACATTTGGCGGAAAACTAACTTATAATACCCTAGTCCACGAAGTGGTGTAGGTTATAAAAATATTAAAAAAATTCCAATTCCGAATTTACATTTCCGAAGGTACATTTAATATTTGTACTCTAATTTTGGAAATATAAGTCTGATTATAGCCTCTAAATGTACAATTAAAATTACTGGCTACAAATGTTGCGAATTTCACATTCACACAAAAAAGGTTTTTTCTGTGAAAGCAAAAAATCTCTTTTTAAACTAAACTTTTAGGAGACTGCTCCTCTACCACTATTTCTATATATGTGACAGAGAAATTAGCCACATCAAATTCTAATTTTCGTTGAAGATAACTTGAATGTGTGCTTGTAGCTTTGGAATAGAGAAAAATTTAACCTTCAAATGTATTGATTTTTCCATGCTTTATATAAGGTTACTTTCTATATACATATGTTTGTGTGCCACAAAATTTGAAATCAATTTTTGAAAGCTTTTTTCTCAACCAATTTTGCTCAAATTTTGCACACTTAATCATTTTCGATGACAATACAAGGAAATGGAAAATTTTGACCAATTGGACAAAGGGGCGTGGCACCTCCCATACGAAGTTAAAACCTATTATTGAATATTGTCAGTTCTATGACACCTAGAATGCTGAAATTTTGTGTAAGTGCATCTAGCATCAATTCGCATAGTTGTGCCAAAAAGGGGCGGTATTGGAAAAGTGGGCGTGGCACCTCCCATACGAAGTTAAAACCTATTATCGAATATTGTCAGTTCTATGACACCTAGAGTGCTGTAATTTTGTGTAAGTGCATCTAGCATCAATGTGCATAGTTGTGCCAAAAATGGGCGGTATTGGAAAAGTGGGCGTGGAACCTCCCATACGAAGTTAAAACCTATTATTGAATATTGTCAGTTCTATGACACCTAGAGTGCTGAAATTTTGTGTAAGTGCATCTAGCATCAATTCGCATAGTTGTGCCAAAAATAGGCGGTATTGGAAAAGTGGGCGTGGCACCTCCCATACGAAGTTAAAACCTATTATTGAATATAGTCAGTTCTATGACACCTAGAGTGCTGTAATTTTGTGTAAGTGCATCTAGCATCAATGTGCATAGTTGTGCCAAAAATGGGCGGTATTGGAAAAGTGGGCGTGGCACCTCCCATACGAAGTTAAAACCTATTATTGAATATTGTCAGTTCTATGACACCTAGAGTGCTGAAATTTTGTGTAAGTGCATCTACCATCAATGTGCGTAGTTCTGCCAAAAATGGGCGGTATTGGAATAGTGGGCGTACCACCTCCCATGCGAAGTTAAAACATATTATCGAATAGTGTCAGTTCTATGACACGTATAGTGCTCAAATTTTGTGTAAGTGCATCTAGCATCAATGTGCGTAGTTGCGCCTAAAATGGGCGGTAATGCAAAAGTGGGCGTGGCACCTCCCATATGAAGATAAAACCAAAATTACACCTACTGTAATTTTGTGTAAGTAAACCTGCGTAGTTGTGCCAGAAATGGACGGTATTGGGAAAGTGGGCGTGGTACCTCACATACGAAGTTAAAACATATAATCGAATATGGTCAGTAGGTGTCATAGACCTAGAGTGCTGAAATTTTGTGTGAGTTGATCCAGTGTAAATAGTTGTGCAAAGATGGGCGGAAAGTGGACGTGACACTTCCCATCTGAAATTAAAACCGGTTTTAGAGTATTTCGACACCGAGATGGGCGGAAAGTGGCCGTGACCCTTCCCATACGAAATTAAAACCAGTTTTTTAAGTATATTCTACAACGATCTTCCTATATTGTTGTGTGTGTTTATTTAGTTGTAACCTGCTTAGACAATATGCAAATGGGCGGGATTTGAAAGGCGCATTTTTGATTCGAACTTTGTAAAATTACACGTTTTCTGTGGATTTTCTTGCACAACAGTAAAGAAAGGTTATAACTAGTAAATCAAAAAAAAAATCTTTTTTCAAATCCATGCTTTATGCAAGCAGAATTCTATTGGGCCTAGAAATTCTTTTTTAGTTATCTTTTGTAGAAGGAAAAATTACTGTTACGTTTTTAAATATTTTTTTTATTAATTATTATTATTATTATTATTTATTATTATTATTATTATTTATTAACGTAACAGTAATTTTTCCTTCTACAAAAGATAACTAAAAAAGAATTTCTAGGCCCAATAGAATTCTGCTTGCATAAAGCATGGATTTGAAAAAAGATTTTTTTTTTTTGATTTACTAGTTGATTCATAATATTAAACCACACCATTTATTATGAATATATTTTTTAATTATTTACTAAAGTTAAAATTTCCGCCAAAGGTACCATTAACATATGTATATTTATTTTTGCAGTATAATTCCGATCATATACCTTAATCAGAATCTAGTCGTAAGCTCTGCTAATCTTCTGAATATCAGCTTCATGCTGAATTAGTGGTTTAGGAAAAGAACAAAAAATTATTTTTTTTTTTTGCAAAAAACCTGAAAAAATATTTTGTTCCATTTTTAATAGCTGACATCCTAAAGAAGAAACCCGTAGTTATTTGTTAAAATAACTATAGGTAAATGTAAAAGATATAAATGTTAAAGCTGTGACACTTCTTGAAGATGTAAGAGATGATTGGAATTATTTTAGCAAAACGATAGTGCAAATACGATTCTAAAATCCAAAATTTTGAATTTTATTTTTCGAGGGTTTGTATAAGTTGGATAGTTTTCGGGTGTAGGATTTGATTTAATATAAATATGACGTATATTTTACGTAAATTAAAAATGTCTAAAAATATTCGAATTTTAATAAACACTTTCTAGATTAAGCCAACGATATGTAAATATAAATATATATACAGCTGATAACAATATCGTAACACAAGCCCTCTATGCAGAAGCGAAATTGATGAATTATCCCCACACAGTATACGAAATACTTATATGGCCAAAGTGTGTATAGTTGAATGTAGTTCTCCTACTTTTCATTACCAAACAAAAATTTATTTTGTAAAAAGATAAACTTGACAGATTGCAATCAAAAATAATTAAAAATAAAGTAAAAAATATTTCTAAAGGCTTAAAGTTGACCTTAACATTGGTACCACAAACGGGCGCTGAAAGTAATATTTTAAGCGGAAACTTCACGGTCTCTGCTCGTCGTCTTGCAACGGTATAATTGAAGTAAAAAGTTCACATAGTTGTGGTAAAGAGGTATAAGAAATTGTTATTTCAATTGGCGCTATTTCTTTCGACTGATATTCATAAATGTGGTTGAGAGGATTTCCAGCTAGTCGAGAGATCGCCTAATTTTGATGTAACCCATCTATTAAAAGCCTTCCTAAACATTGGGTTTAAGAAGGGTCTGTTTCACTACCTCTTGAGTGTTACAAACACAAAGCACAAAGTAATAATACCCTGCATAACCCGAAATATTATTTGCATCTCCCCTAGCAATTATCGCAAATAAGTTTACTATTTATAAAAAATCTATTTATAAACACAAGATTAACACTTCTATTAAAAGCAATGTTTCCCATTGAAAGCGATGAAACAAAACGAAGATGACAAATTGAATGTAGCAGAAGAAGACGAATAAAAACATCAGTTACTCCAAGTGTTATCTGCGATAATTACAGAAAAAAAATCGCCCGGAAAATAAGCAGTGTCGAGAGATATTATTACTATGCGCAAAATAATATCCGCAAAATTTTCTATTGAAAAAATATGAATGCATGAAATTTGCTTCATTTATAAAGAAATTGGCGTTGCTTAGTATAGTAACCAACGGAAGTCGTATTGATTTATAGAGAAAATAAAGAAATTTGCTTTGTTTTACAGAGAATATAATCGGGAATGCAATTTTACCATGAAAAAAAGATTAGTTTTTTAGAAAAGTTTTTTAAAGATCCACAAGATTCAAGGAAAAGGGGACATCCGGAATGTCAGTAGAAGTCTATGTAATAAAAACAAGTAAAAACGGCGTTAAGTTCGGCCGAGCCGAACTTTATATACCCTCCACCATGGCTTGCATGCCGCAGAGGTTGTCGGTTATCGTAGAAGTGCAGAAATATTACAGGAAAATATAATTTTTTTAATATAGCCAAACAAATACAAATATTGAAAAATTAATTTTATAAATAAATATAATATTTTAATTATTTCAAACCACGCTTATAAGGTAACGCTACCAATACGCCAATTCAAAAAATAAATATTCTTATATTTATATTTTCAAAAATATTTTCAAAGCCATAAATATTGGTAGATAGTGGGTGCTACAGTTGGTTTTATTTTCATTCTATTTGAATTCCAAAAGTACAAATTTTGAAAATCCATTATCAGACGTATATAGTGTAAAATAACCTAACTTCATGATTTAACCAGTTTTTGCCGTAAAAGAAAAAGTACGAATTTGGAAAAAAAACTTTTTATTTTGCGTGTCTATGCAGTCAGAGGAATGTATATACCGAATTCCATGATTCCATTTGGTTGGTACCATTTTTACCCCCTTGACGTTTCTACGCAATTAGAATTTTATCATTCTAGCTGTAGTCGTTTAGTTGGTACTATTTTTATCCCTCTGTACCATTGTATCCCTTGAAAGTACGAATTTCGAAAAGTCCGTTTATTTTCCGTGTCTACGCAGTCAGAGGAATACTCCGAATTTCATGACACTAGTTGCGGTTATTTGATTGGTACTATTTGTATCCCCTTTTTTCATTTTAACCCCAAAAAGTACGAATTTCGACAAATCAGTTTATTTTCCGTGTCTACGATGTCAGAGGAATGTATACTCCGAATTTCATGACTCTAGCTGCGGTAATTTGGTTGGTACTTTTTGTATCCCCATTTTCCATTTTAGCCCCAAAAAGTACGAATTTTGAAAAATCCGTGTATTTTCCGTGTCTACGCAGTCAGAGGAATGTATACTCCGAATTTCACGACTCTAGCTGCGGTCATTTGATTGGTACTATTTTTATCCTTTTTTCATTTTAATACGAAAAGGTACGAATTTTGAAAAATCCGTGTATTTTACTTGTCTATGCAATCAGAGCAATGTATACACCGAATTTCAATATTCTAGGTACAGCCGTTTGGTTGGTAGCATTTTTATCCCTCTATTCCCATTTTACCCCTTAAAAGTACGAATTTGGGAAAAATACTTTTATATTATGTATCTACTCAATTAGAGGAATGAACACACCTAATTTCGTGTTTCTAGCTGTTGTCGTTTAATATGTACCATTTTTATCCCTTTTTTGTCCCATTTCACCTCCTACAAATAAGAATCACTTTATGGTGCACATTTTTGCTATAAGGGGAGTGCGCGTTCCAAATATCAAGCAAATAGAAACAGACATATTCAAAAAACATGCTCAATACGCTAAAATATTAGGGATTATTATGGGTATTTTTAGTTCTTGTGAGGGAAAATTTTTTCCCTTTGGGCCGCTTTCGCCCCGTTTCAATTCCAACCGATCTACGACTATAATACTCATTTAACATTCATTGCAACATTCTAGCTCCTTTCGTTTAGATGCTAGCGTGCTTTCAACAGACGGACAGACGGACGGACATGGCTAGATCGTCTTAGAATTTTATGACGATCAAGAATATATATACTTTATAGGGTCTCAGGTCGATATTTCAAGGTGTTACAAACGGAATGACAAAGTTAGTATACCCCCATCCTGGAGGTGGGGGTATAAAAATAGACTTAAATTGAGTAAAGGCATACTGGGTGCCAAACAGATATCAATTTCCTTAATTTTAGTCATTTTTTACTGGCATTTAGTAAACTTTTTTTAATATTCAATAGATATGTTTATTAGTCTGGGTCACGGTACACTTTAATTATAATTAATTTAATTATAAATAGTTATTCTTGTCTTAGGATATCTTATTGGTCGAATAATAGGACGATTATAGTATTTTTTGGCGGTTTTTCATAGTGAGCGTATATAAGATTCGCCCTTTTCACTTGTTTATGCTGTCTTTTATTCAACTTCCAGATGACTCACTCCTTCGTTAGACTTATTTTAATTTAATAATCGATAACTACCTTACGTATACTTAATTAAATATTGTTTTTATAATTTCATTTTCATTTCATTTATTCAATTAATTCCTCTTTCTCCCCCAGATAACCCACTCCTTTGTTATACTCGATAACAATCCCGATTGTTTTGATATCATCGATAACGATCCACTGCTGACGCCCTCGGAAAAATGTTCGTGGCTTCTCAAAGCTAAGCGAGATTTGGGAAAATATCGAAATTTTTTCGCTGATCTGCTGCAGGGAGAGAATAAAGATTTCGCCCTGGAATTGCAGGAAATCTTCAATCTACTTTCGGAGGCACGCGACGAGAGTGATGAACGCAAAAAGGAGCATCTGCTGAAATACGCCAAGTGGCTGATGAAATCGACGAAGAAACTAAATGCATTCCTAATGAAAAAAGGAATATGGCGAATTTAGGAGGGGCGCATCCCATCCATCCGGGTATAATTATTATATTATGTATATTAAATTGTATTGTTTAGTTGTGAATTATATTTTATTTGAATTTTATTTCTTTTGCCCCGCAAACATTTTAATTTTAAAATGTACATATGTATGAATATTATATATTAAATATTAATGTGGTTATGTAGTATTAAAAGGAATGACAACCAAAGAGTGGTTTCTAAAACTGCGAAACTTTTTTGAATTATTATTTTGTGTTTTTCGGGGGTAGTTGATTTATTAATTTATTCTTGCCAAATTTTATTGCTATATTTTTATATTAATTTCCAAAGCATATATGATATATATTCTAATAATTTATTTTCGTACTTTTTCGAGTCATACAAAGACAATATGGATATCAAATGAAAGAGAAGAATGTCTGCTAAAAATACCTAAAATGTCAAGCATATAGTTCTTCTAGTTTAGCATGTACAACTATTTTTATTACCCCCCCTTAAAAGGTTAAAGCTTGATTATTTTTTTTGGGAAATTTGAAATGGTTGCTAAACTGATGCAGATAGAACCATGAAATTTAATGTATTTTTAAAAGATATTCATCTCTTTCATTTAATATCAATATATATTTTGGCTAACTACAATTTATTCGTATTAATTTCCAAAGGATATAGGATATATATTCTAATAATTTATTTTCGTACTTTTTCGAGTCGTACAAAGACGATGTGAGTATCAAATGAAAGAGAAGAATATCTCTTAAAAATACTTCAAACTTCAAGCATATATTTGTACTAGTTTATCATGTACAACTATTTTAAATTTCCCCCCTTAAAAACTTAAATCTATTTGATTTTTATTTTTTGGGGGGAAATTTGAAATAATTGCTAATGTTAAACTGATACAGATAGAACCATGAAATTTGAAGTATTTTTAAAAGATATTCTTCTCCTTCATATTCTTCTCTCCATTTCTAACGGATGTAGGATATATATTCTAATAATTTATTTTTATACTTTTTCGAGTTGTACAAAGACGATGCGGGTATCAAATGAAAGAGAAGAATGTCTGCTAAAAACACTTCACTTTTCATGTATGTTTTTGTTCTAGTTTAGCATGTACAACTATTTTAATTGTTCCCCTTAAAAAGTTAAAGCATTTTTATTTTTTGGAGGAAATTTCAAATGCTGGCTAATCAGTTTATCATTACACAGATAGAAACATGAAATTTGAAGTATTTTTAGTAGATACTCTTCTCTTTCATTTCATATCCATATATATATTTTGGCTAAATAAAATGTATTCGTGCCAAATTTCATTGCGAAGCGAATCACAAATATTATATATATTAATTTTCAAAGGAAATAGGTTATATATTCTAAAGGGTGATTTTTTAAGAGCTTGATAACTTTTTTTTAAAAAAAAACGCATAAAATTTGCAAAATCTCATCGGTTCTTTATTTGAAACGTTAGATTGGTCCATGACATTTACTTTTTGAAGATAATTTCATTTAAATGTTGACCGCGGCTGCGTCTTAGGTGGTCCATCCGCTTAGTCCAATTTTGGCATTTCCACGTTTTTGAGTAACAGAGACCCAATTGGTGCGAACGGCGACGAATCGAAAATTGGTGGTCATCATTAACACTGGCCGATACAGCTGCGATATTTTCTTCAGTTCGCACTCTACGTAAGCGTATTGGTGGTTTAATGTCCAACAATGTAAATTTGGTGCGAAATTTAGTCACAATAGCCCGAATAGCCGCTTCAGTGGGTCGATTAAACTGACCATAAAATGGAAGCGCGCAATGAACTTTCTTAACAGAGCACGCATTTTGATAATAAAATTCAATAATTTGCAAGCGTTGTTCGTTTGTAAGACGATTCATGATGAAATGTCAAAGCATACTGAGCATCTTTCTCTTTGACACCATGTCTGAAATCCCACGTGATCTGTCAAATACTAATGCATGAAAATCCTAACCTCAAAAAAATCACTCTTTAATAATTTATTTACGTACTTCTTCGAGCCATAGAAAGACGATGGGGTATCAAATGAAAGGGGAGAATTTCTGATAAAAATACTTCAAACTCCAAGCACTTTTTTGTACTAGTTTAGCTTGTACAACTATTTTAAATGTTCCCCCTTGTAACGACGAGTTTCCTCTGGTTGCTGGGGTACAGCTCGCGGGGAAAGGGTTCGCCACAGAAATTTATTTGGGGAAGTGACTGAGAGTGAAAACACCGCAATTTTCAGTTTCTGCGTTATTTATTGTTCTGATTTCTTGAATAAGCGTACAACACAGTATTTCTTAGCCTATTATCTATTTGATACAGTTTACTTAGGGTAGAGGAAGTGGGATGCTGTGGTTGGGACCTTGCTAGGCACGCGTTGATTCCTGGCGGGTATGAAGCACTCGACGCGTCGGGTATGTGCACGACGTCTGTGTGAAGTACTGGTGTAGGGCCTTGGATTTGTCGCTTCACTTGGGGAAAACGCGATAGAGTTAACGTTACTTTGAGACACGCTAGGCGGGATACCTCTATAGGCACGTCACACGCGATAGTCGGCGTGAGACCGGTATAGGCACGTCACGTGACTCACTTGGGACAGAACACGCGATAGTCGGCGTGAAACCTGTATAGGCACGTCACGTGACTCACTTGGGACAAAACACGCGATAGTCGGCGTGAGACCTGTATAGGCACGTCACGTGACTCACTTGGGACAAAACACGCGATAGTCAGCGTGATACCTCGATAGGCACGACACACGACTCACTTGGGAACACGGCACGGAATAGTCAGCGTGATACCTCGATAGGCACGACACACGACTCACTTGGGAACACGGCACGGAATAGTCAGCGTGATACCTCGATAGGCACGACACACGACTCACTTGGGAACACGGCACTTAATAGTCAGCGTGATACCTCGATAGGCACGACACACGACTCACTTGGGAACACGGCACTTAATAGTCAGCGTGATACCTCGATAGGCACGACACACGACTCACTTGGGAACACGTCACTTAGCTAAACCGGGAACCTACGTAGGCACTCTCGCTATCCAACACTTTCACTATTTCTATCACTGACACTTACTCACCGCTTGTCCACTCGGCTTTGTCCCTCTTAATCGACTGTCCCTTGCTGCTCTCTGTCCTTGCTTTTTATAGCCGTCCCAATGCACGCTGGTGATATCTCCCACATTGCATCGGGATAACGGTATGTTGTTTATCACAAAAGTTCAAAATATGTTTTCTTCATGATCATTACCCGCCGTGTGTAATGTGTGTGTATCCCTTTTATCACAGCCCCACACGTGCTGCTTGCTGATATTTCAGCATCTCATCGTGGTAACGGTAACTTGTTTACGCCAAATGATCGCGAAAACAAACAACCACCAGATGGTTGTGTGTTGTTGTTGTAGTTGTCCGCCGCCACGGTGAGATGCCAAATATGCTAACTTCGGTTTTCCGCCAAATGTACTAACTAACATTTTTTTTAATTCATTTGCTAATTCATATATTCAGTTCAATTCATATATTCACTTAAAGCTATTCTTAAACTATTGGTGTTGGCGAAAACGACCCCAGGACTTTCGTCATCACACTGCCCCCCCTCATTTTAGCTGGATAATAACATCCCCTATCCGGTTGATATGGACTCCATATCTTCGCCCTCCAATCTCTACACATCGGTTGTACCGGCTTGGTACCCGATGTATCCTTAGTGCCGTGGCGACGTAGGGTTCGAGCTGTCGTTGCACCTCGTCGGACAACTTCTCTCGGCACTTATACCGTCTTCCGGCCAACAGGGCCGGGTGTGCCCCTGTCACCTCCCTAGGCCGCTCCCCCAGGTCGGAGAATGCGTCTTCGGAGTCAATATCCGACAACTGTGTCGCAGAGTCCTTTGGGGGCGAAGGGGACTGTCGGGTCCGTGCCAGACGGATGTTCACCCGCTTCTCCAAGTCCGAGAAGGCGTCCTCGGACTCAATGTCGGATAGAACGGCTAGGGAAGCTGCAGACGAGGATGAGGATAATGATGATGATGATGATGATGATGATGATGATGATGATGATGATGATGATGATGATGAAGATGATGATGATGATGATGATGATGATGATGATGATGATCTGCTGGGCCGCCGGATAGGCGAAACCGTGGGTGACGGTGTGTCTGGGTGAGACCCCCGGCGTGCCATTTTACGCGGAGGAGTCAGTTCCCCCTCGCTGTCGCTGGAAATTAGTATCACCGCCTCTGTCTCCCTTGGTGGTGTACAGGTGCCGCTTGGTGGAGTATGGGCGTGCCTTGGTGTATTAAGGGGTTGGCTTGGCGCCACCTTATGGGCGGGTAGTCTCTCCAGCCGTACGTAGCATTTTGGCAGCCCTTGCTTTAAGTACGCTTTGGTGCGCAGTAACGGGTATGCTGGGCTCGACATTATTTCTGTGGATTACAAAAGAAGATTGGGTTAAATGGAGTTGGAATGAATAGGGAATGGTTTTTCAAGAGCAGCGGGAGCCTCAGTGAAAGGTTTAATGTCGCTAAGATGTGCCGTTCGCAGATTATCCCTATCGCGATGTCGTATGCGGACTATGACGGCCGACACGAACTCTACCACGGTGTAAGGTCCGTCGAACTTTGGAGCTAGTTTAGCAGCGAAGTTATCTACCGCCTTGGATAGCGGATGTTGCCGGACAAGGACCAGATCTCCAATTTTCGGTTTCCATGGCCGTCTTCGAAGGTTATAGTGTCTGCGTTGATCTTCGGCTGCCCGCCCTAGTTGATTTCGGACGATCTGGAAAATGTCGTGGAGTTCTTTGGCTTTATCATCTGGGTTTTGCCTTAGGGCACCTGTACCAGTCACCAGTTCGTCGTACAAAGCATTGGGTAGTCGGGGTTCTCGTCCTTGGGTGAGGTATGCGGGGCTATATCCGGTGGACTCCGACGTACTGGTGTTGATAGCCAGGCTGATCTCGGGTAAGTGTTCGTCCCATTTCTGATGCTGATTGCGGGCGATTTGTGCGATCATGGTTTTAACTGTGCGGTTTGCCCGTTCCGTCGGATTTTCCTGAGGACAATATGGAGCGGTAAATTGTTGCCGGATTCCGACTTCGCGGAGGTATTTTTGTAGGACCCTACTCACAAATTGACTGCCGTTGTCGGTTATAAGGACCTTGGGGATTCCGAACCGGGCCAGTATTCGCTCCCGGAAAGCCTTCACGACGCTTTCGGCAGTTGCCTTACGGAGGGGTATGAGTTCGACCCATTTTGAGAAGCGGTCGAACAGCACCAAGAGCATAGAATTACCGTGTTTGGTCCTGGGTAGAGGTCCTACAAAATCTGCGCAAACGGTGGCCCAGGGTTCTTCCGGAATGGTTACCAGCATTTCTCCGGCGGGGGCAACCTGACTGGGTTTGTACATTTGGCAGGACTCACAACTCCGCACGAATTTGGCGACGTCGCGAATCATTCCTGGCCAGTAGTACCGGTTGCAGACTCGGTTCACTGTTTTCCGGATGCCCAAATGCCCTGCGGATGGCTGGGTGTGATTCTCGTGCAGTACACGTTCCCGTAAATGGGTAGCCACACACAACTTCCATGGTGTGCAATCTTCGTCGTTGGGGTGTCTCGGGATATGTCGGAAAAGTTGTGAGCCGACAATGGAATAGTCCGAAAACTTCTGTGGCTGCCGAGTGACTTCGTCCATCTTCTTCTGTAGCCACGGACAGGTATCCGACGTATCAGCAATAGCGCGATGTAAAGCCTCCAGTGGTTGTCGTGACAGCGCGTCTGCCACCACGTTATGCTTACCTTTCCGGTATTGGATGGTAAAACTATACTGCTGTAGCTCAAGAGCCCATCGCGCGAGACGTCCAGTAGGGTTATCGATTGAGTTGAGCCACTTCAGCGAAAGATGGTCCGTGACCACGTGGAATCGGTATCCTTCGAGGTATGGTCGCATTTTCCGTATGCCCCATACTATGGCCAGACACTCTTTTTCGGTTGCAGAATAATTCCTCTCTGCCCCATTTAATGTCCGACTCGCGTACGCAATGACCCGTTCTCCCTCCTCCAGTTCCTGTGTCAAAACAGCCCCCAGCCCATAATCGCTGGCGTCCGTCTGTAGAGTGAACGTTTTCGTGAAGTCCGGACATGCCAGAACAGGAGCCTGAGTCAGTCTTGCCTTCAATAGTTCGAATACTGTTTGTTGGTCCTCCGTCCATCGCCAGTGTTTCCCCTTCTTTAGTAGGGCCGTCAGTGGGTGAGCTAAGGTAGCGAAGTCTGGAACGAACCGGCGGTACCACGACACTACTCCTAGAAATCGCCGTAATTCCTTTAAAGAGCCGGGAGCGTTCATGTCCTGGATAGCCGCGATTTTGTCTGGATCAGTGTGAATCCCCTCCGCGCTGACGACATGTCCAAGGTACTTTGTCTCCCGTTTGAAGAACTCGCACTTTTCCGGGTTGATTTTTAGGTTGGCGGCTCGTAGACGCTGAAATACTTTCTCCAAATTACCCAAGTGTTCGTCCAAGGTTCTGCCGGTTACGATGATATCGTCCAAATATGCAAAGGCGTATGGTTCTAGTTCAGGGCCGATGACACTGTCGAGTGCTCGTTGAAAGGTCGCCGGTGCCGAGTGTAATCCGAAGGGCATTACCCGCCACTGGTACAGCCCTCGCCCGGCGACTGTGAATGCGGTGTATTTTCTACTGGTCTCTTCCAGCGGGATCTGCCAGTATCCATCCTTGAGGTCCAAGCTGCTTACATACGTGGCCTCCCGAAGACGATCCAATATAGACGAAATTCTGGGCAACGGATAGGCATCTGGATTGGACTTGCTATTCAGATGCCTGAAATCCATACATAGTCTCCAGGTACCATTCTTTTTCTGGGCCAATGTTATCGGCGAGCTGTACGCACTTCTAGATGGTTCAATATATCCGTTGGCCAGCAAGTCATTAATTTTGGCATCAATTATTGCCTGCATGGCTGGGTTCCGCGCGGCATAGCGCAGTTTAAATGGCCGGTCATCCGTCATCACGATACGGTGGGAGGCGGCCGTGGATAGTCCATGTAATTCCCGGAATTTCTGGAGCTCTCCCTCAATAAACCGGGTAATTCGTCTTTGCTCTATAGGGCTATGTTCACTTACCGGTAGGGGACTTGACATAGGTTCCATATCCTCGGCAAGTTCTGGCGTCGGGGTGCTATTCACTGTAGTTCCCGGTGCGTCGGCGCGGGTTGTGAGATGTCGATTCCGGTCCTCCAAGGCTGGAGTAGGGCACGTCTGGTTTGTTGTCTGGAAATTACAAGCAATACCTGCGCATTCGATGCGGGCGTTACTTTTGACCAGAAAGTCCAGACCCAGAATGATATCCTCTGTGGCCTCAATCATTACGAGTAAGTCTGTGTGTATGTGATGATCCCCGAAGTGAATCGTGGTTGCGATGGCGGTGTTAATCTGCCGGTGGGAACCGTCAGCCAGTGTGATTCGGATGTCATAAGGTTTACGGTCCCCGTGTGCGGCGATGGCTTGCGCGAATTTCTCGCTGATGAAACATCGGGTGGCCCCCGTGTCCACTGTAGCGTCGACCAACTTATTCCCGACCCTGATTGTGGCGATCAGTCGTGTTGGCTCAAAACGGAGGGCAGACTCTAATGCAGGGGTGTGGCTGGCCGGAGGCCCGTACCCCCTTGTTCCATACGGGCCCGATGTTCGTTTCCCGACTGTTGTCGGCAGCACTGGACGGTTCTCACACCAACTCGTCCACAAACCCAACAGAATAATACTTGTGCGTTCCGGCACCGGGCTGCAACATGGCCATCTTGTCCACATCGACGGCAGGCGGTCTGCGGGTTTATTCGGGGCTCTTGTAATGGTTGGCCTTCCTCCGGGCCCATGCGTCTATGTTGCTCACGGGGGGTTGGAACCGAGGTCGGAATACTCTCCATCTCTTCAGCCATCTCCAGTAAGTCGTCGAGGGTGAGGAAGTCCTTCCGTCGTATGTACCAGAGATACTCGGGTAACGCATTCCTGAAAATCCTTTCAAGTTTCTGGCCTTCGCTAAGCCCGCTATGTCGCATAAGATTCTGCATGTACAGCATGTAGCTCTTGAAGGTCTCCCTGGGTTTTTGGCGACGTTTCCGGATCTCATCTTCTAGATGTTCGAGGTATCGTGGGGGTAAAAAGAACTTCAGCAAATCATGGCGGAACGCGGTCCACGTTCCCCAATTTTTATTATTGTTGCGGTACCACACCAGCGCCTTGCCGGTGAGAACCTCGGGCATCACAATTGCCATCCTGTTAATTGGTATGCCATACATGCCGGCTAATTCCTCCAGCCGCTCCACGAACTCCCAGGGCTCACATTCGCCGTCGTAGCTAATTCCCCACTTTCGTACTTGGTCGGCTATGCCCTTCGTGTCCATCCCCGTGGTTGTTGTTTGTGATCTGGTTCCTCTATTTTGCCCCCTGTGGACTACGGGCTCAGGTACTTCCAGCGTATTAGTTGTCTGACAACACTCAGCCGTTGCGCAACCCTCGTTGGTACTTACTCCCGGAACCAGCAGTGACGGCGGCGTTGGGGACTTGCTTTCCCCGGCCTCGCCCGTAGTTGTCATATGTTTCCGAGGAGTGACGGGTTTAACGTCCCCGCTAGGCCGTTCGTGCTTGGCCTGAAGCTGGAGAAGTCGCTGGCGCAGCGCGGGTTCGTGATATTCTACCAGGAACAATGCGAGTCGTTTTCTTTGCTCCTCAACCGTGCCTTCGACCTCTCGTCCGAATTCCGACAGATATTTGTTGAGGTCCTCCTTGCGTAGACTGTAGGCCCAGGTTACGCGTAATGTGTCCGTCATGTCTTGGGAAATTTCTTTGTCTGTCGCCATCGGGAGTTTTTACCGTACTTGTGGGTCTAATTGTTCTCTTATGTTGATGTCGCGTGCCGAAATACCGGTAACGCACGCGTTATTCAAGAAATCACCGCGATTTTATTTTTTTCTTTCACTCTCAGTCCCTGCTCGGGCGCCACTGTAACGACGAGTTTCCTCTGGTTGCTGGGGTACAGCTCGCGGGGAAAGGGTTCGCCACAGAAATTTATTTGGGGAAGTGACTGAGAGTGAAAACACCGCAATTTTCAGTTTCTGCGTTATTTATTGTTCTGATTTCTTGAATAAGCGTACAACACAGTATTTCTTAGCCTATTATCTATTTGATACAGTTTACTTAGGGTAGAGGAAGTGGGATGCTGTGGTTGGGACCTTGCTAGGCACGCGTTGATTCCTGGCGGGTATGAAGCACTCGACGCGTCGGGTATGTGCACGACGTCTGTGTGAAGTACTGGTGTAGGGCCTTGGATTTGTCGCTTCACTTGGGGAAAACGCGATAGAGTTAACGTTACTTTGAGACACGCTAGGCGGGATACCTCTATAGGCACGTCACACGCGATAGTCGGCGTGAGACCGGTATAGGCACGTCACGTGACTCACTTGGGACAGAACACGCGATAGTCGGCGTGAAACCTGTATAGGCACGTCACGTGACTCACTTGGGACAAAACACGCGATAGTCGGCGTGAGACCTGTATAGGCACGTCACGTGACTCACTTGGGACAAAACACGCGATAGTCAGCGTGATACCTCGATAGGCACGACACACGACTCACTTGGGAACACGGCACGGAATAGTCAGCGTGATACCTCGATAGGCACGACACACGACTCACTTGGGAACACGGCACGGAATAGTCAGCGTGATACCTCGATAGGCACGACACACGACTCACTTGGGAACACGGCACTTAATAGTCAGCGTGATACCTCGATAGGCACGACACACGACTCACTTGGGAACACGGCACTTAATAGTCAGCGTGATACCTCGATAGGCACGACACACGACTCACTTGGGAACACGTCACTTAGCTAAACCGGGAACCTACGTAGGCACTCTCGCTATCCAACACTTTCACTATTTCTATCACTGACACTTACTCACCGCTTGTCCACTCGGCTTTGTCCCTCTTAATCGACTGTCCCTTGCTGCTCTCTGTCCTTGCTTTTTATAGCCGTCCCAATGCACGCTGGTGATATCTCCCACATTGCATCGGGATAACGGTATGTTGTTTATCACAAAAGTTCAAAATATGTTTTCTTCATGATCATTACCCGCCGTGTGTAATGTGTGTGTATCCCTTTTATCACAGCCCCACACGTGCTGCTTGCTGATATTTCAGCATCTCATCGTGGTAACGGTAACTTGTTTACGCCAAATGATCGCGAAAACAAACAACCACCAGATGGTTGTGTGTTGTTGTTGTAGTTGTCCGCCGCCACGGTGAGATGCCAAATATGCTAACTTCGGTTTTCCGCCAAATGTACTAACTAACATTTTTTTTAATTCATTTGCTAATTCATATATTCAGTTCAATTCATATATTCACTTAAAGCTATTCTTAAACTATTGGTGTTGGCGAAAACGACCCCAGGACTTTCGTCATCACACCCTTAAAAAGTTAAACCTCTTTTATTTTTATTTTTGGGGGGAAGTTTGAAACAACTGCTAATGCTAAACTGATACAGATAGAACCATGAAATTTAAAGTATTTTTTAAAAATATTCTTCTCTTTCATTGGATATCCATGTTCGTCTTTCTGTGTCTTTCAAAAGTACGAAAATAAATTATTGGAATGTATATATCCTTTGGAATTTAAAAGTACTATAAAGAGGAGAAAACCTCTCGTATATGGCGTCTAGTTTCTCGTGTATATGTCTACACTAGTACAAATAAAGGGTGATTTTTTAAGAGCTTGATAACTTTTTTTTTAAAAAAACGCATAAAATTTGCAAAATCTCATCGGTTCTTTATTTGAAACGTTAGATTGGTCCATGACATTTACTTTTTGAAGATAATTTCATTTAAATGTTGACCGCGGCTGCGTCTTAGGTGGTCCATCCGCTTAGTCCAATTTTGGCATTTCCACGTTTTTGAGTAACAGAGACCCAATTGGTGCGAACGGCGACGAATCGAAAATTGGTGGTCATCATTAACACTGGCCGATACAGCTGCGATATTTTCTTCAGTTCGCACTCTACGTAAGCGTGTTGGTGGTTTAATGTCCAACAATGTAAATTTGGTGCGAAATTTAGTCACAATAGCCCGAATAGCCGCTTCAGTGGGTCGATTAAACTGACCATAAAATGGAAGCGCGCAATGAACTTTCTTAACAGAGCACGCATTTTGATAATAAAATTCAATAATTTGCAAGCGTTGTTCGTTTGTAAGACGATTCATGATGAAATGTCAAAGCATACTGAGCATCTTTCTCTTTGACACCATGTCTGAAATCCCACGTGATCTGTCAAATACTAATGCATGAAAATCCTAACCTCAAAAAAATCACTCTTTATATGCTTGAAATTTAAAGTATTTTTAAAAGATAATCTTCTCTTTCATTGGATTTCCATATCGCTTTTCTGTGCCGCGTAAAAGTACGAAAATAAATTATTGTAATGTATATATCCTTTGGAATTTAAAAGTGCTATAAAAAGGAGAAAACCTCTCCTATGTGGCGTCTAGTTTCTCGTGTATATGGCTACACTAGTACAAATATATGCTTGAAATTTAAAGTATTTTTAAAAGATATTCTTCTTTTTCATTTGATATCCATATCGTCTTTCTGTGGAGAAAACCTCTTCTATATATGATTTTTAGTTTCTCGTGTATATGACCTTATTCTGAATCTTTTTTCTTCTATTATTAAAAAATCCACTATTTTCTTGATATATTTTTATTTTATTTCCATATTTTCACAGGTGAACACTTTTTTAGTTTATTTTCATATTTTTCTTCGATTCATAAATCTTCCAAATTCCCCCATTTATACCATATGTCCTTCACTTCCTTCCTTTACTCCTCCTCCTTCTTGTAGTATTTAAACAATGCATCGACAATATATTCATAACGTTCGTCATCGGTGAACTCTTCGCACGAATCACACCAAGCCTCCACCAATTGTCGCATCAATTTGGGACTTTCCTTTAACCTGCCCAGGATATCCTCAAGTTCGGGATCATACAAATGAGTACCCTTCACCAAGTGAGCATGTAGAACATACAACATTTCGTCCACAGTAATTTTGAGGTCATCATATGTAGTAGAGTTGCCAGAGTTGCCTCGTGTCACGTCTGGTGTAGTCAGTGCTTCCTGCGGCATTTCTCGTTCGACAACGTGAGGAGTCGGCGGTTCCACTGCCACCGGAGCGATAACTAGTGGTACACCATTGGCACTGCCTGCATCCTGTGGAGCCGCGCTAATGACACTTAAGATCATCGCAAAAACTATGATAAGTTTCATTTTCAGTGTTTTCGCCAAAAAATGCTTTTACAACTTCAAGTGTGTTTGATTTGTGTTGAGCAGTTACCACAATTTCTGGTATTTATATGGAAATTTCTCTAGGAAACTTGTACGGAATTTCATATTGACTAAACTAAACGATAACATTGGAATTTGTAATTTTAACAGAAGCCATTTGGAGAAATAATCGAATTTATTTATGTTCTCATATTCGTTATCTTATGTCGCCAGACATAATTATTTACGTTTTATTATTGGCCATAATTTTTGTCAGACAAATTGTTTTCAATTTAACTTACTAGCTAGCACAAATTAATGGCAGATTGTTTTTCATAGAACCAGAATACTTTTTAAAGAACAAATGATTGCTTCCTTTAGGTACATAATTCACAAGGTTTGAATTTTTATAATAAGGCTGTTTTTCGATTTATTAGATTTAAATTCCAATTCATAATTTTCTCGCAAAGTCAAACAAGTTTGTCTAAAATCGCTTATATGCTCGACAAATTTTAAATTCACAAAATAAACATTTTTGAAATGAAAAAGAAAGTTTTAGATTAAACCCTTCTGGTTCTTAGGCATGGGAGTGGGAATCCAAAACATCTCCGATATTCTAGTTTTATGTGCTTATTTTCATTAGAAATGTGAAAAAAATTAAAATACATTTAACAAAAACAAGTAAAAACGACATTAAGTTCGACCGGACCGAACTAAATGTACCCATGTACTGTATTCCACACTTTTGTCAGCAGATTAGAGGCTGTCGATTCTATATATTATAGAAGTGTAGTAAGATTACGCCGAGCGACAGTACTTTTTGGACCTGAATAAGACCATATACAAATTAAACTAGAGATAATATGTAGAAAAACTGTGTACTCAGTTTTCCATTTGGTTTGATCTTTTCTCCTTTTTACAGAACTTTTAATTTCCAAAAGATATATTTGTCTTAATAATTTATTTTCATACTTTCGAAAGGCATACACAGGCGGTATTGATATCAAATGGAAGAGGAGAATGTCTGTTAAAAATACTAAAATTTGCATGGCTCTATTTATATTAGTTTAGTATAAACAACCATTTCAAGTTTTCTCCTTTAAATAGTAAAATATGAATAAACTAAATAAATAAGGGATAATTGTTGTTAATACTAAACTAAGCACTATATTTAAACCTAAACTAAGCACTGTATTTAAAGTATTTTTAACAGGTATTCTTCTCTTTCATTTGATACCCATATCGCCTATGTATGGCTCTCGAAAGTATGAACATAAATTATTTAACATTTATATCCTTTGAAAATTAAAAGTCGTTTAAAAAGGTGAAAGGATCGCCTAATGAAAAATTGAATAAACAGTTTTTATACCCTCCACCTCTTGGCTGGGGGTATACTAACTTTGTAATTTCATTTGTAACACCCTGGAATATCGACCTGAGACTCTATAAACTGTATATATTCTTGATAGTCATAAAATTCTATGACAATCTAGCCATGCCCGTCCATCCGTCTGTTGAAAGCACGCTAGCATCTAAACGAAAGAAACTAAAATGTCAAAATTTTCCATAAATACGTCTTATAGTCGTAGATCGGTAGGAATCGCAACTGGGCGAAACCGGCCCAAAGGGAAACATTTCCCCCTCACAAAGATTGAAAACCCCCATAATAACCCCTACGATTTTAAAGTATTTAAGCATGTTTTTCAATATTTCTGCTTGTACTTACTTGATATTGTGTATGCGCATTCCCATTATAACAAAAACGTGCACCATAAAGTGATTCTTATTCGAAGGGGTTGAAATGGAGCAAAAAGGAATAAAAATGGTACCTATAAAACGTCAACGGCTAGAATCAAGAAAATCGGTGTGTACATTCCTCTAAAAGTATTTTTTAAAAATTCGTACTTTTAAGAGGTAAAATGGGATTAGAGGGATAAAAATGGTAAAATAATGAATTTCGGTGTGTACATCCCTCTAATTGCGTAGACACGCAAAATAAAGAGATTTTTCGAAATTCGTACTTTTTGGGTTAAAATGGGAAAAGGGGATAAAAATAGTACCAAACAAATGTCCGCAGCTAGAGTCATGAAATTCGGAGTATACATTCCTCCGACTGCGTTGACACGAAAAATAAAAAGATTCTTCCAATCAAAATAGGATGGAAATACAGCCATCCTTTTGCTTTTTTGATAATTGTTAGCTTTGCCTTATAATAAAAAAATATATTTATTTATCAATTTATTTTATTTAATATTTGTTTTGGTTTGGCTATATTAAAAAATTGACATTTTCCTGTAATGTCACACATATGTATGAAGGTTACATCAAAATCTAAACCGATCTGTCATATTTTTGCACCATATAGTTGGAGGAAAAAGAAGATATGTCAAATTTCATTAAGATCGGCTTTTAGGGCTATAAATTTTAGCAGATTTTGTTCTTGATAGTTTACCTTATCTACCTTCATTAAGAGATATATAATAATAACTTCATGCAGATAAACGCAAAAGAATTAGGAAATTGATGACTACAATAATTCGCTCAGCTGGATCTCTAGGGTATGACCGATTTTCATAAAAAAATAAATTATTGTTACAATTAATATTCGAAACTTCAGCTGCAAAAAATAATTTGTTTTGTCTTCTGATACACATTTTCAAAAAATCCAATTTTTTGGATTTATTTTCCCCGTTTTGGGAATTGTGTGATTTTTATATGTTTTTGAAAACAAAAAGAATTTAGAATCGCGTTACTTTTGAGGTTTCCAAATTTCAATAAATGAGTCTTTGGGATTGGAATGCGCAATTGGGACTGGGATGGGCGATATCAGCCCGAAGAATTTTTTTCGTTATGATACCAAATTTTAGAAAATAAAAAAATATATTTAAATTTCTGGTATTAATGGGGTTTTATCGTGCCAGAAAAACGAATTAAAAAAATAGAAAATTTGATTTTTAAAATTCTGTTACAAATAAGATTATAACTTTTACATTTATCCACAGATATTTTTTAATAAGCATTGTTTTCTTATTTAAAATAATAGCTATTAAAAATATAGCAAATATTTTTTTTTCAAATTTTGTTCTATTTTATTTTTATTAAACTTTAATCGAATGCCTAAAAGTATGCATCGAATGATGTGCCTAGAAAGATCTACCCGTGGATTACAGAGTTATCTTGAAATGAGAATTATATATTATCGATTTTAGTTTATACTATTTTTATTTCCATTATATTTTAATAATATTTCTTTAAAATTAATATTAGTAATGGAGAAACCTTCAGAGTGTCGTAAGACACTCTCTGTTCGAAAGACTAAGAATTACGAAAGAAAATCGTCTGCATAAGCCATTTCACTTATGTGTGATTATTGAAATCCACTTGGTATTCCTCGGCGCCCTTATTCGTGAAAATTATTCACATTCTCATAATTATCCAACTCCTCTCTCAATGCCCTAGCTATATCCTGCAGGAGATTGTCAACATGTAATCTCAACAGGGGATGTATTATTTCCTGTTCTATAGCATGGATAATTTCCGGTTCATGCTCGGTCTCATTGGTCTCCTGTTCATCGGCTTGAGACCTAGCAGGAAGTATTAAAAAGTGACGATTCGCCATAATGGGATGAACTAGATGATGTGTATGGATATGATGGACTGCTATTGGGGATGAGTTGATAGAAGAATGCTGATCATTTTCTGGGCTCTCATTTTCACTTCCATCGTTCTCGCTAGCGTTATTGTGCTGCTCTTCGCCTGATCCCTCGCTCTGGTTCTCATCGACATTTTCATGTTCAATCTGCTCATGCTCGCTATGGCTTTCCTCCTCATTCTTTTCCACTTCTACTTCTTCATTCTCCTCTTTCTCTTCTTCCTCCTCGCCGTAAATTTCCTCGTTCCTATAAATCTCATAGATCCTTAAGGCATGCATTATATCTTGGGTTGATCCTTGCTCACTACTATGGCGCAACAAATGATAGACTGCCATCACATCCCGAGATTGACGAGTATTCAAGTCGACCTGTTCTGCCAACGATATCAGTTCTCTTTGAGCTTCTCCCGCCAGAACCTCCAAATCTTCCAGATGTCTTAGATACGCTTTGAAATGTGCAATAGCATTCCAGGCGATATCTTCATCGGCCTCGGTTGCCTCTGGCTCCAGTCTGGTTGCATTCAATGCCACCAACTTGTGATGAAGTTCGATTTCTCGTCCATGACGTGGTGGATATACAGTGGGATGCTGCTGTAGGATTCTATCAATTTTACGATTGATGTGACTGATGACAGCCGACTCGAGTTCTTCTTCCTCGCTGGACTGCGCCTGCAGGACGGCAATGATGGATACAAATACCACAAGGATTTTCATGTTACTTTTGACCTTTAGACAATGATTACGCTAAGACCAGATGCTTCTATTTATATGCTTTTGTGTTGAATTATTAAACAACTTTATGCATAGGACATGATATTTAGTAACGCTTACAATTCGTTCCACTTCAGGTACGTGACTTTGCAAGTTAGCCAACCAAGTGTCTGGGATTTGAATAGTTTAGTCAAGATAGGAACATGGTTTTAAGGGGTTTCTCAAAATATAAACAGAATGCATTACTCTCAGGTGAGGGAAAAAATAAATCGGTCAAAAAATCTAGTATGTCTAGCAACAGGTACGATCGGAAAATTAAAATACCTTTGCAGGAGAAAGTCCTTAAATCCGGCCGAAGAACTGCAACAGCCGTTTGGTTGGTACCATGTTTATCCCCTTTTCCACTATTGAACCTAGAAGTACTAATTTTGTAAATCCTTTTTTGTTTCGCCCATCTACGCAGCCAGTGAAGCATATTCAGTGAATTTCAAGTATATAGCTTTTGGTTGGTACCATTTTTATCCCTTTCATCTCATTTTCCCCGTAAAAGTACAAATTTCGAAATGTTATATTATTTTGCTTTGACATGAGGAACGTATACACCGAATTAAGATTTAAATAACATCCTTTTGGTTGGTACCATTTTTATCCCTTTTCGCCCCGTTTTCCCCTTAAAAGGATAAATTTAAAAAAATTACTTTCTGCTGCTACATAGTCAAAGGAACGAATACACCGAATTTTAAGATTTAATCCTTTTAGTTGGTACTATTTTTATCCCTTTTCGTCCCGTTTTCCCCATAAAAGTACATAAACTTACTCTATGTTGCTCGTCTACACATTCAGAGGAATATATACACCGAATTTCATGATTTCAACTTCAGCCGTTTTGTTGTAGTTACGTACCATTTTTATCCCTTTTTGCCCTATTTTACATCCTTAAAGTATGCATGCCAAAAAACGTTTTTTTGGTAAGCGTTCACGCTATAAATCAAATATCGGAAACAAAATTCAAAAATGTCCTTAACAACTCCAAATAGTTGGGAGTATTCTGAATCAGTGTCAGGGAAAAAAATCACGCTGGTCCGATTTTGCAATCCCAAACGATCTGCAACATTTGTGTAAAATTTTGAACCCCCAATCAACAGACGGACGGACAGATGGATGTGACTAGATCGTATTAGAAGTTTACCAAGACCGAGAATAAATATATATTATGCGGAATCCGATAAATATTTCAAAAAAAAATTCTCTGAAAATAGAATTTCAACTAAAAATTCTCTATGAAAATAGAATTTCGACGAAATTCTGTATGAAAATAGAATTTCGACGAAATTCTCTATGACGGACAGATGGATGTGACTAGATCGTCTTAGAAGTTTACCAAGACCGAGAATAAATATATATTATGCGGAATCCGATAAATATTAAAAAAATTCTCTGAAAATAGAATTTCAACTAAAAATTCTCTATGAAAATAGAATTTCTACGAAATTCTCTATGAAAATGGAATTTCGACGAAATTCTTATGAAAATGGAATTTCGACGAAATTTTCTATGAAAATAGAATTTCTACGAAATTCTCTATGAAAATAGAATTTCGACGAAATTCTCAAGGAAATAGAATTTCGACAAAATTCTCTATGAAAATGGAATTTCGATGAAATTCTCTATGAAAATAGAATTTCGACGAAATTTTCTATGAAAATAGAATTTCGACGAAATTTTCTATGAAAATGAAAATTTGGCGAAATTCTCTATGAAAATGGAATTTCGACGAAATTCTCTATGAAAATGGAATTTCGACGAAATTCTCTATGAAAATGGAATATGGACGAAATTCTCTATGAAAATAGAATTTCTACGAAATTCTCTATGAAAATAGAATTTCTACGAAATTCTCTATGAAAATGGAATTAAACATTTCTTAAACCAAAAATTATTAATCTTACTTTATTAGTAGATATAAGTATGTATTTTTACAGGATAACACTTCGTTCTATGTCAAATCCCCCCCTTTTTTACTTCTTCTTACGAAAATCAAAGAAATCCCAAATATAATCAAAAATATCTTCATCTGAATCCTCTTCGCTTATGTCACACAAGGCCTCGATCAATTGCTTCATCAATTTGGGATTTTTTGTTAACTGAGCAAGAATTGCCTTAAGTTCAGGATCATCCATACTGGTATCTTGCATAACGTGAGCATTTAGAATAGACAAAATCTCATCCAATGTCATTTTGAGGTCATCATTGCTAGCAGAGCCGGCAGATGGCGGTGATGATGCTGGGGGTCGAGCTGCTGAAGGCATCGAAGGTGGTGATTGCGGTTGCATGGCCGGTGTATCGTCGCCAGGACCTCCACCATCTGTTGGTGGTGTTTCTGGGGGCTTACTGATATCAGGTGATCCGCCTACTTCGGGATTTTCATCTGGCTCCCCCATTGCAGCATCACCGCCGTCCATTGGTGGTGCGGCATCACCGCCGTTCATTGGTGGTGCAGCATCACCGCTGTCCATCGGTGGGGCAGCATCACTGCCCTCATCCTGTGGTGCCGCTGCTATAACACTTAATGTCAGCACAAAAACTAAAGCGATTTTCATGTTTGACGTTTGACGGGGAAAAAATAGTTCCTTTGCAACTTTGACTCTGTTCGTATATTGTTGTAACATTGCCAACTGCTGTTTGTATTTATATGGAATTTTCCATTTCCATTTTAGGTCTAGCGATTTGAGTGTCGCTTTTTCAAGGTAGAAGATAACACTGCAATTTCAAAAAACTATTGCAACTAGCTTTGCCACAGAGATAAATTCTCTATTATGTTCGCTTTAACTATGTTATGTCGCCAGACATAATTATTTCATTTTTTATTATTGGCCATTATATTTGCATAGACAAAATATTTTTCAGATAATTGAGATTAATGTGCGGAACCGATTCGTTTTTAAGTATCAAGTCAACATATTCGTGCGGTTCAGATAATCGATATTGCACACACTCAACGGATTTTGAGCCACTGACAGGTACTCATGTTTTGCATTACCCCAAACAGACTTGCATATATAGGAAAATCTCTTATGTTCAAAAAAAAGTTTCAAAAATTGTCATTCCGTTTGTAACACCTTGAAATATCGACCTGAGACCCTATAAAGTATATATATTCTTGATCGTCATAAAATTCTAAGACGATCTAGCCATGTCCATCCGTCCGTCTGTTGAAAGCACGCTAGCATCTAAACGAAAGGAGCTAGAACGTTCACATTTTCTATAAATGCGTCTTATAGTCGTAGATCGGTTGGCATTGAAACGGGGCGAAATTGGCCCAAAGGGAAAAATTTTTCCCTCACAAGGACTAAAAATACCCATAATAATCCCTAATATTTTAGCGTATTTAAACAAGTTTTTTGAATATGTCTGTTTATATTTGCTTGATATTTGGTATGCGCATTCCCCTTATAGCAAAAACGTGCACCATAAAGTGATTCTTATTTGTAGGGGGTGAAATGGGGCAAAAAAGGGATAAAAATGGTACTTATTAAACGACAATAGCTAGAAACACGAAATTCGGTGTGTACATTCCTCTAATTGAGTAGATACATAATATAAAAGTATTTTTTCGAAATTCGTACTTTTTGGGGTTAAAATGAAAAAGGGGATAAAAATAGTACCAATCAAATGACCGCAGCTAGAGTCATGAAATTCGGAGTATATATTCCTCTGACTGTGTAGGCACGGAAAATAAACTGATTTTTCGAAATTCGTACTTTTTGGGGTCCACACGGAAAAAGGGGATAAAAATAGTACCAACCAAATGACCGCAGCTAGAGTCATGAAATTCGGAGTATACATTCCTTTGACTACGTAGACCTGAAAAATAAAAGTTTTTTTCCAAATTCGTACTTTCAAGGGATACAATGGGTACGGAGGGATGAAAATGGTACCAACCAAACGGCTACACCTGGATTAGTGAAATTCGGTGCATACATTCCTCTGATTGCGTAGACACTTAAAATAAACAAATTTTTCGAAATTCGTACTTTTTGGGGTTAAAATGAAAAAAGGGATAAAAATAGTATCAATCAAACGAAAACATGAAATTAGGAGTTGGACATTCCTCTGTCTGTGTAGACACGGAAAATTGACTTTGAATTTTTCGAAATTCGTACTTTAAGGGATAAGGTAATGGTACAGAGGGATAAATATAGTACCGACTAAACGACTACAGCTAGAGCGATGAAATTCTAAATGCGTAGAAACGTCAAGGGGGTAAAAATGGTACCAACCAAATCAACTTTTTGGGGTTAAAATGAAAAAAGGGATAAAAATAGTACCAATCAAACGAAAACATGAAATTAGGAGTTGGACATTCCTCTGTCTGTGTAGACACGGAAAATTGACTTTGAATTTTTCGAAATTCGTACTTTAAGGGATAAGGTAATGGTACAGAGGGATAAATATAGTACCGACTAAACGACTACAGCTAGAGCGTAGAAACGTCAAGGGGGTAAAAATGGTACCAACCAAATCAACGCAGCTGGAATCATGGAATTTGCTGTATACATTTCTGTGACTGATTAGACACGCAAAATAAAAAGTTTTTTCCAAATTCGTAATTTTTCTTTTACGGCAAAAATTGGTTGGAATCATGAAGTTAGGTTATTTTGCACTATGTACGTCTGATAATGGATTTTTAAAATTGGTACTTTTGGAATTAAAATAGAATGGAAATACAACCAACTGTAGCATCCACTATCTACCAATATCTACCAGTATGGTATTTAAGCTTTTTAAATATATATATATATATATATATAAGAATATTTAGTTTTTTTGATTCACTTCATTCATTTTCCATCCCCAACACTTTTTCAAACACATATACCCTCTATTCTCGCTCCTTAGGGGGGTCCCATACAAAAATTAAATTTTTATAAATTTTGCCATCACTGCTCTTACTGACCTAATGGAGTCCCCGTCCGAAAAATTTCCCTAAAAATACCTACCTATCCCTATCTTCACTCATACAAAAAATAAATTTGTATAAAATTTACTCCCACCCCTTTAATTGCCCCATGAAGGCCCCTAGTGGAGTCAAATGTATGACGACCTTCAATTTTTTTCAAACCTCAATTTTTCTCAAAATATAATAATTTCTTTGTTGATTGCTGTTGTTATCGCAGCTTAGTTATCCAGGCTTAAAGAAAAACAGCCCTAAATTCTGTATTCATATTGTTAAAAAGTTGATACAAAATATATAATTTAATAAAAATGTTGTTTTCATCACTTATTAAGCCTATTATTGATAATATATTATTTGGTTTGTTATCAGTAATGACTTATTGTGTATCTTCCTGAGGCCACTTATTTTGCAACTCGTTTAGAAGTACTTATTTATTAACTGCGTGGAAGTACTTATTTTTTTACAATCCCTTTATAAAAATAATTAGAAACGGATCCGAAAAATAAGTAGTGAAGGTTTTTGGTTTTGCCTTATTCCCCACATTACTTGGTAATCACATTAAATATATAAAATATTTATGCTTTTGCCACGGCCCTTCTAGTATCTCCCACACAATTGTCCGTATCTTATATAAAATTAAATCTATATCGGCACCTGAAATCCATCTCTGGCGTAAATAGTTCGGCACTATGTAATATAACAGTTCTTAAAGCTCCCAAACAAATGCTTGGAATTTTAATTCTGAGGGTGAGGGTATACATAAGTCGGTTTAAACGACTGAAACTTACTAACTTGTTTCTAAAATGTTTTTGGTATTTATTGCATTTCGAGGCCAAGTCAGAACTGGAACTTTGAAACCATGTTCTATGGGCCAATATATAACACTGATACGATTTCTTTAAAAGAGTTCGTCCCTGGTACATTTGCCACTAGAAGCCAACATTCATGGAGATTGAACAGCAACTGTCAAGAGTTCTTTGAGAAACAAATTTTAATCTGCCAAAGTAATTGACTCATTGATGTGCAATCTCCAAAGGACCCAAAAATATAAATGAATAATCTCCAGATTGGGCCAAAAGAACGACAAATGGTCCAAAAAGAAAAATTAAATTACGCCAAAAAATAAATGAAAAAAAAAAAAACAACAACAACAACAAAATCAACCAAATAATCGTCCAAAAAATGGGGTAATTTTTCGTATGAAAAATCACACAAAAATTTGAGTAATTTTCAACATGAAAAATCGCACAAAACTATATCCTCTAGGGTATGTCCAAAGCCGACTTTGCCGAACTTAAAAAGTCTTCCTCTTGCCGGATTAACAGATTAAATGTTTTTTGCGTTGCCGGCCTTCGGCGGCTTACAACGTTTCTCCTCTGGGGTATGTCAAAACCGACTAATCGATTAAATGACAAATACAAAATATTGCCCAAAAATTAGAATATATTTTGAAAAGTCTTTTTGAACATATTGTCGAAGGGTAAGGGTGGGTTTTTTGATGCCATTTTGAAATTAATGTTCTAAGATTTTTTCGCAGGCCAATCGTAGGTCTTTTAGATAACCTTTTGGAAACAACTATTCTAAGATATTTTCCAAGGGCAATAGTAGTTATTTGGAAGACATAGTTCTTTTAGACAACATTTTGAAATAAGTTTAATATTATATTTTTAAAGAATTTTTTTCATTGTTTTGGGACAAATTTCGTTATTATGCAGTTGAACTTTTTTTCTGATTTTTTTTGGAAAACTTGGGAAACTAACGTTTTTAGTAAACACATAAATACGAAATTTCCACACAATTTGAAAAAAATACGATTCACTTTTACCACATTTCTTAAAAAAAAACATAATCTCATTAACGGACGAAATATAAATTCGGAGCAGGAACCCAGGACTTCAATGTATAATTCACCCCTTCCCCAGTTTTCATCACCGGCATCCTTTATTCATTCTCCAAATTTATAAATTTCAAATTCGATCACTTTTTCATTTAGAAATCTACCAAATTTCGTCGACACATCATCGAACACGTCCAAAACACGTAATTTCTCCTTATCATCCGTCGCCTTGTGAGCCAATTCCACGTGCTTCTGGAGGGAACGTAAATCGTTTTCGAAAACATCGATCACAGATTCCTGCAGCAAATACGCTATGAATTCATGGAAAAATTTCAAATGAGCATTTAGGACGGGCTGCGGTTCAGGATCCTCGTTGAGATAGTTCCACAAATCATCGGAAATACTTTCAGCAGCATTGCTGTACAACTCGAACTTGGCATCGACGTCCTGTATCATGTAGGCTTCTTTGATTTTGTCCAGAAATTTCAAGGCCTCGCCGGAGAGGTGCCGATTCAAATCGGGCAAGATTTCCTGGACATACCAACGATGTATGAGGATATCTTCGTTAATCAATTGTTTGTCGAGTTCATTTAGCAGATAATCCACAAATTCCATATCAAATGTTTCGCCATAGGAATCCAGCAGTAATTGTTTATCCTTGGGCGAAGCTTTAGCTAAGGCTGACTCAAACATTGCCTTGAGTTTTTGTAGATCTGCTAAATAATCGGGTTTGAAATTTTTCGCCATGATCTCGAAACGTTTTATGTAGTGTTTCAAGCGATTGTCAATATGTTCCTCATCTTCCGGACTCGGAGTGGGTTGAGCTGAAGTGAACTAAAGGTGGTTGTGGTTATGACCTGGTTAATTTTTTTGGAAAAAATTTGGTTTACCTTTGGTAACAGTGTTAATAACACTATGAGGGAATATAAGAGGATTTTCATTTATGAAAAGCTTCCGATATGATCTGATCAATTGGAAATTTGCTAAGCTTTTGCGTGCCACTGGTCATGAATGTGCGTTTTTATATCGCTTGGAACATTGTTGGGAAAATTACAAAATCGCATGGCATCAATTGCATGCACGTAATCTATGTAATCATGGGAAGAAGGTTTATCATTTGGGGTGATGGAAAATTTAAAATCTTGATAACATTGCCCGTTAATAAATAATTCATAGTTGCTTTGTGAGATTTTACTCTAGAAATGAGGAAAATTTCAATTAAAATTTAAATGACACACTTAGAGGATATGAATTTCGCTTATTATAGCGATCGAGGAGAATTATGAGTCATTGTTAAGAATTTATAGATCCATAATTTACGGAAGGTATAAATATGATTTGTGTCCTATCACAATTTACATACCCTTTTCTCCATTCAATCACCCATCAAGAATATCTTTCAGCCTTCTGGGGTGTCAAAGATTGAGATTTATACTTTTTAAATTATTACCTTGCCTATCTGTCACGATATTAGAAAGATAACATGCGATATGATATCTATATAATATTATAAATACATGTACGTTTTAAGTTAAGTTAAGTTTTTTAGAAATATCAGAATTATTCTATTCTTAATCAATATTGAACAGACAGTAAAATCCCCTTTGAAAATAATAAATTTTGAATTTTTCGAATAAAGTGAAAGTTGAATTCAAATTCTTCAGATCGTAAATAACACTTCCGTAATACTAACGCAATTAAAAAAGTAAAAGTTAAAGCAATTTGCTAGAACATCTTTAAATATCAAATATATACAATACTATATTGTTAGTTTGTGAGTGTAATCGGAAGTTGACATTTTTTGTTAATTCTTTCTTTTGGATCGATGTCTCTCATTTTTTATGAATAATTCATTTTATTTACAATATATTTGATAATACATAAAAATGTTGGCCTCAGCACCTTTTGGGCTTGAGTGAGGCAAGCTGGCAGTGTAAATTCATAGCAAGTAATATATATTGTACAATTATTGAACATAATTTAATGTAGATTAAATATTATTTAAATTAAATTAAATATTATTTCTTGGACTCTAACATTAAACTGTTGATTACTTTACATTAGAAACGTTCTTATATTATCTTGCATGTATCCTTTTTATGTTTGCCTTGATCCTGATTTACTAGCAGTACCCACTGCTTCGCACGCGAAAATGCCAGTTATTTGTTAATTTTATCCGTCTTTGTTTTTGGATAGTATTTATTTAATTTTCTTTTGGTGGATATAGATAGATTAGCTAGCACTCATACACAGTCAAAGGATTGTACTTGTCGATATGCACTATTTTAGCTGAACTACTTCGTATGTACAATTTTCTACCAAGTTTTGAAAAAAATATTACAACCATTTATATCCTCGATTTCATGTTTCTAGACTCAGCCAGCCAATTTATAACTTTTAGCACTTCTTTCCCAAAAAGGACACATTTTGAAAAATCACTATAGGTAAAATGTGTTTTTGCTTCCGCTAAAAATATGTACTTTATTTGGTAACACATGTATTCCTTGTTGTCCCGTATCCCCCTTTTAAGTACAAATTTTGAAATATCCATTTATATTCCGCGCTTACGTAATTAAATGATTGTACAGCATTTTTATACCTTTTCGTCCTGCGCACCCCTTAAAAGTACAAATTTCGAAAAATCAAACTACTGCGCTTCTATATGGTCAGAGAAATGTAAACACAAAATTTCACGACTATAGCTGACATATCTTAGTTGGTACTATTTTTATCCCGCTCATTGTTTATAAGTACAAAATTTGAAAAATTCGTTTAGATTTGCGCTTCTCGTTGTCAGTGGCTCCAATACTTTAGTTGGTGCTACTTTTATCCCTTGTTGCTCACCCCTATAAGAAAATTTCAAAAAATCCATTTAGATTGCGCTTTACACAAAGTTTACACTCCAAATTTCCCGACTATAGCTGCAATTCTTAAATTGGAACCCTTTTGTCCCGCCTACCCCCTAAAAAGTACAAATTTCGAACAATTCAATTATACTGGGCTTCTACATGGTCAGAGGAATTTACATACCAAATTTCACGATTCTAGCTGTAATACATTAGTTGGTACCATTTTTATCCCTTTTTGTCCCGCTCGGTCCTTAAAAGTACAAATTTCGAAAAATCCTTATTTGTAGCTCGTCTGCATGGTCATTGCAAGGAACTCACCGAATTTCATGTTTATAGCTACTGCCGTTTAGTCAGGACGAAGGTTCGATGTTTATCCCTTTTTGGGCCATTTTATCCCCTAAAAGTACGAATTTCGTAAAACCCTTTCTTAGTCGACGTCTACGTCATATTTGGGAACTACCCTGAAAATTTCATGACCATGGCTTCAGCCGTTTGGTCTAGGGGCTGGTCAATGATAAGTCAGTCAGTCAGTCAGTAACGCAACTCTTTTATATATAGGGTGTTTTTTATTGGGGTATAGATCACTTTTTTAACTGGCGGCCATTTTGTCAGCTGTCAAGTGATTAATATTTAGTTTGGTTTGCCATTTCATCATGAACAGGTTGACAAAAGAACAACGCTTGCAAATCGTGCAAATTTATTTCGAAAGTAATGGTTCAGTTCGCGAAGTTCACCATTTTATGGTCGACATAATCGTCCATCAGAGCAATTAATTCGGTTAACCATGGATCGTTTTCGCACTACGTTTACTCTATGTGATAATACGCATCCGCAGAGCCGTCGAACAGTGCGCACCAAAGAAACAATTGCCGCTGTAGAGCAAAGTGTTGAAGAGGACCCGAATGAATCGATTCGCCACCGTGCACAGCAATTGGAGCTGCACAGCAATTGGAGAAAGTGGTTGAAAATTGGACCTGTATAATTGGCTATATTCGAGACAGCCGCGGCGGCCACATGCCCGAAATCATATTTAAACATTAATGGCATAAAATTATCCTTCCAATAAAGCCAAATTGATGGACATAAAAACGATTTTCTTGTGTTTTATTTCAATTCGAAGTTCTATACCTCAATAAAAAAACACCCTATATATAGATTGGGGATGAAATTTGGCATGTAGTACTATATTTGACTCAGAAATTCATATTCTGAAAATCCTTGTTAAGATTTTTTCAGAAGCACATATTTTGATATTTTATTTGAAGCAAATCGGTTCAGATTTATATATATCCTCCATGCAAATGTCGCTCCCGATTTGACTTTTTCCGCTCTAGAAACCACATATTTTACTCGGTTTGCTTTAAATTTGTCACAGTACCTTATAATTTAACTAGAAACATCTGTGGTGAAATTGGGCCAGATCGGTTCAAATTTAGATATAGCTTTCCATTCAACTTTTGGCACTCTAGAGATTCCATATTTGGACCAATTTTCTTCAAACTTGGCACAAACTAGAAACATCTGAACATCGGTTCAGATATATAGGTATAGCTCCCATACAAATTTCGCTCCCCATTTGGCTTTTTCTGCTCTAGAAACCACATAATTTAACAGATTTTAATCAAATCAAATTTGGCAAAACACCATATATTTCAACTGGAAACATCTGAGGTGAAAATCACTCTTGGATTATCATTCGCCCAAAAGCGACAATTCTGCTTATTGAAGAATCCACTGAGGTGAAAGTGTGCATCATCAGTGAAGTTGATATGAACGATATGCATTTTGATTTGAACGCCTATTTTTATAATAAGTAGGACACCCGCCAAAATCTAATTGAATTATAATGACGTAGAAAGTGAAAGTTTAAAGTATCATTCAGTCGGCCCCGCCCGACTTTAGCCTTTCCTTACTTGCTTTCAAATAAATTACTCGCTATTATCATTGATCTACATAAAAAATATCTTCTTAAACTGTTTTATTTAATTGGAGAAAAATCGTGGCATATTTGTGAAAAATCTACTTAATAGCTTGTGTTTACAATCTAAACTAAAATACCCTCCGTTTGTCAGTTCGCTGACTAACGTCGCTCTTTGTTTGGTACAATTGTTATGCCCCTCCGCCCCAATTCTCCCCCTGAAAGTATGAATCAGTTTATGCTATAAGAGGATATATAAGGCAGAAATATTCAAAAAATTTCTTAAATACATTCTGAAAATATTAGGGGTTATTAGGGGTATTTCCTGTCCTTGTTAGGTAAAAAATTACAAAACATTACAAAAAATACAACTATTAGACGTATTCATGGAAATTTTGGACGTCCTATGTCCTTCAATAGCGTGCTTTCAATAAACGGACGGACGGGCATGGTTAGATCGTCTTAGAATTTTATAACGATCAAGAATATTCACTTTATATCAGTTCGATATTTCAAGATGTTACAAATGGAATGATAAACTTAGTATACCCCCATCGTGGGTATAAAAATCGAGTTTAAATTCGCCAGGTAACCCCAATACAAAATATAGGGTCCGCCAAATAACTTTTTATACCCTCCACGTCCAGGATGGGGGTATACTAACTTTGTCATTCCGTTTGTAACACCTTGAAATATCGACCTGAGACCCTATAAAGTATATATATTCTCAATCGTCATAAAATTCTAAGACGATCTAGCCATGTCCGTCCGTCAGTCTGTCCGTCTGTTGAAAGCACGCTAGCATCTAAACGAAAATTTGTACTTTTGGAATTCAAATAGAATGGAAATACAACCAACTGTAGCACCCACTATCTACCAATATTTATGGCTTTGAAAATGTTTTTGAAAATATAAATATAAGAATATATATTTTTTGAATTGACGTATTGGTAGCATGGTTTGAAATAATTAAAATATTATATTTATTTATAAAATTAACTTTTCAATCTTTGTATTTGTTTTGGTTTGGCTATATTAATAAAATTATATTTTCCTGTAATATATATTACTGCACTTCTACGAAAACCGACAACCTCTGTGGAATGCAATCCATGGTGGAGGGTATATAAAGTTCGGCCCGGCCGAACTTAACGCCGTTTTTACTTGTTTTTTTTTTTTTTAAATTGTATAAAAAAGAACTACTGAATATTTTCTCAAATTTCTTTTTTTATTTGAAAGTACAATCCTTCCGGTTAATAATGGAAAATAATTTCATTCAAATGGCTGGTGAGGGCACCCCATAAATAATAGTCCAACGATTGAATAGTTGAAAAAAAAACGTTAGATATATATATATATATATACCATATATTGTATCGACTGAAATAAATACACTACACTAACCTGAATAAATACACTCTTCTCTGACTCATTATAAAAATCTATTTTTGTAGAAAAGAGATTTTTAAAATCTGAGGAATTTTTAAACCATTATAAGGAAGTCATTGTTTCACACTTCAAAATAATACGGAGCGTAATGACACATCATTTCTAGGTAACGCGAATAAAAATAATAAGGTACCATTAACAAGTTTTGTATGATATTGTATTAAACATGTCATATAGCTCTCAAATACTCAATTTTACTTTATTCCGAATGGAAGCCATTCAACATTCACTTGCGTTAGGTTTATGAGTCATCTCCTCCCACCAATGAAGTATGCTGACTTTTCTGTGGATTCTATTTTCCTTTCTAAATGTGCTGAGCATATTCAATAGAGCTGCGCTGCATATGCTAAAGCAAGTTCATTGTGCGGCCTGACAGAATTGTTTTTGTTTTTTTTTGTCGTCTTCTAAAAATAAATATTTAAATAAAACCACTATTTTCATATGGAAACACCGGTAACGGATAAATAGATGTTTCGGTAACGTCGACGATATTTCAGAAATACTATTATTGCTAACGGAAAAGTATGTATGTTCATAAGTCGAAGAAAAGCTTCCATGAAATATATGTTGATATCGGAGTTTATTAGCGACATATACTTTGAATACATCATCTATTTTGTAGCTCGTTGACGACGAACTGTACTTGTTCAAGGGACAATTATAAGTCCAGGTGAGTGATAGACCAACTAGGAGCAGAAGTGATTTGTAGACCACAGGCTTGGGGCAACATAAATGTAGTGGGTGATAATTCTCTAACTGGCCCCATTTCCGAGCCCAGGAAGCAACAAATTGGTTCATGCCATATGTTCCTCTGCTTCGAAGCATCACGAAATTGATCCGGTGTCTAAAATTTAATCACTTATATATTTGTTTAAGTCACTATAATACATAAATTGCAAATAAAAAATATTACATTTTGATTTTCTTATTTTTTTGAACAAAAATGTCATTTGAATTTCATCAGCAAAAGGAATCTAGGGCGCTATGGAATTCCGTGTAAGACCAACGAGACATTTTCGAAGATCTTCCGTTATATTTTGAAAAATATTAAATGTTGGTTTTGAAAAGAAAATTAATATTTTTTTTCTCAAAATAAATATTGAAATTTATTTTATACAATTTTTCGATTTTTCTCGGCAATCATAGTGGGATTTTCAGTAGTTTCTGTGATATCATCATAAATGTAGAAATACTTTTTTGATTTTTCCTTATTTTTACTATTTTCTTTTCAAGCCGAAATATATTGAAATTTAGTTTTTTAATTCTATCAATTTTTTTTTTTATTTTTTCCTGGGCATATACATATGTATCATTCTCGGCAAATATCAGCGTGGGAACAAATGGATGCAACCAAAATATATTTTTAGCCGTTTTCTACGCTTACATTAGTCACCGATCGCAATATATAAATACCGGTTCTCTTCAAGAAGACCAGATAGAAAATTCTAATTGTGTTAGTCTTACTAGCAACCAGAGCTTACATAAACAAGCTGTGGGTCTAGAACAATCTTTGTCCTAGCAAAAAGTTTGGACTATATAATATTTTTGCAGATTTCAATTAATATACTTTCAAGATGAGAGCCACGACGGGTGATTCGATAGCATCAGCATCAACGTGTCTGTAGTAAGTTCGAGTCTTTTGGGCTACCAGCAATTGAACTAGAGTTGCCTAATGATTCATTCCTCTCGATTTATTACTGATCCCGCAAATTTTGCTATATACATTTCTTTCGTATTCTAGTTAGAAAAAATAAATAAATATATGGCCTTGCCTATAGTTATTGCCATGGCAGATAACATAGCAACCATTGACTATCGAAAATCTAAGCCATGATCGGTTTTGTTTAACGTTTTTATAGATTCTCACAATATCTATAAATCAATTTCCGGATTAATTCTGTTATCTATAGAACTAGATCATTAGGAGGAGGTGTCTGAACAAAATGTCACAATCGCCCGTTCCAATTTATGCACTTTCGTTTTGAAAGGCTTCACTTCACTTCACCTCACCGCTGCTTTAAATGTCAAAAGTAATTCTTCCACTTAACACTAATAAATAATACAACATAACGATAAACATGACTCAAGCGAATGACGTCGTTTCCACTGGGAGGGGGACACGAGACACGATCGATAGATAACCTGAAAACAATAAAGCGTTGTTTTTTATTTCGATCTTTTTCTGGAACTGAACCGAACGCTAATTAGTGATTGTGTTGCGTTTTCATGAAATTGCCTGCGGCGGCAGTGGTGGCTCAAGTGATCGAATAAACGTGATCGGACTGCCAAATTAGTGGAGTACGTGGAGCGGAAGCTAATGAAGATCTTTGTTCTGACATGAGTTGTGATAGATTTGTTGACCAAAAAAAAATTAACGGGTCTGAGATATTTATAGTCTGTTTTGTGGATTTTGTTTTCTGTTCTGAATCTAAAACTAAAGTTCAAACAATTCCATTGACATTTTCCCCGAACTAATTAATCATGGAAAATGACAGCATCTGATTAAATCTTCTGTACAGAATAGAGGGTTGTGTTGAACAGAGTTAATGCTGCCAATATTTTTTCAGAGATCTAAAACTATTAAAGAGAACTTTTTGCTCTAGTCGTTCGATTTCCATTAATTGCGGAGTGCGTTAACGATGCAAAACTTACCAAATATCGAATAAAAACAAAAGCAGAAAGATTCAAAAAATGTCCGTAAAAAAGTCGAAATGTAAGGGAGCTCCTAACGAGCTTTCAACAGACGTGGGTGGTAGAACAAGGTGAGACCTCTCAATGAGTTGTGCTCTTTAAAATGTTATAGTCCTTGAGGAGGATGTACTATTTAAAGCACAAAGAATTTCATTTTTCCATCTCTCAAAATATTTAATTTTTTCGATTATTTGTTTTCTTAACATTATCGTACATCCTTACACGAAAACAAATTCTCCCAATTTTTTGGGAGATTTTCCCTAAGGTGTTTGATCTGGTTTTCATTCAACATATGTTCATTAACAACAAGTAAAAACGACGTTAAGTTCGGCCGGGCCGAACTTTATATACCCTCCACCATGAATTGCATTCCACAGAGGCTGTCGACTTTCGTAGAAGTGCAGTAATATTACACGAAACAATATTTGTTTTAATATAGCCAAGCCAAAATTGAAACAAGTAAGATGGCATTAAGTTCGGCCGGGCCGAATCTTATATACCCTCCACCACGGAGTGCATTCCACAGTATTATCAGCAGATTAAAGGATGTCGACTTTACATAGAAGCACAGTACCATATTACGAAAATTGTGATATTTGTATGCACATTACTATATTTGTTTACTATTTCAAACTATAATGTTTAAAATCGACTACTATATATAAATAAAATGCTGAAATTGTGAAAGTGAACATGCCTAAATATTAGGCGATTGTCAGTCGCCATTAGAAAGAAGCATTTTCAGATACAGACAAAGTGATAAGAAAAGTATAAATTTTAAAGATATCCCTATTCGCCCCATTCTCCGCCCAAATGTACAAATTTCGAAAAACCCCTTTTTCGAGTCTTCATAGTCAGAATGTATACACCGAATTTCATGATTTCAACTTCAGCGGTTTGGTAGGTACCATTTTCATCCCTCTTTTTAATTATATCCCTTAAAAGTACGAATTTCGAAAAATCCCACTATTTTACGTGTCTATGCAATTAGAGGGATGTACACTAGAGCGTACCAGGTTACAAGTAAAAAAAAAAAAGTTCGCCGTACACCTTCGAATATGAAGTATTATTGAAAGGTAGTTTCAAAAAAATTTTTTTTATTTTTTTATGCCGAACGTAGGGGTCGCGCTTTTACATTTTTCTATATAACTTCTGCATTTATAAACGGATTTTAAAGTGTGATACATCGATGTTTTTGTCCGATTTTTTTGTCTTTGAAGTCATTGAGCTCAAACATGATTCATGATTTTATGCGAGCTTTAATTTTCGATTATTAGAGTGGTACATTAGGGTAGTAGCAACTGAGAAATGATGGGTAAGTACCAGAAGGGGGTGCTTGAGCTCAATGACTTCAAAGACAAAAAAATCGGCCTCGTCGAGACAAAAACATCGATGTATCACACTTTAAAATCCGTTTATAAATACAAGTTATATAGAAAAATGTAAAAGCGCGACCCCTACGTTCGGCATAAAAAAATAAAAATTTTTTTTTTGAAACTACCTTTCAATAATACTTCATATTCGAAGGTGTACGGCGAACTTTTTTTTTGAGGTACGCCCTAATGTACACACCGAATTTCATGATTCTAGCTGTTGTCGTATCATTGGTACCATATCTTATCCCTTTTTGTCCCATTTCGCCCTCTAAAACTTTTTTTGTGGTGCTTCCAAGCTACAAGAGGAATGTCCGCAACAAACTTTAACTGTATGAAAATAAGAAATTTAATTAACAAGCCAAGGCTACCAATATTTGTATACTATTTATGTATATATATATAATGGAAATAATACTTCAATTCATAAAGTAAATATAACGTAGCAATCATAAATACCCTAAATATTGAGAGATAGAGGGTGTATTTTCAGCTACAGTCGTTTGGTTGGTTGTATTTCCATCCTATTTTAATTTCAAAAGTATAAATTTTGAAAATACCTTATCTCTCACGTACTCAGTATAATACAACTTCATGATTCTACCATTTTTTGTCGTAAAAGCAACAAAATAAAGTACGAACTTGAAAAAAAAATATTTTACGTGGTTATGCAGTCAGAGGAATGTATTCACCGAATTCCATGATTCTATCGGCGGCCATTTTGTTGGTACCATTTTTATCCCCTTTTTCCAATTTTGCCCCCTCAAGAGTACGACTATCTAAAATCTCTTTATTTTACGTATCTACACAATTAGAGGGACATACTCACTAAATTTCATCATTCTAGCTGTATTTGTTTAGTTGGTACTATTTTTATCCCCTGTAGCCATTGTATCCATTAAAAGTACGAATTTGAAAAAAACGTTTTATTTTTCGTTTCTACGCAGTCAGGGGAATGTATACTCCGAATTTCATGATTCTAGCTACTGTCATTTGGTAGGTACTATTTTTATCCCCTTTTTTCATTTGAACCCCAAAAAGTACGAATTTTGGAAAGTTCTTTTATTTTACGTGTCTACGCAATCAGAGGAATGTATATATCGAATTTCATTATTCTAGGTGCAGCCGTTAGGTTGGTACTATTTTTATCCCTCTATCCCCATTTAACACCTTAAAAGTACGAATTTAGAAAAAATACTTTTATATTATGTATCTACTCTATTAGAGGAATGTACACGCCAAATTTTGTGTTTCTATCTGTTGTCGTTTGATAGGTACCATTTTTATCCCTTTTTGTCCCATTTTATGCTATAAAGGGAATGCGCAGTGCGAATATCAAGTAAATACAAGCTAATATGTTAAAAAAACATGCTGAAATACACAAAATATTAGGGGTATTTTCAGTCCTTGTGAGGGAAAAATTTTTCCCTCTGGGCCGATTTCGTCCACTTTCAATCCCAACCGATCTACAACCATAAGACACATTTAGGAAAAATTTGAACCTCCTAGCTCATTTCGTTCGGCCGCTATCGTGCTTTCAACAGACAGACAGACAGACAGACAGACAGACAGACAGACGGACAGACGGACAGACGGACATGGCTATATCGTCTTAGAATTTTACCACGACCCAGAATATATATACTTTATGGGGTCTCCGATGAATATTTCGAGGTGTTACAAACGGAATGACAAAGTGAATATACCCCCATCCTGGAGGTGGAGGGTATAAAAATAACAGAGAATATTTATACAAGGAGATACACATTGGATATGCTAAATATAATTGGCGTCTCCCCTGGAAAAGGCTTAATTATAAGAGAGAGACACAGATGGTTGTGCTCAAATATATAGGAACACGGTGGAAAAACATAGACGACAAATTAGACAGTAGTTGACAAAAGCTTGCAGAGAGTGGCAGGAGAATTTTCTATTGTGAAACCCTTTTTTAAAAATGTAAATATAAATATTGTGATATTTTTTGATTGTTAATGCTTGTAAATTTCGACCTCGTTGGTCGAAATATTGGGAAATAAAAAACAAGAAAATAATAAAATAGTAATTTTTGTTTTATTATTTGAAAAAAAAAACTGACCTCAAGCCGAACAAAAGACAAAACGCAACACATCAAAAGGTCAACCATACATACCACTAACAAAAAAATAAATATTCTTATATTTTTCAAAAACAGTTTAAATACCATAAATATTGGTAGAGAGTGGGCGCTACAATTGGTTGTATTTCCATTCTATTTTAATTTCAAAAGTATACATTTTGAAAATCCATTATCTAACGTACATAGTGCAAAATAACCTAACATCATGATTCAACCACTTTTTGACGTAAAAGTAAAAAGTACGAATTTGCCAAAATCATTTGATTTTGCGTGTCTATGCAGTCAAAGGAATGTATACACAGAATTCCATTTGGTTGGTACCATTTGTATCCCCCTTTTCCTATTTTACCCCCTTAATAGTGACTTTCTCTTTATTTTACGAATTTAATCATTCTAGCTGAAGTCGTTTAGTTGGTACTATTTTTATTCCTCTGTACCCATTGTATCCCTTGAAATTACGAATTTGAAAAAAACCTTTTATTTTTCGTGCCTAAGCAGTCAGAGGAATGTATACTCCGAATTTCATGACTCTAGCTGCAACCATTTGGTACTATTTTTATCCCCCTTTTCCATTTTAACCCCAAGAAGTACGAATTTTGAAAAATCCGTTTATTTTACGTGTCTACGCAATCAGAGTTATGTATTATTCTAGGTGTATTATTTTAGTCCTTGTAAGGGAAAAATGTTTCCCTTTGGACCGATTTAGCCCAGTTTCAATCCCAACCGATCTACGACTATAAGACGCATTTATAGAAAATTGGACGTCCTAGCTCCTTTCGTTCAGATGCTAGCGTGCTTTCAAAAGACGGACGGACGGACATGGCTATATCGTCTTAGAATTTTATGACGATCCCTATTATTATTATTATTATTATTATTATTATTATTATTATTATTATTATTATTATTATTATTATTATTATTATTATTATTATTATTATTATTATTATTATTATTATTATTATTATTATTATTATTATTATTATTATTATTATTATATTATTATTATTATAATATTATAAAACCTTAGTGTAAGTCTGTCTGTCCGCAATCACGTGTAAACGGGTGAACCGATGTTGTTGAAATTTTCAGATAGATGCAGGTCTGGAAGGAACTATAAGCTATAGAATTTTTAAAAATTTGCTCTGTGGGCGTAGGGGCGTGGCAATAGTGTTTTTCAGAGCTAGAAGGCTGAAAATTAGAACGTATATATTACTAACCACGAGAATGATAATTATGATGCCGAAATTGGGATTTTCATTTCGTGGGCGGAGTGGGCATGGCAATAGTGTTATTGATAGCTAGAAGGCTGAAAATTGGAACTATATATTACTGACCACGAGAATGATAAATATGATGCCGAAATTTGGATTTTCGTTTTGTGGGCGCAGTGAATGTGGAATAGTGTTATTTGAGCTAGAAGACCGAAAAATGGAATGTATATATTACTGACCACGAGAACGATCAATTTGATGCCGAAATTTGGATTTTCGTTTTGTGGGCGGAGTGGGCGTGGCAAAAGTGTTTTTGAGAGCTAGAAGATTGAAACATGGAATGTATATATTACTGACCACGATAAAGATCAATTTGATGCCGAAATTTTGATTTTCGTTTTGTGGGCGGAGTGGGCGTGGCAAAAGTGTTTTTGACAGCTAGAAGGCTGAAAATTGGTACATATATATTACTGACCACGAGAATGATAAATATGATGGCGAATTTTGGATTTTCGTTTTGTGGGCGGAGTGGCGTGGCAATAGTGTTCTTTGAGCTAGAAGATTGAAACATGGAATGTATATATTACTGACCACGAGAATGATAAATATGATGGCGAAATTTGGATTTTCGTTTTGTGGGCGGAGTGGGCGTGGCAATAGTGTTATTTGAGCTAGAAGGCTGAAAATGGAATGTATATATTACTGACCACGAGAACGATCAATTTGATGCCGAAATTTGGATTTTCGTTTCGTGGGCGTTGGGGCGTGGCAAAAGTGTTATTTGAGCTAGAAGACTGAAAAATGGAATGTATATATTACTGACCACGATAAAGATCAATTTGATGCCGAAATTTGGATTTTCGTTTTGTGGGCGGAGTGGGCGTGGCAAAAGTGTTTTTGAGAGCTAGAAGGCTGAAAATTGGTACATATATATTGCTGACCACGATAATATCAATATAATAAGATCAATATGAAACCAGATTTTAATTTTACCATTTGTTTTTTTTTTGCCTGGCGAAGCGGGCGGGGTTCAGCTAGTCAAGAATATATATACTTTATATTTGGTGTTAAGGTGTTACAAACGGAATGACAAAGTTAGTATACCCTGGAGGTGGAGGGTATAGAAAACAATAAATTGTTTGCCAATGCTACGCTATTTGATCTCAAATTTAAAAACATTTACTTTGAAGATAGTGTTGCCTAGAGCTAAAGCAAAATGAAAAATTCTTCAGAATCTGATGGACCATCATTAAAATAATTCATATATTTAAAATAAAATGAAATAACAAATATATTTTGTATTATCAGGTCCAACTTTTGGGACGACAATCACAAATTAGTACAAGAAAATTGGAAGTCCAAAAACGGGAACAGAAAATCTGGTTACTACTCAAATACCGGCTGAATTGTCAATATACTTAAAAAGCCCAGTTTTCAGATTAAGCGAAACCCCTTCATATGCCTGGCAACAGTGATACGTTCCCTGAAATTCTAAACTCTCGCACTAATGATGACTGCAATGAAGTATTTAGCAAAATTTGCTACATTCGTTCCTTTTCCGCTACAGGGATTATTGCTTCCGGTAGAAGATACTGCCTTTTAGGGGACAAGTTTCAAAAACTCTTTTTTTTACAGACGGTTGACCCAAAGTTATTGTTGTATATCGACATTATGTAATTTCAGACGTAATTTCAGATGACAAGGCTATTATGATTTAAAATATATAAAAAAAAATTTAAAATATATAAAAAAATATATATCCATAGTGCAACATGTAAATTCGGCAAAAACATCGATGTGTTAGAACGTAGATGTTTTTGACCGATGTTACATCAACGTCGATGACGCTCATTTAAAAAAAATTCGATGTTTTTGACCGATGTTACATCGACATCGATGTCGCTCATTTCAAAAATCGATGTTTTACAACATTAATGTTTTAATTTCGATGTTGCAGCCCTAATATGGGGTTCACAGAACCCACACGATACTATTGAGAATCCAATGTATCCACAACGAGTTTGCTGTGGACTGAAAAATTGGGTTGATCGGATGAGGTACTGCCGAGCCGCCGATTTTAATTTAAAATTTTATCAGTATGTGTTGTATGATCGTACTATGAGTTCTTATACAAAGCTGTGTAATGTTAGACACATTACAATTTATGTCTTAGCTGAGTATCCTGGAATAACACCATCGAAGAATGATATTTTACATAAATTTTCCTCATATAGTCATGGTTTAAAAATACGATTTCTGAAAAGTAAAGACTCAGATGATATGTGATGATGATTTCATGATGGGAAACGGCGAAAGGAATATTATATATTATTCAATTAATCTCCTGACTGCCTTACTCAGAGGTTGATTTGGGTTATAAGCAGTAGATATTTGCGGAATTGTAAATAAGTTTATCCAGCGTTTGTTAGAAGAAATGATGAATGAAGAAAAAATAATATTACAAAGGGCTAGTCAACAATATTATCAATTAGACTATGTGTCCAATGTGATATCAGTGTCTAGAACTATTATGCAGACATATTTATTTCATTTAAGGCACAGATAAGGCCCTAATAATATTCTTTCAGATGCAATGCTTTTCCAAATTTTGTAATGGTCGTAGTCGTAGACTTCATCCCAGAGTTAGAAGCTATTCATCATTTGATCATTTTTATCATCATTTATTAAACCAATAACCTTGACAACTTGTTCTAGCAAATATACCTCATAGTCTGCGAAAACTTTCTCTCTAAACAAAGGACCGTTCTTTACCTTACCCACTAAATAAAAGATTTGCGTATTTTTTTTTTCAAAATTTTAAAATATTTTTATAGAACAAACTGTTGATAGATATCATACAACAGATAAAATACAAAATAAATTAAAATCGATCACATTCTCCGTTACAGCACCTTAAGCAAGTTCAATGTTCTTCTTGGCCAAGTATTCGTTCAATTCCTTGTTGGGAGTTTCGGAGACTTCGGTCAAGACCTTGTTCTTATCATCGATGGATACGGAATCGGCCAAGGCAGCCTCGGTCTTAGCCTTCAAACCGGCGATTTCGGTGGCGTATTTCTCGTCACTGTTCTTCAAGAGCATTTCGAAGAATTCCAAAGTCTTCTTCAAGGTAGCATTGACGACGGGCAATGATCTGTCCTTCAAGTACTTCTCGAATTCGGGAGAGAAAGTTTTGGTCAAACCCTTGAATTCGCCTTCCTTCTTCTTGAAATCGGCTTCCTTCAGGAGATTCTCCAAGGTAGCGACGGTCTTCTTGAGTTCCTCTTCGTGGGCTGACTTTTCGCTCAACAGACCACCGTAGAATCCAATGGCAGCGATGATCTCATCGTTGACTTGTGCGAGTTCCAATTTAGCACCAATCCAGGTGTTGAAGGGTTCGGAGAAGTTCTTGTCGATATCGTTGATTGTCTTTTCTTTGAACTCAGCGGAATCGGATTTTAAAGCACCTTCGGTAATTTCAACCAATTTCTTCAAATCATCAGCAAACTTGGCAGCTTCCGGTTCCTTGGCGAAGATATCGTACAATCTCAATTGTTCGCGGATGTTGACATTCAAAGCTTCGGCCAAATCAGCGGCCATGGAGACCTGGTGCATCAGACAAATAGTCCATGAAGTTAAATTGTTCTGTATCAAAACGAAAATTTACAAAAGTTACCTGAGCGAGGGCAGCAACAGCAAAAACGGTCACAATCCACAATTTGGCCATCTTTATGTCGAGTGTCTAGCGTCTACTGAGTTGTGTTTGAGTTGATAGACTAATGAATACCGGCTTTTTGCTCGGCCCTTATATATGGCTTTAAGCGCTGCTCGCAAGCCGGGCTTGTTTTGAATTCACAGAGAAAACAGTCAACATCTTTGTATGTGCGTTTCGGCTTGATGTTTATTTTTGTACGATCTTTTCTTTTTTCGGTTGGGCTGAGTGCGAGTTTTTTTTTGTGATTTCGTATAAATCACACACCAGAAAAAAATCCCAAAAGTGGCATGAGTTTGTTTACGGTACACGGAGGAATATTTATTTCATTCAATTCTTAAATTTTTTGTTTCACTTGTTTAATTATTATTATTATTTAATTATTTAATTATTTAATTATTTAATTATTTAATTATTTAATTATTTAATTATTTAATTATTTAATTATTTAATTATTTAATTATTTAATTATTTAATTATTTAATTAGTTAATTATTTAATTATTTAATTATTTAATTATTTAATTATTTAATTATTTAATTATTTAATTATTTAATTATTTAATTATTTAATTATTTAATTATTTAATTATTTAATTATTTAATTATTTAATTATTTAATTATTTAATTATTTAATTATTTAATTATTTAATTATTTAATTATTTAATTATTTAATTATTTAATTATTTAATTATTTAATTATTTAATTATTTAATTATTTAATTATTTAATTATTTAATTATTTAATTATTTAATTATTTAATTATTTAATTATTTAATTATTTAATTATTTAATTATTTAATTATTTAATTATTTAATTATTTAATTATTTAATTATTTAATTATTTAATTATTTAATTATTTAATTATTTAATTATTTAATTATTTAATTATTTAATTATTTAATTATTTAATTATTTAATTATTTAATTATTTAATTATTTAATTATTTAATTATTTAATTATTTAATTATTTAATTATTTAATTATTTAATTATTTAATTATTTAATTATTTAATTATTTAATTATTTAATTATTTAATTATTTAATTATTTAATTATTTAATTATTTAATTATTTAATTATTTAGTTATTTAATTATTTAATTATTTAATTATTTAATTATTTAATTATTTAATTATTTAATTATTTAATTATTTAATTATTTAATTATTTAATTATTTAATTATTTAATTATTTAATTATTTAATTATTTAATTATTTAATTATTTAATTATTTAATTATTTAATTATTTAATTATTTAATTATTTAATTATTTAATTATTTAATTATTTAATTATTTAATTATTTAATTATTTAATTATTTAATTATTTAATTATTTAATTATTTAATTATTTAATTATTTAATTATTTAATTATTTAATTATTTAATTATTTAATTATTTAATTATTTAATTATTTAATTATTTAATTATTTAATTATTTAATTATTTAATTATTTAATTATTTAATTATTTAATTATTTAATTATTTAATTATTTAATTATTTAATTATTTAATTATTTAATTATTTAATTATTTAATTATTTAATTATTTAATTATTTAATTATTTAATTATTTAATTATTTAATTATTTAATTATTTAATTATTTAACTATTTAATTATTTAATTATTTAATTATTTAATTATTTAATTATTTAATTATTTAATTATTTAATTATTTAATTATTTAATTATTTAATTATTTAATTATTTAATTATTTAATTATTTAATTATTTAATTATTTAATTATTTAATTATTTAATTATTTAATTATTTAATTATTTAATTATTTAATTATTTAATTATTTAATTATTTAATTATTTAATTATTTAATTATTTAATTATTTAATTATTTAATTATTTAATTATTTAATTATTTAATTATTTAATTATTTAATTATTTAATTATTTAATTATTTAATTATTTAATTATTTAATTGTTTAATTATTTAATTATTTAATTATTTAATTATTTAATTGTTTAATTATTTAATTATTTAATTATTTAATTATTTAATTATTTAATTATTTAATTATTTAATTATTTAATTATTTAATTATTTAATTATTTAATTATTTAATTATTTAATTATTTAATTATTTAATTATTTAATTATTTAATTATTTAATTATTTAATTATTTAATTATTTAATTATTTAATTATTTAATTATTTAATTATTTAATTATTTAATTATTTAATTATTTAATTATTTAATTATTTAATTATTTAATTATTTAATTATTTAATTATTTAATTATTTAATTATTTAATTATTTAATTATTTAATTATTTAATTATTTAATTATTTAATTATTTAATTATTTAATTATTTAATTATTTAATTATTTAATTATTTAATTATTTAATTATTTAATTATTTAATTATTTAATTATTTAATTATTTAATTATTTAATTATTTAATTATTTAGTTATTTAATTATTTAAATTTTTAAACATATTTTAGCTATTCTTCATTTAACAACTATCATCCAATTTCGTTAAGTGTAGCCATTAAGAGCCGCAGTGAAACATAAACCCATTGAGACAATTAACACATGATTCTGACTAAACATCTGTCCCACAAGCCGTGAGCGGTGGAGGGGGTCGGCGAATAGCACCAACCACACACATCACTGACAATTGTCATTTATAATTAGCATTTTAAATTTTCTTGATAATTTTATAGCAAAAACAGCGCCAACCCACCATAATAATAATGATAATAATGTCAGAGATCTTCCGAAAACAAGTTCAAACTCTTTCGAAAAGATGAATTGAAAAGGCAACCATCGATCGATTTCTGGCAAAACTCGACCAGCATTAGAATAGCAACAGCGAAATCAAACTGGTCCGTGGTCAAGACGTGAGGGTGGCACCGCTGACTAAACCGCGTTGTATCGTCAGTGAACTGGTCAGATTGCCCGAACGACATGACGTTCATGTGGATTTAGCTGTGGAATTGATTTGTGGCTGTTAAAATTAATTACACAATCGTCGGCAAGTGGCGTTAAGGTTTCCCCGAATTTTGAATTGTGCCTACTTCAAATTGTATATTATTTACATAATAATAATAATGAATTATGCAAATATTGCAGTTGTTTTCTCTCGAAGACTGGTTTTCTGTTGAAATTTGTTTGTACATTGTTGGTAAATAACAACAACAACAACAAATGCATAAAGGAAATGCATATAAATAGTCATAAATTTCCTACTTCAAATGGAGAAAATATAACAGGTCGGTCATCATATTATCAATATCCATTAGCTTTGTGATGTTAATGAGAATTATGTCAACATAATAAATGGGAGCAATATGCTGCACTCTATAGTCAAGACTAGAACCACTCGGTATATTCAGGGTATTGAGAAATAGATAGAGTATCTTCAGACCAACAAATCATAATTTAAAAATGAAATAAATCAAATGCTGATATTTCCTTGATGTTGTCTATGATTATACATTCTATCTAATCTCAAACGTCTAGATATTTAATTTTGACCAACAATTTATCACACTCAATATATCAAGAGCTTTGACAGAAGAAGGTTGAGAAACTCGTATCCGAAATGCTAAATGATAATGAAGACGGTGAACTGAAGTCTTCATAAAACTGGGCCCACTGTGATGTCTGAGTGCTAAGAAGAGCGGCGCCAGAATTTCTTCAATTTTAGAATGAGAATGCAGTGAAGAACTTTTTTGTCTATTTGAAGGCGAATATTAGAATAATTAGAAAGAAAAGGACTAGCAAAAGCGGGAGTAGTGGAAATTTCGAACAAATGGAAAGGTATGCAACATTGATTTTCAAAAGATATAAAAAAATACAAACAATATTTGCGGGAAAAAACATAAAAAACATAAAAATCTAAAAAGTATTTAGTTTTATATTTCAATAGCTAACATTCTAACGAAGAAAACAATGTCTATATGTAAAAGATCTATGGATAAATGTAATACACTCTTAGCAGACGCTATAGAATAAAAACACTATTTTTATTTTTGTTTAACTATCAGGGAATATTTTGCTATATTTTTAATAGCTGGCATCTAATTGAATAAATAAGGAAAGGAAGAAAACAATGTCTATATGTAAAAGATCTATGGATAGATGTAATACACTCTTAGCAGACGCAAGAGTATAAAAAATACTATTTTTATTTTTGTTTAACTATCCATCTAAATGAATAAATAAGGAAACCTATGGATAAATGTAGATGTTATGGAAATTCTGGTAGAAGTACTTGTCGTATTCATAAAGTCTTTTTGACCCAGTTAATTTAAACAAAAATTTGTTGAAAATGACACACGTTTTTTTGAATTCTCTTACTTCTACAATAGGGGTCATAACTTCAACATTTATCCATAGCGTTTTCTTCGAAAAAGTTTTGTTGTCTTCACTAGGACCCCAGCTATTAAAAAATATTTTTTTTTGTTTTCCGCTATTTAACCGAAAATTTTAAAAAATCATCTAGCGTCTACACAGAAGGTCATAACTTACACATTTATCCAAAGATCTTTTACATATGGACATTATTTAATAATGTATATAAATAAAAAACATTTTTTCTATTATAGAATATATGGATCTTCTTGTAGAAATAAAAAAGTCGTGTTCACGTATGACTAAATCCAGAACTACCATAACTTCTATATTTATCCAGTTATTTCCCTCTAGTTAACCTTGTTTTCTTCGCGGGGATCCCATGAAACTAGGAGCCCTATGTAGAAAACTCAGTTTTCCATTCGGTGATCTTTTCTCCTTTTTACATGACTTTTAATTTCAAAACGAATATAAAGGGTGATTTTTTAGCTATTATCTTTTTGGCAACGCTGGTTTAAACAGCTGACGTATTACAAACGAACAACGCTTGCAAATTATTGAATTTTATTTCAAAATGCGTGCTCTGTTCAGAAAGATCATCGCGCGCTTCTTCCATTTTATGGTCAGTTTAATCGACCCACTGAAGCGGCTATTCGGGCTATTGTGACTAAATTTCGCACCAACTTCACATAGTTGGACATTAAACCACCAACACGCTTATGTAGAGTGCGAACTGAAGAAAATATCGCAGCTGTATCGGCCAGTGTTAATGATGACCATCAATTATCGATTCGTCGCCGTTCGCAGCAATTGGGCCTCTGTTACTCAAAAACGTGGAAATGCCAAAATTGGACTAAGAGGATGGACCATTTGAGGCGCAGTCAAGGTCAACATTTGCATGAAAAAATCTTCAAACATTAAATTATATTGACCTTACAATCGATTCAAATAAAGATTTCATGCATCTTTCTGAATTTTATGTGTTTTTTCACAAATTTCTTTAAAATTATAAATTTATGAATTAAAAAATATATGAATTTCTTGGTAGCATTCATTATTTTTTAATAATGGGCGTGGCCCGCCCATTTTTTTCTCAAGTAGCTTTTTTCTAAGTAGGTACTTGTCAGGAAGTACCATTTCCCATTACTTTGGAAAAAGGGCCTTTTTCTCAGTAGCTAGCTTGTCAGGAAGTACTATTTGCCATTACTTTGGAAAAACGGGGCGTGGCCCGCCCATTTTTTCTCAAATCCTTTTTTTATCATTAGAAGTCTACACACCAAATTTGGTGAAGCTAGCTTGTCGGGAAGCATTTTTTGCCGCTAAAATTGCGATTTCGGCCATAGTGCATTGTTTGACACGCAAAAGTACGAAACTAAATTATTGAAACATTTACATCCTTTGGAAATTAAAAGTCCTGTAAAAAAGACCACGAAATAAAAACTGAGTATGAGTTTTCCTATTAGTGACCTATAGTTTCACTTCTATATAATCTCATTCTTGGGAGGGAAATCATGCCGCACGGTTTTGTTGTAACATCTTATGTGAAGTTTTCCTCCCAATTTAACCATTGAAAGACCAACATTTCAGATGTTTTTTTTTCAAAAATTAGCTTCTTGTAAGACTGGAATGACCCCATATTTCAGTTTTTACATCACATGTAACCCACTGAGAACCAACAGTAAGCACAAAATGTTCGGCCCTTAATGGGGTAGGAAGTTCTAAAAATTGGAATTGGTGATTAATACCTCTTTAACGATCCAACAAAAACACAAATCGAACTAAAAATATGGAAGTTATGTTAAAATTCTACCCTCTATTCCGGGTTAAGATGCAAGTTTTTGATATGGTTTGATAAGGCTCGAACCAGATTTTAATTTCTAGCAGGTTTTTTCTAAATACCATTCTCACCGTGAATTTTACTCAATAAACCCCTGATTTATAGAGGTTATTTTGAACGCGTCCAGCTCACGAACGGTCAACGATAAAAGCGAAATATTTTGGGAGAATAGATAAAACAAACCAATCATTCATTTTAGTCGGGAACATCCACTACTTTTATTTTGAAGCCACTCTAATGCATATAAGATATATTTTTTTCATATAATATACATATATAAATAATATAATATAATTTTCCAAATATATACTTTTCTATAAGGCTAACTGAATAACTAACAAAGCTGAATTTCCCGATTTCCAAAAAAATAAAAATCGTAAAAACTAGAGTGGATCGAAGAGTATTCTTATTAAAATGTAATTTGTAACTTTTGTTGTACATACATATAAAATATATATTTTATATATATATGTAAAATATATATAAAAAAACCACTGTTTGTATGTGAAAGGGAAACATTTGTAGTCATCATAATTGTCTTTAATTGAATATATAAGAGGGTGTGATCGGACTTATATTACCAAGAAATGTTGATAATTTGTTTGCATTTATTTAAAAAAATAAATTGTTAGGTCTCAGACACAAAACTTTAATACTATTGTTCCATAGGGTAATTGGATGCTCTATAATATGGACAGCTTTTCTTAAAGCATTACCCCTAACGGCCTTTCATCTCTTGTTTTTGGGAATATTGGTCCTTAATTATTTTTTTGTTGTAGCCCTTGTAGTGACATTTGACGTAGAATATTTGTTCATGCATACCACCCCCTCTAAAATTCAGTTTTGTGGGACAGTTTAGCACCAATTCGGACAAAAGGTCGAAATTAACCCTACAACGAATTTTAAGTTTTGACTTATTTGTGGCATTTAAATTGAGTTTTAAGATTTGGTGTATGCAGAGACTTATAGTAGAATTTTATGGCAAATATTTTTGTAGAATATATTGACTCGTTAAACTCCTGTTTTAGGGGTGTTTTTTACACTTTTTCAAAAAAGGACCAAAAGACCTTTATATTGAGGAGCTAGCGGGTTAAAATGTTCCACACAAATGTTTCTCATAGTGTTTCAATTAATATTACTGAACACCTTATACTTAAAATGTAAGGATCGCAAGGTTTCCTAGGCCGATCCATCATAAGAATGTGCAAAAGGGGTAATATATTGACCTCTCACAAAAGGGACTAAAAAGACCCATATACTTAGGAGCTAGCGGGTTAAAATGTTCCACACAAATGTTTCTCTTAGTGTTTCAATTAATATTGCTGAACACATCCTATACTTTAAATGTAAGGATCACAAGGTTTCCTAGGCCGATCCATCATAAGAACGTGCAAAAGGGGTAATATATTGACCTATCTCAAAAGGGAGCAAAAAGACCCATATACTTAGGAGCTAGCGGGTTAAAGTGTTCCACACAAATGTTTCTCATAGTGTTTCAATTAATATTGCTGAACACATCCTATACTTTAAATGTAAGGATCACAAGGTTTCCTATGCCGATTCATCATAAGAAATTGCAAAAGGGGTAATATATTGACCTGTCTCAAAAGGGACCATAAAGACCCCAAAATAGAGGAGCTAGCTGGTTAAAATGTTCCACAAAAATGTTCCTCGTAGTGTTTTAAATAATATTGCTGGACACGTCATATACTTAAAATGTATGGATCGTAAGGTTTCATATGCCGATTCATCATAAGAATGTGCAAAAGGGGTAATATATTGACCTCACTCAAAAGGGACTAAAAGGACCCCTGTATTGAGGAGTTACAGGGTTAAAATGTTTCACAAAAATATTCCTCGTAGTGTTTTAAATGATATTGCTGGACACATCCTATGCTTAAAATGTAAAGAACACAAGGTTTCCTAGGCGGATTCATCATAAGAATGCACAAAAGGGGAAATATATTGACCCCTCTCAAAATGAACCAAAAATACGCTTTATTGAGGAGTTAGAGGGTTAAAATATTCCACAAAAATGTTACTCGTAGTGTTTTTAATATTATTGCTATACTTAAAATGTATGGATAACAAGGTTTCATATTCTGTTTTATTCTATCTTTCTCTCAGGAACTGTTGTCAAAACCTCGTTATTTTCGCAAATGTATCACTTTGCTCCACAGTGTAATTTAAACATATATATGATATGATTTTATCTTATAATTATTAAAAATATTGTTGTGATGTTTTCTTAACATCATGTACCAATTCACAATGCCTGCATATTTTTTCGCTCAGTGTACAAATCGAAACAGATTAATCATGTGTAACAATATTGCAATTCATTTATTATTTTTGTCTGATTTTTATATTTCTATGAAAGTACGATGAGTGGTTGAGTGTGTTGATTTTAATATAAATTAATTGCCATTGTCGCCCGAAATTCAATTTAAGTTTGTCATGTGCCCGCATTTGTGATGGGGATTATTTTCTTTTGTGTGTGTGTGTGTGTGTGGCATACAATGAGAAAGTGTTATAAATTTAATACCTCATGAACTAGAATTGAGGAGACACATCATCCCCTCGTTCCGATAATCAGATGATATTATATTATTTTCAATTTCAACTTACCGATTAATACATTTCCTCTGTTGGAATCTGACACCGCCACCGCAGGTCCTGGAACATTCACTCCATTCATTCCAATCATTCCAACGAGGATACGGACGTGGTCTAGGCTTACGTGTTGTGGTGGTTGTTGTAGTAGTAGTCGTTGTGGTGGGCGTCGTGGGACGCTTGGTGGTCGTAGTGCTCGAGGTCTCCAAAATATCATTACTTAACCATTCCGAGGCTGTGGGTTTCTGCGTAAGAGGAATGTAATATCGAGTGGAGGCGGTGCTCCTAATGGTCGGACGCCGTGTTGTTGTGGTGGTGCTGGTGGTCGTCGTCGTGGGTCTACGACTGGTTGTTGTGGTGGTAGTCTTGCGTGTTGTTGTAGTGCTGGGTTTAGGCGTTGTTGTGCTTCTAGTCGTAGTGCTGGTAGTTGTTGGTGCTGTCGTGGTTGTGGTTATGAATTCCGGTTTCAAAATGCGATCATTTTCCGGATACACATCATTCATACTGGGATCATGCTGTGAGGTCGGCGTTTGTTTTTTGTTATCAAAACGCCACAAATTCAAAAGTTCAACGGATTTGTTATTGGTGTCGGCGTTCGAAGGATTATTGGCACGTTCGCGATTGCGCTGTTTAAGCCATTCTTGATGTTTCTGGAAATACAAAGAAATGGGAAAGTGTCATACAACAATTTGGTTCACATACACATTTTGACTCTTCTCTTCGATTTTGATGACATTTTCAAAATATGTACTTTTCTATAAGGCGAACAAAATTTTGAAATACGAACAAAGGTTGGAACGAAAATAAATTATTTTTCTCAAAATATAATTTTATAAAATATTTAACTTTTATGTGGAATGAGTTGCAAATCATAAAAAATCATGAAACTTATGGAGCGTCCTTTTGGCACTATTAGCTATAAAATTATTTTACAAAAACTTTTTTTTATAAAATAAATAAAAAATAAATAAGAAAAAAAAATAAAAAAAAACTTTTTCTTTTAAGATTTGATAATTAGAAAAGAAAATTATATTTGTATTTTTTTAAATTAAAATAACCCAAAAAATATTTTTCTATAGATTTGAATATTTTCTATAAAGTTAGCAGTAATTTGCTTGAAATTTGGTAAAAATATATCTGTATCTCATACCACAAAAAGTTACAAATTGTTTACACTGTTAACTATTACTAAAAATTACTTTACAAAAATCTAAGTTATATATTTTTGTTTATAAAATAAATAAGAAAAAAAATAAAATATAATTATTTTAAGATTTGACAAATTAGAACGAATATTATTTTTGTTTCTCATACCACAAGAAATTTAAATTTTAAAAAAATATATTTTTTTATGGTGTGAAAATTTTTTGTAAAACTTGAAGAAATTTGCTTAAAATTAGAAAAAAAATATTTGTATCTCATACCTCAAAAAAGTTAAAAATTTGCAATAGTATCTTTTAATAAAAAATACTTTACAAAAATCGAAGTTATAAAAAAAATTAAAAATATTTTTTAAGATTTGACAATTAGAAAAGAATATTATATTTGTAAACCAGACCACGATATATATTTATAAATTAAAATAAAAAATAGATAAGACACAAAAATAATTAAAAAATATTTTTTTTATGATTGGACAATTAAAAACGAATTTGTAACTCATACCACAAGAAAGTCACAAAAAAATTTAGAAAAATATATATATATTATATTTAAGATTTGAACATTTTCTGTAAAATAGGAGAAAATTGCTTGAAATTAGGGGAAAAATATATTTGAATCTCATTACACAAAAAAGTTAAATATTTTTTAAACTATTAAAAAAAATTACTTTACAAAAATAGAAATTATATTTTTGTTTATCAAAAAAATAAGAAAAACTTAATAAAAAATTATTTAAGATTTAGCAATTAGAAAAGAATATTATACAACAAGAAAGTTAAATATTTTTTTATTAAAATAAATAAATAAGAAAAAAATACAAAATGTAAAATTTTTTGAGATTTGAAAATTTTCCGTAAAACTAGAAGAAATTTGTTTGAAATTATGAAAAAAAATATATAAATATATTCCATAAAAAAGTATTTACACTATTACTCTACAAAAATCGAAGTTAATTTTTTGGCCTATGAAATAAGGAAGAAAAAAGTTAAAAAATATTTTTTTTTTAAATTGGACAATTAAAAACGAATTTGTAACTCATTCCACAAGAAAGTCACATCTTTTAGATAAAAGAAATAATAGGAAAAAAATAGAAAAATATATATATTATATTTAAGATCTGAACATTTTCTGTAAAAGAGGAGAAAATTGCTTGAAATTAGGGGAGAAATATATTTGAATCTCATTACACAAAAAAGTTAAATATTTTTTAAACTATTAACAAAAATTACTTTACAAAAATCGAATATATATTTTTAGTTTATAAAATAAATAAGAAAAAATTTAAAAAATATATAGTGTTGATTTGAACTGGGATATTCTCTTGGCTCTAGGCCATTTTACTTCTATATTTTACAGAATGCAAATTTATTTACAAATGACATTTATTACTAGGCTGCACACTACCACTATCATGATTTCCACCCTGTGAAAGGTTTCCTCAGGTAGCTACGCAGCGACTTTTCAACTGATTCCTTAAGTACATGATTCTCACAAACGAATGAGAAGCACAACTCACTTGCCGAATATCCGCTTAAAAAATCGCACCAAGTAATATAGCACACATGCCACCTTACAAGCATTTCATTGAGTTGCATACATAGTATGTAAGTATGTGTATATGTATATGTAGGTATAGATACCCAGCAATACTTCTGCCGGCCACGATCATTTGATCCAGTTTTTTCAATTGTTCTATTTTGGTATGAAATCAATATTTGATTTTTGCTATGTTTGTATCTCATACCACAAGAAAGTTAAACAAATAATATTACATCAAGACATACATAAAGAGTGATTTTTTTGAGGTTAGGATTTTCATGCATTAGTATTTGACAGATCACGTGGGATTTCAGACATGGTGTCAAAGAGAAAGATGCTCAGTATGCTTTGACATTTCATCATGAATCGTCTTACAAACGAACAACGCTTGCAAATTATTGAATTTTATTATCAAAATGCGTGCTCTGTTAAGAAAGTTCATTGCGCGCTTCCATTTTATGGTCAGTTTAATCGACCCACTGAAGCGGCTATTCGGGCTATTGTGACTAAATTTCGCACCAAATTTACATTGTTGGACATTAAACCACCAACACGCTTACGTAGAGTGCGAACTGAAGAAAATATCGCAGCTGTATCGGCCAGTGTTAATGATGACCACCAATTTTCGATTCGTCGCCGTTCGCACCAATTGGGTCTCTGTTACTCAAAAACGTGGAAATGCCAAAATTGGACTAAGCGGATGGACCACCTAAGACGCAGCCGCGGTCAACATTTAAATGAAATTATCTTCAAAAAGTAAATGTCATGGACCAATCTAACGTTTCAAATAAAGAACCGATGAGATTTTGCAAATTTTATGCGTTTTTTTTAAAAAAAGTTATCAAGCTCTTAAAAAATCACCCTTTACTTTAATTTCGAACCACCCTAGTGCTTACAATTTCTTATTTTTTAGAAATCGGGAAATGCAGCTTTATTCCCCATATAAAAATAAATTTTTGGAAAAGTCCATTAAAAAAGTGACAAGACAAGAGATCGCTTAACATGAAATTATTTCTCTGTAAATATATATTTCATTTATGACATTAAGAGAGTAAACTTTTGTGGTCACTGTTGGTTATTGTTTTTCCCCTTTCGATGTTGCCATAGTTTTCCCTTCGTTTTGTTCTTGTTGTTGTTGTTAGTTTTCCCTATCGTAAAATCCCATTTGTAATATTGAACAAATATTTGTTTATGTTTTGTTTTCTTGTTTTTTTTTAATGCTGTAAAATTGTGGGTGGAATCACTTTTTTATCACTTCCACAAGACACTTTGAGCTCTCCAAATGGTTGAAGTGCGTTGGACAACAATGTTACATGCCGGCAGTCAGGCAGGCAGGCATGCAGACAGACGGACAAACAGCCCAGCCCGTAAATTGGGTTAAATTTAATCATATTTTCCCTGGCATGGCATGGCATGCCAAAGCCATGCACTGCATATTTCCAGCCACTCTGGTGGTGATGGTGGTGGTGTTGGTGATGTGGCGGCGAACATTGTTGTGGTGGTGCTGGTTAAGAACGAGATTGAATTATGGAAGTGTTCACTTCTTTTCTTTTTTCTTTATTAAGTGCAACAATATCCAACACATAAATTGCACATTGCTTTACTTTGAAAGAGGTGGATGGGGGGGGGGGATATTCTCTGCTTCAATTATCGGGAAATGTGTATGTTTTCCAATCGGATGTACAGAGTTGCAAGTACTTAATATTCTGTTGTAAGTGGAAATACATAAGAGTACATATTATGTATGAATAGGGAAATAAGTAAGGAAAATCGGCAACTTCAGAAGGGAAGAAGAAGATAAAATGTAATGACATTGGAGGACAAGGAAATATATTTGCAAAGCCAAGGAAGTACGTAAAAAGTGGGAAATCTGGGTGCGTGTAACGAGAGACTTGGGCTGTGTGTGTGAACATGTGTAGAGCAACCCAGCGGGAAAAGTTGGAAGGCCTCCCCTTAGAAGGCCTTCTAAAATGCCTTCTCTTCGGATCTGAAACACATTCCTGTATGCCTTCAGAAAATAGGCATTCCAGAAGGCCTTCTTCGCGCATGAAAAAAGATTCGAGTCACATTCTCACCTCGCTTCTCTAAGAAGGCCTAATCATTAGCATTTAGAAATCCCAAACTCATTCTTGACTGCCTTCTTTGAGAAGGCATTTAGAAAGGCCTTCTCATTTCCTATTAGATAGATCCAATGGACATTCTTCATTGCCTTCCTTTAGAAGGCCTGGCAGCATGCTAGAAGATTGAAGGCAGTACGGAGGGTGACGATTTTGTTATTTTTACGAGTTTTATGAAAGATTTTTCACAAATCTCCTGATTTGAAGTCAATTAAAATAAATTTATTATATTAATTAATGGAAATTATTTATATAAAATTATTTTTTAAATGCTTTGTTTGTTTAATGATAAAAAGATTTGTTGCTGTTGTCGTTGTGCCTTTGATCGAGATAGAGCCACTTGCTGAGTAGATTTGAAATGTCTGTTTGTGCATCTATTCCTGTAATGAAACTACAGGTCGCAATTCTTGACCGATTCAAATGAAACTTTATATGTGGATTTTGTCGGGGTAATACGAACGATTTTGTATATTAAGCAAATCGGTTTAAGTGTAGATATAGCATTTATACAAATGTCTTCATACATGTTTTCATATAGACCCATTAATCAGGGATGAAAGAAAAAATATTTAACTCCTCTTCAAGAACAAACAAAAAATGTTCTTACTTTATTACCAAAATATTTATCATATCCTTCATACTTTCTTCAGAAATATCATTACACGTCCGACACCCATTCCTGAAGGCCTTCTACGAAAAGGCATTTTAGAAGGTCTTCCCTTTAGATGCTACACGATCCATAACTCATGCTTGCTTGCCTTCTTCGGATAGACATGCTAGAAGGCCTTGCGAGAGAAGGCAGCGCGGAAGGTGTTCTATTTAGAAATAGATATTTTGTATACACTTTTTGTTGTAAACACATAACTAAATTGTTTGGCTCATTCAAACTTCCCTTCATTCGCGAGACATGCTAGAAGGCCTGCCAAAAGAAGGCGGTGGCGAAGGTGTTCGCGTACTCGAATGGTCGTGTGTTTCTATAAGCTTTTTGTCGTAAATAGACAATAAAGTTCTGTGGTTTAGAAGGTAGCACGTCCGATTAGCAATGCGAAGATCATGAGTTCAAATTCCAGCCGAGGCAAATAAAAATGTTGAATGATTTAAATTGAAAAAATGTTGAAAGATTTAAATTGAAAATTAATATACTGCCAATAACAAGGCCAAAAATATTGAAATAATGATGTTCCATTGGTTCGTCATATATTTTTATAATATTGCGCCTTATTTTTTACCTTCTAGAAGGCCTTCTGGAAGCGCTTTGGTTGCAGGCCTTCCAGAAGGTCTTTGGTAGGATGCCTTCTAGATGGCCTTTTGTCAGAGCTCTTCTAGAAGGCCTGCGAATAGAAGCGAGAGGGGAAGGCCTTGCTCTCCAATCTTACCCTGTGTTTCGGAAAAAACTACGTGTATTAAGAACTATTACACCATATACACATGGAACTAGAGATCGTATGTTGAAAAACTGTGTACTCAGTTTTTCATTTGGTGATAGTTTTCCTTTTCACAGGACTTTACATTTATTAAGAATTTCGATGTTTTAATAATTTATTTTCCAACTTTTGAGGTTCATACAAAAGCTGTATGGATGTCAAAAGAAAGTTAAGAATAACTGTTAAAAATACTTTAAATTCCGTGCTTCTATCTGTAGTTTAGTTTAGCATTAAAAACCATTACAAGTTTCCCTCTTTAGTTTAGTCATGTTTTACTTTTTAAGTAGGAAAACTTGAAATGTTTGCATATGCTAAACTAATGTATTTTAATAGATATTCTTCTCTTTCATTTGACATCCACATGGCATTTGTATGGCTTGCAAAAGTGCGAAAATAAATTATTAAAACATCTTCGTCCTTTGGCAGTCCTGTAAAAGGGAGAAAATAACACCAAAAGAAAAACTAAGTAGACAGTCTTACTACATACGATCTCTAGTTTCATAAGTATGTATATTAGACTGGGTCGTGGTCTATACAAATGGAAAAACCGATTCCGGTAAACCCACGAAAATATAGTTTGGATTGTGGATGATGATTTGCAGATCTGTGAGCTAAAAGCTCCTGAAAACACCCCTAAAATTCATGTTTTTCCCGTGTAATTTTTTTGTGTTGCGTTTTTGTCCATTTTTTTCTGAAAGACCTTGAAAGCACTTTTAATATAAATTTTGATTCTTGTATTAGAGTAACTTTTTGGCCGAATTATTGGACGTTACATGGGAAAAACACGATTTTTGGGGTATTTTCAGGAACGTTTAGCTCACAGATGGCTTAACGAATTACGTTGTAGGTCATCATTAAACAATTCAATCTTCATTTCTGAGGGGGGAACGCAGCAATTTATTTTCGTGACCCATCCCGTGGACACTTTCTTGAATTTCGGACAAAGGTTATGAAAATGACAAACAAACTAAACGAATTGTGCCAATTTCAAGATTGTGTAATGCTAATTTCGCTAATGGACACCAAATTGTTTCGAAAATTTTCATTATTATTAACCGATACCACTTCTCGACATTCGACTAGAGCTATATCATATGAACTTTTAATTGTGTACTGCAATAAAAGTTTGGAAATTTAATAACAAACTCGTTTAGTAATTTTAAAAAAGTATACATAAGAATCACTATGATATCATAATAAAATCTAAAATATTCTTAATAAAAGCAAATAATTTGCTTGATGCTTGAAGAGCGCTAAGATGTAACATTTGCGATTGGACATTTTTATGGAGCTGTATCTAAATCTGAACCGATGTGTCCTATTTTCATCACAAATGCAACAACAACGGTTTCTGTTACTTCCAATGTTTTGGGAGTTTGCAATTATAATACAAATCACGCGTCTAAAATTTCGTTTCTACGAAATGCATTTTTTCTCTGTGTGTAGGTCTCTATTTTAAAATCTACTTTAAAGTTCCGAAACAATGAGAAATGAGTTTTAACTTACTAAAATTTTTGTTATATTTATCACTTATGTCAAATATTTTTCAGAGTTAGTATTTTTTTGTACATAAGTAACAAGTATTATTCAAAAGAGAAACAACAAATTCAGTAACATAGATCTACGTAGGAAAACGAAACTCTAAAATACCAATTATTTGGTTTTTGTAATTAAAATTTCTAGTTGTTTCTTCTTGCATTTCATCGAATACAAAAAAACTGTATTTGTTATTTGAATTTATACATATTTAAGATTATAAAAATGAAGAAACATTTCCAAATATTTTTTTATTTAATCGGAATATGCGTATAAAGATTTTGAGTAAACATCCTGTTACTCATGTCCTATATAAATTAAAAACTATTTAGACCCATACTTCGTCAAGAAACATATCCAATTTTCTGCATTTATCAAAGAAAATAATGCGGGACTGAAAGGTTTATCGCCGAGGAATATGATGGTTCTTTGTGTAATATTTCTTCAAAATATATATCGAGTGCTTATATCCAAAAGTGGCTATGAACCATTTTCTCGAAAATGAGTTTTTGATGCCAAACTATTCTCCGATTTGGATGTCATCTGTCATATATATTTGGAAAAGATTTTTTTCTAAAGCCATTTTTATTTAATTTTCTGATGTGGCTATCCCCTCGCACGTTAGTTTGTGACTGCATAAGTGGCTATGAACATAAAAATAATAGAAATAAAATAGTTCAACAATGGAGCAGCATAAAACCGAAGGTTATAATTCGCTACAACGATTTTGTTTAAAGCATTTTTCTAGATTTAGGGCATATCGTACTATCAAATTCCATCATTTCGCGTTAATAGCATTTTGATTCCCCGGTTATGAAGCTAAAATAGGAAAAATGGTGGCTGTAAAGTCAAAAATTGTGAAAAGTATATTTAGAAAAAACCGGCGTAACTTTTTATTATATTGAGAATACCAAAATAATTCTATGGCATGTGATTGCTGACTTCATGGGTAATATTTGTGTATGAAAAGTTTCAGAATTATGAATGAAGAAAGTTAAAGTATAAGGAATTGCAACGGCGAATTTTGGGGTTTTCATCAATTGCAGCGATTTTCGCGACTGGCTACATATATGTTACAAGCGACCAATCTGATGGTTGAAGCTGGAATCTTTAAATCACTGAAAATGCGTTTTCTATACAACATTAAGGAGAAAAACAGTTTTTTTTGCTCTCCTGAAAAGTTATGTTTTTGTTCATAGCCACTTATGAATATAAGCCCTCAATATGTATGTATGTAATTTCAAGCAACTATTTAAAAAATGTTCTACACTTAGAGAACAAGACTGTTAATAAAAACAGCGATTGTCTGCTGCCTATCAGCAGACACTTTTCTGCTATTACAGCTGTTTTTTTACATAACAGCAGTTTTCTGCAATCTTACATCACTATTCACACTGCTAAAGAGTTTGCAGTCTGCTAAAATTGGCTATTGTTAATTAACATATAAAAATAGATAAACGTTCATAAGCGAGTTTAGCTCGAATTTTTTTTATATTAGCTTGGGGCAATATGCGTATCACATAAATTGCTAAAAACAGCAAACAGCTGTTTACCATCTCAGCAGATACAACCCTGCTGTCTCTTTTTTAACAGCAGAAAATCTGCTCTTTCGGTAGACTTTCTCGTGCGTTTGCAGATACTTATTTCTTAAATACTTTATGAATTATTTTAAACAACCACTGCGAAGGCGCCTATCTTGCCTTCGCAACAATCATGGAGTAATAGCTCAACTCCTTATTGCAGAGGTATCACGAAACTTTTGAGAAATATTTCATGTTGTCATTTTTTGTATCAGTTTTGCATACTCTGAAGCAAAACTATTTGTTTGATTTTTTTAGTTTAATTGAATTTATTTTAATTTCACCTTTTTTCCTTGTATAAAATAAAATTTTCCTCAATTTAAGTAAAAATTTCCTCGTTTTGACGAAAAAATCAGCAAAATTGTCCTCAGTTTGAGTAAATATTAACTTGATTTGAGTTTTAGGAAATTTTCAGCAAAACTTTTCTAAGATTTAGTAAAAATTTACTTAGTTTTAGGAAAATTTCAGCAAAATTTTACTTATATTTAGTAAAAATGTAATTGGTTTTCTAAATTTTAGTTAATTTTAACTCATTATAGGGTTAATTTTTTATGAGTGTAAATTTTGTGTAAATCTAGAAGAAATTTGCTTGAAATTAGAAAACAATTATATTTGCATTTAATACCACAAAAAAGTCACAATTTCTTTAAAATTGCCTTATGACAAAAATACCTTTTTTTTGATCCACCCTAGTGTCTACAATTTCTTATTTTTTGATAATCGGTACATGCAGCTTTATTCGCCATATAGATAAGTATATAATTGTAAAATTGCATCAACATCGGAGAGAATAGTCAATATGTGTGTATGTGATCACTTCACATGAAATTATTTCGCTTTAAAAAATAACTATGTTCAAGATTTTCTCCAGTTTCCTGAAATTTCTTACGAAAAACAAGCTTATCGTCTGGTTAAATGTATATATAGAATAGTTCTGCAATAGTAGAAACAGTTTTAAAAGATTTTGTCTATGGAAATCTTCTCCATGATATATACTAAGAGAAACCTTCTTATCTCCCTGCTCAAATATGGATAACATACTCCCTAAACATTAATACTCGTCATATTCACACACCTCACTACAGACCGGGCCCATGATGCCCCATCATCGCAAGTATGTTCCCCCTGGCGTTACCTCAAGTGAAGTGAATGGTGTCAGTGCAACCAACCAACTTCGATAACCTTCACCCACTTAGTTAATGATCCCCGATGTAATTAATATCACCCAAAAACAAAATACATACAAAGCAGACGGACGTATTGGAGTATTGTCAACGAAATGGAAGGAAGTAAGTTACACCATTTAATTTGAAGTCTCCTCTCCTCTGTCATCACAGTTCACATTGTTACATTGTTTGGAAATCCCATATCATGGCTCATTAATTGTCCCCTCCCTGTGTACATATGAATGTACATACGAGTGGGTATTTTGTACAGCTCTTGTTCAGCTGCTCAATGGATAACAAGTTGTTAACCGATGTTGTGTTCTGGTCGGACGAGCAAACATGAATTTTGACCTTGATACACTGCGTTAACGTTCAATGGATTTATTGTCATTTAAACGCTGGAACGCAACAAATAAAAGAACTAAAGCAAAATCGCAGACCCATTGAATTGTGGTATTCGATGATGACGACGATGATGATGGCGCGCTCAATGATCCATTAACAAAGTTTTGACTAAATTTGGAATGAACAATGCAAAAATACGTACGAAATGTTCTCATAGGAACACACCTTGATACCCCTCAAAACTAATGACAATGATTTCAAATGATGTTGAACAGTTACATTCATCAAAAGAACCAAAGAAAAAAATAATAGAGTTGACAAATGACGAAATTCACGATATGTGAGTCATTTTAATGGGCACTGCACAAACTATAAGCAAAATATAGGTTACTAGGCCTTATCGACTGGTCTTACCAGCTTACCATGAAGAGACTAGACAGCATCGTTACATATTAGTTTGTCTTAAACACATCAGGAAGAAAAATGTGGCAACACCATCAAACGAGTAGTAAGCAAAAAAGCGAGTAAATTTCATACAAATATTAAGCTAGGCCTAATGTTGGTTAAGCGCAGTGATGTAAAACTGAAACTCTGTTTCAGAACCATTTGAACATTAGGGAGAACTTTGGGATCAGATGTTTTGCAATATTTTCAAGCTCAGTCTAATATGTGATTACCAAAACCTTATCATTATAGTGTTTTATGTACAAAAAAATATAAAAATGTTTTTTTTCTTTAAATGTGGTACAGTTTGAAATTTAGAAAATTACGAAACACTTTAGTCCTCTTCGATGATGGTGTCTTTATGGCCATATTCGCGAAAACTAGCAAACTATCAACTACCAGCATTTATAATCTTTATAAAGTTAAAGGGTTAAATGGAAGAGTTTGGGGGTTAAAATGTGTGAACACACCCATACCTAAAATCTAAGGATACCATGGCACTATGGTCCCAAATCCAAATATTTTTTTTTGGCAAAAATTCGAAAAATTCAAATCGGAAATTGTTAAATTTGTATATATTTTCTTAATGGCAACACTCCAAGCTATCAGTAATATGTATTGGACAAAACTAGGTGGCAACACTGCAAGCCTGAGAGGCATTTAAAGTTTGCCGCTGAAACAAGTGGGATTAATTTAAGTCTAAGGCAGTTATACAAAATAGTTAAAATTAAGGCGTAAAAAGAAAATAATAAAGTGACTATATTATTGAAAATGATGGCCGGCGTAAGTAGTTGAAAAATATTTTTAACATTTTGTGATTACTGTAGTGTTGTCAGTTTTCTTAAGTGTTGTAATTTTGTGATTCGTAGTGAGCATAACCTATAAATGTCGTGGACCAAAAGATATTTGTATTACTCAACTTGACTCAAAGGGTAAATGTGAAAGTGTTCGTCTGAGTGTGTAGTTTATGGAAGAATTAATATCTCTTCAGCATTTTTCGCAAACTCCCACTTTATTTTAGCACAATTTCGATTATCTCTGAATCAGATTTGTGTATGAGACCCATCAACATTTCATTTTAAAGGTATTGTAAGTACCTTTAAAATGGTATATAACGTTATTCACATTTCTGTACACATGTAGACATTTTATATTATTTCCTGAAATAATTATTTAAATTGCAGTGGCAAGTAGAATATTTGTATGCTATATTTTGCTTTTGTAATAATGTTCCGAAAAACATTGTTCGTCAAAGCGAAATGAGTTTCATTATTTTAAGCTTTCTTAAAATATTGTTTTTGCTCACCCTGTACTAATACCGGGTTATAACTATGTTGGTTATATATTGAGTTTATATGGGAGGTTGTAGTGGGCGTGGTCCGATCGGCCCAATTTTATTTTTAATTTTTTAAGTGTGTTTTGTCTAGCAAATTTGCAAAGTTACAAGATTGTATTTTTATTTGGGACCAGTGTGCATGGTTCCTTGTGTCATAAGAAAGTACAAAAGGTGGACAATTGATAATCTCTTTGCCCCACTCTACCACAATCCATTGGCCGAACTTAGTTTAAAAAATTAGTTTATTCTACAGTATTATTTAACAGCATTACATTTTTAATTTGTAAAGTAGTAAGGAAAGGCTAAAGTCGGGCGGGGCCGACTATATAATACCCTACACCACTCCCTGCGTATGTACCTCGCTTTGATTACTAAACCCAGGTATGTCATGGGAGCAATTTTATGTAGTTCATATACATTATACAGTTACTATAAATTCATCATTACTCATATTTAATGTATAATAAATAATATGGTAATTGATCCAATTATCCGACAGACAAATACAAATTATACAGTAGTAATAGGATGAATCGGACAGACATTTCAAAAGGGGGCCTATAACAGCATTTTGGGCCTGGTCCAAAACATGGGTCTACATATTTTTCATTCACGGTAGGTATTCGTAGTTGAAATATATAATGATCTACAAAGTTTGATGAAGATCTGATGTATGATGTAGTTTCTGGAGCTGTAATAGATCAAAATGGGGCCATATTTGGGTTATACCAAAGTATGGACATATGGGCATCTCCCAAACAAGTAGGGAAAGGTTAAAGGCGAACGGACTTTCTATCTCATTACAATTCAATTCGGTAAAAAAGTGAAATCGGGAAGGATTTTTGCATCCTGTAAATGAATGTGTTTGACAAAAAATGTTAAATAGGAAAGGACATTTGTATGGGGTTATATTGAAAGCTGGAACGATGTGACCCGCTTTCACCATGTATGTTTATTGGTGAAATATAATATGAGGGCTATATCTAAATCTGAACCGATCTTACCCACTTTCACCATAGGTGTTTCTAGAACGATTATAAAATGTTGTGCCAATTTTAAAGAAAAACGGGTACAATATGTCGATTTTAGAGCGGAAAAAGTCAAATCGGGAGCGACATTTGTATGGGGACTATATCTAAATCTGAACCGATCTTACCCACTTCGCCATAGGTGTTTTAATTTCGATTATAAAATGTTGTGTCAATTTTAGAGAAAATCGGGTACAATATGTGGTTTCTAAAGCGGAAAAAGTGAAATAGGGAGCGACATTTGTATAGAGGCTATATCTAAATCTGAACCGATCTAACCCGCTTTCGCCACAGGTATTTCTAGTTTGATAATAAGGTGTTAAGCTAAATTTGAAGAAAATCGGGTACTATATGTGCTTTATAGGGCGGAAAAAGTCAAATCGGGAGCGACATTTGTATGGGGGCTAAAATCTGAACCGATTTTCTCCAAATTCAATACCAATCGTCCTTGGCCAAAAAAAGTAACTTCTGCCAAATTTTATGACAATCGGACCACAACTGCGATCTGTAGAGTGCGAACAAGCTTAGATGGACAGCAGACGGACGGACGGACAGACAGACATCGTAAAATCGACTCAGCAGGTGATACTAAGCCGATCGGTATACTTAAAGGTGGTCTAGGTCTAGCTCGAATATTTCTTGGTGTTACAAACATTTGGCGTGAAACTAACTTATAATACCCTAGTCCACAAAGTGGTGTAGGGTATAAAAAGAATATATGAAGTTAATTGTTAAAAAATATCCTTGATATCAAGATTTCTTCTTAGTGTGAGTCAGTAGATATAAATTACTTAAGAACTTACTCTGATTTTCTCCATTGTAGATTTATCCGCCGACGTTAGACCAATAAGGGCTATTACGAAGAGTACACTGAAAATACATAGAGAAGACAAAAAAGACATTAGTTAAGGTCCAGATCAATTTTAGAACAAGCATATATTATACAAATATGTATATAAAAGGGTGTACCGATGACCGAAAACTTGTTAGCTGCATCAAATAAAATTGGAGCCATGTTTTATTGTTATTGTCCAAGTCTACTCATTTCTAAGATCACATATATATTTCTAAGATTTCATATAGTCGATAAGAGCTGTAAAAACTGATGGTGATAAACGTAGCCATGGTCATGATGACAAAAACAGTCATAAGGGCCATGGACATGAAGTCACTATTAAAAGTGTCACTATTACAGTTAACTTCAAATAAATATTTTGCGAAAAAATAACTATAATGCTTATGAAAATAGAGCAAGAAATTTGTTAAAATAAAAGTTTTAGAAAATCTTCGAATGTTCATGGACATTCTGTCCAAAACTCCTAAATACAGCACTTCTTCGAATTTTTTTCCGCAATATCTCAAAAACTTGCTAAAACTTCTGATAAACTAACTAAAACTATTTCCAGGTTTAGTTCTCCAGTAATAACTATACATCTAATTACCCTCACGATTACGTAAAAATAAAAAATAATATATTAATAATAACGACATAAATAAGAAGCTATTGGTAATTCACATTCAACCCCCAAAAACGATGATTTCCAAAATATTTCATCGCTGTGTCAAGCTGTCTGTGCGTTAAACGCTTCTGAAAACAACTCCAAAAATCTTTGTAATTTTTATACACTCCACGAGAGTATTATGTCCTTGTGCATTTGTTTGTAATACCCAAAAGAAAGGGAGATAGACCCATTGTTAATTATACCGATCGGCTTAGAATCACTTTCTAAGTCGATTTAGTAATGTCCGTCTGTCTGTGCGTCTGTCCAACTATTGTTGTAATCACGATGCAGGTCGCAATTGTAGCCAGAACCAAACGAAACTTTGTACAACGAAGTTTTTCGGGAAATTTGAAGAAAATCGGTGCAGATTTAGATATAGCCCCCATACGAATTTCACTCCCGATTTGAATCTTTTCACTCTAGATACCACACATTTCAACAGATTTTCTTCAAAAGTGGCAAAACATCTTATATTACAACTGGAAACATCTGTTGTAAAAATGTGTTAGATCGGTTCAGATTATTATATAGCTCCCATACAAAATTCGCTCCCAATTTGAATTTTTCCGCTCTAGAATCCATATATTTTAATAGATTTTCTTCAAAATTCGCAAAACACCTTATATTTCAACTAGAAACACCTGAGGTAAAAATGTGTTAGATCGGTTCAGATTTATATATAGCTCCCATACAAATTTCGCTCCCAATATGAATTTTTCCGCTCTAGAATCCACATATTTCAACAGATTTTCTTCAAAATTGGCAAAACACCTTATATTTCAACTAGGAACACCTATGGTGAAAATGGGTGACATCGGTTCAGATTTACATATAGCTCTCATACAAATTTCGTTCCCCCAGAAACCGCGTATTTTCAGAGAATTTCTTAAAAATGAACATAACATGTTATACTTCAACTAGAAGAACTTATTGTGAAAGTTAGTTACTTGTTTGGATATAGCCCCGATACAAATATTATTCTCGATTTGACAAATTGGACCAAGTCATATTAGCCTGCGATTAGAAAACATACAAAAAAATTTCCTGTTGCACTTTTTTTACTGAATTGAATTGTATTCCGATAGAAAGTGGAGTGTATCATATAGTCGGCCCCGCCCGACTTTAGCCTTTCCAATTTTGCCTGTCTGACACAGTAACGGCCCGATGATGCCGCCGGCCCATAAACCACACCAAACAGTCACTATTTGTGGGTGCATTGGTTTCTCGACAATCACTCTTGGATTATCATTCGCCCAAATGCGGCAATTCTGCTTACTGACGAATCCACTGAGGTGAAAATGTGCCTCATCACTGAAGATGATTTTCTTCTAAAATTGATCATCCACTGTTGCCATTCTGACCATTGACAACGTTTGGAGTGGTCAAGAAGTTTTAGTTCTTGAGTCAATTGCACCTTGTAAGCGTGTAAATGCAAGTCTTTATGCATCATGTTCATCAACGACGAGCGTGAGAGGTGCAATTGTTGGGCACGACGACGAGTTGAGGTGGACGGCTCTTTAGTCACATTATCCCGAACAGCAGCAATATTTTCTGCAGTACGAGCATGCACTGGTGTTTTCATATCTTCTACAGACCAGGTTTGCTCAAAATTTTCCACGATTTTTCCGAATGTACGCACATTTGGACGATTAAATTGGCCGAAAAAATCACGAAGTGCACGATATGCATTTTGATTTGAACGCCCATTTTCATAATAAGCCTGAATAACTTTAATGCGTTGCTCGTTTGTGTAGCTTTCCATGGTTCACATTGAGTTAATCTGAAATGGAGAAATGTCAAATGAAGTGCAGAAAAAACTTGACGTTTTGGTGTGGTTCATATTCAACATCGCATCACATCATCACATTTAACCACCCTTGAAATTAGTATGGATTTTACTCAGATTTAGGAAAGCTATTTTTCTGAGTGTAAAACATTCATCCAATATCGAAAGTAGGCCTCTGGAACAGTATTTTTATTGAAATAATGAAGCCAATTTCGATGTCGATCAAAATTAATGTTCAGAACAGGGGAGCCTCAAGTAAGAGCTACAAGGTCGCTCAGCTCATAGTGTCATTCTAGCCTATTCTATAGTATTTATTAGTTTTGCAGCACTCTGAGCTATTATAGTGTTTTGACAGATGGAATACATTGTGTCTGTCTGCCTTTTTAAATTGAGTCTGGACCTGCCACAAACAACAAAAAATATCAATCCATTTCTGATTTATTTTCGTTAAATATTTTATGAAAATAGAAATTATCCGAATCTGCTACAACAAATAATAACATATCAATCCATTCATGATTTATTTACATTAAATATGAATTATGAAAATTAGCCACTCTGTTAGGATGTCTGCCCGTGATGACGGTGTTGGCAATATATCTGATGACATAAGACCCCGTATGTTAAATCTCCAAAGTAATCACCCAAATCTCAGAGATGCCGTCACTTACTCATTGCTCATTACCCCCGCTGCACTGAAACAAAAACAAACATAATTTATGCCTTGTTTCCCTCCCTCCCGGGCAGAACGAGAACAGATATCTTTCTTTCAGCCTCGTTGCGTAAATGAACCCTGTAATAATTTTCAATACTTTATGGAGAAAGAAGAAGAAGAGCGAGCAAATAGTACTCGTATTTCATCACTAACCAACGACAACTCAATTTTGTTGTGGCACGCATCAGTACAACAACGACGCATCGAAAAAATTTGAAAATCTGTTGAAACGCACTCCATGCCAGACACCCCAACACATGCCATGCCCGATAATCGCATCGCATCACATATGTTCGGATTGGGTAGGTCATTGCAGTGTGAGGCGTTTGGAGACCATCACCATGCATGGCATGCCGATGGCGATGATGAGATGTCGCCGTCATCATCGATTCAATTTACACAGACTACCAGCTACGAACGAACTGCAAACTGTCGAAACAACTTTGTTTTGGGGGAAAACTGATCATTGATCACTCAATTCAACTCAACTCAACTCTGGCCGCCGATGTGTAATGATGTGTAACGAAAGCCATCAATGCATTATTTTTGTTCTATTTGGGCTTGAAATGAGATGGAATCTTCGTTGGGAATTGGGCTAATGACAGCCGAGCATTATACGGCCATAAAGTGATGAGGATATTGGAAAAGAAATTGGAAGACCATTCAATGGAACATGTTAATAAATGTGGATGTATTTATTAATAATAACTCAACTTCCATGGGAAAGCGTGTTAATCTTAGTGGGGTTAACGATTTAATGTGGAATATGAAAATGATTTTTAAAATGCATTTGCGGGAAATGAGATTTAAGTTTTATTTATTATTTCGATTTAAAAAATTTTACATGGAATATAGTGCTGCTAAAAGAAATTCAATTATCGCTACTTCTCGATTACAGTTCATTAAGTCGGAATACCTGATTTAGCCTCCTCGGATCATTATAAAATTAACTCGCTGATATATGATTTGGCGCCAACGAAGAGGGGGACTATTTTGAATGCAGTGCACTTGTCGAAGAGCTACTGAGGGTGTAACAAAGTAAACATTGCTGAAACTCTGCATGACTCGGGTGCAATAGAGTCAAGCATAAAGCGAAAATTCGGATAGAGCTTAATCCTGCATCGGTTGCAATACAAGAAGCAAAATGAAAAAACGCAGACATACACCCTCGTCGTGCTTTTAATAACCCTGTAGGAAATGTCGATAGTAAAACTGTACTGACTCAGTATTGACTTTGTAACCAGTACTGCTGACGAATTATACCCCAGACAATGCTCTCTACTGTTGGTATTCAACGTGTGCTTGTCATTGAGAATCCACTCACCTCCACCTTAGAACCACCTACTAGATGGTCCTAATGTCTCAACATGGACACATTGGAACAACTGACTCTGTGGTTCATTTTAACACATTTTGTCTACTCTTTTGAATCTTTTACTAGATTTCCACACTAGTGATATTGATACCCCTTCCAATATGTATAAGTTCAAAAATGATTATTATATTAAAAAAATAATTCATATATACCAACAGGTATCATCAGAAAATGCTTAAATTGTTAGGTTTGCGTCATAAACTACATTCAAGTTTTACAATAAATATTCATGTGTAAACAAAGCAAAAAGTGTAGACGCTTAGTTGACAATGTCACCAAAAGTGTCTCCAAAAGACTATCATGAAATAGAATGCCTCCACCTGGGGTTTGATCATCCCCAGTGAAGGCATTCTATTTTCAAACTAGACATTCCAGTAATGCTCTAATTCGGGATATCCCTCAGAAAAATCAGCGCTTAATCTGCAGGTTAGAAAGCGAGAGAGGAATTTTCTATAATGACATCCCCATGTAAAAGTAATTTTAAGTGTAATTCGAAAGTTAAGTGATGAGTAGTTTTTGGTTTACCCCCAATGTTATTTGGTATTGGGAGTTTTCGTTGCTTATTCGGTCCCGGTACATATTTCGATAAGCTTCGTTCAGATTCAGAGAATAATTAGTGTGGTTGAATTGGCAGCCAGAAGGATGGGGGAATGCTAAGTGTGTCCGCTTGTAACTCCTTGAAATATCGACCTGAGACCCTATATTCTTGATCGTCATAAAATTCTAAGACGATTTAGCCATGTCCGTCCGCATTTAAACAAAAGATGCTAGTGTCGAAATTTTGCATTAATGCGTCTTATAGTTATAGATCGGTTGGGATTACAAATGGGAGAAATCGGTCCACAGGGAATTTTTTTCTCTCACAAGAACTAAAAATACCCATAATTACCCTTAATAATTAGGTTATTTAAGCATATTTGTTAACATGTCTGCATAAACGTGCTCCATAAAGTGCTTCTTATTCGTAGGGGGTGAAATGAGGCAAAACGGGATAAAAATGGTACCTATCAAAAACCAACAGCTAGAGACACGAAATTCGGTGTGTACTCCCCTAATTGAGTAGAATCATAATATAAAAGCGTTTTTTTCAAATTCGTACTTTTAATGGGTAAAATGGGAATAGAGGGATAAAAATGGTACCAACCAAACGATTGCACCTAGAATAATGACATTCGGAGTAGACATTCCTCTGATTGTGTAGACACGTAAAAAAAGGGATTTTTCGAAATTCGTAATTTTAAGAGAGTAAAATGGAAAAGGGGGATAAAAATTGTACCAACCAAATGGTCGCAGCTAGAATCATGAAATTCGCACTATACATTCCTCTGACTGCGTAGACACAAAAATAAAGAGTTTTTTTCCAAATTCGTACTTTCATGGGATACACTGAGAACCAAGGGTAAAAATGGTACCAACTAAACGGCCACAGCTAGAATGTTGAAATTTGGTGCGTACATCTCTCTAATTGCGTAGACACGTAAAATAAAGAGATTCTTGAAAGTCGTACTCTTAAAGGGGTAAAATAGGAAAAAAGGGATAAAAATGGTACCAACCAAATGGCCGCAGCTAGAATCATGGAATTCGGTGTGTACACATTCCTTGGACTGCATAGACAAACCAAATAAAAAGATTTTTCCAAATTCGCACTTTTTACTTTTACGGCAAAAATTGGTTGAATCATGAAGTTAATAACCTAACTATGCACTATGTACGTGAGATAATGGATTTTCAAAATTTTTACTTTTTGAATTAAAATGGAATTGAAACACAACCAACTGTAGCACCCGGTATCTACCAATATTTATAGTACTTACGTTATTTTGAAAATATAAATACAAGAAAATATATATAGTGTAAACGTATTGGTAGCCTTGCGTGATTTGAAATAATAAAAATATTATGTCTATTTATAAAATTATTTTTTCAATATTTGCATTTGTTTTGGTTTGGCTATATTAAAAAATTTAAAATTTTCCTGTAATATTACTGCACTTCAACGAAGCTCGACAGCCTCTGTGGTATGCTATACATGGAGGAGGGTATATAAAGTTCGGCCCGGCCGTACTTAACTTGGTTTTTACTTGTTTTAATTGCTCAGAAATTACTTCAGCGGAGGACTAAGAAACACCCTCAGTAGTTTTAGTGGGACGCTCTTATTTAGTTGGTCATTCTAACTGTTGTGCCAATAGAAAGTCTGGCAACAGTAATAACAGCTGAGCGGAACCAAAGAGCTGGATATAGAGAGAAATATAATTGTAGGAATTGTGCAACTTAAAGATCGAAATATCTGGAACTAGTTCCAAAAAGATCCATCCAGCTAGAGCGATTAAAAACCCGGGTTTTATGCAATGCCGGTTTTTCGAAAAACGTGATTTCAAAAAACCCGGTTTCCCGATTTTCTTTTTAAGAAAACCCTGGTCGGACCAGTTTTTTTCTCGAAACAGTATAAAGCAGGGAAATTACAAACACCACACAAAGTGCAACACAACATAATTTTATGTAGTTCATATAAACTTTACAGTTACTATAAATTCATCTTTAGTCAAATTTAATGAGTTTGGCAAATAATAAAGTAATTGATCCAATTTGCCAGCAGATATTCCGAGTAAAGTAAATATAACATGATCTGGAAAAATTGATCAACATTGAATGATAAATACAGATTATACAGCGGTAATAGGATGAATCGGACGGACATTTGAAGGGGGCATATAACAACATTTGAGGCCTGTGCCAAAACATGCGCCTATATATTTCTCATCCACGGTAGGTATTCCTAGTTGAAACATATAAAGATCTGCAAAATTTAATGAAGATCCAAAGTAAGATGTAGTTTCTAGAGCTATAATAGAGCAGAATGTGGGTTACACCAAAGTATGGACATATGGTCATCTCCCAAACAAGTAAGGAAAGGCTAAAGACGGACGGAGCCACTATATGATACACCCCACTTTCTATCTCATTAGAATTCAATTGGGTTAAAAATGTGAAATCGGAGAGGATTTTTGAATCATGTAAATGTATATGTTTGGCAAAACATATTAAATCGGAAAGGACATTTGTATGGGGGCTATATCTAAATCTGAACCGATCCTACCCACTTTCAGCATAGGTGATCCTAGTTCGATTATAAAATGTTGTGCCAATTTTAAAGAAAATCGGGTACAATATGTGGATTTTAAAGCGGAAAAAGTCAAAACGGGAGCGACATTTGTATAGGGGCTATATCTAAATCTGAACCGATCTAACCCGCTTTCGTCACAGCTATTTCTAGTTAGATTATAAGGTATTATGCAAAATTTGAAGAAAATCGGGTACTTTATAGGGCGGAAAAGTCAAATCGGGAGCGACATTTGTATGTGGACTATATCTAAATCTGAACCGATTTTCTCCAAATTCAATACCGATCGTCCTTGGCCCAAAAAAATAACTTCTGCCAAATTTCATGATAATCGGTCAGCAATTGCGACCTGTATAGTGCGAACAAGCTTATATGGACAGCAGACGGACGGACAGACATCGTTAAACCGATTCAGCTGGTGAATCTAAGCCGATCTGTATACTTAAAGGTGGGTATAGCTCGATTATTTCTTGGTGTTACAAACATTTGGCGGAAAACTAACTTATAATACCCTAGTCCACGAAGTGGTGTAGGGTATAAAAATAAGAAAATAAAGTGCCAACTTTGACCAGTGTAAAACTGAAACAACTTTGAACTAAGCTAAACGTCGTATTACCTAAAAGGATGAGAATAATATACGTATAAGGCTGGATCGCGAAAAAATGCTGCTACCACACCCAGAAATGAATAATGGATTATTCAAAGATGATCTGCAAAATATTTCTTTGTTCGGTCAAACCGCTTGTGAACTAATCGCTCTTGAAAACACCTCTAAAAATAATCAAGTCTTCAATTACCTTCCAAACGGAATTTCGTTAATTTGTTGCCCCTGATAAAAAAACGTCTGTGAGGCATGTGATAATATTAAAAGTGGCTTATTATAAACAAATTCGAACCGAAAAGATGATTTTTTCCAAAAACCGCGATATCAAACAAGTAAGGAAAAGCTAAAGTCGGGCGGAGCCGACTATATGATACACTCCAGTTTCTATCCGAATACAATTCAATACGGTGAAAACGGGAAGGTTTTTTGTATCCTGTAAATGAATGTGTTTGACAAAAAATGTTAAATCGGAAAGGACATTTGTATGGGGTTATATTGAAACCTGGAACGAAATAGGTAAAATATAATATGTATAGTTTGGCCAAAATCGGTTGAACAATTGGGAGCAACATTTGTATTGAGACTATATCTAAATCTGAACCGACCTTACCCACTTTCACCATAGGTGTTTTTAGTTGGATTATAAGATGTTGTGCCAAATTTAAAGAAAATCGGTGTGGTTTCTAGAGCGGCAAATGTCAAATCGGGAGCGACTTTTTATGGGGGCTATATCTAAATCTGAACCGATTTGCCTCAAATTAAATAGCGTTCATCCTTGAGCCACAAAACTTACTTGTGCCCATTTTTATTAAGACAATTGGGACCTGTAATTTGATTACAACAATAGATGGACAGACGGACATTGTTAAATCGATTCAAAAAGTGATTCTAAGTCAATCGGTATAATTAACAATGGGTGTATCTCGCTTCCTTTTGGGTGTTACAAACCAATGCACAAAGACATAATACTCTCGTGGAGTGTATAAAAACCCGACGCTAGGTCACTCTACATCCAGTAATTGGTCCATGAAACTAGTTTCATCCGAAACTACACAATTTTATATTTATATTGATATTTAATTAATATTAGTTTATTTAACAAGCTTTTGCACTGAATATCTTGTAATGTGGTAGACTTTCCCCTTTAATTTGCTTGTTTTTAGGGGTTTAATCAATTCTACATAGACATTAGCGAAATATCTGATTTTTTATATATTAAAAAACTCAAAATTTAACGAAAATCTTTTCACATTCATAGTAAATTACAATGTTCCAAAGGTTTTATATCACCCTGTGCTCGAACAGGGCGACCAAGTATTTGAATTTGCGGCAGTTTATTCTTTCAGCGTGCATCGTATTTCACTGTTATTTCTTTTCAATGTTAAAGTGAAAATTCAATTTTTAAATCTCATTTTCAACTCATCCCATCGTGACCTTTTCAACGTGTGTTCTATCGGGCGCGAAGAACAGCAGATGTCCTCAAAAAACAAATTCCTTCGCAAATCTCTAATAACAAATCTCCTCTCCTCCTTAAACACCACAACATGCAAATATATTGAATTGGATTTGTGTGTGCGTTTGTTTGTTTCTTCATTAGCATTTTCGTGTGTTTGCCTGTGAACAACAAGACATACAGACAGACAGACAGACACCACCAGAAAAGTCAAGTTCACATTTAAGTGAATTCGATTGAAATCAATCAAAACTCAGTTGTCGTTGTTGGTTGTTGGTGGTGGTGGTGGTCTTCTAATATTTACCCTTCATGACATTTATTGTCAATAGACAAAAAATTATTTTTTTTGTTTACACGCCAGCTAAACACGCAACTTTACAGTCGCTTACAGTCTCGCTTACTCCCCTTACCCTCCTCTCCATCATTCGTGTTTTGTTGATTTTTCTCGAGAAAAATCAAAAAAATCCATTTAGCCGTTAATATAAACATACTTGCGTCTATACTTATATGTACATCGATATAAACCTACACATTGGCCTCTGAATAATTCTCGCGAGATTAAACGTTTTGCCTAAAATCATGCCAAGCAGTTTAGCAGCAATTGTTTTTTCTTAATCTGTGCTTAACCATGCAAACCAACCAACCGACAACAGGTGGCAACACTTGTGGCGTTTGTTTTTAAATTTTTTTTTATTACTTTCGGTTTTAGTTACTTCTTCGTGTTGTTGTTGTGTTGTGTTTGGTCGGTCGGTGGGTCGTTAACACGGTCGCGCTGGTGATAACAGTGTCTCGTGTGTGTGCGTGTGTGTTGACGACTGACCTTTTTCTGTGAATGAGCCCCCATTCATATTTTGTGGGTGTATTTCGCTGTTGTGCGGTGCGGTTATCGATAACAATTAATTTGCAATCTTTCTTTCATATGTGAACGAACGAACGGATGGATGCTGGATGCTTGGAACGAACGTTCCATTCAATCAATCAATGATTGTTTTGGATATTTGTCGGGTGCTTTTTGTAGGTATGGCCGGCAGGCCGACCACGTTTGCGTGTTTCGATTTAAATTTTTGCCCAACCACAGAAAAATTCAATTTTATTGTTTAACGTTTGTTTTTCGATAAGTTTTGAAATCATTTAAGTTTTGGTAACACACTTATGGGAAACCAAAGATAGCTTGCCGTAGATGGGGAAACATCAAACTCCAATAGATGGTGGGTCATGGCATTTAACATGGCTTAATTTATAGGGTTATAAAGGGTGATTTTTAAAAAGCTATATGAAAGTTTTTACAAAAAACACATAAAAATCAGAAAAATGCATGAAATTTTTATTTGAATCGATAGTACGGTCCGTATAATTTAATGTTTGAAGATTATTTCATGCAAATGTTGACCTTGACTGCGCCTCAAATGGTCCATCCGCTTAGTCCAATTTTGGCATTTCCACGTTTTTGAGTAACAGAGGCCCAATTGCTGCGAACGGCGACGTATCGATAATTGATGGTCATCATTAACACTGGCCGATACAGCTGCGATATTTTCTTCAGTTCGCACTCTTCGTAAGCGTGTTGGTGGTTTGATTGATGTCCAACAATGTAAATTTGGTGCGAAATTTAGTCACAATAGGCCGAATAGTCGCTTCAGTGGGTCGATTAAACTGACCATAAAATGGAAGCGCGCGATGAACTTTCTTAACAGAGCACGCATTTTGATAATAAAATTCAATAATTTGCAAGCGTTGTTCGTTTGTAAGACGATTCTTGGTTAAATTATAGACCAAACTGAAGATGTTTGAGAGTGTAACAAAACTCGAAACGTGCGTCAGCTGTTTAAACCAGTGTTGCCAAAAAGATAATAGCTAAAAAATCACCCTTTAGATAAAAAAGATATTTGAAGTGAAAATGCGCTCCGAAAATAGTGTGTAGAACGATATAACAAATAAGTGAACATAAAATAAATTCATTTTAACTAAAACTAAGGAAAACGTTCCAAAATGATTTAAATAAATGATTTTACTTGAGAGTGTGCAAAACTAATATAAAAACTATCAACATGAAATAGTTCGCAATGGTTTCATGATACTTCTGCCATAAAGCGTCAAACTTTTGCTCCATGATTGCTGTGAAATATTTGAACGGGAAATGCTTCTTAGGTTATGTTTTCAATAATGGGCCTTCGAAGAAGAACTTGACATATTTATACCCTCCACCTAAGGATGGGGGTATTAAAATATTCATCGGAGACTCCATAAAGTATATAAATTCTGGGTCGTGGTAAAATTCGAAGACGATCTGTCTGTCTGTTGAAAACACGCTAGCCGCGGAACGAAATGAGGTTGTAGGTTTAAATTTTCTCTAAATGTGTCTTATGGTCGGTTGGGATTGAAAGTGGGCGAAATCGGCCCAGAGGGAACAAATGTTCCCTAACAAGGACTGAAATTACCCCTAATATTTAGACCATTTAAGCAATTGTTTTTTGAAAATGCCTGCTTATATGCACTTGAAATATGTTTCGTACCTTCCCCTAGTAACGTGTAATTACAAAAAAGTACAAAAAAGATTTAGGGGAAGAAGTGGGACAAAAAGGGATAAAAATGGTACCTACGATATGACAACAGCTAGAAACATGAAATGTGCATCCCTCTAATTGAGTAGATAGGTAAAGCGATTTTTCAAAATTCGTAATTTTAAGGGATAAAAATGGTACCAACCAAACCGCTGAAGTTGAAATCATGAAATTCAGTGTCTGACAAAGAGGAATTTTTCGAAAATTTTACTTTTAGACGGAAAATGGCACGAATGGGGATAAAAATGGTGTCACCCAAACGGCTGCAACTATAATGAGGAAATTCGGTGTGTACACTTCACTGACTTCGTAGACGCGAAAAATAAAGAGAGGGAATGGTTTCTACCTAATAATATTTAAGACATACTTTTGTAGATTGCTGCCTAATATTCACTTTCTGATTACACTTGAAGTTTTATATTTATACATAGTAGAGGACTATTAATTTTATAATAATGAAGCACCACAATTTTCCTAATATGGTAATACACTTCTATGAAATGTCGACAGCGTCTAATCTGCTGATAATGCTGTTGAATGTACTCCGTGGTGGAAGGTTTATAAGATTCGGTCCGGTCGAACTTAACGCCTTTTTACTTGTTTTAAATTTACTTTAATTTTTGTAAAAAAAACATTTGTATACCCTTCACCACAGGATAGGGGTATACTAAGTTTGTCATTCCGTTTGTAACATCTTGAAATATCGACCTGAAACCCTATAATGTAAATATATTCTTGATCATCATAAAATTCTAAGGCGATCAACCATGTCCGTCTGTTGAAAGCATCTAATCGAAACAAGCTAGGAGGTCCTAATTTTCCATATATGCGTCATTTAGTCGTAGATCGATTGGGATTGCAACTGGGCGAAATCAGTCTAAAGGGAAAAATTGTCCCCTCACAAGGACAGTAAAGAGCCCTAATAACCCCTAATATTTTAGAGAATTTATTTTTTCCATATATATGCTTATATTTAAATAATATATTATATTTATATAAAGTGATTCTTATTCGTAGTTGGTGTAATGGGACAACAAGGGATAAATACGGTACCTATCAAACGACAAAAGCTACGAACACGAAATTCGGTGTGTACATTCCTCTAATTGAGTAGATACATACCATAAACGTAGTTTTCAAATTCGTACATTTAAAGGGTAAAATAGGTATAAAGGGATAAAAATGTATATATTCCTCTGATTGCGTAGGCGCATAAAATAAGGGATTTTTCGAAATTCGTACTTTTGGGGGTTAAAATGGAAAAAGATAATAAAAATTGTACCTTCCAAATGGTCACAGCTAGAATCGTGTATTCATTCCTCCGACTACGCAGCCACGAAAAATAAGAATAGTTTTCCAAATTCGATTTTAAGGGATACAATGGGAACAGAGGGATAAAAATGGTACCCACTAAACGGCTACAGCTAGAATGATGAAATAAATCCCTCTTATTACATAGACATGTAAAATAAAGTGATTTTCGATGATCGTTCTTTTAAATGGGGTAAAAGGGATAACAATTTTACCAGAATTTGGTTTATGCATTCCTCTGACTGCATAGACATGTAAAATAAAAAGATTTTTCCAAATTCGAAATTTATTTTTTATACTTTTACGGCAAAAATGGGAAAACTGATAGCGAGCAAATGGCAAAAAAATCATGAATTTCGATTATCTTGCATTGTGTACGTCAGAAATAATGGATTTTCAAAAATTTTACTTTTGGATTTAAAATATTATAAAACAAGTAAGGAAAGGATAAAGTCGGGCGGGGTCGCACAGTGGTGCAGAATCAAAATCCATCGAACAAAATTCAATATCTTTTTTTCTAGTAGACATTTCTGAGTTTTGTAAAAAAAAAACAAAATTAAAAATTGGGCATATATATATTTTAGAAATCGACCCAAAGTTGGCTACTTTTCGTATTTCTCGATTTCCAAAAAAAAAAAAATAAAATTTTTTCTTTTTATGTTTTTAACGTATTTGTTCATAATGCGGTGAAAAACAATATTTATTTTTTTGTATTTTCATTTTTTCAGATTTTGAAAAAAAATTGAAGAAACCTATTTTTTTTTTGACTTTGTCGAACTGTTACTCACAAATTTTAAGAGATTTTGCATTCATTTTTATATCCTCACTCTGCAGAGTTGGAGGGTATATATCATTTGGGACAGAAAAAAGTGTAACGCATTGAAGGAGTGACTTAAGACCCTAAGTATGTTTGGGCCAAATCCGTTTCACGACTTTTTAAGGTGTTTGAGCCATGCCCGTCCGTCCGTCTGTCTGGCTGGCTGGTGTACACGATAACTCTTGAAAGAAGTTAAGCAATCGATTCAAACTTTGCAAACTTAGTTTAAGTTCGAAGATGGGCGAAATTGCCACGCCCCTTCTGGTACCTCCCACACAAATAGCCCATACTCCAATGTTAAATTAAAACCCATATATGGTAATAGGTGGATAAAAATGGTACCATAGGTGCCTATAGTTTTATACGTATATCATCCGGTTCAAGTGTAACAAGTTTTTTTTAATTGTTCGAATTTCAAGCAAATTTCTTCTAGCTTAATAGTTTTTTTTCAAATCTTAAAAAATATTTTTATTTTTTTACTTATTTTTTATATATTTTCTAAGCAACAGTGCCAGGAACACCATCATGCAACTGAAAGTAGTGAGTCTTTTACGCAAACTGCAAGAAATTTACGTGGAAAATGTTCGAGAAGAGATCGGACTTCAGGTCAGCCTTCATGAAGCTCATTTTCATCACGGTGGCTATGTCAATAAGCAAAATTGCAGCATATGTGGTTCAGAGAACCCACGCGTGACTATTTCGAAGCCAATACATCCACAATGAGTAACTGTTTGGTGTGGATTTTGGGCCATGTACTGAAGAAATGGGTTGATCAGATGAGGTACTGTCGTGGTAGTCATATGAATGATATTGTGTTCCATTATTAAATAGCAAAGTTCAACCTTTCCAATAAAACAAGAAATTTGAAAATATAATCAGTACTTTTTTTATAGCAGATCCTAATTTAAATTTACATTTTACAAAATTTTGCATCAAAATCGGAGAGAAGAGACAAAATTGGTGTGATCGCTTCACATGAAATTACTCATACTCAGCTATAAAAACCCAATATACTTTATTGTCTTGCCGTGCTGCGTGCATTTATTTTTATTATACCCTCCACCTCCAAGATGGGGGTATACTAACTTTGTCATTCCGTTTGTAACACCTTGAAATATCGACCTGAGACCCTATAAAGTATATATATTCTTGATCGTCATAAAATTCTAAGACGATCTAGCCATGTCTATCCGTCTGTTTAAAGCACGCTAGCATCTAAACGAAAGGAGCTAGAACGTTCAAATTTTCCATAAATGCGTCTTATAGTCGTAGATCGGTTGGGATTGAATCGGCCCAAAGTGAAATATTTTTCCCTCACAAGGACTAAAAATACACATAATAATCCCTAACATATTAGCGTATTTAAGCATTTTTTTAAATATGTCTGTTTATATTTGCCTGATATTTGGTACGCGCATTCCCCTTATAGCAAAAACGGGCACCATAAAGTGATTCTTATTTGTAGGGGGTGAAATGGGGCAAAAAAGGGATAAAAATGGTACATATTAAACGTCAACAGCTAGAAACACGAAATTCGGTGTGGACATTCCTCTAATTGAGTAGATACATAATAGAAAAGTATTTTTTCCAAATTCGTACTTTTAAGGGGTAAAATGGGAATAGAGGGATAAAAATGGTACCAACTAAACGGTTGTACCTAGAATAATGAAATTCGGTGTATACATTCCTCTGATTGCGTAGACAAGTAAAATACACGGATTTTTCAACATTTGTACTTTTTGGGGTTAAAATGAAAAAAGGGATAAAAATAGTAAAATTCAAATGACCGCAGCTAGAGTCATGAAATTCGGAGTATACATTCCTCTGACTGTGTAGACACGGAAAATAAACTAATTTTTCGAAATTCGTACTGTTTGGGGCCAAAATAGAAAAAGGGGATAAAAATAGTACAAACCAAATGACCGCAGATAGAGTCATGAAATTCGGAGTATACATTCCTTTGACTACGAAGACATTAAAAATAGAAGTTTTTTTTCCAAATTCGTACTTTCAAGGGATACAATGGGTACGGAGGGATAAAAATGGTACCAACCAAACGGCTACACCTGGAATAATGAAATTCGATGTATACATTCTTCTGATTGCGTAGACACTTAAAATAAACAGATTTTTCGAAATTCGTATTTTTTGGGGTTAAAATGAAAAAGGGGTAAAATAGTACCAATAAAATGACCGCAGCTAGAGTCATGCAATTCGGAGTATACATTCCTCTGACTGTGTAGACACGGAAAATAAACTGATTTTTCGAAATTCGTACTTTTTGGGGCCAAAATAGAAAAAGGGGATAAAAATAGTACAAACCAAATGACCGCGGCTAGAGTCATGAAATTCGGAGTATACATTCCTTTGACTACGAAGACATGAGAAATAAAAGGTATTTTCCAAATTCGTACTTTCAAGGGATACAATGGGTACGGAGGGATAAAAATGGTAACAACCAAACGGCTACACCTGGAATAATGAAATTCGGTGTATACATTCCACTGATTGCGTAGATACTTAAAATAAACAGATTTTTCAAAATTCGTATTTTTTGGGGTTAAAATGAAAAAAGGGGATAAAAATAGTACCGATAAAATGACCGCAGCTAGAGTCATGCAATTCAGAGTATACATTCCTCTGACTGCGTAGACACGGAAAATAAACGGATTTTTGGAAATAAATAATGGTTTGAAATAATAAAAATATTATATTTATTTATAAAATTATTTTGTCAATATTTGTATTTGCCGAACTTTACACCTTTTTTAGCCGAAACACAATAAAAATAATATTTATTTATTATATATCCACATTTCAATATATAATAATAGTTTCCCAGACTTGACTGAGCTTCAATTTTCCTTATTGTTAATATACTTTTAATATGAGAAATTTGATTTGAACTGGGTTATTCTCCTGGCTCAAGACATCTCTATTTTATAGAATTCAAATTTATTTATAAATGGCTTGGTGACGTTTATTACTTGGCTACACACAACCACTATCATGATTTCCGACCTGTGAAAGTCCTCGTCAGGTAGCTTCGCAGCGACTTTTCAACAACATACCCGGCATCTTTACGCAAATTGTTCTCACAAGCGAATGAGAAGCACAACTCACTTTCCGAAAATCCGCTTAAAAAATCACACCAAGTAATAAAGCACATATGCCACCTTACAGGAATCTCATTGAGTTGCATACATATGTAAGTATGTGTATATGCAAGTATAGTTATCCAGCAATACTTCTGCCGCTCATTTCCTTTAGTTTTTCGTTTGTTTTATTTCGGTCTGTAATCAATATTTGATTTGAATTGGGATATTTTTTCAAAAATTTTAAATTAACGGAAATGACATTATTTAAGAAACCGTTGAGTGATATCTTAATAAATTGTTAACCGGTTGTGCCGGTTTTCAGATCACGTACCCATGTCACCAGAGACCTTCACGGCTGTTACGAGTTTCCCATGGTATGCTGGCAAGCTGGGAGGCTTATTTAACAATTGCTATCTTATTTATATGGTCATAAATATTTACATAAATATTTTAATCTTCAAATGCTGATAACCTTTCCTTTCCCCCACCACCTCCACCATAACTTACTTACTTACAGCTTATCTGAATATGATATCTACTTGGAAAGAGGAAAAGCTCGATGTTAGCACAAACAACCAACGTCATTCCTTCGTAAGAATTTCATAATTATTACAATTAGAAACACACTTATTTTTATTAGATATAGCCCCTACTCCTGAAGCATCTCATCTCAGCGACATATACATGTGCCCTATAAACTAAACTTGCGTTACCAACTGCCATTATTGTAGTTTTATTACCCATAATAAACCATTAAAAAACATAGATTGATTTTAATTATGAAATGGGTAATGGAAACCCCTCCGACCACATAAATACATATGCAGAGAATGAACTCCCACTACGACGACTGAAAACTGATTATTTAACCCGGCCTCTATTTGAATTTGACACATAACTTGTGTGCCGGAGACTGAGGGTGGCTGACTGGCTGGCTGGTTGGCTGGCTACTGTTGCTTCTGTTATTTTAATTAACAAAAATATTTAGTCAAATTTTACGATCGTAAATAAAAACGGCCAAAGTTTGTTTTATTGAATATTTTTTTGTGGATTGTTTTTTTGTTCATCTCTGGTTAATTGATAAATTACAAGAGCAGGCAACAACTATATAGGCGCGTACAGTGGCGGGTTTATAGAGCGACACTAGTGTCTAGTGTCGCTGTTGTAAATGTGACTGCTGTATCACTACTGTTGGGCATGAAGTCATAGGCTGGATCGAATTTCCTCTTGGGAAACTCCTCACACCACCATCAGCTTCGTCATGGACGTCGTCACCACCGCCGTCGGCATCGCCACCACACACGTTGAATAACATCAAAACAATCTTATATTGTTGTTGTTTTGTTTTGTATTCCAGAAGATTTACCATTTCTTCTTACTTCAATTACACAACCCAACGCAATATCTTTAAAAACCCATAAAAATTGTATTAGGCAAATTCTCCATATATCGTTACACAAAAAAAATACATATTTCAAACAATCATACATATTTAAAAGGGGCGCGTGGGGATTTCCTTCCCTCCTGACAATATTAAGATTATAATTTATGGCTTATTTTTTTCGTGGGTGTTTTTTTTTGGTGGTTGAGGGGTGTGGAGTTGTCACTTAGGAGACAATTTTTAAATTGTTGTACTACAGCCCTCTTAAAATAATTACAACAATTACAATAAATTTTGTAGGTAATTAGACAGACGGCTATTTTTTTGGTGTGTCGACCACGAGCGACCAGACATAAGGGCGACAATTGGCCATTCGAAGAAGGCTGCTAAAGAAAATGTGACTTTCCAATACTTTACTTCCGTTTTATGGATTAGATTAGAGTTGAATTGAATATCTTGAGAAAGATCATCCAATGAAGCTCATTTGTACCTTAATGGCTTCATTAATCTTCGAAATTAACAATATTGATGGTGAAACAAGACGGTGCAGCAATTCCATGTCGAAAGGAGACATTTTATAAAATAAAAATTCTGACTCCAAAACAATGCAAAGAAGAATCAAAGAATTCTTAAAGAAGAATCTACAGATAAGTATGTATGTTATGATCTATTAAGTGGGGTTACTTCAAAAAATCCTATAGTAAATTCGATAATATTGAACATATTTTTCGCAACCAAATTTATTAATTTCGCTGCGTCATGGAAATATTAATGTGCAAAAATTGTTCCAAAAATAATCACAAAATACAAATATATATATACGATATATTATAGCAACCAAGCACTCTATACTTCTGATGAATTTTCCCAGACAGGATATGAAATACTTATATGGGCGAAGTGTCTATAGTGTAATTTCATGAGAAGTGATCACATAAATTTTGTCTCTTCTCTCCAATTATCTACTATTCCCCAGGCAAATAAAGCTGAATTTCCAGATTTTTAAAAAATAAATATTTTGTCATAAGTTATTTCTAATAATTTTAAAATTTTTTTTTAATGAGATACAACTATAATTTTTTAAAAATTTAAATTTCTTCTAGTTTTGCAGAAAATTGTCAAATCTAAAAATCTTTATTTTTTAAATACATTTTTAGAGTAGAAAAGTACATATATGGAAAAATTCATCAAAATCGGAGAGAATATCCAAAATGATCGCTTCGCATGGAATTACTCTATAGTTGAGTTTGTTCTCCTCTTTTCACCATTACCAAAAATCCTTCGTAAGTAGAAACAAGAAAAAAAACGGCGGTAAGTTCTGCCTGGACGAACAGTGGATTGCTAAATATCTGTTAAATATTTTTAACATAGCTGAACCACAACAAATAAAAATATTGAAAGAAAAAATAATTTTATTAATAAATAAAACAATTATTAAAGCACGCTGATAAGACAAGGCTAACAATATGTTTCAATTCAATCCAAAAAGTAAATATAAGGCAGCAAAGCTTAAATAACCTAAAAACGGGGGAATAGTGGGAGTATTCTCAGCTACAGCCGCATTGTTAGTTGTATTTCCATCCAATTTCAATGCCAAAAGTACAAAATTTTGAAAAATCCATTATCTCTCACGTACACAGTGCAAGATAACCTAACTTCATGATTATACCCATTTGCCGTAAAAGTAAAATGTAACAATTTGGTAAAATCTTTTTATTTTGCGAGTCTATGCAGTCAAATGAATGTATACACCGAAATCCATGATTCTAGCTGCGGCCTTTTGTTTTTATCGCCCTTTTCCCATTTTACTCCCTTAAAAGTGCAAGTTTCGAAAATCTCTATATTTTACGTATATACGCAATAAAATGTACACACCAAATTTCATCATGTTAGCTGTAATCGTTTAGTTGGTACCATTTGTATCTCTCTGTTCCCATTGTATCCCTTGAAAGTACGAATTTGGAAAAACCTTTTTATTTTTCGTGTCTACACAGTCAGAGGAAGCTATACTCCGAATTTCACGACTCTAGCTGCCATAGGTTGATACAATTTTTATCCCCTTTTTCCACATTGACCCCTAGAAGTACGAGTTTTGAAAAATGTCTTTATTTTATGTGTACAATCAGAGGAATATATACACCGAATTTCATTATTCTAGGTGCAACCGTTTGATTGGTACCATTTTTATCCCTCTATTCCCATTTCACCCCTTAAATATACGAATTTGGAAAAAAATACTTTTATATTATGTATCCACTCTATTAGAGGAATGTCCACACCAAATTTCGTGTTTCTAGTTGTTGTCGTTAGATACGTGCCATTTTTATCCCCTTTTTGCCCCATTTCAACGCCTACGAAAGAGAATCTCTTTACGGTGCATGTTTCTATTATTGGGGAATGCGCATACCCAATATCAATTAAATATAAGCAGCCATGTTGAGAAAATATGTTTAAATAAAATATTGTGGGTTATTAGGGGTATCTTCCGTCCTTGTGAGGGAAAAAAATTCCTGTGGACCGATTTCGCACAGTTGCAATCCGAACTGTTATACGACTATAAGACGCTATTATGGAAAATTTGGACCTCCTAGCTCCTTTCGTTTATTGATCGGAGACAACATATGTACCTTATGTTGTCTGTCAGTCTGTCTGCTCAAAACACTCTAGCTTGTGGACGAAATGAGCTAGGCGGTTCAACTTTTCCATATACTTTCAAGCGTACATTCGCGCGTCAAAATTTCTTAACAGTGGCAAAGCTAGGGAAATTAGAAAACAGTAGCCTCTATCGCTCGCTCCAAACTTCAGCCCCACAATGCGGGGAAACGAACGATGCCATACCTAACAAAGACAGATAGTAGCCCTTATATTTAGCATTTTTAGAGAGACATCACTTTATAAGTATTTATATTGAATAACTAATTTTTTGCAGTTATTATTTTAATATCAAACTTACCTTAACAATTTCTTCATGTTGAACATTTTTAAACGCATTTTGTTCTACTGAAAACCTAAATATGATCTTAACATTTAATGACTATAGGGCTGATGTGTTGCTGTTTTTTTATTTTTATTGCACTTCCTTCACGATCAGAAGCTGTAAATGAAAAGAAAGAAAATAATAACCGGAATTAGTTTAATTTGTTTATTTGAAGTATTTTAAGTGTTTTTAATGGAGCACATTGCTGTAATAAATATCAGCTAAAAATTTAGTACATTTGTGGGTTTGATGTTTTAAACATAAACAATTTTATTACTCACACACCAAGTAGTGAGACAGTAATGTGAATCGATGAGAAGAAACATGTGAATGAATGAAATTCAAGTTTCAGACGAAGAAAAAACGCCACCTTATCGCCATCTATCGTTTATGGTATATAAAATAAAAATTGTCATTTTGTTTGTAAATATAAAAAATCATGCATTGCTAAAGGCATATTTTAAAACTTATAATACTAAATTTGTTTGATTTTGTTTATATTAGAGAGAAAGAGCGAGACACTGAGGTCATAAATCAAAATGCACTTAAAAAAATAATTTTAATTAAATAAACAAATTAAATAAAATTAATAAATAAAAAATAAAATAAATAAAATAAATAAAATAAATAAAATAAATAAAATAAATAAAATAAATAAAATAAATAAAATAAATAAAATAAATAAAATAAATAAAATAAATAAAATAAATAAAATAAATAAAATAAATAAAATAAATAAAATAAATAAAATAAATAAAATAAATAAAATAAATAAAATAAATAAAATAAATAAAATAAATAAAATAAATAAAATAAATAAAATAAATAAAATAAATAAAATAAATAAAATAAATAAAATAAATAAAATAAATAAAATAAATAAAATAAATAAAAAATAAAATAAATTAATTAATTATAATGAATAAAATAAATAAATTAATTATAATGAATAAAATAAATAAAAATAAAATAAATGAAATCAATAAAATAAATTAATTAATTATAATGAATAAAATAAATAAAATAAATAAAATAAATAAAATAAATAAAATAAATAAAATAAATAAAATAAATAAAATAAATAAAATAAATAAAATAAATAAAAAAATAAAATAAATAAATAAAATAAATAAATAAAATAAATAAAATAAATAAAATAAATAAAATAAATAAAATAAATAAAATAAATAAAATAAATAAAATATATCATGATCTGCAAAATAAATAAATAAAATGAATAAAATAAATAAAATAAATTAATTGATTATAATTAATAAAATAAATAAAAAATAATATAAATTAATTAATTATAATGAATAAAATAAATAAAATCAATTATATAAATAAAATAAATAATGTAAATAAAATAAATAAAAATAAAATAAATGAAATCAATAAAATAAATTAATTAATTATAATCAATAAAATAAATTAATTAATTATAATGAATAAATAAAATAAATAAAATAAATTAATTAATTATAATGAATAAAATAAATAAATTAATTATAATGAATAAAATAAATAAATTAATTATAATGAATAAAATAAATAAAATAAATAAAATAAATAAAATAAATCAAATAAATAAAATAAATAAAAAAATAAAATAAATAAATAAAATAAATAAATTAATTATAATGAATAAAATAAATAAATTAATTATAATGAATAAAATAAATAAAATAAATAAAATAAATAAAATAAATCAAATAAATAAAATAAATAAAAAAATAAAATAAATAAATAAAATAAATAAAATAAATAAAATAAATAAAATAAATAAAAAAAATAAAATAAATAAAATAAATAAAATAAATAAAATAAATAAAATAAATAAAATAAATAAAATAAATAAAATAAATAAAATAAATAAAATAAATAAAATAAATAAAATAAATAAAATAAATAAAATAAATAAAATAAATAAAATAAATAAAATAAATAAAATAAATAAAATAAATAAAATAAATAAAATAAATAAAATAAATAAAATAAATAAAATAAATAAAATAAATAAAATAAATAAAATAAATAAAATAAATAAAATAAATAAAATAAATAAAATAAATAAAATAAATAAAATAAATAAAATAAATAAAATAAATAAAATAAATAAAATAAATAAAATAAATAAAATAAATAAAATAAATAAAATAAATAAAATAAATAAAATAAATAAAATAAATAAAATAAATAAAATAAATAAAATAAATAAAATAAATAAAATAAATAAAATAAATAAAATAAATAAAATAAATAAAATAAATAAAATAAATAAAATAAATAAAATAAATAAAATAAATAAAATAAATAAAATAAATAAAATAAATAAAATAAATAAAATAAATAAAATAAATAAAATAAATAAAATAAATAAAATAAATAAAATAAATAAAATAAATAAAATAAATAAAATAAATAAAATAAATAAAATAAATAAAATAAATAAAATAAATAAAATAAATAAAATAAATAAAATAAATAAAATAAATAAAATAAATAAAATAAATAAAATAAATAAAATAAATAAAATAAATAAAATAAATAAAATAAATAAAATAAATAAAATAAATAAAATAAATAAAATAAATAAAATAAATAAAATAAATAAAATAAATAAAATAAATAAAATAAATAAAATAAATAAAATAAATAAAATAAATAAAATAAATAAAATAAATAAAATAAATAAAATAAATAAAATAAATAAAATAAATAAAATAAATAAAATAAATAAAATAAATAAAATAAATAAAATAAATAAAATAAATAAAATAAATAAAATAAATAAAATAAATAAAATAAATAAAATAAATAAAATAAATAAAATAAATAAAATAAATAAAATAAATAAAATAAATAAAATAAATAAAATAAATAAAATAAATAAAATAAATAAAATAAATAAAATAAATAAAATAAATAAAATAAATAAAATAAATAAAATAAATAAAATAAATAAAATAAATAAAATAAATAAAATAAATAAAATAAATAAAATAAATAAAATAAATAAAATGAATAAAATAAATAAAATAAATAAAATAAATAAAATAAATAAAATAAATAAAATAAATAAAATAAATAAAATAAATAAAATAAATAAAATAAATAAAATAAATAAAATAAATAAAATAAATAAAATAAATAAAATAAATAAAATAAATAAAATAAATAAAATAAATAAAATAAATAAAATAAATAAAATAAATAAAATAAATAAAATAAATAAAATAAATAAAATAAATAAAATAAATAAAATAAATAAAATAAATAAAATAAATAAAATAAATAAAATAAATAAAATAAATAAAATAAATAAAATAAATAATATAAATAAAATAAATAAAGTAAATAAAATAATTAATTAATTATAATGAATAAAATAAATAAAATTAATTAATTAATTATAATGAATAAAATAAATAAAATAAATAAAATAAATAAAATAAATAATATAAATAAAATAAATAAAGTAAATAAAATAATTAATTAATTATAATGAATAAAATAAATAAAATTAATTAATTAATTATAATGAATAAAATAAATAAATTAATTATAATGAATAAAATAAATAAAATCAATAATATAAATAAAATAAATAATGTAAATAAAATAAATAAAAATAAAATAAATGAAATCAATAAAATAAATTAATTAATTATAATGAATAAAATAAATGAAATCAATAAAATAAATTAATTAATCATAATGAATAAAATAAATAAATAAAATAAAGAAAATAAATAAAATAAATGAAATACATAAAATAAATAGAATAAATAAAATAAATAAAGTAAATAAAATAAATAAAATAAATAAAATAAATAAAATAAATAAAATAAATAAAATAAATAAAATAAATAAAATAAATAAAATAAATAAAATAAATAAAATAAATAAAATAAATAAAATAAATAAAATAAATAAAATAAATAAAATAAATAAAATAAATAAAATAAATAAAATAAATAAAATAAATAAAATAAATAAAATAAATAAAATAAATAAAATAAATAAAATAAATAAAATAAATAAAATAAATAAAATAAATAAAATAAATAAAATAAATAAAATAAATAAAATAAATAAAATAAATAAAATAAATAAAATAAATAAAATAAATAAAATAAATAAAATAAATAAAATAAATAAAATAAATAAAATAAATAAAATAAATAAAATAAATAAAATAAATAAAATAAATAAAATAAATAAAATAAATAAAATAAATAAAATAAATAAAATAAATAAAATAAATAAAATAAATAAAATAAATAAAATAAATAAAATAAATAAAATAAATAAAATAAATAAAATAAATAAAATAAATAAAATAAATAAAATAAATAAAATAAATAAAATAAATAAAATAAATAAAATAAATAAAATAAATAAAATAAATAAAATAAATAAAATAAATAAAATAAATAAAATAAATAAAATAAATAAAATAAATAAAATAAATAAAATAAATAAAATAAATAAAATAAATAAAATAAATAAAATAAATAAAATAAATAAAATAAATAAAATAAATAAAATAAATAAAATAAATAAAATAAATAAAATAAATAAAATAAATAAAATAAATAAAATAAATAAAATAAATAAAATAAATAAAATAAATAAAAAATAAAATAAATAATAAATGAAATATGAGTGCTATAAATGCTGCGAATTTCAGTTTCATTTAGAAAAACTGGCTATGGAGCAATCCTCAAAAAACCGAGAAAAAATTATAAAAAATCTTTTTCTGACACGAAAAAAGATAAAATCTTAAAAAATCTTATATCTATATCATCCACCAAGTCATACCGGCTGTGGACTCTACGTAGAAGTGCAGTAATATATTGGGTAAGTTATGATATTTGTATCCCTTTTCGCCCCGATTTTGCCCTAAAAGTACAGATTACGAAAACATTATTTATATTATAGGCGTCTACAAATTCCAAGGAATATACAAACCTAATTTTATATAATTCTAGCAGAAGTCATGTGATCGATATAAATGTTTCAATTTTAAATTTTCGTATTTACACAGAGTGATGAATGAATGTAAGTACCACCATGTTCATGTTTCTAGCTGCAGTTATTTGGTTGGTACCGATTTTATCTCCTTTTGTACAGTTTTCCCCCAAAAATATAATTTTCAAAAAGAAATCCATATGTTGACCGTTTATACATTCAAAGAAATATATGTACCGATTTATCTGATTCTAGCAGCAGTTATGGGGTCGGTATGAATTTTATCCCCTTTTCCTCATTTTGACTCTAAAAGTACGAATGTCGATTGGTCTTTTTATGTTTCGCGTCTACGCAGTCAGCTCAATGTATACACAGAATTTCATGTTGTTGTAGCTGCAGCCGTTTGGTCGGTACCATTTTTATCCCTTTTCGGCCGGGTTTTCCCTTAAAAGTATAACTTTAGAAAAAAAACTATAATTTTGAACGTCTATACATTCAAACGAACTTATGTACCGATTTATCTGGTTCTAGCAGCAGCAATATGGTCGGTACCAATTAATTCTCCCTTTTACCATTTCGATCCTAAAAGTACTAAAGCCGTCTATACGTTCAAAAGAATTTGTGCACCCAATTTTCTGATTCTAACAGAGGTGATTGGTACAATTTTTATCCCTCTATTTCCATTGTATACCTTGCAAAACCGGATTTTTCACGTCTACGCAGTAGGAGGAATGTGTACACCGAATTTAATAATTCTAGCTGCAGCCGTTTAATTGGTACCGTTTTTATCCCCTTTCCCTCTAAAACAATAAATTTCGAAAATTCCTTTAGTTGAGCGTCCTGATTCTGGTTCTGATTCTGGCAACTGTCATGTGGTTGGTACGAATTTTATCCCCCTTACCCCATTTTTAGCGTCTACGCGCTCAGGTCGATGTAATCACCGAATATAATGTTTCTAATTGCTGCCATATGATTGGTACCAATTTTATCCCCTTTCGTACCACTTTCCCCTAAAAGTATAAATTTCGGAAAAAATCTTGATCATCTATACATTCAAATGAACTAGCGACTTATCTGATTATAGCAACGGTCATGTGGTTGGTACGAATTTATCCCCCTTTCTTTATTTGACCCTACAATTACGAATATCGAAAGATCTCTTTATGTTTCGCGTTTACACAGTCAGATCGATGTATACACCGAATTTCATGATTCTAGCTGCAGCCGTTTGGTTGGTACCATTTTTATCCCCTTTCGTACCGTTTTCAGGTACAACTCTAAATCTCGAGAACATTCATTATGTTGAGCGAACGAATTTCGAATTTTCTGATTCTAGCAACAATCATGCGGTCGGCACTAATTTTATCAATATGGTTATGACCCTAAAAGTCAGAATATCAAAAACTTATTTTCTGTGCGTTTATTCCCGTTTGGTTGGTACCATTTGTATCCCGTTTTCCCCTGAAAGTATAAATTTCGGAAAAAATCTTTATGTTGAATCTTTGTATATTCAAAGGAATCTAAGCACCAATTTTTCTGATTCTAGCAGCAGTCATGTGGTCGGTACTAATTTAATTCCTTTATCCCTTTTTTGACCCTAAAAGTACGAATGTCGGAAATTTTTTTAATTTATCGCATCTATGTAGTCAGAGCGACGTAGACACCTTATTTCATAATTATAGCCGCAGACGTTGGTACCATTGTTATCCCCTTTCGGCCCGTTTTACCCTAAAAGTATAAATTTTAAAAAATTCTATATGTTGATCGTCTAAACATTCAAAAGAACTAAGTTTATCCCCTTTTTCTCACTTTGATCCTAATAAGTACGAATATCGGAAATTTATTTTCTGTGCGTTTATTTACCCAAAGAAATGTATACACCGAATATCAGTTTTCTATCCCCAGCCGTTTGTTTAGTACAATTTTTATCCCCTTTCGTCCCGTTTTTCTCCTATATGTAATTTCAAAAAAATCCCTTATGTTGAGCGCCTACACATGCAATCAAATCTATGCAACGATTTACCCTCAGTCATGTCGGCCGGTACTAATTTTATCCCTTTTTCCCAATTTTGACCCTAAAAGTACGAATGTGGCAGTATCGCTTTACTTTTCGCGATCAGATCGATGTATACACCAAATTTCATGATTCTAGCTTCAGCTTTCATTTTTATCCCCTTTACGAATTTATAAAAACTCCTTCATTCCAATGTTGAATACTTATCTTATAACCCGCTGATAAATGCAATCACAATTTATTTGAAATATGCTCCTCATCTTTTGCATTTTTTCTCAATATTTTCCTTGATTTTGAAAATCATTCGCGAACTGACTGTAAGTCACTCAGTACTTTTGTAATCACATTGAATTTTTCAAAAATTACGATCGTGGGAATGCCATCAAACATTTTCAAACACATTGTATTCGAATGTATTTTTAGTCGCTTTAGTATTGATGTGGATGGAATATGATATGATGAAATGCCATGAAGATGAACTACAAAAAAGTGAGTGCTAAAATTTACGCTTCATTGGCGATATAGGACAACATTCAAATAGAACAAAACAGAAAATGTTCTACGGAAGAGTTGCTTCTTTTTGATGTGCTCGCAAGTCTGGTTCGTTCGCTCGGTCGTGTGTAAGTACATACTGCTAAGTATGATGAGTGAACCTGACCCTATAATGTCGCTCGACTCCATAAATTAACAGCCAATAAATATAATTTATTGATTTAGAAATGAAAAATTTTTAGGCTGTTGCTAACTAACTATCCCTTTTTGTGTGTGTGTGTTGTACAAATGCTTTGTATAAACAAATTGAAATCGACGACGAAAAAAAATGAAACAAAAAAAGAACTGAAAGCTTCATTAAGCTAAGCCTAAAGATCATCGGAAGCGATAAGATGTCATTTAATTAAATCTAAAATAAAAATAAACGCAACTAAGGGCATCCGCGCTGCGCTGGCTGGCAATCATATCGATGACAACATTTGAGAATGAATATGTTCGTTGAATTGTCCGCGTAATGCTAGAGTAAGTTTATGTTAATTAAGTTTAATCGTTGTGCAAATTTGTGGGTCAAAAATACATTAGGCCACGGCAGAGTAACGTTTTGAATTCTTCACAAAAGATCCAGCCTAAACTGGATTTCAGAGATATGAACGTTACCTTTCAAATGAATGAACTACGGGATATATGATCTGTAGGCGTTTCTTAACATCCCAACACAAAAAATGTCAGGAAACACATTTAAACGTAAATTTGAATATATCCCTCATATTACGTTTTTTTGTTTTTTTGAACAAATTCCAAAAAAGTTGATAGTATGATAATATCCCGTAACATTTTATGAATAACATTATCTATCGCAAGTGAATGGGGACGAATATTTCGTATGGGGTCACAGCGGTAAGTTGTCCGCTTTGCACCCAGAAGGACTCAGGATCGAATCGTGGCTCGGGAAAAATAGTTTTTGTTGTTTTTTATTATTTTTATAAATAAACAATGTATAGTTTTTTATAATTTTATTATTTATTTATTTTATTAATTATTACTATTACATATTAGTTCATATTAACCACATATTTTGTTAAGTTTCCTATTGACCATTCTACATAAAAATGGTTTGTTTTAGTTATTTAACATTCACAACAGAGCATAACAGAGATTGCTAGAGTGCCGTACTAGCAGCCAGAAGGTCCGAAAACTGCGATTTTTTTTAATATAAAGGGAAAGTAGAGAAAAGTGGAATATTTGTCACTACAGATAACTGAGTCAACATAAAAGACATCCCTCCTGTGATAACAAAAATGGTCACAATTTCTAAATCACAAGATGGACATTTTGTGAACTTTTTCTGTTTTTGATTAATTACTTTCAAATTATTTATTTTCAAATTATTTAATTTCAAAAATTCTCAGTCAATGCCATACATCTCAATCGTTACTTTAATTTATTAATCTGTCATTCCTGAAAACGAGTCTGCCCTCAAATATGTTCTACGATAGTCGCTATTGATATTATGAGCTTTTGGCAACCCTGATCGTTAATAGCTGCCAGCTGATATTTCCAATGACAACTTTGACAATATAAAATACGTGTGTCAGCAAAAAATGGAATTAACTCGTTAACATTTTCGTTCGATAATTTATTAGGATATTCGATGTGGATTATCGACTCCATTTCTTTACAAAGAAAAGTGAATCCATATTAGGTGATCTATAAATCTTTACCATCAAAATGTACGCAACACTAACCCAATCGACCAATAATATATCACACATTACTAAATTAAATTCTAATTATGTTTTTCCAATGGAATTACATTCGCAGTTCTGAGTCAATTTAAATCCGTCAACATTCACTCGGATAGACATGAGAGGCCATAAAACCAAAATTCCTAAAAATGAAAACGAAAAAAGTTGTCGGGTTCAAATCAAGTCAAAACTATGAACGGAAAGTCATATCTTTCTAAATTTCCCACATTTTCCCTTTCACTCTTTGGTGTTGTAGACCGAAGTACCAGAAAATCGATTATCATTTATGTTAGCACAGAGTATCCATGGGTAAACTTCGAGTGTAATCATGATCACATATAAATATAATTTACAAAATCTAAATCATATTTCGAATGGATGTACGAAAAAGGGGTATTTTCTGGGCCGAATTTTATATAGTCTTCATTTCACAATATTACCATTAGATTAGAGGCTGCCGACTTTAAGTATTTTATGATTTTTTTTCTTATTTTGTGATATTGGGATGAGATTAAAATGTGCTTTCTGCGGAAGTACTTTACATTTTTTTTGTTAGATAAAAATATGAATTTCGAAAGATATCTAAGCTGTCAGAGCTTCGCAATGGGATAGCGTCATACATTAAAGTGCAAAACAAGTGAGGAAAGGCTAAAGTCGGGCGGGGCCGACTATATGATACACTCCACTTTCAATCCGAATACAATTTAATTCGGTGAAAAAGTGAGTACGGGAAGGATTTTTGTATCCTGTAAATGTATGTGTTGACAAAAAATTTTAAATCGGAAAGGACATTTGTATGGGGGTATTTTGAAATCTGGAACGAAATAGGTGAAATATAATATGTATAGTATGGCCAAAATCGGTTAAAAATTTGGAAGCAACATTTGTATTTGCGCTATATCTAAATCTGAACCGGACTTAGCCACTTTCACCATAGGTTTTTTACTTGGATTATAAGCTGTTGTGCCAAATTTAAAGAAAATCGAGTACAATATGTGGTTTCTAAAGCGGCAAAAGTCAAATCGGGAGCCACAATTGTTTGGTGGCTATATCTAAATCTGAACCGACCTTACCCAATTTTTGCATAGATGTTTCTAGTTGGATTGTAAGGTGCTGTGTCAAATTTAAAGAAAATCGGGTACAATTGTGGTTTCTAGAGCGGAAAGTGTCAAATCGGGAGCGACATTTGTATAAGGGCTATATCTAAATCTGAACCGATCTTACCGAATTTCTGCATAGTTGTTTCTAGTTGGATTGTAAGGTGCTGTGTCAAATTTAAAGAAAATCGGGTACAATATGTCGTTTCTAGAGCGGAAAATGTCAAATCAGGAGCGACATTTGTATGGGGGCTATATCTAAATCTGAACCGATCTTATCCAACTTTTGCATAGGTGTTTCTAGTTGGATTGTAAGGTGCTGTGTCAAATTTAAAGAAAATCGGGTCCAATATGTCGTTTCTAGAGCGGAAAATGTCAAATCGGGAGCGACATTTGTATGGGGGCTATATCTAAATCTGAACCGATTTGCCTCAAATTAAATAGCATTCGTCCTTGATCCACAAAACTTGCTTGTGCCACTTTTTGTTAAGATCGGACTATAATTGCGACCTGTAATTTGATTACAACAATAGATTGACAGACAGACGGACATTGCTAAATTGACTCAGAAAGTGATTCTACGTCGATCGGTATACTTAACAATGGGTCTATCTCGCTTCCTTTTGGGTGTTACAAACAAATGCACAAAGCCATAATACTCTCGTGGAGTGTATAATGATTACGCTTAACCAACTGCAAGACTGTTTTACAAGTTCTAAAGTTTTTTTAAAACAAAAATATTTTAAGTTTTAGAAAAATATGAAGATAGATATAAGATGATTAGTTTGAGGAAACAATTTACGAAATCATTGATAACTTTAAAAGCAGTATCGAGATTAAAATCGGTAAAGTATTTCAGGAGTTACAGGCGCTTAAATGAACACACCTTTTGAAAAAAGTAGTATATTTTCCACTGTTAAATTGGTCATAACTCGTAAAAAAAATTTCATTTGTTTCCCAAAAATACATTACAATACTATAATAATATACTAGCGAGGTCAAAAACCGTACCGCTTGACATGGAATGACTCATATATATTAGAGTGGCTACTTGTGTGAGGAAGAAAAAAATATTGTTGATGTTCCCGACTAAAATGAAAGATTGGTTTGTTTTATGTGTTCTCCCAAAATATTTCGCTTTTATCATTGACCGTTCGTGAGCTGGACGAGTTCAAAATAACCTCTATAAATCACGGTTTTCTTGAATAAAATTTACGATAAGAATGGTATTGAGAAAAAACCGATAGAAATTAAAATTCGTCCCGAGCCCATCAAACCATATTAAAAACTTGCAATATGACCCAGTATAAAGGACAGATTTATAAAGAGTGATTTTTTTGAGGTTAGGATTTTCATGCATTAGTATTTGACAGATCACGTGGGATTTCAGACATGGTGTCAAAGAGAAAGATGCTCAGTATGCTTTGACATTTCATCATGAATCGTCTTACAAACGAACAACGCTTGCAAATTATTGAATTTTATTATCAAAATGCGTGCTCTGTTAAGAAAGTTCATTGCGCGCTTCCATTTTATGGTCAGTTTAATCGACCCACTGAAGCGGCTATTCGGGCTATTGTGACTAAATTTCGCACCAAATTTACATTGTTGGACATTAAACCACCAACACGCTTACGTAGAGTGCGAACTGAAGAAAATATCGCAGCTGTATCGGCCAGTGTTAATGATGACCACCAATTTTCGATTCGTCGCCGTTCGCACCAATTGGGTCTCTGTTACTCAAAAACGTGGAAATGCCAAAATTGGACTAAGCGGATGGACCACCTAAGACGCAGCCGCGGTCAACATTTAAATGAAATTATCTTCAAAAAGTAAATGTCATGGACCAATCTAACGTTTCAAATAAAGAACCGATGAGATTTTGCAAATTTTATGCGTTTTTTTTAAAAAAAAAGTTATCAAGCTCTTAAAAAATCACCCTTTACTATTTTAGTGCAATTTTTGATGCATTTTTTATAAAAACCGCAATAACATCCACATTTTTAGTTCGATTTATGTTTTTAGGGGCTCGTTGGAGAGGTATTGATAACCAATTGCAATTTTGTGAATTTTCTAACCCATTAAGGGCCGCAAATTTTTTTCTTACTGTTAATACTCTGTGGGTTAAATGTCAAGTAAAAACTGAAATATGGGGGTAATTGCATCGTAAACACATTCTAGTCTTATATAAAGCTAATTTTTGGAAAGAAACTCAACCATTTCAAATTTCCCCCCTTAAAAATTAAAACATGAAAAAAATGTTAAAGGGGAAAATTGAAATGGTTCTTAATGTTAAATTAACATAGATAGACGCATGAAAAAGTATATTTAGCAGATGTTCTTCTCTTTCATTTGATGGAACATCCACTACTTTTATTTTGAAGCCACTCTAATATATATATAAATGTGTCGTTCCATTGTGGAACATAAGGCCATCATATATAAATTACAAAATAAATCAAAATAATTTGTAAAGCGTTTTTATCACTTTATTTAACCAAAAATTATAAAAATCATGATTTAAAAAATATTTTGAGTCTAGGAAAATGGTCATAACTTCTATTCTTATCCTTAGATCTTTTACAATTAGACATTGTTTTCTTCATTAGAATGTTGTCTGTTTAAAAATAAAACATTTTTTTAATCGTTTTTCTTTTTTTGCATGTTTTTGTGCCAGCAAAGTTGTTTTTTTTTTACATTTCTTTAATTTTCTGGAGACTAAGACCTAAACCAGTGTTTCTATGAGAAAATTAAATGAACATATAAACGGGTGTTATCGGACTTATATTTCCTAAATATAATTTTAGTAATTTTATTTAATTATCGATACAATAATTTCAACATCGTTTTCAAATTTAGAAAACCAAAATATATAACAAAAGGGCCATTAAAATTTTAAATTTGAACTACCGATTACTTTGACTTTCAAAGGTATAATAACATATATTTTTATTTTCAGGTTTATGTTAGACATTTGCAAAATGGGAGGCTATACGTTCGAACAAAATTGGGAAATATTAAAAACTTACTTCCAAAGTCTTTAATGCGACCTGTAAGAAATTTACGTGGAAAATTCTCGAGAAGAGATCGGCCTTCAGTTCAGCCTTCATGAAGCTCATTTTCAACTTGGTGGCCATGCCAATAAGCAAAATTGCCGCATACGGGGTTCAGAGGACCCAGACGTGACTATTAAGAAGCCAAGCACAACGAGTCACTGTTTGGTGCGGATTTTGGAATGAACTTAAAAATTGGGTTGATCGGATGAGATACTGTCGAGCCAGTCGTGTTAGTCATATGAATGATATTGTGTTTCATTATTATATGACAAGTTCAATCCTTCCAATAAAACAGAAATTTGAATTATCGAATTATATTAAAATATGTAGAACAATTTTCTCAGATAAAAGAAGCAAAGCAGAAGATATAAATTAAAGTTTCAACTTGTAGATGGACCTTAATACATAAAAGACATAATTGTTTTTGAATACATTTTCTGTTATAGAGTGTTGTTAAGATTAATCCACAGCTTAAGTTATCATTGGAAAACTTAACGTTTGACTTTTTAGACATTAATTTCGTGTTCTATATAAATAACAATTTTGGCCTAAGTTTTCTACAAATCTTTTCTACGCAGTAAATCCCTTTGGATTTGCTTGCCACGAACAAAGAAGCCACTGATTTCTGGTTACTCTTCTGACATGATGACGATGATGCCGTAGAACATATGAAAACACTAAACGTCCTCCTCACAGTTTGAAGACTTCATTATGAGATGCTGCTGCTGGTGCTGGTGCTGGTGATCGTCATCACGTCTTTTACCACGACAAAGAGGGGAGATTGTTGGCAAAAGAAGAAATTGAATACGAATTGAATCAGGAAAAGAAAATATGGAAATATGGAAAATAAACATTAAATGGAAAAGCAACAAACAAAGAAAATTGGGTCAACATTTTACCAAAAGAAGATCTTTAGAGAAAAATAATTAAAAAAATAAAAAGGCTTTTGTTTTGGAGTAAATCAATTTCATTTTCATTACAACATACATATCAAGTAGAATATAACAAGAAAACAATTCAAAATCCCCAATAATTGTCAAATCAAATGGTGTTGTTATAGGCTTCCAAAGGGGACAAAAAGCGACATTTTTTTGTTTTTCTTTTGTTGTTGTTGGTGGTGGTGGTGGTAAGTGACAAAGAAACCGAAAGATCTCCGAAAGACTAAGACTGAGGCTACATGCCTGAAGACTTGACTGACTGGCTGTTGCCTGATTGTCTTTTGACACTTAAGTATCTTTGAAGTGTTTTTCTGTTGAGTTTTTTTTTCTTTCTTTCTCTGTGGATCGGCCAACTTGTTGACACCATACTTAACAAATCATTTACATGGGAATTGGTTAAGATACTCGTTGTTGAACAACAACAACAAAAAAACGACCATAACATTATTTATTTTGTTAATAACTTTCGGTTTTTATAAAGACCAGATAAATAATGGCCGGACTCGTGGAAATCTTGCGCGCCACAAGTGCTTGAATGAAATGTCTGAAATGGTGTGATTTTAAAGAGTCGTTGATTTGATTTTCAAAAACAAGAAGAAAAAAACTCGTTAAAACTCAGCTACTGCACACTTTTCAAAATTTCGTCCCATGAATTCCAAAATTCTACTCTAATTTCAAGCTTAATTTCATAAATCATTTCCAGTCAACGTACGCGCACCATCCAGACAATAGTTGCAACAACTTGACGTTGTTGGTTCCATCAAATCACCCAACAGCTCGAGTTGTTTTTCGTTCTTTTTGTTTGTTTTTTTTTTCGGTTTGGTTGGCTGCCTGGTTCATATGAGCATTTGTGCTGGCTGCATTGTTTGTTTTCAATCATTCATTATTATATTGAGTGCATCTATCAATTGTTTGTCTTTTGTTTTTTCGCCCCAGTCTTCTTTCTCCATTCCCTTTGTCTGGTTTCTAACCCACAAAAAAGTCAATAGAAACAGTGAAAAGCTAGCTAGAGCTATCAGCAGTTCAGACAGACAGATAGACACTCACCCCTTCCCCCGACCAGCTGCCTGTCTGCTATATTTCCCAGCCAGGAAAACCTTTTCATGAAAAAGAAAAAAAAACATTAGAGCTCATTATCGTCTGTTTGGGTTTTTTTTTCATTTCTTCACCTCAGACTTTATGCAATTGTTTCATATTTCTTTCAATTGGTTTTTGTGTTTTGTGGAAAACTCTTTCCTCCAGCAAAGTTTCATAACTGCTATGAAACCTGGTATCATCATCTTTTACTCGTAGTTAGCCATGATAATAGTTCAATAATTGTTGACTTTTGATTTCAAGCCATTATAAATCATCGCAAACGAAGGGGAAAAAGAGTTTTGGGAGAAGATTTTATATGATCTAGAGTGTTTTGATTATGTTATCAAAGGTTATTTGAGGTCAAAGGAAATTCCGAAATTTCCCATTGAAATAAACATTTCCCCCCCCCCTATTGAAGGTAATCAAGAATGTGACCAGAGATTCATTATAGAAACCACAACTTATTGTGGGAGATCAATGACTTCATAAAGGTAACGATTGATTTTTATTCCATCGTAATGATCCAAGAAATTATAAAGGATCGGATGAATTAATATACGATGAATAACAGCCTTACAGAAGGGTGGGTGGATTTACAGAATTTTCAACGGAAGAATATAAGGACAAATGGATTTAAAAAAGTGGAAGGAAGGAATTATAGAAAGATAGACAGACTTACAGAAAGTCGAACGAACCTCCAAAAGCAAACACCGAATAACAGAACGCCACCTAGAATTAAAGAAAGTCTGAAAAGGACATATATAGGATGGGCCATTTAAAATTTTAAATTTGAACTACCGATTACTCTGACTTTTAAAGGTAGAATAATATTTATTTTTATTTTCAGATTTATGTTTGACGTTTGTAAAATGGGACGCTATACGCTCGAACAAAATTGGGAAATATTAAAAACTCACTTTCAAGTAGTGAGTCTTTAGCGCAAACTGTAAGAAATTTTCGAGAATAGATCGGCATTCAGTTCAGCCTTCATGAAGCTCATTTTCATATCGGTGGCTATGTCAATAAGCAAATTTGCCGCATATAGGATTCAGAGAACCCACACGCGACTATTGAGAAGCCAATGCTTCCTCAAAGAGTCACTGTTTGATTTGGATTTTAGGCTGGCTGCATCATTGGACCATGTACTGAAAGATTGGGTTGATCGGATAAGGTACTGCCGAGCTAGTCGTGGTAGTCATATGAATGATATTGTGTTCCATTATTAAATGACAAAGTTTAACCTATCCACCCTATAGAAAGTCGAATGGACTTCCAAAAGGACAGTCGCGAATAACAGAACGACATCCGGAACAACGAGAGAGTGTATGGGTTAACAAAAGTACGAGCAGGCTCATACAAACAGCGGATAGTCTTAATGCAGAACGGATGGAATGAATTATAGTGAGACGAATGGATCTACTCACCGAGGCGTATAGTTTTTTTGTGGCCTGGGCATTAATCCTAGGAAAACTGAGCTAGTCATATTTATAAGGAGATATAACATAGAACCATTTAGGAAGCCAATCCTTGATGGAACGGAGCTCAACCTCTCTCAGGAGGCCAAATACCTTGGTGTCATCCTAGACCGGAAGTTGAATTGAAATAGGAACACTGAGGAAAGGTATAAAAAGGGTCTAAATGCACTCTACATGTGCAGGAACTCCATAGGCAAGAGCTGGGGTCTGAAACCAAAAGTTGTAGACTGGATCTACCGATCGGTTGTTAGACCCATTACTACTTATGGATGTCTGGTATGGTGGGGAGCAATGAGAGTGAGTAAACTCCGGCCAAAATTAATGAAAACGCAAAGGCTAGCAGGACTGAGCATTACGGGAGCCATAAAAAGCACTCCACAAGCAGCAATGGATGTAATTCTGCATCACCCATCTCTGGTCCACTTCACAGAGATGATTGCTGCCAGGAGTGCTATAAGACTCAAAGAATCAAGATGCTGGAAAAATAGACTTTATGGTCACGCAAGGATAGTTCAAGGAGGAATACTGGGTGTTCACGAATCGGTCATCAATGGAGGTACAGACTACATGGTGCCGGTTCTGGACTTCTCACCCTTACCACAGATGATTATACCAAAGAGATCAGACTGGGACAATGGTGAGCCCTTCAAAGGGCTTTCGGTCTACACTGATGGCTCAAAGATGGAACAAGGCACAGGTGCGGGATTCTATATTGAATCACTACAGATACGCAAGTCTCTCCGACTTGACGACAACTGTAGTGTTTTCCAAGCAGAATTACTGGCAATTGAAAGGGCAGCAAGATTTCTATCGAGCGAGAACATTCCGGTGACCACGGATATAAACTTCTACGTAGATAGTCAGGCAGCAATGAAATCAATCATGTCACACACGTCAAATCCAGGCTTGTGCTGAGTTGTAAACGCTCACTAGATAACCTCAACGACCATGTCGTCCGTCTCTGCTGGGTTCCCGGACATAGCAATGTCAAAGGAAACGAAGCTAGAAATGGTTCGTCCTTGGAAATCGATAGAGCTGACAACTTAGTAAAACCACCGATTGGCACGTTTTATAGACTGATTGAATCAAGAAAATGGTCACAGATGAACACAGCATGGAATAGTTTGTCAACCTGTAGGATCGCCAGGGCCACATGGCCACAGATCGATAGGGGCAAAACCAGAACTCTATTAGAGCTAAACAAGGCAGAAATTCGAACTTTGATAGGTATCTACACAGGTCATTACTGCACTAGGAGTAGGATCTCAAGATGGCAGTTGGACATTGAGGATCACTGTCGATTATGTGAGGATGAGGAGGAGTTAGAATCTATTGAACACATAATCTGCAGATGTCCAGCGCTTTGTGTACGTAGAAATAAATACCAAGGAAGTTATTTCATTAGTAACATAGAGGATATTGCAACCCGCACCATTTACGACCTTTTGGGATTCTCAAAAGGACTAAATCGGATCAGGGGTGGCTATTAAGAAACATGGATGTAACCGCATAGACTGTTGACGACTAACAAAGAAAGAGAGCCATAAAGGCATACCACCACCATCGGTATACCGGATGACTCTCGACAAATTTTCTTACCTAGTTGTCAACCATTGGGAAACACCAATACACAGAAATACTAAAACACAACTTCATATTCTCCTACCCCTATATCCCTTTCCAATATCCTCTTACTTCCCTCACGTCTCATCTATCACCAATCACTCCTTCCTAAATCCTATCACTCCCTATCCCTCTCCTATAACCTACAACCTTATACTTTCAGGAAACAGAAGGATTTGCAGTGTTCAGAATGCAGGAGCATTCTGGTCCTTTAAACCAAACCAAACCATAGCTTTAGAAAATAAAGAATGAATTCACAGAAGTATGGATAGGCTTATGGAAACTCGGATGGTCTTACAGAAGGGCAGAACGGATGGGAGGACTTATAGAGAGTGAGAATGGAAGAACTCACAGCGGCACGTACAGTCTTACAGAATCACAAATGGATTCACAGAAGTATGGATAGACTTAAGGTGGGTCGGATGGCTGTAAAGTAGGATGGAAGGACGGATGAACTTAAAGAACAGTTGGAATAATGAAAGGGTGGTTGGATAAACAGAAGTAGGTATAGAGTCACAGACGAACGGATAGGTTTAGTGTAGAACGATTGGGAGGAATTAAAGCGAGACGAATTGATCTAAAGGGTGATTTTTTAAGAGCTTGATAACTTTTTTTTTTAAAAAAACGCATAAAATTTGCAAAATCTCATCGGTTCTTTATTTGAAACGTTAGATTGGTCCATGACATTTACTTTTTGAAGATAATTTCATTTAAATGTTGACCGCGGCTGCGTCTTAGGTGGTCCATTCGGAAAGTCCAATTTTGGGCAACTTTTTCGAGCATTTCGGCCGGAATAGCCCGAATTTCTTCGGAAATGTTGTCTTCCAAAGCTGGAATAGTTGCTGGCTTATTTCTGTAGACTTTAGACTTGACGTAGCCCCACAAAAAATAGTCTAAAGGCGTCAAATCGCATGATCTTGGTGGCCAACTTACCGGTCCATTTCTTGAGATGAATTGTTCTCCGAAGTTTTCCCTCAAAATGGCCATAGAATCGCGAGCTGTGTGGCATGTAGCGCCATCTTGTTGAAACCACATGTCAACCAAGTTCAGTTCTTCCATTTTGGACAAAAAAAGTTGGATATCATCTCACGGTAGCGCTCACCATTCACAGTTACGTTACGATTCGCATCATCTTTGAAGAAGTACGGTCCAATGATGCCACCAGCCCATAAACCGCACCAAACTGTGACTTTTTCTGGATGCATTGGTAGCTCTTGCAATGCTTCTGGCTGATATTCACTCCAAAATCGACAATTCTGCATATTTACGTACCCATTGAGCCAAAAATGAGCTTCGTCGCTGAACACAATTTCTTTCTTTCTGAACTTTCTTAACAGAGCACGCATTTTGATAATAAAATTCAATGATTTGCAAGCGTTGCTCGTTAGTAAGTCTATTCATGATGAAATGTCAAAGCATACTGAGCATCTTTCTCTTTGACACCATGTCTGAAATCCCACGTGATCTGTCAAATACTAATGCATGAAAATCCTAACCTCAAAAAAATCACTCTTTACTCACACAGGGACATATAGGCTCATAAAATAACGAATGAATGTTTAAAGTAGGAGGAAGCAAAGATATATAGAAGAAAATATGAAATGAACTTACAGTGCGGCAGACGGACTTACGGAGGAAGTAAGATGAACGTAGAGCAAGTTGGATGGATTTATAGCACAGAAGGGTGGTCCGTCCATAAGGAAAGAGTGTATGGCTTAAAAGAAGTTCAAATAAACTCACAAAATAACTGATGGGCTGAGTGTAGAACGAATGGAAGGCAATATAGAGAAAAACTAACGGATTCACAGAATTATGGACTGACTTATGGTCAGTCAGAGAAAAACGGTGGTAGTCTTAATGGAACGGATGTGAGGGCTCATATAGAGAATGGATGACATCACAGGGGGACATTTTGTCTATCAGAATAACAAATGGAATGGATGGAAAGAAACCCTTAAAATATGACTGATGAACTTACAGAATGCCGAATGGACTTAGAGGAAGTCGGTTGCACTTTAATTCTGATTAAAGTGCGGAAGAAAGAATACGCAGAAGGATGGAGGGCAGACAGTGGTATTTTGCTGGCAAAAACGGCATTTTTGGATAATTATTTTTCAAATATCTAATGATATAGTTTTTAGTAAAAAGTAAACATTTTGACTCAGCAAAATGCACGAAAATTAATGAAAATTTTCATGCAATTTAACATATTATGATGGGATTTTTTGCTGGATTGCAAAACCTGTCAGAAACTTTCATAGATATAAAAGAACTTTCTTCGTATCAATGAATCAGTTCCACTTTAAAAAAGAATAAGCATTATTTTAATTCATTTCAGACTCCCAGTTTTATAGATCCAATCATCCTCTCTTTCTCTCTCTCTCTCGCTCTTTTGGTTTACTTTTACTGGGGATAAAACTGGGTCATACTTTAGGAATGTATAAGATCACTGATTTAGGGTCTCTAACGTTCAACGAACTTCCAAATGGATTTAAAAAAATCCACAGCTTCTATTTGTTTACATTCCATCCATGCCAGCCGCATGAGAAGGCGTGAAACATTATATTTATCATACCAGCACACGACACGAATTTTAATGCGATAAACTTTTGCGGGTGACGTTATGTTTTGTCGCCCTTTTTAAGTGAATTGTAAAATCAATTAAATATAAATAAATTGAGATCTTCAAAGTGAGATTTTAAAGGTATTTTCTCATTGTATTCTCTTTTTTCAACTACAGTTTGCAATAAATCTTATCGCTTTAAGTCTCAAATTGTTTAGAATGGTTTCGGGGTTTTTTCTCTATTTTTTTGTTGTTTCTGCCAGAGTTTGCTTGACTTCGTTCTGAAACAAACTGTGTCAATATTTGGTTACATGAAAATACAAACATTTTTTCATTTCATATAAAATATAGGAAAAAATTCGATTATAAAAATGCCTATGTACGAGAGTTTGGCTGGATGTTGGTTGGAGTGTGTGCCACCGCGTATTTAAAGTTTAATCATGCGTGACAACGACGACGCCGAGTGGCGGCGCGGCGCGTCGCTGTTGTTGCTTCCATTAAAGTAGTTCAGAATTTCAAATCACATGCGTAAGTTTTCGGTTTCGGTTTCAATTTCAGTTTTGCTTTCGATTTTTTAAGCAACATAGCTACATGGAAGATCATGATGATGATGACGACAACATCAATGAGATCGCGCCAGTTGGTTGATGATGAATTTCGCATTTTCCATTAGAATTTATTTTTTTGGGGGGAGGGGATGCCTGTCATATCGCATTTTTTGGGGAAGGGCCTTAATTTCAATGCGCTGAGCTTTTGTTGGCTTTTGCTGATTATTTGTCATCCTCATTTGTTGGGTAATCCCCCCAAATTCGAGGGAAGTAATAAATATTGAATTTGACAACAAAAAATAAATTGATTCTTCATGTTTTGAATGCTATTGACCTTCGTCGCTCCACACACACAGAAACAGAAGACACCAGATGACAAATGTTGAAAGTTTTCTTAAATATTTCGTTTTTTATTGAAATTCCCCAAACTCCATATCTATTTAGCACTTCCTTTTTCTCGAAACGCCCCTTCGCTGTGCCCCAGAGATTTCGGCTTTGTTTGTTGTCGGCCACAGATGTATTGAAATTTCATTCATTTGAAATTGTTAACAAATTACAAAAGAAACGAACAACAGCGATATCTTGATTGCATGCCATGATCATCAAGATAGGAGAGCGACATGAACAACAGCCAGCATCCGTTACAAATCTGAAACAGCCGATCTGAATAAATGCCACAGACACTTGTCTTGGGGTGTAGCAGGCCACCACAAACACTGATGTTGACAATGTTGAGATGAAGATAATGTGTAAATAGGCCCCAAGGAACACAAAATTACAATTATTCATTCAGTCAATAATTTAATTATTTAATTATTTAATTATTTAATTATTTAATTATTTAATTATTTAATTATTTAATTATTTAATTATTTAATTATTTAATTATTTAATTATTTAATTATTTAATTATTTAATTATTTAATTATTTAACTATTTAATTATTTAATTATTTAATTATTTAATTATTTAATTATTTAATTATTTAATTATTTAATTATTTAATTATTTAATTATTTAATTATTTAATTATTTAATTATTTAATTATTTAATTATTTAATTATTTAATTATTTAATTATTTAATTATTTAATTATTTAATTATTTAATTATTTAATTATTTAATTATTTAATTATTTAATTATTTAATTATTTAATTATTTAATTATTTAATTATTTAATTATTTAATTATTTAATTATTTAATTATTTAATTATTTAATTATTTAATTATTTAATTATTTAATTATTTAATTATTTAATTATTTAATTATTTAATTATTTAATTATTTAATTATTTAATTATTTAATTATTTAATTATTTAATTATTTAATTATTTAATTATTTAATTATTTAATTATTTAATTATTTAATTATTTAATTATTTAATTATTTAATTATTTAATTATTTAATTATTTAATTATTTAATTATTTAATTATTTAATTACTTAATTTCAATCAATTTTTCAATTATTCATTTCTTGAATTACGTTCTAATTATGCAAAAGTCATTGTGTGTTGCTAAATCCCCTACAGCGCTTATGGACCAATTGATATTTCGTTGCCCTCACACAACAACTACAGCTTCATTTATTTTTGTAATAAAATATACACGAATTCTTTAAACTTGCCGCCACAATAATAGCAAAACATTTCATTAATATTGTTTAACAACATCTAATCTCATTTAAATAATAAAACATTAATCTTGTGTTGTTATGTTTTAGTTTCAGTTTTTTTTTTTCGAAAAAACCATAAAACAATTTTCTCAACCTGAGATCTAAGGCAGAGCCCGTAAAACAGTGTGAATGTCAACTGTCGGATGAGACGACGTTAAGCGTGAAAGATGCTTACAAAACAATGCTCGTAAACGCTCGTCTTTACAAGACAAAAGCAGACGGAAGATGGAAATGAATAAAAGAAATGAGCATTTATCATTAATACAACAATTGAGATAAATTGAAAAAAAAAAAAAAAACAAAACGAAAAAACCGAAAAGACCATAAATTAAAATAAGGCGCTAAATGGGGGGGGAGAACCGAAAGTGTTTTATTGCGCCGCGCCGCTCAACTTGTGCATACGATTAACAGCCATCAATTAACTAATAAACCATTCAAGTTAAAACAGTCCAAAAATTGGTCTATAATTAAGCAATTTACATAAATTACATCTCCCAATGTGTTTACATACGTCTGTACATTGCAGTTACACTTGGTTTACATGTGTAAAGAAAAACTTGTCTCGCTGACATCAAATACATTCGGCTAATAGAAGTTAACAGTTGTCGTCTGTTAAATGGTCAAAAAATGTGCATAATTTCATTGATTTGCAACATTTTTGCGGTTTTCCAAAGTTTGCGGCGTGGCAGTAAACCACTAAGGCTACCACCTTTTCTAGCGGCTTGCGGAGTGATTGAAGCTCATGTCGAAGTCAGTGGAATTTTTGGAATATTTTCAACAAACCAATCAAGTGTTCGTTCGCTTGAGGAGTTCGTTCAGTGCATTTTATTGTCAACGATCCTTAAGTAAGTGGCGAATATATGTGTCAAAGACCTAAGTTGGACATTAGTAGGTTCCGTGCCGCGGGCATGTCGCATAGTCACAGGTTCCTTAAAATAAAATGAAAAAAAAAAAAATAAGGACTAGAGTACACTGAGGACTTTTCTTCCCATATTGTGATTGTGAAGGTCCGGAATATCTTAAGCAACCTTTGCGAATTAAGCCTCATACAGACAGACGCGAATATCGTGACGCAGTCGCTTCATCTCCTATTTTAGGATATGCAATCCTACGATCATCCCACGAAATGACTCAATAACCAAGCTGGTTGGTTTGCATGCCCTCTCACCTTCGACATAAGAAGTGTTCTCTCTCTCTCTCTTCCAGCTCTTTATCGCAGATATTTCTAATTGTTCAATGGTCTCTCAGCACTGCGAGAAGCGTAGACTAGTCTTCTATTGTGACTGAGTATGAATCTGATACGTTTTTTTGTAATATTCTGAATCAGTGATCTACGTTCGTGGCTTCCGTAGGAATCGATCTACGGGAGACCTAATGACACTGCTATCCGAAAAGTGGAATCGATCTATTCACAAGCTTGTTGAGAGTAAGGTCGTTGCTCTAGATATCTCCAAGGCCTTTGATAGAGTTTGGCACGGCGCACTCATATCAAAGCTTATCGCTTTTGATGTTGGTAGTGACTTCTCTCGAGTTATATCGAGCTTCCTCAGAGATCGCACTATACGTGTTGTTGTAGATGGATTCTCATCCGATGAGCTTAGGTTAACCGCAGGAGTACCACAGGGCTCTGTCCTTTCCCCCTCCCTTTTTCTTATTTTCATCGACGACCTCTTGGATCGGACTGTGAATCCAATATACTCATTCGCGGATGACAGCAACCTCTGTCATTCATACTCATTCGATCATAGACCAAGTCGTCAAGAAATTGAGGATAAAAGGCGATTGATGGATGAGTCACTTAGCCAGGATTTGCTGGCCATTTCTGAATGGGGTCGAGAGAATAGAATAGATTTTAATGCACGTAAGACCCAGTGCTCCTTGTTGTTGCTCTTGTTGTCTCACAAGCGATTCACAGATCCAATGGTGTCGTCGATTTTAATGAAGGGTGTAGATATTGAGCAATCAGATGCTCTCGATATTCTTGGCATAAAAATACAACGTGATGTTCGTTGGACAAAACATGTATTTGATGTGTCGAAAGACGCCTTCAAATGTTTAGGCTTTTTAAAAAGATGTAAGAAATATTTCACACCCTCTGATCTTCTCAATATCTACACTACCTACATCAGACCAAAGATGGAATACAACTCCCATATATGGTCGGGTGCTCCAGCTTCATCACTGGAGCTACTTGACCGTGTCCAGAGGAGGGCGATGGTGTTGATAGGTGACGGTAGGATATCCAATTCTATTGTATCCCTTGAACACCGTCGTAATGTTGGTTCTGTGCCATTGTCCGTATGTGGAATCGACTTCCGGCAAATATCTTTCCCTCCAATTACGACATTCAGAGATTCAAAACAGATGTCAACAGACACTACTCCCTCTTTCCTCCTTCCAATACCTGATCTTCCTTCCACCAACGCAATGCACTGCATTTATAGGGGACATCCCCTGAGTGTTGGTCCAGTGAAAAAAAACTTGGCGTGCGTCACGAACTGCTTGGGTTTTTTTACATGTACACAGCTCGTGTTGCCGCAAAATATCACCGCAGAGAGTAAGAGAACGACAAATTCCAATAAGTTCAGTGCAAAACACCACATCAAGATAAACACATCTATGCATTCTCAATTGACATGATCTCTTTGAGCCGACCAGAATCTGGATACTTCACAAATGTCCAAAGTTTAGGAGTTTAGCTACCCATTGCGGCTAAAAAGAAAAGTTTACTGCATACTTCTGCAGCTGTTAGATACACGGAGTGAATATGCTAGACCAGCATTTACTGAGTAGACCGCGGAACCAACTCCACAATTCATTTTGGAGTCGTCCGTGTACTCTTTCAGTCTCATATCATCGACAAATGGATCTCACCTGTCCCACTTCTCCCTTGTGGGTAATTTGAACTCGAAAAACTTAACGAGCCTGATCTTTGGAGTGTAGTCGGAAGTGTGTTAAAAAATCATCGACAATTCCATCATGTCCGTATGCTATGTCCAAGATCCGGTAGCAAACAGTCCAGATATACTGTGTGTTGCTGTAACCAGGATGTCTGCAGTAGAAAGCCTTTGTTTACAGTCCTTCTTTGAGGCCTGGGTTTAATTGTCATCTTGCAGGCCTACAAAAGAGTATTTTCAGAAGGGACTGGTTGAGGATGAGATCGTAGATCTCATAAAGGTTTTGGTTTTACACGCTTTCTAGCAGGCGTGCCAAACAGCATTTTATGATTTATAAATATCAGAAATATTTCTTGAGTATTAAAAATGTTGCTGTTCCTGGGATTTGAACCCACGATCACCATATGGAAGGTTGGTTGCAAATGAGGAGTCAAGTCAAACGGAGTGGATGAGAGTTGGCCTGTTGTGCGCTCTCAACCCAAAACCGAAAGCGGGAAAGTGGAATGATCAATATTTTCTTTATTTTAGAAATTCTGGATCGACCATGAACTTCATTAATTTCGAGCATACCGTGCCTCTAAGGTGCTCCAGGTTAGTTAATATCGACCGCGAAAAGTGGTGGGCTCTCAGACTCGAAAAGGCGGAGCAATGACCTGGCACGCCCTACATTCATCCGAGTCCGTTCGCCCCATGTGGCGTAGAGACGGCCTTAGTCTGAGGTGTCCCATCTTGCTGCTGAGCTCGATTTTACTCAACCTCATTAGCCACCTAGTTTCACTCTCATTTGGAGCGGCCGTACCGTTGAAGAGTCCCAGGTTATGCTATGGACTGCAATTGCTCATTTTCCCAGTTCAAATCTCGTCACCTGGAAAGGTTTGGGGACTTCCAAGTTGACCGGCTCGAGACCTGATCCTCCTCAACCTCATTAGCCGACTGGTTTCACTCGCACTGGGAACGCTCCATAGAACTTCGATCGTACCGCCTACCTTTGAGAAGTCCCAGGTTATCCTATGGACTGCAGTTGCTCATTTTCCCAGTTCAAATTTCGTCGTCTGGAAAGGTTTGGGGCCTTCCATGTTGACCGGCTCGAGACCTGATCCTCCTCAACCTCATTAGCCGCTTGGTTTCACTCTCACTAGGAACGCTCCATAGGAATTCGATCGTACCGCCTACCTTTGAGAAGTCCCAGGTTATCCTATGGACTGCAGTTGCTCATTTTCCAGTTCAAATCTCATCGCCTGGAAAGTTTTGGCGTCTTCCATGTTGACCGTCTCAATGTCTGATCCTCCTTTGGGCAATTCATCAGCCCTCTCATTTCCTTCGATCATGCAGTGTCCTGGCACTCATATGATCTTTTATTACATCACCTTGAAAGAAGCGTAGTCAGCTTGTGTATGGAATCATTTAGAAGAAATTGTGGAGTCCTGTTAGCATGTCTCTTTAAAGGAAGAAGAATGTCTATGAGATTTTTTGGAAGACGTAGAAAAGTCCTCAGCATTTCTCTTATGCTTGTAAGGCCTCTTAGCTTGGGGAAGGCATATTTGAATGAGTAGTGAATCCCATAAAAAAACGAATTTTCAAGCCCATTTATCTCATGTCACCCGATTTCCGCAACTGGGATGTAGTGAATTGCCACCAAAAACTACTGCTCAGTAAGATACTGCATCCCTCCCTTACTAACTTGCAGATTTAATGCTGATTTTTGTGGGGGATGTCTCGAATTAGAACAGTTACTGGGATGCAATAACGTCATGTCTAGTTTAAAAATAAAATGCCTCGGAGGGGATTTGAACATGGTAGTCTTTTCAAGACAGTCACGTGCTCTACCCAATGAACCTCTACAAGCACGATGAGGCTGTATATGTGAGTTTTTTATCTGGCTTCTTTTATTGCAACAAAAGCATACAGAGATTCAGCTTTCTTTGGATTTTCGCTCTCTGCATGACTCTACTGCACCGGAGTAATGCAGAGTTTCAGCAATGTTTACAACATTGCACCCTCTGTAACTCAACAACGGTTGCATCGCTGCCAAAATCTAGATACTTTTTTATGGGTTCGTAAATATCCCTACCTCTGTGAATGGACACCATACCAGTATGTACTCCATAAACAAAATAAAGATCGCTGACAGTTGTCTACTTCCACAACACTATTTTTGGGTTGAGTCTCCAGCGGCTACGAAACATTCGTCGACAAATGTAGTAGGCCACAGTAGATCGATCAATCGATCTTTACCTTTTCGCTTCCGGCATAGATTCGATTCAAGGATCGCGAAATAACCTGATACTCAGAGAGCTATCGTTGCGATTTCACCTGCCGACAGCTGTGCCGTTTCGCAGGTTTTTCAATCGCCGATCCATAGAGAAATGGTTAGTCCTCGCAGAAACAGAGAAGTGAAACGGTTTTCCGCAGACAGCTACGCTTTAATATGCCAACCAAACCTAGACAGATGATCTACGGAAATGTTCCCCTCTGAGGTATGTCTGAAAGCGTCTATGAAGAGTAAAGGTTTCCTGGGTTGCCAGCTTTCTCCCACACAGCGTAAGGATTTCCTGCGTTGTCTGCCTTTCAGACGATCTCACACATGTTTCTACTCTGGGGTATGTCTGAAACCTGCAACGCAGAATAAAGGTTCCGCGCGTTGCCGACTTTCTCCTACAGACCATAAATATTTCCTGCGTTGCCTGCCCTCAGTCTTTTTTTAAACTTCCCTCCTCTGGGGAATTTCCATGCATTGCTGTTGTTCAGCCTGGCTTAAACTTGTTTCCATCTGGCCTTAGGAGATTTTCATGAAACCATGAAAATCTCATGTCTGAAACCAGCTACGAAGAGTAAAGGTTTACTGCGTTGCCAGCTTTCTCCCACAGAGCATAAAGATTTCCTGCGTTGCCTGCCTTTCAGACGGCAGAGTAAAGGTTTCTTTTGCATTGCCATCGTTTCCTGCGTTACCAGCCTTCGGAAAGAGTTAAACATTTCCTCTTCTGGGTTATACAAGGTGGCGCAAAAGTAATCCTCCTATCAGAAAATGCTATAAATTTTGCGATTGGCCCCTAATGTCAGTTCTGTTTTGACATTTGTGTAGAAAACACATGCGAAATACATGTTAATAAACCATGTTACGCTTCATTGCTCCAGAACGCGGAATATTGGTGACTATTTATTTGACCAATAATCGGTCGGTGACTTTGGCACAACGTGAATTTCGTCGCAGATTTCCTAGCCGTCCAACGCCTACTGGTGAAACACTGCGACGTTTAGCCGCTCGCCTCGAAGAGACTGTCACAACACGAGATGCTGCCAGGCGTGGCAGACCCCGGAGTAGCCGTTCTGCAGAGAATATTGCTGCTGTAGCCGAGGATGTCATGGAAGCGCCGTCGACATCGACCAGACGACGTGCCACGCAAATGGGTATCAGTCGACGGTCTTTACAGCGAATTTTGGTACAAGATTTGAAGATGTTACCGTACAAAGTCCAGACGGTGCATCAGCTGTTAGCTGCTGACCGCCAATCGCGTCTAACATACGCTCAAGTCATCCTTAATCACCACCAACAGGAAGATGATTTTTCATCAAAAATAATCATGAGTGATGAGGCCCATTTCCATCTTAGCGGGTACTTAAATAAGCAAAATTTACGCTTCTGGGGCTTTGAAAATCCGCGTGTAACCCACGAAGAGCCATTGCACCCGCTCAAAGTCACTGTATGGTGTGCTGTTTTCGCTGGAGGAGTCATCGGACCTTTTTTCTTCGAAGACATCGCGGGCCAAACTGTTACTGTGAATGGTGAGCGCTACAGAGCAATGATCAAAGAGTTCTTTTTGCCGCAACTTGATGAATTAGCATTGGAAAACATGTGATTCCAACAGGACGGAGCAACGGCACACACTGCACGTGCCACAACCGATATGCTGAAGGATGCATTTCCCGGGCGCCTAATCTCCCGTTTTGGCGATTTGCACTGGCCAGCAAGATCACTCCAGACTTCTTTTTGTAGGGCTTTTTGAAGTTGCGGGTTTATGTCAAGAAGCCTCAGACTCTTGCAGCTCTTAACCCTAGAAAGATAACCCTATTGGAAGCTACGGAAAAGATAACCATACGTCTGTGGGACGTATCATAGTTTTTCTTTATGGTGACAACATTTTTGGAAATATTTTTTACCTTTTTTGTACTTACATGGATTCTTTATATATTTCTTTATTATTTAAATGCGTTATTGGCTACTGTAGACGACTGAGAAAAACAAAAACAGCAACGTGTTGCACAAACATTCGAGAGAGGGAGAGCGAAAAATTAAAAAGGCATACGTCTCTCAGACGTAGGTTATCTTTCTAGGGTTAAAGACAATATCCGTCAAGAATGTGAGGACCTATCGCCGGAAGTTTTGACCAAGGTAATGGAAAATGCCATAAAAAGGGCTCAAATGACAATCAACTGTGGCGGCGGCCATTTACATGACATCATATTCTCGACTTGATGTAAAAAAAAATAAAAGACCAAATAAAAATAATCCACAAGAAGAATCAAATTTTTTATTTTTTTTTTAAATTACAGCCAAAAAACATCGGAAGGTTATTTTGTATTTAAAGTCGCCTACGCAGAGTAAAGGTTTCCTGCGTTGCCGGCTTTCCCCTACAGACCTACATAAGGATTTCCTGCCATCAGCCTTAAATATTTTTCTCCTCTGGTGTATGTTGGCTACGCAGGCTAAAAGTATTGACATTTACAAAATGGGACGCTATACGCTCGAACAAAATTGGGAAATATTAAAAACTTACTTCCAAAGTAGTGAGTCTTTAACGCAAACTGTAAGAAATTTACTTGGAAAATTTACGAGAAGAGATCGGCTTTCAGTTCAGCCTTCATGAAGCTCATTTTCATCTCGGTGATGGCTATGTCAATAAGCATAATTTCCGCATATGCGGTTCGGAGACCCCACACATGACTATTGATATTAAATATAAGGATATTAGGCCGGTGGTCGAACGAAAGCTTTTATTATGATTGTCGAAGGTAAAGAAGAAATCATTAAATACCGAAGAGAAAACAGGAAATAGAGTCACTATCCTTAGGAACACGTTTATTTAGACTTATATCCAATCAAACGAATTTTCTTAACATTTAGGACAATAATAACATATCTAAGTATGTGTATTTCCGTATTTAAAACTTGTGTTAAAATATCATGATAAATTACAAATGTGAAAACAATCAGAAGACGTAAAGTCCAAAACGGAACGAGTTGTTGCCCAAGACATGACCTTGGTAGTAGTATTTTTTACTACAAAAATTCTAACAAATGCAAGACAGATTGTTTCCACAAAAATGTGATTCATATTTCCAGACACACTCTCCTCACCGTCCACGTTCGTATTCATTCATGAATTATGACTAATTGAATGAATGAATGAATTTCACCGACCGCGGAAACAAATGTTTTCGATATAAACAAATGGGGAAAGTGTCGTAACCACTGCGTTACAAACCACCGGAATGACCTTGACTTCTTCCCTCCAGAATATCACCATCACCAAAAACAAACTTTGATATAAATTTCCAAAACAAACAAATAAAGCGCGCGCACACACAACATAGCCAAACCCAAATCGGAAGAAGAATGCAAAACTTAGAAATTTCAAACCGAAAAATAAACAATGAAATGAACTTCAAAGAATTAAAGCAGGGAATCGATCGATAAGAAATTATGCCACAACAAACGAAAACTAAATTAGAAAAATTTACATATTTCCGATATCAATCAGCGAGTGTCATTAAATCACGAGTGCTATGATTTATATATATGTATGTATGTGTATGTGAAATGCTATATAGAATTAGAATTAGAATTAAAACTGAAATGGTTTGTCCCTCTGCGAAAAGGGTGCGACTGACTGTACGGAAGTCTATCAGAGAGCGTAAAACGCAACAGCTGTTATACTACTACTGCGGCGGCTACTTTTGCCTCATGTTACGTTGCGTCATTCTGCAAATGAGAAGAACAGTCATCATTTTTTTTTTGTATGGGGAACAGATATCACATCATTCTCTTATCGGTTCGAAATAAAAAACTCTGAAGGTTTTCTTCTGAGTTATTTTCAGATCAAAGCGACAAATGGATGATTCTGCGAATGGATGAGTTTACACTTAAAAATTAAACGAGAGATTGAGAATTCCATGCATTAAGTTCTATGTTATTAGGATTTATTTATCCTCTGTGAATTCTAAGAACAATTAATCGTTCGGCACAAACGCATTTGGTCAGCTCTTTGGAACGATTTGTTCGAGAAAATATGAAGAGTACTTTTGGGGAGACATAATGGCTCTGGTATAATGAGGCATGCCGACGCAATGGATTAGCCGATGAGACAATCCGTATTAATAAAAAAACGCTTCTATATATCCGAACCCAAAAATTCTTGTGAGAGATATCCAACACACTGGATAGTGTGACAAGTGGACAGCAGGTTTTGGGCCACAGTAAAGCAGAAAGAAGTAAAGTTGAGAAGAGTTGGGAATGTGTAGCGATTCCAGAAGAAGTTCCCAGTGTACCGAAAGTTTAAGCGAAAAGAAAAAACGCTTCGATATAGCCGAACCCAAAAATTCCTATGAGAGATATCAAACACATCGGATCGTGTATCACGTCGACAGCAGGTTTTGGGTCCACATTAAAACAGAAAGTGAACAATCGTGCTATTGGAGAAGAGTTGGGAATGTGTAGCGATTATTTTCGCTAGGATTGGAATAGGGCAGAAGACGGTTTATTTAATAGGATATATTGGAAGCTGAATGTCTATTAAAGGCTTCATAGATTTATTTGTCTATTAAAGGCTTCACTTATCCACAAGTTCGTTGCCTTGGATATTACTGTGTTCTGGTATACAGCCGCGCGTGATGTCATGCGCTTCAATTTGGGTTAAGGAGAGAAAGCAGACCATGGTACAATGTGTTTATCCAAGGTCTAGAGAGCTGCCCTTATTCTATAGGATGGTTAAAATGTAAGGGCCGATGTTGATTTTGAATAAAACATAAATTATATGTTAATTATGTATGGAACAAAATATCGGCCTTGACCTCGGGGGCACACCTCCATCCGATGGTCCAAATTGACGATTCGATGACGCTGAGGCATAATTGAGGTTCTATGGCGTTAATGTGCCGAATTATCTCATCCTTTAGCTCTTGATTTTTTTTTTGGCTTATCGATGTACACCTTTTCTTTCAAATAACCCCAAAGAACGAAGTCCAACGATGTCAAATCACATGATCTTGGCGGCCAATTGACATCGCCACCACGTGAGATAGCACGGCCATTGAATTTGTCGCGCAAAAGAGCCATTGTTTCGTTAGCTGAGTGGCAAGTGGCACCGTCCTGTTGAAACCACATATCGTCCACATCCATATCTTCCAATTCGGGCCATAAAAAGTTCGTTATCATCTCACCATTCACAGTAACTGCCTGACCGGCCTCACTTTGGAAAAAATACGGCCCGATGATGCCGACAGCCCATAAACCGCACCAAACAGTCACTCTTGGATTATCATTCGCCCAAATGCGGCAATTCTGCTCATTGACGAATCCACTGAGGTAAAAATGAACCTCATCAAATTGGCCGAAAAAATCACGAAGTGCACGATATACATTTTGATTTGAACGACCATTTTCATAATAAGCCTGGACAACTTTAACGCGTTGCCCGATTGTGTATCTTTCCATGGTTCAAATTGGGTTAGTCTGAAATTGAGAAATGTCAAAAGAAATGCAGAAAAAACTTGACGTTTAGGTGTGGTTCACATTCAACATCGACCCTTACAATTTAACCACCCTTTACAACGAATATCTGCAGTTGTAGAAACCATCCTACGGAAGACCAAGCAGGGTTCAGACCGGGAAGATCGTGTGTTGACCATATCAACACAACTCGCATTATCATCGAGTAGTCCGAATTCAACAGCAATCTCTATCTAATTTGTGTAGATTTCGAACGTTCCTTCGACTCGGTATCCCGACAGGCGCTCTGGGATGATCTGATTAGCAAGGGAATTCCCACGAAAGTAATTCACCTTATTCGCGAGCTATACACAATAGACTGGGTCGCGGACCATACAAATGGAAAAACAAGTTCACCACAAGAAAATAAAGTTTGGATTGTTTAATGATGATTTGCAAAATATTTCGTTCCTAGATCAAGCTCCTGGTAATAGCCATGTTTTCCGGTGTATTTTTTTTCTGTTACATTTTTTCTCAAAAAAAAAAATTTCTGAAGTAATACACCCTTGAAAGCACTTTAAATATAAATTTTGATTCTTGTCTTAGAGTAACTTATGGGTCTAATAATGGGACGTTTATAGTAATTTTGTTGTGGATTTTCACAGTGACTACTGAAAACTTTTTCTTATTTGGTTGTAGTATTTTATAAAAAATAAATAGTAGTATTTTATAAATAATAAAAATAAATAGTCAATACCTTTCGAATGATGCCTAAATGATGAACATCGGAATGAAATTGACGCCGCAAAGCTCGTCCCACTTTTTGATGCAAAAAGTGAGTTAGACTGGCTATCGTTCGCTTAGATTTTCTTTCGACATCGTGGGTCAGACAGTTATAGAGAAAGAGCCCCACAATCCTTAAAGATGACTTGGTGTCCATCTTCATAGATGAGATATGGAAATATTGCAACGAGCTCAGTGAAAATTATTTTATTTTGGAAGAGACTATCTCCTCACACAATCCTTAAAGATGACATGGAGACATGGAAAGCGTTTGAAGACTCAATCAAACTGAGTTGCTGTCGACAATGAATTTCCAGAAAACCTTCAGTAATCTGGGCCGAGGGAAGCTCTAGATGCGGTAAAATTTCTATTATTTTGGAAGAGACTACTATCTCATCACACAATCCTTAAAGCTGACATCGACTTGTCATCATAGATGAGATCGCAACAATTTCAGTTCCTATGGAATTAGATTTAGCTTTTATGGAAAGCGTTTGAAGACTAAATCAAACTGAGATGTTGTCGACAATGAATTTCCAGAAAACCTTCAGTAAACTGGGCCGAGAGAAGCTCTCGCTGCTATGATTTTTTTTATTTTGGAAGAGACTACTATCTCTTCACACAATCCTTAAAGATGACATCAAGTTGTCATCATATATGAGATCGCAACAATGTCGGTTCTTATGGAAAGGGATTTAGCGGCTCAATCCAAGTGAGCTTTTTCCGATAATGAATCTCCATAAAACCTTCAGTAAGAAAGATATCTAGAAAGCTAATGACGTTACAGAGAATCCTGCATCGCGTTAGATAGCGTGGAATAGAATAATACAGTGTTGCTAAAGAAGAATAAGTTCTAAGGTTGTAGATATCACTTTTAAATAATAGACAATCACCCTCCCACTTGGGATTGGATTTTGTCCTACCGTTTGCCAAATTTTGAAATAGTCATCGGAGATCCCTAAAGTGAAATGAAGCTAAGGAACCGATCAAGATTATTAAGTAGACATCATTCCGCAGTCCAGTTTCGAAAACTTTGATGTTTTCTGGCAAACAATTCGCCAACCCTATTAACTTTCATAGAATGTTGGGCCATATTAATGCTCACAAAAGTGTTCACCCTCTACTCCCACAAATTTACATATTTGTTAACATTTGTTTCTGTTCTTTTTTTGTATAATTAATTGCTATTGTTTGCGGCAATGCCTCTTTAGGGCATAGAATAGACACAATGTCGCCGTTTATTTGGCAATTTAACAATGCGTACAATCAAATAATTAATTGAAAATTAAAACAATTAAATCGTTTTTGTACTACAGCACAGACCAGTCCAGACTCGCTGAAAGGGAGGCACAAACAAAATTTTTTGAAAACGGAGGAAGTTCAAATTTGCAAACAACAAAATTATGGGTGCGTTCCCACCACCACCATTCAGTAAAGGTGCGTAAATTGGATTTCCATGAAAATTTGTTAACATGAATTCATTATTTCATTAATTGATATGATGGGAACGAGACACAAATCATAGGCCTGTACTTTAAACGCTCGAATGATAATTCAATTTCCCCATATAGCGTGCGGACGACAAATTTGGAGGTAACGCTTTAACGGAATGGCGCTAAATTATGTGCAAGACACCAGAGTGGTGATGCAGAGGCAGTCAAGGGCAAATCACACACACAGCCACCCACACCCTAAACCGAAATGTTATGGGCGTAAATCTAAATGGGGATATGATCATAAACCACATGTCGACCCCTAGTAGCATAACGTCTTTTTCGGAAATGATATCCTTCTCTGTTGGAATTTAAATCAAATTCACTAGTTGTTTAAATATATTGGAAACTTTACAGTACCTTGAATTTGAATCCAGGATGTTTACTTTTGGCTGTCATGGTTTATCAATGATTTATATCGACCATGATCAATGATACATTTTATCGATGAACAACTCTTTCCTTCTACCAATACCCTAGCATCCTTCCGCCAACGCAATGCGTTGCATTTAAAGGCGACATTCCCAGAATTTTGGTTCAGTGAAAAAAGAAACACATGCTGACTTCTCTTAGCCGACTAGTCGAGAAGTTAGGGGTCTTCAACGATTCTAGTGGTAATGACACAATCATGAAATCGTCCATCTTCGTCCATCGATGATATATTTATAATTTCTAAGCATATGAAAAGGGGTTTAAAGACAAATATTGCCGACTATGAATTACCAGAAAACCTTCAGTAAACTGGGCCGAGGGTAGTTCTCGCTAAGGTGAAATTTATAATATTATGGAGGAAACTCCTCACACAATCCTTAATGGTAACATGGAGATCATCATCATAGATGAGATGTCTACAATTTCTGTACTTATGGAAATGGATTTAAAGACTCACTCAATGTGAGCTATTGCCGACAATGAATTTCCAGAAACACTTCAGTAAACTGGGCTAAGGGAAGTTTTCGCTGCGGTGAAATTTCTATTATTTTGGAAGAGATAAAAGTAATCACACAATCTTTATAGATCATCATAGATGAGATTTGAACAATATCTAAACTTATGGAAACGGGTTTAAGGTCTCAACTAAAGTGAGCTTTGGCCGACAATGAATTTCCAGAAAACCTTCAGTAAACTGGGTCGAAGAGATAGAACCAATCACACAATCTTTAAAGATGACATGGTGTTCAACATCATACAAGAGATTTCGCTACAATTTCAGTTTGTGGGCTCAATCAAAGTGATGTAACCTGTGCCGTGATCTCCATAAGAGTCAAGAAAGATATCTAGAAAGCTAATGACGATGCAATGAATCCTGCATCGCGTTAGACAGCGTGGAATTGAATAATCGACTACAGTCTTGCTATAGAAGAATAAGTTCTAATATGTTAGAAATCATTTTTAAATATGATCATGTTGTGATCCTTATTCCCTCCACTTTGGAATGGGGTGTATATTAATTCTTTTTGCAACAGCTTTCTTTAGTTCGCACGCTAACATCCGAACATTCGGTAGCATGAATACAAACCGAAAAGTTATTTTTGCAAAATTCATACTTTTTTTGCCACATAAAAGGGATAAAAACGGTACCAATTTAACGACAACTGGTAGAAACATAAAATTCGGTTTATAAATGCCACTAATTGGTTACATTTGATGAATAAGTAGATATTTCGAAGTGTGTACTTTTAAGGGATAAACTGGGAAAAGAGGCATAAACATGGTACGACCATATGGTTGAGGTTAAAAATTAATTTCGGAGTTTACATTCCTCTGACTGAGTAGGCTCGCAAAATAAAAAAGGATTTTTAGGAATTGTTCCTTTTTGGGGGAAATGGGCCGAAAGGGTATAACAATGACAACGACCAAACGGCTGTAATTAGAAAAATATGACGCTCTGACTGCGTTGACGCTAAAACTAAAAATATGCTGTGGAATTCACTCTGTGTTGGGGGAATATAAGATATGGCCCGGTCGAACTTAATGTCTTTTTACTTGTTGTATTTTGAAAAGGTCAAAGACAATAAGGATCAAAGCCCAATCAAGCAAATGATCATATTATGTTATTAAATATATTGTATTATTTGGGACCCAAAGACATCGGACACACAACACCGAAGAAAATTTGGAAAAAATATGTAAAGTGCTTGCAATAAAAAATACATAAAAAACTTCATGGGAAACATGAATTTTAGAGGTGTTTTTCGCAGCTTTCATTAAACAATGCAATCTTCATTTCTGGCGGGGGTGAAAGCAGTAATTTTTGATTTGAGTGAATATTTTAAAGTGTTACTAAAGGAATGGGAAACTTAAAATAAATCTCATGGATACATATATTAAAATATACAGCCAGCTTGGAAGGATCGCCTACAGCCGGACGATATGTAAACCTTGTTGGTAACTATAATCTTAATATAAATACACTGTGGAACATAATGAAACTTTAATAGATATTTTCTGATTTAAATTACTCTATTACTCTATAATCTGGGCTAGTGCATAATTAATTAAAAATCTTAACTGCGGGGAGGTCGCTGAGATCATAACATCAAATAGCATTTCGATTGAAAATTCCAGAGTATGACTATCCAGTTGATATAGTGATCTCATCTTAATTGTGTGAGTATTAAATCATTGTTAATGAGCATTAAATCATAGAGAAATATTCCAGTTCCGAAGAGTGGGAGACTAAACGAATCTAAGTATGTGTATTATATATTTTCTGAAAATATTTATTTTATACTTTATTTCTGAAAAAATGTTCATCTTCTGTCAGCTTTCCATTGCAGTATATCTTTAATTATTCTTTAAATATTGGCTTCTTTTAGATTGCTGGAAATTTTCCGCTATTACTCCAATACATAAATCTGGTCCTAAGGGGGACATTTGCAATTATAGACCAATTTCTAAATTAGCCAATGTTGCCAAGTTATTTGAACACTTAGTCTATGATAAGTTATTCTCTTTTGCTTGCCAATTTTTATCTGAATCTCAACATGGATTTATGAAAAATCGTTCAACTACATCTAATCTATTAGTTTTTACTAATTACTGTATTAGTAGCATTGAATTGGGTCACCAAGTAGATACAATTTACTTCGATTTTTGTAAAGCGTTTGACAAGGTTCCGCATAATATACTTCTCTTGAAGTTAGCTAAAATTGGGGTTCCACCTGCCCTGGTCAAGTGGTTTAGGTCATATTTAAGTGAAAGACGTTGTATTGTGGCTATTGATAATGCGATATCGGATATATATCTAGCCACGTCGGGTATTCCTCAAGGGAGCATATTGGGTCCCCTTCTCTTTAACATTTTTATTAATGATATAAGTTCTTGCTTCAAGTATTCTAATTATCTAATTTATGCGGATGACATAAAACTGTTTTCTAAAATTTCTCTTCCTCTTGATTCTATCCAAATTCAGGAGGATATTAATCGCTTGGTGGCTTGGTCTGAATTGAATCATTTACCACTAAACTTTGCGAAATGTTTTCATCTCCCGTTTGGTAGGCGTATGAATTTGCTAAATACAAGTTATTGTATTAAAAATCATGTTGTGCAGAAGGTTAGTAGTATCTTAGACTTAGGAGTTGTTTTGGATTCTAAATTGGATTTCAATTTGCATATTGATTTCATAATGCCTAAAGCTTATACTGTGCTTGCGTTTATAAGAAGAACTTTCAAAAATTTTCAGTTATCTCCACAAGATAAAAACTAATCTAAGTTGCACAGGATATTAAAGGACTCGGTAGGACAATTTTAAAACTATAGGTAAAATGGATTAAATTGGCATTTTCAAGTTTTCGTTTCCTTACTCTGTTCCCCCTTGTAAAGAACTACAAATTTCAAAGGATAACATTTTTCAAAAAAAAAAATGTTTTAAATACTTTTTCCAAGCCTACGATGCCGATACAAGTTTCAAATTAAAGAGGAGAATATCTGTTAAATATACTATTTCAAGTTTTTCGCCTTCAAAAGTAAAACAAGAATAAACTAAAGGGGAACATTTGAAATTTTTGCTTCTACTAAACTATTACAGTTATAATCATGAATTTAAACGTATTTTAAACAGATATTCTCCTCTTTAATTTGACACCTATAGCGATATCTTAGGGCGAGAATAAGTATTTAAAAAATATTTTGGCGCTTTAAATGACTACAAAGTTTCAAAGGATAACATTTTTCAAAGAAATATTTTAAATATTTATTCTCAGCCTACGATGTCGATATAAATGTCAAATTAAAGAGGAGGATATCTCTTTAATATACGTTACTTTTTGTATACTTTACTGTATAAACAACCATTTAAAATGTTTCTTCTTAAAAACTAAAATATGTATAATTTAAGTGAGGAAATGATTGAAAATGATTGTTTATGCATACTATTGCAGATAGGATCATGAAATTTAAAGTATTTTTAATAGGCATTCTCCTCTTTAATTTGATTCTTATAGCGGTAAAGTATGGTGCGAGCAAGTATTTAAAACATATTTTTTTGCTTAAATAAACTACAGAGGATAACAATTTTTCAAAAAAATATTTTACATATTTTCGCACCCTATAATACCGATGTAGGTGTCAAATTAAAGAGGAGAATATGTGTTAAAAACACTTCTAATTAGAAGCATACAATTTGAAGTATTTTTAACATCGTTACTAGTTTAGCATTAACAACCATTTTAGTTTTCCCTCTTAAAAAGTAAAATATGAATAATTTAAGTGGGGAAACTTAAAATGATAGTTTAAGCTAAACTCTTACTGTTAGAATCATGAAATTTAAAGTATTTTTAATAGATATTCTCCTCTTCAATTTGATTCTAATAGCGGTATCGTAGGGTGTGAGTAAGTATTTAAAAAATTTGTTATTAATAGTATCCTTTGAAACATGCCTTGATTTTTTAAGGTTCAAAAAGATGATAAATGAAAAATTAAAAACTCCAATTCACACAAAATATAGTTTCATACTTATGTCATCCGATTCAAGTGTAATATGGACTGCTAGACGATGATATACAGAAAATTGCAGATCTATATCTCTGCAAGATATTTACTGCAAGAACTTCACATCTTTTACATTTGTTCGATAGAGTAATTTCAGGATTATGAACCATCTTTAATTATGATACCTACTTTAATTATAAAAGAAGTATGTTATCTTATAATAAGATATTCCTGAAATTGATCTCCTGAAAAAATGTCAAATAACAGATGTCACGAAATGAGCGATATGATCCTCAAACTAATTGTCTCCAAAGTAGTCTTCTTTAAAAGCTTCCTTTTAATAAATAGAACCACAGTTATATAAATTAAAATTAAAGATATATTTAAGGATTTTTTGTATTTTAATTATTTAATCTTTTATATTCGTTTCCTTTAAAAATCTTTCATTTGACACTACTTTGCCATTCTATAAGCATTTTAGTTACCCCTTTTAAAAAGTAAAATATGAAAAAACTAGGGTGGGGAAATGTCAATTGTCCATGATATACTATTACAGATAGAATCATGAATTTTAAACTATTTTTAATAGATATTCCCCTCTTTAATTTGACACCACTAGCGGTATCGTACGGTGTGAATAAGTATTTAAAACATTTTTTTTGAAAAATGTTATCCTTTGAAGCTTTCCTTGCTTTTTTAGCTAATTAAATCAATTTTCTCTATAATTTCACACATATATCATCCTGTTCAAATGTAATATGGACGATGATGTACAGAAAATTGCTATATCTCTCATTCCTGCAAGAACTTCACATATTTTATTTGGCATTTGTTCGGGAGAGTTCATTCAGGATTATGAACAAACATATTTATTATATTATATTTATATTATCTTATATTAAGAGCAGCGTTCGTGATCCATAATCCTGAATTTTTTCCTGAACAAATGCCGAATGGAAAATGTGTTTTTATTATTAGTATTCTTATACGAAATGAGCGATATGATCCTCCAAAAAATTATACACAAATTGTAACCAAAGTGTTCTTGTAAAGCTTACCTTTCAGATCAGAATAGATCGCTTCCTTTTAAAATTGCACTAATAAATATGACCACAACACAATTATATAAATTAAATTTAAGGATTTTTTTTATATTTTAATTTTTTAATTCTTTTATATTCGTTTCCTTTAAAAATCTTTCGTTTGACACCACTTTGGCACTCTATAAACAATAGTTTTATTATTTTCCACTTATTTGCTTTTAAATTTTCTTAAGAACGTTCGTTGAACGTTTGTTCTCACGCACTCTAGGCCGTTATTTATAACCGAAAATAATTTTTGAAAAAATTCCTTTTTCCACACTCACGCAACGCACACACACACACTTAAACCAAAAACACAAAAAGAAATTGTTTTTCAGTTACTTTCTGTTTTATTGTGTGTTTGTTTGTTTGTTGGTTGGTTGTGTTTTTCTAGTAGGTTTTCGCTTAGTTAGCAAAGCTCGTCTTAACGTTGTCGTGCGCAAATCCGAACTGACGAACTGAAATTGCGGGAAAACAAAGTTGAAAAGTTGGACGCCAAACGAAACACATACCCCGCCGCAACAGCGACGGCAACGTTAAGCACACACGCAACACAGCACCAGCGCCAGTCAGCGCCAGCCATCACCCGTTACATACACACACCCTATTCAGAATGTGCTGGGTGGTTGTGTTGACGTCGCCGTCGCCAACATCAGCATTTGCGAATGCTGTAGTGGCAGCAGCAGCACGATTAACCGCATTGGCATGGCAGCCTCACACCAAATGTTGCATTTAACATTAAGCATAAAATACGAGCAACATGTTTGTGGTGTGGTATGGTTGGTGTGCTTACATTTAAATAAGCCGAAGCCGCCTTAGCCGACGAACACTTCAACGAGACGAAACGAAACGAATGCCAACCACACAACACAAATCGGGCATGAACGTAACATATTTACATTACCATCACAATACTCTCGCACATGTACGGTAAGGCAGCGCAGCAGCAGCACCAGACAAGACACATCATAAACCAGAACCCATTAAAATGTTAGAGGAAGTTAACAACAGATCTTCCTCCAGCCAGTACATTACACCATGTGAAATGTGTGAAATTGTTAATGCCTCTTATCTAACAGTGCGCCGCTGCATAATGTTAATTGAAAATAACAGCAACAATGTTGGCCACATAATTTAACATACTTGTATGTGTGTCCTCATAACAGCGACAGCCGCGAGGCTTTTAAACTTTTGAGTTTTATCTCATGTTAATTGATCTAAATAACAGTGCCAACTACTTGGCCACTGTTAAGTGAAATGAAATGAATTAGGGTGGTTTTAGCAGTATTATGTAGTCTGTTGTCGACATTAAGTGCCGTAGTTTCCCATAGATTTTGTTGAAATTTCAAAAGAATTTTATTTCAATTTTTATTTCAGTGCTCGTTTTTTGTGAGCAGCGCACTTAGAATTTTTTTAATACTTTGTGTTTGTTATTAAAAATAAAGTATTTTTCAATTCCAGCTGTATTTATTGGTTATAAAATAGCAATTAGAGTCTATTTAAACTTTACATGATTCAGCCCATGGGGCCCATTTTCTCATATTGGACAAAAACCGCGCTTACATGTGTTTATTACGCTAGATCACCCCAGAATTGAAGATTGGACTCTTCAATGACGTTCTGCAAAATATTTCGTCGCTGAGTCAAGCCGTCTGAAAGCTAAAAGATAATGAAATTTGTGATATTGTCCTGGCTCAAGACCATTTTGCAGCTTTATTTAATAGAACGCAAATTTATATACAAATGGCATGGTGACATTTATTAATTGACTACCACTATCATGGTTTCCACTCCTTCAAAGGTTTCGTTCAGGTGGCTTCGCAGCGACTTTTCAACAACAAACCCGGCCTCTTTAAGTAAATGATTGTCACAAGCGAAACGAGAAGCACAACTTACTTGCCGAATATCCGTTTTTAAAAAATGGCATCAAGTAATAAAACACAAATGCCACCTGATTGTGATGGTGATTTTTCAAAAGCTATAGGAAAGTTTTTTCAGAAAAAAACACATAAAATTCAGAAAAATGCATGAAATCTTTATTTCAATCGATAGTACGGTCCATATAATTTAATGTTTGAAGATTATTTCATGCAAATGTTGACCTTGACTGCGCCTCAAATGGTCCATCCGCTTAGTCCAATTTTGGCATTTCCACGTTTTTGAGAAACAGAGGCCCAATTGCTGCGAACGGCGACGTACCGATAATTGATGGTCATCATTAACATTGGCCGATACAGCTGCGATATTTTCTTCAGTTCGCACTCTACGTAAGCGTGTTGGTGGTTTAATGTCCAACAATGTAAATTTGGTGCGAAATTTAGTCACAATAGCCCGAATAGCCGCTTCAGTGGGTCGATTAAACTGACCATAAAATGGAAGCGCGCGATGAACTTTCTTAACAGAGCACACATTTTGATAATAAAATTCAATAATTTGCAAGCGTTGTTCGTTTGTAAGACGATTCACGGTTAAATTATAGACCAAACTGAAGATGTTTGACAGTGAAACAAAACACGAAACGTGCGTCAGCTGTTTAAACCAGTGTTGCCAAAAAGATAATAGCTAAAAAATCACCCTTTATATGCAGGTATAGCAATACTTCCGTCGTGCCAACGCACATTTGTTTTAGTTTTTTCGTTTGTATTTTTGTTAGTTTTTTGTTGTCACTTTGAAAACACATAAAAATGTAATCAATATTTGATTTGAACTGGGATATTGTCCTGGCTCAAGACCATTTTGCATCTATATTTAATAGAATGCAAATTTATTTGCAAATAATACAATATTCCAGTTCAAATCAAATATTGATTACATTTTTATGGGTTTTCAAAGTGACAACTAAAAACTAACATTTCTTGGCAATATTTTTTACAAAATGTTGGGCGTTTCCAAAATAAATCGACGACAAAAATTGCAAAATTTTGGACCCGACCTCATTTGATTTATATAAAATTTGACACGTAATTACGAATTTTTGACGTTATAATTTTGGCCGTTTACAATGTAGTTTGTTTTTAGAAATAGATGCTCTACTTTAAGTTGAATTATTGTCTGCATGCATCATCGGACTATAAAACTTCATCGTATCATCGGAAAGCTCTTAACAACTGCTATAGTACATTGTCCATGACCTGGTGGAACAAGGATGTCAAATTTTCTTTTTTTCCTTGAATACCATTACATAACGTCTTTTGGACTTTTTGCAAATTTTGTCAGAAAATAACCCACAATTTCCCTGTCAAACTTTCATGATCCAAAAATGTTGCCGCCCTTAATGGGTTAGAATTTCCAAAAATCACATTTAGCGATCAGTACCTTACGAACGGACCAAAATGTGGAAGTAGAGCAGATTTAACAAGTAAAAACGGCATTAAGTTCGGCCGGATCTTCATTTTAACCCCAAAAAGTACGAATTTCAAAAAATTCCTTTATTTTACGTGTCTACACAGTCAGAGGAATGTATACACCGAATTTCATTATTCTAGGTACAGCCGTTTGGTTGGTACCATTTTTATCCCTCTATTCCTATTTTACCCCTTAAAAGTACGAATTTGGAAAAAATACTTTTATATTATGTATCTACTCAATTAGAGGAATGTACACACCGAATTTCGTGTTTCTAGCTGTTGTCGTTTAATATGTACCATTTTTATACCATTTTTGCCCCATTTCACCCCCTACAAATAAGAACCACTTTATGGTGCACGATTTTGCTATAAGAGGAATGCGCATACCCAATATCAGGCAAATATAAACAGACATATTCAAAAAATACGCTAAAATATTAGGGATTATTATGGGTTTTGTTAGTCCTTGTGAGGGAAAGATTTTTCCCTTTTTGCCGATTTCGCCCCATTTCAATCCCAACCGATCTACGACTATAAGACGCATTTATGGAAAATTTGAACGTTCTAGCTTCTTTCGTTTAGATGCTAGCGTGCTTTCAACAGACGGCCGGACGGACATGGCTAGATCGTCTTAGAATTCTATGACGATCAAGAATATATATACTTTATAGGGTCTCAGGTCGATATTTCAAGGTGTTACAAACGGAATGACAAAGTTAGTATACCCCCATCCTGGAGGTGGAGGGCATTTCGACCTTCTTGTACTTCTACATATCGTTTACATATCTAAATAAATCAATTTAAGCAAAAGCTTAAAAAACAAAATGAAACACGAATTTCTATTTTTCAACTAGAACTTATTTCATTCGCTATTACAAAATACAATACAATATTACATTATCTAATCAGTAATGGGGTTTTAACCTATTTATAAAAAAATAAAAATTTTAATTTTTTATTTCATTTTTGTCTACAAAAAGTGGGATAACTATTACATTAGCTATTAGGAATAGAACAAAATATTTTTTCCGGTTTCTTCTGTTTAGTTTTTTTTTTTGAAAAAGAAAAAATATTTTATTAATATTTTTGAGGCTGTTTCTAACCACCATTTCTACATATATGAAAGTGATATTCGCAACATTTGTAGCCACCATAATTATCTCTGATCCAACAGAGGTGCCTTTGACGAAAATTGGCATTTTATAAATTTAACCATGGATTTGAAAATATATTTGACAATTCATAAAGTTGCCACTCAACGGAGACAGACGAACGATTCATTTATAATTGTCATATTGTGTTTTTTCTATTCTCTTTACAAAGCTCTCTTTTAGTAATATTCTCAATATTTTTAGGAACGAAAGTAGTTGTTTTAGTGTGGCAAAACCCCCATAGCAAAAATCTTCTACACATCTATAGCTAATTTATTATTGATTAACAATTCGATATATATAAATTTGAAAACCAAGAGAACTTTTTAAATATTATGCATATTTGTACGTGTCTCAGGAGACGCTATTTAAAAGAATATTTATTGAGATTCAGACTCCTTACGTTTAGTAGCTTATTTGTTTTTGTCCAATATATTAGAAATTGATTTTAAAAATCTATATCTTCTGAACGATAAGCTTGCCACAAAAGTTAGTATTTTCTCCATCATCAGATGATCGATGTTACCTTATATACAAACTTTAGTGTATTTTGCTTACCATTTCGACACTAAAAGGGTTATTTTAGTGATTTTATGAAATTTGATTTTAGGAATCATGCCTTAATATTCTTTTTAGATCTCGGACACACATTTTTTTGTTTCTTTCTTTTCATAGTGTTTTTGCGGCATTATTATTACATTATCATTATTTTCCATATAATTTACAAAATTCGGGATCTCTACTTGGTATGGAGGTGAGCCTCCAAAGTTGGCCACCTCGCTTGTCAAATTTTGGAAAGAAGTCAATTATGTAGTAATTGCAAAGTTATTTGGCACAGTTATAGATCTTGTGAGTGCCTACCAATGATGTGTATCCGTGCGTGTAGCTCTAGCAATTATATAGCGCAAGTGATGGATACGTCAAGGGGAGATTGTAAACAATTTTGAGAGCTCTGTTTTGCGTCCTTTGTAGACTTCGAAATTCTGAACACTTCTTGTAACCATAAACTATGGGCAGATAATTCAGATGGCTGTGTATAAGGCTATTGTAAATTAACAGTTTAGTTTTCTCATCAAATTTATACTTGAATTTATACAAAATTCCAATCGCTGGAGCAACTTTCCGTTTTATGTATTGAATATGTGTATTCCATGATAAGTTGGCCTGAAAATGGATACCCAAATACTTCAACGAATTACATTCATACACTTCTTTTCCACCAATTAAAACACTAAACATATTGCCGCCTCCAGTATAATATGGTCGAAATCTCATCAGTTTCGTCTTTTCGGTATTCAACATAAGCTTATTGATTCTTGCATATTCTAAAATAACACCAGCATCATGTTCAATTTGAGACTTCAATATTACGTCGTGGTTGTACGGATAAAATAGGCTTATATCGTCGGCATACATTACCAATTTGCCATGCAAACTGAGATTAGCAATGTCATTGATATATATCGTAAATAGCAGCGGGCCTAGTACGCTACCCTGTGGTACGCCATGTTTCACAAGGCCTACATTACTTCTGCAATCATTTATTTCCACGTACTGTTTTCTCCCTTGCAGATAATTTGTCATTAATTGTAATGAATTTCCAGAAATGCCGTAGAATGGAAGTTTCCGCATAAGAATTTCATGATCCACCAGATCGAAGGCTTTCGAAAAATCATAAAAAATTCCCGCCACTCCACCGTTACCATTATCCAGACCATCACACACCATATTAATCACGTTTACAACAGCATCTTGCGTACCACTACCTTTTCTAAACCCAAACTGGTATCGATATATCTGTTTAGTCTGCTCTAGAAAAGTAGTTAACTGGCTATGCAAAATTTTCTCAAACACTTTATCAATTATCGGCAAAATTAAAGGCAAATTTCTATTTATTAACAAAAGTCATAATTCAGGCGTGTTTAATGTTATCGGACCTCTCCGGCAGGCCCTCAACAATATTGCCAATTTTTCAACACAAAAAATATTTTCCAAAATTCTCAAATCAAAAATCACCGATTAGAAAATGTTTAGTACAGCCTGTATGATGATTATATAACCTCATATGATGATTTCTGACACAAAAATTATTACCACATCCATGCGGTGAATAAAGAAAAGGCTACCATTTTTGTAAAAAATCACAATTTTTAAAATATTTTCCCCACTTTGAGTATTTTGTTGGAAAATAATTAATTAATTAATAAATTGTAAGTCATTATTTTCGTAGACATTTTCATTACTAATTCCAAAATTTGGTCATTTTTTTGTAGATTTTATTGACGCAATGTTCAACATGAATTTGTTTTTCTCAAAAAAAGAAAGAACAATGAAACCAAAATACAATTTTGCACTAAACTGATCTTTATTTTGTCATAGGTGAGCACTTGCATCCTTGCTCAATGAAGTAAGTTTTTAACAAAAATTACAAATTTTCAGCCCGTATGCTTATCATTGCAAGCCAGCTCTTTAATTTATATTAGATATTTTCGTTTACTAATATAAGTCAGAAACAATATATCAACTTTTTATTTTTCGTCGTTCCATTGTGAAACATAAGACCTTGTGTATACGTTATGTTAATTAAGTATTAGCTTATTTGCATGGGTGGCGTATACGTTATGTTAAGTAAGTATTAGCTTGCTCATGCGTTGAAATATCGCACTAACCGCAAAAGGAATCGTCATAAATAAAGTAATCAATCAAATATACCAAAATTTTTGTGTTATATTACCATTAGTTCTTGGGTATAATTTCATTTTTAATTTTTGGGTAATTTTTCATTATTTTTTAGCATTTTTAGATTTGGTCGATGTTTCTTTTTTGCTTCAAGTGGGTGGTTTTACGTGGAGCCATTTTATACATATTTTAATATTTCTAGAAGCGATGAAAATACACCTGAAGTTATGAATATTTCCTATTTGTCGACTTTTTTGTGTGTTTTGTATGTATTTTGTCGTGAAAAACTATTATTATTATTTTAAATGCGTATAAAATATGTGTAAGAGAAGATACACATACACAAACTTTCGCGGCTATCCCAAACTCTATAGCATATATACCGTGCTTTATTTTACGCACCAATAAATAAGCTAGCATGAAATTAAAAAATGTTTTATGAAAAATATTTGACATTTTCCAGCAAAGTTTCAAACTATTGCTTATTTTTTTTCATACAAAATGTAGGTACAGTGGAACTTCCATAACTCGAACCGAAAAAAACTTCGACTTATGGGGACTTCGAGTTATGGAATTACTTATAAAACATTAAAAAACAAGTACATTTATTCGAATTTATCCATTTTTATTCTATACAGTTCTAATTACCTGCAATAAGTACAATTGTTCGAATTATTTATGTTTATTCTATACATTTCCAATTACTTAGAATACTGTGTAATTTTTGTTTGGATTTTTTCTTTTTTGTTGTGAATAAGAAGTGACTCCAATTTGTTTAGGGCTTTGTAATGCTCATCAATTCTGCTTTCATTCGTGTGCAGAAACAAACTTATATTTTTTAAGGATTCTTCTAAAACTTTGTTGGATGGTTGAAAAATAAACTCTTCTACCGATTCCTCCTCATCAGTTATTGTGCTTTCTTCGTAAGTTGCTGATTCGGAGGCACAATGTTCAACAATATCGTCATCCGTAGGGAAGTCTGATACAATAAGTTCATTATCAACCTCAATGTAATCCTGAAGAGTGCTATTGGATGTTATATTGCTCAAACGCATCCAGGTTTCATAGGCAGATTCATGGACATCAAATCGACAGTAACATCTCTTAAAAATATCAAAGGTATGTCATCTCCTTCTTCCCATACTGAATGCTGACCAAATCCAGCCTTCTTAAAGCAATTTGCCATCTTTTGACTAGTGACATCAATGTGACTAGTTCAGTTTACTCTGCGAGTCTTTTGGATGTGCCGGACAATTATCAACAAATAAATATAGAATAAAATTTTTCGCCCTGCTTTAAAAAATTGCTGATGTAATTTCAGCATCCATTCCACAAATAACTATCCCTCATCCAAGCCTTTTTGTTACTTTTATATCGACTGGTAACCACATAACGCCACGAAAGCAACGAGGATTGTTAATTCTTCCAATCAAAAGGATTTTAAGTTTTTCAGTGTCATTCATATTCATTGCCAACATTAATGCAACATGCTCTTTGCCGTGTTTTCCTCCATGACATTTTTCATTTTTAAAAATTAACGTTTTGTCTGGTAGACATTTGAAAAACAGTTCTGTTTCATCCGCATTAAAAATATCGCTTTCACTATATGTTTCTAATAGAACAGGTAGAACATCAGTTTTCCATTTTTGCAGTCCTCTTCACAAACGTCATTACTTTCACCACAATATAGTACCTATGCTTCCGTTTATCAATCTCTTTGCGAACTCCATGGCCTTACCCTTTAATTTTCTTCCAGATATTGGCATATTTTGAGCTCTTGTTGCGATAAACCATTCGAGTACCGCTTTATTAACTTTCTCGTACGTACAGATTCAACAGCGATAATAATCGCCTGTTTTTTTTTAAATTGTGGAAACCATACTGGCCGAAATACCATATTTCTCAGCCACGTCTTTATACACTCCACGAGAGTATTATGGCTTTGTGCATTTGTTTGTAACACTCAAAAGGAAGCGAGATAGACCCATTGTTAAGTATACCGATCGACTTAGAATCACTTTCTGAGTCGATTTAGCAATGTCCGTCTGTCCGTCTGTCTGTCTGTCCATCTATTGTTGTAATCAAATTACAGGTCGCAATTATAGTCCGATCTTAACAAAAATTGGCACAAGTAAGTTCTGTGGATCAAGGACGAACGCTATTTAATTTGAGGCAAATCGGTTCAGATTTAGATATAGCCCCCATACAAATGTCGCTCCCGATTTGACATTTTCCGCTCTAGAAACCACATATTGTACCCAATTTTCTTTAAATTTAGCACAACATCTTATAACCCAACTAAAAACACCTATGCAAAAATTGGATACGATCGGTTCAGATTTAGATATAGCCCCCATACAAATGTCGCTCCTGAATTGACATTTTCCGCTCTAGAAACGACATATTGTACCCGATTTTCTTTAAATTTGACACAACATCTTACAATCCAACTAGAAACACCTATGCCGAAATTCGATAAGATCGGTTCAGATTTAGATATAGCCCCCATACAAATGTCGCTCCCGATTTGACATTTTCCGCTCTAGAAACCACATATTGTACCCAATTTTCTTTAAATTTAGCACAACATCTTATAACCCAACTAAAAACACCTATGCCGAAATTCGATAAGATCGGTTCAGATTTAGATATAGCCCCCATACAAATGTCGCTCCCGATTTGACATTTTCCGCTCTAGAAACCACATATTGTACCCAATTTTCTTTAAATTTAGCACAACATCTTATAACCCAACTAAAAACACCTATGCAAAAATTGGATACGATCGGTTCAGATTTAGATATAGCCCCCATACAAATGTCGCTCCTGAATTGACATTTTCCGCTCTAGAAACGACATATTGTACCCGATTTTCTTTAAATTTGACACAACATCTTACAATCCAACTAGAAACACCTATGCCGAAATTCGGTAAGATCGGTTCAGATTTAGATATAGCCCCCATACAAATGTCGCTCCCGATTTGACATTTTCCGCTCTAGAAACCACATATTGTACCCAATTTTCTTTAAATTTGGCACAACATCTTATAACCCAACTAGAAACACCTATGCAAAAATTGGATACGATCGGTTCAGATTTAGATATAGCCCCCATACAAATGTCGCTCCTGAATTGACATTTTCCGCTCTAGAAACGACATATTGTACTCGATTTTCTTTAAATTTGACACAACATTTTACAATCCAACTAGAAACATCTATGCAGAAATTCGGTAAGATCGGTTCAGATTTAGATATAGCTCCCAAACAAATGTCGCTCCCGATTTGACATTTTCCGCTCTAGAAACGACATATTGTACCCGATTTTCTTTAAATTTGGCAAAACATCTTATAATCCAACTAGAAACACCTATGCCGAAAGTGAGTAAGATCGGTTCAGATTTAGATATAGCCCCCATACAAATGTCGCTCCCGATTTGACATTTTCCGCTCTAGAAACCACATATTGTACCCAATTTTCTTTAAATTTAGCACAACATCTTATAACCCAACTAAAAACACCTATGCAAAAATTGGATACGATCGGTTCAGATTTAGATATAGCCCCCATACAAATGTCGCTCCTGAATTGACATTTTCCGCTCTAGAAACGACATATTGTACCCGATTTTCTTTAAATTTGACACAACATCTTACAATCCAACTAGAAACACCTATGCCGAAATTCGGTAAGATCGGTTCAGATTTAGATATAGCCCCCATACAAATGTCGCTCCCGATTTGACATTTTCCGCTCTAGAAACCACATATTGTACCCAATTTTCTTTAAATTTGGCACAACATCTTATAACCCAACTAGAAACACCTATGCAAAAATTGGATACGATCGGTTCAGATTTAGATATAGCCCCCATACAAATGTCGCTCCTGAATTGACATTTTCCGCTCTAGAAACGACATATTGTACCCGATTTTCTTTAAATTTGACACAACATCTTACAATCCAACTAGAAACACCTATGCGGAAATTCGATAAGATCGGTTCAAATTTAGATATAGCCCCCATACAAATGTCGCTCCCGATTTGACATTTTCCGCTCTAGAAACCACATATTGTACCCAATTTTCTTTAAATTTAGCACAACATCTTATAACCCAACTAAAAACACCTATGCAAAAATTGGATACGATCGGTTCAGATTTAGATATAGCCCCCATACAAATGTCGCTCCCGATTTGACATTTTCCGCTCTAGAAACCACATATTGTACCCAATTTTCTTTAAATTTAGCACAACATCTTATAACCCAACTAAAAACACCTATGCAAAAATTGGATACGATCGGTTCAGATTTAGATATAGCCCCCATACAAATGTCGCTCCTGAATTGACATTTTCCGCTCTAGAAACGACATATTGTACCCGATTTTCTTTAAATTTGGCACAACATCTTATAATCCAACTAGAAACACCTATGCCGAAAGTGAGTAAGATCGGTTCAGATTTAGATGCAGCCCCCAAATAAATGTGGCTCCCGTTTGAGTTTTGCCGCTTTAGAAACCACTACTCGATTTTCTTTAAATTTGGCACAGCAGCTTATAATCCAAGTAAAAAACCTATGGTGTAAGTGGCTAAGATCGGTTCAGATTTAGATATAGCCCAAATACAAATGTTGCTCCCAAATGTTTAACCTATTTCGTTCCAGGTTTCAATATACCCCCATACAAATGTCCTTTCCGATTTAACATTTTTTGTAAAACACATACATACAGGATACAAAAATTCTTCCCGTTTTCACATTTTCACCCCGGCCCCGCCCGACTTTAGCCTTTCCTTACTTGTTTTTAAATGAATTTTGTTCGCAACCTACCAAACACAAGTGAAACATAAATCGATAGAGTTAAACTTCGGGACTTATGGAAGTTCGACTGTATTTCATGTTAGCTTATTTATCGGTAAAAACATAAAGCAAAACATCCGAACTGACTTCAATTCTCAGACGTTTGTATACGATTGCAACTTATATTATGTAGTAACATACTGATTTACTATAGATTTACTATTCTATTGTCTTTGACATTCAAACTAGGGATACAAAAAAATCGTATCGTTTTCCATGGAAACTCAAATTTTATCCCACTTTTGTCAATTGTTTTCTTTTTGGATAAATTTTGATGTTTCTTTACCTCATTTTTAAAATAAAAATGCCCTGTACCATTCTATAATCGTCGTGTAATGTTAACGGGCTATGTTTACACAGCATTTGAATCCAGTGTATGTGTGGTTAACATACCATCAACTCAAAAACACAGAAAATGTTAAAGAAACATTACCCGTACCTATTCATGTGGTAAACCACAGAGTGCTGTTACGACCAACATTAGCATAACTTAACATATCACCCAAATAACATACAACCAACTTAATGCTATTAACATACAATCCATTCAATCAACTCTGAACTCATACATTAAGTTGTTAACAGTTTACCATTGGACCTGTTGAGTGTTGTGAGTACCTAGTGTCCGCAACATAAAGCTCCTTTAATAGCGATTACATATCAGTGTTATTTAACATCTGTATGAGTCTAGTACATACTCTTTCATATGATTCATCCCATTGGCTGACTAACTATCCATTGTCCAACATTGTATGCATAACATCATAATTAGCTTTATGCAACCGATGCTCCTGCTCCTACTGGTCTGGTCGCCCTTTCACGTTCCAGCATCGTTCATTTCTTGTTTGCTTGCTTATGCGGCTGGGTAATCGGTAAATGTTATTTGATTTTATTTACTGACTGCTGACATGATGATGTAAATATTGCATACATTAAGATTCTTTTCTTGGGATACCCTCTTCCTTCTATGAATCAGAAAAATCAGTATGTTCTGTTCAGCTTTCGTTTGGTTAGCCAGTTTAAATGTGGTATTGAAGAAAAACGGCGTTAAAAAGGTGTTGTCAAACGTCTTGAAGGGAAGGATTATTAATACTACACTTAAAATGATGTATGGAGTTATCTTTTCTGTCGCCTGCACCCTTAAAATGCGTCGCAATTTTATTGATTACAATGGAAAGCGAAAAACGCCCGGAACCACATAACAAAAAATCGTTTGTAATGTGAATATATGAAAAAAACATTGATTTGATAGATAAATTGAATTAGGATTGTTGTGCAACAAATGTAAATTTTTAGAAAACTGGTTTGCACTTTTTTAGAAATGATACGGTAAAAATGGAATTGAAAAATACATCAACTTTTACCAAAGAGAAAAAACACTATTAGAATCGTCGATCGAGAATTTATAATATCATTGTCCAGCCCAGCTAGATCCACGTCTTGTGATCGCACTCAGAAAAAAGTAAACCCTATAATGAGTATAAGTACAATTTTCCTAAAACTAGCAATTTTTACTCAAACCAAGGCAGAGAGAAAAAACACTATTAGAATCGTCGATCGAGAATTTATAATATCATTGTCCTGCCCAGCTAGGTCCCCGTCTTGTGATCGCACTCAGAAAAAAGTAAACCCTATAATGAGTATAAGTAAAATTTTCCTAAAACTAGCAATTTTACTCAAACCAAGTAAATTTTTACTAAATCTAAGTAAAATTTTGCTGAAGATTTCCTAAAACTAAGTAAATTTTTCTCAAATCAAATAAACATTTATTTAAACTTAGAAAAGTTTTTTGAAACCAAGTAAATTTTTACTAAATCTAAGTAAAATTTTGCTGAAGATTTCCTAAAACTAAGTAAATTTTTCTCAAATCAAATAAACATTTATTTAAACTTAGAAAAGTTTGTTGATTTTTTCCTCAAGTGAAGTAAATTTTAGCTTAATCTGAGGAAAATTTTACTTGATACAAGGAAAAAAGAGAACTTAACATAAGTTCAATTTAACTAAAAACAAGTAAAAACGCAGTTAAGTTCGGCCGGGCCGAATTGTAGAAATACAGTATTGGTTTGTCAATTTTTTGTAGAAATACAGTAATATTACAGGCAAATATTTTTTTTTGATGTCGCCAAACCAAAACAAATACAAATATTGAAAAAATAATTTTTTAAATAAATATAATATTTTTATATATTTTTAACTATACCTGCATATACACATACTAACATATGCAACTCAATGAGATGCCTGTAAGAAGGCATGTGTACTTTATTACTTGGTGCGATTTTTTAAACGCAAATTCGGCAAGTGAGTTGTACTTCTCGTTCGTTTGTGAGAATCATCTCCTTATAGAGGCCGGGTTTGATGTTGAAAAGTCGCTGCGAAGCCACTTGAAAAGACTTTTGTCATGGTCGAAATCATGATCGTGGTAGTCTGCAGCCAAGTAATAAATGTCACCATGGCATTTGTAAATAAATTTGCATTCTATTAAATATAGATGCAAAATGGTCTTGAGCCAGGACAATATCCCAGTTCAAATCAATTATTGATTACAGACCAAAAAAAATAAACAAACGAAAAAAACTAAAATAAATATTCTATATATTTTCAAAAAACTTAAATACCATAAATATTGATAGTGGGTGCTACAGTAGGTTGTAATTCCATTCAATTTTAATTCCTAACTTCATGATTCGACCAATTTTTGCCGTAAAAATACAAATTTTGAAAAATCTTTTTTATTTGCTTGTCTATGCAGTCAGAGCAATGTATACACCGAATTTCATGATTCTAGCTGCCGTCATTTGTTTGGTACCATTTTTATCCCTTTTTCCTATTTTACCCCCTTAAGAGTACGTCTTTCTAAAATATCATTATTTTACGAGTCTACGCAATTAGAGGGATATCCACACCAAATTTCATCATTCTAGCTGTAGCCGTTTAGTTGGTACTATTTTTATCCCTCTGTATTCATTGTATCCCTTGGAAGTACTAATTTGGAAAAATAACATTTATTTTTCTTGTCTATGCAGTCATTTGGTTGGTATTATTCAACCAATTTTTGCCGTAAAAGTACAAATTTTGAAACATTTTTTTAATTTGCTTGTCTATGCAGTCAGAGCAATGTACAGTTGCGGTCAAAATAATAGCAGCGCACCAAAGCTTAATATACATTTTCATATATTTATTTGTGTGATAATTTTGTTATTGCTACTTCTGCATTAAGTACTGTGTTATGAGGTTACAAACATAAAATAATTGTTTATTTGGTGATATGATTTTAAATACTTAAGAAATTTCACATTTTTTGGATTATTCGACATTTTGGACCGGTCAAAATAAGAGCAGTGTTCAAAAAATCTCAAGATAAAGGAATGTTATCTCAATTTTTCAATTCGATTTGATGATGATAAGTAAGATATTATGGAATTTACACTACTTCTGAAATGTTATTGCATTATTTTTCTTCATAAGTAGGGCGAGGAGAAGGTTGAAATCTGAGGGAAAATCATATAGAGAAGTTCGAAATTCTATATTATAAGAAGAAAAATCAAAAACTCGTGAAAAAATCCGTTTATATCACCTATAACCATTTACCGAATAATAATGTCTAGTACAAAAAAACCCACTTACTCCCGCCACTGAAATAAAAAACAATGTCTGTCCATCTTTGAGAGTTTAAAATATTCGTAGAATACTAAGAAAACATAATCTGTAAAACAGAAGTCCGAAAAAAGTCCCACTTAATATAATATAAAAGACATGGCACCAAAAAATTGTTTTGTATGGTGGGACAGTCCCTCGATAGTTTGTAAGACGTCCACAGAACACGGAGTACATCTCCAGGTATAGTACCAAAACAGTCAAATAGGGAGGATCAAGTGTAATGTCTTGGGCGTTTTTTTTTTTCATATTATGGAGTTGGGTCAATACATTGGCCCAGAACTACCATGGACTCTGCCCAGGACATCAAAATACAACATAATATTATGCTTACGAATGCAGAATATAGAATGCCCCTTAAAAGAATCTTCAAGCAGGTCAATTATCCCGAAAATATCAGCCGACTCGCAAAAAGGTGGTTTGAAGTCAATAATATCGATGTTATGGAATGGTGCAGGCAGACACCGCATCTCAATATAATCAAAAATTTGAAATGTGGTGACTAAAATGAGGTCTCACTAGCAATACTGAAAAACAATATCGAGCTTTGACACGATATTATAGTGGTATGGGCAAAAATATCGGGTAAAAGTTGTAAAAGACTAGTCGACTCATTGAAACGGCGTTATGTAGCAGTAATAAGCCATAAATTCAGTACAACTATGTATTAAATTCAAGGAAATATCCTTATTTAACTTATTATTCAAAAAAAGTTTTCAATTAAAGTGAATTGAAACAAAATATTTTTAGTTTTTATTTGCGCTGCTATTTGTTGACTGGTCTCATTTTTGACATATATGGTTCTAAAGGCATAATCTCAAAATTACAAAAACTTAATTTTTTATTTAAAGCTAGATTAAGAATGGCTCAATACTACCTTTCAATCACCGTAAAAAGTTTTAGGATTTTCGAAGTAAAACTAATATTTTTCTCGTCGCTGCTATTTTTTTGACCGCAGCTGTATTTGCTGGTACCATTTGTATTCCTTGTTTCCTATTTTACCCCCTTAAGAGTACGACTTTCTAAAATATCTACGCAATAAGATGGATGGCCGTTTAGTTGGTACTATTTTCAGCCCTCTGTACCCATTGTATCCCTTTTGCATTCCGATTTTCATGACTCTAGCTGCGGTCATTTGGTTGGTACTATTTTTATCCCTTTTTCCATTTTAACCCCAAAAAGTACGATTTTCGAAAATTCCGTATATTTTACTTGTCTATGCAATCAGAGGAATGTATACACCGAATTTCATTATTCTAGGTGCAGCCGTTTGGTTGGTACCATTCTTATCCCTCTATTCCCATTTTCCACCTTAAAAGTACGGATTTTATACTCAGTTAGAGGTGTACACGCCGAATTTCGTGTTTCTAGCTGTTGTCGTTTTATATGTACCATTTTTATCCCTTTTTGCCCCATTTCACCCCTACGAATAAAAATCACATACCCAATATCAAGTAATTACAAACAGACATATTGAAAAACTGTGCTTAATTACTCTGAAATATTAGGGAATATTTTGGGTATTTTTAGTCCTTGTGAGGGAAATTTTTTCCCTTTTGGGCCGATTTCGCCTAATTTCAATCCCAACCGATCTACGACTATAAGACACATTTATGTAAAATTTGGACATCTTAGCTCCTTTCGTTTAGATGCTAGCGTGCTATCAAGAGAAGGACAGACGGACGGACATGGCTAGATCGTCTTAGAATTTTATGACGATCAAGAATATATATACTTTATAGGGTCTCAGGTCAATATTTCAAGGTGTTACAAACTGAATGAAAAAGTTAGTATATTCCCCTCCTGGAGGTGGAGGGTATAAAAATTAAAAAGAAATGATTTTGCTTCAGAGTATGCAAAACTAATACAAAAAATGTCAACATGAAATATTTCTCAAAAGTTTCATGATACCTCTGCCATAAAGAGTTGAGGTATTACTCCATGATTGCTGCGTAGGCAAGGTAGGCACTACTTTAAAATTTCAAAAATGGATTAATGTCATAATTTCAGAAATGAAAATAAAAGAAATAAACTTGTAAAATCTTTAGAAAACCTAACGCGTCCAGCAATTGCAATTCAAAACAAGGTATAGCACATTATGATCTGTAGTGTTTCGGAAGTTAAGGCGATTGAATGAGCACACCTTTAAAAAAATCTTATTTTTTCGCTGTTAATTGGTCATAACTCGTGAAAAAAACAAAACAATCGCTGATGAGTCCAACAGCTGCGATTGTTTTGATTCTCATGACTCATGTGTATATTCAGGTATACTTTTTTCCGTGCTAGAAGTGTCTCTAAAAAAATCTTCTGGAAAAATTGAATCTGTACATTGATTGGGATACATTTTGAAACTTGCGTTCAGCGACGAAAACTTAATCTCGCTAAAACTTCGTCCATGTCTACGTGAAATTCAAATGTGCCACTGTGCGGTGATGAGCCAGTGTGGGTACATTCCACACCTAGAATTGGCTCTCTGCGAATGCACCGTCACTTAGTGGATCTTGTGAGGATTGTTAATAGAGCCAAATCCGTCAAATTTGCTTGTTGACAAATCCATTCATCCATAAATTGGCTGAATATGATGTTTTTGTTGAAATCGGGCCTTGTTTCCAACTTTATGATTTTTTTTAATTTTATTTTTTTAACGAAGCTTGGGAAATTGACATGGAAAGTTAACAAAGCTGAAACCACATAACCGTCATGACCTATTAGAATCTACCGGTCTCTTTTGACAAAAACTGACTAAATTTCATAATCGAAACCCCCCAAACAAATTTAATTTTCCCACATCCCCCTCATTCAGAAGCGTAGCCTACATCCCATAGTCACCATCAACCTTATCTGCAGCATTCTCACAACTCTGTTTGTCTTTTCTTCAGCTTCTTTTCTCTCCTCAACTACCATCGCCGCCAGAATTTGACATAAAAATGTCATTAATTTGTGTATTGTTGTTGAAGAACGCTTCCATTGTCTTTCGCATTCGGGGACAGAATAAGTAGGTACATAGCTATGGTATGTATGTATGTATTTGCTGCTATTAACTGAAATTCACACTTCACGCTCCTGTTAGAAGAAAAAGGCAAGAACTTAATGTGGTATCTCTTCCAGAGAGAAGATAGAAAGAAATTGTCAAGTTGCGCCAGCAGGCAGCTGTTTTGCTAACGGTTTTATGCGTAAATATTTGAAAATAAATATTGAAATTATTCTCAGCTGCGTCAATGGCGCTGTTAGAGGAATTTCGTTGTAGGCTTTTGTTCACAAATATATGTAGATGTACATATCTATGTATGTATGTATGTATGTCGACGCAAGAAGAACAATTACGCGCTCACAACTCACAAAGGAAAAAATAATAATTGTACAAATAGATTTATACGCAAATAAGGGGCACTCAAAATAATGCCAGTTAATGACGGTGTCGACAAGCATCTATTCAAATTCATATCAGGTTAGTAGATCTTTTCAAAAAGTTATTTATAATTATCTATGTATATATTCCGACGATTTGTGGCCCATTTTCAAATGAATGGGAACCACAACAAACCGAACGATATCAAGCCGCACAAGATTCGCAAAATGTGAATTGTGGACAATTGAACGATTCCTTTTCTTTTGGTGAGAATTAAATGTTATGGATATCAACGGCATGTGGTTCCAACAGGACGAGTGAATTAAAATGAATTCGACAAAGTCAAAAAAACAAGTAAAAACGGCGTTAAGTTCGGCCGGGCCGAACTTTATATACCCTCCACCATGGATTGCATTCCACAGAGGTTGTCGGTTTTCGTAGAAGTGCAGTAATATTACAGGAAAATATAAATTTTTTAATATACCAAACTAAAACAAATACAAATATCGAAAAAATAATTATATAAATAAATGTAATATTTTAATTATATGAAGCCATTATCTATTTCAAAACAAAAACTAAATATTCTTATATTTATATTTTCAAAAAGCTTAAATACCATAAATATTGGAAGATTGTGGGTGCTACAGTTGGTTGTACATCCATTCTATTTTAATTCCAAAAGTACAAATTTTGAAAATCCATTATCAGACGTACATGTGTAAAGTGCAAAATAACCTAACTTCATGATTCAACCAATTTTTGCCGTAAAAGAAAAAGTAGGAATATGGAAAAAATACTTTTTATTTTGAGTGTCTATGCAGTCAGAGGAATGTATACACCGAATTCCATGATTCCAGCTGCGCCCATTTGGTTGGTACCATTTTTACCCCCTTGACATTTCTACGTAATTAGAATTTCATCATTCTAGCTGTAGTCGTTTAGTTGGTACTATTTTTATCCCCCTGTACCATTGTATCCCTTGCAAGTACGAATTTCGAAAAATCCGTTTATTTTTCGTGTCTACGCAGTCAGAGGAATGTATACTCCGAATTACATAACTCTAGCTGCAGTCATTTGGTTGGTACTATTTGTATCCCCTTTTTCCATTTTAACCCCAAAAAGTACGAATTTCGAAAAATTCGTCTATTTTCCGTGTCTACGCAGTCAGAGGAATGTCTACTCCGAATTTCCTGACTCTAGCTGCGGTCATTTGATTGGTACTATTTTTATCTTTTTTCATTTTAACCCCAAAAAGTACGAATTTCGAAAAATCTGTTTATTTTAAGCGTCTACGCAATCAGAGGAATGTATACACCGAGTTTCATTATTCCAGGTGTAGCCGTTTGGTTGGTACCATTTTTATCCCTCCGTACCCATTGTATCCCTTGAAAGTACGAATTTGGAAAAAACCTTTTATTTTTCATGTCTACGTAGTCAAAGGAATGTATACTCCGAATTTCACGACTCTAGCTGCGGTCATTTGGTTGGTACTATTTTTATCCCCTTTTTCTATTTTGACCCCAAAAAGTACGAATTTCGAAAAACCAGTTTATTTTCCGTGTCTACACAGTCAGAGGAATGTATACTCCGAATTTCATGACTCTAGCTGCGGTCATTTGGTTGGTACTATTTTTATCCCCTTTTTTCAGTTTAACCCCAAAAAGTACGAATTTTAAAAAATCCGTTTATTTTACTTGTCTATGCAATCAGAGGAATGTATACACCGAATTTCATTATTCTAAGTACAGCCATTTGGTTGGTACCATTTTTATTCCTTCTATTCCCATTTTACCCCTAAAAGTACGCATTTGGAAAAAATGTTTTTATATTATGTCTCTACTCAGTTAGAGGAATGTACACACCGAATTTCGTGTTTCTAGCTGTTGTCGTTTAATATGTACCATTTTTATCCTTTTTTGCCCCATTTCACCCCCTACAAATAAGAATCACTTTATGGTGCACGGTTTTGCTGTAGGGGGAATGCGCATACCAAATATCAAGCAAATATAAACAGACATATTCAAAAAACATGCTTAAATACGCTAAAATAAAGGGTGATTTTTTAAGAGCTTGATAACTTAAAAAAAAAAAACGCATAAAATTTGCAAAATCTCATCGGTTCTTTATTTGAAACGTTAGATTGGTCCATGACATTTACTTTTTGAAGATAATTTCATTTAAATGTTGACCGCGGCTGCGTCTTAGGTGGTCCATCCGCTTAGTCCAATTTTGGCATTTCCACGTTTTTGAGTAACAGAGACCCAATTGGTGCGAACGACGACGAATCGAAAATTGGTGGTCATCATTAACACTGGCCGATACAGCTGCGATATTTTCTTCAGTTCGCACTCTACGTAAGCGTGTTGGTGGTTTAATGTCCAACAATGTAAATTTGGTGCGAAATTTAGTCACAATAGCCCGAATAGCCGCTTCAGTGGGTCGATTAAACTGACCATAAAATGGAAGCGCGCAATGAACTTTCTTAACAGAGCACGCATTTTGATAATAAAATTCAATAATTTGCAAGCGTTGTTCGTTTGTAAGACGATTCATGATGAAATGTCAAAGCATACTGAGCATCTTTCTCTTTGACACCATGTCTGAAATCCCACGTGATCTGTCAAATACTAATGCATGAAAATCCTAACCTCAAAAAAATCACTCTTTATTAGGGATTATTATGGGTATTTTTAGTCCTTGTGAGGGAAAAATTTTTCCCTTTGGGCCGATTTCGCCCCATTTCAATCCCAACCGATCTACGACTATAAGACGCATTTATGGAAAATTTGAACGTTCTAGCTCCTTTCGTTTAGATGCTAGCGTGCTTTCAACAGACGGACGGACGGACGGACATGGCTAGATCGTCTTAGAATTTTATGGCGATCAAGAATATATATACATACGTTATAGGCTCTCAGGTCGATATTTCAAGGTTTTACGAACGGAATGACAAAGTTAGTATACCCCCATCCTGGAGGTGGAGGGTATAAAAAGAAATTTTTTTTTTCCATTTTCAAAATGTGAAAAAAGTGAAAATCAGTAAAATCTGACATTATGAGCAAATACGTAAAAATCAAGGCGTATTAATACAGGTGATAGCAGGAGCCCAGCTGACTGAAATTTTTTTCATTCAAAAGTAACCGAAACTGTCAAATCCCATATATTTTGCTTTGACAGTATGGCTCACCATTCAAAAAATTACTTGTATTTTGTTGTTGCCGAATTTGTTGTTGTTCTTGTGCTATCACCTGTATAAATACGCCTTGGTAAAAATATGATAAAAAAACATAAAAATAAAATTTTAATTTTATTTTAATTTTTTCGTTTGAACACGGCAGAAGTATTGCTGGGTAACTATACATGCATATACACATACTTGAATATGCAACTCAATGAGATGATTGTAAGATGGCATGTGCACTTTATTACTTGGTGCGATTTTTTAAACGCAAATTCGGCAAGTGAGTTGTGCTTCTCGTTCGTTTGTGAGATTCATCTCCTTATAGAGGCCGGGTTTGATGTTGAAAAGTCGCTGCGAAGCCACTTGAAAAGACTTTTGACATGGTCGAAATCATGATCGTGGTATTCTGCAGCCAAGTAATAAATGTCACCATGGCATTTGTAAATAAATTTGCATTCTATTAAATATAGATGCAAAATGGTCTTGAGCCAGGACAATATCCCAGTTCAAATAAAAATTTTAAATTTCTTTAAAATCGAAAAATACGAAAAGTAGTTAATTTAGATTTGATTTCCAAAATATATCCGATTGTCCGATTTTTAATGTTAATATCTCCAAATAATCCTTGAGTCCTTGTCTAATTTTGTTATGTGCGACGCATAATGGTTTATCAGCGGCAAAAGTGTTAAAATTAGTTAAAAATTTATTTTATTTGCAAATATTCATCTCACATGGGAATTTCGTTTAGCTTACGGCGAACAAGACCTCTTGAAGTAGTCTTTTGCATTCAAGAAGTGTACTTTTCTTCTAGTTACCCTTTTCAAACATTGGTTAACCAGCAATTTGTCAAAGTCCAATATCTCTCATTTTCTCCAGTACAAAACTATTATCTCGAGGTCCGCCTATATTCTGACATATGAACATATCGATACACTGAGTTCTTAGTTTATCATTGTAAAATGAAAATTATGCTTATACCTGCAAACATCGATTTAATTATAGAAATTGTAAATTCATCCCAGCAAAACACAACACAAAATTACATTAGTGCATTACTCTGTGTTAAGGTATTTTGCAAGCATACCTTAGGGCTGACATAAGATTTAAAATTGAAGGTAAAAAGGTATTCATAAAAGTGCACTTCAAAAAATACTGCAGATTTACTGTATTGATTCACCATATACATATATCTCCAATATTTTAAACGCTAAGACATATTTATATTTGCAATAATATTCCGATTAACCTGACGTTTTAAATTGGCAATATGAATATGGGGGATATTTAAGCAAACGTGTCACACACTTGGAATCACCCATACGCAATGGAATCACCCATACGCATATGAATGAATATGAATATGGGGGATATTTAAGCAAACGTGTCACACACCGGTTCCAATGGAATCACCCATACGCATTTTTGGAAAAAAAAATTAAATTTTTTTACGAGTTGTGACCAATTTAACAGTGAAAGTTTGAGTATGTAAACTTTCAAAACAATCGCAGCTATCGAGGTCAAAAACCGTACCGCTTGACATGGAATGACTCATATAGTAGTAGAATATTCTAAGAAAACATTTTGTGACAATTTTTAAACCATTGCATATCTTAAAGCGTATAAAGTGTGACTTAGACCACTATCATACTAACTGACACATACATATGTCTAAAGCACAATAAAGGATATCATCGTTGCCGGCCTTCGGCTGGGGGGTTACAGAGTTTATTCTCTGGGGTATAAAAATTGTTGGCGGCTGCTGGTCGATGTGTGTAACAGATTTTGAAAACATATTATCACACTTACACATCCAATAGAACACAGGGACTATTCCAATTGTTTCCATGAAAAAAATCGTCCAATTTTGTTTAAAATCTTTTTGGGCGTTTGTTTAATTTCCATTTTTTTGAGGGGATTTTTTCTTGGAGCGAACTACACTCAGAAAAATACGATTCTTAAATCAGAGTAAAATCCATACTCAAATTTAGTTTAACAATTTTACTCCAGTTTAGGTAAAATTTCCTTACGAGAAGAAAAATTAAATAGATATGAGTACATGTTCCTTATTTCAAAGCCAAAAAAATAGTACATATACTCCAAATAGGGTAGTAAATTTACTTAAAAACATTTTATTACTTGTGTGGCAGAAAATTTACTAGCTAGAAAATAATGCCGAATTTCTTTGTATGGAAAAATTCCATTTAGGAAGTTTTTACTTAAAAATGTTTTTATTACTTCAAATAAAGTAAACAAATGTAATTAAATTTATGCCATGAGGAACATGGCATAAATCAAGTATAAATGAACTTATAAAAAATACTTCAGTGTGTTTAGAAAAATACATGAATAATACTCCAAGAAGCAATTCTCGTTCGTTAGCCGAGACATTCTTCATAAGTACTTCAAATAATCTCTAAATAATCACTGCGAAGGCGCCTACCTAGCCTCCGCAGCAGTCATGGTGAAATATCTCATCTCTTTATGGTATGAGTAAGATGAAACGTTTGAGAACTATACCATGTTGTCATTTTTCATATAAGTGTTGCATACTCTGAAGCGAAATAATTTATTTCAATTATCAAGAATAGTCGTAGTCAGGCTGAATACAAATTTACTTAGTATAAGGAAAATTTTAGTCAGGCTGAGTATAAATTTACTTGGTTTAAGGGAAAATTTTCGGAAAGTTTCCTCGGATTGAGTATAAATTTACTTGACATGACTACAAATTTACATATTTTGAGTAATAATTTACTTGGATTGAGAAAAAATCGAAATATTTTCCTTAGTTTGAGTAAAATTTCTTAAACATTTTCCTCAGATTAAGCAAGGATTTACTTGATTTGAAGGAAAATGTTCCTCAGTTTGAGTAAATTTTACTTGCTTTGAGGAAAAGTTGAACTGGAATCAAGTTCAAGGCATGTCCTAATTTCAAAGAAAAGTTTGTACTTGATGGGAGAAATTATTGCCTTAGCGCTATACGAAGTTCAATTTTCCTTAGTTTTAGTACATATTTACTTAATCCGTGGCATACTTTTTTCTGCGTGTACTTTAGCCTATTGGTTTTATATTCTTTTTTATTGTTAATTTTTCAATATCGTTCTACAAACTGCAAACTGATGAGGTCAAACGCATAAAACGATTAACTACTTAAAATATTTACAACACTCCGCTAGAGAGTTTGTAGCCCATCAAGGCATATCAATTCATATCGTCATCGATCTCTTTCAATTATCTCGCAGATAAGCGAACACAAGAAAAAAACTAAAAAAAAACTAGCAAAACATTCAGTGAACGAACGCAACACTAAAACCAATTAACACGCATTAGCAATTATTGAAAATCAACTTTGAAAAAATTAAAACGATGAAAACAATATCGGCGTCGTCGTCGTATGCGCCACTTGCCATTCGCCAGACGAATGACGGAATGAAAGTGCAATTGTTCGCTGGCTTGAAATGAAATTAAAAGTAATTTCAACTAAAGCCATGGCGGAGTGTACTGTGGATGGAGCCCAACACTGGCACCACCATCAAATGTAGGTTAAGACCACCCAGATGGTAATAAAACAACATAAACGTTTCATTTTCGATTTTTCAACAAAGTTTTTTATTATTCTTTATTACAAAAATGATTGATTTTTTGTTCGCTTATTTTCGTCGTACAACATTTATACAGACATACATACATACACTTGTAATAGAAATATAATAGTTTTGGCAGACATTAAATAAATATGAGTCAGTTTGAAATTAATAAAGTTATATATAATTTAAGCATGTCCCTCGAAACGACTTTGAGTTAACATCAAAACATAGAAAATCATAAATGATATGAATATTGATTGATTTGTGCAACACACAGTTCAAATGATTTGAAAATATTGGCTTAAACACTAAGAGACTATAAGACGCTACGCTTACTATATAGAGAAAAGAGTAGAAATCAATTTTAACTAGTACGAAAAATATTATATTAATAATAATAATTATAATAACAATAATAGTAATAGTAATGAAAAATATAACTGGTGATTAATGAAAATTGTATTCGTTCGAGAGCGTCGAAAGACTTTTGGCTAAATCCAAGCTAAGTGATCAGAGGTTTTTGTCAGCGCTGGGGATTTGGATGAATTTGGAGAAGAAAAACTAAAACAATGGCACAGCAATTTTTCAAAATTGTATAATATCCAGGTTTGCCATTTAAAAATAATTTAAATTTGTTTTAGAGCAAAAATACATCTGGAAATTCTATGTCACTTTAAGAGGTATGTCGAATGTTAACGTTCGCTTTCTCACAAATCACTTGTTTCTTGCATAGAAGTCAAACGAACGTAAACGTTCGACATCGTGGATCAGGCTGTAAATTGTGTTCAATGTGTAAGGAAAGTTAAAGCGTATTTTATAATAAATATCATATATTAGGAATTTAAATTCGTTAATTCGTTTGTATTGTGGGAACAAAAATAAACTTTTTCGAAACAAACAAAGTTCTGATAGAGATGATAAAAAAGGAATATGTATATTAGAGTGGCTTCAAAATAATATTAGTGGATGTTCCCGACTAAAATGAAAGATATGCTCTCCCAAAATATTTCGCTTTTATCATTGTCCGTTCGTGAGCTGGACGCGTTCAAAATAACCTCTATAAATCAGGGTTTTCTTGAATAAAATTCACGGTGAGAATTGTATTTAGAAAAAACTGCTAGAAATTAAAATCTGGTCCGAGCCTTATCAAACCATATCAAAAACTTGCATTTTGACTCAGAATAGAGGGTAGACTTTTAACATTTTTGTGCGATTTTTGTTGCATTTTTTTATAAAAACCGCAATAACTTCCATATTTTTAGTTCGATTTGTGTTTTTGTTGAATCGTTGAAGAGGTATTGAACATCAATTGCAATTTGTAGAACTTCCTAACCCATTAAGGACCGACAATTTTTTTCTTACCGTTGGTTCTCAGTGGGTTATATGTGATGTAAAAACTAAAATATGGGCTCCTTTACATTGTAAACACATTCTAGTGTTAAATTAAAAAAACATCTGAAATTTTGGTCTTTCAATGGATAAATTGGGAGGAAAACTTGACATAAGATGTTACAATAAAACCGTGCGACATGATTTCCCACCCGAGAACGAGATTATATAGAAGTGAAACTATAGGTCACTCATACTCAGTTTTATATTTCGTGATCGTTTGTCTATTTTATAAGACTGTTAAGGATGTAAAGGATGTAAATATTTCAATAATTTAGTTTAGTACTTTTGCGTGTCATACAATGGCGATATGGGTATCAAATGAAAGAGAAGAACATCTGCTAAATATACTTTTAATTTCATGAGTCTACTTATGTTACTTCAACATTAACAACCATTTCATTTTTATACCCTCCACCGCCAGGATGGGGGTATACTAACTTTGTCATTCCGTTTGTAACACCTTGAAATATCGATCTGAGACCCTATAAAGTATATATATTCGTAGATCGGTTGGGATTGAAATGGGGCGAAATCGGCCCAAAGGGAAAAAATTTTCCCTCACAAGGACTAAAAATACCCATAATAATCCCTAATATTTTAGCGTATTTAAGCATGTTTTTTCAAATATGTCTGTTTGATTTGCTTGATATTTGGTATGCGCATTCCCCTTATAGCAAAAACGTGCACCATAAAGTGATTCTTATTTGTAGGGGGTGAAATGGGGCAAAAAAGGGATAAAAATGGTACATATTAAACGACAACAGCTAGAAACACGAAATTCGGTGTGTACATTCCTCTAATTGAGTAGATACATAATATAAAAGTATTTTTTCCAAATTCGTACTTTTAAGGGGTAAAATAGGAATAGAGGGATAAAAATGGTACCAACCAAACGGCTGTACTTAGAATAATGAAATTCGGTATTACATTCCTCTGATTGCATAGACAAGTAAAATAAACCGATTTTTCGAAATTTGTACTTTTTGGGGTTAAAATGAAAAAAGGGGATAAAAATAGTACCAATCAAATGACCGCAGCTAGAGTCATGCAATTCGGAGTATACATTCCTCTGACTGCGTAGACACGGAAAATAGACGAATTTTTCGAAATTAGTACTTTCAAGGGATACAATGGTACAGAGGGATAGAAATAGTACCAACTAAACGACTACAGCTAGAATGATAAAATTCTAATTGCGTAGAAACGTCAAGGGGGTAAAAATGGTACCAACCAAATGGAATCATGGAATTCGATGTATACATTCCTCTGACTGCATAGACACGCAAAATAAAAAGTTTTTTTCCAAATTCGTACTTTTTCTTTTACGGCATAAATTGGTTGAATCATGAAGTTAGGTTATTTTGCACTATGTACGTCTGATAATGGATTTTCTAAATTTGTACTTTTGGAATTCAAATAGAATGGAAATACAACTAACTGTAGCACCCACTATCTACCAATATTTATGGCTTTGAAAATATTTTTGAAAATATAAATATAACAATTTGGTAGCATTACCTTATAAGCGTGGTTTGAAATAATTAAAATATTATATTTATTTATAAAATTATTTTTTCAATATTTGTATTTGTTTTGGTTTGGCTATATTAAAAAATTTATATTTTCCTGTAATATTAGTGCACTTCTACGAAAACTGACAACCTCTGTGGAAAGCAATCCATGGTGGAGGGTATATAAAGTTCGGCCCGGCCGAACTTAACTTCCTTTTTACTTGTTTTCTTTTAAAATGTTTATGTATATTATTCATGTTTTAATTTTTAAAGGGGAAATTTTGAAATGGTTGCATTTCTTTCCAAAAATTAGCTTTATATAAGACTAGAATGTGTTTCAGTTTCTACTTCACATTTAACCCAATGATTATTAACAGTATGAAAAAAATTTGCGGCCCTTAATGGATTACAAACTTCTAAAAATTGCAATTGTTTATCAATACCTCTCCAACGATCCCCTAAAAATTTTATAAAAAATGCATCAAAAATTGCACTAAAATAGTATAAATCTGTCCTTTATACTGGGTCATATTGCAAGTTTTTAATATGGTTTGATAAGGCTCGGATCGGATTTTAATTTCTAGCGGTTTTTTCTCAATACCATTCTCATCGTGGATTTTTTTTCAAGAAACCACTGATTTATAAAGGTTATTTTGAACGCGTCCAGCTCACGAACGGACAATGATAAAAGCGAAATATTTTGGGAGAACACATAAAACAAACCAATCTTTCATTTTAGTCGGGAACATCAACACCATTTTTTCCCTCCTCACAAAAGAAGCCACTCTAATGTATATATGCCTCAAAAGTCTACAAACGACGTTAAATATTATTCTTTATTTATTTTTATTTTTCTGAAGACTGAAGATTTTTATCCAACTGTGATTAAACATTATAACAACTTCTCCGTAACCACATACAAAGAATGATGTACGAAACTTATGGAACGTCTTACTGGCACTATTAGCTATTAACCAAACTTTATTTTACAAAAGTAGAATTTAATTAAATATGAAATAAATAAATAATAATTAATAAGAAAAAATTAAAAATATATATTTTAATATTTGACAATTTGCAGAAATATGCTTGAAATTAGAAACATTTATATTTGTAGCTCATACCAAAAATATTGTATTTTCGATCCATAAATAAAGAAAAAGAAAATATAAAATATATTTTTAATATTTGACATTTAGAAGAAATTTGCTTGAAATTAGGCTTTTGTCATGTCTGAACAGGACAACATCAATTCTTATTTTATTCCTAATTTACTATCGTTTCTTGACTTTTATAGCATAGTGTACGTGTTTGGAGTTTTGAAAGTTTATTTTACCACTTTCTTATGATAAATCAGCATATATGGCATAAGATGTGTTCAGCGATATTACTTAAAACGCAACGAGGAACATATTTGTGGAACATATTAACCCTTGACCTCCTCAATGTTGGGACCTTTGGGACACTTTTGTAAAAAGGGTAAAAACTCCCTAAAGCAGGGGTTTAACGGGTCAAAATACGGTTCTACAGGAATATTTGCCATAAAATTCGACTATCAGTCTCTGAATACACCAAAACAAACCTTTGGGACACTTTTGTAAAAAAAGGGTAAAAACTCCCCTAAAGCAGGGGTTTAACGGGTCAAAATACGGTTCTACAGGAATATTTGCCATAAAATTCGACTATCAGTCTCTGAATACACCAAAACTCGAAACTGAACTTAAATCAGATTTACTCAGTAAAAAATAACATGAAAAAATTAAGAGAAAGATTTTCTTTTCGTGATAAGGTCGGATACTTCCCAAAAAACATTTTCTATGACATTGTCAAATTTTGAAGAGCTACGAATTGTCCATGCCAGTTATAATAATGTAACTAAAATAAATAATTAAATGGAGTCAACAATAACACCGTACGACAATTTAAAAAAAAAATCGTTACACTTGAACCGTTGCCCCTTCACAGGACAGACCAAAGTTCCAATGGATACAATTTTTCAAAAAATTATTTTATGTACTTGTTTCCACGCTATGATAACGGTATCAGTGTCAAATTAAAGAGAAGAATATCTATTAAAAATACCTTAAATATCATGCTTCTATCTGTATTAGTTTAGCATTAAAATCTATTTCAAGTATACCCCTTTGTTTTTCTATTTTATTCACATCTTGTTTTTTAAGAGACAAAACTTTAAATGTTTTTGAATACTAACTAATACAGATAGAAACTTGAAATTTAAAATATTTTTAGCACATATTCCTTTCTTTGATTTGGCATTTATACCGTGCTATAGGGAACGAACAAGTATTAAAAATAATTTTTTTAAATATTGGAACTTTGTAGTCCTGCCAGACTAGTTTTGGGCCACGAAAATCTCTATAATTCAGAAAGTAGGGACCAAACATATCAAAACTGTAGACTCAGTCAGAGACAAAAAGGTCAATTTTTGAAGTAACGTATTTTCAGAAAGTAATAATGGCAAAATATAAAATTTTGGAACCAGGTGGCAAGTCGTTTTTTCAAACAATGCTGCCAAAGTTACAACTTTTTCTCTTGTTTCATTTTTGATATTTCAACCTAAAGCAATAACGAAAACACATCGGAAAGCCACAAGCTACGAACTACTTTGTAAATTAGAAAATACTAACACAGATACGCAAATTAATCAAAAATTAATAATATTATTGCAAAAAGCAATGCACTGCGATAAATTGTGTTGTGCTTTTCGTGTCTGTTTATGAGTCGTTTCTGTTTTTCTTTGAAGAGAACTTTGTTTATCCGGACGTATCCACTGAACCATATATATATGTATATGAGAAGAAAGGTGAACTTTAACATGTCGGTAGAATGGGCTGCGGCAAACTTCCATAAATTATGAAAACTTCTGATTTAAAATTTTATTTAAGTTAAAAATGCAGATATTGTAAAATTTCGGTTGGAATATGGCCCAAATGCCATTGATATCCGCGCAATTTCACAGAAGTGTTTTTAATTAATGTATAGTATCAACTAACAAGTACTAAAAGCATAAAGTTGGGCGTGGCCGACTATGTGATACCTTACACAACTCATTGCGCATATATCTGATATTAGTAAACACGGGTGTTTCAACATCATTGGGTATAGTTTATATAGTCCATATAAATTATCCAGTGTACTATAAATTCATATTTAACCTCATTTAAGGTAAAATGTGAAATTTTATAAATATATGTTATGATACTCCTACATACATGTGCCATAATGGGACCAAATACCAATTTTTGAGACAAAAAGTCAATGTTTGTACATTTTCAACAATTGGAACCAGGTGCAACTGTAAGTGGGCGTGGCAGTTTAAAAAACTAAATTTTATTCTAAACAACTTTTGTAAGCAGCATAAGTATAGGTACAAAATTTAAAAATATCTTCCTGTTTCCTAAGATATTTTGCCTCAAAAAACTACAACCATACCACTGTTAATAGGCGTGGCAGTAGGTTGAAACTTCATTTTATAATCAGCATAACGTTGCCAAAAAATTTAAAAAAAACTCAAATAACATATTATGCAAACCGATATTTTTGTTTATTATGACCGAACTTGTTGTGTTTTTTTTTTGTTAAAATAACCAAAAATCTCGATTCGGAAAAAAATGTTACTTGAGTCTTTTTTATATTTTGCTAACGACAAGTATATGTACGAAATTTAAAATATCCACAAGTCTCCTAAGGTATTTTGCCGCATATAGCCTACTACCGTCCCACTGTAAGTGGGCGTGGCGACTCAAAATTTGTATAGACGACTTTGGTAAGCAATAAAACTACTACCTCCAACTCTTTTACTACCTCTAAAACTGGTCATCTGCCCCACCGAACATTGTTACCAAATGAAGGGGGGCATATTGGACAATCTAAATAAATTTTGTGGGTTTAGAAAGTGGAACCAAAAATTCGAAAAAGGTCCTTTCACATTTTAATCATTTAACATCATTTATCCTTTAAGCAAACGGTATATTTTTTTTTGGACAAAATATTTTATGAGAATTACTGTTCCACAATACATATCCAAATTTCATCTTTCTATGTTAATTTTGTTTATTTTTAAAGATATTTTATATAAATATTGATGGTTTTTTGTATATCCTTACAATTTTACATCATAACATTCATGGTTTATCAATATTATTATATATCAATTGTCAACCACTTTGACATTTTAGAATAAAATAAATACATCAGACAATTAATGATATGTTTTTCAACACATACTAATTAGACCGTAGAATATATGTGCCATGAAATTTAGACGATGAATCGGAGATGATGAATTTTCAAATGTTTTTGACGATTTTTTCGAACGCTATCTACATGATTTTCTTGCGAAATCTGTTGGTATCTGTCCAACCAGCTCCTAACTAAACGTGTATTTTAAATAATTTATAAATTAACTAATATTACGGTCAGATTAGAAAACAATGTGTAAATACATTGCCAAAGTTTAAAATGGCGAAAAAAAATTAAAAATAAAAATTGTGTTTGCTGGACAAATGCACACAGTATTCTCAAATTTTCTTATAGTTCGAAAGGACAAAGTTACTTCTTTTTGAATTGGAAATTGAGAAAATCGAATGATATCCCGGGTTTTCAAACATTTTGACAAAGGTTGTATCATTTTCTTGGGGTATTTTTGCATTTTAAACTGGAAAACGATATAGACTTTCTTTTTTTTAAACTCCATTTTTGTCTAAGGTACCTTTAATATTTGTGCTCTCATTTTGGCAATCTAAGTCCGATAACATCAACTGACAATAAAGATAAATATGTTGGCTGCAAATGTTGCGAATTGCAAAATTATTGCGCAGTGTAACAGATCTTTAGATAATTCTTTTTTTATTATAGTTTAAAAAATGTTACAAAACCTTTTAAAAATAAATAAGAAAATATTTTATTTTGTTAATAGGTGGAATCCTAAAAAAGAAATCATGGACTATTCGGTGAAAATATATGGATATATACAAGAAGTTATGCACCTTCTTCTAAAAAAAGGCATAAACTCTACATTTATTCATAGATTCGTCGGAAATTGGAAATTTCGAAAAAATTATAAAAGAATTATCCATAAAAAACTTGTGTTGATTCTTATTCTTATTTATTATTTATTCTACAAAACCTGCATGAAAAATAGTATCACTCCCCAGGTCGCACAGTACTCTTGAATATTGAAAAGAAGGGAGCTATGGTGGAAAATAGGCGAATAATAGTCATATAAACTACAATAACAAAACAATTCTTAATAAGATTTACAATGGAACCTGTGAACAGCGGACAGTCACGGTCACTCAAAATTTGTCCACTTATGAGAGGTAAAATAAATAATTAAATTTTATAACCGTCTCCACATAAGATATTTTAAAATAAAACATGATTTTTTAAAAATTGTCCACTTATGAGAGGTTTCACCCGTGAGAAACTATTGTGAAACTATTTATATTAGGCAAGGGAATTTCTAGAAATCCTTTAGGAAATATCTTCTATAAAACTGCACTCTCACAAAATGACGACAAGTTACGCTCTTTGGTCTTTCAACTATTTTCAACAACAACATAAGCTCTTTGCTCTCTTAACTTTCTCTAAAATTTCATGTTTAAAGACTATGTGTGTTTTTAAACGTTTTTCGTTTGCCATAAACGTAAATTATGGAAATTTTGTAATAATAGAAAAAAAATGTTTACGAAAAACGTTTTCATTCGCGGCAAATATTTCAACTGTTACGGTAAAAGTACATTATTTGTGACAACTAAACTATGTTTGTGATAAAGGACCTACAAACGTTTATTTCTTCGAATGTTGTGTCAACTTTGAATTAGACTTTGAACTTAACAAATTAACTGGAGCCCGAACAGGAACCTTTCAAAAAATAGGGCATTATAAATACTCAAAACTATTGTAATGTCCTGTATCTGTGGGCATTCTTATTTCAAAACAGACTTGCCAATTTTCATACCTAACTTTCTTACACACTTAGGTATGCAACTGATAATTTCAGATCTCTAATATAAGGCCTGCTCGATTGGGCTTACTAACTTACAATTAAGAGACTTGATAAGGTGGCAACATTTTTAGCCATTGATTTGATTTCAATGTATCAGAAATAAAAATCTGGCATCACCTTACTTTCTTGTTAAGCGAGTAAATTCCATACAAATATTAAGCTAGTAAGCCCAATCGAACAGGCCTATAATGATAAAGCTTGACATACACATAAACATTAAGCTAATCATTTTATGGCCGCTAATCTTTGTATTTACCTGAATTTCCTTGCGCAAATTCATCATTAGAAAGGTTTTCTCGGCGCTTAACTATCCTTTCACTTTATTCGTTCCGCTTTCCCTCTTTCTAAAGCATCCCGCACCCTTCCTCCCTAGCTATCTACGATTCTCCTTCCTAATCCCCTTCTGCTTCCTTCCTACCTGCAACACTTACTAATAATAACCATGGCACGTTAGACAACAATACTTCTTATAATAATCGACTTTACACAGACGCTCACGATTGATACGTTTACAATTGTTCAATTCTTCACGACAATTGTGCAATACTTGTGGCGCCGAAGCTATCACTAATTTCTCCTCATTGCCACCTGACAAATCCTGATAATTTTCCTCGTCTCCATCCGCATCGGCATCGCCCTCCAAGGCAACTTGGTCCCCATCCCCATTGCCGTCATAATCATATTCGTAGCGATCGCTGCCGCCCTCACCAGCTTCACCAACTTCTGCTCCCCCTCGGCCATACAGTGAGATGGCATTGTCGCCAGCCGTATTATGCGCTCTCAGCTCTGTAATATGTTCGAAAACCATGTAGAAATGAAGAAGAAAATCATAAGCATTATTAAGCTCTTCCATAAATGGCTCACGTCAATGGCAGACATTTCAACATTACCTTCGCAATTGGCCACGGTGCAAGTACCGTAGACGGGTTCTCTTTCCAGATATTTACATTTGTTCGATTCGCTCATTTCTTTTTGTTTCCAATCGAATTCGAGGCACTTGGCATAGCGCCGTTGAACGCCTTCACCGCACGAACGGGAACACTAAAAGGGAATATAAAGAAAGAATAGAAATGCATAAGTGAAAGTAAAAGGGAATGTGTCAATAGATTAGGATGAATACTAAGGTTGTGTCTATTTGAGAACAATATTATGATTGAGTAGGGATCATATAATGGTAATCATATTATGATTACGTGGACTTCATAATATGTAGCATTTGGGATCATATGATATTTAGGATATTTTAGTGGATCATATTATGCCGATTTTATCATCATATGATTGTTGAGGGATCATATGATAGTTAAAGGCTCATGTTATGTCAACTTTGGGGTCAAAACAAGATAGCGACAATTTGAGGACAATATTATTATATAGTGGCAATTCACGACTTTATTGCGTTTGTAAATATTATGATTACTTGCAGACCATATTTTAGGATCATAATATGATTGTGGCAATTTGAGGACAATATTATGATTGAGTAGACATTATATAATGATAATTCACGACATTTTCAGTACATGGTGTTTGTACTATGATTACTTGGAGATCATATTATGTTGACTTTGGAATCATAACATGCTTGTGGAAATTTCAGGACAATGTTATGATTGAGTAGGCATCATATAATGATAATTCACGACTTTTCTTATACATGGTGTTTGTACTATGATTACTTAGAGATCATATTATGTTGACTTTGGGATCATAACATGCTTGTGGCAATTTCAGGACAATGTTATGATTGAGTAAGGATCATATAATGGTAACTCATGACTTTTCCAGTACATGACGTTTGTACTATGATTACTTGGATACCATATTATGTTGACTTAGGGATCATAACATGATTGTGGCAATTTGAGGACAATATTCTGATTGAGTAGGGATCATATAATGGTAATTCACGACTTTTCCAGTACATGACGTTTGTACTATGATTACTTAGATACCATATTATGTTGACTTAGGGATCATAACATGATTGTGGCAATTTGAGGACAATTTTATGATTGAATTGGGATCATATAATGGTAATTCACGACTCTTCCAGTACATGGCGTTTCCACTATGATTACTTGGAGATCATATTATGTTGACTTTGGGGTCATAGCATGATTGTGGCAATTTGAGGACAATATTATGATTGAGTAAGGATCCTATAATGGTAATTCACGACTTTTCCAGTACATGACGTTAATACTATGATTACTTGGAGATCATGTTATCTTGACTTTGGGATCATAATATGATTGTGGCAATTTAAGGGCAATATTATAATTGAGTAAGGATCCTATAATGGTAATTCACGACTTTTCCAGTACATGGCGTTAGTACTATGATTACTTGGAGATCGTATTAAGTTGACTTATGATCATAGCATGATTTGAGGGAAATAATATGATTGAGTAGGAATTATATAATGATAATTCATTAATTTTTTAAATTTTTATATATTTTTTTTATGGTGATCATACTATCATTACGTGGAGATCATATTATGATTTGGGGATAATGATATGTTTGTTTGGGGATCATATGATAATTAAAGGATAGTTAGGGGATCATATTGTGCTTACTTTTGGATCATAGCATGATTGTGGCAATTTGAGGAAAATATTATGATTGAGTAGGGATCATATAATCGTAATAAGGTCACCAATCAATGTTTCAGTCACTAAACAAGTTACCTAAACTAACCAATAGCGGGCAATTTTTCTACGGGAAAAGGTTTTTGTGAAACTCCTGTCATTTTAAGTTCTATTTCCCTGAGGAAAATTTCAGTCTTACCATTCCTCCTCCTCACAAATGCTATATTTTTTCTGGAACTTACCTCCGACCATTCAGAATAATGCCACTTTGGACCACAGAACTTCATATCTTTCTCCGTACAATTGGCCGCGTCTATGGGTTTCAATTTTGGATTGCACTGTTTAATATCGACCACAAATCCATCCATGATACACAAAACCATGCGCGTGCGGCGACGATTCGAACAATCTCCCGAGCATTTACTCCAACCCGAAGTGAACCACATGCCGTGACGACAAGTCTGCGAACGTGTGGTACAAGGTCTTTTCTGTTCGGGCAAGGTGAGCGGATCACAGGGATCAATGTAGGGAGCGGTGCGATCACAGTGTGTGGTGCGATGTTCATAGTTGTAGGCACAATCCCGCGAGCATTGTTGATTCCAATCGGACATTAGCCAAACGCCGGTCTTGTCATCGCGATAATGGCGTTTTAGGGAGGTCGAAATGGTAGTATTGGGCGGCGTGTGGCGTTTGTCTGTTCAGAGAGGGAGAGAGAGAGTTAAGGGTTAATTATGGATTTTATTTTCGTTCCTACAATTCGTACTCATTATATTCTTGATGGTGGTGGGTGATCCTATTACCCGGGCATACATTTGACTAGACTTCTCCGCGTTACGGGCATACAGCTTCACCTTTTTGCAGTTGCATCTCTCCTTGAGCAATGGCTTGGGCTCGTGGCAGTTACTCTCAGCCACTTCTACGTGGGTGGCATTGATATCTTCTTGGAAACACAGAGCTTCGCGCCACTTCACACCATCCCCAGTGCCCGAGGGACATTCACAGTCTCCGTACTCCCCGGTTTTCCAATAGGCCGGGCACAAACCATGGCTGCACACATAGATGATGTCTTCGAATGTTGGCTTCCTTATGTTGGCACATCTTTTGGGTGAGTAGTAGCGCTTCAAAGCTTCCTTACTATCACTTTCTCGAATACATCTAAAGATGGGTGCTTGTTTGCCCGGGCCACAGGCTCGGCTGCAGGCTCCGAAACCCAAAAGTTCCCACATGTATTTGCGCTTCTTCTTTGGGTCTTTGGCCTGCGAGGTATAGGGGCTCTTGACATAGTTGTCCTCAATTTCATCCAAAGGTTGGCCCAATTCATTCCATTGACTTTGTAGCTCTACCGGTTCGGTTATCGAAGCGGTAGGTACGGGCAGGGCATATGAATATTGGACTCCAGGATTCAAATCGGCCACCAAAAGCTAAGAGAAGTTGGAAAACTCCAGATTAGAAGCATTAGTGAGTGAGAGCGGGGCTTACCATTAAAACTACGGGATTGTTTAGAGGACCTTTGGCCAAAACCATACTCGCCTCCTTGTTGTAATCGAAGGTATCATCATTGTATTCGTACAGGCCACCCTCCGAAGGACGATTGTTGCCATTCACAATGTATTTGTCATCTTTAGTTTTCAAAGCTTTTGGAGAGGAGATTATTATGAAAATCGTTCGTCGTTAGATCTATAACGTTGAGAGGACTTACCTATTAGATTATTGCTTTTGCCTAATTCGCGAATGGTCATATTCATGGCTCCCGTCGGTATAGTGGTTATATAATTATAGCCATGAGTCAATTTCGATTGAGAAAAGATCTCATTAACCTTTTGACACAAAACCGAACCACATCTCTCCTGACTGTCCATGGTGGTGGCGGGGCGTATGGCTCCACTACTGTGGAAGGCCTGCAATGGAACAGAATGAAAGAAAGTTAGATGACAGTGTAAATCAAATGTTTAGGGACAAATTCTAAGATTGCTCGTTGTAAACTTACCACCATGACTAACATCCAAAATTTCCACATTTTCATTTGTTGCAATCGATGAATAGATCTCAATTTTATAGGCAATTTTTAAATTTCTTTATAAGATCAATGTTTAAAGGGACATTTTCTGCTAAAGGAATTAGTGAACCTAATTTTAAATTTCAAAATACAGTTACAAGATTGAAAGAGCTTTGTTTTGAAATTGAGATAAATGAGAAAACAAATCAAATTTACGAAAAATATCAATTTACGAATGAAAACAAATTTTTCCACCACATTCCTGTGGTGGGGGTATACCAAGTTTGTCATTCCGTTCGTAAAACTTTGAAATATAGACTTGAGACCCTATAAAGTATATATATTCTTGATTTTCATAAAATTATAGCAATGTCCGTTCGTCCGTCTATTGAAAGCACGTTAGCATCTAAACGAAAGGAGGTATGATGTCCAAATTTTCCTTACATGCATCTTTTAGTCGTCGATCGGTTGGGATTGAAATTGGCCAAAATCGGTCCAAATGGAAAAGGAAATATTACCTCACAAGGACTAAAAATACCCCTAACAATCCCTAATATTTTGAGATTTTAAGCATGTAACAAAAACGTGCACCATAAAGTGAGAAATGGGGAAAAAGGGGTTAAAAATAGTACCTATAAAACGAGAACAGCTAGAAACTCGAAAATTAGTGTGTATCCTAATTCCTCTAATTGAGTGGATACATGATATTAAAGTATTTTTTCCAAATTCGTACTTTTAAGGCGTAAAGTGGGAATAGAGGGATAAACATGGTACCAACCATATAAACGCACCTAGAATCATGGATTTCGGTGTGCGTAGACACGAAAAATAAAAAGGTTTTTCAAATTTCGTACTTTAATGGGATACAATGGGAACAGAGGGATGAAAATGGTACCAACTAAACGGCTACAGCTAGAATGATGAAATTTTGGGTATACATTTCTATAATTGCGTAGACACGCAAAATGAAGAGATTTCGAAAGTCGTACTCTAAGGGGGTAAAATAGGAAAAAGGGGATAAAAATGGTACCAACCAAATGGACGCAGCTAGAATCATGGAATTCGGTGTATACATTCATCTGGCTGCATAGACTAGCAAAATAAAAAGATTTTTCCGAATTCGTACTTTTTTACTTTTACGGCAAAAATGGGTAGAATCATGAAGTTAAGTTCAGAGTTCGACCGAAGGTGGTTGTTTGGGCCGAAATCGAACTTCGAACAAAATCCCAAACATCAGCTGAAGCCGAATGTTTCTCAAAACATTTAGTATATGCTAAAATCGACAAGATAGTCAAAATATATACCACAAATCGATTTAATATTTCGGATAGTTTTATCTAGCGAAGGCAGTTCAATATGTAGTCGATCTCAAAAAGATCCATGGAAACCGAAAGTCAATAACATTTGCAAATAGTTTAAATATAAGAAACTAACAATTTATATTTTCTCAAACTTAAAATGAGTAAATATTGAATTCATGCAGCTATGAAAAAAAATCAAGGAAAAACTTTATAATTTTTATGGCAAAAAAATTGTTTGAAAATTTTAACATTGTCTCAATAATAATTCTCTTTAAGTGGGTACACAATATTATACTGAATAGCTCCTTGATTAAAGAAATGTTTTTGGTATATGGTTTGAAATGGTTGATAGAGTATAGTTTTTGAACTGTTTGAAAAATGATACAAACATTAAAATTTGAAGATAGTCCACAGCAAAAATGGCTGTTACTCTTTTCGTTTGCCCCAAGGTCTATTTCGATTTGATATTTCAATAGAATAATATATTGTTTAAATATCTATTACTGATTTTACAAGAAGAATGTAGTAGAACTTGCAAAAAATATATGTGTAAACATAAGAACGTAAGGGAAAAGAGCTAATATTGTGGAATATAAAACTAAATACTCAATGGAAAAAAAGTAAGGAAAGGCTAAATTCGGCCGGAACCGACTATATGATAGTTTCCACTTTCTATACCATTACAATTCAAGGAAGGATTTTTGTATCCAGTGAATGTATGTGTTTGGCAAAAAATGTTAAATCGGAAAGGACATCTGTATGGGGGTATATTGAAACATGGAACGATTTGACCCATGTATTTTTATAGGTTACAAAATCGGTTAATTATTTGGGAGCAACATTTGTATTGGGGCTATATCTAAATCTGAAGCGATCTTACCCTCTATCACCATATGTGTTTTTAGTTGGATTATAAGATGTTGTGCCAATTTTAAAGAAAATCAGTTAATATATGTGCTTTATAGTGCGGAAAAAGTCAAATCTGGAGCGATATTTGTATGGAGGCTATATCTAAATCTGAACCAATCTTATCCGTATTCATTATAAGTGTTTCTAATTAGATATATATTTATTATAAACATTATTAGAAAATTTTTAAAAAAATTAATGAATAAAATTTCGTTTATTAATAATCCTAAATATCTGCTAATCGGCCTTTTTGCCGAAGGCCTACCAGTTTTTGGACGAAGCCGAGTAATCGATCGAACTATAGTAAATTTATCTTGCACTGTGTACATGAGAGGTTATTGGTTTTCAAAATTTGTACTTTTGGAATTAAAATAGGATGGAAATAAAGAGTGTCCCAAGAATAACGCAATTTTTAAATCTGGCAACATTCGAAGTGTCTTTGTTTACATTTGAACAATTGTTATTGTTTGTTAGTAAAGAGTGATTTTTTTGAGGTTAGGATTTTCATGCATTAGTATTTGACAGATCACGTGGGATTTCAGACATGGTGTCAAAGAGAAAGATGCTCAGTATGCTTTGACATTTCATCATGAATCGTCTTACAAACGAACAACGCTTGCAAATTATTGAATTTTATTATCAAAATGCGTGCTCTCTTAAGAAAGTTCATTGCGCGCTTCCATTTTATGGTCAGTTTAATCGACCCACTGAAGCGGCTATTCGGGCTATTGTGACTAAATTTCGCACCAAATTTACATTGTTGGACATTAAACCACCAACACGCTTACGTAGAGTGCGAACTGAAGAAAATATCGCAGCTGTATCGGCCAGTGTTAATGATGACCACCAATTTTCGATTCGTCGCCGTTCGCACCAATTGGGTCTCTGTTACTCAAAAACGTGGAAATGCCAAAATTGGACTAAGCGGATGGACCACCTAAGACGCAGCCGCGGTCAACATTTAAATGAAATTATCTTCAAAAAGTAAATGTCATGGACCAATCTAACGTTTCAAATAAAGAACCGATGAGATTTTGCAAATTTTATGCGTTTTTTTAAAAAAAAAAGTTATCAAGCTCTTAAAAAATCACCCTTTAGAAGGTACGAGGTTAGTAAAAATGGAGCGCTACACGAATGAACAACGCATTCTCATTGTGAAATTGTTTTACCAAAATGGTGAAAGTTTTACGGCTACAGTTCGCAAATTGCGATCATGGATAAATTTGCCGAAACTGGGTCTGTTAGTGATGTAAAGACAACCACGCGCCATCGACCAGGTCGATCGACCGAAAATGTCGCAGCTGTACGTGATGATGTTGCTCAAACTCCATCCACCTCAATTCGACACCGAGCTCAGCAAATTGGTGTCTCCAAATCCACTTTGCAGCGAATTTTGACGAAAGATTTGCATCTTCATGCATACAAAGTTCAATTGACTCAGGAACTGAAGCCAACTGACCATGGACAGCGAAGGGAGTTCGTTAATTGGGTATTGGAGAGACAACATGAAAATGCTGATTTTGCCGAAAAAATCATCTTCAGTGACGAGGCCCATTTTCATCTTGATGGCTTCGTCAATAGGCAGAATTGTCGCATTTGGGGTGCGGAAAATCCTCGAGTGATTCACGAGAAGCAAATGCATCCTCAACGTGTCACTGTGTGGTGTGGTTTTTGGGCTGGAGGAATCATTGGACCTTTTTTTATGAAAATGAGGCAGGTCAAGCGCAAACAGTCAATGGTGTTCGGTATCGTGAAATGATAACCAGTTTTTTCTTGCCTAGAATTGAAGAAATGAATGTGGAGGGCATGTGGTTCCAACAAGACGGCGCCACATGTCATACAGCCAGAGAAACAATTCAATTGCTGCATCAGTCATTTCCCGGTCGTGTTATTTCTCGTTTTGGAGATCAGAATTGGCCGCCTAGATCGTGCGATTTAACACCATTAGATTTTTTTCTTTGGGGTTTTTTGAAGTCGATGGTTTACGCGAATAAGCCGACGACGACTCAAGCATTAAAAGACGAAATTGGACGCTGCATTAATGAAATACCGCAGCATTCATGCAAAACGGTCATTGAAAATTGCATTAAAAGATCGCGTGCATGCCAGCAAAGCCGCGGCGGCCATCTGCACGCCATATTGTTCCATACATAACCTCATTCTGTCTACTTTATGATATAATAAAGTTTCACGATTTTTTCTTAAATATCTGTGTTTTATTTAAAATTAAAAAATTGCGCTCTTCTTGGGACACCCTTTACAACCAACCAAACGACTTTTTTGAAAATTGCTGCCTTATATTTGCTTTTTGAATTGACTTGAAGTATTATTTCGATGTGGTGTCGCCTTGCCTTATAAGCGTGGTTTAAAATAATTAAAATTTTATATTTATTTATTAATTTTTTTTCAAAACTTGTATTCGGTTTGGCTATATTAAAAAATATAACATTTTCCTTTAATGTACTTCTACGAAAATCGACAGCCTCTGTGAATTGCAATCAATGGTGGAGCATAACGCCTTTTTTACTTGTTTTATTTTTTGTATGAAAGCAAGGCCCAAAGCTATCCCCGAGTCACCCCTATTGAGGAGACATGTAAGACTGGTCATCATTAATTTTCTCTACCCAATATTTTCCCCAAACATACCCCCACCCCTATATCTACTCCTTAATATGACATCCACACAAAAACTACATTTTTATAAAAATTGCTCCCAAAAAATTGCTCTAACTGGAGTCAAATCTATGACCAACTCCCAATATTGTTTTAGTCTCAATATTTTCTCAGAACATACCTAAGGTGCCCATTTAAAATTTTAAATTTGAACTACCGATTACATTGACTTTGAAAGGAAGAATAACATTCTTTTTATACCCTACACCACTTCGTGGACTAGGGTATTATAAGTTAGTTTCGCGCCAATTGTTTGTAACACCAAGAAATAATTGAGCTAGACTCACCTTTAAGTATACCGATCCGCTTAGAATCACCAGCTGAACCGATTTAATCGATGTCTGTCTGTCCGTCCGTCTGTCCGTCTGCTGTCCATCTAAGCTTGTTCGCACTCTACAGGTCGCAATTGTTGTCCTATTGTCATGAAACTTGGCAGAAGTTATTTTTTCTGGACAAGGACCATCGGTATTGAATTTGGAAATCGGTTCAGATTTAGATATAGCCCCCATACAAATGTCGCTCCCGATTTGACATTTTCCGCTCTAGAAACCACATATTGTACCCGATTTTCTTTAAAATAGGCAGAGCATCTTATAATCCAACTAGACACACCTATGCAGAAATTGGGTAAGATCGGTTCAGCTTTAGATATAGCCCCCATACAAATGTCGCTCCCTATTTCACTTTTTCCGCTTTAGAAACCACATATTGTACCCGATTTTCTTTAAATTGGCACAACATCTTATAATCCAACTAGAAACAGCTATGCAGAAATTGGGTAAGATCGGTTCAGATTTAGATATAGCCTCTTTACAAATGTCTCTCCCGATTTGACATTTTCCGCTCTAGAAACCACATCTTGTACCCGATTTTCTTTAAATTTGGCACAGCATCTTATAATCCAACTAGAAACACCTGTGCTGAAAGTGGGTATGATTGGTTCAGATTTAGATATAGCCCCCATACAAATGTCGCTCCCGATTTGACATTTTCCGCTCTAGAAACCACATATTGTACCCGATTTTCTTTAAAATAGGCAGAACATCTTATAATCCAACTAGACACACGTATTCAAAAATTGGGTAAGATCGGTTCAGCTTTAGATATAGCCCCCATACAAATGTCGCTCCCTATTTCACTTTTTCCGCTTTAGAAACCACATAATGTACCCGATTTTCTATAAATTTGGTACAACATCTTATAATCCAACTAGAAACAGCTATGCAGAAATTGGGTAAGATCGGCTCAGATTTAGATATAGCCCCCATACAAATGTAGCTCCCTAATCCACTTTTTCCGCTTTAGAAACCACATATTGTACCCGATTTTCTTTAAAATTGGCACAGCATTTTATAATCGAACTAGAAACACCTATGCTGAAAGTGGGTAAGATCGGTTCAGATTTAGATATAGCCTCCATACAAATGTCGCTCCCGATTTGACATTTTCCGCTCTAGAAACCACATATTGTACCCGATTTTCTTTAAAATGGGCAGAACATCTTATAATCCATTATATTCACCAATATTTCACCAATAGACATACATGGTGAAAGCGGGTCACATCATTCCAGGTATTAATATACCCCCATACAAATGTCCTTTCCGATTTAACATTTTTTGCCAAACACATTTACATGATTCAAAAATCCTTCCCAATTTCACTTTTTTGCAGAATTGAATTGTAATGAGATAGAAAGTGTGGTGTATCATATAGTGGATCCGTCCATCTTTAGCCTTTCCTTACTTATTTGGGAGATGTCCAATGAGATGAGGAGATGCATACTTTGGTATAACCCAAATGGGGCCCCATTCTGCTCTATTACAGCTCTAGAAACTACATCTTACATGGGATCTTCATCAAATTTTGCAGATCATTATATGTTTCAACTAGGAATACCCACCGTGAATGAGAAATATATAGGCGCATGTTTTGGCACAGGCCTCAATTGTTGTTATAGGCCCCTTTCAAATGTCCGTCCGATTCATCCTATTGCCGCTGTATAATCTGTATTTATCATTCGATGTTGATCAATTTTTCCAGATCATGTTATATTTACTTTACTCGGAATATCTGCTGGAAAATTGGATCAATTACTTCATTATTTACCGAATTCGATAAATATGACTAATTTAAAGTAAATTTAAATTGCTCCCATGAAATACCTGGGTTTAGTAATCAAAGCGAAGTATATACGCAGGGAGTGGTGTAGGGTATTATATAGTCGGCCCCGCCCGACTTTAACCTTTCCTTACTTGTTTATTTTCGGGTTTGTGTTTCACATTTGCAAAATGGAACGTTATACACTCGAGCAAAATTGGGAAATATTAAAAACTTTATTCCAAAGTAGTGAGTCTTTAATGCAAACTGTAAGTAATTTGCGTGTACAATTTTCGGTTCAGCCTTCATGAAGCCCATTTTCATCACGGTGGCTATGCCAATAAGGAAAATTGCCGCATATGGGACTCAGAGAACTCACACGTGACTATTGAGAAGCCAATGCATTCACAACCAACCACTGTTTGGTGTGGATTTTGGACTGTATTGAAAAATTAGGTTGATCGGATGAGGTACAGCCGAGCCAATCGTGGTAGTCGTATGAATGATATTGTGTTCCATTATTAAATGACAAAATTCAACCTTTCCAAAAAAAACCAGAAATTTAAAAAAATAATCAGTTCTTTTTTATAGCCGATTCTAATTTAAAGTTTTAAATGGCCCACCCTACATTAATGCAACGGCTCTCTCGGCAATTTACATCGACCATTTACTTTCTTCTATTCTACTAATTAATAGTGAGATCTTATTTGTTTAGAAACTAATAGGACCGAAAATTTTTAGCATGAGAAGTAACTGGATTTTTTTAGATAAATTTAAATAACTTAATCCATGATAATAATATTTAAATATCGATAATGTGTCAGCGATACATAATAATAACATACCTACAAGTATCTATGATCACATCACACTTATCATACGATATTGTTGATGTAATAATTTATTCAAATTGTGTGCGTGTGTGTGTGTCTGTGAACATCCAGCGAACAAATGTTTACAACCAAATTAATCAAAATCGTTTAAAAGGAAATTGTTCACTTTGACATTTAATGGCTGTCAAAGTGACAACATCACAATCAGCCGCAGCAACAACAACAACAACACTTGAAATCAAAACTCGCCGTTGTTAGATGTCATCGGCAATTACAGAAATGTCACAATTCACACAAAAACAAATAGACGAACACAAATGTACGACTGACTGCACGAAACGAATGTGTGTCTAAAAGAGAGCCAAAGGAATGAAACCTATGACGGATAACACAACAAAACAAACAATAAATTTATTGTTAATGTTGACAACGACAAGCAACAAGTGCGGTTGGTTGGTTGGGTGCACCACCAACATAAACAACAACAAAAAGTGTGTGGGGGGGGTAATGTTGGAAGAAATTGAGCGACAATGTTGTCTGAAATCGGATACTTTCCCTTAGGAAAAATGTCACTCGAATTTGATAGCATCACATTGCAGTTGACAAATCTGTTCCACATGGATCAATTTATTGATGTATTTATTTGTATGTGAATTATTATATCGATTGTCTTCTCTTCGTTATAGGAAACATTTAGCATTAACACTTTATTATGACCTAATTTTCTCTATGGAAAAATACGATCCTGAGTTTTCATTTCTAAGATTTTGATTTTCAGAGGTATTGAGTTAATCTGTAACATTTCAGCTCGATATGACGCAGGCAACTGGAGCTCCAACAGGAGATGTATGGACCAATATCAACATACACAAGGCATACCATATCGGGCAGTAAGTATATGGAGGACCGAAATCAGTTCGCTCAATATGGCAGTGGTTCAGGTTCATAATCAAATACAGGCTTGCCAGATGTGGGGATTTTATGATGGTCGCAAGGACGAAAATATCAAATGGGGACAGGGGTTTTTTGTGGGGATTTAATAAAATATTTCGCGGATTTTGTGGGGATATTGGATATAAAAATTACAGTATTCATTGTCACACAACAAAGAAAATTCAAGAGAAAATTTACAACATTAACGTACTGAAATCAAATAAAATTAACTCAAAAGTAGTTTTATTTATTTATTTAAACTACAAACAGAGTAAAATTTCTAGACTAAATTTAAGAATCAAATTAAATAAAATGACGTATGCATCAATTGCAACAGTAGACCACTGCTTCATTGCCTAGAACGACATTACTGCAATTTTAACTAAGGAGCTTGTTCACGACTAGGATGATCAAAATATTCCCAGATTGTTGAGGAATCAACAAATCTATATATATAAAAGAGTTGTGTGATTGAGTGACTGACTGATTACTCCCCAGACCAAACGGCTAGAGCTAGAATAATGAAATTTGGTGTGTACACTTCTCTTACCGTGTAGAGGTGTGATAAGACGGGATTTTTCGAAATTCGTACTTTTAAGGGGTAAAATGGGGTAAAAAGGGATAAAAATGGTACCACGGCAATGACCAAACGACTGGGCCTAGAATCTTGAAATTTGGTATAGGCATTCCTCTTGCGGCATGAAGGCATCCCAAAAAGTGGATTTTGAAAATTTCGTTCTTTTGGGGGGTAAAATGGGGCAACAAGGACCAAAAATGGTACACGAGTGAAGCTAGAATCGTGAAATTTTGTGTGTACATTTTTCTTACAGCGTAGAGATCAGATATGAAGTGAGTTTTTCAAAATTCGTACTTTTAAGGGATAAAATGGGGTAAAAAGGGATAAAAATGGTACCACCGCAGTGACCAAACTGCGGGTCTAGAATCTTGAAATTTGGTACAAAAAATCCTCTTATAGTTTCAACGCGCCCAAGAAAATATTTTTCAAAATTCGTACTTTTTGGGGGTGAAATCGGGTAAAAAGGGATAAAAATAGTATCACTGCAATGACCAAACGGCTGGGCCTAGAATCTTGAAATTTAGTATGGATATTCCTCTAGCGGCATGAAGACATCACAAAAAGTGACATTTTAAAAAATCGTACTTTTGGGGGGTTAAATGGGACAAAAAGGGACAAAAATTGTACCAGAAACATGGCTGAAGCTACAATCATGAAATTTGGTATGTACATTTATCTTACAGCGAAGAGATCAAATTTGAAGAGAGCTTTTCGTAATTCGTACTTTTTGGGGCTGAAATCGGGTAAAAAGGGATACAAATAGTACCACTGCAATGACCAAACGGCTGGGCCTAGAATCTTGAAATTTAGTATGGATATTCCTCTAGCGGCATGAAGACATCACAAAAAGTGACATTTTAAAAAATCGTACTTTTGGGGGGTTAAATGGAACAAAAAGGGACAAAAATTGTACCAAAAACATGGCTGAAGCTACAATCATGAAATTTGGTATGTACATTTATGTTACAGCGAAGAGATCAAATTTGAAGAGAGCTTTTCGTAATTCGTACTTTTAAGGGGTAAAATGGGATACAAATGGTACCACCGCAATGACCAAACAACTGGGACTAGAATTTTGAAATTTGGTAAAAAATTCCTCTTATAGCTTCAACGCGCCCAAGAAAATATGTTTTAAAATTCGTACTTTTTGGAGGTGAAATCGGGTAAAAAGGGATAAAAATAGTACTAATAAAATGGATGGAGCTGAAACCATAAAATTCGGTGTGTACATCCCTCAAAATGTTTAGAATCGCAAAATGAAGGAATTTTCCGAGATTTGTAATTTTAAAGGGAAAACTGGATAAAAAATGTACCAACAACACGGATGACGCTACAATAATGAAATTCGGTGTTTATATTCGTTTTACAGCGCAGATCACTAATAAGAAAGCATTTTTCGAAATTTGTGCTTTTAAGGGATTACATGGGATAAAAATTGTACCACCACCCTGACCAAACGGCAGGGTCTAGAATCTTGAAATTTGGAACGGGCATTACTTTTATAGCACGAATGCGGCCAAGAAAATATTTTTCAAAATTCGTACTTTTTGTGGGTGATATCGGGTAAAAAGGATTAAAAATAGTACCAACAACATGGATGACGCTACAATAATAAAAAAATTGGTAAAATTCTTACAGTGTAGATGAGTAACAAAAAGGTATTTTCCGATATTTGTACTTTTAAGGGATTAAATGGGTTAAACATTGTACCAGAAGACTGGGCCTAGAATCATGAAATTTGGAACGCGTATTACCCTTATAACGCGAATACGACCACGAAAATATTCTTCATAAATTTAAACTTTTAGGTGTGAATTTGGGTAAAAACGGATAACAGCGGTACCAATCATGAAATTCGGAGCAAATGGTACCAACCAAATTTGGGGATTTGGGATAAAGATAGTACCAACCAAAGATATCAGTTAGAATATCAAAAGAAATTCGGTGTACATAAATTAATTTTTCGAAATTTGTATGTTTAAGGGCACAAGCGGCACAGAAACATTATTACACACAACATTATAGTCATTATCCCAGGCAAAAAAAAGATAAATACAAAATGTTTGTTCCATTTATAAGTTCAGATTTCAAGTCACGCACCTGTATAGAAGTTATGGTTTTAATTTTCACTTGGATAGGGACTACTACAATATCATACCATTTTCCGCGTACGAAGTAGCGGGTATTTGCTAGTCATTTATAAATTGTTGTGGTCGAATTCTTTAAAATAAAACGACTTTTTATAATGGGGATTTTGCATGACTTATTTGGGGACAAAAATGATCAAAATATTCTATGGCTGTTGACGAATCAACATAATTTGTTTTTGTTTTGGTACATTTTTTTGAAATAAGTCGTGGTAGTCATATCCGATATTGATATTGTGTTCCATTATTAAATGGCAAAGTTCAACATTTCCAATAAAACCAGAAATTTGAAAAAATAATCAGTACTTTTTTATGACCGATTCTAATTTAAAATGTTAAATGGCCCACCCTATACATACCTCTAAATATGTAAAATAAATGGGAAAAGAGGGATGGAAATGGTACCAACCAAATGGCTGAAGTTCAAATCATCACATTTGGTTTATAGATTACTCTGGCTATGTAGATGAACCACATTAAAGTATTTTTCGAAATTTTTAAATTTATGGCGAAATCTGGGCGAAAAGAGGAAAAAATGGGACCAAAGAAATCGCTACAGTTAGAATCTTGGATCATGTGTTCCTCTGACTGCGTAGACGCGCAAAACAGAACAAAATTCTAAATTCGTACGTTTAGGGCCGAAATGGGATAGAGGGATAAAATGGTACCCACCAAACGGTTGTAGTTGGAATCATAAAATTCAGTGTGTAGGCTCATTAGACTGTGTGAATGGTTGTGGTTGTAGAGGTGTAAAATTGGTCGAGAGGAATAATGTTTTTTCCTAACAAGTACCCATATTTTCATATACAATTGAAGTATTATTTTCGTATGTAGGGATATCGCGCTGCCTCCCCTGCAAGTGGGAGTGGTCTTCAAATTTATTTCAATTTGCATAAAAATATCATCATTTCTATAGCTGTTTGAAAAAACTCGAGTTTTCATCAAAAAATTTGGACAAACAAATTACATAACTTTTAAATAAATAAAGCCCTATGACGGTCGCATAAGAAACAGATAAGGCGATAAGTTCGCCGGAATATACACATTTGATATCAATAAAAGACAAATTATTATTGGGAAATTAAAATACATATGAAAATTAAAAAATCATCATTGAAATTGTTTGAAGTTTATAAGTACCGAAATGCAAAATTGAATATGTAAACTCTTCTCCAAAAGGCATATGATCAAATTCAGTCGATCTTTGATAGAAAGTCATGGAATGTTGGACTATTCTGGCGCAGTCACCGGTAGTAATTACACCGTCCAACAGCATTTTTGGAACAGAGTATATAATTCTGAAAGGGAATGTTGAGTAGATCATTTTTGTAGTGGGTCAACCTTTTCAATTTTTGGTCGAAGGGAGCATTATACTAAGCGAAAAAAGTGTTTTAAGTTAATGTCTGAGAGAATTCATATTGTCAAAACTATATTGTGGAATTTTGTGAGGATCATTTTTGTACAAGATCGTAAACCTCTAGCCCGTCTGTTTATGGGCCAATTTGACCATTTTTCCGAGAAAATCAAAAAAGTCTTTTAAAATGGACATTAAAGTATTAAAGTGTTCTACGGAAAAATTTGTCGGAAAATTTAAGTGGGTTTCACCGAAGACACCAAAGTTGTAAATAATGCTCTTCGCGATTAAATAACAAAATTACAAGCTTATACAAAAAATATTATTATACAACAAAATTACTAGGGTTAAAATTAGTCCATGTTTTTTTGAAGATCGATCTTTTTCGACAAAAAAGTGGGTATTTCGGTAGAGCACGGTAAACAAAAAACAAGTAAAAACGGAGTTAAGTTCGGCCGGGCCGAACTTTATATACCCTCCACCATTGATTGCATTCCACAGAGGATGTCCATTTTCTATAGAACTGCAGTAATATTACATGAAAATAAATTTTTTTATATAACCAAAACAAATACAAATATAAAAAATATATATTAATAAATATAATATTTTAATTATTTCAAACCACGCCTATAAGGCAAGGCTACCAATACGTCAATTCAAAAAATAAATATTCTTCTATATATATTTTCAAAAGCTTAAATACCATAAATATTGGTAGATAGTGGGTGCTACAGTTGGTTGTATTTCCATTCTATTTTAATTCCAAAAGTCTAAATTTTGAAAATCCATTATCAGATGTACATAGTGCAAAATAACCTAACTTCATGATTCAACCAATTTTTGCCGTAAAAGAAAAAGCAAAAATTTAAAAAAAAAACTTTTTATTTTGCGTGTCTATGCAGTCAGAGGAATGTATACACCGAATTCCATAATTCCAGCAGCGACCATTTGGTTGGTACCATTTTTACCCCCTTAAGAGTACGACTATCTAAAATCTCTTTATTTGACGTTTCTACCCAATTAGAATTTCATCATTCTAGCTGTAGTCGTTTAGTTAGTACTATTTTTATCCCTCTGTACCATTGTATCCCTTGAAAGTACGAATTTCGAAAAATCCGTTTATTTTCCGTGTCTACGCAGTCAGAGGAATATATACTCCAAATTTCATAACTCTAGCTGTGGTCATTTGGTTGGTACTATTTGTACCCCCTTTTTCATTTTAACCCCAAGAAGTACGAATGTCGAAAAATCCGTTTATTTTACGTGTCTACGCAATCAGAGGAATGTATACACCGAATTTCTTTATTCTAGGTGTAGCCGTTTGGTTGGTACCACTTTTATCCCTCTGTACCCATTGTATCCCTTGAAAGTAAGAATTTGGAAAAAACCTTTTATTTTCCATGTCTACGTAGCCAAATGAATGTATACACCGAATTTCATGACTCTAGCTGCGGTCATTTGGTTGGTACTATTTTTATCCCCTTTTTCTATTTTGGCCCCAAAAAGTACGAATTTCGAAAAAACAGTTTATTTTCCGTGTCTACACAGCCAGAGGAATTTATACTCCGTATTTCATGATTCTAGCTGCGGTAATTTGATTGGTACTATTTTCATCCCCTTTTTTCCTTTTAACCCCAAAAAGTACGAATTTTAAAAAATCCGTGTATTTTACTTGTCTATCAGAGGAATGTATACAACGAATTTCATTATTCTAGGTACAGCCGTTTGGTTGGTACCATTTTTATCCCTCTATTCCTAGTTTACCCCTTAAACACAACTGTCCCCTATTTAGACGGCAATCATATGCCAACAAATATATTGGTGTTATCTATATGGTAGAAAGTTACGCATTTTTTTTTAATGCGCTTTTCACAATTTTTGTCTTTACAGCCAACATTTATCCTATTTCACTCTCAAATTGCACTATTTTAGATGAACTCCCTTCTTATGTATCTTAGCGAATTTCGTTCGGCAGCGTCTTTTCAACATACAGACAGACATGGCTAGATCGTCTTAGAATATACATATATACTTTATGGAGTCTCCGATTAATATTTCAAGGTGTTGCAAATAGAATGGCAAAACAAGTATACCCCCATCCAAATGTGGAGGGTATAAAAATACACCGATTTATATAGACCGAGCCAATTTCTAAACGCTGTAACTTTGGATATAGGATTTTTAGAGACAACAAAAAAAATCTAAAAAAACATTTGTTCAGGGTAGTGATACTCCTTAATGACAGTCTCCAAATTTTGGGAAAAGTTTGCATCTTAAATCTTAAATTTATATCTGATAAACCTTTTCATTTTGAAAGTAGTGGAAACCTGTCCTTTACAACAAAAAATTTCATCTATAAAATTTTCTGATGTATTTTGGGTTTATAAACTAACCGTGCCGATTTAAGTAGGACCCTAAAGAGGTAACTAAGTTTAAGTACAGTTTATTCAAAAGTAAGTACTAATATTAATTTTTTTCAAAAGTTTTCGAGTTTATTCGAAGATGAATTTGGAACATATTTTTTTGGTGGGACTTCATTTTAACAGGCATTTTTCTGCGAGTGTATGACCTTATCCGTTTTAATTACGAGCTCATACATACAGTATCTTACTGCGGCTAATGGAGAAAATTAAATTGTTACGATATGACCAAATTTGTGAACCAAACCCAATGGCCAAACGAACAATATCATTTTAGACCAAAACAAAAAAAGAGGCTAAGACCACACACTACAAGTATTGACGGTGTTTACAATGTCACAAATGCTCAACAAGACAGGAAGAGAGAGTGGGAAGAAGGAATGGTGGTGATCTTGCCACAAAATATTGTCTATACTCCAGTGCAGTAAATTGTTCGTCAGCTATCAATTATTGCTCTATGGAACGTGGAGATGGAGGAGCTGCGGAGCTTCAAGAGTTTTCGGCCGTAAATTTTCATTAATCTATGCAGCCAGTGAAGTGCATCTTTCGAAATGCTCTCATCATTTGTTTTCCTATGCGGTCCGGCGTTTAATGATGATAATTTCGTTTATTTTTATTTTATGTTTAATTTTTAATTATTCTATTCAATCGTCAGCGACAGCGACAATAAACAAACGATGAGATAAATAAATTCAGACGGGATGCATGAGAAGTGCAGTTTTTATTTTTCATTTCTTCATATCTTAATAACAGCAAAAAAGATAACGATGCCCATTCATCGTCTCTATCGACAGTCCCTCAATTTGGTTTGTAGGTCAGTTGTTGCAATAATTTCGGCGGCTTTAGTAAGACAGTTTTCTTTCTTTTTTTATTTTATTTTATTTCTTGTGTGTGATGGGTAGGGTGTATGGGGGCTTTGGCTTTAGAAAAGTCATTATCATGACCCAATTAACATTCGATAATTGGTTCAATAGGCATAACAGCAGTACAGTACAGTAGGCCGTACCGTATAAGTAGATTATGATGGGGTACATCATTAACGTCGTCGACATCGCCGTCGTCATTGTGATGTGATGAACATCATCATTTTCCAATTGGGGTGTGTTATGTCATGGTGTTGCAAGTTGATGATGGTGTTGGCATTGCTGGTACTGTTGCTTTGCTTCCCCACAGACAGACATAATCGTTGTACTTATTTGGAAGTTTATGCATCTTGTGGCATAGAAAATGCTCATTCACTCGCTACACTTGATTTAAGACAGACCTAAAACCATTGGCCATTGGAAAAAGGTCATGTACATAATTCTGGGATTAGTTGCAACAATTTATGCGATGGAATATTAAAAAGCAAATTGTGTAAATTAGAATCATAAAATCTTTCAAATGTATCACAAAAAATATTGTATTTCCATAGACTGAATTAATAAATAAAATGAAAATCTCACATAAACACAGAAATCAGCTCAATGCATACTTAAGAAGAAATATAACGACATTCATAAAATTACTATTAATAGTTCCATATATAAATATTGAATTAAATCGAAATATTTATTGCACAATCACGAATCTTTTATGGCGTATTTTCACATGTTATGTAGATCATAATTTCGGAATTTATATGACGACTAACAAAAGCCCTTAGATTTATTTCACATCGATCAGTTTCCATACAATTAAGGAGGAATATACTACAAATGTCTCACTATTAACTATTTTGTAATTTGATTGTTGCCAAAGTGATCCACTTATCGAATAGTAAAATGACATTAAGTTCGACCGCGCCGAATCGTATATAACCTCCACCATAGAGTGGCAGATTGGAGAATTGGCTTTGCATTGAAGTGCATTTAAAGATCACTCCCGTTTGTTGGGGGAGACTATCAATATGTTTAGACAGCGTGAGATATCTACGTACCAGAATAATACTTCAAGTATATTGAAATAATGTACTTAAGTAACTAACTATTGAGTTATTTGGGATATTTTCTGTACTTCTTAAATATACTTTATCCCTCTCGGTCAATTTTACCTATTTAAAATCACAATCATACACACAGTCAGTCGTTTGGTCGGTCCTATTTTTATCCCTTTTCCATTTTAAACCTAAATGTACGAATTTAGAATTGTTTTTTTTTATACCTTCCACCTCCAGGATGGGGGTATACTAACTTTGTCATTCCGTTTGTAACACCTTGAAATATCGACCTGAGACCCTATAAAGCATATATATTCATGATCGTCATAAAATTCTAAGACAATCTAGCCATGTCCGTCCGTCCGTCCGACTGTCCGTCTGTTGAAAGCACGCTAGCATCTAAACGAAAGGAGCTAGAACGTTCAAATTTTCCATAAATGCGTCTTATAGTCGTAGATCGGTTGGGATTGAAACGGGGCGAAATCGGCCCAAAGGGAAAAATTTTTCCCTCACAAGGACTAAAAATACCCATAATAATCCCTAATATTTTAGCGTGTTTATTTTTCAATATGTTTTTTCTGTTTATATTTGCTTGATATTTGGTATGCGCATTCCCCTTATAAAGGGTGATTTTTTAAGAGCTTGATAACCTTTTTAAAAAAAAAAAACGCATAAAATTTGCAAAATCTCATCGGTTCTTTATTTGAAACGTTAGATTGGTCCATGACATTTACTTTTTGAAGATAATTTCATTTAAATGTTGACCGCGGCTGCGTCTTAGGTGGTCCATCCGCTTAGTCCAATTTTGGCATTTCCACGTTTTTGAGTAACAGAGACCCAATTGGTGCGAACGGCGACGAATCGAAAATTGGTGGTCATCATTAACACTGGCCGATACAGCTGCGATATTTTCTTCAGTTCGCACTCTACGTAAGCGTGTTGGTGGTTTAATATCCAACAATGTAAATTTGGTGCGAAATTTAGTCACAATAGCCCGAATAACCGCTTCAGTGGGTCGATTAAACTGACCATAAAATGGAAGCGCGCAATGAACTTTCTTAACAGAGCACGCATTTTGATAATAAAATTCAATAATTTGCAAGCGTTGTTCGTTTGTAAGACGATTCATGATGAAATGTCAAAGCATACTGAGCATCTTTCTCTTTGACACCATGTCTGAAATCCCACGTGATCTGTCAAATACTAATGCATGAAAATCCTAACCTCAAAAAAATCACTCTTTAGAAAAAACGTGCACCATAAAGTGATTCTTATTTGTAGGGGGTGAAATGGGGCAAAAAAGGGATAAAAATGGTACATATTAAACGATAACAGCAAGAAACACGAAATTCGGTGTGTACATTCCTCTAATTGAGTAGATATATAATATAAAAGTATTTTTTCCAAATTCGTACTTTTAAGGGGTAAAATGGGAATAGAAGGAATAAAAATGGTACCAACCAAACGGCTGTACCTAGAATAATGAAATACGGTTTATACATTCCTCTGATTGCATAGACAAGTAAAATATACGAATTTTTCGAAATTCGTATTTTTTGGGGTTAAAATGAAAAAAGGGGATAAAAATAGTACCAACGACATTACCGCAGCTAGAGTCATGAAATTCGGAGTACACATTCCTCTGAGTGTGTCGACACGGAAAATAAACTGATTTTTCGTGATTCGTACTTTTTGGGGTTAAAATGAAAAAAGGGGATAATAATAGTACCAACGACATTACCGCAGCTAGAGTCATGATATTCGGAGTATACATTCCTCTGAGTGTGTCGACACGGAAAATAAACTGATTTTTAGTGGTTCGTACTTTTTGGGGTTAAAATGAAAAAAATGGGATACAAATAGTACCAACCAAAGGACCACAGATAGATTCATGCAATTCGGAGTATACATTCCTCTGACTGCGTAGACACGGAAAATAAACGGATTTTTCGAAATTGTACTTTCAAGGGACATAATGGTACAGAAAGATAAAAATAGTACCAACTAAACGACTACAAGGGGGTAAAAATGGTACCAACCAAATGGGCGCAGCTGGAATCAAGGAATTCGGTGTATACATTCCTCTGACTGCATAGACACGCAAAATAAAAAGATTTTTTCCAAATTCGTAATTTTTCTTATACGACAAAAATTGGTTGAATCATGAAGATAGGTTATTTTGCACTATGTACGTCTGATAATGCATTTTCAAAATTTGTACTTTTGGAATTAAAATAGAATAGAAATACAACCAACTGTAGCACCCACTATCTTCCAATATTTATGGTATTTAAGCTTTTTGAAAATATAAATATAAGAATATTTATTTTCTAATTTGAAATAAATAATGGTTTGAAATAAATAAAATTGTATATTTATTTATAAAATTATTTTTGCAATATTTGTATTTGTTTTGGTTTGGCTATATTAAAACAATTATATTTTCCTGTAATATTACTGCACTTCTACGAAAACCGACAACCTCTGTGGAATGTAATCCATGGTGGAGGGTATAAAAAGTTCGGCCCGGCCGAACTTAACGCCGTTTTTACTTGTTTTTATTTTCAGGTTTATGTTTGACATTTGCACAATGGAACGCTATACGTTCGAACAAAATTTGGAAATATTAAAAAATTACTTCCAAAGTATAGCGAAAGAATTTTCCTTCATAATATTTATGAAGCGATTTCACACAAGGTTTTTCATAAATTAAGTGAATTTTTTCTTAATATGTATTAATAATACATAAATAAAATGAAATGTTTGATACAACTTTTTTCATAAACATTTCATATTTCATAAAAGAAAAATGTTAAGGTAGTGAAACTTAGTTTCATAAGATCAAAGAAAGATTTCATAGTATTAAAGAAACAATTCTTAAATACTATGAAATATGTCATAAACAATAACATATTTGTGTTATGAAATTTCGTCATAAATATAATTAAGGATTTCATAGCTTTTATGAAAAGTTTCATAACTTACAACTACATTTTTAGTGTGTCGACTTTATTCGTTTGCATGCTAGCAATTCTCATTTGTCCTCTGTTAACTCTGACATAAGTATTTAACCTGATTTAGGTCAAATCACTGAGAGAGTCAGTGATGGAGTGTGTTAATAGGTTAATCGACAAGTCAGACCCATCCGGCTTTTTTGTTTATATTGGAAACTTCAGTATAAATTATTCACATTTTATGAAACTGTTTCATTAAATGAATGAAGTTTCTTGCCATTAAGATAGTATATGCACATTTAACACTTTCCAATTTTAATTTTTTGAATTTCTGCCAAAAAAAATGGATTTGGGACCATAGTGCAATCGACAACTAATGGGTGAGAGTTCCTTGAAAGTCGCATAAATGTAACCATGCCATTTGTAAATAAATTTGCATTCTATTAAATATAGAAGCAAAATGGTCTTGAGCCAGGACAATATCCGAGTTCAAATCAAATATTGATTACAGACCAAAAAAATGCAAACGAAAAAAACTAAAACAACTGAGCGTTGGCACGACAGAAGTATTGCTGGGTAACTATACCTGCATATACACATACTTACACATGCAACTCAATGAGATGCTTGCAAGATGGCATGTGTACTTTATTACTTGGTGCGATTTTTTAAACGCATATTCGGCAAGTGAGTTGTGCTTCTCGTTCGTTTGTGAGAATCATCTCCTTATAGAGGCCGGGTTTGATGTTGAAAAGTCGCTGCGAAGCCACTTGAAAAGACTTTTGACATGGTCGAAATCATGATCGTGGTAGTCTGCAGCCAAGTAATAAATGTCACCATGCCATTTGTAAATAAATTTGCATTCTATTAAATATAGAAGCAAAATGGTCTTGAGCCAGGACAATATCCCACTTCAAATCAAATTTTATGAAATTCTTAAACTCCACCCAAATTTTGTATTTGCCTCCTCTCCCCAAAAAATCCTCTTTTAACAACGGATCTGTCATTTTTTGTTTTCTCATATAATGAAATTTGTATAAAAATACAAATTTATATTTTTAAGTTTATTTCGATCCGCTCTGTAACCTTTTGCTTTTGCATATTTCAGATTTTTTAAATAAAAAATATATACATATTTATTAGACTGTTCTTTTTTTTAATTTGATAAAAATCGTTGCAAATTTATGAACAATCAACTTACTCGTTTGAGTTTACGATCTAAACTAAAATACTTCACAGACTAATGGTTAATTATTGTTTACAAAAACAATATGAATTTTTCGACACAAACATGCATCATTAAAAACAATAAATACAACTTTGAGTTTTCTATGGTTCTATGTTATCCCTTTTTATCCGTTTTGATTCGTTTAGTAAATTCCCATATAAATTGTAGTCCATTTTCTCATAAAAGCTCCTTGATGTGCATATCAGTGTAGTCTTTAAAGCCTTCAATAAAATTTTTTTCTAAATGAATTTTCGTTCAAAATGCTTGTCCATATCACATTAAACAAACACATGATTGAATAACAATGTTCACAATATTTGTCATTTATATTTTATTACCTTTAGTTTAAAACATCTGGTAGCTAAATCGTTTTCTCTTAGCGCTACATATGGGCTAAATATATTCAGAATAAATGAAATCCATAAATAGTTTTTTAATTTCATCTTCGTGTTTAGACATCCTAAATACATTAAGCGACATAGCGACACTAGCGATGAACTAAAACCTAAAGGAGAGTTCACACATTAAAACTAAAAGGCTAGTTCACACATTGGCAATTGTGTTCCTGGGTGGAGAAAACATAATTTTTTTCATACATATTTTTGTATACCTTCCACCTCCAGGATGGCAGTAGACTAAGTTTGTTATTCCGTTTGTAACACCTTGAAATATCGACCTGGGAGTCTATAAAATATATATATTCTTGATCGTCATAAAATTCTAAGACGATCTAGCCATGTACGTCCGACTGTTGAAAGCACACTAGCATCCAAACGAAAGGAGCTAGGACGTACAAATTTAACATAAATGTCGGTTGGGATTGAAAGTGGGCAAAATAGGTCCACAAGGAAAAATTTTTCCCTCGCAAGGACTGAAAATACCCCCAATAACCCTTTATATTTAGAGTATTTAAGCATGTTTTGTGTGCCTTTATTTACTTGATATTTGGAATACGCATTACCCTGATAGAATAAACGTTCACCATAAAGTGATTCTTATTCGTAGGGGTGAAATGGGACAAAAAGGGATAAAAATGGTTCCTATCAAACGGCAACAGCTAGAGACACGAAATCCGGTGTGTACATTCCTCTATTCGAGTGGATACATAATATAGACGTATTTTTTCCAAACTCGTACTTTTAAGGGGTAAAATGGACATAGAGGGATAAATATAGTACAAACCAAATGGATGCATCTAGAATAATGAAATGAAATTCGGTGCATAGATTCCTCTGATTGCGTAGACACGTAAAATAAAGGGAATTTTCGAAATTTGTACTTTTAGGGAGTAAAATGGGAATAGAGGGATAAAAATTGTACCCACCAATCGGCCGCAACTAGTATCATGAAATTCGATGTATACATTCCTGCGACTGCGTAGTCACAGAAAATAAAAAGGTTTTTCCAAATTCCTTTTTTTCATAGGATACAATGGGAACAGAGGGATAAAAATGGTACCCACTAAACGACTACAACTAAAATGAGGAAATTCGTAGTATACATTCCTCTGACTGCGTAGACATGGAAAATAAAAAGGTTTTTCCAAATTCATAATTTCCAGGGATACAATGGGAAGAGGGATAAAAACGGTACCCACTAAACGGCTACAGCTAGAATGATGAAATCGATGTATACATTCCTCTGGCTGAGTAGACACATAAAATAAAGAGATTTTCGAAAGTCGTACTTTTAAGAGGGAAAAGGGGATAAAAATGGTACCAACCAAATGGCCGAATAATGAAATACGGTGTATACATTCCTGCGACGACAAGAAAAATAAAAAAGTTTTTCCACTTTCCAAGGATACAATGGGAACAGAGGTATAACTAGTAAATCAAAAAAAATTTTTTTTTTCAAATCCATGCTTTATGCAAGCAGAATTCTATTGGGCCTAGAAATTCTTTTTTAGTTATCTTTTGTAGAAGGAAAAATTACTGCAAAATTTCAGTTTTTTATCTGCCATAGAACGGCATATATTCGAAAATGGGTTTTAACTTCGTATGGGAGGTGCCACGCCCACATTTCCATTACCGCCCATTTTTGTCACAACTACGCACATTAATGCTAGATGCACTTACACAAAATTACAGTAGGTGTAATTTTGGTTTTAACTTCATATGGGAGGTGCCACGCCCACTTTTGCATTACCGCCCATTTTAGGCGCAACTACGCACATTGATGCTAGATGCACTTACACAAAATTTGAGCACTATACGTGTCATAGAACTGACACTATTCGATAATATGTTTTAAATTCGTATGAGAGGTGGTACGCCCACTACTCCAATACCGCCCATTTTGGCAGAACTACGCACATTGATGGTAGATGCACTTACACAAAATTTCAGCACTCTAGGTGTCATAGAACTGACAATATTCAATAATAGGTTTTAACTTCGTATGGGAGGTGCCACGCCCACTTTTCCAATACCGCCCATTTTTGGCACAACTATGCACATTGATGCTAGATGCACTTACACAAAATTACAGCACTCTAGGTGTCATAGAACTGACTATATTCAATAATAGGTTTTAACTTCGTATGGGAGGTGCCACGCCCACTTTTCCAATACCGCCCATTTTTGGCACAACTATGCGAATTGATACTAGATGCACTTACACAAAATTTCAGCACTCTAGGTGTCATAGAACTGACAATATTCAATAATAGGTTTTAACTTCGTATGGGAGATGCCACGCCCACTTTTCCAATACCGCCCATTTTTGGCACAACTATGCGAATTGATGCTAGATGAACTTACACAAAATTTCAGCACTCTAGGTGTCATAGAACTGACAATATTCAATAATAGGTTTTAACTTCGTATGGGAGGTTCCACGCCCACTTTTCCAATACCGCCCATTTTTGGCACAACTATGCACATTGATGCTAGATGCACTTACACAAAATTACAGCACTCTAGGTGTCATAGAACTGACTATATTCAATAATAGGTTTTAACTTCGTATGGGAGGTGCCACGCCCACCTTTCCAATACCGCCCATTTTTGGCACAACTATGCGAATTGATGCTAGATGCACTTACACAAAATTTCAGCACTCTAGGTGTCATAGAACTGACAATATTCAATAATAGGTTTTAACTTCGTATGGGAGGTGCCACGCCCACTTTTCCAATACCGCCCCTTTTTGGCACAACTATGCGAATTGATGCTAGATGCACTTACACAAAATTTCAGCACTCTAGGTGTCATAGAACTGACAATATTCAATAATAGGTTTTAACTTCGTATGGGAGGTGGTACGCCCACTATTCCAATACCGCCCATTTTTGGCAGAACTACGCACATTGATGGTAGATGCACTTACACAAAATTTCAGCACTCTAGGTGTCATAGAACTGACAATATTCAATAATAGGTTTTAACTTCGTATGGGAGGTGCCACGCCCACTTTTCCAATACCGCCCCTTTTTGGCACAACTATGCGAATTGATGCTAGATGCACTTACACAAAATTTGAGCACTATACGTGTCATAGAACTGACACTATTCGATAATATGTTTTAAATTCGTATGAGAGGTGGTACGCCCACTACTCCAATACCGCCCATTTTGGCAGAACTACGCACATTGATGGTAGATGCACTTACACAAAATTTCAGCACTCTAGGTGTCATAGAACTGACAATATTCAATAATAGGTTTTAACTTCGTATGGGAGGTGCCACGCCCACTTTTCCAATACCGCCCATTTTTGGCACAACTATGCACATTGATGCTAGATGCACTTACACAAAATTACAGCACTCTAGGTGTCATAGAACTGACTATATTCAATAATAGGTTTTAACTTCGTATGGGAGGTGCCACGCCCACTTTTCCAATACCGCCCATTTTTGGCACAACTATGCGAATTGATACTAGATGCACTTACACAAAATTTCAGCACTCTAGGTGTCATAGAACTGACAATATTCAATAATAGGTTTTAACTTCGTATGGGAGATGCCACGCCCACTTTTCCAATACCGCCCATTTTTGGCACAACTATGCGAATTGATGCTAGATGAACTTACACAAAATTTCAGCACTCTAGGTGTCATAGAACTGACAATATTCAATAATAGGTTTTAACTTCGTATGGGAGGTTCCACGCCCACTTTTCCAATACCGCCCATTTTTGGCACAACTATGCACATTGATGCTAGATGCACTTACACAAAATTACAGCACTCTAGGTGTCATAGAACTGACTATATTCAATAATAGGTTTTAACTTCGTATGGGAGGTGCCACGCCCACCTTTCCAATACCGCCCATTTTTGGCACAACTATGCGAATTGATGCTAGATGCACTTACACAAAATTTCAGCACTCTAGGTGTCATAGAACTGACAATATTCAATAATAGGTTTTAACTTCGTATGGGAGGTGCCACGCCCACTTTTCCAATACCGCCCCTTTTTGGCACAACTATGCGAATTGATGCTAGATGCACTTACACAAAATTTCAGCACTCTAGGTGTCATAGAACTGACAATATTCAATAATAGGTTTTAACTTCGTATGGGAGGTGGTACGCCCACTATTCCAATACCGCCCATTTTTGGCAGAACTACGCACATTGATGGTAGATGCACTTACACAAAATTTCAGCACTCTAGGTGTCATAGAACTGACAATATTCAATAATAGGTTTTAACTTCGTATGGGAGGTGCCACGCCCACTTTTCCAATACCGCCCCTTTTTGGCACAACTATGCGAATTGATGCTAGATGCACTTACACAAAATTTCAGCACTCTAGGTGTCATAGAACTGACAATAATCAATAATAGGTTTTAACTTTGTATGGGAGGTGCCACGCCCCTTTGTCCAATTGGTCAAAATTTTCCATTTCCTTGTATTGTCATCGAAAATGATTAAGTGTGCAAAATTTGAGCAAAATTGGTTGAGAAAAAAGCTTTCAAAAATTGATTTCAAATTTTGTGGCACACAAACATATATAGAAAGTAACCTTATATAAAGCATGGAAAAATGGTACCCACTAAACGGCTACAGCTAGAATGATGAAATTCGGTGTGTACATCCCTCTAATTGCGTATACACTCGTATTCTTTTTATACCCTCCACCTAAGGATGGGGCTATATTCACGTTGTCATTCCGTGTGTAACACTTTAAAATATTCATCGGAGACTCCATAAAGTATATATATTCTGGGTCGTGGTAAAATTCTAAGACGATCTAGCCATGTCCGTCTGTACAAAAAAATGGGACAAATAGGGATAAAATGGTACCTTTGATACAACAACAGCTAGAAACATGAAATTTGGCATGTACATTGCGTAGATGCGTAAAATGGAGGGATTTTTCAAAATTCGTACTTTTAAGGGAAACAATTGGAAAAGTGGGATAAAAATGGTACCAACCAAACCGCTGAAGTTGAAATCGTGAAACTCGCTGTAGGCATTCATCTGAATGTGAAGACGCGAAACATGAAGAATTTTTTGGAAGTTTGTCCTTTTAGGCGGGAAATAAGGGTGAAGGGGATAAAATGGTACCAAACGCTGAAGTTCATCTGACTGTGTAGGCGCGAAACATAGAGGAATTTTTCGATATGTTTTAGCAAGAAAATGGGGCGAAAGGGGATAAAAATTGCACGAGAGTATTATGGCTTTGTGCGTTTGTTTGTAACACCCAAAAGGAAGTGAGATAGACCCATTGTTAAGTATACCGATCGACTTAGAATCACTTTTTGAATCGATTTAGCAATGTCGGTCTGTCTGTCCATCTATTGTTGTAATCACGATACAGGTCGCAATTGTAGACAGAACCAAATGAAACTTTGCACAACGAAGTTTTTCGGGATAAGAACGAACGCTATTTAATTTGAAGAAAATCGGTTCGGATTTATATATAGCTCCCATACAAATGTCGCTCCCGATTTGACATTTTCCGCTCTAGAAACCACATATTGTACCCAATTTTCTTTAAATTTGGCACAACATCTTATAATCCAACTAGAAACACCTATGCAAAAATTGGGTAAGATCGGCTCAGATTTAGATATAGCCCCCATACAAATGTCGCTCCGGTTTGACATTTTCCGGTCTAGAAACGACATTTTGTACCCGATTTTCTTTAAATTTGACACAACATCTTACAATCCAACTAGAAATACCTATGCAGAAATTCGGTAAGATCGGTTCAGATTTAGACATAGCCTCCATACAAATGTCGCTCCCGATTTGACATTTTCCGCTCTAGAAACGACATATTGTACCCGATTTTCTTTAAATTTGACACAACATCTTATAATCCATCTAGAAACACCTATGCAAAAATTGAATAAGATCGGTTCAGATATATATATAGCCCCCATACAAATGTCGCTCCCGATTTGATATTTTCCGCTCTAGAAGCGACATATTGTACCCGAATTTCTTTAAAGTTGACACAACATCTTACAATCCAACTAGAAACACATATGCAGAAATTAGGTAAGATCGGTTCAGATTTAGATATAGCCCCCATACAAATGTCGCTCCCGATTTAACATTTTCCGCTCTAGAAACCACATATTGTACCCGATATTCTATAAATTTGGCACAACATCTTATAATCCAACTAGAAACACCTATGCAAAAATTGGGTAAGATCGGTTCAGATTTAGATATAGCCCCCATACAAATGTCGCTCCCGATTTGACATTTTCCGCTCTAGAAACGACATATTGTACCCGAATTTCTTTAAAATTGACACAACATCTTACAATCCAACTAGAAACACATATGCAGGAATTAGGTAAGATCGGTTCAGATTTAGATATAGCCCCCATACAAATGTCGCTCCCGATTTAACATTTTCCGCACTAGAAACCACATATTGTACCCGATATTCTATAAATTTGGCACAACATCTTATAATCCAACTAGAAACACCTATGCAAAAATTGGGTAAGATCGGTTCAGAATTAGATATAGCCCCCATACTAATGTCGCTCCCGATTTGATATTTTGCCGCTTTAGAAACCACATATTGTACTCGATTTTCATTAAATTTGGCACAACAGCTTATAATCCAAGTATAAAACCTATGGTGAAAGTGGCTAAGATCGGTTCAGATTTAGATATAGCCCAAATTCAAATGTTGCTACCAAATGTTTAACCGATTTTGGCCAAACTATACATATTATATTTCACCTATTTCGTTTCAGATTTCAATATACCCCCAAACAAATGTCCTTTCCGATTTAACATTTTTTGTCAAACACATACATTTACAGGATACAAAAATCCTTCCCTTTTTCGCCGAATTAAATTGTATTCGGATTGAAAGTGGAGTGTATCATAGAGTCGGCCCCGCCCGACTTTAGCCTTTCCTTACTTGTTTAAAACTGGGAATGACATGGGGACATTTCACAAAATATAATACTTCCGGAATTCGAGGAAAAATGTCTGAATCGCATATATTCTGAACAATAAAATTGTTATTTCTCTGAATTTTTAACTTTAAAATGTCTGCTATGAGCAAAATTCTTTATATCACTTAAAATATCGCTCATGTTAAATGTCATTTGTCAAATCGTGTGGAAGGTTTCAATAAACATTTCAAATGTATTTATTGTGTCATGGAAACACAAAAGAATTTCCGTTTTCCACCGACATGTTCTGTCAATAAATTTAAGAATTTAGATTAGCCGCCATAAAATTCCTCAAGATACAAATTAAATGAAACATGGCCTATTAAAGATATTGTTGTTGTTGTTGCTGCTGTTTTTTCTACTTTAAAAACAATACAATAATTTTTGCAGCGTTTTGCCAGAACACCTTCTCTTTTTTTTTGTTAAGTGGACAACAATTTGGCCAACAGCCAAATTGCCTTTGATACTTACATACGTATCTTAGATACTAAGCATTCGTGCGTAGCCAAGACGCCAGGGCTCAATGCTGCTCTGCTGTTTGCTCAGTTGTTTGGCATATTTGGCAAATCCATCAAATCAAATAGGCTATTTACAGAAATGCCATATAAATCAATTTAAATTAAAATTTTAATTTTAATTTAGCTATGGAATGTGGGGGCTTGTGGTACAGACGTACATACAAATGTGCAAATATTAAAAATCAACGTTTTTTCGAAGCGCCACAAGGGCCACACTTACATATGTATGTGTGTGTGTGTGTACATGACGGCATGCCCGAAATTAACAAGTTGAGTGATTTTAATGGATTTCATTAAAACGCTCGTACATGAGCCTACAATTGATCTATTTGAGGAATTCATGTTCATAGAGATGTCTCAGCACAGACGTCAATGACCTCAGCAAATCTTAAATAAATTCTCCACCCTCTCTGCAGTCCTTTCAATCAAGTAAATTTTTAATGAGAAAAAAAAACTAGGTCAACAAACGCCCGACAATTGATATTTGAATAATTTGTATTTTTTATTTCCTGGCAACAGTACGTCATCGTTTCTTTTTTTCTCTTTTATTTGTACTTTTCCTATCCGTTACTTTTTTCCTTCCTTAAAAAGGTGCATAAATTTCAATGTCGCCTTTAGTTATGGCCATCAAAAGCCATTCACTTGCTTTGATAAATTATAACAAAATTTATCCTAAACTTTTAGCAACGAGCATGATTTGATTGAAATATAAAAGGTAACAGGCGGGTAGGGTAATTGGTTCAGACATTAACTACTGCAAATTTTTGGTAATAAATTTTGTCTGCCCAAACATGTTAATAAAGTAAGTTAACGATATTTTTCGAGGCATTTTTATAACCGATGGAAAGCTCACTTGAAGCTTAAACGAAATTAGTTTGGTAGCTAAAATTTGGTAAATGAATGTGCCTTATTGTCATATGCTGGAGTTGCATGGACAGAAGATTATTTTAGTTTTTCAATCAGAGCTTACACTCTACATCGTCAACGAATCCCTTTCACTGGAATATTGAAAAATGAAAATTCCCAAAATTCAGTATAATTATATACTAATTCCATGTGAAATGGAACACATATTTTCTTTAAGTTCTTCAATTTTAATGGCAGGCTGCAAATTTATACTTGTGAATAAGGGAAATATAATTGCAATTCCTGATTTTCAAAAAATATGAAATTGTGGATCGAAAATCAGGAATTTTATATTAAGTTTCATGATAGAGTTCCCGGTAATTACTCTACTACATAGAAGAAACAATACAAATATTTATATTATCTAAGTCCGTCCATTGCACAATGGGGCCAAACACCAATTTAAGTGGTAAAAAGTCCATTTTTATACCTCCACCTCCAGGATGGGGGTATATTCACTTTGCCATTCCGTTTGTAACACCTTGAAATATTCATCGGAGACCCCATAAAGTATATATATTCTGGGTCGTGGTAAAATTCTAAGATTATATACGTCCGTCTGTCTGTCTGCCGAACGAAATGAGCTAGGAGGTTCAAATTTTTCCTAAATGTGTCTTATGGTTGTAGATCGGTTGGGATTGAAAGTGGAAGCAATCGGCCCAGAGGGAAAAATTTTTCCTCACAAGGAAAATACCCCTAATATTTAGAGTATTTCAGCATGTTTTTTGAACATATTAGCTTGTATTTACTTGATATTTGCAATGCGCAATCCCTTTATAGCATAAAAGGGCACCATAGAGTGATTTTTATTTGTAGGGGGCGAAATGAGACAAAAAGGGATAAAAATGGTACCTATCAAACGACAATAGATAGAAACACGGAATTTGGCGTGTACATTCCTCTAATAGAGTAGATACATAATATAAAAGTATTTTTTCTAAATTCGTACTTTTAAGGGGTTAAATGGGGATAGAGGGATAAAAATAGTACCAACCTAACGGCTGCACCTAGAATAAATAAACTCGATATATACATTCCTCTCATTGCGTAGACACGTAAAATAAAACAACTTTCCAAAATTCTTACTTTTTGGGGTTCAGATGGAAAAAGGGGATAAAAATAGTACCTACCAAATGACCGCAGCTAGAATCATGAAATTCGGAGTATAAATTCCTCTAACTGCGTAGACACGAAAAATAAAGAGATTTTAGATAGTCGTACTCTTGAGGGGGCAAAATTGGAAAAAGGGGATAAAAATGGTACCAACAAAATGGCATAGCCATTATTTTGTTGCTTTTACGACAAAAAATGATAGAATCATGAAGTTGTCTTATACTGCGTACGTGAGAGATAAGGTATTTTCAAAATTTATACTTTTGAAATTAAAATAGGATGGAAATACAACCAACCAAACGACTGTAGCTGAAAATACTCTCTCTATCCGCCAATATTTAGGGTATTTATGATAGCTCCCTTATATTTACTTTATGAATTGAAGTATTATTTCCATTATATATATACATAGTATAAAAATATTTGTAGCCTTGACTTATTAATTAAATTTCTTATTTTTATACGGTTAAAATTTATTGCGGACATTCCTCTTGTAGCTTGGAAGCACCACAAAGAAAATAAAAGTTTTGAGCTGGCGAAATTGGAAAAAAAGGGATAAAATATGGTACCATTGACACGACAACAGCTAGAGTCATGAAATTCGGTGTGTAAATCCCTCTAATTGCATAGACACGTAAAATAGATGGATTTTTCGAAATTCGTACTTTTAAGGGATATAATTAAAAAGAGGAATAAAAATGGGACCTACCAAACCGCTGAAGTTGAAATCATGAAATTCGGTGTATACATTCTGACTATGAAGACTCGAAAAAGGGTTTTTTTGAAATTTGTACATTTGGGCGGAAAATGGGGATATCTTTAAAATTTAATCTTTAATTAACACTTTCACAATTACAGATTTTATTTATATATAGTAGTCGATTTTAAACAGTGCGCATAAGTATACATTATAGTTTGAAATAGTAAACAAATATAGTAATGAGCATAAAAATATCACAATTTTCGTAATATGATACTGTACTTCTATGTAAAGTCGACATCCTTTAATCTGCTGGTAATACTGTGGAATGCACTCAGTGGTGGAGGGTATATAAGATTCGGCCCGGCCGAACTTAACGCCTTCTTACTTGTTAAGTATATTATTTTAAGAAAGTAATAATGACACTTTAAAATAACAAAATATAAAAAATTGGAACCAGGTGGCAACTCATTTTTTCAAATCCTACTGTCACAATTACTACTTTTTCTTTTGTTTGACCTCTGACATTTCAAACTATAGAAATAACGAAAACACACCTGTTGCAAAACGAAAAAGCACAACCTACTAAATTTTTTGTAAATAATAAAATACTAACATTAATGAAAAATTAATAAAATTGTAATAATGTTATTGGAAAAAAGCAATGCTCTGCGATAAATTGTGTTGTGTTGTTCGTGTATGTTTACGAGTCGTCCCTGTATTTCTTGGAATAAAACTTTGTTTATCCGGACGTATCCGCTGAGCCATATACATGAGAAGAAAGGTAAAAGTTGCGCTTTCATATGCCGGTAGAATGGGCTGCAGAAAACTGCCATAACTTATGGAAAAATCTGCTTTAAAATTGCATTAAAGTTAAAAATGCAGTTAAAGTTATAAAATTTCGGTTAGAAAATTCCATTAATCTCCGCGAAATTTCACAGAAGTATTTATAATTAATATATATCACCAACCAACAAATAAGTAAGGCGTGACCGACTATGTGGTACCCTACACCACTCCTTGCGTCTATACCTGATTTATAATAAACACGAGTGTTTTAATATCAGTGGGCATAGTTTATATACAGTCCATATAAATTATCCAGTGCACGATAAATTCATATTTAGCCAAATTTAATGTAATATGTAAAATTTTATGAGAAATTGTATGATACTCCTACATGTGCCACGATGGGGCCATATACCAATTTTTGAGCCACAAAGTTAATTGTTGAACTAATGCATATTCAGATAGTAATAATAGCAGCGTGTTGCCAACATTTTAAAATTACCAAAAATGGCATATTGCAACTCGTTTTTTGAAAGGATTAGCAACCATCAAGATAACTGCAATACATTTCAAAAATTGTTTCCCTCACAATGACTAAAAATACCCATAATAATATACCGTAATATTTTAGAGTATTCAAGCATATTTTTCCAATATGTTTGTACTAACTTGATATTGGGTATGCGCATTCCCCCTATAGCAAAAACGTGCACCATAAAGTGATTCTTATTTGTAGGGGGTGAAATGGGGCAAAAAACTGATAAAAATGGTACATATTAAACGACAGCAGCTAGAAACACGAAATTCGGCGTGTACATTCCTCTAGTTGAGTAGATACATAATATAAAAGTATATTTTTCCAAATTCGTACTTTTAAGGGGTAAAATGGGAATAGAGGGATAAAAATGGTACCAACTAAACGGCTGTACCCAGAATAATGAAATTCGGTGTATACATTCCTCAGATTGCAAAGACAAGTAAAATACATGGATTTTTTAAAATTCGTAATTTTTGGGGATACAATTAAAAAGGGTATAAAAATAGTACCAATCAAATAATCGAAGCTAAAGTCATGAAATTCGGAGTATACATGCCTCTGACTGGAAAATAAACTGATTTTTCGAAATTCGTACTTTTTGGTGTTAAAATGAAAAAAGGGGATAAAAATAGTACCAACCAAATGACCGCACCTAGAGTCATGAAATTTGGAGTATACATTCCTTTGACTATTTAGACTAGTGACTGGTAAATCGATTCCGATTCTAATCGAGAATCGATTTTGGGGGTTCATAAATCGATTATTTTGGAATCGATTACACGTGTCCAACTTTATACTGGAATCGATTATCGACGCTGCAGAATCGAAATTTTGTACTTTTGGCGGTAACAAGTTGTGAAATTTAAAAGAAAAATGGAAAAAGTGTTACAGAAATATTTTGATACAGAATTGATTTTTGTAGTTAGATTTCTAATTTTAAATTTGTAATGAAATATTATTTATATTTCGTGAAATATGGTAATAATCGAACTTGATCCACTTTTAAGTATTCCGATGGGATTCATCCTAAAAAAATCAATCAACAGATAACGTAGATAGACATATACTAAAAATTCGGTGGATAAATTCAGTCGATTTTTTACCAAAGTCTACGATCAATACAATATTTCGTGAATGTTAGGAAATTATTGATATTAAAATATTAAGATTTTCTTACATCCATCGTCGCCATAACCGCATTTCACTAATCTATCATTAGAATTAATTTTGTCAATTTTTTTTGCAAGTTTCTTCTTAGAAAGATTAAATTTTAAAGAAATATTACACAAAACTTGATCGAAATCCTCGGTGCTTGAATAGCGGACCTAAAAATCACGGTCAGTGAGTCTGCAAGCAGACAGACTATTTTCAAACTACATATATGCTTTTCTTAAATTACTTTACCACTTAAAGTATAATTTCTTAAGTAATATGTTTTAAATATATACTTTATATATATTATTTAATTTCAACATGAAAGATTTGTGATTTTAACAAAAAACAAAAGAAGAGGCTGCAGGTAGACGGACTATTTTTAAACTATATTTTTTACTATTTAAAATAATATTTAAAATAATATTTCTTAAATAAAAAATTTAATGAAATATTTTAAATTTTGAATACGAATTTAAATATGAATATCTTTTTCAAGTTTGCATTTTAACATTACTATTCAATTTTAATATTGTTTTCTATTGGAGTAACGTACTTGTTCGACTACTCTAATATCATATTCATAATAATTTATAAAAAACCAATGAGTGTTTTACATTGAAAAATGTTTTGATAAATTATGCTGCAGCGACTGTTGTACGGCAAATGCGACGGTCTGAAAGCGGATTAAACACCGTATTCATATAACTTTTCCATCTGAGATAATCATAAACAATGAAAATAGATCTAGTAAGAACAAAGATTACGAACGAATGGTTCGAGTACATCAATAAAAATAATTATTTTTAATGAAACGAAGACACATAAAAATTTGCTGTTAATTTCATATTTATATATTTTAGATTTAAATACAAACTCAAATGTGGAATTTTATTCTATGGTTGAACATTTTAACCGATTCCGATTAAGAATCGATTCTTGGGTCCGATTCTTCGATTCTAAGAATCGGATTGAAAAATAGTTGATCGGGGAATCGAGAATCGATTCTCGCCCTAAATTACCATTCACTAATTTAGACATGAAAAATATAAGGTTTTTTTCCAAATTCGTACTTTCAAGGGATACAATGGGTACGGAGCGATAAAAATGGTACCAACCAAACGGCTACACCTGGAATAAAGAAATTCGGTGTCTACATTCACCTGATTGCGTAGACACTTAAAATAAAAAGATTTTTCGAAATTCGTACTTTTTGGGGTTAAAATGGAAAAAGGGGATATAAATAGTACCAACCAAATGACCGAGTCATGCAATTTGGAGTATACATTCCTCTGACTGCGTAGACACGGAAAATAAACGGATTTTTGAAATTCGTACTTTCAAGAGATACAATGGTACAGAGGGATAAAAATAGTACCAACTAAACGACTACAGCTAGAATGACGAAATTGTAATTGCGTAGAAACGTCAAGGGGGTAAAAATGGCACCAACCAAATGGGCGTAACTGGAATCATGGAATTCGGTGTATACATTCCACTGACTGCATAGACACGCAAAATAAAAAGTTTTTTCCAAATTCGTAATTTTTCTGTTACGACAAAAATTGGTTAAATCATGAAGTTTGCACTATGTGCGTCTGATAATGGATTTTCAAAATTTGTACTTTCGGAATTAAAATAGAATGGAAATACTACCAACTGTAGCACCCACTATCTACCGATATTTATGGTATTTAAGCTTTTTGAAAATATAAATATTAGAATACTTATTTTTTGATTTGAAATAAATAATGGTTTCAAATAAATAAAATATTATATTTATGTTGTGTGTGTATGGTGTACCTATGTTGTTTTTAATTTTCTTTTTGTTTTGTTCGGCTGTAGGCTATATATATAAAAATGTAATTATGTAATTATAATTATAATGTATTAGATGGCTTTTCAGAGCCAAAATGTTCAAACTCTTTTTACAAAACTGAGCCTGCGGCTTCAATTTCATTGCGATGTTCATAATTTACGCATCATTCGAAAGGTACTGACTGCAGCTATTTATTTTTTATAAAATACTGACACCAAATACTTTTCAGTTTTCTTTTTTTTTATGGCAAGAATCAAATTTTCTAAGGCAAGAATCAAAATTTATATTTAAAATGCTTCCGAGGGTCTATTATTTCAGAAAAAAATTTGGCCAAAAATGCAACGTGAAAAAAATACACGGGAAAACCATCATTTTTTGAGGTGTTTTCAGGAGCCTTTAGCTGATGGCTTGGCCCAGCGACGAAATATTTTGCAGATCATCACTAAACAAGCCAATCTTCATTTCTGGGGGGGGGGTGACCGCTGTAATTTATTTTCCTAATGTACATGTGACGTTCTTGCATGAGATGAGCGATATCGTCCTAGCAATTTTAAATGCTTCCGAGGGTCTATTATTTCAGAAAAAAATTTGGCCAAAAATGCAACGTGAAAAAAATACACGGGAAAACCATCATTTTTTGAGGTGTTTTCAGGAGCCTTTAGCTGATGGCTTGGCCCAGCGACGAAATATTTTGCAGATCATCACTAAACAAGCCAATCTTCATTTCTGGGGGGGGGGTGACCGCTGTAATTTATTTTCCTAATGTACATGTGACGTTCTTGCATGAGATGAGCGATATCGTCCTAGCAATTTTAAGATTGTTTTCCTTTGCACATTAATGGTGGTACTTCCTTTTTATATATTTTAAAGCAATTAAAAAATCAAAATTAGAATTTAATATAGGCTCGCGGTGCTTCATGCCAGTTTAGCTTTCAGTTTCTATATTTACCAGCCAAACACAAGAGTGGTCATACAGATATGTATCACGATGTGAAATTTGTATGCAAAGGAAACCCCCGATCATAAATGCTAAGTTATACAATAGTTTGGTCTTTTTGGTTAACTCCAAAGTTGTCGGGAGTGGTATTACTACAAAAACTTTCTGATCGAAATGCGAGGAACACTTATTTAGTACAACACAAAAGTAAATTCTGGATATTTATATCAGATACGATTGACATTATGGTCAGTTTATAAGAGATTTTATCCTTTATTTAAGATTTATTTGTACTGGAAACTGTTATTTTTTAAATAGGTATTTGGGTCTATATAGTTTTCGACGAGATCTGAGAAATTCCTAGAGTTTGTATTGTTACTTGTGCCGAAAATAATAATTATTTTAATACTCTTTATTTTAATTTAAACAGTTAAAATATATTTTTATATTTTAAATATTTTAATTATATTATTTTCTGGAGACTGGAGATTATACTCCAACTTCGATTTGACTTACATACATACAACCTCTCCCTAACCACATACAAAGAAACTGTGGGCCTTTGTCGTATCCGAACAACTTAACAGCAATTCTCATTTTATTCATAATGTACTACCGTTTGTAGACTTTTGTGGCATAGTGTACATTAAATTTTGTAATTTTAAACTAGTATTATAAAAACATATTTTTGCATATTCAATTTGCAAATAACTCTTGTTCTGCCCATTTTCAAAATACATAACTTTTTTATAAAATGTGTATTTGACTGTTCCACAATTCATGTTCCATGGAAGACACAGATAGATTTATAGATAGATTTTATTTTATTTATTTTTTAAGAAATTATTTTTATTTTATTTTAAAAATTTTAAGAATATAATTTTTCTGCGTGTAATTTTCCCCAGAATTGACGACAATGAATTCACCACAAAAAAAACAAACATGAACATGACAGCATCCGACATCAAAGAAGAACAAACAGACATTTTGTAATTAACTTTACGCAAAATGTAAAAAACAATAAATTTTTGAAAATTCATTTAATATTAGCTATCTATGGCTATGGCTGCGCCACCAGGCTATTGTTTAAACTAATTTCTGCGACAGTGTATTTGTTAGTACCGATTCATATTATTGTCATATTTCTTTTTCAATTCTAAACAAATTTTGAAAGGAAAATATCTATTTTTTAGGAAGCTTTTCAATTTCAGTCGGGGCATTGCTTGAGTTACGGTGAAATGAGGCGTTCAGACAGTGTTTCTTGTTGGATGGTGGTAGTGGTGGCAGGGGGTATTCTAGAGAAAATTATGGTCGGCGGCTAGTGTTGACATTTTAAATGAAATGAAAATGAGAATATTACAATTTTTCATTTCCGTTTTTTTGTTTTTTATTTTGAAAAATTGTTTTGTTTTTTTCGTAAATTTTCCTCCTTCACCACCTCCCCACCTCGTCATTTATTTTCTCATTCCATTTCATATTTACTTGTGGCCCGCTTTACTTTGCCGCAATGATAAATGATCATATTTAACAATGACGTGCACACGGTCGGTCGGTCGGCCCACTGTTCTTAGGATTTCTTTGAATTTGAATTTAAATTTGAAAGAGACGCCAGTCATTGACACTAGCCAATTTTTGTTTCTTTTTTGCTGTTCCTTCCGTCGAGGAAAAATCTTTGGGGTGTCTTGCTTACACATGTCACCCAGAGAATATTTATGATGTTTGTTTTCTTCTTTCGTGTAATACTAAATGTTAATCTGTGATAATTTACAATAATTTGATGAAATTTATGTCATTGTTAATTAATTTTCACTTGGCATATTTACAATATTCCAAGACGCTTTGTGAAAAACAAAACACTTGATAAATATTTTGGAATAGCAAAAAAAATCATAAAAATATTTTCGATATTGCAAGGCGGCAATCATATTCGTGAATGGCAATCATGACCTGAATAACATTTGTGGAATAGTGTGGACACTGAAATATGCCACTCAAGGTCAAGTATTATACTTTCGAACACTCTCTACCGCGTCTAGGTCGGAGAATGTTCTACACCTTTCTCAATTGTAATTCAAAAGACACCATTTAAAATTCATAAAATGTCAATTGAAATTCAAAACTCGTCATTTGTAATTCAATCATTTGAAATTCAATCAAATGTAAATCATTTGAAATTCAAAAGACATCATTTGAAAATCAAAATTCAAATTTAAAATTAAATTTTTGAATTTCAAATGGTGTCTTTTGAATTTCATATAATGTCTTCTGATTTTCAAATAGTGTCTTTTGGATTACAATTTTAATTGACATTTCTTTTAATTTCAATTTTTGAATTTCAAATGCTATCTTTTGAATTACAATTGTAAATGATGTAGAACCTTCACAGACCTAGACGAATTTTTCGAATATTCGTGAGGGTGAAATGGGGCAAAAAGGGATAAAAAATGGTACATATTAAACGGCAACAGCTAGAAACACGAAATTCGGTTTGTACATTTAAGGGGTAAAATGGGAAATTCGGAGGAATGTATACACCTCTGATTGCGTAGACACGTAAAATGAATAGATTTTTCGAAATTCGTACTTTTTGGGGTTAAAATAGAAAAACGGGATAAAAATAGTACCAACCAAATGACCGCAGCTAGAGTCATGAAATTTGTAGTATACATATCTCTGACAGTGCAGACACGAATTTAAGTAACGTCACCTGGTCCTAATTTCTTTTGGTATGTATCCGGCTAATGTAAATTCGGTTCTGGAAATTAATTTTATTGATACAATGCTTAGTTTATCTCTTGTGCAAATGAACAATTTCTTTAACTCGATTGGCAGATTACTTGATCTGGTATTTGTCTCAATGAATATTAAATTCGCCATTTTTAATTGTGATGATCCATTTTGTACGTCTGATATGCATCATGTCAGCGCTTATATTGAGCGATTTGATTATAATGCTTGCGACTTTGTTTTAATTAATCAACTTATATCTAATGTTGATTGGATGAATATGTTTAAAAAAAATCAATTCATTATTGTTATTCTACTTTTATTAATATAATAATATATATTATGTTCGCTAATATACCTCTTTTAAAACCAAAAAAGTATAAACTCCCTGGTACACTCCTGGCCTGAAAAAACTGAAGAATTTGAGAAATAAATTCTATAAAATCGCTAAATCCACAATTTTAGTGTACAGTAAAAGAATGCATGCACATTATTCTAGAGAATTTTCATTTTTGAACAAATTTCTTTATAAGCAGTATATTATAAGCTTTGAAAATAAGATTAGTTGTAATCCTAAGGCATTTTGGAGTTTCATAAAATCTAAAAAGAAAAGTAGTGATTTCCCTTCTTCCATGTTTTTTTGGTGATGAGCGGTATTGCTTAGCTCAAGACCAAGCTAATTTATTTGCTAATTTCTTTAGTTCCAATTTTGAATCGGGTTCACAATTGATGGATTTCGCTCTTTTGGACTATATTACTGAAGTCTCAGATTCAACTTTTTTTTAATATTTCTGAGAGTGATATTAGATCTAGTTTATCTGATATTAATGAATCGGCAAGGTTAGATACTGATGGTATTTCAGCTTTATTTCTGAAAAAATGTTCATCTTCTGTCAGCTTCCCATTGCAGTATATCTTTAATTATTCTTTTTAGATTGCTGGAAATTTTCCGCTATTACTCCAATACATAAATCTAGTCCTAAGGGGGACATTTGCAATTATAGGCCAATTTCTAAATTAGCCAATGTTGCCAAGTTATTTGAACACTTAGTCTATGATAAGTTATTCTCTTTTGCTTGCCGATTTTTATCTGAATCTTAACATGGATTTATGAAAAATCGTTCAACTACATCTAATCTATTAGTTTTTACTTATTACTGTATTAGTAGCATTGAATTGGGTCACCAAGTAGATACAATTTACTTCGATTTTTGTAAAGCGTTTGATTTTGTAAACGCATAATATACTTCTCTTGAAGTTAGCTAAAATTGGGGTTCCACCTGCCCTGGTCAAGTGGTTTAGGTCATATTTAAGTGAAAGACGTTGTTTTGTGGCTATTGATAATGCGATATCGGATATATATCTAGCCACGTCGGGTATTCCTCAAGGGAGCATATTGGGTCCCCTTCTCTTTAACATTTTTATTAATGATATAAGTACTTGTTTCAAGTATTCTAATTATCTAATTTATGCGGATGACATTAAACTGTTTTCTAAAATTTCTCTTCCTCTTGATTCTATCCAAATTCAGTAGGATATTAATCGCTTGGTCTGAATTGAATCATTTACCACTAAACTTTGCGAAATGTTTTCATCTCCCGTTTGGTAGGCGTATGAATTTGCTAAATACAAGTTATTGTATTAAAAATCATGTTGTGCAGAAGGTTAGTAGTATCTTAGACATAGGAGTGGTTTTCGATTCTAAATTGGATTTCAATTTGCATATTTATTTCATAATGCCTAAAGCTTATACTGTGCTTGCGTTTATAAGAAGAAATAGTAAAGAATTCTCTAATCCATATACTCGTAAATTGTTGTATGTAACATTTGTCAGGTCTAAATTAGAATATGGTTCTATGGTATGGAACCCGTGTTATGATATATAAATATCATAATATATTTATATATTATATATTACATAAATTTGCTTTAGTTTCTGTGCCATTTGTCAATCCCGTACCGACGTATGAAGCTATGTGTCGACTAATTCATTTGGAGTCTTTATCAAGTCGTAGATCAAAGAGCTCAATTTTATTTCTGTATAAACTAATTTGTGGTCTTATCGATTGTCCTTTTTTGCTTAGTCTTATTTGTTTTAATGGTCCATCTAGATGTCTAAGGCATAATGAATTTTTTAATATTCCTTTTCATAGAACTAAATATGCTTCTTTTGAGCCTATTCTGAGGTCCATGAAGGAATATAATAATTTAATAATTAATCATGATATAGATTTGTCATATAATTTAAATAGATTTAAGGAAACTGTAGATTTAATTTACTTTTAAGTTTGGCTTGTCTGTCAGGATTGTTACTCCATAGACATATGAATGAATAAATAAATAAATAAATTAGGAAAATAAAAGGTTTTTTCCAAATTTGTACTTTCAAGGGATACAATGGGTACAGAGGGATAAAAATAGTGCCAACTAAACGACTACAGCTAGAATGATGAAATTCGGTGTGTACATCCCTCTAATTGCGTAGACACGTAAAATAAAGAGATTTTAGAAAGTCGTACTCTTAAGTGGGTAAAAAGGGGATAAAAATGGTACCAACCAAATGGTCGGAGCTAGAATCATGGAATTCGGTATATACATTCCTCTGACTGCATAGACTCAAAGATGCAAAATAAAAAGATTTTTCAAATTCATATTTTTTACTTTTACGAAAAAATTGGTAGAGTAATGAGGTTAGGTTATCTTGCACTGCACACGTTAGAGATAATGGGTTTTCAAAAATTTTACTTTTGCAATTAAGATAAAATAGAGCAATCAAAAGTCTATAGCTGAAAATGAACCCACTATCCCTCAATATTTATGGTATTTAAGCTTTCTTGAAGAGTAATCTTGCCCTATAAGCGTGGTTTAAAATAATTAAAATTTTATATTTATTTATAATATTATTTGTTTAGGGTTGGCTATATTAAAAAAATTAACATTTCCTTTATTCGATATTTCGATCCTCATCAAGGATAAAAATATACTTTTAGGTCGAATAGAGAAATTCAAAAACAACAACACATTTCCTATAATGTGACTACACTTCTACGAAAATCAGCAGCCTCTGTGGAATGCAAACCATGGTGGAGGGTACATAAAGTTCGGCCCGGCCGAACTTAACTCCTTTTTTACTTGTTGAATTTCAAATGGTGTCTTTTGAATTACAATTGAAAATGGTGTAGAACATTCACAGACCTTGACGAATTTTGAATTTCAAATGATGTCTTTTGAATTTCAAATTGTGTCTTTCGAATTATAAATGACGAGTTTGGAATTTCAATTGACATTTTCTGAATTTCAAATTGAATATTTGAATTTCAATTAAAATTTTTTGAATTTCAAGGCATGGCTTTTGAATTACAATTGAAAAAGGTGTAGAAGAACTGTGGTCAAACATACTAACTCGTTAAAAATTTGTGACTATTTCCACTGTAAAATCGGGGGGATTTAAATTTAAATATACTTTTAGGTCGAATAGAGAAATTCAAAAACAACAAAAAATATACTTTTAGGTAAAATACTAAAGGTCGAATACAAAAATTCAAAAACAACAACACATTTCCTATAATGTGACTACACTTCTACGAAAATCAGCAGCCTCTGTGGAATGCAATCCATGGTGGAGGGTACATAAAGTTCGGCCCGGTCGAACTTAACTCCTTTTTTACTTGTTGAATTTCAAATGGTGTCTTTTGAATTACAATTGAAAATGGTGTAGAACATTCACAGACCTTGACGAATTTTGAATATCAAATAATGTCTTTTGAATTTCAAATGATGTCTTTTGAATTTCAAATGGTGTCTTTCGAATTATAAATGACGAGTTTGGAATTTCAATTGACATTTTCTGAATTTCAAATTGAATATTTGAATTTCAATTAATATTTTTTGAATTTCAAGGCATGTCTTTTGAGTTACAATTGAAAAAGCTGTAGAAGAACTGTGGTCAAACTCGTTAAAAATTTGTGACTTTTTCCACAGTAAAATCGGGAGGATTTAAAGGGTTTTCAAGAGTTTTACTGCAGATGAATACTGATCTAAAAATCAATACTATTCAAATTCGCTTTCTTAAATAAATAAATATATTTTTCTGTCGACATCTAGCATTTGACCGACCTCCTTTTCCACATGTGAACTTTCTTCTCCAACTGCCACTGCCATCACGTCTCCTCCATAAGACGCGCTACTGTTGCCATATACACATGTTTTACATTTAATTGTTCCCTATATTGACGTGTTGTTGCTTCACAAACATTGATTAATTTATCACACCATCATCAATTATAAGCATTTATTACGTGAACTTAATCGATATTAACACAAATATTATGATTTTCTACAAACAATAAAGCGGCAACAACCACAGCCACAATAACAAGTTGAAATCGACTTTTGAAACGCCACAAACCGTTAAACAAAATTAAGTTTGAATGAGACAGACATCTTAGAAATGGTCAACAATAACACAGAAGGCGGCCAAAAACAGTCAAATCCCACAGAGAAAAAAATAATGATTTTTTGTTGTTGTACAATATACTCGTAACACACAACATTCCGCAGTTACTCGCTCAATTAAAGATGACAAAACGAAAAAAAAGACGTTGAACAAACAACAACTGTCAGCAATCTCAAAGAAGATCCCACCAAAAAGGAAATTGATAAATAGCAGCAAGATGATAAAAATTTTATTGTCTGCCTAAAGCCACGTTCAGATGATACGATTTTTTTGGGGCGAAACAATCTTGAAAATATTTTGAAATTTTGCTTTCCCTGAAATCCATCGAATAAATCGCATAGTGTGAACAGGACTTAAGTAGTAAAAAGCCGCTTAATGGTTCAACGGTTCAAGCCTTCTCACACTGCATGCGAAATCTAGCTGAAATGACAAAAGGTCGATTTTCAAATGTCACATTTGTAAATTTTAATAAAAAATTAAATTAAATGTTTTTAAAATTTCAAAATTTTAGTAGCGATCTTTAAAAAAACGTAAAAAAAAAACAATTTTTCTTTTAACGATTTACCGAGCTAAAGTATATTTTATCACAAAAGTAAAAATGTATGGCAGAATGACAAAGCATACCACAGCCTTTTATAACTAAACGTTTTTGAAATTTTAAAAAGAATTAATTTGAACTGGGATATAAAAATTTTATTTTATTTTTTTTATTAAAATTACAATTATCGTCAAAGGTACCCTTATTATTTTTGAAGTATAAGCCCGATCGAGGCGACTAATACCTTACATTTAAGGTAATTATAAGGGCTACAAATGTCTCTTTCGCGTATAAGCAGTGATTTAGTAGCGGTGGTTAAAAAACTAAAAAACGTGTTTTTAAAAAAAAATCTATTTTTCTTTTCAACATTTACCGAGCTAAACTAAATTTTATCACAAAAAATAAAAATATATCTGAGAATGGCAAAGCATGCCGTCACTTTTTTAACTACACATTTTTGAAAATTAAAAATTGTCTAAAATCAACAAGGCTATTATAGCCTTTTCAGACTGCCTGAGAAATCTATATTACATATGATCGATTTGCATATGCCAGATATTTCTATACAAATTGAAAATTTTCATTTCATTTCCACCTGAAAACGATTGATTTCGCATGCATTCTGAATAGGTTGCAATAGCCTTGAGAAATCAAGGGATGTCAGCTCATGGTCGATTTACGAATGTCAAATCCCATATAAATTTGACATTTGTAAATCAATATGATTTCGCATGTAGTCTGAAAAGGCTATAAGGTATCTGACAATTGTAAATCGACCTTATGTCATTTCAGCTCGATTTCGCATACAGGTTGAAAAGGCTTTTAGGATGACTTACAAATATAATTTGAAATCTTGATTGATTTCGCATGCAGTTGGAAGGGCTATTATAGTTTTTTTTCAGACTCGATTAACAAATGTCAAATTTGTATGATATCTGACATTTGTAAATTGATCTTGTGTCACTTCAACTCGTTTTTGCATCCAGTCTAAAAAGGCCATTACAAATTTAACATTTGTAAATCGACTATGAGCTGAAATCCCTTGATTTCTCAAGGCTATTGCAACCTATTCAGACTGCATGCGAAATCAATCGTTTTCAGGTGGATATGAAATGAAAATTTTCAATTTGTATAGAAATATCTGGCATATGCAAATCGATCATATGTAATATAGATATATAATTTCGCATGCTGTCTGTAAAGGCTATTAAATGTCATGTTCCATGTGGGCTCTCTTTACGTTCCAGTAGATTCATCGAATAAAGCTCATAGTGTCAATGGGGTTTATGTAGTTTAAAGCCGGTTAATATTATTGCCTTGTGTTGTGGCTTCAAGAATAATTGCCAATGACATCAGTCAGTGTAGCAAACATACATCCACAATGGATTTCTATTAGATCCTTAAAAAAATCACACAGTGTGAACACCGCTTAGGGAGTTTAAGATTTGTTAAAAGACAATAAGCCTGTTCGATTGAACTTACTAACTCAATATTTTTATGGAATTTACTCGCTTAATAAGAAAGTAGCTTACTACTCTCTTAGTTACCGAGTAAGGTGTTGCCAGATTTTTATATCTGATTTATTCAAATAAAGCCAATGGATAAAAATGTTGCCACATTTTCAAGTCTCTTCATTTTAAGCTAGTAGGCCCAATCGAACAGGACTAATTTGCATATGTGCTCCCTTTATATGCCCGGCCAATGTTGCCAAAATGCTGTCATGTTTGATATCCTGTAGATTCATCTAATAAAGCGCATAGTGTGAACGGGGCTTATGTGGTATAAAGCCGGTTAATGTTGTTGCCTTTTGTTGTGGCTTCAATAATAATTGCCAATGACTTTCCATGTGGACTGCCTGTCATTGTAGCAAACATATGTATGTCTATTAGCTCTTTGAATAAATCACACAGTGTGAACACCGCTCGTAATAAGTTTAAGTTTTTTTAATGTCGTTACCTGTTAGTGTGTCATCAAGAATAATTGCCACTGACGTTAAACGATCATTTGAATGTGGGCTTTTTTGATATGACCATGGCAAACATGCAGCCTGCAACTTGCAACTTGCTACCGGAAAGTTACGTTAGAATATGTCTTTTCATTTGGAACGTTATAAATTGGCCTCATTAGAAAGTGCTATATTAACACTTTCCTTAAGAGAAAGAATGAATAAATAACAGAAGAATTGTTTGTGGAAGTGATGCATGCATAGTCAGGGGTATTTTGCAATTTCGATCATTCGATTGGGCAACAATTGCGGAAAAAGTAGATAGACAGGCAGACAACTAAATTGATTCAGAGAAAACAAATGTCATGAGGATGTGAGATTATAACTTTTATGCTGCACTATGGTACAAAAACTACAAATTCCGCCGAATGTTTCTTAGGTGTATTACCATTTGGACAATCCATCATGTAACCAAACATTAAAAGTTAGGTGTGCGTGCTACAAATCTTGTGAATTACACCTTCACATAGATTCAGTGGTTAAGGAACAGTCGACAAAAAGTTTTCATTTTAAATTTATTTATTGCCACTAATAATCCGATAAAAATAGAAAAAAAAAAAAACGGAAAAAATAATGCAACGTTGGCTAAAGGAAGATAAGGGGTAGGATGGAGGAACGTCCGGTATGAGATCACGAATATTCGTGGAACAAACACCATAAAAGTATCGATAAAACAGCGACACACATCCCACATTACGATGATATTCAAGGGAGACAAGGAGAAGGATATCCTATTGTCACCTATCAACACCATCGCCCACCTCTGAACACGGCCAAGTAGCTCTAAGGAAGATGGGAGTTGTATTCCATCTTAGGTCTGATGTACGTAATGTAGATAATGAGAAGATCGGAGGGAGTGAAGAATTTCTTACACCGCTTTAAAAAGCCAAGACACTTGAATGCTTCTTTCGACACATCAAATACATGTTTTACTCAACGAACATCACAATGTATCTTCATGCCCAGAACATCAAGAGTGTGTGATTGCTCAATATCTACATCGTTCATAGAAATCGACGACATCATTGGATCAGTGAATATCTTGTGAGACAACAAGGAGCACTGGGTCTTACGTCCACTCCATTCACTTGACCACATTTGGAAATGGCCAGTAAATCCTGGCTGAGTGACTCATCCATCAATCGCATTTTGTCCTCAATTTCTTGACGACTTGGTCTATGATCGAATGAGTATGAATAACAGAGGTTGCTGTCATCCGCGAGTGAGTAGATTAAATTTGTAGTTCGATTGCAGAGGTCGTCGACGAAAATAAGAAAAAGGGAAGGGGAAAGGACAGAGCCCTGTGGTACCCCTGCGGTTAACATATGCTCGTCGGATGAGAACCCATCTACAGCAACTCGTATAGTGCGATCTCTGAGGAAGCTCGATATAAAAAGAGAGAAGTCACTACCAACTCCAAAAGCAACGAGCTTTGATAAGAGTGCGCCGTGCCAAACTCTATCAAAGGCCTTGGAGATATCTAGAGCAACAACCGTACTCTCACCAAAGTGGTGGATGGATCGATTCCACTCTTGGGACAGCAGCGTCATCAGGTCACCCGTAGATCATCAGGTCAGGGAAGCCATACTGTCGATCATTAAGTAAGTCGTTAGTCTCTAAATACCTCACAAGATGGTGGTTTACCATACTCTCCATAACTTTGAGAGCGCTGAGCAAATCGCAATCGGGCGATAGTTTGCTTTTTTAGGGATGGGCTGTATGTTCGCAATCTTCCAACGCGCTGGGAAGACCCCTGCACGGTATGCAAGGTTAAAAAGGTTGCGAAGTGGACGGGTTAGCGTCGAAGAGCACTTACATGGGACAAGTGCTGAAATGCCATCTGGGGCCGGAGATTTATTTACGTCGAGATTTGCAAGAACCCTTTTAACTCCACGTGCTCGAGGTACGGAACTGATATATGAGGCATGGAACTAGATATATTTTCGATCGCGAGGAGTGGTTGATTGCTTTCCGGCAAGGATGAATTCCTTGCAACGTCGTGGTTTGGGAAAAATCTTTTTCGGGCCGATAGCCTTAGTTGCTAGTGCCCTTATTGTATAAGTTTATTATAATCTTAAATGTAATAAATAATGAAATGAATAAATAAATCTTTCTTTATTTTTTATAAATATACAATATTCTGTATAATTTTATTAATTTATTTTTTTTAATTCAAATATTTAATTTAATTACACTAGTCAACAGTCAAAATGTACTCGGGATGCGATAATTTTTTCTGTGTAGATAACCTTGACATGAGCTCGAAAAACGCAATAAAATTTTTTTTTCGTTTGGTTTTTTTTTATTTTTTTTTTTTAATTTTAAAATTTTTTTTGGTTAATTTGTTTCGTCCGGCATAACTCGGGAACCACTAGCCCGATTTAATTGAATTAAATTTTAAAAAATTTAAAATTACAATTCCCTTAATCTGTTCATATATTGTTTTCCTATACAAGCAACAGTTTTCAAGTTAAAAATGAATATATAAAGGAAAAAACTTATTTTTTGCCTAAAGATTTAATTTTTTTTTTTTTTAAATCCATAAAAAATCCAAAATGAAAAAAAATTTCAAATCTTATTACTTTTACGTAAAGTCACATAACCTATGAGCAAAATGAGACAAAGATCATGAAAATCGATGCACGCGTTTCGCTTTTATTCGCAATTGAGTAAAGGTATGAATTTCAAAAATTTGCTCGACATATGCACAACTTTGTCTATGGTAAGGTTTTTTCTTTTTTTTTTTTGATTCTCAGAATTAACAAAACGGAATAAACAAAGGGTTATTTAATTTTTATGATTGCGTAAGCAAAGTAATAAACGCTAATAAATGTGCGTGAGCAATTAAAAGGAAGAAAGGAAAGGGGACTTTTTTAATTATTTGGGTTTTCCGTTGGCTACCTGTATGATTTTTTTACAGAAATGCAACCCACATTTAAGGGTGGTCATTATTCGGAAAATTTAAGACTCACACATGGTGAAACAGGTATGTAGCCACCGTAAAAAAATATACACCCATTTATAAGTACCTGTCAGTAAAATACTAAACAATACACAGTATAAATAGGTCTTCATTGATCGATTTTACTCATTCAACAAGTGTCGACGAACGCGATAGTTAAAATGAGCAAACGTTAGCGAGGATTTGAATGCAATACCAATCCAAGTAATTTTTGTTACATGTGCGGAGAATACGTTTCTGAAAAAAACAAGCGTTGTTTTTCACCTAAATTGAGAGATTCATTTGAAGAGAGCTTCAATTTAAAGGTCTCAAACATAGATGAGCGGTGGACACCAAGTGCTCTATGTCCAAGGTGCTACGTACAGCTAGCTGACTCAAGGTAAGTGTAGATTACGAAATTCAAGAACATATATAACTTATTATTGAAATTCTTTCAGACGACAGCCGAGAATCATCATGCCAATGCTTTGGAGAGCTCCGCTTTGCCATGTAACAGATTGCTACTTCTGTCTTAGCAAAAAAACAGGCGTGGGAAAAAATATACGATGGACTTACGCTGCTGTTTCAACAGTGAATTTTCCAGTGCCATTTTCCGAAGAACCAGTGGACCCGCAACCGTCCGTTTCAAGATGGGCATCTAATAATGAGGCGATACATCCAACATCAGATCCGGAGACAGTAGAAACCACATCAGAATGCGAGTCAACATATACATTGCATGGAGGTCAACACTTATGTTCCCAAGCAGAACTGAACGATTGGGTTAGAGAATTGAAACTCTCCAAGGAAGATGCAGAGTTGCATGCATCGCGCATGCAACAGTTCGGTTTCTTGGCTCCTGGTGTGGTGACAACAATCTACAGGAAGCGTCATGAACCATACGCAAGGTACTACACAAAAAAAGACAACATCTGTTTTTGTAAGGACATTCCCGGATTATTTGGTGAACTCGGGTACTCTTACGATCCAGGAGAGTGGCGTCTTTTCATCGACAGCAACAAGCAGAGCCTTAAAGCAATTTTACTGCACAACGGCAACGAGAAACCTTCGATTCCAATTGCTCATGCCGTTGACACCAAGGAAACATACGAAGTCATGGACAATCTACTAAAGTGCCTTAACTATGAGAGGCACGATTGGAAAGTTTGTGCCGACCTTAAGGTTATCGGTATCCTTTGTGGATTACAAGGTGGATTCACAAAGTACTGTTGTTTTCTCTGCCTTTGGGACAGCCGCGATCGTCAACATCATTACACCAGGAGGAGTTGGACAGAAAGAGTTAACTTCATCCCCGGCAGCGACAACGTGAAATATACACCACTCATAAAAAAGGAAAATGTTTTTCTCCCACCTCTTCACATAAAGCTCGGACTCATAAAAAACTTCGTGAAAGCTATCAACAAAGATGGCGAAGCGTTCGCCTATTTAAAAACCATTTTTCCTCACCTTTCATCGGCAAAGATTAAGGAAGGCGTTTTCGACGGTCCGCAAATTAAAAAGTTGTTGCAAGACCAACAGTTTGAGCACATTTTATCACCAAATGAAGCTGCAGCTTGGAACTCATTTCGGCAAATTGTTTCCGGATTTCTTGGAAACAACAAAAGCTCAAATTACAGAGAGATCGTCGAACAACTACTCCAAAATTATAAAAAAATTAGAGCAAATATGTCGCTTAAGATACATTTTCTACACTCGCACTTGGACTTCTTTCCGGACAACCTGGGCGATGTGAGTGACGAGCATGGCGCACATGTAACAAAAATTACTTGGATTGGTATTGCATTCAAATCCTCGCGAACGTTTGCTCATTTTAACTATCGCGTTCGTCGACACTTGTTGAATGAGTAAAATCGATCAATGAAAACCTATTTATACTGTGTATTGTTTAGTATTTTACTGACAGGTACTTATAAATGGGTGTATATTTTTTTACGGTGGCTACATACCTGTTTCACCATGTGTGAGTCTTAAATTTTCCGAATAATGACCACCCTTAAATGTGGGTTGCATTTCTGTAAAAAAATAATACAGGTAGCCAACGGAAAACCCAAATAATTAAAAAAGTCCCCTTTCCTTTTTTCCTTTTAATTGTTCACGCACATTTATTAGCGTTTATTACTTTGCTTACGCAATCATAAAAATTAAATAACCCTTTGTTTATTCCGTTTTGTTAATTCTGAGAATCAAAAAAAAAAAAGAAAAAACCTTACCATAGACAAAGTTGTGCATATGTCGAGCAAATTTTTGAAATTCATACCTTTACTCAATTGCGAATAAAAACGAAACGCGTGCATCGATTTTCATGATCTTTGTCTCATTTTGCTCATAGGTTATGTGACTTTACGTAAAAGTAATAAGATTAGACATTTTTTTTCATTTTGGATTTTTTATGGATTTTTTAAAAAAAAAATTTAAATCTTTAGGCAAAAAATAAGTTTTTTCCTTTATATATTCATTTTTAACTTGGAAACTGTTGCTTGTATAGGAAAACAATATATGAACAGATTAAGGGAATTGTAATATTAAATTTTTTAAAATTTAATTCAATTAAATCGGGCTAGTGGTTCCCGAGTTATGCCGGACGAAACAAATTAACCAAAAAAAATTTTTAAAATTAAAAAAAAAAAAATAAAAAAAAACCAAACGAAAAAAAATTTTTTATTGCGTTTTTCGAGCTCATGTCAAGGTTATCTACACAGAAAAAATTATCGCATCCGGAGTACATGAAATTTTTTTCATTTTGTTGAGTAGTGTTATCAGTACGAGGTAGACAATATCAATTGCATTAAATTTGGAATTGTTTACTAAAATGGCGGCCGATTTTTGAGAGACAGTCTTCAGAATATTTGCAAATTTTTTCTGCAGATGGATTTCCATCAGATGACTGAGATCCATCGAATCAATCGCAAAGTGTGAACAGGGCTTATGTAGAGTTTAAACAGTTCATAGTGTGAACAAGGTTTGTGGCTTCAAGAATAATTGTCCTTAGTTTATTTAGAATTACTGTATAAATAATTCGAAAATCGAGCCAACCAAACCACGGTAAAAATATGATTTGTTTTCTTGTAACTATAATATCCCTTAAAATATATATCCTGATTTTTGGAAATCAACTGGAAAACAGTTTTTCTTTTGTTATGATAACTTTAATTCGAAATAAATGGTTTGGAAAAACTTATTTTTGTAACCTTTTCAAGTATCAATTAAAATATAATTTATATTTTTTTAATATAAACGTTAAGGGATCTTTGGGTTAATAGCTATTTAAAATTAACATTAATTCGAAATAAATGGTTTGGAAAAACTTATTTTTGTAACCTTTTCAATTATCAATTAAAATATAATTTATAATTTTTTAATATAAACATTAAGGGATCTTTGGGATAATAGAAAATTAAAATTAGAACAAAATAATTTCTAGCAGTTTGGCTTCTTTTTTATGAATTTTTTCGTGCCAACGAAAGTTTATTCAATTTTTTAGAGAGTGTTCCTCAGCCGCTGCTTCTACATGAAGGTTTGTAGCACTTACACTGAACTTTCAGATCCCATACAAATTTGACGTTTGAAAATCGACCTTATGTCATTTCAACTAGATTTCGCATGAAGTGGCAAGACAAGGCTATTTTATAAGCGGGCATGGTCGTACTTACACTTTTTAAAATTATAGTACAAGTATTAAAAGTACATTCGGCGAAAATTGAAATTTTTAGAAAAAATTATCCGTGAAAAATCTTAAACATCATTTTCGAGTTTAGAACGCGAAAATACATCAAAAGAATATGTGTGTTATTTAATCGTTCTCATTTTCATTGGCAAATGTTTTGGGGAAACCCCCTGATTAAGTTACAAATGTAGTCTTTTCTTCTCTTTGCCACAAACAAAAACGAAAAGTAACTCAAATAAATTCCCACATCTTAGCCCGCAGGCCAAAACTCTTAATCGCCCCGCACACAATCTCTCACATTCTTTGCTTTTGTTAAATACCCATCAATTTATGTTGTCCATCTTCAAGTGACTGACTGAGAATATTAGTCAAGACAAATTTGCTGATATCGTAAATTAACGTCTAATCCCCCGATTGGGTGTGTGCTGAAAGTCACAACAAATTACAACTAAAAGCCAGTGCAAAGTGCTTGTTGAGAAGCGGTTTTAAAGCATCTCTCTCTCCTGAACGAAAGACCAAGGTTTAGACCAAGAATATGCAACGGCAACAACAAGTCAGCCAGTCAGCTAGCCATCTTCAGCTTAATGATGGTAATTACAAACGACACGCACACGTTGAGGTAAGCTAACTGATTTGAAAGGAAACTTCGTTTTCCCTTGTTAATGCAAATAACAAACAAATTAAGGTACGATAACATGTAGGCAGCAGCAGCAGGGGGGGAATAAATCGTTAACAAGAAAATTTCCTGGTGGGCACACACCTGTTTTGGGAATTTTTTAATAAACGTTTTTTTTTGGATAAAATATAAATAGATATTGAAATTTGTTATAATAAACACAAGTATTCCGAAGAGTATAGATTTTATTAATTCAAAAAGGAAATTTTCTCGAACGAATCCGGCTGGGTCACTTTAGAACTTTGAATAACTCATGTCCACAAATTATGGTCCTATGCTCCATAAAGGTACTACGGGAATAAATATATATGTCCACAAACTCTACATCATGTTCTTGATTTTCGGGATCAGTGGATTCGAGAAACAATAGAAATGGATATCCTAGTGCAATCTAACATCGCTCTCCTTTGAATATGGTCAAGTAACTCTAAGGATGATCTTGGAGCTCCAGACCAGACTTCCATATTTGGCCTGATATAAGTGGTGTAGATATTGAGAAGATCGAAAGGAGTAAAGTATTTCTTGCACAGATTTAGAAAACCTCGAGGCTTGAGTGCTTCTTTCGATACTTCAAATTCATGATTTGCCCAGCGAACATTGTATCGTCTTGCTCAGTATATCCATCATAGAAGTCGACCACAAACGGGTGAGAGTTCCTGAAATGTTGCCTATCTCAGCCGAACCCCTGGGATAAAATCCCACACTACAACGGTGTTCAAGAGAGGCAATGGAATTGGATATCACCTATCAACACCATCGCTCTCCTTTGGACACAGTCAAGTAGCTCCAAGGATAATCTTGGAGCATTTGACCTTATATGAAAGTTGTACTCCATTTTTGGCCTAATGTAGGTGGTGTATATATTGAGAAGATCAGAAGGAGTGAAGTATTTCTCCCAAAGAACATTGTATCTTCATGTCCAGAATATCCAGAGTGTCTTCTGATTGCTCAATAACTACATCCTTCTATCGGATCAGTGAATCGTTTGTGAGGCAACAAGGATTAAAATGCATTAACATCTACTCTATTAATTTGACTCCATTCGGAAATTGGCAGTAAATCCTCGCTAACAAAATGTCTCATCCATCAATCGACTTTGGTTTTCAATTTCACGAAGACTTGATCACTGATCGAATGAATGCGAATGACAGAGTTACGATCATCCGCAAATGAATAGATTGGAATCAAAATCTAATCCAAAAGGTCGTCAATGAAAGTAAGAAAAGGAGAGGAAGAATGAACAGAGCCCAGTAGTACGCCTGCGCTCAATCTATGCTCGTCGAATGAGAACCCAACATGTGTAGTGCGATCTCTGAGGAAGCTATAAATCGAGAGAAGTCACGGCCAACACGAAAAAAAGATGAATTTCGATATGCGCTGTGTCAGACTCAATCAAAGCTGGTGAATTGTTGTGGACTCCATTGTTCTCACAATATCGTCATCAGGTCCCCCGAATGTCGATTCCTTCGAAAGGCACACTGTCGATCTTTGAGTGAGTCATTGGCCTCTAAAAACCTCACAACATGGTAATTAACCATACTCTCCATAACCTTGGAGAGCTGAGAGCAAATCACAATCGGGCGTTAGATCACAGGGTTATTCGGGATGAGCTGAACGTCATTAGGTCCCCCGTATATCGATTCCTTCGAAAACCACACTGTCGATCATTGAGTAAATCATTGGTCTCTAAATACCTCACAACCATGGTTATTAACCATACTCTCCATAACCTTAGAGAGTTGAGAGCAAATTGCAATCGGATGGTACTTCAGAGGGTTATTAGCCTCAAATTTTGTAGGGATCTTCCAATTTGCAATACCCACCAGAGAAGAATGGGCATCCAACATGGTCATGACCTACGAGGAAATCTCAATCTTCACTGATGGCTCAAAAATGGAGACAGGTACGGGATCGGCAGTCTTTTCTGAACCTTTAAACCTTAAAATATCCATCCGACTGCCAACCACTTGCACAGTCTTTCAGGCAGAAGTATATGCCATCAACTAGAACTAGAAGAAATATGCTGGAACGGGACATCGATCCATCAAAATTCAGAATTTATGTGGACAGTATGGCAGCCCTTAAAGCCTTAAACTCCAAGACTATCAGATCAAGATGCTTACATGACTGCTTAGAGTCTCTAGACCGACTCCAAATGCATGACGTCACACTTGTATGGGTACCGGGTCACACGGATGTACCTGGAAACGAAATGGCAGACGAATGTGCACGGAATAGCTCCAAGGAGACGGACGTTCCATGTAATACGAAATACTCGAATCAAATAGACGAAATAGCAGACCGAGAAACAAAGTTGCGATGGGACTCCGTTCATAACTGCAAAATAACACGTAACTTATGGCTGAAAATCAATTAGAACAAAGGAACTACTGGCACTCGGCAAAAGAAACACAAGCATCCTCATGGCAGTCTTTACAGGGCACTGCGCAATAGGCCGTATGGCAGAGCGTATGCGAATCCCTCATATGGACTACTGCAGAAGCTGCCTCGCGAAGAAGAAGAGGAGTCGGTGGAACATCTGCTATGCTCATGCCATAGACTGCAGGAGCTCAGGCTACATTATCTTGGAAGCAGATTCTTTAGCAGTCTGGCAGAAGTAGCAAGCGTTCCTCTAAAACCTCTATATAAATTCATAGACAAGGCCAACTGGTTCTCCAGTAGAAACACCTGGCAATCTAATAACTACTGACACTATAATGAACCCTCCGGAATTTCCTAGCTATCAACTTCTCTTCTCCCACTATAATCCTCCTCCTCTATTCATTAATATATTTCTTCTATAATCATCTATCAAGGGTAGCACAATGGACAAATAGTCTCCGAGTGAACTCACTTGGTTGCGTATACACATGATGTTGTATATACTACCAGCGGGCAACCCTTTCAACCTAACCTAACCTTCCAATGTGCTGGGAAGACCCCTGCACGATATGCAAGGTTGAAAAGGTTTCGAAATGGAGAGGCTAGCGTCGAAGATTACAGGCGCCGGGCCTGGGGATTTATTTACATTAAGATCTGCGTTGAGTCACCTACCCACCATTCCTCGCCAGAAATGGTCACCCATTAACCGTTTATAGATCTTGCTATGATGACATGACAATCCAAATTTGTGGGTCTAGATTGAATTATGTAGATGGAATGTGATTTCAAAAAGACTTTGTATCATACCCAGAGCCAGAGAAGCAATTCAATTACTGAGTTATGAATCAGTAATGAATTGAAAATATCGCTTCAAAATTGCATCTTGAATTTGAAACCTGAGCTGAGCAGTAGTTCGGCAGGTTTGAACTACTGCCCAGCTGATCTAGATGTTGTCTCAAGTATCTGTGTACCTTCACCTGAGATTCGTAAGGAATTTCCTTACTTGCCTGGGATGAGGTAACGATTTGAATGGTTTCTTCGATAACACTCAATCCGGTCTGCGCTGAGGAGGAAAATCATTTATCACGTTGGATATCGTTATAAAAAGCTAGCTAATATGCGTGCTGATCTAGATGTGTTCTCGAGAACGAACTCGGTAGATCGATGAGAACTTTCTTTGAGGCGGAGTTAAATGGCGATTCGTATGGTGCCTTCGATAACACCCAAACAGGTAATGAATGGTCAACATGAAGTTCCCAGCAAAAAATTGGTAATGATACCTAATTATTGTTAGCATTACCTAGTAATGACAGCTCGTTACGTCCTGCATTATTTTGAATTACGAAATAATTACTTCTTTATAATGGTTTAAATAAGTAGTTATTGGTAAGTTAAATTTCATAGAACTTCAGATTTTAAAACTTAATTTTCTACATTTTTGTGGTGAGTCAGAGAATAGCAGTGCTGTTTTTATCGCAGCTTAGTTATCCAGGCTTAAATAAAAATAGTCCTAAATTCTGTATTCAGATTGTCAACAAGTCGATACAAAATATATAATTTAATAAAAATGCTGTTTTCATTACTTATTAAGCCCATTATTTATAATACATTATTTGGTCAATTATCAATAATGATTTCTTTCGTAGAACTTTCTTTTAGAACTTCTTATTTATTAACTTCTCGTAAGCGTGTGTGGTAGTACTTATTTCTCAACTTTTTGTAAGCGTGCGTGGAAGTACTTATTTTTTTACCATCCCTTTATAAAAATAATTAGAAACGGATCCGAAAAATAAGTAGTGAAGGTTTTTTTGCCTTATTCCCCACATTACTTGGTAATGAGAGTTTTTGCTGGGTTGTATACCTATGTAAGTGTACCTCCACGTAAACCAAAAAATTATCCTCGTGGGACAAGAGGAGATGATTGGTTCGACGATACCTTCGAATACTGTGTTCACAATATGACGTTGTGCTCACGGACGGAGATGACCTTAAACTCGTCGAGCTAATGGTCCTTGTGGGACATGATGAGGCTGTATGTTGCAAGGAGAGCGTTAGTTCTGAATTGAAATTAACATAAAAAGCACAATCCCATGTTTGCGGAATAAGACCATCACTTCGGACCAGGCACTACAGATCAATGTAACTGTATATTCCTTGGGAATGCTGTTAATTTTTTTAAAGTAGCATAAAGAAGGCTACGTATTCACCTCGAAGGAAAAAAAGCGAACTCTGTGGATCAAGCCAACTTCTTCCGACCAAGGGCTCCACAGACAGTGCTTTAAATTTAAAAAAATCTGAGACCAATTGCGGAACCAATTAATCTCTGCGGTCCAATTTCGCCTGGGTCCAATTTGTTATCCAGAACAAATTCACCTCTGCGGGACAAGTTCACCTCTGCGGAACAAGTTCACCTCTGCGGAACAAGTTCACCTCTGCGGAACGAGTTCGTGTATGAGGAACAAGTCCAACTTTCGGTACATGTCCATCTCTGCGGAACAAGGCCTTCTCTGCTATTCAAACCATATCTAAGGAAGAATTCAGTCTCTGTGGAACAAACCCATTTCCTAGGATAAATACCAAATCTGCGCAATAAGTCCAATACTGTGAAACAAGTCCACCGTTTCGGAAGAAATCCACTTCTGCGGAACAATCCACTACTATGCGGAACATGTCCATCTCTATGACACAAATTCACAAAAATACCATGTATGAGAAACAACTCCAGGAACATGTCCACCTCAACCGTAGAAACATGCCACTACGGACAAAATTCATATTTAAGGAAGAATTCCGTGTCTGTGGAACTCCTAGGAAGAAGACCAACTCTGTCAAGACTGTGAAACAAGTCCACCGCTTCGGGAGAAATTCACATATGCGGTGCAAGTCCAATTGAGCAGAACAAGTCCAAATATGAAGAACAATTACAACTCTCAGAATATTTTTCTCTCTGGGGAACAAATCCTTTTCTGAGGAACAAGTCCCCCTCTGAAGAACAAGGCCTCCTCTGAGAAATAAATCTTGCTCTGAGGAATAAGGCCTCATCTTCGAAACAAATCTTCCTCTGAGGAACACCTGTGCGCAACAAGGAAGAGTTTTTACCAATCACTGAGCTGTGCGTCATACAATTGTACACTCAATGACACAGAGCTGTTCCTTAAAGTTGCTGAGCTAACTCATTAGAAATCTTATTTTCGCCAATATGACAATAATCTAAGATCTAAGCCACAATTAATATCCAGTCTCACACAATATATGACCGTTTAAATGTCCTTAAGTGTTGTACCACATTTAGAAAAGGAAACATTTTAAATGTTGTCTACCTGGGTACACGACATTTTTTTGTCTTTCTCTCCCTTTTCAACTGGTCTCCTCAAAAACTTTTTTGCAATAATTTAGCACAATATTTAATTAATTTTTATTTTGTAAAAAAACCATGTAACCTAGTGTAATGATATTCCTTTAGTTTGGATTTTAAAAACAAATTTATTTATTCCAATTATGTTTTAAATTTGAATTTAATTTGTTTTCTTTCTCTCCCCTTTAAAATCGATTTCTCTAATACTTTTTGCAATAACTTAGGACAATATTTAAGTAATTTTTATTTTATATAAAAACCTTGTAGCCTAGTGTATAAAAGAGAATAACAATATTTCCACAAAACTATCAAAATTTCTAATATCGTAAATCATGAGAGATAAATCAAGATACACATAATATTTCTCCAAAGTTCTTTAAAATCATAAAAATCTGTAATATCGTAAATTTACTATATAATAAAATTGTGTAGAAATCATAAAAATTTTCATTCTCATGAGAGAAATATTAAGAGATACATCAAATTTCTCAAAACTCTTTAAAATCGTAAAAATCTTTAATATCGTAAATTTACGATATTGGAAAATTGTATAGAAATCATAAGAACTTCAATTCTCATTGTACATGCAGTGAAAGGAAAATTCCATGAAAGTTCGTGTATCGTAAATTTACGATATCAGCACATTATCAAAAATAAAAATAAATGTAAACAAGATATTGAACATTTAATGTCTTATTGCCATTATAAAATGGAAAGGAAAAATAAATATATAATTTCTTCAAAACTATCGTAAACCATAAAATTTTCGAATATCGTAAACTTTTTTGCAATATTTAATTAATGCTGTTTGTAATGGATGATGTCTCTTTAATTTATTTTGTAGAGACCTTGTAGCCTAATGTATATAAGAGAATAACAATATTTCCACAAAAGTATCAAAATTGCGAATATCGCAAATTTACGATATGGGAAAATTTTATAAAAATCCAAAAATGTTCATTCTCATGAGAGAAAAATCAAGATACCCATAATATTTCTCCAAAACTCTTTAAAATCATAAAAATTTGTGTATCGTAAATTTACGATATCAGCACATTATCAAAAAATAAAAGTAAATGTAATAGAATATAGAACATTTAATTTCTTATTGCCATTATATGACAAAAAATAAAGATATCATTTCCTCAAACTTTTTTGCAATATTTAATTAATTTTTTTGTACAGGGTTTTCCAACAAGAGGTGTTATTTTGGTATTCAAAGAAAAATTACATTTTCTGAGATAAATGATCGGATGTTTGTTTCATAATAAAGAGGAAGGTATACCGTTAATAATGAAAAACAACATCAGCCAAATGGCCACCACGACCACGCTTACAGGACCATATCCTTTTCATGAAATTTTCATAACGCAAAGTGGCTGCCCTATGTCATCCATAGCCTCACGAATTCTATCTTTGAGGTTTTGAATCGACGCTGGACTGTTGGCGTAGACCTTATCTTTCACGTGGCCCCAAAGGAATAAGTCGCAAGGTGTTAAATCACAAGATCTCTGTGGCCAATTGTGATCACCTCTTCGAGAGATAACACGGTCCGGGAACTCTTCCCGTAAAATAGCAATGGTTTCGTTGCTTGTGTGGCACGTAGCGCCGTCTTGTTGAAAGTAAACGTTGTGCAGATCAATACCATCCAACTCCGATCATAAAAAATCATTAATCATCTCTCGATAGCGCAATCCATTCACCGTAACTGTTGATCCAACCTCATTTTCGAAAAAGTAAGGTCCAATGACCCCGCCGGACCATAAACCGCACCAAACAGTCACACGTTGAAGATGGGTAGGCTTCTCAACAATAACTCTTAGGTTTTCCGAGTCCCAGATGCGACAATTTTGCTTGTTGCTACGTAGCAACCAAGGTGGAAATAGGCCTCATCAATCAAGATGATTTTTCGCTGGAATTCCGGATCATTTTCATTCATGAATTTTAATAATTTCAATGCGTTGTTGAAGCGTGTATCGTTTCATTTTTATACCCTCCACCTCCAGGATGGGGGTATACTAACTTTGTCATTCCGTTTGTAACACCTTGAAATATCGACCTGAGACCCTATAAAGTATATATATTCTTGATCGTCATAAAATTCTAGACGATCTAGCCATGTCCGTCCGTCCGTCTGTTGAAAGCACGCTAGCATCTAAACGAAAGGAGCTAGAACGTTCAAATTTTCCATAAATGCGTCTTATAGTCGTAGATCGGTTGGGATTGAAATGGAGCGAAATCGGCCCAAAGGGAAAATTTTTTCCCTCACAAGCACTAAAATACCCATAATAATCCCTAATATTTTAACGTATTTAAGAATGTTTTTTTGAATATGTCTGTTTATAATTGCTTGATATTTGGTATGCGCATTCCTCTTATAGCAAAAACGTGCACCATAAAGTGATTATTATTTGTAGGGGGTGAAATGGGGCAAAAAAGGGACAAAAATGGTACATATTAAACGACAACAGCTAGAAATACGAAATTCGGTGTGTACATTCCTCTAATTGAGTAAATACGTAATATAAAAGTATTTTTTCCAAATTCGTACTTTTAAGGGATAAAATAGGAATAGAGGGATAAAAATGGTACCAACCAAACGGCTGTACCTAGAATAATGAAATTCGGAGTATACATTCCACTGATTGCATAGATAAGTAAAATACACGGATTTTTCAAAATTGGTACTTTTTGGGGTTAACATTGAAAAATGGGGATAAAAATAGTACCAATCTAATGACGGCAGCTAGAGTCACGAAATTTGGAGTATACATTCCTCTGAGTGTGTAGACACGGAAAATAAACTGATTTTTCGAAATTCGTACTTTTTTTGGGGTTAAAATGAAAAAAGGGGATAAAACTAGTACCAGTCAAATGACCGCAGCTAGAGTCATGAAATTCGGAGTATACATTCCTCTGACTGCGTAGACACGGAAAATAGTCGAATTTTTTGAAATTAGTACTTTCAAGGGATACAATGGTACAGAGGGATAAAAATAGTACGAACTAAACGACTACAGCATGATGAAATATGAAATGAAAATAATGATGAAATTGTAATTGCGTAGAAATGTCAAGGGGGTAAAAATGGTACCAACCAAATGGGCGCAGCTGAAATCATGGAATTCTATGGTGACACGCAGAATAAAAAGTTTTTTTCTCAAATTTTTGCTTTTTCTTTTACGACAAAAATTGGTTGAATCATGAAGTTAGGTTATTTTGCACTATGTACGTCTGATAATGGATTTTCAAAATTTGTACTTTTGGAGTTAAAATAGAATGGAAATACAACCAACTGTAGCACCCACTACCTACCAATATTTTTTGGCTTTGAAAATATAAATATAAGAATATTTATTTTTTCAATTGACGTATTGGTAGCATTACCTTATAAGCGTGGTTTGAAATAATTAAAATATTATATATAATTTTTCAATATTTGTATTTGTTTTGGTTTGGCTATATTAAAAAACTTATATATATGTAATATTACTGCACTTCTACGAAAACCGACAACCTCTGTGGAATGCAATCCATGGTGGAGGGTATATAAAGTTCGGCCCGGCCGAACTTAACGCCGTTTTTACTTGTTTTTTTAATCAATATTTGATTTGAACTGGGATATTGTCCTGGCTCAAGACCATTTTGCATCTATATTTAATAGAATGCAAATTTATTTACAAATGGCATGGTGACATTTATTACTTGGCTGCAGACTACCACGATCATGATTTCGACCATGTCAAAAGACTTTTCAAGTGGCTTCGCAGCGACTTCTCAACATCAAACCCGGCCTCTATAAGGAGATGATTCTCACAAACGAACGAGAAGCACAACTCACTTGCCGAATTTGCGTTTAAAAAATCGTACCAAGTAATAAAGTACACATCTCATTGAGTTGCATATGTAAGTATGTGTATATGCAGGTATAGTTAAAAATATATAAAAATATTTATTTATAAAATTATTTTTTCAATATTTGTATTTGTGTTGGTTTGGCTATATTAAAAAAATTATATTTTCCTGTAATATTACTGCACTTCTATGAAAACCGACAACCTCTGTGGAATGCAATCCCTGGTGGAGGGTATATAAAGTTCGGCCCGGCCGAACTTAACACCGTTTTTACTTGTTAGTAATGGCGTAGTTTCTACTTGTCAAATCTCAAAGAATAAAAGCTTCAAAAGTGACAGCTACCGAAATACCGAGTGATTCAAAATAACACCTCTTGTTGGAAAACCCTTGTAGCCTAGTGCAATGGATGATGCCTCTTTAAATCATTTTGTAGAGACAAATTTATTTATTTAATTTTTCCAAATTTGATTTAAATTTTATTTTCTTTCTCTTCCCCTTTCAAGTGCACTCTTCAAATACTTTTTGCAATACTTTAGGACAATATTTTCGAAATTGTTATTTTTTATATAAAAACCTTGTAGCTAAGTGTAATCGAGTATGTTTCTTTAGTTTAATCCAATATTTTTAACATTTGATTTTTATTTGTTTTCTTTCTTTCCCTTTTAAAATCGACTTCTCAAAAATACTTTTTGCAATAATTTTGGACAATATTTTGCTAAATTGCTATTTTGTTTAGAAACCTTGTAGCCCAGTGTGATCGAGGATGCTTCTTTAATTTATTTTTAAAAGCAAATTTTTGTAATCCAATTTTATTTTAATATTTTTTGATTTACACAAAATTTCAATATAATATTTTTTGTCTAACGCTTTTTCGTATATTTTTGAATTTAAGGCAGAAAAAGGATCTACGTTTATTTAATTTTTGTTCAAAAACTTAATTTGTTTTTTTTTCGTTGTCTTTATTTAATTTTAAACTTTACTTTCTTTTACACTTTTTAACGTTATTTCTTGAACACCAAATCTTTAGTTGAAGCTTTCTTTTGGGGGCACTTGTTTTCACTACCGGGGAAATAACAAACAACAAAAAGTCGTACTGAAAAACTATGGTTTGAGGATCGATCGTTTCTTTATTTTCTTATTTTTTGTTGTATTTTTTTTTTAAATTCGTTTCGGTTGTCGCCAAAATTGTGAAGACGCCACACCGTGTTGTTCCAACGTTGACAAATCGCGCACGAATGAGTGGCTAACAAATTATAACACAAAAATTTATGATTACTACTACCAAAGACTGAGTACAGCATCCATCCATCTATCTGGCCATCCATCGACAGCAGACTACACTACAGCAACAACACCAACCAACAACAAATCGTATGTACCGTACCGCTCGACATGATGCCCCTCTTCTAGCCAAATTTTTTCTTCTTTTAATTTTAAATCTCTCCGTCCGTCCCATGCGCCATACCATCCCATACATCTGTGTAGTGTGGTGGCTGCTGTCTTGTTCATCATATTTTGTTGTGCTTCTCGGGCCGCCGTGATATCGACGACGATATTGTTGGTGTAGTGTTTGTTGTTGTCGTTTGCCCGATAATAGAGCCAATATAAGAGCGGTCTTTGAAGAAGAAGAAGAAAAAAACAAAACAAACAACAAGCCCTCCCTCTAACAGCCTGCTAAAAAGCCAAAAGAGAGAAGAGCCAGCCCAGGCCGCTCGACATTACCGCCATATCTCGCCGTTAAATGGCCTTTTCTCGAGCACAGCCATCGATCGATCCATTCAAGTCCATTCACATCCAATTCTTTTTTTTTCAGTTTTTTTTGTATCGAAATCAAAGAAAAACATTCCAGCGCCAACAAATACCAGATGCCCTCAACACAAATCGGGCGATTTGTTTTCGTTTCGTTCAACAACAACAAAAACGAAATTGGAAAAAAATGACAAAGAAAAATCTCAATTTGTTACAATTACGATATTAAATGCGGACATCTTCGCCACAACAACATGACAAAGCATGATTTAAAGCATTAAACAACTCTCGGCTCAACACCCAACACTCGACACTCGCTGCAACCGGCCACGGCCCTAGCTGCCTCCCCTCCCCTCCCTGCTTTAAAATGACATCTTCTTTGGCATATTTTTTTGGAGAGGATGGGGTAGGGGGGTTGTTAAGTAGACAACTGTGTCCTCCTTAGCCACTTATCGAAAATCAATCCAAACATCCCATCATTTGAAGAGGATAACCCAAACCGATATCATTTTAATTGCCCCATTATATGGCCTTAATGTGTTTTCTTTATAGCCAACACAAACACACACACACACATCACATTTGAATATCGTATGTATTTTCATAGGGCTTTTCAAAATATTTTTCTTTTGCCACCAACCGAACCGAACAGAAACTTTGACATTGACATTAACATTAACAGGGCGGATGCAACTGAAATATTTTTTTACATTCCGGCCACTCAGCTCAAATCTCAAGTAAGTGTCATTCAAGCTATTAGCCTACACACTCGAATATGACACATTTGATGTGTCCTTCCACCCGCGAAACGTGCCATAAAACAACATTTTATTGTTGAAAAGCCATACATGCTGTACTTGGGAGCCCCTATTCTAAAGCATACTTTTTGTAAGTCACATAGAAATTCACTTAAATTTACGATATTCGAAAAATGTTAGAAAACATAAAACTTTTCGTTCTCACAGAACATATTAAGAGAGAAAAATAAATATTTCTTAAAAAACCCATTAATATATTGAATATCATAAATTTACGATATTAGAAAAATTTATGAAAATTAAAACAAAAAGTTTCTTTCTCATACCGGCTTCAGCGAAACCAAAAATCCTTTAAAACTCTATTAAACCTTCAAAATTGGGTATATCCCAAGTTTACGATATTAGAAAATTGTATAGAATTATATATATCAATGATCATTGCAATACAGCTTTATATAAGATGAAAAAACAATATTTCCACAAACTATCAATATTTCGAATATCGTAAATTTACGATATAAGAAAATTGTATAGAAAAAATAAAATTTATCATATCCATGAGAGAAGCATAATATTTCTCCAAAAAATCATAAAAATCGTTAATATCGTAAATTTACGATATAAGAAAAATGTATAGAAAAAATAAAATTTGTCATTTCTATGAGAGAAGCATAATATTTCTCCAAAAAATCGTTAATATCGTAAATTTACGATATTGAAATTTTTTTATAAAAAATCATAATTTTTTTCATTCTCGTGGGAGAAAAATTAAGAAATAAAGAGTGATTTTTTTGAGGTTAGGATTTTCATGCATTAGTATTTGACAGATCACGTGGGATTTCAGACATGGTGTCAAAGAGAAAGATGCTCAGTATGCTTTGACATTTCATCATGAATAGACTTACTAACGAGCAACGCTTGCAAATCATTGAATTTTATTACCAAAATCAGTGTTCGGTTCGAAATGTGTTTCGCGCTTTACGTCCGATTTATGGTCTACATAATCGACCAAGTGAGCAAACAATTAATGCGATTGTGACCAAGTTTCGCACTCAGTTTACTTTATTGGACATTAAACCAACCACACGAATGCGTACAGTGCGTACAGAAGAGAATATTGCGTCTGTTTCTGAGAGTGTTGCTGAAGACCGTGAAATGTCGATTCGTCGCCGTTCGCAGCAATTGGGTTTGTGTTATTCGACCACATGGAAGATTTTACGCAAAGATCTTGGTGTAAAACCGTATAAAATACAGCTCGTGCAAGAACTGAAGCCAAACGATCTGCCACAACGTCGAATTTTCAGTGAATGGGCCCTAGAAAAGTTGGCAGAAAATCCGCTTTTTTATCGACAAATTTTGTTCAGCGGTGAGGCTCATTTCTGGTTGAATGGCTACGTAAATAAACAAAATTGCCGCATTTGGAGTGAAGAGCAACCAGAAGCCGTTCAAGAACTGCCCATGCATCCCGAAAAATGCACTGTTTGGTGTGGTTTGTACGCTGGTGGAATCATTGGACCGTATTTTTTCAAAGATGCTGTTGGACGCAACGTTACGGTGAATGGCGATCGCTATCGTTCGATGCTAACAAACTTTTTGTTGCCAAAAATGGAAGAACTGAACTTGGTTGACATGTGGTTTCAACAAGATGGCGCTACATGCCACACAGCTCGCGATTCTATGGCCATTTTGAGGGAAAACTTCGGAGAACAATTCATCTCAAGAAATGGACCGGTAAGTTGGCCACCAAGATCATGCGATTTGACGCCTTTAGACTATTTTTTGTGGGGCTACGTCAAGTCTAAAGTCTACAGAAATAAGCCAGCAACTATTCCAGCTTTGGAAGACAACATTTCCGAAGAAATTCGGGCTATTCCGGCCGAAATGCTCGAAAATGTTGCCCAAAATTGGACTTTCCGAATGGACCACCTAAGACGCAGCCGCGGTCAACATTTAAATGAAATTATCTTCAAAAAGTAAATGTCATGGACCAATCTAACGTTTCAAATAAAGAACCGATGAGATTTTGCAAATTTTATGCGTTTTTTTTTTAAAAAAAAGTTATCAAGCTCTTAAAAAATCACATACAATTTACATACAATTTCTCCAAAACTCTTTAAACTCATAAAAACTTTAATATCGTGAATCATAAAAATCATAAAAAATAAATCATAAAAACTTCAATTCTCGTTGTACATTCAGTGAAACGCAAACATTTCTTCAAAACTATTTTGAAAGGTAAAAATTTTTCTGATATCGTAAATTTACGATATGCAAAAATTCTATAAAAGAATATAAAAATGTTCATTCTCATGAGAGACAAATTAAGAGATTATGTATATGTATTTTTCCAAAACTCTTTATAATCATAAAAATCGTTAATATCGTAAATTTACGATATTGGGAAATTTTTATAAAAATCATAATTTTGTTCATTCTCATGAGCGACAAATTAAGAGATACATAAAATTACTTCAATTCTTTTTAAACTCACAAAAATCTTTAATATCGTAAATTTACCATATTGGAAATTTTTTATAAAAATCATAATTATTTTCATTCTCATGAGAGAAAAATAAATAGATACATCAAATTACTTCAATTCTTTTTAAACTCAAAAAAATCTTTAATATCGTAAATTTACGATATTCGAATATTGTATAGAAATCATAATATCTTCATTGTGCACTCTGTGAAATGCAAACATTTCTTCAAAGCTATTTTTAAAGATAAAAATCTCGTATCGTAAATTTACGATATTGACAAAAAAGTAAATGTAAAAAATTTGTAAACCATTTAATTTCTTATTGCCCATATATGAGAAAAAAATAATATAAAATTTCATCAATATCTTAAACCATTGCAATTTCTAATATCGTAAATTTACGATGTTAATTTTTATTTAAAAGTAAAAGTCAAAAATTTACCATTTAATTTTTTATTATCATTATATAAAAAAAATTAAATTAAACCATCAAAATTTCAAATGTCTTAAATTTACGATATGCGAAAATTTTGTAAAAATCTTAAAAATTATGGGAAAAATTAAAATTTCTCAAAAACAAACAAAATCTTGTATATCGCAAATCTACGATATTATAAAATTTAACAGAAATATAAAAAATCCAACACAATATTTCTTCAAAATCATGAATTTCTCTAATACCTTAAATTTACGATATTAGAAAATTGTATAGAAATCGTAACATGTAGTGCCAATTATCATACCACATACAGTGAAGCGCAAAACTATCTCTAAAATATCGTGTATGGTAAATTTACGATATTCGAAAATTGTATAGAAATCATAATAATATCAATTCTCATTGAACATTCAGTCAAACGTAAACATTCCTTAAAGCTATTTTAACAAATAAAAATCTTGTGCATCGTAAATTTACGATATTGACAAAAAAGTAAATGTAAAAAAATGTATAGAACATTTTCTTATTGCCATTGTATAAGAAACAAATAAATATACAATTTTCTCAAAACCATTGAAATTTCGAATATTGTAAATTTACGATTATAATTTTTATTTGAAAGTAAAAGTAAAAAATGTAAAAAACCATTCAATTTCTTATTGTCATTATATGAGAAAGAAAAATAAACATTCCGTTTCTTCAAAGCTATATTAAACCATCAAAATTTCGAATATCGTAAATTTACGATATAAACAAAAATAAATAAATAAATGTAACAAGTGTGTAGAACATTAAATTTCTTATTGCCACTATATGAGAAAATATAAATACCACATTTCCTCAAAACTATCTTAAACCATTGAAATTTCGAATATCGTAAATTTACGATTTTAATTTTTATTTAAAAGTCAAAAATGTAAAGAAATCACTTGAATTCTTATTGCCATTATATGAAAAAAAATAAATTAAACCATCAAATATCGTAAATTTACAATATGCGAAAATTTTATAAAAATCAAACAAATTTTCCACTCCATTATGGGAAAAGTAAAAAATTTCTTAAAAACAATCAAAATCTCGCATAACTTATGATATTAAAAAAAAATTAACAGAGATATAAATATTATTTTACATAATATTTCTTCAAAATCATGAATTGTATTGAAATCGTAATAGTATCAATTCTCATACCACATTAAGTGAAACGGAAATATTTCTTCAGACCTATCTTAAAATCTAATGTATTGTAAATTTACGATATCAGAAAAATGTTAAAAAAGTAAAAGCTAAAAAAAATTATAGAAATCATTTAATTTTGTATCCAATATGAGAAAAAATAAACCTAAAATTTGCTCAAACCTATCTTAAACCATCAAAATATCGTATATCATAAATTTACGATATTTTACAGAAATATAAAACTTATATGAGAGAAATATTACGATATCAGAAAAATGTTAAAAAAGTAAAAGCTAAAAAAAAATTATAGAAATCATTTAATTTTGTATCCAATATGAGAAAAAATAAACCTAAAATTTGCTCAAACCTATCTTAAACCATCAAAATATCGTATATCATAAATTTACGATATTTTACAGAAATATAAAACTTATATGAGAGAAATATTAAGAGTAACATAATAGCATTTCTTCAAAATCTTTAAAAATCTAATATCGGAAATTTACGATATTAGACAATTGTGTTTAGTTCATACCACATTTTCTTTGAAAATATGCAAATATCGTGTTTCGTAAAGGCAACAGTAAAAATATATAGTAAAGGTAACAGGTAATAAAGGTGTCAAAGTTCGACTGGACGAAATCTTAAATACCCTCCACCATAGAGTGCACTGTGTATATTGTTACAAATTACCACGATAGTAAAAGTACAAAGGACTTTTACTCACTGCAAAGGACTGTTTTAACCCTCTACATCTTCAATGAGTCCTTATTGTCTCTTTTCTAAATTACAATATTATATCGCACACAACTCATCGATTGAGAGAAGCTCGTCGCTCTTTTCCTTTTAGGGACGTTTGGGAAACTTGTTTTTCTTTGCGAATTGCTTTGATTGCCTCCTATCTTTCACTTCATTCTTTTACTAAAACCTCCTGCGAACACTTGGAATTCAATCTTTAAGCAAAACAAAAAATGAGACTTTTTCAAAAGTTCAAAGTTCAGACATTCATTTAACTTTCAAAATATAACATAATTTGAAGCAGACATCAGGCAGACCTTCAGATCGTGATCACTATCATCATTTACCAACAATTGCCACCTTGTGGTTCATTAAAATAAAATAAGATGCTATAAAGCTGGACACTTTAACTAAACGACAGGACAATGATGCTGTTTAACGTGATGATGATGTTGTTGACGACGACGACGACGATTATGGTCGTGTTGAAAACTTTAAAAAGAATAATCGGCTTAAATACGGATGATTAGCTTTAACAAGACTCACAACCGCACACACACCGATTGATGATGTAAAAGTCAATCAATATTAAAGGAGAGAATTGCTCTTCTCATCATCGAAACACTTGTTCACACAAAACGATGCTCAGAACGATGAGAAAGATGATAATGATGCTGATCAGAACATCATCACATTACACCAACCCACATAATCATAATTCAATGTGACTGATGGATGGATGGATGAACCACATCATCAATTTAGCGATAGCCTGGCTTAAGGATGGCTCTCTGGTTCTGGCTCTTCAAACTTACCCGGCATATCCCCTCCACACAGACGGCCTGGCTTCGATAATAGTGGGTATAGTAGATGGACGGCTTCAGGCAGGGTGTACCATCGGTCACCGATTTGTTCATATTCATCACCACGTCGGAATCTTTGACTTTGCAGTGCAACTGACACTCGTTGTCGTCCATGGCATAGCCCTGCCATTGAGAGAAACGCTTTTGAATAATGATGCGATTGAATGGCGTACATTGTTCGTCGCGCATCTGGCGATTATTGGGTTCGATGCATTTTTCCGCTTTGCACAGGCGATACTTTTTCATAATGCCCACACAGCCGGTGGTGCCTGTCTTGGGATCGGGATAGAAAGAGATTTCCTCCGGCTCGGAATTTGTGGAATTTTGAATTCTGCGAAAACGAGAGAGAACTATCATAGAAACACAAAGTTTTGTAAAAGACAACGCAAAAGCTTGCATCACGCAAAACGCAATGCGCAAAGCTCGCATTAGTTTCTAGGCAAAAAGTTGTTGTTACAAAAACAATTCATGTTGCCGTTTGAGTGATAAGGGGTAAGCAAATAGTTTTTGCATTGCCTTTTACTAAATCAGGGCGTAACTGTTAAGCCACCTTCGAGCTCACCTCTTTATGCAGATTCTTTTGCGTATTTGCACGCATGAATTGATGCAACGACTCCATTTCTCCCATCCTCCCCAAAGATAAGTGATGCCTACACGTCTTTTGATCTTCGCCTCTTCTTTGACACTCTCTGTCTCGCTCTCCTTCTGCCTCTCCTGCTCCTCCTCGTCAACGTCGTCATTCTCATAATCGTAATCACCGGTCACATTTACTGCTGGATTTCCATTCGATTCCGTCGTATCATGTTCTTGATTTTGCACAGACGATTGCGCAAAACTTAAGCTTTCACTTGCCATTAAAGTTTTGGGTGTTTGGGTGCCTAAGTCGAGCGAACAAGTGATGCTTATGAAGACAAAAATAAAGTAGAGGCTAGGCAAGAAGAAGAAGAAAAAAGTATAATTTAAAATAAATAATTAAAAGAAATAAAGTAAAAAAATCTCATTTTGAACTGGGTTATTGTCCTGCATTAAGACCATGTTGCATCTATATTTTATAGAATACAAATTTATTTACAAATGACATGGTGACCTTTAAATAGTGAGACATAAACATAAAACAAGTAAAAACAGTGTTATGTTCGGCCGGGCCGAACTTTTTATACCCTCCACCATGGATTGCATTCCACAGAGGCTGTAGATTTTCGTCGAAGTGTTAATTTTAAAACAAATAATTATATATATATATATATATATATACCGTTATATTAAAATTATAAGAGAAACACAGACGGTTGTGCTCAAATATATGTTGGAAAAACATAGACGACAAATTAGACAGTATTTGGCAAAAGCTTGCAGAGAGTGGCAGGAGAATTTTCTATTGTCAAAAACTTTTAACAATATCCCTGAAGATGACCAACGGAGTTGGTCGAAATATTGGGAAATACAAAACATGAAAATAATAAATACTAATTTTTGTTTTATGATTCGAAAAAACTGACCTCGAGCCGTACAAAAGGCGAAAAGCAAAAATAAATATATTTAAAAAATAATACTTCAAGTCAATGCAAAAATCAAATCTTCAAAAAAGCTTAAATTCCCTAAATATTAGGGAATAGTGGAGGCATTTCACTTGGTTCTACTTTCATCCTACTTTAATTCCAAAAGTATACATTTTGAAAATCCATTATCTCTCACGTACACAGTGGCAGGTAACCTAACGTCATGATTCTAATCATTTTTGTCCTAAAAGTAAAAAAAATACGAATTTGGAAAAATCTTTTTATTTTGCCTGTTTATGAATGTAATAATAATAATAATTCTTCTTTATTTCTTTTCTCCACATCGTTATAAAAATTATACTTTTAGTTACTATAGGTAATAATTTTAAACCAAAATAAATAAAGAAATATAGCTTGGTTCCATCGAACCGTGAGCTTGAAAAAACTTATGCTTAAATAATTAATTTAGTAATTAAATTCCCTAATCAACATCTGTCTATATACATAGGCTTCCTTCAGAAAATGATAAAGGTTCACCCAACAAAATCCTTCACATCCATTTAAAATATAAATTAATTCATTGTCTTCAATATTAACTTTTCTAAAGTTTTTGTGCCTAATATGATTAAATATTGGACAGCGGCCGATAAAATGTGTCAATGATTCGTGTTCTCTCATATTGCATATGGAGCATAACTTGTTAGCTTCATCCGTTTAGATACATCAGATCACCTCTGGCTCTAAGAATAAATGAATGATGGGATTTAAATACTTATAGAATCGTGTTTCGCTTTCTTGCGACTTTCGTACGTGATTATTATAAGCAATTTCATTTAATTGATCCAATAAGTGGTGACAAGCAATGTTCCAGTTACTTTTGCTGGTGTATATATTTTCAGACCATATATTATGTGATTCCAAACGATCTGATAGGTCCTTGAACCATGAAATATTTTTCACTACTATTTTTGGCGAAAGTTTATGTGGCAGTCTGCGTGGCTCCAAATCAAATAATGTTTTCGTTACATATTTTAGATGCATTGCATACGTATATATATATACCCTGGTTCATAACCAGTTTCCAAGGCAATAACTTAATTTGGTGTGTTTTTAGGAATTTTCAATATCCGTTTTATAAAATAGCGATAAAGTTTCTCAACTTCCTCAAAGTAACCGTACCCCCAAATCTGACATCCATAACTCTGCACTGAGCGGCATACCGAGAGAAACAATTTCCATTTGGCTCTTAGTGATATGCCCTCTTTCCCTATGAAGTTCCTCCAAGTTGCATTCAAACAATTTTTGGCTGCATCATTTTTCCTCGCTATATGTTTCACGAATGCCAATTTTGGTGTCAAAGTTATTCCAAGGTATTTGTATTCACTAAAAATTTTTATGTGTTCTCCCTTATACATCCACTTCTCGTTTGCCGATGTTCTACCTCCTTTTTTGAAAATCACTATCTCCGATTTGTCCCGATTTACCTCCATAACCCAGTTGTCACAGTATAATGCCAAATTGTTTATCATATCTTGCAACTTTCCCGGCTTATCTGCTAGAATTACTATGTCATCGGCATACATTAGTAATCGAATATTTATATCATCGATGTATAGTCCTTCTCCTAGAGCGTCATGCATGTCATTCAGGTAAATGGCAAATAATACAGGCGATAGTAAGCATCCTTGTTTTACGCCCACACTGTTTTCAAAGTAGTCGGAGATCTCATTTCCATTCCAAACTTGGTGTATATGTTTTCTATGAATCGCACCATTTTCACCGAAAATCCATTCATATACAGTTTGTAAATTAATTTGTCTCATCAAAAGCTGCTTTAAAATCAACGAAAAAGGCATATACCTGTCTGTTCTGATTAAACTTTATATTTATTGTTGCCACTAGGTTGTATATATTATCTACTGTGGAATAGCCACTTCTGAAACCTGCCTGGTATTCATTCAGGATTCGATTTCTATTTATCCATTCGTTTATTCTTGTATTCACCATACCCATCACCATACCCATACTAGCCTTTTCTATAAATCGGGAATATTATGCTTGTTTGTATAATGTATACACCGAATTTCATCATTCTAGCTGTAGCCGTTTAGTTGGTACCATTTTTATCCCTCTGTTCCCATTGTATCCCTTGAAAGTACGAATTTGGAGAAACCTTTTTATTTTTGTGTTTTCGCAGTCAGAAGAATGTATACCCTGAATTTTATGACTCTAGCTGCGGTCATTTGGTTGGTACAATTTGTATCCCCTTTTGCCACTATAGTCCCAAAAAGTACGAATTTCGAAAAATCCCTTTATTTTACATGTCTTTGCAATCAGAGGAATGTATACACTGAATTTCATTATTTTAGATGCAGCCGTTTGGTTGGTACCATTTTTATCCCTCTATTTTAATTTTACCCCTTGAAGTATGAATTTGGAAAAACCTGGATATTAAAATTAAATTAAATAATTAATTTTAATCTATATACATATGTAAATGGAAATAATAATTTAAGGGTATTCACAAAGACAGCAATCTTCCAAAATATGCTTAATACCCATTATGTATGTATTTTCAATAGTTTGCTAACATTTCACACAGTCAAAGGGACTTGAACCTCGAACTTAGTTCCTGCTACAGCCGATTGGTTGGGTCCATTTTTATCCTAAAACTACGAATGTCGAAAATCCATTATTAATCGCGTTCACAGTGGAATAACCACAACTAATTTTACGGTTTTAGCTAAAGCAGTATGACTTGGATCAAGTCCATCCCTTCTAACCCATTTTGTCCCTAAAATTAGCAATACGGAGAAACCCCTTTATTTAACGCGTCTCAGATGAATGTATTAATGGAATTTCATGATTGGTACCATTTTTATCCCCGCACATTTTTCATACAATTTTTTCCATTAAAATTAAAAAACTAATTTTTTGTAGCGCTCCTAATTTTAGGAATATAGCTGTAGCCATTGAGTCGGTACCAATTTTATCCCTTCTTGTCCATTTTACCCCTAAAAGTACGCATGTGGAGATATGATTTTATTTTGCGCGTCTTTGCAATCAGGAGAATATATAAATCGAATTTCATGATTCTATCTTCAACTGATTGATTGGTACCATATTTATCCCTTTCGGCACGTTTTTCCTAAAAGTACAAATTTTCAAAAAAAAAAATCCCTTTATGTTGCGCATCTACTCAGTCATAGGAATCTAGCTGCAGCCATTGAGTCTGTACTAATTTTATCCCTTCTTGTCCATTTTAACCCTCAAAGTTCGAATATCGAAATATCTTTTTATCCCCTTTCTCCCTGTTTTCCCACAAAAGTATCAATTTCAAAAATTTTCTTTACTTTACACATCTATACAGTCATACACACCTAATTTTAGGAATCTAGCTGCAGCCATTGAGTCGGTACCAATTTTATCCCTTCTTGTCCATTTTACCCCTAAAAATACGAATTTTTAGAAAGGCTTTTATTTTGAGCGTCAATGCAATCAGGAGAATGTATAAATCGAATTTCATGATTCTAGCTGCAGCTGTTTGATTGGTACCATTTTTATCCCTTCTTGTCTATTTTAACTTTAAAAGTACGAATATAGAAAAATCACTTTATTTTTTGAGTCGACGCATCCAGAGCGAACTATACACTGATTTTTCATTATTCTAGTTGCAGCCGTTTGATTGGTACCATTTTTATACCCTTTCTCGTATTTCACCGTAAAAGTAAAAAAATCGAAAATGTTCTTTATTTTGCACAATTATATAATCAGAGGAATGCACAAACCGAATTGTATGATTCTAGCTGCAGCAAAAAACGAAAATCGTACTGTTAGGGGGTGAAATGGGACAAAAAAGGGATAAACATCGAACCTTCTTCCTGGTTAAATGGCACTAGCTAGAAACACGAAATTCGGTGTGTGTCTTGCATTACCATGCAGACGACCTGCAAAAAGGGATAAAAATGGTACCAATTTAAATAAAATCGTACAAATTGATATTTAAATTTCTCTGATAACGTAGACTTGCACTTGGATTTTTTCGAAACTTTTACTTTTAAGGAGTGAGCTGGACAAAAAGGTATAAAAATTGTACCCACTGAAGTATTACAGCTAGAATCGTGAAATATGGCAATATAGCAATTCCTCTCATCACAGAGAAGCCCAATATAAATACATTTTTGAACTTTAAGGGTGAGCGGCACAAAAATGGATAAAAATGGTACTAAGTACATTATTGCAGCTAGAATCGTGAATTTTGATAGGTAAACTCCTCTGACTACATAGAAGTGCAGTAAAGTAGGATTTTTTTCGAAAGTTGTACTTTTAAAGAGTGCGCGGGACATAAAGGGATAAGAACAGTACCAATTTAAGTATTGCAGCAATAGTCGTGAAATTTGGTGTGTAAATTCCTCTGACAACCTAGAAGCGCAATCTAAATGGCTTTTTTCGAAATTTATACTTATAAGGTGTGGACGGTACAAAAAGGAATAAATATGGTACCAACTAAAGTATTGTAATTTTTTATATCAATTTCGAGTTTAGAAAGCCAAAATACAACAGAAAATGTTATACCCTTATGGCCCTTCGACAAAACTTTTGCTGCATAGTGTAATAAATCAAAATATTTTAATGGCTATTTTAATTTTTTATACCCTCCACCTCCAGGATGGGGGTATATTCACTTTGTCATTCCGTTTGTAACACCTTAAAATATTCATCGGAGACCCCATAAAGTATATATATTCTGGGTCGTAGTAAAATTCTAAGACGATATAGCCATGCCCGTCTGTCCGCCTGTCTGTCTGTTGAAAGCACAATAATGAGCTAGGAGGTTCAATACAATAATGAGCTAGGAGGTTCAATTTTTTCCTAAATGTGTCTTATGGTTGTAGATCGGTTGGGATTGAAAGTGGGCGAAATCGGCCCAGAGGGAAAAATTTTTCCCTCACAAGGACTGAAAATACCCCTAATATTAGAGCATGTTTTTTGAACATATTGGCTTGTAAAGGGTGTTTTTATTGAGGTATAGAACTTCGAATTGAAATAAAACACAAGAAAATCGTTTTAATGTCCATCAATTTGGCTTTTTTGGAAGGATAATTTTATGCCATTAATGTTTAAATATGATTTCGGGCATGTGGCCGCCGCGGCTGGCTCGAATAAAGCCAATTCTACAGGTCCAATTTTCAACCACTTTTTCGAGCATATGGGGCCGTATGTTGGCAATAACGCCACGAATGTTGGCTTCCAAGTCCCCTAACGTTTCTGGTTTGTTGGCGTAAACGAGCGACTTCACATATCCCCAAAGAAAATAATCCAATGGTGTCAAATCACACGATCTTGGTGGCCAATTGACAGGTTCATTCCGCGAAATTATGCACTCATCGAATGTTTCCTTCAATAATTCGATTGTGACGTGAACTTCGCGAACTGAACCATTACTTTCGAAATAAATTTGCACGATTTGCAAGCGTTGTTCTTTTGTCAACCTGTTCATGATGAAATGGCAAACCAAACTAAATATTAATCACTTGACAGCTGACAAAATGGCCGCCAGTTAAAAAAGTGATGCCAACTTAAAGTTCTATACCCCAATAAAAAACACCCTTTATTTACCGCATTCCCTTTATAGCATAAAAGGGCACCATAGAGTGATTTTTATTTGTAGGGGCGAAATGGGACGAAAAGGGATAAAAATAGTACCTATCAAACGAAAACAGATAAAAACACGAAATTTGGCGTGTACATACCTCTAATAGAGTAGATACATAATATATAGAGTGATTTTTTTGAGGTTAGGATTTTCATGCATTAGTATTTGACAGATCACGTGGGATTTCAGACATGGTGTCAAAGAGAAAGATGCTCAGTATGCTTTGACATTTCATCATGAATCGTCTTACAAACGAACAACGCTTGCAAATTATTGAATTTTATTATCAAAATGCGTGCTCTGTTAAGAAAGTTCATTGCGCGCTTCCATTTTATGGTCAGTTTAATCGACCCACTGAAGCGGCTATTCGGGCTATTGTGACTAAATTTCGCACCAAATTTACATTGTTGGACATTAAACCACCAACACGCTTACGTAGAGTGCGAACTGAAGAAAATATCGCAGCTGTATCGGCCAGTGTTAATGATGACCACCAATTTTCGATTCGTCGCCGTTCGCACCAATTGGGTCTCTGTTACTCAAAAACGTGGAAATGCCAAAATTGGACTAAGCGGATGGACCACCTAAGACGCAGCCGCGGTCAACATTTAAATGAAATTATCTTCAAAAAGTAAATGTCATGGACCAATCTAACGTTTCAAATAAAGAACCGATGAGATTTTGCAAATTTTATGCGTTTTTTTTTTAAAAAAGTTATCAAGCTCTTAAAAAATCACCCTTTATAAGTATTTTTTCTAAATTTGTACTTTTAAGGGGTTAAATGGGGATAGAGGGATAAAAATGGTACCAACCTAACGGCTGCGTCTAGAATAATGAAATTCGGGGTATATATTCCTCTGATTGCGTACACACATAAAATAAAGGGTGTAGGGTGTAAAATGGAAAAGGGGATAAAAATTGTACCAAACAAATGGATGTAGCTAGAACCATGAAACTCGCGGTATACATTCCTCTGACTGAGTGACACGAAAAAAAACGTTTTTCCAAATTCGTACTTTCAAGGGATTCAATGGGAGCGGAGGGATAAAAATGGTACCAACTAAAAGGCTACAGCTAGAATGATGAAATTTTCGAAAGTCGTACTTTTAAGGAGTAAAATGCGAAAAAGGGTATAAAAATGGTACCAACAAAATGGCCGCTGATAGAATCATGGAATTCGGAGTATACATTCCTCTGAGTGCATAGTCACGTAAAATATTTTTTTTATCCAAACTCATACTTTATTTTGTTGTTTTTACGACAAAAAATGATAAAATCGTGAAGTTGTCTTATACTGCGTACGCGAGATATAAGGTATTTTCAAAATTTATACTTTTGAATTTAAAATAGATGGAAATACAACCTACCAAAGGACTTCAGCTGAAAATACACTCTCTATCACCCAATATTTAGGGTATTTATGATTGCTGCCTTATATTTACTTGCACTCCGTGGTGGAGGGTATATAAGATTCGGCCCTGCCGAACTTAACGCCTTCTTACTTGTTTCTATTTAATTATTTTAAATATCTCTATTACTATTTATACACTCCACGAGAGTATTATGTCTTTGTACATTTGTTTGTAACACCCAAAAGGAAACGAGCTATACCCGTCGTTTATTATACAGATCGGCTTAGAATCACTTTCTGAGTCGATTTAGCACTGTCCGTCTGTCCATCTATTGTTGTAATCAAATTACAGGTCGCAATTATAGTCCGATCTTAATAAAAATTGGCACAACTAAGTTTTGTGGATCAAGGACGAACGCTATTTAATTTGAGGCAAATCGGTTCAGATTTAGATATAGCCCCCATACAAATGTCGCTCCCGATTCGACATTTTCCGCCCTAGAAACCACATATTGTACCCGATTTTCTTTAAATTTGGCACAACATCTTATAATCCAACTAAAAACACCTACGCTGTAAAGCACATACAGAACCCGATTTTCTTCAAATTTGGCTTAACACCTTAAAATCTAACTAGAAATACATGTGACGAAATCGGGTTAGATCGGTTCAGATTTAGATATAGCCCCCATACAAATTTAATTTGACTTTTTTCGCTCTAGAAACCACATATTTCACACGATTTTCTTTAAATTTGGCACAACATGGGTAAGATCGGATCAGATTTAGATATAAATTTTTTATATAAATATATACAAATCGTGCTCTCAAATGTTTAACCGGTTTTGGCCAAACTTTATATATAGTATATTTCATCTATAAACATACATAGTGAATGCGAGTCACATCGTTCCATGTTTCAATATACCCCCATGCAGATGTCCTTTCCGATTTAAATTTTTTTGTCACACATACACTTACAGGATTTCCTTCCCGATTTCACTTTTTTACAGAATTGAATTATAATAGGATAGCAAGTGGAGTGTATCATATAGTCGGCTCCGTCCGACTTTAGACTTCCCTTACTTGTTTTAAATTGATTTATTTCTTGCATTCAAATATATATTTTTTTTACGAAAATTTGGGCAAATATCCTCCCCTGTGATCACCTCCCAATAGAACACTCTCCATCCTTTCAACTCGTTCAGCAATTTTAAACCATTTAAAAAATTGAACTTTTGTTTTTCAATTAGCACATTCTATTCTATTCGAATAGATGGGGGTGTTAAACGCCATACCCTCCTATATTGAAAATAGTTTATCTATTATTCCGACATCACTTAACCTAATTAAAACAAGCTAAACACTAGGTTTGCTTGTAAATAACTGCAAAAACTCCCTATAATTGCCCATTGATCTATTTACTTTGTGTAGTTTTGTAACAATAACGTTTTTCTTTTTCAATAAGCGTCAAAATCAGTATTGAAATTCATCGAAGCCTAACTGATGTTCGAAAATGATGCCTGCTGGTGTGCTGGCGAAATGATGTCAGAGGAAAATAGTTGAATTTCTTTTTTGTATCCACATGCCCGTTCACTGGAATTTCAATCTGTGATAGAAAGTGAGGATATTGTAGTCTACATAATAAATTAGTAGAAGATCGATGATGGCTATCTAGATAAAGTTTAAGGTTTAAGTTTAGAATATTGGTGTATTAAACAACAAATGCTTTGGCATTACCTTGTTGTAATTATGGAAACGATCAAATGGTTGGGGTTGAAATTGGACGAAATCGGTCCAGAGGGATTTTTTTCCCCTAACAAGGACAGAAAATACCCCCATATCCCCCAATATTTCGATCATTTAAGAAACATTTTTAGAGATTTCTGCCTTGTATTTACTTGATATTTTGAAAGTACTATCATTTTATATCATGAATGCACACCATTAAGTAATCCATACTTTCAGGGGATAAATGGGGTAAAAAGGGATAAAAATGGTACCAATAAAACTATAATACACGTGAATATTGGTGTATACATCCCTCAAATCGCATATAATCGTAAAATAATTCACTTTTTGAGATTCGTACTTTAAGGGTCAAAATGGACAAAAAGGGATGAAATTAGTACCGACCAAATGATTGTAGCGAGAATCATAAAATTCGGTGTGTACATTCCCCTGACTGTATAGACATACAAAATAAAGAAAAAATTCATTTTTTTCTTTTAGGGAAAAAGGGGATAAAAATGGTACCGATCAAACTACTACTGGAGAAAGGGAAATCATGTACACGTAGCTCGGTGTGTATATTAGATGTGCAAAATAACGAAAAATTTCAAATATTTTTCTTTTAGGGGATAAAAATGGTACCAATCAAACTACTATACACATGAAATTTGGCGTCTACATCCCTCAAATTGCATATAATCGTAAAATAAGGTGATTTTTATACCCTACACCTCCAGGATGGGGGTATACTAACTTTGTCATTCCATTTGTAACAACTTGAAATATCGACCTGAGACCCTATAAAGTATATATATTCTTGATCGTCATAAAATTCTAAGACGATCTAGCCATGTCCGTCCGTCCGTCTGTTGAAAGCACGCTAGCATATAAACGAAAGGAGCTAGAGCGTTAAAATTTTCTGTAAATGCGTCTTATAGTCGTAGATCGGTTGGGATTGAAACGGGGCGAAATCGGCCCAAAGGGAAAACTTTTTCTCTCACAAGGACTAAAAACACCCATAATAATCCCTAATATTTTAGCGTATTTAAGCATGTTTTATGAATATGTCTGTTTATATTTGCTTGATATTTGGTATGCGCATTACCCTTATAGCAAAAAAGTGCACCATAAAGTGATTCTAGGGTAGGGGGTGAAATGGGGCAAAAAAGGGATAAAAATGGTACATATTTAACGATAACAGCTAGAAACACGTAATTCGGTGTGTACATTCCACTAATTGAGTAGATACATAATATGAAAGTATTTTTTTCAAATTCGTACTTTTAAGGGGTAAAATGGGAATAGAGAGATAAAAATGGTACCAACCAAACGGCTGCTCCTAGAATAATCAAATTCGGTGTATACATTTCTCTGACTGCGTCGACACGGAAAATAAACGGATTTTTCGAAATTCGTACTTTTTGGGGTTAAACTGGAAAAAGGGGATATAAATAGTACCAACCAAATGACCGCATCTAGAGTCATGAAATTCGGAGTATACATTCCTTTGACTACGTAGACAAGGAAAATAAAAGGTTTTTTTCCAAATTCGTACTTTCAAGGAATACAATGGGTACAGAGGGATAAAAATGGTACCAACCAAACGGCTACACCTAGAATAATGAAGTTCGGTGTATATATTCCTCAGATTGTGTAGACACGTAAAATAAACGGATTTTTCGAAATTCGTACCTTTTAGTGTTAAAATGAAAATGGGGGTACAAATAGTACCAACCAAATGACCGCAGCTAGAGTCATGAAATTCTGAGTATACATTCCTCTGAAAGCGTAGACAAGGAAAATAAAAGGTTTTTTCCAAATTCGTACTTTCAAGGAATACAATGGGTACAGAGGGATAAAAATGGTACCAACTAAACGACTACAGCTATAATGATGAAATTCTAATTGGGTAGAAACGTCAAATAAAGAGATTTTATATAGTCGCACTCTTAAGGGGGTAAAAATGGTACCAACCAAATGGCCGCAGCTGGAATCATGGAATTCGGTGTATACATTCTTCTGACTGCACAGACAAGCAAAATAAATTTTTTTTCCAAATTCGTACTTTTTCATTTACGGCAAAAATTGGTTGAATCATGAAGTAAGGCTATTTTGCACTATGTACGTCTGATAATGGATTTTCAAAATTTGTACTTTTGGAATTAAAATAGAATGGTTAGAGCACCCACTATCTAACAATATTTATGGTATTTAAGCTTTTTGAAAATATAAATAAAAGAATATTTATTTTTTGAATTGACCTATTGATAGCCTTGCCTTAGAAGCGTGGTTTGAAATAATTAAAATATTATATTTACTTTAGTTTCAAATCAAATATTGATTACTTACCAAAAAATACAAACGAAAAAACTAAAGCAAATGAGCATTGGCACGACAGAAGTATTGCTGGGTAACTATACCTGCATATACACATACTTACATATGCAACTCAATGAGATGCTTGTAAGATGGCATGTGTACTTGGTGCGATTTTTTAAATGCAAATGCGGCAAGTGAGTTGTGCTTCTCGTTCGTTTGTGAGAATCATCTCCTTATAGAGGCCGGGTTTGATGTTGAAAAGTCGCTGCGAAGCCACTTGAAAAGACTTTTGACATGGTCGAAATCATGATCGTGGTAGTCTGCAGCAAAGTAATAAATGTTACCCTGCCTTTTGTAAATAAATTTGCATTCTATTGTATTTTATATTAAATTATATTTTCCTGTAATATTACTGCACTTCTACGAAATTCGACATCCTCTGTGGAATGTAATCATTGGTGGAGGGTATATAAAGTTCGGCCCGGCCGAACTTACCGCCGTTTTTACTTGTTTTTTTGACCTCATTTTACAAAAATTTTTTGTATTTTTTTATCGTCCAATAACTCGATACTTAAACGAGATATCGATAACTTAATTTATATTATGACTCGTTAAACGAAATAAATGTATTTTGTAAACTATGGTTGCTATTATTTTACGTTTCTTGAAGATTTATTGGCTGCGGGAACCAAAGTATAAATGCTATTTGGTGATCCCAAAATTCCTGCTACTGCAATCAAATTTACACATCCCCGTTCATATAACATTTATATAGATTTTGGTAGCCTATAACTGCGCGGTCAAATTCATTATTTTGCACATCAAATATTTCACATCAACCGCATCCAAAAATCTCAAAAAACTTTTACATTTTCAACAGTTTTTGCAATTTCCACTATTGAATATTCATTCCAGCGACATTTTCCAATCATGATCTTCCCAATTCAAATATTGGATTTTGTTTTATTACACAATTTATATTGCTATACATTCATTATTTTACTTATTTATTTATTATTTTGAAATCAACACTGAATACAACGCCCTCGCATTTTATTGAGCCGAGAGTTTTGTAGTCATAAATTAGACTTAATCACAGCACAAACCTCCTGATAAACATTGTTGTGCAATACATTTTTGCATATTCAAATGCAATGATTTTTATATTTATTTCTTTATTTTTTTTTTAATATTAAACACCACCGCTTTTTTCTAGTCGGCCTACGTGTTGACCCTTAACAAATCTAAAAAGCAACTAAATTCTACAAAATCTTCCAAAGTTTTTTGTTCAATTTTAATTCCAAATACATGGAACAGGGGAAGAACAACAAACAAACAAAAACAACAAATAAAAGCTGCTGTTGTTGTTGTTGATGATATGAAAGAAAAATAGTGTTTAATAATTTATTTTGTGTTTATGAAGAAGAAGAAGAAGAGGAAGGAAAAAAGAAAATAACAACAATTTAAATAAATTCCATGAAAATTTATCTTATTTTTTCCGAGGAGGAGAGAGGGGTGTACGATTGTATATATCTCTGTGATTGTTTATAACGCATATCTCGTCGACATAATGGCAGAGATCTACGCGCCTAGCTAACTCAGTGGATTGTGCCGGCCGAAGCATTTGTTTAGTACCCTCAAAACATGTAGACCGACTGCACATTTTATTTTGTTATAAACAAATTACAAATTGTTGTAATATTTGCTAACTTTGAAATGATAAGATAAGATAAGCACAGCGCACAGTGGATAAGTACAGATATATCTGAAATCATATAAAGTAAATGTTAGTCATCAAATTCGTAAGACGTTCCGTTCCATGTCAGTCCGTGCAAATATACGTCTATGGGTTGTAGATCGGATGAGAAGAAAAACAAGTAAAAACGGGGTTAAGTTCGGCCGGGCCGAACTTTATATACCCTCCACCATGGATTGCATTCCACAGAGGTTGTCGGTTTTCGTAGAAGTGCAGTAATATTACAGGAAAATATAAATTTTGTAATATAACCAAACTAAAACAAATACAAATATTGAAAAAATAATTATATAAATAAATATAATATTTTAATTATATCAAACCATTATCTATTTCAAATCAAATAATAAATATTCTTATATTTATATTTTCAAAAGGCTTAAATACCATAAATATTGGAAGATAGTGGGTGCTACAGTTGGTTGTACTTCCATTCTATTTTAATTCCAAAAGTACAAATTTTGAAACTCCATTATACATGTACACGTACATGTGCAAAGTGCAAAATAACCTAACTTCATGATTCAACCAATTTTTGCCGTTAAAGAAAAAGTACGAATTTGGAAAAAAAAATTTTATTTTGCGTGTCTATGCAGTCAGAGGAATGTATACACCGAATTCCATGATTCCAGTTGCGCCCATTTGGTTGGTACCATTTTTACCCCCTTGACATTTCTACGCAATTAGAATTTCATCATTCTAGCTGTAGTCGTTTAGTTGGTACTTTTTTATCCCCCTGTACCATTGAATCCCTTGAATGTACGAATTTCGAAAAATCCGTTTATTTTTCGTGTCTACGCAGTCAGAGGAATTTATACTTCGAATTGCATCACTCTAGCTGCGGTCATTTGGTTGGTACTATTTGTATCCCCTTTTCCATTTTAACCCCAAAAAGTACGAATTGCGAAAAATTCGTCTATTTTCCGTGTCTACGCAGTCAGAGGAATGTATACTCCGAATTTCATGACTCTAGCTGCGGTCATTTGATTGGTACTATTTTTATCCCTTTTTCATTTTAACCCCAAAAAGTACGAATTTCGAAAAATCAGTTTATTTTCCGTGTCTACACACTCAGAGGAATGTATACTCCGAATTTCATGACTCTAGCTGCGGTCATTAGATTGGTACTATTTTTATCCCCTTTTTTTCATTTTAACCCCAAAAATACGAATTTTGAAAAATCGGTGTATTTTACTTATCTATGCAATCAGAGGAATGTATACACCGAATTTCGTGTTTCTAGTTGTTGTCGTTTAATATGTACCATTTTTATCCCTTTTTTGCCCCATTTCACCCCCTACAAATAATAATCACTTTATGGTGCACGTTTTTGCTATAGGGGTTATGTGCATACCAAATATCAAGCAAATATTCAAAAACATGCTTAAATACGCTAAAATATTAGGGATTATTATGTGTATTTTTAGTCCTTGAGAGGGAAAAATTTTTCGCTTTGGGCCGATTTCGCCCCATTTCAATCCCAACCGATCTACGAATATAAGACGCATTTATGGAAAATTTGAACGTTCTAGCTCCTTTCGTTTAGATTCTAGCGTGCTTTCAACAGACGGACAGACGGACGGACATGGCTAGATCTACTTAGAATTTTATGGCTCAGAAGCAAAATCCATGGGCCAAAATTCAATAACTTTTGTTCCAGTAGACATTTTTGAGTTCTGTAAAAAACCAAAATTAAACAAGGACCCAAGGATTATTTTGAGATAATAACATTAAAAATCGTGAAATCAGATATATATTTTAGAAATCGGTCCAAAAAAATTAAAATTTTTATTTTTTTTTTGTTTAAAAATTAGACATGGTCCCAAGAATTATTTTGATATAATAACATTAAAAATCGTGAAATCAGATATATTTTAGAAATCGGTCCAAAGAAAATTATATTTTTTATTTGTTTGTTTTTAAATTGTATATATTTTTACGTATTTGTTCATAATGCAAAGAAAATTTTTTTTTTTGTTTTTCAGATTTTGAAAATTGAAAAAACGTAATTACTTTTTTTGACTTTGTCGAACTGTTTCTCACACATTTTAACAGATTTGGCACGCAAGCAAGCAGGTATTTTTTTTGGCATATTTCCAGAAGCTAATGAAACCAAAATGACTAAATTGTGTTTTGAAACTAAAAAAATCTGACTTTTTGCACTAAATGTATCCTATCGTCCAAGGATGCAATTTCGTGCAAAAAAGGGCAACCCTTCAACCTTTCCAAATATGTATATATTTCGTTAAAGGCTTTTGAAGGAAAAAAATTGTGTTATTTCAAAGTCAGACATTTGTTCAAAAAAAGGATATTTTTTAAAATATTTATTACAACCAAACTATATTTGCCACAAACATAGTTTTGGCGTCATAATAAAGTTAACAAACCACAATTTCTAATAAAAAAAATTGAGTGCAAAATCTCTTAAATTGTGTAAGAAACAGTTCGACAAAGTCGAAAAATCTGAAAAAATTTTCAAAATCTGAAAATCTATAATACAAAAAAAAAATAAAATTGTTTCTTCGCATTATGAAAAAACACGTAAAAATATATTAAAAAAAACGCAAAAACATAAAAATAAAAAAATAGTTTTCTTTAAAATCGAAAAATACGAAAAGTAGTCAACTTTGGACCGATTTCTAAAATATATCCGATTTCCCGCTTTTTAATGTTATTATCTCAAAATAATCCTTTGGTCCTTGTCTAATTTTGGTTTTTTACTGAACTCAAAAACGTCTACTTGAACAAAAGTTATCGAATTTTGGCCGATGGATTTTGCATCTGAACCACTGTGCGGCGTCCAATTTAATAAAAAATCCCCAATTTTGGAACAAATTTTACTCACTTTGGGAATTCCTGTATTTTTTTTAAATTGAAGATCTGGTAATTTTCCACCGGTTTTATCTTTTTATCGAATTTTTAGTAATTTATTGGACTTCAATTCATAAAATTATGAGAGATTTTCTCTTTATTTCTGCAAGATTTCGCATGCAGTGTAACAAAGCTATTTGGTAGATTTTGAAGAAAATCTGCCTGACATAAGTCAGTGTAACCCTTTTCAGGCCGCATGCGAAATCGACCTTAAATTGATTTTTAGTGTAAAATTTATATGGGATCTGGCATTAGAAATCGACCTTATGTCAGTACATCATTATTTCGTGAGCAGTCTGAAAAGGCCGTACTTGATTTGGGTTACGAAATCAAGTTGATTTCGCCGTCTTTCTGAAAAGTCTCTTACCAATTTCGACTAGGCTGACTGGCTGTATAGCAAATTAGACACTTCTGATTTATTTGAATTTGAAAATTACTTTTTGAATATTAAATTGTTTCTTTTTACATCGTTGAAAGAGTCCTAAAAATGCTCACAAAATTCCTTTTTTTTATTTTTTGTCAATTTAAAATAACACTGAACCACAGTGCACCGTTAATACTGTGGAATGCAGCTTATACATATGTTGTTGGGGGGGGGTGTATATGATGAATTCCATTGCATACAAAGTAACATCTTAAGTTTATCTTGAGTTTGAAAATCAGCAATGGATAATATTGGATATGATGGATAATTTAAGCGAAAGATAAAAATATATTACTTTCGAAAGTTCAGAGCATACGTTTAGGCTGTAAGGTTGTACATTCTACTAAAAAGAAGACCACTGTTGCCAACCAACCGCGGGAATAGACTTCAAAGACATGTAGTAAGCATTAAGTTCGGTCGGGTCGAATCATATATAATGGCTGTTTTTCTTTAAGACTTGATAACTAAGCTGCGACAACAAAAATCTAAATAAAATGTTAAAATTTCACACAAAATAAAAAATTCTTTTTTAAAATTTTCGCTAAAAGCGTGTGTGTAAAAACAAATTTTGAAAAAGTAATTTTGTGTAAAAAATTTTTGACTTAGCCTGGATAATTATCCAGTGTAAGTCAACCATATCGAGGCTTAGTCCAATAAAGTCAACACAAAATATTTTTTTTAAATTTCTTTTGACACATATATTTATATGGCGACAATGTGAAATAATAATTTTTTATTTTGAGCAAAAAATAAATCTTTATTAACGTTTTTGTTATCGCAGCTTGTTATCCCGGCTTAAAGAAAAACAGCCCTATATTCTCCGCCGCGAAGTGTATTCCTTCGAATTACCGCGAGATGAAATTAGGCCTGTTCGATTGGGCTTAATATTTGTATGGAATTTACTCGTTCAACAAGAAAATGGCTTACTACTCTCTTAGTTACTGAGCAAGGTGATGCCAGATTTTTATCTCAGATTTATTTAAATAAAACCAATGGATAACAACTTATTATGTTTTATATTAGTTTTAAGCTAGTAAACCCCAAAACATGCCTATTATAATTTTACTAATATGCTACTGCACTTTTATGTAATAATAGGGCTGTTTTTCTTTAAGCCGGGATAACAAGCTGCGTTAAAGAAAACGTTAATAAAAAGTTAATTCAATATAAATATTTGTATAAAAACAAATTTTCAAAAAAAAAAAAATATTTTGTATTGACTTACGCAGGATAATTATTCAGACCAAGTACAAAATTTTTAACAAAAATTATTTTTTCAAAATTTGTTTTTAAACACAGCGATATTTTTTATTTTGAGTGAACTTTTAACTTTTTATTTAGGTTTTTTGTTATCGCAACTTAGTTATCCAGTCTTAAAGAAAAACAGCACTATTGTTTCATTATCAATTTATGTTTCCCCGATTTTTTGGTGATTATTGATTTTCTCGGTTAAAAGAAAAATAAAATGTTTATTGATTTTTCCAAAAAGGCGCTAATAAAATTGTCGTTTATTCCTGCAGGTGCGAATATCTTTTATTTTTCGTAAATCAGACATAATTTAGAAGCATTTAATGGCATTCTTTAAACGTTTTGGACAACCGATCAACCCCGGTTGGTCCTCTCCAAAATTGCCAATTTTTCAATACTAAAACAAAGCAGCACAGAAGATCTTCGAAAGGGTAAAAATATTGCATAACAATTTAAACAGAAATAAAAAAAAACGTATCCGAAACTTAGTCATTAATTGTATTCATTAGTATATACATATATATATATATATATATATAATATTATATTATTCATAACGCCAACAGGGGAATACACATGTTAAGGTGAATAAGATCCCCTATTATTTACTATGTGGATGGATTTTAACCACAAAATGTGTTATCATTCTAAGGGCCGTTAGAAATATATACACAAAGTAAACTCCAGTTAATGCCAAACCTACAGTTATGTATATTGGCATGATTATGATATTCGTAGCCACAATTTTTGAAAAGAGGGCCTCAAAATAAGAAAAGAAGTGGGCGGCATATTATCGATATCTTTCTTAGTCATCGAGTTAAAGAACGTTAAAATTTGGAAAAGTTCAAAATATGTTTTTTAATTTTTGGTAAAATGAATAAAATATTTTATTTTCGATTATCTATTATATATTATTATCTATTATCTATTATCTTAGTTATTGAAAATTATTGAAATTGAAATTACTTATTGAATTATCGGACTTTACAATTTGGAAATGTTCAAAGTCCAAAAGGTTTTTTTTGTAAAATGAGGTCAAATGTTTTTTTTACATTTTTGTAAAATGAAGAATGAATAAAATATTTTTTTCGATAATTATCTTAGTTATCGAAATTGAAAATTATTAGTTGAAATTAGTTATCGAATTATCGGACGTTAAAATTTGGAAAAGTCGGAAAAATGTTTTGTTTATGTAAAATGAAAAAAACGAAAAGGTTAAATAATATTTTTCGATAAGTTATCGAAATTGAAAATTAAAAAATAAGATTTTCTTATTTTTCATTGCCTTTATAGCTTTTCAATGATCAAATTGTCAATAACTTTCTAGTTATCGAAACCAAAAATAAAAAACCTGATTGTTATAGTAAACTCGAATTGAAAATTATTGAAAGTTGAAATTAGTTATCGAATTATAAGACTTTAAAATTTGGAAATGTCGAAAAATGGTTTTTGGTAAAATGAGGTCAAAATGAAAAAAAACAAAAATATATTTTTTTGATAACTATCTTAGTTATCGAAATTGAAAATTAATAAATAATATTTTCTTATTTTCAATGATAAAATTGCCAATAACTTTCTAGAACATAAAAAAACCTGATTGTTATAGTAAACTCTATGTCTATTATGTTGTGAAAATATTTCAGTATTCAGCAGGTCTATGCAATGCAATTGGAGTAGCATCGCTATTGCTACTTCCACTTAAAAAAATATTATTGAAGCCACAAATTTTTTTAGAGAAAATGGAGCTTTTACCAAGTAAAAAATATTTATATTATAAATATATATTATATATTATTATAGAAATTAATTAAATAATAATTAATGAATGAAGGCGCTAATTTTTTAGAGAAATGGAGCTTTTACCAAGTAAAAATTAATTATATATTTATATTATAAATTTATTTTACATATTATTATAAAAATAATTAAATACTAATTAAGTTTCTTGTTTTTTTTTAATAATTTTCAAACATTAAATGAAATATAATTTAAAAAAACGCGTTTTTTAAACAATTCTTCCTTTTTTATTCTTCTTTGAAGTATTTATTTTTGTTTTGAAATCCTTTGTACATGTATACCTAATACATGTAATTTTCAATTGCTTTAAATAAAAATGCACATAATTTGTATGGAATGTCCGCAATCTAGTTATCAACAAGTTATCGATAACTAATAGAGTCACCGATTTTTTCCACTAATTTTCTGCGTTGAGGTAACAGGATCGAAAAATATCGATTTTTTTCAAACTTTAACGTCCTATAACTCGATAACCAGTAACTAATTTTGCTTTGAATAAAGATACACCTAATTATATCGAATTTCCTCAATCGATAACTATGAAAATTATCGATAACAAAAAGAGTTATAATTTTTTCCACGAATTTTCTGCCTTGAGGCCATTGGATCTAAAAAAATCGATTTTTTTCAAACTTTAACGTCCGATAACTAAGCGAGATATGGATAATATGACGAAATTTTTGTTATTTTCGATAACTATAGAAGTTATCGATAAATCAAAGAGTTATCGATTGTATTCTACTAATTTTCTGCCTTGAGGTAATTGGATCGAAACAATCGATTTTTTCATACTTTAAGGTCCGATAACTACTGTTGCTTTAAATAAATATATACATAATTTGTATCGAATTTCTACAGTCGATAACTATAGAAGTTATCGATAACTAAGAGAGTTATCGATTTTTTACTAATTTTCTGAATCGTAAAAATCGAACTTTTCAAACGTTAACGTCCGATAACTCGATAACTAAGCGAGATATAGATAATATGACGACTTTTTTGTTATTTTTCCTCTACAGAAGCATATAGTCAGATCTAGGGACCTCGTGCATCATACTCTCCTCATTACATCTGGCAGTTTATGTGGTGTTTGACATTTTATTAGCGGCGGTTAGTACTAACTGGAGCTTATTATTTTTTTATTATTGGGTTTAAACCACTAACAACACATATTTTTGCATCTGTCCTCAGGGTTTCAAATCTAACTGAAAAACTGGGCACCTACTTGTGGTAAATATAAAAGTGTATTATTCATATTTTCTACGGCACAATAATTATATTAACCACAATTTCGCTAAGAAATTATGACTATATAAAGTCCAGTATTTGTTGAGAAATTTATTACAAAAAGTAGGTGTCCATTGTTAGACCACGTCGTAAACTCCAGTCTGTTCGATACTCAAAAAAATAACAATGAACTTCTCATATATTAGAGCTTTTGTTGTTATTATTGTGGTCATATTCACTCTTCAGATTGACGGAAGACTCGTCGGCAGATTCAGGGCCAATGGCAAAGGCAAATATATGAACATTGACAGCGAGGTAAGTTATTGAACATTATAGGTGTCTAGCTTTTAATTCTATTTAATTTTGTTTACCCACCCTCCAGGAGTACAAAGCTGCGACAAGGAAGCACTGAACATATTTAAAAATATAAATATTTTTATAAATATATTTAATTAATATATATATATATTATTTATAAACGTTTAAAAATGTTTTTTTTGTAACGTAGAAGTGTTTAATTTAAAGGAAGTACAAAGATGCGGCAAGGAAGCAATGAACATATTTAAAATACAAATCTTTTTATAAATATATTTAATTAAAATATATATATATATTATTTATAAACGTTTAAAAATGTTTTTTGTAACGTAGAAGTGTTTAATTTAAATATTTAGAATTTTGAATAATGAAATATAGAATGGAGTTCAATTTTATACATATGTCATGGGATTTAATCCAATTTCGACTTCTTTTCCTAAAAAATAAATAAACTAAAAATAATTAAAAATTAAAAAAATCGATTTTTTTAATTTTCAATTTCGATGTAGCGATAAATAAGGTAGTAAAGAAAAATTTCATTTTATTTTTTTTTCGTGTTTTTTTAGTTTCCACCACAGGATGGGGGTGTACTAACTTTGTGATACCGTTGGTACAAACCTGAGACCCTAAAAAGTATATATATTATTGATCATCATAAGTTTCCACCACAGGATGGGGGTGTACTAACTTTGTGATACCGTTGGTACAAACCTGAGACCCTAAAAAGTATATATATTATTGATCATCATAAAATTCTACGACGGTCTGGCCACGTCCGTCCGACCGTCTGTAGAGAGCACGCTAGCATCTAGGAGCTAGGACGTCCAAATTTTACATGAATACGTCTTATAGCTGTAGATCGCTTGGAATAGCAAATGGCGAAATCGGTCCACAGGGAAAATTTTTTCCCTCACAAGGACTGAAAATACCCCTAATATTAAGAGGATTTCAGCATGTTTTTTCAATATGTCTACTTATACTTACTTACTATTGGATATGCGCATTCTTACAGCAGAAACGTACACCATAAAGTGATTCTTATTCGTAGGGGGTGAAATGGGACAAAAAAGGGTTAATAATGGTACCTATGAAACGACAACAGCTAGAAACACGAAATTTGGTGTGTACATTAGGGCGTACCTCAAAAAAAAGTTCGCCGTACACCTTCGAATATGAAGTATTATTGAAAGGTAGTTTCAAAAAAAAAAATTTTATTTTTTTATGCCGAACGTAGGGGTCGCGCTTTTACATTTTTCTATATAACTTGTATTTATAAACGGATTTTAAAGTGTGATACATCGATGTTTTTGTCTCGACGAGGCCGATTTTTTTGTCTTTGAAGTCATTGAGCTCAAGCACCCCCTTCTGGTACTTACCCATCATATCTCAGTCGCTACTACCCTAATGTACCACTCTAATAATCGAAAATTAAAGCTCGCATAAAATCATGAATCATGTTTGAGCTCAATGACTTCAAAGACAAAAAAATCGGACAAAAACATCGATGTATCACACTTTAAAATCCGTTTATAAATGCAGAAGTTATATAGAAAAATGTAAAAGCGCGACCCCTACGTTCGGCATAAAAAAATAAAAAAAATTTTTTTGAAACTACCTTTCAATAATACTTCATATTCGAAGGTGTACGGCGAACTTTTTTTTTTTTACTTGTAACCTGGTACGCTCTAGTGTACATTCCTCTAATTGAGTAGATACATACAATAAAAGTATTTCTTCCAAATTAGTACTTTCAAGGGGTAAAATGGGAGTAGAGGGATAAAAATGGTACCAACAAAACGACATCCCTCTGATTGCGCTGACACGTAAAATAAAGAGATTTTCGATTGTCGTACTTTTAAGGGGGCTAATGGAGGAAAAGGGTATACAAACAGTACCAACCAAATGGCCGCAGCTAGAGTCATGAAATTCGGAGTATACATTCCTCTGACTGCGTAGACACAAAAAATAAAAAGGTTTGTCCAAATTAGTACTTTCAAGGGGTAAAATGACAGTAGAGTAGAGGTTTGACTGGATTAAAATATCTAAAATGTTCCTGCAATCTTAGCGAATTTCTACTATAGGGTGTTTTTTATTGAGGTATAGAACTTCGAATTGAAATAAAACACAAGAAAATCGTTTTAATGTCCATGAATTTGGCTTTATTGGAAGGATAAGTTTATGCCATTAATGTTTAAATATGATTTCGGGCATGTGGCCGCCGCGGCTGGCTCGAATAAAGCCAATTCTACAGGTCCAATTTTCAACCACTTTTTCGAGCATATGGGGCCTTATGTTGGCAATAACGCCACGAATGTTGGCTTCCAAGTCCCCTAACGTTTCTGGTTTGTTGGCGTAGACGAGTGACTTCACATATCCCCAAAGAAAATAATCCAATGGTGTCAAATCACACGATCTTGGTGGCCAATTGACAGGTCCATTCCGCGAAATTATGCGCTCATCGAATGTTTCCTTCAATAATTCGATAATTCGGTGAACTTCGCGAACTGAACCATTACTTTCGAAATAAATTTGCACGATTTGCAAGCGTTGTTCTTTTGTCAACCTGCTCATGATGAAATGGCAAACCAAACTAAATATTAATCACTTGACAGCTGACAAAATGGCCGCCAGTTAAAAAAGTGATGCCAACTTAAAGTTCTACACCCCAATAAAAAACACCCTATAAAATCGACCGCTTCTGTGGAATGCAATCCATGGTGGAGGCTATATAAAGGTCGGCCCGGCCGAACTTAACGCCTTTTTTACTTGTTTTTATACCCTACACCACTTCGTGGGCTAGGGTATTATAAGTTAGTTTTGCGCCAAATGTTTGTAACACCAAGAAATAATCGAGCTAGACCCACCTTTCACCTTTTCCGCTTTAGAAACCACATATTGTATATTGTTTGGCTATATTAAAAAAAATTATAATTTCCTGTAATATAGCTGCACTTCTACGAAAATCGAAAGCCTCTGTGGAATGCTATTCAAGGTAGAGGGTATATATATAAAGTTCGGCCCGGTCGAACTTAACGCCGTTTTTACTTCTTTGTTATTTATTTGATGCTGGGGAAATATAGTATTATACTTTTAAATAAAATAATTAAAAAGTATATGAGAAAATACTAAAAGACTTAAATTTCGAAAGGTAAACAAAAGAGGGTAATTAAAAAATCGTCAAAGGTTAATATTAGCCTTTTTTGGCAATATAAATTTTCATTCCCCAAATATCTCAAATACAATCATGAACAGAATTAGTTTATATTATTGAAAGAATTGTGTTTTTCCAACACTCGTCAGAATGATTTGTGCTAATAAATAACTCACTCATCACGCATATACCACACCACGACAAAACGCATTATCTTTCAATCTGCATCAGTCGTCCATATCGGCTGATCGTGTGTTAGCAAAATGTTCAAACTAAGACACATACATACATACGTAAGGTGTTTCTGGGAAAGCCCCATTTTTTTTATCAATTTGTTATAAATGTTTGTTTTTTTCTTTTTTGTATAATAAACTTGAGTCACAGACGTTCCCAAGGCGCATTTATAAAGGTGATAGCAGGAGCCCAGCTGACTGAAATTTTTTTCATTCAAAAGTAACCGAAACTGTCAAATCCCATATATTTTGCTTTGACAGTATGGCTCACCATTCAAAAAATTACTTGTATTTTGTTGTTGCCGAATTTGTTTTTGCTCTGCTGCTATCACCTTTTCCGCTTTAGAAACCACATATTGTACCCGATTTTCTTTAAAATTGACACAACATTTTATAATCGAACTAGAAACACCTATTGTGAAAGTGGGTTAGATCGGTTCAGATTTAGATATAGCCCTCATACAAATGTTGCTCCCGAATGTTTAACCGATTTTGGCCAAACTTTACATATTATATTTCACCAATAAACATACATGGTGAAAGGGGGTCACATCGTTCCAGGTATCAATATACCCTCATACAAATTTCCTTTCCGATTTAACATTTTTTGTCAAACACATACATTTACAGGATGCATAAATCCTTCCCGATTTCACTTTTTTACCGAATTGAATTGTAATGAGATAGAAAGTCCGTCCGTCTTTAGCATTTCCTTACTTGTTTGGGAGATGCCCATACTTTGGTATAACCCAAATGGTGCCCCACTCTGATCTATTACAGCTCTAGCAGCTACATCTTACATCGTATCTTCATCAATTTTTCCAGATCATTATATGTTTCAACTAGGAATACCTACCGTGAATGAGAAATATATTGGCGCATGTTTTTGCAGAGGCCTCAAGTGTTTTTATAGGCCCCCTTCAAATGTCCGTCCGATTCATCCTATTACCACTGTATAATCTGTATTTATCATTGGATCTTGATCAATTTTTCATATCATGTTATATTTACTTTACTCGGAATATCTGCTGGAAAATTGGATCAATTACTTTATTATTTACCATATTCATTAAATTTGACTAAAGATGAATTTTTAGTAACTGTATAATTTATATGAACTACATAAAATTGCTCCCATGAAATACCTGGGTTTAGTAATCAAAGCGATGTATATATGCAGGGAGTGGTGTAGGGTATTATATAGTCGGCCCCGTCCGACTTTAGCCTTTCCTTCCTTGTTTTTTTTTTTCATTTTAATCTAATTTTACAAATTTTTTTTTTTAGATTTTTCCAAACTTTAACATCCGATAACTAGGCGAGATATCGATAACATTTATTATTTCAAGGTCCTCTTTCCAAAAATATAATCAAATCTTGGTACCTTTTTCGTAGGCCAAAATGTATCAGCAAATGTTATACACAGTTCATTGACAAAATTTTTGTTGCACAGTGTAATTAATATATCGGCAAAAACTTAGGTTTTATGTACTTACCTTTATATATATATTTAAAACGGTATATATGGCCAGAAAAATTTAAATCGTTACAATTCAATGGTGGCATAATCGTTGTTGTGTCGGGTATTTCCCCCACTTTAAGTTTCATACAAAAAGCAAACGTACAACGAACTGACGCTCAGTTACGAAGACAGAACAAGACGAGTGAGAAGCACAAGAACTGCAAGCGGCAAATACAAAAGAAATAATAAATTTTATTTGAAAGGAAATTGTTTGTTGAATTTTGTCGCATCGTAAATCCGTACCTATCGAACAAGTTTCCAAATTCTATTATTTTGAACTGAAGAGAAAAAGCAAAAACCAACCATGTCGTCACTGTTGAAATTCACCTTTAATTCGGATGGCAAGAAGATTAATGGCTATCTGAAAACTGCATCGCGGGTCTTCTCCGACATCAAGGCAGAAATCGATACGAGCCTGTTCCAAGAACATAAACTGCCGCGTTGTGAAATTCGTTTCTATTGGATTGGTAAGCCCTTCAAATAAGAATGACCTAAGTGACAGAATATACATATATAATTTCTCCATATTTGATGGAAAACCGAACTTGTATACATTGCAATTATGCAGTTTGGTTCGAAGATTGTGTGGATTTCCCAAAGGGAAACATTTTTCCCTCACAAGGACTAAAAATACCCATAATAACCCCTAACATTTTAGAGTATTTAAACATTTTTTTTTCAATATGTCTGCTTGAGTATGCGCATTCCCCCTATAACAAAAAGTGCACCATAAAGAGATTCTTATTCGTAGGGGGTGAAATGGGCCGAAAAGGTATAAAAATGGTACCTTTCAAACGACAACAGCCAGAAACACGAAACACGGTGTGGACATTCCTCTAATTGAGTAGATACATAATATAAAAGTATTTTTTCCAAATTCGTACTTTTAAGGGGTAAAATGGGAATAGAGGTTTAAAAATGGTACCAACCATACGGCTACAGCTATAATGATGAAATTTCGTGTATACAATCAGAGGAATGATTGTGTAGACAAGTAAAATAAAAGGATTTTTCGAAATTCGTACTTTTTGGAGTTAAAACGGAAAAGGGGGATAAAAATAGTAGCAACCAAATGACCACAGCTAGAGTCATGCAATTCGGAGTATACATTGCTAATGGATTTTCAAAATTTGTACTTTTGGAATTAAAATAGAATGGAACTACAACCAACTGTAGCACCCACTATCAATCTATTTTAGCTTTTTCGGAAAATATAAATATAAGAATATTTATTTTTTAAATTGACTTCAAGTATTATTTCGATATGTATATATATAGTGTAAACGTATTGGTAGCGTTGCCTTATAAGCGTGGTCTGAAATAATAAAAATATTATATTTATTTATACATTTTTTCAATATTTTTATTTGTTTTGGGTCGGTCGGCTATATTAAAAAAAATTTCTAATTTCCTGTAATGCTATTCATGGTATAGGGTATATATATAAAGTTCGGCCCGGTCGAACTTAACGCCGTTTTTATTTGTTTGTTATTTATTTGATGCTGGGGAAATATAGTATTTTACTTTTAAATAAAATAATAACAAAATAATTAAAAATGATATGAGAAAATACTAAAAGACTTAAATTTCTAAAGAGGTTAATTGAAAAATCGTCAAAGATTAATATCAGCCTTTTTTGCAATATAAATTTTCATTTAATTTGTAGCATTTTTTTGTAATCTTCTCTGTCATCCCAAAGCAGAATTAGTTTATATTATTGAAAGAATTGTGTTTTTCCTACACTCGTCAGAATGATTTGTGCTAATAAATGACTCACTCATCACGCATATACCACACCACGACGAAACGCATTATCTTTCAATCTGAATCAGTCGTCCATATCGGCTGATCGTTTGTAAAGGTGTTTCTGGGAAAGCCCCATTTTTTATCAATTTGTTATCAATGTTTGTTTTTTCTTTTTTTATATTAAACTTGAGTCACAGACGTTCCCAAGCAATCACTAAAATCAATAAGGCAACTCACGTCGAACAATTCCACCTTCCTACGACAGGAAATGTTGATGTGAGATCACTGTGTGCAAATGAAACAAGTAAAAAACGGCGTTAATTTCAGCCGGGCCGAACTTTATGTACCCTCCACCATGGGTTGCACGCCACAGAGGCTGTCGATTTTCGTAGAAGTGCAGTAACAGTACGAGAAAATTTATTTTTTTTTAATATAGCCAAACTAAAACAGATACAAATAATGAAAAAATATTTTTTTAAATAAATATAGATTTTGATTTATTTTAAACTAGGCAAAAGTAAATATCTTCAAAAGAGCTTAAATACCATAAATATTGGGGGATAGTGGGTGCATTTTCAGCTACAATAGTTTATATCCAAAAAAATACAAAATTTGAAAATACATTATCTCTCAAGTACATAGTGCAAGATAATAAACTAACTTCATGATTCTAGCCATTTACACGTTACAAGTTTTATCACTTTTCCCCGAAAAAGTTTAAATAAAGTACGAATTGTGTGTAGATGTTTTTGTCCGGCGTGAGGTCATGTAATTTAAAAAACAACGATGTTGTGTTTTTAATATTTTTTTTTATTTAAAAATTCCCAATATTTCGATTGACTTCGTCAATCATCTTCAGGGATGTCACTATAAAAACAAATATTTTTAACATTAAATATACAAAAACACTTAACAATTATGACAATAATTACATTTATGAATATAAAGTATAAACGACAGTAACTTGTCCGCACAACCAGTCTATGTCAACTAAATTATTTTAGCTTACATTTATGCTTTTTAATAATGTGTCTGTATATGTGAGCGCAGCCGTCCGTGTCAGTTTTGTAATTTATTCTCTTGTCACATATACAGACACATTATTAAAAAGCATAAATGTGTTAATGTATATTTAATGTTAAAAATATTTGTTTTTATAGTGACACCCCTGAAGATGATTGACGAAGTCAATCGAAATATTGGGAATTTTTAAATAAAAAATTATTAAAAACACAACATCGTTGTTTTTTATATTACATGACCTCAAGCCGGACAAAAACATCTACACACAATTTATTAAAGGTCAACTATCCAAAATACATCATAATGTACGAATTTTAAAAAATCTTTTTATTTTGCGTGTCTACGCAATTACAGGGATGTAAACCCCTGAATTTCATAATTATCCCTGTATTCGCATGTATCCCTTGAAAGTACGAATTTGGAAACATTTTTTATTCATTATTCTAGGTGCAGCCGTTTGGTTGGTACGTTTTCCCCATTTTACCCCTTAAAAGTACGAATTTGGGAAAAATACTTCTATACTTTTAAATCTACTCAATTAGAAGAATGTACACACCGAATTTCGTGTTTCTAGCTCTTATCGTTTTATAAGTACCATTTGTATACCTTTTTGCCCCCATTTCACCCCCTAATAATAAGAACCACTTTATTGTGCAGGTCTCTGCTATAAGGGGAATGCATATACCCAATATCAAGTAAATATAAGCAGACATATTAAAAAAAACATGCTGAAATACTCTAAATATCAGAAAATGGAATATCTAAAACTAATTGTTTTTTCTTCACAGACTTACCATAATGAAACAAATTTAATAGCATTGTTTCTTCCCTCTTCTTACGCCCCGCTTTCTTTTCTTCATGTTTAGACGAAGGTGCCGATGAAATTGACATTTTCACTCAAAGCGATTTTGAAATCTTCCTGGAGAAATACTCGGAACGACGTCACTTGCTATTGGCTCCCAAGAAGGCAGCATCTAATGAAGAGTTGGCCTCGAAAGCCAAAAAAGCCTCTGATGCGGCTGCTCTCGCCGCCATCCAAATGTATACTACAGCTGTAAACGCAAGATTGTGCAATGAAATTATTTCTAACTTTAATTAATTTTAAGTTAATATTTTTAGTTTAATAATTTTCTAATAAAGTTTTATATAATATAGAGGTCATATTGTCACTGTGTTAATATATTCGGATGATGCAGGGCCTAATTAAACTAGTATGTACTATCTTTGTGTTCCTCATTATAAAGAATTTATGTATATGTTTATGTTCTATTATCATTTATATTATCAAACCAGCCCAGGAAATTCTAAGAAATTAATAATTATTGGCAGATTTAGTTTCCACTAAATCTAATTTGAAAGAAGTCATGGTAAAATCACTAGTTTGGAAGGAAAGTGTATGTCCTTAAAATAAACCTACCGGCTATTTCAACAAGCTGAATCTATCATTAAAGAAATTCCAAGAGTTTTGGGCGTCGAATTGAGTTTGGTTTTAAAACGAAACCCCGACTACAAGTTTATTTTTAAAGTTAACACCATTTTACATTATGTTATTGGAAATACTTATGAAATTGATAATACGCATGTTCGATTGGGCTTACTAAATTAATAGGCCTGTTCGATTGGGCTTACTAGCTTAATTTGTGTATGGAATTTACTCGCTTAACAAGAAAGTAGATTACTACTCTCTTAGCGTTGCTGCCAGATTTTTCTTGTTGATCCATTTAAGATAACTAATGGGCAACAATAATGCCACCTTATCAAGTCTCTTAATCGTAAGCTAGTAACCCCAAGCGAACAGGCCTAATATTTATATGGAATTTACTCGCTAAACAAGAAATTAGCTTAATAGTGCTGCCATATTTTTCTTTTTTTCATTAAAGAAAAAACCAATGGGTAGCAACGCTGCTACGCTTACGCTTAATTGTAAGCCCAATCGCTAAATAACCTATGGTTATCACGATAACTAGACCAAAAAAGTAAACACAAAATATTTTGGTTTGGTTGCGATAGAATTTTGAATGGAGACTTTTAGCCATCACGGCTAAGTTAAGACTGGATAATTATTCAGTGTTAATTTCCCAGCTTAGTCGTTAGCGGACTTTATTTTGCACAATCCGAGATATTATGGTGCAGCCAAATTTATTTTTGCTTTCTATTTTAGCTATATTTATATTTCTTAAATAACTACAATTTTAATGAAATAAATGAAGAAATTAAATAAATAAATTATAAAATAGATGCACAAACATCGCCAACATCAAACAAGATTCAGAGAATGATAAAATGAATTATGAATGATGAAAAGAAAGTAAGATTTTAGTCAAGAATAGATTTTATTCTATTTTCAAGGCGGCGCTCTCTCATTCTCTCACAATTCTATAAATGGCGTTGCCACATATTACTGAAAAATGCACAAAGTAACCGTTTTCCTATGAATGCCAGCATCCAGAAGAAGAAGATTAACACCAAAAATTAAATAGTTTCAATTTTATTCAACATAAATGATTAATTTAAAGCCCAATTAGACATTTCTTATTATTCTGATAGTAATTAAAGTATTAAATTATGATGGAGAACAAATTTATTGAAAATATAATATAAAATGTCATTACTCAAATAGTATGTGTAAACTATAATTTATGTAGTAGTTTTTTGTTATATTCATGAAAATAGAAAATGTGTCAATTCTAGCCGTTCGCTCTCTCTCTCTTGCTTGGTTCCGCCGCTAGCGATTTTTTGTTACGCCGCCGCCAGCGTGTAGCATTGTGTTTGGGCTCTAATTGGCGTCATTTTTGTTAATAAACAGATGTTGAATGAAAAAACATCGATATTTCCGAAATATCGATGTTGATGTCGCAGATGTCGATATCAGCTTTCAATTTCACAATATAAACAAAAACAAGTCATTCTTAAACCAGAAATAATAGAGTTCGTGTGTGTTTGAAGTGAAGTGAATTTGCAGAAATTGAAGGAAGAATCCAGAATAAAACAGAAATAAAGAGAACGTTGGAGTTAATTCAAGAGTATTTATTTGTGAAATAACTAATAATAAATTAGTTGCAAATAGAAATCAAAATAATTGCAATTGCGTCGTTCATTCTCTTACGCGTGTTTGTGTGTGTGTGCGAGTCATCTAAAGTTTCATATAAAAAGCAAACGTACAACGGAATTGACACTCAGTTACGAAGGCAAAACAAGTCGAGTGAGAAGCACAAGAACTGCGAGCGATAAATAACAAAGAAAAGAAAAATAATAATCGATTTAATTAAAAGCTAGTTGAAATTGTGTGTTGAAATCCGAACTTACCTGTAAAGCAAGTTTCCAACTTCTTCTATTATTTTGAGCTGAAAAGAAAAGGCAAAAAACCAACCATGTCGTCGCTGTTGAAATTCACCTTTAATTCGGATGGCAAGAAGATTAATGGCTATCTGAAAACTCCTTCACGGGTCTTCTCCGACATCAAGGCAAAAATCGATACGAGCCTGTTCCAAGAACATCAACAACCGCGTTGTGAAATTCGTTTCTATTGGATTGGTAAGTCCTTCAATAAAAATTGAACAAAGTGAAAGAAAATATTCGTATTTGATGAAAAATCGAACAATTTGTGCATATTGCACATCCATATATTATACATACATATATTGCAATTATGCACTTTGCTTCGTTGATTGTGAGAGTGTGTGTGTTCATATGCTATGACTGAGAGCACCTTAAGTTGTAAAGTTTCTCTTAAAATTACAGTCGAACTTCCCTATAATCTTTTAAATCTTTTTTAAAGACCCAAGTTAAAATGATCCTCTCTATAACGAAGAAAATCCCACTCCCGCAGAACTACGGTATAGAGCAGTTCATTTGTAATTTCAATTATAGAGTTGCCAAAGTTCTAAAGAAAGAATCCTTTTATTTTTATGAACGGAATGTGGACTAGCAAAAGTGAATGTGTTTTCAAAAGAAGAAAAAGTTCATCAGTATCGTAATTTCGGTTCATGATTCATGAAGTTTTTTTCTTTCCAAACAAACAGGAAATCAAAATAAAACTTGAATTGTTTTCGACATAGAGGAAGTCTTATCTTCCAAATCTCAAGAATTTTTGGATTATGAACCCAATTTTCATTCTGATTTTCGCCTGTTTTTATATTATTCTGATGTGAATGACACATCGTTTTTGTCCTATATGGATTGATCTAGGGAAATAATTTCAGAGTTCTCAGTCATGATGAACTTTTTTCCAAATAAGCAGGAAATCTAATAAATTGTTTTGTTTTCGAGAGCAAGTTTTAATATCAAAATCTTAAGGATTTTTGAATCATGAACCCATTTTTCATTTTGATTTTTGCTTTTTTATATTATTCTGATGTGGATGACTCATCGATTTTGTCCTTTAGGGATTGGTCTTGGGAAATACTTTCAGAGTTTTCAGCCATGATGAACTTTTCTTTCCAAATAGACAAGGAATCTAAAAAAACTTGTTTTGTTTTCGAGATAGAGGAATTTCTTAGCCTATACCGCCTCCTGTTCCCGTATGAGGATCTATATATATAGTGCCAGACATTTCAACAAAAGTTTTTCCTGTGCATTAATGGGCTAATTTCAAAATATTAAGAATTTTTGGATAATGAACCCAATTTTAATTGTGATTTTCGCATTTTTTATGTTATTCTGATGTGGATGACACATCGTTTTTGACCTATAGGGAAAAGTCGTTGCGAAGCCACTTGAAAAGACTTTTGACATGGTCGAAATCATGATCGTTGTAGTCTGCAGCCAAGTAATAAATGTCACCATGCCATTTGTAAATAAATTTGCGTTCTATTAAATATAGAAGCAAAATGGTCTTGAGCCAGGACAATATCCCAGTTCAAATTACTCGGGAAATACTTTCAGAGTTTTCAATCATTTTGAACTTTCTTTCTTTCCAAATAAACAGGAAATCTAAAATAAAACTTGATTTCTTTCCAATCATGAGGCTTTTTTTTGTATTATTCTGATGTGGATGACTCATCGTTTTGCACATGAACGTGCAACCCTGCAAATTCTATTATTACTCAAGATCAAAATTCCTTCAGTTACTTCATTTTATTCAGTACATATAGATGGCTGTAAACGAAATTGTTCTTAGAAGCAAATTGCTGACACTATTAGAGTGTCGTAACTTCCGAACAAAAAATTGGGTTGAGCAATGTACATATTTCGTATTAACTTACGTAGTGTGCCCATTAGAACTTTAGCAATTTATTTCAATCTCATGGCCCTCTAGTACAAGCTAGTAAAGATGACCTCCAGAAGTTTTAAAATAACTTTGTGAAATGCTTATTTTGCAATTTTCTACATTACAACTTATTATAAAGCCAAAATTGTTTTGCAAGTGTTGTGAATATCCAAAAATTCTATAAATTCAGCGATGCTGACTAGACTATTATATTCCTATCCATGGTTGCAATATTACAGGATTTTTTTGATATCAGAAAGGCTTACTTATTAGGTACTGTATTTGTATCGTCTATCCATTTCAACAATTTATTTATCGCCCATGTGCTGACAACCGCATGATTTCAAATCGCATTTTTTTTGGCGATTTCGAGTCTCTAAATTTCGCATTTTTACTTTAAACAATTGTTTTCAGTTTTCTTTCTTTACTGGCGGATAAATGAAGAAGATGTTTGGTTAAAAATAGCAATTTTAAATAGAAATGTAAAATTTAGAGACTCGAAATCGCCAAAAAAAATGCGATTTGAAATCATGCGGTTGTCAGCACATGGGCGTATGTTCTATTCTGATAGTAGCTTTCTCGATGCCCTGAAAACAAATCCCAGAAATCGCAATTTTTCTTTAGTGTATTAACCCCATTTTCACCGTGTCTGGTTAAGCCAAGGTTAGAGCTAACCGATAGTTATAGCTGCCGGTTTGTCTGGTTGGTTTTCTCTAACCAGTTGTGGTGAAAATGAGCGTTAGAATGTTTTATTAAAAATTTTTCATATCAATAAAATCGTCGATTTTGCAAAGTGTTGTTTTATTTCGCAGCTCTTATTCAATCCAGAAGTCCAAAGTTCACATTATTTTAATTGGAATGAAATATACCAAAGAAATAAACAGGAATTCATAGGTTTTATACACAATTTAAAGAGAATGCATTTTCACATTTTGTTTCCTACAAATTTAACTAATTCATTCAGTAGATGAAATTGTAGATTTTTTCAGAAATCAGTTTTAAAATTGAATTTCTTTCAGTAGCGATACAAAATTTTCTTTCAATATAATCTAGCGTTTTTGCAATCTTAATTTGCTTTTAATATGTATCGATTTTTTTAATCTTCCCTTCATTCATACCCAATACAATCATGAGCAAAATTTGTTGTTTATATTATTAAATGAAGATGACTGGCTTGAATTTTAATCGTGCGAAGCTTTTGTGCTAATAAATGACTCACTCATCACGCATAACACACCACAACAACAAACATCCCATTATCTTTTAATTTGCATCAGTCGTCCATATCTGGTGGTCGTGTATAAGTGAAATGTTCAAACTAAAGTACCTTCATATGTATTTTCAATTTATAGACAAAATGCATTAGTTAAATTGGGGAAAAAAGTGTTTCGAGAAAAGCGGCACATTTCTTTCTTTTAACTTGTTGGTATGGTAGCATGGCATGACAGTCTTCTAGATATTTATCAATTCGTTATCGTTGTTCTTGTTCTTCATATACCTGCCATAGTAGACTTGAGTCATGAAAACAAAAGCATTTTTCGGGCGCTCGCTCGCATCGACAAATGTCAAATGTGACATTTGCACACACACGCAATCTCTCAAATCAATATTGCCGATTCATGTTAGATATGGGAGCCGACCCTCGGCTAGTACGTTGCACTAGCAAAAGAAAATAACCGGTAGATTGAAACTTGACTTGGACTTGGAGCGGAAATAAAAAACAAGCAAACTAACTAGAACTTTATTAGCAAATTCTAAGTAAACAAAAAACCTTGATATATCTAGAACGCACTAGAAGAACACACTAGAGTTAGAACCGTGATTTTTATATAACATTTCCCATTTTTGAACTAGGTAGTATTTTGGAGATGGCAACTCTTTTCACATTATTCTGTCTTATTAGAGACAAGAACCACAAAACAGATTTTGATTTTAACAAAAATTCACAAACCTTCCATTTATGGATTTATGGCTTGATGAAATTCCAAACCAAACTGAGCACAATTGATAATGAGGCCGGCGTCAAAAAATTGTGCGCAAGTGTTCTTATGGTAACTATCTGGAAGCCCTGAACAAATCCAAGAAATCGTAATTTTTCATTTTCACCATGTCCGGTTCAACAATTGATAATAATCCTGTCAGATTTGAACAATATGTGGCCGTTTATTTGTTATGGGAAAATTGACTGTCTAAAAAACTAATTGTTTTTTCCACATTTAATAACACTCTTTCTTTTCCTAATGTTTAGACGAAGATGCCGATGAAATCGACATTGTCACACAAAGCGATTTTGAAATCTTTTTGGAGAAATTCTCGGAACGCCGTCACTTGCTAGTGGCTCCCAAGAAGGCAGCAACTAATGAAGAGCCGGCCTCTAAATCCCAAAATGCTACTGCTGCCGCCGCCGCCCAACCAACGTCTATACCACCAGCTGATGTTTCGAATGACGCCAATAGTGTCCATCGCAACGTGGAATGCGATTCTTGTCTAATGGCTCCCATTGTGGGTTTCCGTTACAAATGTATACAATGCCCCGATTTTGATTTGTGCCAACATTGTGAAGCCAAACATGTCCATGCTGACCACATGATGGTACGCATGCCCAACAATAGTTGTCCCTATGTGGTTGATGCCTGGGTCAGTGCCGGAGGTTGCGGCCGCAAATCGGGACGTAAGCATGAGAAACGTTGCAAGAATCTCGACTCTGGTCGCATACCACAACCATATGCGTTTAGCTTTCCTGCTGCTGCGGCCGCTGCTGCAGCCACCGGTGGTGAAGCTGAAAAGTCCAAAGAGAGTGGTGGGGGACGTAAGCATGGTCGTCGCCATGCCGCCCGTCATAGTTTCTTATCGCATTTGTACGAAATGATGCATGATTTGGCCGAGGGAGGTGGTGCCGCCGCAGCAGCTGCTGCTACCGGTGACGCTTCAACTGGTAACACTAGCACCAGTACCACAACAACAACTACTACAAGTTCGGGTGAAGATGTAAATCATGAGGCTGTTGCCAAGGCAGCTGCCGAAGCTGCAATTGCCGCAGCCCAGAATGCGCACGAAGTTGCTGTCAAAACGGCTGAAATTGCCGCCAAGGTGGCCCATGAAACGGCCGTAGCAGCTGCTACTGCCGCATCGGAGAATATGACAGCGACCACCTCAGCAGCAGCAGCAGCAGCCAAAGTGGCTCAGGCATCCAATGAGAAGGTGTGTACGACTAAATTATATAGTCTTTCTTTTTTCGATTTTTATTAACAAATTCCATTTCAATTCATTACAGGTTGATGCACCCATGACTGCACCTCAGCAACAACAAACCCCGGTTGGGTCCATGTCAGGTTCGCCATCATTGCAGGATTTCGTTCATCTATTGGATCCGAAATTGTTGAAAGGCGGCATGGAAATTTTAAGCAATTTTAATGATATGTTCGCCAAGATGTTGGATCCCATGGATGGAGCTGAAGGTGGCGACTCCGTCCCTACTTCATGTCCTTTTGCTACACGTAGAAGTTCGACCATGTCTCAGCAATCCAACAACTCCAAGAAATCAAATGATTCTATGCAATCGAACAAAACCAATAACTCTACGCCAAAACTAGAAACCAAGCAGCAAGGCAATGCGACAAAAGAGGGTGAAACGAAACAACAAGAGGTGGTCAACAGTTTGTTGGACATCAGCGATTTGGGCAGTGACAGCGAAAGTGACAGTGTTTCCGAGTCATTTATCAAATTGAATGCTCCATCCAAGGAAAATACCCCGGAAGCCGCCGCCGCTGCAGCTGCTGCAACAGCTCCCACTACTCCTCAGTCATCATCTAGCCCAGCCCAATCTTTGAATAAATCCAACGTCATGGACTTTGCTCAGTTAAGTGCCGATCTGAAGGCTCATATTGCCCAAGAGGAGAAACGAAATGATAGCATTGCTTCTGAAGCCGCCGAAGCTGCTAAGGCCGCTGTTGAAATGCGTGCTGTTCCCGTTTTCAATACTCCACCCACTACCACAGAAAACACAACAACAGCTCAACAGCCCAAAAAGCCCGAAGATAAGAGAGCTGTGCCCATTTATCATGCTGGTAAGTAAAACTTTCCCCATTCAAATCGTTTAGTTTTTTTTTCAATAATTGATTTATTTATGCAATCGCCAGATCAACGCATCAATCACTCTGTACATGCCATGATGTCGATGGGATTCAGCAATGAGGGAGCCTGGTTGACACAACTGTTGGAGAGCGTTAATGGCAATATACCCGAAGCTTTGGACCTTATCTCCGCCACCCAACGCAACACTCGTTGATTCTATTCGTTTGTCCGACTGATCTATTCCATTTTATTTAATATGATTAACCGCACTCTGGAAGGGATTTTATTTGATGGATAATTCATGGATAATAAATATATCGTATATTCAATATTTGTTTAGTTGTTTAGGCTTCGATGTCTTGTGGTGGTGTACACTCTGACCATCCAAGCACATAATTATTATCAATACTATTCTATGTAGATATTAGTCTGAAGAATCATATATTCAAAAATATGTATTTAGTTAAAAAAAAGCTTCGCCGATGTAATAATTTACTCTGGTGAATAAATATATGTATATTCGTGCATTCAATGTCACTTTAATAATACACAGATCATTTGTATTTTTTTTTTTTTGAAATGGGTTCGGGATAAGGTTCTAACTTGGATTAGCAAAAAAAATGTTGATTGCAAAAGTTACTGAAGTCAACGGGGCCTAATGTCTATGGCGTATAAATTTTATATAAATGAGAGACCTTTTCGGAAATGCATGACTGAACCATGATAAGGCTAAATAGTTGTGACCTTAACTTTGATTACAACAGTAACGTGCACGGCTAAATCGATTCAGAAAGCTCAAAAGTTCTAAGTCGATTGGAATAATAAACGTTGGGCCGAGATAGACCCTTTGATACAAACAACAGCAGCGCACAAATATTTAATACTTTGAAGGAGGGTATAAAGAAAAAAATACTCAATTTAGAAAGATTTCTTGGTGAAATTGCTCTCTCGAGTGGACGATTGAGTTTTTACAGCAAATAACTTTTGTGAAATGATGTGATTCATTGGACCTTGTCACAGAGTCAAATTCCGTTCGGAAATGGTAACGAAATGTAAAACGAATTTTTATTGCGGAATGAAACCAGTTAAATTTCCAAAGTGGCATTGAGTGCCAATCAACCTCCAAAAATTACTTTGAAACCAAATAAAATGTATAGAAAATATTATTTATTAACTATTAAAGTTAAAATACTTTTTATACTTTTTGAACAGTCAATTTACTATTACTACACACAAAGGTGTTTACAAATCCGAGATAAAACAAAAACGTTAGGAATTTTACTACGGAATCAAATCAATCCCGAACGGACTGTGTGGCATACCCCATCATCTATTTTATGTTTGACTCATAATTTATTTTCCTACCTCTTTGTATGCAAAATTTTGGATATTTCATTTCACATTTCTGCCAGGCCCGTAAGAAATCGAAGCAGACACAAAACTAAAAAAAAACGTCCATTCCTTTTTGTGAAAGTTTTCATTTTGTTATTATGATTTAGAATATTTATATTTCGATCATTTAAATGATATTGGAATTCGGTATTCTGTCATTGTTTCCTCGTTCATTCGCTTACAATTACATATGTTAGATAATGATTAATAACTTGCTTTTTTGTTGTTATCGCTTTGAGAGCGGCTTTTACCACTAGCCTTGATCCTGAGGCGGCGTGTCGCCTCGATCTGTCTAGCGCATCTGGTCAGGATTACGGCAATTAAAGCAAAAATATGTTGAAAGTTAGTTCATTGTTTTGCCTATTCAACCTTATCGCGAATAGGCGTAAGATGGTAATATGTAAATTGTGTTGGTATAGAAATCAGGCGATCAAACCGAAGTAAGAAAGCAGACGAATCTTGAAAAAATTACCATAAATCACGATTGGAAATTTAAAGGAACCATTTACTCGCAGGGAAATTTTATTCGCGATAGGGGCGTTTGAGTATTGATAAGTTACAACGTAGTCTGCTGCAAGTGTTCAAGAAATACTCGACTTTATAATAGTCGTAATATATTTGTGCAATGATTAGATATATATTGTTAGCATCTTCTTACTTTTTAGGTATACATGATGTTATAATGATGCATTTTCTAAATATTTATATTCAGAGCAAGTGATTAATTTACCATCATGTGTTTAAGAATTACTTTTGTATATATTTCAGAGTGAATTATAGATTGTGGTTGAAATTGTCTTTACATATGAATAATAATTCAAGTGAATTCATTTTTTCACAAATCGAGATCGAGTTGGTTCTGCGAAAAATAATTATTTTTATATTATTTTTTTAAATACAATAACAGAGGACAACGAAGAATAATAATGCTTTATTTTTGGCTTCGAAGGTTTTACAATTTCAGTAATTAAATCGATGTTTACAGTCATAAGCAGAATTTTCTGTTTAAAATGAATGAATTAAATTGTTTTTTTTTTTCATACAATTTTGCGAACTTGAGACGGAGGAGGATATATATCATTGGGGAAAGGCAAAAAGTGTAACACATTGAAGGAGTGCCTTAAGACTCTAAGTTTGTTTGGACTTTTTAAGCTGTTTGAGCCATATCCATCCGTCTGTCTGGCTGGTGTACACGATAACTTTACGCAATCAATTCAAACGTGGTAAAATTTTTCCCAAATATCGAATTCGAAAATGGTCGAAATTGCCACGCCCCTTCTGGTACCTCCCACACAAATGGCCCATATTCCTATGTTAAATTAAAACTAATATAACTTCCATCCGAATATTCGAAATCAGTCACATTTTGTTATTTAACAAAGTTTTTATAATTATATTAGGCACACAAATCACCCTAGTCCTCGTAAAATTAAAGCTGCAACACCACTGTGCGAATGAAAATCCATCGGCCAAAATTCAATAACTTTTGTTCTAGTATTTTTTGATATTTTTGAGTTTTAGTTTTTTCGTTTGTATTTTTTTTTGGTCTGTAATCAATATTTGATTTGAACTGGGATATTGTCCTGGCTCAAGATTTTTTAAACGCAAATTCGGCAAGTGAGTTGTGATTCTCGTTCGTTTGTGAAAATCATCTCCTTATAGAACCCGGGTTTGATGTTGAAAAGTCGCTGCGAAGCCACCTGAATGAAACCTTTAGACAGGGTGGAAATCATGATAGTGGTAGTCTGCAGCCAAGTAATAAATGTCACCATGCCATTTGTAAATAAATTTGCATTCTATTAAATATAGATGCAAAATGGTCTTGAGCCAGGACAATATCCCAGTTCATTTTTGAGTTCTGTAAAAAACCAAAATTAGACAAGGTTACATGGATTATTTTGAGATATTAACATTAAAAATCGGGAAATCGGATATATTTTAGAAATCGGCCCAAAGTTGACAACATTTGGTATTTTTCGATTTTAAAGAGAATTAAAATTTTTATTTTTTGTTTTTATGTTTTTTAACATATTTTTACGTATTTGTTCATAATGCGAACAAAAAAATTTAATTTTTTTGTATTACAGATTTTCACGTTCTTCAGATTTTGCAAATTGAAAAAAAAACGTAATTTATTTTTTTGAATTTGTCGAACTGTTTCTCACACATTTTTAGAGATTTTGCACTCATTTTTTTTATCAAAACTATGTTTGTGCCAAATATTAATATAGGAGAGTGGAGAGTATAAATATCAAACAAGTAAAAAGGCGGCCGGGCCAAATCGTATATACCCTTCACCACGGAATGTATTCCACAGTATTATCGGTAGATTAGAAGAAGTGCACTAGCATATTAGGAAACTTGTGATTCTTCATTATTATAATAATAATAGTCTTCTATAAATTTAAATATAATTATTTGTCAGAAATATTTAAAAATGTGCTCTAAATATTATCAGGTAGAAACAATTTCACTCAAGCCCGTTTTTCCCATATGCAATTTCTTGATTCCATCTACAGCCTAAATGTCTGTACCATTTTGATAGGAAAAGTTGTAATATTGAATATCCAATATGTTTCATAGTGGAATGTACACACCTAATTTCATGATTTTGGTAACAGTTTCACTCCTTTTTCCATTTGGACCCTAAAGGTACGAATTTAGAAAAAGTCATTCCGCGTCTACGTAGACAGACGAGTGGAAATACTGGATATCATGATTCTAGCTACAACCGTTTGAATGTAGCCAAATTTAATTCCATTTAAATCCTGGTGCTACGAATATCGGAAGATCTCTTTATTTATTTATTTATTATGAATTACAATACAAAGTAAATTTATATTCTAATTTTGGGTAAAGGGATTGAGCCGGGGTGACTAAGACCATTGTAGCTAGTTATTGCAGCGACAGACCAGAGCCTCTGGTGGGAATCAAACCTACTCGACTACCGGGGCGCTCAGGATCTTTTTATTATTCGCGTTACTGCAGTCAGAGAAGAGTACACACATTTCATTATTATAGCTACAGCCGTTGGTACCATTTTTATCCCCATTCTCCCCATTTTCCGGCTAAAATTACAAATTTCACAGTCAGATGAAAGTACATAATAAAGTTCATGATTTCAACTTCCGCGGTTTGATAGGTACCATTTTTATCTCTCTTTTCCTATTGCATTCCTTAAAAGTACGAAAATTCCTCTATTTTACGTATCTACGCAATTAGAGGGATGTACATTCCAAATTTCATGTCTCTAGCTGTTATTGTACCGTTGGTACCATTTTATCCCATTTCGCCCGCTAAAACGCGCATTTACTTTTTGGAGCTTTTACGCTACAAAAGGAATGTACGCAACAAATTTCAAGTACATATAAAGCATTCCACAGAGGTTGTCGGTTTTCGTAGAAGTGCTGTAATATTACAGGAAAATATAATTTTTTAATATAGCCAAACCAAAACAAACACAAATATTGAAAAATTAATTTTATAAATAAATATAATATTTTAATTATTTCAAACCACGCTTATAAGGTAATGCTACCAATACGTCAATTCAAAAAATAAATATTCTCATATTTATATTTTCAAGGCCATAAATATTGGTAGATAGTGGGTCGTATGTTGGTTGTATTTCCATTCTATTTGAATTCCAAAAGTACAAATTTTGAAAATCCATTATCAGACGTACATAGTGCAAAATAACCTAACTTCATGTTTCAACCAATTTTTGTCGTCAAAGAAAAATTACGAATTTGGAAAAAAAATTATTTTGCGTGTCTATGCAGTTAGAGGAATGTATACACCGAATTCCATGATTCCAGTTGCGTCCATTTGGTTGGTACCATTTTTACCCCCTTGACGTTTCTACGCAATTAGAATTTTATCATTCTAGCTGTAGTCGTTTAGTTGGCACTATTTTTATCCCTCTGTACCATTGTATCCCTTGAAAGTACTAATTTCGAAAAATTCGTCTATTTTCCGTGTCTACGCAGTCGGAGGAAGGAATCCAAATTTCATGACTCTAGCTGCGGTCATTTGATTGGTACTATTTTTATCCCCTTTTTTCATTTTAACCCCAAAAAGTACGAATTTCGAAAAATCAGTTTATTTTCCGTGTCTACACACTCAGAGGAATGTATACTCCGAATTTCATGACTCTAGCTGCGGTCATTAGATTGGTACTATTTTTATCTCCTTTTTCATTTTAACCCCAAAAAGTACGAATTTTGAAAAATCCGTGTATTTTACTTATCTATGCAACCAGACGAATGTATACACCGAATTTCATTATTCTAGGTACAGCCGTTTGGTTGGTACCATTTTTATCCCTCTATTCCTATTTTACCCCTTAAAAGTACGAATTTGGAAAAAATACTTTGATATTATGTATCTACTCAATTAGAGGAATGTACACACCGAATTTCGTGTTTCTAGCTGTTGTCGTTTAATATGTACAATTTTTATCCCTTTTTTGTCCCATTTTACCCCCTACAAATAAGAATCACTTTATGGTGCACGTTTTTTCTATAAGGGGAATGCGCATACCAAATATCAAGCAAATATAAACAGACATATTCAAAAAACATGCTTAAATGCGCTAAAATATTAGGGATTATTATGGGTATTTTTAGTCCTTGTGAGGGAAAATTTTTTCCCTTTGGGCCGATTTCGCTCCATTTCAATCCCAACCGATCTACGACTATAAGACGCATTTGAACGTTCTAGCTCATTTGGTTTAGATGCTAGCGTGCTTTCAACAGACGGACAGACGGACGGACATGGCTAGATCGCCTTAGAATTTTATGACGATCAAGAATATATATACTTTATAGGGTCTCAGGTCAATATTTCAAGGTGTTACAAACGGAATGACAAAGTTAGTATACCCCCATCCTGGAGGTGGAGGGTATAAAAAAACTGCTTAAATAGTCTAAATATTAGGGGGTATTTTCAGTCCTTGTTAGGGAAAATTTTTCCCTCTGGGCCGATTTCGTCCACTTTTAATCCCAACCGATCTGCAACCATAAGACACATTTAGGGAAGGTGGAGGGTATAAAAAAACTGCTTAAATAGTCTAAATATTAGGAGGTATTTTCAGTCCTTGTTAGGGAAAATTTTTCCCTCTGGACCGATTTCGCCCACTTTTAATCCCAACCGATCTGCAACCATAAGACACATTTAGGGAAAATTTGAACCTCCTAGCACAGACGGACATGGCTAGATCGTCTTAGAATTTTACCACGACCCAGAATATATATATACTTTATGGGGTCTCCGACGAATATTTGAAGGTGTTACAAACGGAATGACAAAGTGAATATACCCCCCATGCTTAGGTGGAGGGTATAAAAAGAAACAAATCATAAGGACGAAGAAGAAATAATAGGGCTGTTTTCTTTAAGCCGGAGATAACATGCTGCGATAACAAAAACGTTAATAAAATAATAATAATAGAAAAAATTAAACTATTTAAAAATGTGTTGTTTTCAAATTAAAGTTTCAAGTATATTATTCAAGTAAAAAATAATAAAGCATCAAGACACATATGTACATACAAATGAATATCAATGGCGAATACAAGTTCAGCATTTCTGGTTGGACCATATTTTTATTTGAGTTCTTAATTATATTTGCAATGTCCTGTTTGTAAATAAACCTTGTTCGGCTTAAAGAGTTACTAAATACAACAATGCCAAAAGTGGCATTCAATGTACATGTACATGTACATGTACATGTACATGTAAATAAAACAAAATAACAAAAAAGTAATAACAACTTCAGAGTTTCAAAATGATACAAGGATACAAGAATATGCAAGGAAATACTGAATGTACAGCCATAAAAATTAAATTATTACTTCAGGGTCCTTTCGGAATTCATTGTATGTCATATCATATGTTTGTTAGCATACGATACGATATCTAATATCTTCGTTTTCTTTTGAATACGGGAACAGCACGCATTTCCACAGCAGGCATAGCAGTTTTCTTACTTTGACTCCCATCCAGAGTAGTAGGTGGTGCGGTGGTCGTGACATTCGATTTATTCGACGATTGTTGTGTGGATGTGGTTTGATAAGAAGGATTAATTGGCTCCCGTTTTGCAACCCTAATGGCAATGCCAGCAGCTTCTGATGTGCTGACAGCGGCTGCAGTTGTTTGTCGAGCAGATGCCTCCAAAATAACCCTTTTTAAGCATGCATTACGTGTTGTTATTGTAGCAACACTGTTGGTGTTGGCATTATCAGTAGTAGCTTCAGCTCTCTGAGCAGTTACCGATGCTGAGTGTGATCCAGCATCGGCTTCTGTAGGATTTTTAGTGAAGCCAAAGTGGTAAATACTCTTGGGCATGCGTATCATCATGTGGTCGGCATGTTCATGCTTAGCTTCACAATCTTGGCATAAATTAAAATTGATGCACTGAATGCACTTGTAACGAAAGCCCACAATGGGAGTTAATAGACAAGAATTGCATTGTACATTTAAGTGGATATTACTGCTGCTGCTGCTGGTGCTAGTGTCGTCGTCATTCGATTTTATGACAGGCGTTTTGGGAAACGTTGCCCTCTTGGGACCCACTCGCACATAACGGTGTAACATGTCCTTTTCCAGAAAGTTTTCATAATCGATTTGATTCACAATGTCAATTTCGTCGCCATATTCGTCTGGAAAAGAAGAAAAGTAGGTAAATCAACAGCAGACAGAGGAATGCAAAGAAGTTTAAAAGGGGGATTTTTTCAAACCTCAGGTTCATTTCATGGATTCATGTTTTTTTATACCCTACACCACTTCGTGGACTAGGGTATTATAAGTTAGTTTCGCGCCAAATGTTTGTAACACCAAGAAATAATCGAGCTAGACCCACCTTTAAGTATACCGATCGGCTTAGAATCACTAGCTGAGTCGATTTAACGATGTCTGTCTATCCGTTCGTCCGTCAGTTCGTCTGCTGTCCATCTAAGCTTGTTCGCACTCTACAGGTCGCAATTGTCGTCCGATTGTCATGAAACTTGGCAGAAGTTATTTTTTCTGGCCAAGGACCATCGGTATTGAATTTGGAGGAAATCGGTTCAGATGTAGATATAGCCCCCATACAAATGTCGCTCCCGATTTGACATTTTCCGCTCTAGAGACCACATCTTGTACCCGATTTTCTTTAAATATGGCACAACATCATATAATCCCACTAAAAACACCTATGCAGAAATTGGGTAAGATCGGTTTAGATTTTGATATAGCCCCCATACAAATGTCGCTCCCGATTTGACATTTTCCGCTCTAGAAACCACATCTTGTACCCGATTTTCTTTAAATTTGGCACAACATCTTATAATCCAACTAGAAACACCTATGCAGAAATTGGGTAAGATCGGTTCAGATTTAGATATAGCCCCCATACAAATGTCGCTCCCGATTTGACATTTTCCGCTCTAGAAACCACATCTTGTACCCGATTTTCTTTAAATTTGGCACAACATCTTATAATCCAACTAGAAACGCCTATGCAGAAATTGGGTAAGATCGGTTCAGATTTAGATATAGCCCCCATACAAATGTCGCTCCCGATTTGACATTTTCAGCTCTAGAAACCACATCTTGTACCCGATTTTCTTTAAATTGGGCACAACATCTTATAATCCAACTAAAAACACCTATGCAGAAATTGGGTAAGATCGGTTCAGATTTAGATATAGCCTCCATACAAATGTCGCTTCCGATTTGACATTTTCCGCTCTAGAAACCACATATTGTACCCAATTTGTTTTAAATTTGGTACAACATTTTATAATCGAACTAGAAACACCTGTGCTGAAAGTGGGTATGATCGGTTCAGATTTAGATATAGCCCCATACAAATGTCGCTCCCGATTTGACTTTTTCCGCTCTAAAATCCAAATATTGTACCCGATTTTCTTTAAAATTGGCACAACATCTTATAATCTAACTAAAAACACCTATGGTGAAAGTGGTTAAGATCGGTTCAGATTTAGATATAGCCCCAATACAAATGTCGCTCCCAAATGTGAGATATATATATAGGCCCATGTTTTGGACCAGGCCCAGAATGTTGTTATAGGCCCCCTTTTGAAATGTCGGTTCTATTACTACTGTATAATTTGTATTTGTCTGTCGGATAATTAGATCAATTACCATATTATTAACCATATTCGTTAAATATGACTAAAGATGAATTTATAGTAACTGAATAATTTATATGAACTACATAAAATTGCTGCCATGAAATAAATGGGTTTAGTAATCAAAGTGAGGTACATACGCAGGGAGTGGTTTAGCCTTTCCTTACTTGTTTTAATTTGAACTTTTCATCATAAGTCGATGCTGAGATTAGTTGAGAAAAACCAAACGTTTTGAGTCATATTAGTAATTTAAAAACTCCCAGTGATTTGAAGTCACCACAGGGTGAATATGTGGCTTAGGAAATTTAAAGCTAAGCAGTTTGATTGGAGGGATAATTTTCTGGACGACAAAATGAAAAAACAAGTAAAACACGGCGCGGCCGAACTTTATATATCTTCCACCATGGATTGTATTCCACAGAGACTGTCGATTATCGCAGAAGTACAGGAAAATGTTATTTTTATATTGTAAAAATAATTTTATAAACATTTATGTGCATCAAAATAATACTTCAAAAGTAAATTCAAAATGTAAATAAAGACTGCAAACTTCAAATAAGCTTAAATACCCTAAATATTGGGGGATAGGGTTGGTTGTGTTTCCGTCCTATTTTAATTCCAAAAGTACAAATTTTAAATTTAAAGATAACCTAACTTCATGATTCTACCCACTTTGTGCCGTAAAAGTTAAAAAGCACGAATGTATACACGGAATTCCAGGATTCTAGCTCCGTCCATTTGGCTGATACCATTTTCATCCCCTTTTTACCATTTTACCTCCTTAAAAGTACGACTTTCGAAAATCTCTTTATTTTAGTTGTCTACGCAATTAGGGGATATGCACACCGAATTTCATCAATCTAGCTGCAGCCGTTTACATTGTATTCCTTGAAAGTATGAGTCAGAGGAATGTATACTCTGAATTTCATGATTTTAGCCGCCGTCATTACGTTGGTACAATTTTTATCCCCTTTTTCCATTTCACAGACGCTACCGAAAGAGCCGTTGCATTAATAGATGACTATAACAATGTGCTGTGTCGTAACATTTGGTACATTTGACTCCCCTAGAGTGGTGGGAGCAAATTTTTCTTTTGTATGCTTTATAAGAAGTATATCAACTTTTCCCTTAAGCAGTGGTGATAGGGGGTATATATATTTGGGGAAAATGTTGAAGAGGGAAATTTAACGGAGGTCAGTCTTACACTTCCCCCTCTAGGGTCTACTGCTTGGCAGTTTTGGGTCTTTATTTCATAAAAAATAGGCAAATGTATGGGTCACCTTAAGGGTTGCAGTTGGAGGGTAGGTGTGTTCTGAGAAAATATTGGGGCTGAAAAAATATTGGTGGTCAGTCATACTGCCTTCTCGGGGCGGTTACAGTGGTGGGAGCAAATTTTATACAAATGTTGTTTTTGTATGGGAGCCCCATTATGGAGTGAAGATAGGGGACAGGTATGTTTGGGGAAAATAATGGGGGGCCAGACTTGCATGCCTTCCCTCTAGGGGTTACTAGGGGGCAGTTTTGAGCGTTTCCTTCATTAAAAAAATGATAAGTAATAAAAAAATGTGTGGGGAGCACCGTAATGGTTGAAGATAGAGGGTAGGTATGTTCTGAAAAAATATAGGGGCTGAAAAATTATTGAGGGTTAGTCATACATTTGACTGCATTAGGGGCCTCCTTGGAGCAGTTAGAGTGGTTGGAGCAAATTTGATAAAAAAAATAGTTTTTGTATGGGAGCCCCATTATGGAGTGCGGGTAGGGGGTAAGTTTGTTCAGAATAAATGTTGGGGAGGATAAATTAGTGTAGGTCGGTCTTACATTTAACCCAGCTAGGGGCGACTCCAGGGCAGTTTTGCGCCTTACTGTCATAACAAAAATTATAAAAAAATCGTACGGGGACCACCCTAAGGGCTGACGATAGGAGGTAAGTATGTTCGGAGAAAATGTGGGGGATGAAAAAATATTGGGGGTCGGTCATACATTTAACTCCACAAGCGGCCCCTTGGGGCAGTTAGAGCGGTGGGAACAAATTTTATAAAAAATGAATTCTTGTATGGGAGCCCCCCCCTAACGAGTGGAGATAGGTGGTAGATGTGTGTTCGAAAAAAATGTTTTGGGGAGGGAAAATTAATGGGGTCGGTCTTACATTTAACTCCCCTGGGATGACTCCGAGCCAATTTTGGGGCTTTGTCACAATTTTCAAAATATGTTACTTCACTTCTTTGGAAAGTCGGCAGCCTCTAATCTATCGGTAATACTATGGAATGCACTCCGTGCTGGAGTGTATATAAGATTCGGTGCGGTCGAACTTAAAGCCTTTTCACTTGTTTAATGTCTCACGTTTCATTCCACCCTTTTATCTAATATGTGTCTTCGGGGATCCCTCGACACATTGCGGATCAATGAACCTTTATGCAGTCTGAAAAGGCTATAACCTCACTTTCTGTATACTTTAATGCTCTTACAACTGCTACAAGTTTTCTTTTTTTTAAATTGGTGGGAACACTTTTATGGGTTATGGAGAAAACCTTTACTTTGAACATAACCGTCCATTGGGATATTTCCCTGACTCATTAATAATATTTCTAAGTTCGGCCAAAAACCTCCAGCTAAAAAATCTTTAGATGGAGGAAGGAATCTTTTTCCAAGCCCTAAAGTGAAATGTGACAATGCCGCGAACCGGGACTTAAAACTAGTGTTAGGGATTGCTCACTTTTGACTTACCACACTATCTAGGGACTTTTTCGGAGTGTTTCCATAATTTTAAACCAGAGTTAATCCATATTTCGACTACTTACCAATCCAATAAATGATAGTCTCAACACGTTGTTCCAAATGCTCCTGAAACAGGCTGGTATCAATCTTCTCCTTGACAATGTCAAAATTTCCGCTGCTACCATCCACAAAGCCACAAATTTTCTTGCCATAACAGTTATAATAGATGAATTTCAATCTCGGCACCATGTACATTTCCTCACTTTTACTTGGCATTTTTCGATTCGTTGAAGCGCCTCTCTCTAATCAAACCAAACAGGATGAAGCTCGCGGGCAGATTGAGAATCGGAGAACACACACTACGTAGACCCTGAACACAAGAATGTCGCTTGTCGTTAGTCCGTCCGTCCGTCGCATTTATCTCTACATGCTATCCCATGGCGATTGCAACGAAAGATAAATTCGTCATGCACGCAAAATAAATTGCATAAAGATAAATTCGAGAAGCGATCTGGTTGTGTTTAGTGTCGTAGACAGAGAATGTAGAGATGAATAGCTTATGAAATTGCAAAGTTATGTTTGAAAAAGTGGCCACGAGATGGCGTATGCGAAACGGAGTAGGAAGAATTGACACAAAGATGGATCAGCATTTCCATGCAAGCATATTTATTTAACTTTTGCTGATGAAAATTTGTGTGTCAAATGGAAATGAATGCATGATAATGCTCACTATTGGTAAAAAATATTTGGAGGATCATTCAGAGAATGTACAAAGTCATGCATCCAAGTAAGAATTTCTAGAAAGATGTAAAGGGTGATTTTTTAAGAGCTTGATAACTTTTTTTTTAAAAAAAACGCATAAAATTTGCAAAATCTCATCGGTTCTTTATTTGAAACGTTAGATTGGTCCATGACATTTACTTTTTGAAGATAATTTCATTTAAATGTTGACCGCGGCTGCGTCTTAGGTGGTCCATTCGGAAAGTCCAATTTTGGGCAACTTTTTCGAGCATTTCGGCCGGAATAGCCCGAATTTCTTCGGAAATGTTGTCTTCCAAAGCTGGAATAGTTGCTGGCTTATTTCTGTAGACTTTAGACTTGACGTAGCCCCACAAAAAATAGTCTAAAGGCGTCAAATCGCATGATCTTGGTGGCCAACTTACCGGTCCATTTCTTGAGATGAATTGTTCTCCGAAGTTTTCCCTCAAAATGGCCATAGAATCGCGAGCTGTGTGGCATGTAGCGCCATCTTGTTGAAACCACATGTCAACCAAGTTCAGTTCTTCCATTTTTGGGAACAAAAAGTTTGTTAGCATCGAACGATCGATCGCATTCACCGTAACGTTGCGTCCAACAGCATCTTTGAAAAAATACGGTCCAATGATTCCACCAGCGTACAAACCACACCAAACAGTGCATTTTTCGGGATGCATGGGCAGTTCTTGAACGGCTTCTGGTTGCTCTTCACTCCAAATGCGGCAATTTTGTTTATTTACGTAGCCATTCAACCAGAAATGAGCCTCATCGCTGAACAAAATTTGTCGATAAAAAATTTCGAACCGAACACTGATTTTGGTAATAAAATTCAATGATTTGCAAGCGTTGCTCGTTAGTAAGTCTATTCATGATGAAATGTCAAAGCATACTGAGCATCTTTCTCTTTGACACCATGTCTGAAATCCCACGTGATCTGTCAAATACTAATGCATGAAAATCCTAACCTCAAAAAAATCACTCTTTAAAAACCAAGATCAACTAAAAAAGGATATTTTTTGTAATAATGTGGCTATTTTTGAAATAATAAAATATTTTTTTCTCCTTAAATAGGCCGGGTTTGACGTTGAAAAGTCGCTGCGAAGACACTTGAAAAGACTTTTGACATGGTCGAAATCATGATCGTGGTAGTCTGCAGCCAAGTAATAAATTTCACCATGCCTTTTGTAAATAAATTTGCATTCTATTAAATATAGATGCAAAATGGTCTTGAGTCAGGACAATATCCCAGTTCAAATGTAATAAAATAATTTAAATTTAGAATATATACAGCTGCGGTCAAAAAAATAGCAGCGACGAAATAAAAAAATGTCGACAAAGAAAATTATTAGTTTTACTTCGAAAATCCTAAAACTTTTTACGGCGATTGAAAGGTGGTATTGTGCCAAAAAAGCAGCACTAATAAAAACTAAAAATATTTTGTTTCAATTCGCTTAAATTGAAAACTTTTTTTGAATAATAAGTTAAATTAGGATATTTTCTTGAATTTAATACTTAGTTGTACTGACTATATGGCTTATTACTGCTACATAACGCCGTTTCATTGAGTCGACTAGTCTTTTACAACTTTTAATTTATTAATTTATTTTTGTCCATACCACTATAATATCGTGTCAAAGATCGATATTGTTTTTCAGTATTGCTAGTGAGACCTCATGTTAGTCATCACATTTAAAAATTTTGATTATATTTAGGTGCGGTGTCTGCACGAACCATTCCATAACATCGATATTATTGACTTCAAACCACCTTTTTGCGAGTAAGCTGGTGTTTTCGGGTTAATTGACCTGATAGAAGACTCATTTAAGGAGCATTCTATATTCTGCATACATAAGCATAATATTATGCAGTATTTTGATGTACTGGGCAGAGTCCATGGTAGTTCTGGGCCAATGTATTGACCCAACTCTATAATATGAAAAAAAACGAACATTTTAAACTCTCAAAAATGGACAGAAATTGTTTTTTATTTCGGTGGCGGGCGTAAGTGGGTTATTAGACATTATTATTCGGCAAATGGTTGTAGGTGCTATAAACGGATTTTTTTCACGAGTTTTTGATTTTTCTTCTTATAATATCGAATTTCTGCTCATTTTAATAGAACACTGGAATAAAAGTCGAACTTCACTATATGATTTTCCCGCAGATTTCAACCTTTTGATATGAAATCGATTTTCTTCTCCACAGTGCTCTCCTCGCCCTACTTATGAAGAAAAATAATACAATAACATTTCAGAAGTATTGAGATAAAATTCTTTTTTCTTGAGATTTTTTGAACACTGCTATTATTTTGACCGGTCCAAAATGTCGAATAGTCCAAGAAAAGTGAAATTTCTAAAACAAATAAAATCATATCACCAAATAAACAATTATTTTGTGTTTGTAACCTCGTAACACAGCACTTAATGCAGAAGTAGCTTTAAAAAAATTATCACACAAATAAATATATGAATATGTATATTAAGCTGTGGTGCGCTGCTATTATTTTGACCGCAACTGTATATAGTAGCTGAATCCCGCCCGCTTCGTCAGGCAAAAAGCAAATGGTTAAATTAAAATCAGTTTTTTTATATTTTTACGTGGTCAGTAATAAAGGGTGATTTTTTAAGAGCTTGATAACTTTTTAAAAAAAAAAAAACGCATAAAATTTGCAAAATCTCATCGGTTCTTTATTTGAAACGTTAGATTGGTCCATGACATTTACTTTTTGAAGATAATTTCATTTAAATGTTGACCGCGGCTGCGTCTTAGGTGGTCCATCCGCTTAGTCCAATTTTGGCATTTCCACGTTTTTGAGTAACAGAGACCCAATTGGTGCGAACGGCGACGAATCGAAAATTGGTGGTCATCATTAACACTGGCCGATACAGCTGCGATATTTTCTTCAGTTCGCACTCTACGTAAGCGTGTTGGTGGTTTAATGTCCAACAATGTAAATTTCGTGCGAAATTTAGTCACAATAGCCCGAATAGCCGCTTCAGTGGGTCGATTAAACTGACCATAAAATGGAAGCGCGCAATGAACTTTCTTAACAGAGCACGCATTTTGATAATAAAATTCAATAATTTGCAAGCGTTGTTCGTTTGTAAGACGATTCATGATGAAATGTCAAAGCATACTGAGCATCTTTCTCTTTGACACCATGTCTGAAATCCCACGTGATCTGTCAAATACTAATGCATGAAAATCCTAACCTCAAAAAAATCACTCTTTATTAGCTAGCACTCACACACAGTCAAAGGAATGTGCTTGTCGATATACACTATTTTAGCTGAACTACTTCGTATGTATAATTTCCACCAAGTTTTGAACAAAATATTACAACCAATTATATCCTCGATCTCATGTTTCTAGATTCAGCCAGCCAGTTTATAACATTTAGCACTTCTTTCCCAAAAAGTACACATTTCGAAAATCACTATAGATAAAATGTGTTTTTGCTCCCCCTAAAAATATGTACTTTATTTGGTAACACATTTATTCCTTGTTGTGCCGTATCCCCCTTTTAAGTACAAATTTTGAAATATCCATTTATGTTCCGCGCTTACGTAATTAAATGATTGTACGCCATTTTCATCCCTTTTCGTCCCGCGCACCCCTTAAAAGTAAAAATTTCGAAAAATCAAACTACTGCGCTTCTATATGGTCAGAGAAATTTACACACTAAATTTCACGACTATAGCTGAAATATTTTAGTTGGTACTATTTTTATACCGCTCATTGTTTATAAGTACAGAATTAGAAAAATTCGTTAAGAATTGCGACTCTCGTAGTCAGAGGAATTTACACACCACATTTCACGACTATAGCTCCAATAATTTAGTAGGTACTACTTTTATCCCTTGTTGCTCACCCCTATAAGAAAATGTCAAAAAATCCATTTAGATTGCGCTTTACACACAGTTTACACTCCAAATTTCCCGACTATAGCTGCAATTCTTAAATTGGAACCCTTTTTGTCCCGCCTACCCCCTAAAAAGTACAAATTTCGAACAATTCAATTTTACTGCGCTTCTACATGATCAGAGGAATTTACATATCAAATTTCACGATTCTAGCTGTAATACTTTAGTTGGTACCATTATTATCCCATTTTGTCCCTCTCACCCCCTAAAAATACAAATTTCGAAAAAATCTATTTTTACTTCGATTCCATATGGTCAGAGGAATTTACATACCAAATTTCACGATTCTAGCTGTAATAGTTTAGTTGGTACCATTTTTATCCCTTTTTGTCCCGCTCGTCCCTTAAAAGTACATATTTGGAAAAATCCAATTTTACTTCGTTTCTATATGGTCAGAGGAATTTACATACCAAATTTCACGATTCTAACTGTAATACTTTAGTTGGTACCATTTTTATCCCTTTTTGTCCCGCTTGCCCCTTAAAAGTACAAATTTCGAAAAATCCAATTTTACTTCGTTTCTATATGGTCAGAGGAATTTACATACCACATTTCACGATTCTAGCTGTAATACTTTAGTTGGTACCATTTTTATCCCTTTTTGTCCCGCTCTCCCCTTAAAAGTACAAATTTCGAAAAATTCAATTTTACTTCGTTTCTATATGGTCAGAGGAATTTACATACCAAATTTCACGATTCTAGCTGTAATACTTTAGTTGATACCATTTTTATCCCTTTTTCCCGCTCTCCCCTTAAAAGTACAATTTTCGAAAAATCCAATTTTACTTCGTTTCTGTATCGTCAGAGGAATTTACATACCAAATTTCACGATTCTAGCTGTAATACTTTAGTTGGTACCATTTTTATCCCTTTTTGTTCCGCTCGCCCCTTAAAAGTAAAAATTTCGAAAAAATCTAATTTTACTTTGTTTCTATATGGTGAGAGGAATTTACATACCAAATTTCACGTTTCTAGCTGTAATACTTTAGTTGGTACCATTTTTATCCCTTTTTGTCCCTCTCTTCCCTTAAAAGTACAAATTTCGAAAAATCCAATTTTACTTCGTTTCTATATGGTCAGAGGAATTTACATTCCAAATTTCACGATTCTAGCTGTAATACTTTACTTGGTACCATTTTTATACCTTTTTGTCCCGCTCGTCCCTTAAAAGTACATATTTGGAAAAATTCAATTTTGCTTCGTTTCTATATGGTCAGAGGAATTTACATACCAAATTTCACGTTTCTAGCTGTAATACTTTAGTTGGTACCATTTTTATCCCTTTTTGTCCCTCTCTTCCCTTAAAAGTACAAATTTCGAAAAAATCAATTTTACTTCGTTTCTATATGGTCAGAGGAATTTACATACCAAATTTCACGATTCTAGCTGTAATACTTTAGTTGGTACCATTTTTATCCCTTTTTTCCCGCTCTCCCCTTAAAAGTACAATTTTCGAAAAATCCAATTTTACTTCGTTTCTGTATCGTCAGAGGAATTTACATACCAAATTTCACGATTCTAGCTGTAATACTTTAGTTGGTACCATTTTTATCCCTTTTTGTCCCGCTCGCCCCTTAAAAGTACAAATTTCGAAAAATCCCTATTTGTAGCTCGTCTGCATGGTCATTGCAAGGAACTCACCGAATTTCATGTTTATAGCTACTGCCGTTTAGTCAGGACCAAGGTTCGATGTTTATCCCTTTTTGGGCCATTTTATCCCCTAAAAGTACGAATTTCGTAAAACCCTTTCTTAGTCGACGTCTACGTCATATTTGGGAACTACCCTGAAAATTTCATGACCCTGGCTTCAGCCGTTTGGTCTGGGGGCTGGTCAATGATAAGTCAGTCAGTCAGTCAGTAACGCAACTCTTTTTTATATATAGATAAGTTAGGGGAATGTACACACCGAAAATCGTGTTTCTAGCTGTTGTCGTTCGATAGGTACCATTTTTATCCTTTTTGCCCTTTTTTACCCTCTACAAATAAAAATCACCTTATTGCGCACGTTTTAGCTATAAGGGGAATGCACATATCAAATATCAAACAAATATAAGCAGAAATATTCAAAAAACATGATGAAATACTCTAGATATTATGGGACTTTGCACTCCTTGTGAGGGAAAAAATTTTCCCTCTAGGCCGATTTCGCCCACTTTCAATCCCAACCGATCTACAACTATAAGAGGTATTCATGCAAAATTTGGACGTCCTTGCTCCATTTTTCAGGTTATTACAAACGGAATGACAAAATTAGTATACCCCCATCCTGGAGGTGGAGGTCATAAAAACCAACAAATATGGCTATTTGTTGCAATAATGTGGCTATTTTATGTAATAATAAAATAATTAAAAAAAAAAAAAAATATATATATATATATATTTTTTTTAATAAAATAAATAATATGAGGGTGTGCTAATTAGCTGACCAACACTGTATAACCGCCATAGAAAATGTTGACAGAACCGATATTTTCACCAGAAATATCTAAAATAAAAATGGGAACTATCATCCAATTTATAAATTAAAATTATTATGAATTTTTCCAGTTGGAATTCATTTAGACTATCGTCCAATTTATACATTAAATTTATTATGATTTTTTTTCGGTTGCAATTACAAACGCGAAAACAATAAAGAATAGAAAAATGCATAATAATTTGCAGTGGTGCGGTTCAGAAAAGGTCTTAAGCTCTGATTTAGACCCAAAAAAAAATCCCTCTGAATTTGACGTTAGATTTTACCAATGACGAAAGTAAATTACAATGATGCATAAAGAATTTATATATTGTCTACTAGTCATGCCCGCTGATTCACATGTGAAAAAGCCAATTATTTGTTATTAGTTATATCCGTCTCTGTTTTTGGATAGTAGGGCTGCTTTTCTTTAAGCTGGGATAATATAAAAATGTAATTTTTTGTTCAAAATAAAAAAATATTTTTTCACATTGTCGCCAACTACAATACAAATATCCAGGCTAAGTCCAAAATTTTTAACACAAAATAATTTTTCCAAATTTGTTTTCACACACACACACATTGATATTGCTTTTGGCGACAATTTTAAAACGGAATTTTTTATTTTGAGTGAAAATTTAACATTGTATTTAGATATTTGTTATCGCTGCTCAGTTATCCAGTCTTAAAGAAAAACAGCCATAGTATTTATTTAATTTTCTTTTGGTGGAAATAGATAAATCTAAAATAGTAATTTCGAAACCTCCTATAGGATAGCATTCATACACAGTTAAAGAAATGTGCTTGTGTACATCTACACTATTTTAGCTGAACTAACTTTGTATTTTCTACTCAGTTTTGAACAACAAAGTACATATACATTTACATTTTATATATATTCTCGATCTCATGTTTCTGTTGCAGCCGGCCACTTTATAACTTTTTGCACCTTTTTCCCAAAAAGTACAATTTTTGATATATATGTATAGGTATCATGTGTTTTGCTTCCACTAAAAAACATGTACTTTATTTGGTACCACGTTTATCCCTTGTCGTCCCGCATCCTTCTTATAAGTACAAATTTTGAAATATTCATTTATTTTCCGCGTTTACGTATTTAAAGGACTGTACTTGTTGTCCCGATCCTCCCTTAAAGGTACAAATATCGAAAAATTCATTTATGTTGCAAGTCTGCGTTGTAAATACCGATTTTCACGAATATAGGTGCATTAATTAAATTGGTGCAATTTTATCCCTTTTTGTATCGTTCCTCCCTTAAAAGTACAAATTTCGAAAAATCCATTTAAATTACGCTTCTACTTAGTCAGAGGAATTTACACACCAAATTTCACGACTATAGCTGCAACACTTAAATTGGTACCATTTTTATCCCCGATTGTCTCGCTCACCCCTTATAAGTACAAATTTCTAAAAATCCAATTTAACTGCGCTTCTACATGGCCAGAGGAATTTACATATCAAATTTCACGATTCTAGATGCAATACTATAATTGGTACCATTTTTATCCCGCTCACCCCTTATAAGTACAAATTTCGAAAAAAATCCATTTAGATTGCGCTTCTACTTTGTCAGAGGAATTTTGCACGCCAAATTTCATGACTATATCTGTAATACTTAAATTGGCACAATTTGTATCCCTTTTTGTCTTGCTCACCCCTTATAAGTACAAATTTCCAAAAATCTATTTAAATTACGCTTCTACGTTGTCAGAGGAATTTACACACCAAATTTCACGACTATAACTGCAATACATAAATTGGTACCATTTTTATCCCTTTTTGTCCCGCGCTCCCATTAAAGTAAAAATTTCGCAAAAATCAAATTCTACTTCGTTTCTACATGGTCAGAGGAATTTACATATCAAATTTCACGATTCTAGCTGTAATACTTTAGCTGGTACCATTTGTATCCCTTTTTGTCCCGCTTACCCCATAAAGGTACAAATTTCGAAAAATCCATTTATGTTGCAAATCTACGTGGTCAGAGAAATGTAATCTCTTAAAAGTACAAATTCCTTGTTATCACTCATCTACGCTGTAAAATGAATATAGACACCAAATTTCATGATTGTAGCGTCAGCCGTGTTGGTGGTATCTTTTAACCATTTTCCCGTTACGAATTTCGAAAAAATCATTCATAATCATTCATTCATAATTCATTGATGCATTTCATAATCCCAGCTCCGTCTATTTAATTGATACCATTTTTATCCCTTTTTACTCAATTTCTCCCACAAAAAGTACGAATTTTGAAAAATATTTTCTTGATCGCATTCGTGGTATAAGAGTAATATGTGTTCCAAATTTCAAGATTCTAGCCCCAGCCGTTTCAGGGTCAGGGCGGTGGTACATTTTTTAAACCATTTTATTCCTTTAAAAGTACAAATTTCGGAAAATTCCTTATTATCACACTTCTACGCTGTAAGACGAATGTAGACACCAAATTTCATGATTATAGCGTCAGCCGTGTTAATGGTGCCTTTTTATCCCCTTTTCCCGTGGACCCTTTAAAAGTACGAATTTTGCAAATGTCACTTTGTGGGATGCATTCATTCCGCAAGAGGAATGCCCATACCAAACTTCAAGATTCTAGGCCCAGCCGTTTGGTCATTGTAGTGGTACCATTTTTATCCCTTTTTAATCCATTTACCCCTTAAAATTTCAAAAAATCTCGTCTTATCAATCATCTACACTGTAAGAGAAATGTACACAATAAATTTCTAGCTCTAACCGTTTGGTCTCTGGAGTGATCAGACAGTCAGTCACACAATCACGCAACTCTTTTATATATGGGGCATTCCACGACAAATCGGACAGTTCAAAAAAAAAAACATTTTTGATTTCCTCAATTTTTTGACATTTTTAGTTCCCACTAAAAAACACCCCAGGTATACTTTGAGTTTTTTCTGATTACTCGTTAAAAAGATATAGCTTTTTTTTAAATAGTTACATAGTAGTTCTATTTTCAGTCTTTTGCTCATAACTTCGTCAATAATGGTCCGAATTGGATATTCTTCTTTTTTTGTTTTTTTGACGTACTTTTCAGAAAAAATATTCACAATGATTTGTATACAAATTTTGTTTTTTTTTTAATTTAAACTTTATTGTTTAACAAAAAAAAAATAAAGTTTAAATTTATAATTCGCACATTTTTCATTTCTCGTATCCCGGGAAATTCGTACGGGAATTCAGTAGAAAATTTTACATATTCCTTCGCATATTTTTTCCATCATTTAAACAATAAAATTAAAAATATCGTATAAATATTCTGCTGATGTTCTTTCGTATCCTCTCTGCTTAATATTTAATAGATCATTATGTTATGGTTATTTGCCACCTCTTTGGATAGAATCATATATAATCCCTATGTTTAAATCTGGCAGCAAAATGGACGTATCGAATTATAGAGGCATTGCAAAACTTAGCGCTATTCCAAAGCTTTTGGAGAAAATAATAACTGACATGTTATCTCATCAAGTTTCGTCATTGTTGTCCTGTTGTCAACACGGATTTCGTAGATCCCGATCAACCATAACGAATATATTGGAACTTACTACAGTTGTAAATGATGGATTTAGAAGCCGAATGCAAACGGATCCGATTTACACAGATTTTAGTAAGGCTTTGGTAAAGTTAATCATAACCTTCTCTTGAGAAAATTAGATTCTATGAGCTTTAGTAACTCATTATTATCTTGGTTAAAATGCTATTTATGTGGTCGAATCCAAAGGGTAAAATTCGGAAACGCTATTTCAAAGGAAATTGTGGTGTCTTCCGGTGTACCACAAGGAAGCCATCTTGGCCCTGTCTTATTTACACTATTTATTAATGACCTTCCATCTGTAATTCGACATTCCAATATTCTAATGTATGCTGATGATGTAAAAATATTTCAGTCGTTTAAGGACCCGTTGGAGCAATATTATCTACAATCTGATCTTGATTGTTTTCATGAATGGTGTAAAGTAAATTTAATGGAACTAAATATTTTGAAATGTAAACATATAGCATTTTCTAGAGTTAAACATCCTAGAACCAATTATTTCTTTGGTGATCACGAACTCGATACTGTAGATACTTTTCTGGACCTCGGAATCTTATTAGATCAACGTCTGAACTTTCGACTTCACATTTCAATGATAGTAAACAAAGCTTATAGTGCTCTTGGTTTTATGAAGCGTTGGAGTAAGGAGTTTTCTGATCTTTCACTCACTAAGCAATTATATAACTCTTTGGTTCGCTGCATACTTGAGTATGGTTCTGTTATATGGGACCCATCGTATACTATTCATAGTAACAATATTGAATCTGTGCAAAAACAATTTCTCTTATTTTGTCTACGTGGACGTGGGTGGAACCCCCGTACGCTGCCATCATATGAATATAGATTTAATCTTATTAAGTTACCATATTTGAGAAGTCGTCGTACTATGCTGAACATTACTTTCCTGATGAATGTTTTACAGGGCAACATTGATTCAAATTTTATCATGAATAGAATGTTTATAAATATACCTTAAAGACCTACTAGAAATTTTCAGCTGATTCACATTGATTACTTCCGCACAAATTACGCTAATAATGATCCTTTCCGCCGCTTGTGTGTTCAATTTAATAAATACTAACACATCATTGAATTATCGGAAAATAAAAACTCTATTAAAAGAAAGATTATATTGTATTTAAATACCTAAAAATTAAATAGTTCATAAGTGTATATATGTACATTAGTTTTTTAGTCTGTTAGGATATTTGTATCTATAGACTTATAATAATAAAAAAAATGAGATCACATTGGATGACAAAATATGTTTAAGCTGCGTTCGGATGTAGACTCAAAATTCACTTTTTCGTATTTTCCTGTCGAGCTCTATATGGAAAAATTAAAATCGCCAAAAATAAAGAATTTAAAGTTTTCGAAGCGACAGGACAAGGAACAAACATTTCATTTAATATTCTACTCACTATTAATGTGAACGATCGTTCTCCGTCGCGTCCACATTTTCCAATAAAATAAGAAGTATCTGATCTTTAATTAATTTTGAAACTTAAAAAGATGTTTGAATTGATCTCACATTGCGCATTATTATATGAATTCTGTAACAGGTTCGTTGTGAAATATATATTTATTTTACTTTAATTAAATGTGAATGTTTCATTGGAAAAAATAAGCTTAACTCATGGTAAACAGTATGTTGACGATATCCCGTGCTGTCCCGGGAAATTGAAAAAATAATTCCCGATTCCCGGGAAATAAAAAGTACGGGAAAATGCAAACCCTAAGTACAAACAATTAAAAAATAAAGTTTTAATTTAAAAAATTAAAATTTGTATACAAAAATATTGTGAATATTTTTTTCAATATTTTTTCTGAAAAGTACGTCAAAAACAAAAAAATAAAAAAAATATCTAAACCGGATCATTATTGAAGAAGTTATGAGCAAAAGACTGAAAAAGAACATATATTTAACGATTTTTTTAAAAAAGCTATATCTTTTTTACGAGTAATCAGAAAAAAACTCATAAACTCATATAAAAAAATGGAGGAAATCAAAAATATTTTTTTCCAACTGTCTGATTTGATAGATAAATTGGTCAGCTAAAATCAATGCATTCGTGTAATTATTTCAGGAGAATAATTTCGAACATATAAAGCTTCTCTCGATTTCGAGCCAAAATTTCAAATTTCGAATTCATTTTAAAGATTTGAGCTCTCAATTGTGCATCCCGCTGAAGACTGACAAAACTGTGATGTGCGCACATTCTATTCCGATTCCAATCCCATTAATTCACGAATACATTAAGTTCTTTTTATATATAATTGTATGTATGTATGTAGAAAACTTTTTGGTATCTCATTTTATTTCTTCTTCTACTACTAACAGCTCTTATTCATATAATAAATTCTCCTGCCTTTTTTGTTAAATGTTTTACATAAAAAAGGCACACTGTTCGCACTGGAACAACAATAATCTTAAAACAAAGCGAAAAATCACAGTCTTGGGTCATCATCAGAAGCAGCAGCAGTGATGTGTGACTGCATCATTGCTTAGACATTTGGCCGAATAAAGTCAACTGCATCTTGTAGGCCACTGTCTTGAAGGGACCGATAATGGTTATGGCTAAAATCACAAATGTCACAAACTTATAAAGGCGTTTGTTGGTGAAGTTACGATGAAAGAAGCCGGTGTCATAGCCAAATATTTGGGCCAACATGCCAGTCACAAATGTCAGCAAGCCCAAGGAGCTGTGGATGAGTTTCATGGTCATGCGCGTAGACGGTAAGATTAGCACGCAAAAGCCAGCCACAAAGTTGATAAAGCAGAAAATGCAAGCCGCCAGACCTGTGAGATCAAAGAAATTGTTGTTGAATCTTTGGCGTTCTATGCAAATGGATTAAAATGGACTTACCAAATTTCGCATGTCTCGATCTAAAATGTATCTCTTTACCCCAGTACTTCTGTAGAGTGCCAATGATGCCCAGGAAACCGCCGATAAATTGTAGCAGAGCATGTAGCAGTGTTTTACTCTCCGGCGAATAGTCGCCAAATAATATATTCGCTCGATAGCGCACCATTAGACCCTCGGCCATCAGTAGCACGAACTGTAAATATAAGACGTTAGTATTTATCTAACATTTGACAAAGTTCTCTCGCCTCTCTCTTAAGAAGAGGAAAACTTACGCCAATTGTACAGAGATGAGCATGTAACGCCGTCTTTTCAAAATTCATTAGCCAACATTTGTAGACCATGGCCGATGTGAGTATAACAATTAAGACGTGATTGAACAAATTCATTGCCACAGCCAAGAAAGCTTGAAAACTTTGCGCCTGCAGTGGGTGCAGGTCGTCGCCATCGCTAATATTGTGATGACTTTCAATGAAAGGTTGTGCCATAGCGTTTAAATTAAATACTGAAAGGATAGGACGATTTCAAAGATTGTTTTAAAAATGTTTATAGTAAATATATTAAGACGAATTTTATATAACCTCAATTTTTATTTAAAGCAAAATTAAAATTACAATGAATTCAATAAGAAAAAAATATATAACATTAGATAGGGTTGATCCCCAAGCAAAAAGTTATGTTTACAACCCCCAGAATTGAAGATTAACCCGAGAACATTTTATTCTTCTTTTTAGGGCACCCTACATACCACCCTTTTAGTTTTTGAAACGATTTTTAAAATATATCCAATGTACAATTATATATTTTATAACATCTACACCAGTGCACAGAGGAAATAAAAAAAAAACATTTTTTAATTAAATTTTGATGTGAAATGAAAGATAACCATTTCATATTTTAAAAAAATATTTTCTAATATAGGTTTTACAGTGGTTCCAACTTCAAAATTGTAGTTTGCATATATTCGAACAAAAAAACCTTTATTTACAACTTCGAAAAAGTAGTAGGCCATGATTTCTGTGTCAAATGTTTTTGACGCAAAATTATGTTATTTCTGACAATTTAGGTTGTAATCTTCATATGTGTATACTGTTTGTGAAATTCGCGTACATATTTACTCGTATTTTAGGTGTTCCAAAAAATATAATTTTAAAAATAAAAACATCCAACATTGATTGGAGTAAAACTATAAGAGCTGGGGGGAGAAGAGGTTGGAACTATTTGTCAAGGGATCATAAGTAAGTACTATTAATCTTAAGTTGCATTTTTTGCAATATTTTCATTACAACCTTTTTAAGTGACCCATTTTATTACAAACGGAAATTTCCTCATTACTAAAATAGTGGGCGTGGCCCGCCCATTTTTTTAAATCAGCAATAATGTCATATATCAATATGCCAAATTTCAGAACTTTATGATGGTAATTAAAAAAGTTTTCGGGTTTTGGCCGTAAATTACCACTGTGCACTGGTGAAAAAATATTTAAAACAATCAAGCAATTTTTTAAAATAAGTTTTCCTTTTATTTGCTTTTAATAAAAGTACACACTATTTTTATGGAATTTCCACAATCGATCGATAGGCCACAATCGCGATGCCTAAGCGAGATATCGAAAAGATGACGACCAAGTTTTTTTGCTTCTTATTTGAAGTGCTCAGATCTTGGGGCCTCGGATACCATACTCTCCCCCGTCTCTGGTACAAATAGTTTGGGCCTAAGTCATCACCCTTAGTCCAGTTGTCATCGTCGTTTTTGAGTCAACCAACGTCAATATCAATTCAACACTAATTTGGTATTCTGTAACACTATCGACGACGACTGCTTATCGATAATTTAGACAAAACAGCTGATTTGATTTGTGTTGTATTTCTAGGAAAAACATTTGTTTATTTTTGGATCAAATTCTGATTTGAGAGATGAAGAAAAGAAATAGAATCTAATATTGCAAAGAAAATTTCCTAGACAGGATTCAATTTAGCAGATGAAAAGTGAGCGGCAAAAAGTAAAATATAGCGCTCAAATTTTGGGAATTAACTCCCTAAACGGTTCCCTTAAATTGTTGCAGATATTTCCAGCGGACTTGAATTGCTTGAATCTTTCGCTTAAGCTCGACTTCGTTGTCAACAATTTTCTTAATAACTTTTCATTTTAATGTTTGTATGTTATTTTTTTAATCACCCTCATCATGTAAGACGTAGTCGTGTCGAATTTTCGACTCGTGTCACAAATTTACATTTTTGGTATCGCGTATGTCGTATTTGACTGTGAAATTCGACAAAAACTGTCACTGCAAGTGACTAGAGTAAAAAAAAAATAAAAATGGAAAAAATTAATCAAATCAAAAGTTAATGGATTTAGTTCTATTAAACTAATATAAAAAGCAAAAACATATAATTTTATTTCTTGAATTACATACGTAATTTAAGAATGGAAATTATGACTCCCAAGGAATTTGGTATTTTTATTGGTTAAATGATTTGAAAAATGAAAATTTTGACAAAAATCTATAATAAAAAAGTGGAAAGATCAAATATAAAGAAAAAAAAATTAACAAAAATTTTTAACAAAATCGACTACGACGAAAATGTTCTAGTCACGTCGAATTTGTTACATGATACCGACGAAATGCAAATTCGACTACGACTACGACAGCTGTCGAAATTCGACTACGACTTACGTGATAAGGGTGAATGTTTCAGGTTTCTTTACCTTCTGCCACCCATCTTCAATTCTTCTCAGCGAACCTGAGACATTTACATTCCATCCTATTGCCTTTTAAAATTATCTTCTAAATCCTCTTGCAAGCAAAGAAATTTTCAGCAACTAAAAGTTTTTCAAAATTGTAACCTCATAGACCAATTTGTCCGTTTACCATTTAACGCAAATTAATTAATTTTAATTTTTTCTTCCACATTTTTGATTTATGATTTTTGAACACTTAAACAATAAAAAATATTCAAGTCGTCTAAAACGGCGACGGCAAAATCAACGTCACAATAACTTAAAGAATACCAAATATATAGGATGGACCAGTACAAATTTTAAATTAGAATCGTATATAAAAAAGGTACATACTGATTATTTTTTTTAAATTTATGGTTTTATTGGAAAGATGGAACATTGTCATTTATTAATGGAACACAACAATATCATTCATTAAACAGTTAAAAATATTCAAGTCGTCTAAAACGGCGACGGCAAAATCAACGTCACAATAACTTAAAGAATACCAAATATATAGGGAGGACCAGTTAAAACTTTAAATTAGAATCGTCTATAAAAAAGGTGCATACTGATTATTTTTTAAATTTATGGTTTTATTGGAAAGATGGAACATTGTCATTTATTAATGGGACACAACAATATCATTCATATGACTACCACTACTGGCTCGGCAGTACCTCATCCGATCAGCCCAATTTTTCAGTACAACCCAAAATCCGCACCAAACAGTGACTCGTTGTGGATGCATTGGCTTCTCAAATGTTAAGTGTGGATTCTCTTAACCCCATATGCGGCAATTTTGCTTATTGACATAGCTACCGGGATGAAAATGAGCTTCATGAAGGCTGAAAAATTTTTCGAGATCCGGCCCTCAGTATCTCTTCTCGATCATCTACTACTACTTTGGAAGTAAGTTTTTAATATTTTCCAATTCTATTAGAGCATATAGCGTCCCATTTTGCAAATGTCAAACATAATCCTATCTTTCAAAGTCAAAGTAACCGGTAGTTCAAATTTAAAATTAAAATTTAAACGCTATACATCAATTTGTTCATCTTAATTCTGTTCAAAAAATGAGAAAACTATTCCCGGGTTATTTTCATGTTCCCTGAGCTTACGCCTCCTGGGGAATAAAAATTGTTTGTGTGCTCAATGCAAGACCGGGTTGGGACCACCCACTTAAGTTCCCTTTTAACATTTTATAATTTTGGTTTGAACTCATGTGCCAAGGTGCTAGCAACGAATTTTGAAATAATAAAATTTTGTAGTACACCGTGCAACAATTTTACATTTAATTTATTGGACCTGATCGAGACAATATACATGTGTAACTAGAGATCGTATGTAGAGTACTCAATTTTTCAATTTCATTTTCATACAAAGGCGATATCCATCAAAGGAAAGAGAAGAATATCTGTTAAAAATATTTTAAATATAGTGCTTCTATCTGTATTAGTTTAGTATTAACAACAATTTCTTCTTCTTTAGTTCATTCATCTTTTACTACCCAACAAAAAAGACATAACGGAGAAGTCGTTAAATAGTTGTTCAACTGATGAAAATATGATATGGAATATCATGATTTCGGGCGAATCATGCATGATTTTTACATAAAGTTGTCATTAGGATGGATGGGTTCATTTACAGATCCCCGTCACTTCATTCGAATGAGTGATTAGAAGCACTGCATGTTTGATGCTTACATGACATATTCTCATTTGAATACGAAAGAAAGTCTCATTTGAAAGTCATTTATTTTTGGATACTTTTAAGGGTGAACATTACAAATAGAAATAGAAATTTGACTATTTTTGATATGCGGATCATTTGATATGCAGTATGTTAGTACATGCTGCTTTTTTATAGTGCAGTTAATTTATCCATAAGAGAGATTATTAAAATCTGTTATTCAATCATCAATAATGTAACAGAAAAATATTTGATTATTTTACATATATATATAAAGAAATAGTAATTTAATAAATGTACTTCTTAATTCTGGAAATAAAATTAGAATTTTAATTTATAATAAGAGATGACCTTTGGTTTAGAAAAAAATCGCATTTGAAATGCTGTTTAGAATGAATTCTCTTAGATGCATGATTTTGGAATGATGAAACTGTAATTCATTTTGAACTACTTCAATACTTTTTTGCTGGGTATTTAAGGGGGAAACTTACTTGAAATGGTTGTTAATGCTAAACTGATACAGACAGGGCCATGGAATTTTTAGTAATTTTATCGCCTCGAAAGTATGAACATAAATTATTAAGACAATTTTTTCTTTTGTAAATTAAAAGTCCTGTAAAAAGGAGAAAATATAACGAAATGAAAAAGTTTTTTTACATATTATCTCTAGTTACATATGTATATTAGGATGGGTCACGAAAGTAAATTGCAACGGCCCCACCCAGAAATGAAGATTGGATTGTTTAATGATGATTTGCAAAATATTTCGTCACTGGGTCAAGCCATCTGTGAGCTAAACCCTCCTGAAAACACCTCTAAAAATCATGTTTTTCTAATTTTTTTATGTTGCATTTTTGTCCAACATTTTTTTTCTGAATTAATAGACCCTTGGAAGCACTTTAAATACAATTTTTTATTTTTGTCTTAGAATAACTAATTGGTCGTATTATTGTACGTTTATATTGATTTTTTGTGGTTTTTCAAGGTGATAGCTAAAAACTAGGGTTTGGGGTCCGGAAATTCCCGAATCCGAATCGAAGTCCAGGAATTTGGACGGGAATTCCCGGGAAAAAATTTTCAATTTTCCGGGAATACGGGAAATATTAAAAAATAATTTATTTATTATGTTGATCAAATTCATATATGTATTTACATTACTGACAATAATAAGTATTTCTTTGAGTTTTTTATATTATATTACTACAAACAAAACTTTTTTATGCGAAACCCAGCTAGGGGAATAAAAACTTTTTGTGAGGCTATTTGCAGGATCTTTATTGTGAAATAAAAATATCATGTCGACAATACTATAGCTTACAAAATATATAAATTTTCTTGTTTTCCTAGAAGAATTGAGGTGAACATATTCTTCAAGAACAATTTACTTTACATATGTAGCCAGAAAGAAATGGTCTAAAAATAGGAATACAATAAAAATTGTTCGCCTGGAAACTTTCAAGAGAACGGTGTATTTCAATGGCCATTTGACTGGACTATTTCAATATTTTTATTTTTTATGAATTTATTAAATTAATTTGTTATTTTTCTATTTTAAGTTTAGAATATTCCCCCTGTTTCTATAAAATATTTTTGTCTCCAGACGAATGAATATTCTAAATTAAATGTGTCATAACATTCTCCGTCATATGAGTTATTTGTTTCCTTAATCGTTTTCAATTTTGAATTTAGTGTAGGTGTCAGTCACTTCTACATGCGATATAAATGTCCAATTCTGACGATTAGTCTACACCTTTTCAAGTTTATAATGAGAAAATGTAATTTATAATCAGAATATGTAAGTTCATGATGAGAAATGTAAATTCATAACAGGAAATGTAAATCCATAATAGGAGCATGATAATTCACAATCAGCACTCTAAATTCGTAATGTGAAATGTAAATTCATATTGAGAAATATAAAATCATATAAGAACATACAAATTGATAATGAGATATATAAATATAAAATGAGCAAATCGAAATTGATAATGAGAAAATATAAATTCTTTTTCAGGAATATATATTCATAAAATATAAATTCATAATCAGGAACAGTTAAATTTATAATCGAAGCTATGTATGTACGTTTTTCTATGGATATTTTCGTAGAAACACATATTTTATCAATGTTCTCATTATAAATTTACATTTTTTATGATTCTATATTTGTTCATTATGAATTCATATTTTCTGAATATGAAAACGTATTTTCTGATTATGAATTTGGATTTTATGATTACAAACTTGTATATTTCATTATGAAATGGTAAGTTAAATTAAATTAACAATTTTCATTATGAATTTATATTTCTCATTATGAATTAACATGTTCCTATTATAAATTTACATCACCCATTATGAATTTATATGTTCCTAATATGAATTTACATTTCTCAATATAAATTTGTATGTTCCGAATATAATCTTGAAAAGGTGTAAAGAAAAATGAAAAATAATTTGTAAAACATTTTGACAATAACATTCGTTTTTAAATTGTAATATGACAGTATTGAAAATAAACACACCAGTTATTAAATGTTGATATTTAAACCATATTGGACATACCTATAAATAAATTAATTTTTCCCGGGATTCCCGGGAATGAAATTTTTCATTCCCGTTTTCCCGTGAAATGAAAAAAGTCCGGAAAACCCCAAACCCTACTAAAAACTCATATTTCTTGTAAGAAAAATAAACAGAAGGAATTAATACCTTTCGAATGATGCTTAAATGATGAATATCGAAAAATGACGTCACTGACACCATTTTGGTAAAATAATTTAATACAGAAGAAAATTTTTCAAACTCTTTTTACAAAAATGATCGCTGCGGCGTCAATTTCCTTCCCATGTTCATCATTTAGGTAACATTAAGGTAATGACTGCCGCTATTTATTTTTTATAAAAAAATAACACCACATATGAACAATTTTTCAATTGCCACTATGAAAATGTACAAAAAATTACTACAAAGGTCCAATAATTCGACCTATAAGTAACTCAAAGACAAGATTCCAAATTTATAAAAAATGCAGCGCAAAAAATTGCACGGGAAATACATGATTTTTAGGGAGGAGCGTTTAGCTCACAGACGGCTTGATCTAGGCACGAAATATTTTTCAAATCATCATTAAACAATCCAAACTTTATTTTCGTGGGTGACTGGAAATTGTTTTTCCATTTGTATGGACCGCGACCCAGCCTAATGTATATGGTCTGGTTCAGGACCAAAAAGTACTGTCGCACGATGTTATGTGTGTTGGGATACCCCAAAAATCCCAAGTTTATCACTGATCACTGACAAACTGTTTATGTTTTAGATATGACAACATTGTTCTAAATGTCAATAAATCATTGTTTGTTTTTGTGATTTAAACTTAACAGACATATCGGCCTCTCAACTAATTTTGTAATAAGCCTTAATTATAAATTAGATTTTAATGTTAAAATCTACCTATCGGCTTTAATTATAGGATCGTACCCACGACAACATCACAACAATATGACAACAAAAATACGCGAAAAAGGTATTACTTTGGCATGAGTCTGCCTTGCAGTTCATCTCAACACCGTGTTGTTGTCCACTTTAGTACGAGTGCTTTAAAACATCTTACCTTCATAATTGCTACACGACGACATATTGTTATTGTTGTTATTATTTGTAGATTACACTTCACTTAACAAATTCTTAAATATGCCAAAATAAATTATTTGTTGTTAACTCTAGCAAATATAATAAAATCACGTTGTTTTTATCACAGTTTAGAAAAAATCACAAAACGTTTTTCTCTCGACGATGAAGTTTGCCAACGAACCGAACCTCCGAACCGCACGCGTCTGTTTCCGTTTCGTGAATGATTTGTACGCTGGGACTGAACCTCTCACAATATGTACATTCGCACGCAAGCGACTCTTTCGATCGATTCCTTTCAAATCTTGGAACTCCAACAACACCAACAAGAACCGAGAAACAAAGCCTTTTATGTGGACGGCTGACTGACTGGCTGGCTGTTGTTGTTGCTTAACCTTAAACTAAAATCATATTAAACAGCTGAAACAATTAACAACAATTTCAATGTTTTGGTTGTTATTTTTACAAACTGATCACCAGAGTAATTCACCAGAACTGAACGAGCTTTTGAAAGAAAAAAGCAAAAACAAAATCGCTTCTATGTGACGTCACATTTGGTCAACGGTAAGGTAAACCCCCTGCTCGCTCCACATACTACATTTGTAAGCAAAAAATATTGCAGATCCGAATGAGATGTTGCTGGTTGGATAAACTGAATTTTTAATGAGTCATGATCACGTTTATTTCACAAAGAGAGCGCACGATAGAGAGAGTGAGATCTTGTTCAAATGAGATATAGCGGAAGAGTGTCCCACAGAGTGAGAGATAGAGAGGAGTGTATTAACATGTCATGCATTCAGTCAAAGATAAGATACGCAGGGTTTACATACATCATTGCGCTCTCATCACACGATAACAATTTATAAATTTTTCGAAATTCGCTACATAATCAAATCAGAAATGGTAACGATGTCCAGGTGCGTTTGTACAGGGTCTTCCCACAGGGATGGGTAGATGTTGAAATTGTATAAAACAAGTCTAAGTCGAAAATTTTGTATTATTTAAAAGGCCTATGATAAATGATTATGGTAAAATGACCGTCGAACAGTGGATCCGAATCAAAATGCATCGGGCAAAATTTAATAATTTCTTTATTCTACACCATTTTCAAATTGTAATTCAAAAGACACCATTTGAAATTCAAAAAATATCAATTAGAATTCAAAAAATATCAATTGGAATTCAAAATTCGCCATTTGTAATTCAAAATACACCATTTAAAATTCAAACGACATCATTTGAAATTCAAAACTCGTCATTTAAAATTCAAAAGACTTCATTTGAAATTCAATAGACAGCTTTTGAAAATCAAACGACATCATTTGAAACTCAAAACTCGTCAATTGAAATTCAAAACTATTTGCACATATATATGCGAATTAAATCTATTTTTCGCTGCACCCCAATGTACATAAACTGCAGAAGTAATTAACTTTTATTCTGTTGATAAGATTGATATTTGAACCACCCTACACTGAACTATAGTCAGTATAGGGTGGACCATTTAAATTTGAATTACCGACTAATTTGAGTTTGAAAGGTAGACTAACTAACATTCATTTTTATTTTCAGGTTTATGTTTGACATTTGCAAAATCGGACGCTATACGCTCGAACAAAATTGGGAAATATTACTTACTTCCAAAGTAGTGAGTCTTTGACGCAAACTGTAAGATATTTACGTTAAATTTTTTCGAGAAGAGATCAACCTTCATGAAGCTCTATGGCTATGTTGGGTTCAGAGAACCCACACGTGACTATTGAGAAGCCAATGCATCCACAACGTGTCACTGTTTGGTGTGGATTTTGAGCATATGAATTCTGTTCCATTATTAAATGACAAATTTCAACCTTTCCAATAAAAGCAGAAATTTGAAGAAAAAATAATCAGTCACCCTATATAAGGGTTCATATAACCTTACAATATGGTATAAGTTCGGCAATAAAATACAATAAATAAATGACAATTCTAATACCATTTTAGTACATACCTTATTTGCATTTTTTAAGAAAAAAAAACTAATTTTGAATGACCACATAAAATTAGAATAAATAAAAAATCACAAAAAAATGATTCTCGTAAGATGCTTCCATAATCCTAGTTTCGCACATGTTTATACCCTCCACCTCCAGGATGGGGGTATACTAACTTTGTCATTCCGTTTGTAACACCTTGAAATATCGACCTGAGACCCTATAAAGTATATATATTCTTGATCGTCATAAAATTCTAAGACGATCTAGCCATGTCCGTCCGTCTGTTGAAAGCACGCTATCATCTAAACGAAAGCAGCTAGGACGTCAAAATTTTCCATAAATGCGTCTTATAGTCGTAGATCGGTTGGGATTGAAACTGGGCGAAATCGGCCCAATGGAAAAAAATTTCCCTCAAAAGGACTAAAAATACCCATAATATTCCCTAATATTTTAAAGTATTTAAGCACATTTTTTCAATATGTCTGCTGATTTTTATTCGTAGGGGGTGCAATGGGGCAAAAAGGGTACCTTTCAAACGGCAACAGCTAATTGAGTAGATACATAATATAACAGTATTTTTCCCAATTCGTACTTTTAAGGGATGAAAAGGGAATAGAGGGATAAAAATGGTACCAACCAAACGGTTGCACCTAGAATAGTGAAATTCGGTATATACATTCGTCTGATTGCGTATACACATAAAATAAACGGATTTTTCGTAATTCGTACTTTTTGGGTTTAAAATGGAAATAAGGGATATAAATAGTACCAACCAAATGACAGCATCTAGAGTCATGAAATTCGGAATATACATTTATCTGACAGCGTAGACACGAAAAATAAAAGGTTTCTTCCATATTCGTACTTTCAAGGGATACAATGGGTACAGAGGGATACAAATAATATCAACTAAACGACTTACTTAAATGATGAAATTCGGTGTGTACATTAGGGCATACCTCAAAAAAAAGTTCGCCGTACACCTTCGAATATGAAGTATTATTGAAAGGTAGTTTCAAAAAAAATTTTTTATTTTTTTTATGCCGAACGTAGGGGTCGCGCTTTTACATTTTTCTAAATAACTTCATGCATTTATAAACGGATTTTAAAGTGTGATACATCGATGTTTTTGTCTTTGAAGTCATTGAGCTCAAGCACCCCCTTCTGGTACTTACCCATCATATCTCAGTTGCTACTACCCTAATGTACCACTCTAATATCAGAAAATTAAAGCTCGCATAAAATCATGAAACTCTTCCTAAGGAAGTATGTCGATTTTCAAAAAATCGGCCTCGTCGAGACAAAAACATCGATGTATCACACTTTAAAATCCGTTTATAAATGCAGAAGTTATATAGAAACATGTAAAAGCGCGACCCCTACGTTCGGCATAAAAAAATATTTTTTTTTTTTGAAACTACCTCTCAATAATACTTCATATTCGAAGGTGTACGGCGAACTTTTTTTTTACTTGTAACCTGGTACGCTCTAGTGTACATCCCTCTTATTGCGTAGACACGTAATATAAAGAGATAGGAAAAAGGGGATAAAAATGGTACCAACCAAATGGCCGCAGCTAGAATCATAGAATTCGGTGTATACATTTCTCTGACTGCATAGACACGCAAAATAAAAAGATTTTTCCAAATTCGTACTTGTTACTTTTACGACAAAAATTCGTTGAATCATGAAGTTAGATTATTTTGCACTATGTACGTGAGATAATGGATTTTCAGACTTTGTACTTTTGGAATTAAAATAGAATGGATACCAATATTTATGGTAGTTAAGCTTTTTTTAAATATATATATAAGAACATTTATTTTTTGAATTGACTTGAAGTGCCATATATATATTATATATTTCCATATATAGTGTAAAGGTATTGGTAGACTTGCCTTGTGGTGGTTTGAAATAATAAAAATATTATATTTATTTATAAAATTATTTTTTCAATATTTGTATTTGTTTTGGTTTGGCTATATTAAAAAATATATTTTCCTGTAATATTACTGCACTTCTACGTAAATCGACATCCTCTGTGGAATGCCATCCATGGTGGAGGGTATATAAAGTTCGGCCCGGCCGAACTTAACGCCGCTTTTACTTGTTTACTTTATTACCTTTCCTTTCTATTTTAAAGTTTCACATTCCTATTATTGGTATTGGTATCGTCCCAAATCCGGTAGTTTTGTTTGTTGTCGTATCCGCTCATCTCAAAATGAACCTAACCGCTGAAAATACATTTTTGAAATCGGCGTCCGCTTCCAAGTTGCATCATTTAGACTTTTACAAGACCCTTTATTGTGAAAAGATCTTAGGTTGATTTCATTTTACCCTTAGCCCAATATGAATGAGTAATACTATGCTTTAATAAATTATAACGTATACGCCCACCCATACCAATGGGCAACAACGCTGCCACCTTATCAAGTCTCTTAATTGTCCAATCGAACAGGCCTTATGAAGGGTGGTTAAATTGTAAGGGCCGATGTTGAATGTGAACCACACCTAAACGTCAAGTTTTTTTCTGCATTTCATTTGAAATTTCTCAATTTCAGACTAACTCAATTTGTTATTCAGGCTTATTATGAAAATGGGCGTTCAAATCAATATGCATATCGTGCACTTCGTGATTTTCTCGGTCAATTTAATCGTCCAAATGTGCGTAAAATCGGAAAAATCGTGCAAAAATTTGAGCAAACCGGGCAGTAGGAGATGTGAAAACACCAGTCAATAATCAGAATTGCCACATTTGGGCGAATTATAATCCAAGAGTGATTGTCGAAAAACCAATGTACCCACAAAGAGTGACTGTTTGGTGCGGTTTATGAGCTGGCGGCATCATCGGGCCGTATTTTTTCCAAAATGAGGCCGGTCAGGCAGTTGCTGTGAATGGTCTTCGCTATCGTCAGATGATAACGCACTTTTTATGACCCGTATCGGAAGATATGGATGTGGACGATATGTGGTTTCAACAGGACGGTAGCACTTGCCACACAGCTAACGAAACAATGGCTCTTTTGCGTGATAAATTCAATGGCCGTGTTATCTCACGTGGTGGCGATGTCAATTGGCCGCCAAGATCATGCGATTTGACACCGTTGGACTTCTTTCTTTGGGGTTATTTGAAAGAAAAGGTGTACGTCGATAAGCCAGCAACAATTCGAGAGCTAAAGGATGAGATAATTCGGCACATTAACGGCATAGAACCTCAATTATGCCTCAGCGTCATCGAAAATTTGGAAATCGGCGGCCATTTGGCCGATATTTTGTTCCGTAATTGAACCATACCTATATTATCATAATAAAAAGAAATGACAAGATTTTCCTGAATAATTTGTGTTTTATTCAACATCAACATCGGCCCTTAAAATTTAACCACCCTTTATGTACATACATTAGGCGGGGTCAGGAAAAAAATGATGTTTTCACCACTAAGGAATAAAATTTGGCTTGTTTTTTAATGATGTAATTGTTTTATCTTGCATTTTTGGACCTTAATGTTTTGCAAAACTTAAACGCGGCCATATTACCATAACCATAACGACTACCCCAAAAATTATGGAAAATTTCCGTGATATCTTTTTGACATCACTTTGCCGACTGGGTGACAGACATCTCATAGAAAATAAGAGATAATTTTTGGTATAACAGTTTTTGAAAATCGTATAACACTTTTAGAAAACTGTTATACAATCCAATCAAGCACCGTTACGAAACGCATTTGATGAACTCAATATTAATTTCATAAAAACAAGAATCCGTGTATAATCAATCCACTGAATTCAAGCGATCACCAGCAGTTCTCAAGACACGAGTTTATTCAACTGTGAAAAAGGTTTGTGTCAGTCAGCCAGCCAACCAACATACAAAATCGCCACAAATGTTTTTCGTGGTTAATACATTTAATGATTTATTATAGAACTCTTATAAGTCATTTAGCAGCAAAAATAAACGCCACAAACGCATAATATATCCACACAATTAAAATGCCAAATAAAAACACACAAAAAAAGTAAAAGTGCATTAATACCATGCCGCACTATATTGTTGTTGTGTACGTTTGTATGTACATATATATGAAAAACCTTCTGGAAACCGACACAAATGCCAATAACTTCTTGTTTATAATTAATTATAAACACCTGAATTATGTGTTATAATTATATTATAAATATTGGTGGCTACCTCAAAAATGATGTATTTCGCTAAAAATCGTAAATGTTTTATTTATATTTATTTTATTTTCGACTTCACTCCTGCGGTTCAGTGTCATCAGTTGTTAATGCACTTTCATTCTGCTTTTCCAGTCTACTTAATCATCTGACGTAAATCTCTTTCAGTTGGAAACAGGAAACTAGTCCCAAGAAGAGCTATATCTGAAAAATATGGTGGGTTATATTAAATTTGCTATTGAAATATTTCGTTGTTTGTCTTACATGTACAAATGGATACACATATTCGAATGCTAGAAGAAAATATTGCCCCTAGAGGTATGCTGTACAAAAAAATTATCAACTGTTGCTGTAGCAAACATGAATAATTTCTGGTTGGCTATGTATCGTATTGGAATTTCTTTCAATCCATGGAATACAAATGCGCTTGAAATGTGCTTTTGCGTTAAAATTTAATTTCCTTTTCAACCCTGAAGATTGTTTAATTTTGAGTTTAATTTTTTGTAGCATAAAAATATAATCGCGAGGCCGACCGATGCCTTGCTATTTCTAAATTTTGTTGCACTGGGGTCTCAGTTAATCATTGCAAAAATAATATTCTGCCTAGTTGTAACATCTATTTAAGGCAAAACAAAACGTTAAAAATTTTTTGTACAGCATACCTTTAGGGGCAATATTTTTTCGGGCATTCGTTGAGTTTATAGAAATAACATGACATGATAATTATAATGATTTATTATTTAACAAAAAACGGAAATTCATTACTCTCCGATTTTCTGCAAATGTTAAGCTGATATAAAGAGTGATTTTTTTGAGGTTAGGATTTTCATGCATTAGTATTTGACAGATCACGTGGGATTTCAGACATGGTGTCAAAGAGAAAGATGCTCAGTATGCTTCGACATTTCATCATGAATAGACTTACTAACGAGCAACGCTTGCAAATCATTGAATTTTATTACCAAAATCAGTGTTCGGTTCGAAATGTGTTTCGCGCTTTACGTCCGATTTATGGTCTACATAATCGACCAAGTGAGCAAACAATTAATGCGATTGTGACCAAGTTTCGCACTCAGTTTACTTTATTGGACATTAAACCAACCACACGAATGCGTACAGTGCGTACAGAAGAGAATATTGCGTCTGTTTCTGAGAGTGTTGCTGAAGACCGTGAAATGTCGATTCGTCGCCGTTCGCAGCAATTGGGTTTGTGTTATTCGACCACATGGAAGATTTTACGCAAAGATCTTGGTGTAAAACCGTATAAAATACAGCTCGTGCAAGAACTGAAGCCAAACGATCTGCCACAACGTCGAATTTTCAGTGAATGGGCCCTAGAAAAGTTGGCAGAAAATCCGCTTTTTTATCGACAAATTTTGTTCAGCGATGAGGCTCATTTCTGGTTGAATGGCTACGTAAATAAACAAAATTGCCGCATTTGGAGTGAAGAGCAACCAGAAGCCGTTCAAGAACTGCCCATGCATCCCGAAAAATGCACTGTTTGGTGTGGTTTGTACGCTGGTGGAATCATTGGACCGTATTTTTTCAAAGATGCTGTTGGACGCAACGTTACGGTGAATGGCGATCGCTATCGTTCGATGCTAACAAACTTTTTGTTGCCAAAAATGGAAGAACTGAACTTGGTTGACATGTGGTTTCAACAAGATGGCGCTACATGCCACACAGCTCGCGATTCTATGGCCATTTTGAGGGAAAACTTCGGAGAACAATTCATCTCAAGAAATGGACCGGTAAGTTGGCCACCAAGATCATGCGATTTGACTATTTTTTGTGGGGCTACGTCAAGTCTAAAGTCTACAGAAATAAGCCAGCAACTATTCCAGCTTTGGAAGACAACATTTCCGAAGAAATTCGGGCTATTCCGGCCGAAATGCTCGAAAAAGTTGCCCAAAATTGGACTTTCCGAATGGACCACCTAAGACGCAGCCGCGGTCAACATTTAAATGAAATTATCTTCAAAAAGTAAATGTCATGGACCAATCTAACGTTTCAAATAAAGAACCGATGAGATTTTGCAAATTTTATGCGTTTTTTTTAAAAAAAAGTTATCAAGCTCTTAAAAAATCACCCTTTATTAAGCCCCAGTAAGTAAGTTATAAGAACTGGATACCATCAATTTGAAAATACAAGGAGCTTAAGCTGAGATTTTGATAACGTAAAAAATACAAATTTGCCTATGAGCGTGGCAACTCCCATACATCAACTCACACAAAATCTCAGCACTCTAGGTGTCATAGAACTGACCATATTCGATAATATGTTTTAACTTCGTATGTGAGGTACCACGCCCACTTTCCCAATACCGCCCATTTATGGCACAACTACGCAGGTTTATGCACTCACACAAAAGTTAAGTATTGTAGCTGTCATATAACTGAATATATTCGATAATAGGTTTTAACATCGTATGGGAGGTACCACGACCACTTTTCCAATACCACCCATTTTTTGGCACAGTTACGCACATTGATGCTAGATGCACTCACACAAAATTTCAGTATTGTATCTGTCATAGAACTGAATATATTCGAAAATGGGTTTTAACTTCGTATTGGAGGTGCCACGCCCACTTTTCCAATACCGCCCCTTTTTTGCACAGCTATACACATTGGTGCTAGATGTACTTACACAATATTTCAGCACTCTAGGGGTCATAGAACTGACAATATTCAATAATAGGTTTTAACTTCGTATGGGAAGTGCTACGTCCACATTTCTATTACCGTCCATATTTGGCACAGCTACGCAGATTGATGCCAGCTGCACTTACACAAAATCACAGCACTTTAGATGTCATAGAACTGACAATATTCAATAATAGGTTTTAACTTCGCATGGGAGTTGCTACGCCCACTTTTCCATTACCGCCCATTTTTGGCACACCTACACATATTGATTCTGGATGCACTCAGACAAAATTTCAGTATTACATCTGTCATAGAACGGAATATATCCGAAAATGGGTTTTAACTTCATATGGGAGGTGCCACGCCCACGTTTCCAATACCGCTCATTTTTGGCACAACTACGCACATTGATGCTAGATGCACTTCCACAAAATTTCAGCACTCTAGGTGTCATAGAACTGACAAAATTCATTAATAGGTTTTAACTTCATAAGGGAGGTGCCACGCCTACTTTTCCAATACCGCCCATTTTTGGCACAACTATGCACATTGACGCTAGATGCACTTACACAAAATTTCAGCACTCTAGGTGTCATAGAACTGATAATATTCAATAATATGTTTTAAGATCGTATGGAAGGTGCCACGCCCACTCTTACAATAACGCCCATTTTTGGCACAACTGTGCAGACTAACAATTAGTGAACTTTCACAAAAATTCAAGACTCTAGCTGCAACAGTATTCCGAATATGCTAATTTATAAAAAACGAATAAATCCCCAATATGTGTGGGAGGTGCCACGCCCACTAAAAATATCAAAAATTTATATATCCTATTTTTACCACCGGTTCTGCATGAACATACTGTGAACATTTCAAGAAGATCGGTTCAGTAGTTTAGGCTGCTATAAAGAACAAACAAACAAATATACAAACTTACAAACACAGATTCATTTTTATATATATAGATAAGAAACAAATACATATATTTAAGATTTTCTTATCGTTTTGTTTTTTTTTTTTAATTTTTTAGATTTCATATTTTTTGTAAAACTAGGAGAAAATACTTTATTTTCGATCCATCCTAGTGTCTACAATTTCGGGATATGCAGCTTCGCCATATTATTCCAAATTTGGAAAATTTCCGAAAATAATCGTGTGATCGTTTGACATGAAATTACCCAAACTCAAATGCAGTCCAACAGTACCTTTTTTGGTAGGTTGTTTGAGACATTTTTCATATTTTTTGGGTGATTTTTTATAGCCCCCTCCTCTCCCAGTAGGGGGTGGAAAATAGAATATTATTGTATAATGAGTGACAAGTTAACGTCTATTAAGAAAACAAAAAAACAAAATATCAATTCATGTGTGAAGGATCAGCTGGGCAATTAGACACTTGTTCATCGCCTTGTTTTAACTCATGGTCAGATATTTGGGCCCGATGTCGGCGACCTCTGTTTTTGTCGCGCTGTAAAATGACATTGACTTTATTCGATATTTTTTTTGGTAGTCAACACAAAACTGGATTGTTTTGTTGGTACCAAATTTAATTCTTGCTGATGTATAAGACAAGAACAAGTTATACATATTATGCAATCATTTGTGTCACTAAAAATTAAAAAAAATATATAATAATAATAAATTTGCATATTATTTTTGAATGTTGTGGCAATTGAATTTGAAGGAGTCGTGCGAACTTAATTTTTCCTCAATGGCTAGCTACGAAGCCTGTGGAGAGAGTGAGAAAAATGTTACTGCGGACCCACATCGAACTTAACGTACCCCATTTCTAAGTCTTTCACACAAGATTTATTATTTTTGGAGAAAATAACGTCTTCTATGTTATAAATACGAATGAACACTAACTTTCGTTTTATGTTTATTTTTATTTTGTGATTGAATAATTCTTGAATGACTTTCGCCCCCTCATCCTTTTGCAAACAATGTGTAATACATTCAAGATATACTCCACACATATTTTCTGTCCATAAAAAATCGATTCATTAGATACAATCAGAATACATGCAATTCTTATCTTCTACGTGAGTTCATTGAAATACCTACAGCACTCGTATGGCGATAAAAGGAATCAATGAATCTTTCAGTAGCCACCCAGTCAGCCCGCCAGCCATCCAGTCAACCATTCAAATCGAAACGGTTTAGATACCAATTACCATTTGAAATTCAATGAGTTCCATTCAGACAGACAAACATACTTGTTTGTACTCGACTCGTACGTATATGTAGGTTTGTAGTTAGCTAGGTAGTTTGTAGTTTTAGTTATACAATTGCATGAATACCATTACAGATCGAACGAAAATCAATATGTATTTAATATATATATGTATATGCAGACAAATGTATATATTTATATATGTAAACATTCAATTTTACTTTCTGTAGAGCCGTGTCTATTTTTTTAAGGTCAAACTCTGTAATTGTATATGTTTAAAGTTAACCACAATTTATGACATTGTTTGTTTAGAAATGTTTTGAGTTTCGCTAATATTTGTGTTTTTGGTTTGAGACTAAACACTATTTCTTGTCTTTCTGACTTCTCAATAATGTTTTGGCACAAATTTAATTACCCTATAATCGGAAAAGATTTATTTTAGAACATCGAACGACAGGACATCGACAACAATGGGGCTGTTATTCTTTAAGCCGCTGCGATAACAATAACGTTAATAAAAATGTAATTTTATGCTCAAAATAAAAAAGTATTTTTTTAACATTGTCGCCAACTAAATACAATATAAATTCGATAACCATTAATTTGACTTACACTGGATAATTATCCAAGATAAGTCCAAAATTTGTAACATATACTAACTTTGTCATTCCGTTAGTAACACCATGAAATATCGACCTGAGACCCTATAAAGTAAAGGGTGATTTTTTAGCTATTATCTTTTTGGCAATACTGGTTTAAACAGCTGACGCACGTTTCGTGTTTTGTTTCACTGTCAAACATCTTCAGTTTCGTCTATAATTTAACCATGAATCGTCTTACAAACGAACAACGATTGCAAATTATTGAATTTTATTATCAAATTCGTGCTCTGTTAAGAAAGTTCATCGCGCGCTTCCATTTTATGGTCAGTTTAATCGACCCACTGAAGCGGCTATTCGGGCTATTGTGACTAAATTTCGCACCAAATTTACATTGTTGGACATTAAACCACCAACACGCTTACGTAGAGTGCGAACTGAAGAAAATATCGCAGCTGTATCGGCCAGTGTTAATGATGACCATCAATTATCGATTCGTCGCTGTTCGCAGCAATTGGGCCTCTGTTACTCAAAAACGTGGAAATGCCAAAATTGGACTAAGCGGATGGACCATTTGAGGCGCAGTCAAGGTCAACATTAGTATGAAATAATCTTCAAACATTAAATTATATGGACGTACTATCGATTCAAATAAAGATTTCATGCATTTTTTCTGAATTTTCTGTGTTTTTTTTTTTAACTTTCCTATAGCTTTTAAAAAATCACCCTTTATATATATTCTTGATCGTCATAAAATTCTAAGACGATCTAGCCATGTCCGTCCGTCTGTTGAAAGCAGGCTAGTATCTAAACATTTTACATAAATGCGTCTTATAGTCGTAGATCGGTTGGGATTGAATTGAAAATGTTTTCCCTCACAAGGACTAAAATACCTTATATTTTACAGTATTTAGGCATGTTTTTTCAATATATCTGCTTGCACAAACTTGATATTGGGTATGCGCATTCCCCCTATAACAAATAGGCGTACCATAAAGTGCTTCACATTCGTAATGGGGCAAAAAGGGATAAAAATGGTACCTATCAAACGACAGCAGCTAGAAACACGAAATTTGGTATCTACGTTCTTCTAATTGAGTAGATACATAATATAAAATTATTTTTCCAAAATTCTTACTTTTAAGGGGTAAAATGGGAAAGAGGCATAAAAATGGTACCAACCAAAGGGCAGCACCTAAAATAATGAAATTCTTAGTATACATTCCTCTGATTGTGTAGAAACCTCTGATTGTGTAGATTTTTCGAAATTCGTACTTTTTGGGGCTAAAACGGAAAAAGGGGGATTAAAATTGTACCAACCAAATGACCGCATCTATAGTCATGAAATTCGGAGTATACATTTCTCTGACTGCGTAGACAGGAAAAATAAAAAGGTGTTACAAAATTCTTACTATCAAGGGATACAATGGGACAGAGGGATAAAAATGTTACCAACTAAACGGCTACAGCTAGAATGAATAAATTTGGTGTGTACATACCTCTAATTGCGTAGACAAGTAAAATAAAGGGATTTTTAGAAAGCCATACTTTTAAGGGGGTAAAATGGGAAAAAGGGATAAAAATGGTACCAACCAAATGGCCGCAGCTAGAATGACGGAATTCGGTGTACTCATTCGTCTGACTGCAAAATAAAAATATTTTTCCAAATTCGTATTTTTTATTTTTTTTTTTTAATCATGAAGTTACGTTATCTTGCACTGTGTACGTGAGAAATAATTAATTTTCAAAATGTGTACTTTTGGAATTAAAATGGATGGAAATGCAACCAACTGTAGTGTTTAAGTTTTATTGAAGATTGCTGTCTTATATTTACTTTTTGAATTGATTTGAAGTATTATTTCGAATATTATCTCTATATATATATTATAAACGTATTGGTAGCTTTGCTAAGCGTGGTTTGAAATAATAACAAGTTTATATTTATTTATAAAATTAGTTTTTCAATATTTGTATTTATTTTGGTTTGGCTATATTAAAAAAGTTTTCAAAGGAAAATTCAAAAAAATTAACGTACTTACTCAAACCAAATAAAATTTACTCAAAAGCAGTTATATTTACACTTTGAAAGAAGACACGTTGGACAAGCTAAACAATTGTTGTGGTTTTAGGAAGTGGGACAAAAAAGTCATTTAAAAATTTAGTCATTAACTACCCTTTAAGGCATACAGTAGAAATTTACGGAAAATATATATTTAATGAGTCTTTATATATTCATAAAATTACACTTCATAAAATTATTCTAAGGATAATGTTTTAATATGATTTTTTCGACTTTTGTTCAACTTCTCAAAATCTGTTTTTCATCAGAGTTTTTGCTTTCCTTTACCTGCTGAGAAAGAAATTCTAATTTTAGTTGTTACAAACAAATGCACAAAGACATAATACCCTGAGAGGAGGGTCTAAAAATGAACATACCTGTTAATAACACACTCATATAATAATATCAAAGTATATCCATAAATATTCTTTCATTTCTTTTTACACCCTCCACCTCCAGGATGGGGTATACTAATTTTGTCATTCCGTTTGTAACACCTTGAAATATCGACCTGAGACCCTATAAAGTATATATATTCTTGATCGTCATAAAATTTTAAGACGATCAAGCCATGTCCGTCCGTCCGACTGTTGAAAGCACGCTAGCATCTAAACGAAAGGAGCTAGGATGTCCAAATTTTACATAAATACGTCTTATTGTCGCAGATCGCTTGGGATTGAAACTGGGCGAAATCGGGCCAAAGGGAAAAATTTTTCCCTCACAAGGACTGAAAAAATCATAATAACCCCTAATATTTTAGAGTATTAAAGCATATTTTTTTCAATATGTCTGCTTGTACTTACTTGATATTGGGTATGCGCATTCCCCCGACAACAAAAACGTGCACCATAAAACGATTTTTATTCGTAGGGGGTGAAATGGGGGCAAAAAGGGATAACGATGGTACATATCAAACGACAACAGCTAGAAACACGAAATTCGCGAAGTATACATTTCTCTAATTGAGTAGATACATAATATGAAAGTATTTTATTTCCAAATTCGTACTTTTAAGGGATAAAATGGGAATAGAGGAATAAAAATGGTACTTAGAATAATGAAATTCGGTGTATCTAATTGCGTAGACACGTAAAATAAACGAATTTTCGAAATTCGTACTTTTTGGGGTGAAAATAGAAAAGGGGATAAAAATAGTACCAACTCGATGTTCGCAGCTAGAGTCATGAAATTCGGTGTATACATTCCTCTGATTGCATAGACAAGTAAAATACACGGATTTTTCGAAATTCGTACTTTTTGGGGTTAAAATAAAAAAGGGGATAAAAATAGTACCAATCAAATGACCGCAGCTAGAGTCATGCAATTCGGAGTATACATTACTCTGACTGCGTAGGCACGGAAAATAGATGAATTTTTCGAAATTCATACCTTTTGGGTTAAAATAGAAAAGGGGATAAAAATAGTACCAACCCAATGTTCGCAGCTAGAGTCATGAAATTCGGTGTATATATTCCTCTGATTGCGTAGACACGTAAAATAAACGGATTTTTTTGAAATTCGTACTTTTTGGGGTTAAACTAGAAAATGGGATAAAAATAGTACCAACCAAATGTTCGCAGCTAGAGTCATGAAATGCAGTGTATACATTCCTCTGATTGCGTAGACACGTAAAATAAACGGATTTTTCGAAATTCGTACTTTTTGGGGTTAAAATAGAAAAGGGGATAAAAATAGTACCAACCCAATGTTCGCAGCTAGAGTCATGAAATCGGTGTATATATTCCTCTGATTGCGTAGACACGTAAAATAAACGGATTTTTTTGAAATTCGTATTTTTTGGGGTTAAACTAGAAAATGGGATAAAAATAGTACCAACCAAATGTTCGCAGCTAGAGTCATGAAATGCTGATTGCGTAGACACGTAAAATAAACAGATTTTTCGAAATTCGTACCTTTAGGGATTAAAATAGAAAAATGAGATAAAAATAGTACCAGCCAAATGACCGCAGCTAGAATCATGAAATTCGGAGTATACATTCCTTAGACTTTGTAGACACGAAAAATAAAAGTTTTTTTTCAAATTCGTACTTTCAAGGGATACAATGGGTACAGAGGGATAACAATAGTACCAACTTAACGGCTACAGCTAGAATGATGAAATTCGGTGTGTACATCCATATAATTGCGTGGACACGTAAAATAAAGAGATTTTAGAAAGTCGTACTCTTAAGTGGGTAAAATAGGAAAAAGGGGATAAAAATGGTACCAAGCAAATGACCGCAGCTAGAACATGGAATTCGGTGTAGACATTCCTCTGACTGCATAGACACGCAAAATAAAAAGATTTTTCCAAAATCGTACTATTTACTTTTACGGCAAAAATTTGTTGAATCATGAAGGTAGGTTATTTTGCACTTGAGATACTGGATTTTCAAAATTTGTATTTGATTTAGTTTGGTTATATTCAAAAAATATTGTATATATTTTCCTGTAATATTACTGCACTTGTACGAAAATCGCAATCCATGGTGAAGGGTATATAAATTTCGTCTCGGCCGAACTTAACGCCGTTTTTACTTGTTATTCATATCAACTTACTTACTCCACCAATTTTTTTTCGTTTTTTGATTTTTTATTTCTTAATTTCTTAATTTTTTACTAAACAAATATCTATGTATATGCCCCGAAATTTTTATGAACGACATTGAACATTTCATTATATAGTTGTGTGAAAATATGTCCCACAGCGTTTCAAAAATCGACCATTTTACTTAACAATTAGAAAAATTCGTATCCATAGAATTTTAAATTTCGAATAAGACATCAACAAAATATAGTGGTTATTGGATCATATTTGTTTGGATCATTTTTGCATGATAGTGTTATAGTGATTGAGAAGTTTTCCTACACCATGAGTGTGACGTATAAGTTATATTTATTAAGGATAATATTAATCATTCGCTGACGAGGAAAATGGAAACTGTATCGCAAAGTGATTCTAAATCCATTTTCTTGAAATTAATTCTATAACTTTTAAACGGCAAGAGTTATCTTGACGAGATTGCACATGCCTAGAATAGAGATGTTTTTCCACATGATGTGGAAAATATTGGGTACCAAGTGGGTACGGTGACCCTTCAAAGCTGGTCACTTCGGAAATGCCAAATTTAAATGCCCACTAGGGGCCCAAGACTTTTCAAATCATATGGAAAACACCTCAACTCTATACATGTGCTATTACCTCAAAATACCCCCTTCCCCTTCAAAAGATACAGAATTAATTCCGAAAAAGAAACTATAATATTTAATAAAAATATGTATAACAGTTTGCATAACTTAATATCTGATATAATATTATTATACAAAAAAGTATATAAACTGTTATACACCCCTCAAAACCTGATAAAATCATAAAATAACTCACAAAATTAAAATAAATGTTTTTGTTTTGTTTACGCTCCTTTGTTTAGCTCACGTGCTAAGTCGAATCAAACGAAGCTTTGACGTTTTGTTTTTCGAAACAGATGTTCGTTCTCTGTCTCATCAGTGCATTTTTTATATTGGATTGAGCTGAACTGAGCTGAGCTGAACGTCTCTTCTCAGAACTTGACAAAACACAACGAAAAACCGGGGATTTTATTTTTGCATTTTCATTCTGCAACAATACAAGCACATCTGTCTGTTGTCTGTGGATCAAGTGTGAACAGTTTTGTTACGGATTTCTAAATTAAAGGGTGTCTATATTTAAAGTGCCTATTCAGTGTGATAATTAATAATAACGAAAATTAAACAGATTAAAATTGCTACAGAAACCAGGGCGATTAAAATCTGCCGTTTGCGTCACGTCTTCGTTTTTTTTTTTGTTGCGGAAAACCCCATTCGAAAGTGCGGTTGGAAGAGTGGGGCGGCACGGCGTGGCGCAACTCGTCTTAAGTGTCTCACAATTGGTGCAAATATATTCCGAGTAATTCAGAGAAACCCCCCGAACGTCCGTTGACTTTTAATTTTCGGTCGCGTCGTTTTCTTTCTGCGGATTTCGTGAATCAGAACTGGTTTTAATTTGAATTCCGGTATTTGTTTGTTTTCATTAAAATCTTGGCAGTTATGTGTGTGTGTGTGTTATATCGAATGGATTCGAATTTTTGTTTATAAAATCCACCCAAAACAATGTTTTGATTTGAATTTTTGAATTGATTTGATCTTTTTAGGGGGTGTTTGGTAAACTAGCAATCGCAAATATTCGATTGGCAATGGACTTTGAATGAGTCTCATTCAAATTGCATCAATTTGAATAAGATATTGAAATGGTTGCCAAAAATTTTCAAATGTATTTCGATAGTATAAGTCAATAACATGCATTTCTGTAGTGAAAAATTGCGTCTTAAATAATGTGGAAGTGAAATTAGTGATAAGAGCTAACTTAATTTTAATGGAAAACGAGCATTTAAAGGGAAATTCCACAATTATGTTGATTATTAAAAACATTTTCGCAACAATGATTTTTAAACAAAGAAATCCTCCCATTAAACTATAAAATGCCTATTGAGAAGTAATACTATGTATGTACATTAGAGCGTACCAGGTTACAAGTAAAAAAAAAAAGTTCGCCGTACACCTTCGAATATGAAGTATTATTGAAAGGTAGTTTCAATTTTTTTTTTTTTAATTTTTTATGCCGAACGTAGGGGTCGCGCTTTTACATTTTTCTATATAACTTCTGCATTTATAAACGGATTTTAAAGTGTGATACATCGATGTTTTTGTCTCGACGAGGCCGATTTTTTTGTCTTTGAAGTCATTGAGCTCAAGCATGATTCATGATTTTATGCGAGCTTTAATTTTCTGATATTAGAGTGGTACATTAGGGTAGTAGCAACTGAGATATGATGGGTAAGTACCAGAAGGGGGTGCTTGAGCTCAATGACTTCAAAGACAAAAAATCGACCTCGTCGAGACAAAAACATCGATGTATCACACTTTAAAATCCGTTTATAAATGCAGAAGTTATATAGAAAAATTTAAAAGTGAGACCCCTACGTTCGGCATAAAAAAATAAAAAAAAATTTTTTGAAACTACCTTTCAATAATACCTCATATTCGAAGGTGTACGGCGAACTTTTTTTTTTGAGGTACGCCCTAATGTACATATTTCCACAGAGAAGTACATATGCACATGTGTTTATGAAGAAAAGAACTTAGCAGGAATGATTGCCCTAACATGATCCCCAAGATCGTTGTATTTAGATGAATTTTCGTATTCTATGGAGTATGAATTTTTTTTTATAAATTACTCTCTAACGCAACAGCAATATTTATATGTAAACAGTTTATAAATGTAGATGTTAAGATACTCTTTGTAGACACAAAATAATTAAAAAAATATTTTTTGTTTAAATAGGGACTATTACAAATTATATAAAAGAATATATTGTAATAGCTGGCATCTTAACGAAGCATTTTTTCGAAGTTATGACCCTTATGAAGAAATGAGGGAATTAAAAAATAAATCAAACTACTTTTTTTCCGACTTTATTATATTTTTTATGATTTTTTCGTGCCGTGAATTGAGGGAATTAAAAAATAAAACAAAATACTCTTTTCCTACTTTTTTCTATTTTTTATAATTTTTTCGTGCAAGAAAAGATTGAAAAAAAAATATATTTTTCGTGTTGTCATTTATTTTGGTTTAAGACCAAAGGTTGTGCTGAAGTCTTCAGCAGAACCCAAAATTAGCAAAAAGGCAAAGTGAGACCTTTATTGTTGCAGCTAAAAGTTGACTGCGCAGTATCGATGGGCGCTACCCCATCTCGTCAGAACTTTCGCAACGAATGTATGTCTTTGACTTTAATCAGGGTTCATATTAGTACCAGCGGTCACATACGACAAATGAGAAGCGCTGATAAACAAAATATTCCACCGAACAAAGTCGACACACTAAAAATCTCACTTTGCCAAATCAATGTAATGCATGTGCTCGCATCGCTCGCAACAATGCAAATGTTGTTGTCGTACGGTATGTCCCGTCTTCACTATACCTCGTGTGTATTGTTGTTGTTTGCATGTATTGTTGGTCTGTTATGTTGTATGTGTTGTCATTTATTTTGTTTTAAAACCAAAGGTTGTGCTGAAGTCTTCATATATATTTTTCAAAAATTTGTTAATACTGTTCCTAAACTACTGTTTCTATTTGAAAGTGTAATTCTCAATATCATCATGAGAACCTATATATAAAGGGTGTTTTTTATTGGGGTATAGAACTTTAAGTTGGCATCACTTTTTTAACTGGCGGCCATTTTGTCAGCTGTCAAGTGATTAATATTTAGTTTGGTTTGCCATTTCATCATGAACAGGTTGACAAAAGAACAACGCTTGCAAATCGTGCAATTTTATTTCGAAAGTAATGGTTCAGTTCGCGAAGTTCACCATTTTATGGTCGACATAATCGTCCATCAGAGCAATTAATTCGGTTAACCATGGATCGTTTACTCTATGTGATAATACGCATCCGCAGAGACGTCGAACAGTGCGCACCGAAGAAACAATTGCCGCTGTAGAGCAAAGTGTTGAAGAGGACCCGAATGAATCGATTCGCCACCGTGCACAGCAATTGGAGTGGTTGAAAATTGGACCTGTAGAATTGGCTATATTCGAGCCAGCCGCGGCGGCCACATGCCCGAAATCATATTTAAACATTAATGGCATAAAATTATCCTTCCAATAAAGCCAAATTGATGGACATTAAAACGATTTTCTTGTGTTTTATTTCAATTCGAAGTTCTATACCTCAATAAAAAAAATTTTCTATAAAAATTTACTCTGAATCAGAGTGAAATTTTCTATAAAATTAAAAATTTACCCAGAATCTGAGTGAAAATTTTCTATAAAAAATTTACTCAGAATCTGAGTGAAAATTTTCTATAAAAAATTTACTCAGAATCTGAGTGAAAATTTTCTATAAAAAATTTACTCAGAATCTGAGTGAAAATTTTCTATAAAAAATTTACTCAGAATCTGAGTGAAAATTTTCTATAAAAAATTTACTCAGAATCTGAGTGAAAATTTTCTATAAAAAATTTACTCAGAATCTGAGTGAAAATTTTCTATAAAAAATTTACTCAGAATCTGAGTGAAAATTTTCTATAAAAAATTTACTCAGAATCTGAGTGAAAATTTTCTATAAAAAATTTACTCAGAATCTGAGTGAACATTTTCTATAAAAAATTTACTCAGAATCTGAGTGAACATTTTCTATAATAAATTTACTCAGAATCTGAGTGAAAATTTTCTATAAAAAATTTACTCAGAATCAGAGTGAAAATTTTCTATAAAAAATTTACTCAGAATCAGAGTGAAAATTTTCTATAAAAAATGTACTCAGAATCTGAGTGAACATTTTCTATAAAAAATTTACTCAGAATCAGAGTGAAATTTTCTATAAAAATTTACTCTGAATCAGAGTGAAATTTTCTATAAAAATTTACTCTGAATCAGAGTGAAATTTTCTATAAAAATTTACTCTGAATCAGAGTGAAATTTTCTATAAAAATTTACTCTGAATCTGAGTGAAAATTTTCTATAAAAAATTTAGTCAGAATCTGAGTGAAAATTTTCTATAAAAAATTTACTCAGAATCTGAGTGAAAATTTTCTATAAAAAATTTACTCAGAATCTGAGTGAAAATTTTCTATAAAAAATTTACTCAGAATCTGAGTGAAAATTTTCTATAAAAAATTTACTCAGAATCTGAGTGAAAATTTTCTATAAAAAATTTACTCAGAATCTGAGTGAAAATTTTCTATAAAAAATTTACTCAGAATCTGAGTGAAAATTTTCTATAAAAAATTTACTCAGAATCTGAGTGAAAATTTTCTATAAAAAATTTACTCAGAATCTGAGTGAAAATTTTCTATAAAAAATTTACTCAGAATCTGAGTGAAAATTTTCTATAAAAAATTTACTCAGAATCTGAGTGAAAATTTTCTATAAAAAATTTACTCAGAATCTGAGTGAAAATTTTCTATAAAAATTTACTCTGAATCTGAGTGAAAATTTTCTATAAAAATTTACTCTGAATCAGAGTAAAATTTTCTATAAAAAATTTACTTAGAATTTGAGTAAAATTTTCTATAAAAATGTACTCATAATATGAGTGAAAAGTTCGAAGTGCTCTACATCTGTGTTCACTTTTCTATTACAATTTATGCAGAACTATGAAAAATCTACTGTCAATTTGACACTTAATGAAATTGTTTGCGGCACTGAAAAGTTATCGATGCATTAAAGTAACATTGGAAAAGTTAGTGTTGCATTAAATTTCCTATAAACAAAACATGAAAGAAAAAAAAAGCAAATTAAATTGTTGTTTATTAGAAGTCAACGACATTCATGATATATATCATGGAATTTAATATCCATGACAAACATTAGCTAATAGTTATTTATATATTTAATTGTTTTAAGTTGTGAGGGGTTCTACTTAAGCCCTGTTAAGACTCCTTAATGTTTTTTTAGAAATGTATATACTATGAATATTCGTTTTTTGGCAATCAATCTAAAAGGGGTGTAATGAAGTTAAGCAAATTAAATAAAAAATGATGTATATAAACACGTTTCTCCTTATCGTCTATTCTATTTTTATATGTACATATGTACGAGAGTTGTTCGTGAAGTCGGTGAGACATAAATAAGGGCGTTATATGTTATGGTAAAATTTTTTCTTTGTTTATCAGATCAGGTATATGTATTTATCTAAGATTTGTTGTTTCAATTTCCCAAGTATTCCATTCGAAATATTTGAGTAGGAAGTGATACAGGCCAGAAAATCTTAACTTTAATTCATATTGTTTGTATAACTCATGGCTGCTTCAATTTAAATTAAATTTAAATATTATTTCAAAACGTAATTTCATATCGTTTTCGTAGTAATATCAAAAAAATCTGTAATTCTTTTTATCTCTCCTCTTATATAAAAGTGTAATTTATTGACTTGTAAGGAAATGTAAGTAACGCGATTGCAAATTCAAAAGATTACCTCGTATACAAATTCCCAAAACGTGGAAAAAATCCCAAAAATTTGATTTTTTTGAAAAATGACCGCCATTATTTAATTTCGACTGAGGATCAGAAGACGAAATTAAGATAAATGATAAATTTTTACTTTTGAAATCGAATCTTTGGGTTTCGAGAGTTAATTGCCAAAATAAATTATTTTTTATGAAAATTCAACATATTCTACACCTTTTTCAATTGTAATTCAAAAGACATCACTTGAAATTCAAAAGACACCAGTTGAAATTCAAAAATTCCATTTGCAATTCAAAAAATATCAATTGAAATTCAAAAAATATCATTTGAAATTCAAAACTCATCGTTTGAAATTCAAAGCTCGTCATTTGTAATTCAAAAGTCGTCATTTGTAATTCAAAAGACATCATTTGAAATTCAAAAGTCGTCATTTGAAATTCAAAAGACATCATTTGAAATTCAAAAGACATCATTTGAAATTCAAAACTCTTCGAAATTCAAAAGTTTTCATTTGAAATTCAAAAATTATTCCATTTGTAATTCAAAAATTATTCCATTTGCAATTCAAAAAGGGTAAACAAAATTATTTAAGCAAAATATACATTAGGTTGGGTAGCATTTATTTATTTCTGTAAACTTTAATATTCTGCTGTTAAGAAAACAGATTTACGTATCTCTCACGCAAATCACTCTAACCTATTTAAATTTAAAGATTTTATAACTTCTATACGGACGATCGGAACACTCTGAAATTTGGTCATTGGTAATGTTTTCATAGACCTCTCACACAAATTGGCATAAGCTTTGGTTAAAATAAAACTGATCACTAACAATTTAATATTGGAAATGGTTTTACTTTATACCTGTAAAATAGTTATGATTTGTTATGAAGGTTATAAACTATATATGAAATTAGCGACATTTTACATCATTATAATTATTAGTTGCTTATCATTTTATTAAATCTGTTTCCAAAACTGCAGAATATCCAAATTTGCTGAAAAAATAAATGCTACCCCACCTAATGTATATTATTCTTTTTAACGGTTTGCTACCTATGGACCTGAACAGGGCAAAAAAGGAAAAAATCTAATTTTTGGAAAAATTTTCAATTTTGCGGCTACCTAAGCGCTACCTAAACGGTGTTAAGAATAATTCCTAGGAAGTTCATATGTTCTAGAAAGTTGTTTATTGAGATCTTAGGTACATTTTTGTAGTTGATTGTTTCCCTGAATTTTCAGCGGTTTGCTACCTATGGACCTGAACAGGGGAAAACAGGTTAAAAAAAAAATTTTAAGTTTTTTGCGATTTTGACCTTGAAGATGAAGTTTTTTTGATTTTATATGTTCACAATTTTTGTTCTTTATGACAAGAGCTAGAACTTTGCCTCAGAGAGTAAATCAAAATTCCGAACGGTTTGCAAGATATGAGCCTGAGAATATGATCACTTTTTTCCAAAAATTACACCGAGGCCTCAAATCTCTGGGGGCCCATAAAAAAAAGTGCATGACTTTGGGGGAAAAAAAACACGGGTCTTTTTTTTTGGTCTTTTATCATGTAGCGGTGTCCGTATATGGTTATTTTGAAATGACTTCAAAAATGTTGCACAGTGTATTTTTTAAATTTCAAATGGAGTTTTTGAATTTCAAGTGGTGTCTTTTGAATTACACTTGAAAATGGTGTAGGCCGGATAACTAAGATAAGACCCAAAAATTTGATTTTTTTAGAAAAAATAATAATTTCGATCGAGAATCAGAATAAAAAAATATGTTTAGCTGCTGCGTGGATATAGATGAAAATAAGTCTTGATCGTGGAATATATCAAAGTTCAAATTTAAATTTTTGTAATATATACATATTTAATATAATTTTCATCGAAATTACCTTTAATATTTGTACTCTCATTTTGGAGGAAATATCTTTTGAAATACCACAATTCACAAACGGAGAAAATAAATCCCAAAAATAGATTTTTTTTTAAATAACCGCCTTTCGTTAATTTCGATCGAGTATAAGAAGAAGGCAAAAAATATATTTTTAGCTGCTGCGTTCGTAGATAAAATTAAGTTTTTACTTTTGAAATCGATGTTCTGAGTTTCGAAAAGTAATTGTCATAATAAGTTATTTTTTATGAGAATATGTCACATTCTAGTGATCCGGTTGAGCGAATTATTGTAGTTACCTATTTCCTCATTCTTTTGTGCCCACTTTCAACTAAACCTCAAAATTTAGAGAATAAATATATGTTTAAATAAAAAAATCGAGAAAATCGAGGAGTACAAACCATTAATAAATAAAAGGCCTGTTCGATTGGGCTTACTAACTTATTATTATACCCTACACCACTTCGTGGGCTAGGGTATTATAAGTTAGTTTCGCGCCAAATGTTTGTAACACCAAGAGACTTAGAATCACCAGCTGAGTCGATTTAACGTCTGTTTGTCCGTCTTTCCGTCTGCTGTCCATCTAAGCTTGTTCGCACTCTACAGGTCGCAATTGTTGTCCGATTGTCATGAAACTTGGCAGAAGTAATTTTTTCTGGCCAAGGACCATCGGAGGAAATCGGTTCAGATTTAGATATAGCCCTCATACAAATGTCGCTCCCGATTTGACTTTTTCCGCCCTATAAAGCACATATAGTACCCGATTTTATTCAAATTTGGCTTAACACCTTATAATCAAACTAGAAATACCTGTGGAGAAAGCGGGTTAGATCGGTTCAGATTTAGATATAGTCCCCATACAAATTTCGCTCCCGATTTCACTTTTTCCGCTTCAGAAAACACATATTGTACCCGATTTTCTTTAAAATTGGCACAACATTTTATAATCGAACTAGAAACACCTATGCTGAAAGTGGGTAAGATCGGTTCAGATTTAGATATAGCCCCCATACAAATGTCGCTCCCGATTTCACTTTTTCCGCTTTAGAAACCACGTATTGTACCCGATTTTCTTTAAAATTGGCACAACATTTTACAATCGAACTAAAAACACATATGCTGAAAGTGGGTAAGATCGGTTCAGATTTAGACATAGCCCCCATAAAAATGTCGCTCCCGATTTCACTTTTTCCGCTTTAGAAACCACATATTGTACCCGATTTTCTTTAAAATTGGCACAATATTTTATATTAAAACTAGAAACACCTATGCTGAAAGTGGGTAAGATCGGTTCAGATTTAGATATAACCCCCATGCAAATGTCGCTCCCGATTTCACTTTTTCCGCTCTAGAATCCACATATTGTACCTGATTTTCTTTAAAATTGACACAACATTTTATAATCGAACTAGAAACACCTATGCTGAAAGTGGTAAGATCGGTTCAGATTTAGATATAGCCCCCATACAAATGTCGCTCCCGATTTCACTTTTTCCGCTTTAGAAACCACGTATTGTACCCGATTTTCTTTAAAATTGGCACAACATTTTACAATCGAACTAAAAACACCTATGCTGAAAGTGGGTAAGATCGGTTCAGATTTAGATATAGCCCCCATGCAAATGTCGCTCCCGATTTCACTTTTTCCGCTCTAGAATCCACATATTGTACCTGATTTTCTTTAAAATTGACACAACATTTTATAATCGAACTAGAAACACCTATGCTGAAAGTGGGTAAGATCGGTTCAGATTTAGATATAGCCCCCATACAAATGTCGCTCCCGATTTCACTTTTTCCGCTTTAGAAACCACATATTGTACCCGATAAGATCGGTTCAGATTTAGATATAGCCCCCATGCAAATGTCGCTCCCGATTTCACTTTTTCCGCTCTAGAATCCACATATTGTACCCGATTTTCTTTAAAATTGGAACAACATTTTATAATAGAACTAGAAACACCTATGCTGAAAGTGGGTAAGATCGGTTCAGATTTAGATATAGCCCCCATACAAATGTCGCTTGCGATTTCACTTTTTCCGCTCTAGAATCCACATATTGTACCCAGTTTTCTTGAAAATTGACACAACATTTTATAATCGAATTAGAAACACCTATGCTGAAAGTGGGTAAGATCGGTTCAGATTTAGATATAGCCCCATTCAAATGTCGCTTCCGATTTCACTTTTTCCGATTTAGAAAACACATATTGTACCTGATTTTCTTTAAAAATGGCACAACATCTAAAAATCCAGCTAAAAAAACCTATGGCGAAAGTGGGTAAGATCGGTTCAAATTTAGATATAGCCCTCATACAAATGTCCTTTCCCATTTAACATTTTTTGTCAAACACATACATTTATAGGATGCAAAAATCCTTCCCTATTTCACTTTTTTACCTAATTGAATTGTAATCAGATAGAAAGTCCGTCCGTCTTTAGCCTTTCCTTACTTGTTTCGTAGATGCCCATATGTCCATACTTTGAAATAACCCGAATTGGGACCCATTCTGCTCTATTACAGCTCTAGCAACTACATCTTACATCGTATCTTCATCAATTTTTGCAGATCATTATATGTTTCAACTAGGAATACCTACCGTGAATGAGAAATATATTGGCGAATGGTTTTGCAGAGGTCTCAAGTGTTGTTATAGGTCCCCTTCAAATGTCCGTCCGATTCATACTATAACCACTGTATAATCTGTATTTATCATTGGATCTTGATCAAATTTTCCATATCTTGTTATATTTACTTTACTCGGAATATCTGCTGGAAAATTGGATCAATTATTTTATTATTTACCATATTCATTAAATTTGACTAAAGATGAATTGATAGTAACTGTATAATTTATATTAACTATATAAAATTGCTCCCATGGAATACCTGGGTTTAGTAATCAAAGCGATGTATATATGCAGGGAGTGGTGTAGGGTATTATATAGTCGGCCCCGTCCGACTTCAGCCTTTCCTTACTTGTTTTTTGTATGGAATTTATTAGCTTAACAAGAAAGTAGTAGTAAGCTACTCTTAGCAGTGCTGCCAGATTTTTCTTGTTAATTCATTTAAGAAAAACCCATTGGTAACAATGTTGCCACCTTATCAAGTATCTCAATCATAAACTAGTAAGCCCAATCGAACAGGCCTAAAGTTTTAATTTAAATCAAAATTTGTATACAAAAACATATTAAGTATTTTTTTTAATATTGTTTTTCTGAAAAGTACTTCAAAAACAAAAATATTAAAAAAAGGAATACCCAATTCGGACCATTCGGAGCAAAAGACTGAAAAAAGAACTACTATTTAACGATTTTTAAAAAAGCTATATATTTTTAACGAGTAGTCAGAAAAAAAACTCAAAGTATACCAGGGGGTGTAGTGGGTATTTTAAAATGTAAAAAAATGGAGGAAATATTTTTATTTTAACCGTCCGATTTGTCGTGGAATGTATACATATCTTCAATTTGGCCTTGATGACTGAGACGATACATTATTGTTGTAAAAAAGGGACTCATCAGTTCTCTGAAAGTTTCTAAGGAATGTTAGAACTTGACTAGTATTTTCTCCATGGAAATTGCAAATTCTAGGGCCGAACGGCCCTCGTATAAACATATGTATGTATACATATACAAAAGCAAAATTCATGCTAAGAATTAAAATTAAAGGTTTATCAATCTTCAAAAAGCAAATAGGCAACACTTTAGATAAGACCATGCCGCATACAAATGCAATTTGTAGTAACAAGAATAACCACAAATTATAAAAAAGGGCTTCCACATGGAATCTGGCAGTGTAATTGGTTTGTAGTATCACTCCAAACGACCAACGAAGAACAACTCGTAAATTGGCATTAATAATATTGGAAATTTACCGAATATGTCCAAGAACGCCGAGTCCAACAGTATTGAAGCGACACATCGCATTGGCCAACGTATTGCATATTTTTTTAATGTTTTAAATCAAATATGTATCGGTTTCGTGACAATCTATATGAGTTGGATGTGCCTAAGGACGGGACTAGCTGGAACAGCCCTGCATGCATGGCTCGCCACCATAGGGGTGAGAATGAAGATAGATCGTCGTCGAGTGGCATTAAGTTGAAAATGCCCGTGAAATATGGATAAGAAAGATTTTATGCACAAAATAGTTCGTTCAAATATCATTTAGAATTCGAGTAAAAATATAAAATTTAGTGTCCGGGATAAAAAAAACTTATTTTTGATGTGCATTGAGACATAGTGATTCAGAAAATCAACACAGACAAATTTTTATGGATTTTTTTTTTAATTTTTTGTACTATAATTCCAGTTTTCATTTATAATAATATTAGGGCTGTTTTTCTTTAAGACTGGAGAACTAAATATTAATAAAATAAATGCCTAACAAAAATTTTAATAACATTTTAAAATTTCACTCAAAATAAAAAAAATATTTTTAAAATTTTACTCAAAATAATAAAAAAAATATTTTTTAATATTTCTATATCAATGTGTGTATAAAAAGAAATTTTGAAAAAATAATTTTATGTTTAAAAAATATTGGACATAGCCTGGACAATTATCCAGTGTAACCCAAATTTATGGTTATCGAGGCTAAGTCCAAAAATGTCAAAACAAAATATTTGTTTTTTTTTGAAAATTTGTTGAAATTCAAAATTCACTTGAAATTCAAAAGACACCAGTTCCATTTGCAATTTCAAATGGTGTCTTTTGAATTACAAATGACTAGTTTTGAATTTCAAATGGTGTCTTTTGAATTACAAATGACGAGTTTTGAATTACAAATGACCAGTTTTTAATTTCATATGACGACTTTTGAATTTCAAATGATGTCTTTTGAATTATAAATGACGAGTTTTGAATTTCAATTGATGAGTTTTGAATTTCAAATGATATTTTTTGAATTTCAATTGATATTTTTTGAATTTCAATTGATATTTTTTGAATTGCAAATGGAATTTTTGAATTTCAAATGGTGTCTTCTGAATTACACTTGAAAATGGTGTAGTTGACGACAATGTGAAAAAAATGTTTTTTTTAGTTTGAGCAAAAATTAAATTTTTATTTACGTTTTTGTTATCGCCTCTTTTATTGGATTTGACAAATATATTTGACAATTCATATAGTTGCTACTTAACGGCGACTGACAAACGATTCATTTATATTTTTCATATAATGTTTCCTCTATTCTCTTTACAAAGCTATATATTAGTAATGTTCTCGAAATTTGTTTGGAACGTTTGACATTGACTTTAAAAATCTATATCTTCTAAACGACACGCTTGACGCAAAAATAAATATTTTCCCATCATCAGAGGACCTATATACAACTTGTATGTATTTTGCTTTCCATAAAATTAATTCGACACGGAAAGGATTGAAGAATAACAGACCTAATATTTGTACTATCATCTTGGAGATATATTGTTGGGAATTTTACATTCACATAGAATGAGTGATTTAAGAACAGTCGCCAAGAGTAGAGAAAAAAATATTTTTTTGAAAAAAAAAATTAAAAAAATACAAAAATATTAACAAAATTCTATTAGAAAAATTGTGGTAACGGAATAATCTAATAATTAATTTGATTGAAATTACTCAACGGAAAGTTGATAATAATTCAGAATCTGAGAATTAAAATTTTTTATAAAATAGAATTAAACCAAAAAAATCATAAAACTAAAAAAACTGAATAAATATTTCAAAGTATATATCGTTACCCTGATATAAAAAGACCTAACTCATATTTTTTTGAAAATCGGGATATTGGGCTATTTTAACAAAACACGGCCATACACCGAAAGAATTACCTTCATAATATTTTTGAATTTGTGAAAAATGTCATTAAAAATCGCCAAAGAAGCACTTCATAAAATGTATGAAACATGTTTCATAAAGAACAAATCAATGAGAAGTGAAATATAATTTCCAAAACATTTCTTAGAAACAAAAGGGTGGTTAAATTTTAAGGACCGATGTTGATTTTGAATAAAACACAAATTATTTAGGAAATTATTGTCATTTCTTTTTATTATGATAATATTGGTATGGTTCAATTATGTATGGAACAAAATATCGGCCAAATGGCCATCGCGACCATAAAAAGTTCGTTATCATCTCATTATGGAAAAAATACGGCCCGATGATACCGACAGCCTATAAACCGCACCAAACAGTCACTCTTTGTGGGTGCATTGGTTTTTCGACAATCACTCTTGGATTATCATTCGCCCAAATGCGGCAATTCTGCTTATTGACGAATCCACTGAGGTGAAAATGTCCCTCATCACTGAAGATGATTTTCTTCGAAGTAAACGATATGCATTTTGATTCGAACGCCCATTTTCATAATAAGCCCGAATAACTTTAACGCGTTGCTCGATTGTGTTGTATCTTTCAACGGTTCAAATTGAGTAAGTCTGAAATTGAGAAATGTGAAATGAAATGCCGAAAAAAATTGACGTTTAGGTGTGGTTCACATTCAACATCGCCCCTTACAATTTAACCACCTTTTAGGAAATGCAGTTCTTCATAGAATGAACTTTTGTCATTCCAGTTCATTAATTTTCATAATATAATTTATAAAAATTTCATTAATTTTATGAAAAAGTTTCATAAATATTAATAATTTAAACTGAAGTATAAATATAAACAAGAAAGGGCTGAGTTGTTGACTAACAAGTCGATACACACCATCATTGCGAGAATCTTTGGTGGGCCATCTTTGGTGAGAATCTTTTGTCTTCGACCTATATGGTGGGCCATTTAAAATTTTAAATTAGAATAGGCTATAAAAAAGTACTAATTATTTTTTTAAAATTTCTGGTTTTATTGCAATATCATAGACTACCACGACTGGCTCGGCAGTACCTCACCCGATCAAACCTAAATCCACACCAAACAGTGAGTCGCTGTATTTTGTTGAAAAGCTGCATTGGCTTCTCAAAAGTCACGTGTGGGTTCACTGAACCCCACATGCGGCAATTTTGCTTATTGACATAGCCACCGAGGTGAAAATGAGCTTCTAAAAAACAGGAAAATTGTCCACGTAAATTTCTTAAAATTTCAAGAAAAGGCTCATAACTTTGGAAGAAATTTTGTAATTTTGTTCGAGGTCTATTTTAAAGCGACTGTGCGAGTTTGAAAGTGGTGAAATGATGGCTTATATTTTTTAAGATTTTCTTTTCGAATTTTTTACAAAATTTTTCATTGCTTTTATACCTTGTGTTTATGAACTAATGAAAAAACTTATAATTTTGGTGATTTTTCACTGTAACTCTGGTTGATTTTGTAAAAAAATCGTAAGACCAACCACGTACATCACTTTTCGAACTCGCACAGTCGCTTAAAAATAGACCTAAGCACACTGCTTAAAATTTCGAAAATCAAAATAAAAGAATTAAAAAACTTTAAAATATCTAATCCTATATAACACACATTAATATTTTAAACGTAATTGAATTACTTTCAAAACAAGGTATAACACATTAAAATTGGTAAAGTATTTCAGGAGTTACAGGCGATTTCTAAAGAATTAAAATTGCAAAAACTTTAAAATATCTAACCCTGCTATAACACACCACATTAATATTTTAAACGTAATTGAAATTACCTTCAAAACAAGGTATAACACATTAAAATCGGTAAAGTATTTCAGGAGTTACAGGCGATTGAATGAACACACCTTTTGAAAAAAGTAGTATTTTTTAGGACATAACTCGTGAAAAAAATTTCAAATTTTTTTCCAAAAACACGTATACAATATTTTTATGAGAAGACATGGAATGACTCATATACAAATTACCGTTATTCTACCATTTAAAATCAAAGTAATCGACAGGTCAAAGTTAAAATATTACATGGTCCACCCTATAAATCAGGGTGCATATGTACTTTAGGCTGGGTCGTGGTCCATACAAATGGAAATACAATTTCCAGTCACCCCACCTAAGTTTGGTGTAGTCTTTTTGTTGCTGCATTTTTGTCATATTTTTTTCTGGAATAATAGACCCTTGAAAGCACTTTAAATATAAATTTTGATTCTTGTCTTAGAGCATCTTATTGGTCGAATTATTGGATTTTTTTTGAGATTTTTCATAGGAACAACTGAGAATGTTTTCGTATTTGGTGATATTAAATAAATAAATAGCTACAGTAAATACCTTTCGAATAATGCCTAAAAGATGAAAATCGGATATAAATTGACGCATCAGCGATCATTTTTGTAAAAAGAGTTTGAACATTTTGGCCCTAAAAATACATCTCCTGTATTAAATTATTATGGAGTCATCATTTAGGCATCATTCGAAAGGTATTGATTCCTTGTATTTATTTTCATAACACCTCTTATAAAGTGTTCCCAAGAAATACGAGTTTTTTAGCTGTTACATCGTATTTATCTTTCTCGTGGTCAGTAATATATATGTACCAATTCAGCCTTCTAGCTCTCAAAAAAACTTTTGCCACGCCCCAACGCCCACGAAACGAAAATCCAAATGTCGACATCAAATTGATCTTTATCGTGTTCAGTAAAATGTGAAAATGTGTACATATAACATTTTCAGACTACTACCTCTCAAAAACACTTTTGCCACGCCTACTCCACCCACAAAATGAATATCCAAATTTCGGCATCATATTTATTATTCTCGTGGTCAGTAATATATACGTTCCAATTTTCAGCCTTGCAGCTCAAAAAAACACTTTTGCCACGCCCACTCCGCCCACAAAATGAAAATCCAAATTTCGGCATCATATTTATCATTCTTGTGGTCAGTAATATATGTGTACCAATTTTCAGCCTTCTAGCTCTCAAAAACACTATTGCCACGCCCACTCCGCCCACAAAATGAAAATCCAAATTTCTGCATCATATTTATCATTCTCGTGGTCAGTAATATATAGGTTCCAATTTTCAGCCTTGCAGCTCAAAACACACTTTTTCCACGCCCATTCCGCCCACAAAATGAAAATCCAAATTTCGGCAACATATTTATCATTCTCGTGGTCAGTAATATATATGTACCAATTTTCAGCCTTCTAGCTCTCAAAAACACTATTGCCACGCCCACTCCGCCCACAAAATGAAATGTTTATAAAAAATTTCATTTTATTTATGAATTTTTCACACATAAAAATATGAAATCGATTCATAAATACTATTATGAAGGAAAATACTTTCAGTGTAATGAACAAAAAAGTGATTTTTCAAAAAATAAGAGTTAGGTCTTTTTTATATTAGGGTTACAATATACTAAATTTTAATCATCACAACCCTTGCTGTACAGTTCACTTTTCTTATGGCCGAGGCGATAATGTGTCATTACAACCACAACGTTTTGACTTTCAACTATCGTCGCAGTACCAAAACCCATCTGCACTGGATACTTCAGGTATTGGGAGGAGGTTGTGGTATTGCGGCTGCACTCATCAAATGTATTGAACATAAATTTATATTCTCGGACACACATGGAAAATTAGGTGAGCACCATCCCCCCCCCCCCAAAAAAATGCGTTCGTAATACTGCGAATGCATATTCTTCTCAACTATTTCCTTGACTTCATCATCATTTACTATTATTTCCAGGTTTTGCTGCCTTCATTCTCTGCTGCGTGAGTTTGGTCTCCGGCCTGGCCACATTCTTATCGAAGAGTATGAGGAAATGCCTGAGCCCACTTTTGAATAAGACATTTCACAATGTTTTAGGTATCGGCACATTTGTTGTGGCTCTGACAGCCCAGTATTATGGCTATAATACCGGTTTCTTTGTGCACAATTCACCTTACCAGGATTTCACGATTTTAATGAAGGTCTTGACTTTGATGGTATTATTTTTGTCTTCTTGGGGTGCCCTGAAGTCGTTGTATCACAAGATATGTAATATTTTGGACTTAAATTGATAAGATAACACATTTTTTACACTTATTTTATAAGACAGCAAAATTTGTTGAAAAAAAAAGAAATACAATTTAAAAAAATAAATAAATTCTGAGTGATTTTTTCTGTAGATTGTTTTCTGAGATTTTGAACAAAAAAATATAGACACTTATCATGGGAAAATCATTTTGTCAAATGTTCTAAACTCGAAAATGATATTAAAAATGTTTTATATTTTTTTGCTTTAATTTTGTTTTCAAATTTTCGCAGAAGGTACCTTTTGGGCTATAATTTCGGAAGAATATTAATTAAAGGCAAATATGAAACAGTGAATTAGTAAATGACTCCAAAAAGTTGAAAAGAGAAAAATAGATTTAAAATAAATAAAAAATAGATTTATTTTATATTTTAAATGAGAACTACCGATTACTTTGATTTTGAAAGATAGAATAACATTCATTTTTATTACCAGTTTTATGTTTGACATTTGGAAAATGGGATGCTATACGCTCGAACAAAATTTGGGAAATATTAAAAGCTTACTTCCAAAGTACTGAGTCTATAACGCAAATATTAAAAACTTACTTCCAAAGTACTGAGTCTTTAACGCAAACTGTAAGAAATTTAAGTGGGAAATTATCGAGAATTGATCGACCTTCAGTTCAGCACTCATGAAGCTCATTTTCAACTCGGCGGCTATGTCAATAAGCAAAATTGCCGCATATGGGGTTCAGAGAACCCACACGTGACTATTGAGAAGCCAATGCATCCACAACGAGTCACTGTTTGGTGTGGATTGTGCGCTGGCGGCATCATTGGGCCATGTACTTAAATATTGGGTGGTAGTCATATGACTGATATTGTGTTCCATTATTAAATGTCAAAGTTCAGTCTTTCCAATAAAACCAGAATTTTGAAAAAATAATCAGTACTTCTTTTAATGGTCGATTCTAATTTAAAGTTTTAAATGGCCCACACTATATTATAAATCTATGATCAAATCGGGAGGGACATTTCTATATAACAACATATAGTTGTTGTTGTAACAGCTTTAGAGGGAGCTGAGGTGATAATCCTTAAGTCTGAATTGTACTAGACTTCGTTCCGGCATGTATCCGATTATCGCGGGAACCTTTCTTCATCATCGTTCTCATGTTGTCCGGTTGTTATTTGCATCTTCTTCAAGGTTGATGTTAATGTTAAGGGAATGGGATGTTAATCGAATTGTACCACTATCCTCCATTAGGGGTGCTGCATTTTATGTTAACAGCCTATGTATCGCTAATGGCTATTAGTTTCTTCCCTGGACTTTGGAGCAATCGAAATGACATTTTTTATGTGAAAGTGTGTTCGGATGAGAAAATTGGCTGCAGAAACTGTTATTTTATGATGAAAAGTGAAAATTTGTTGATGTTGAATTTTACCAGTGCGCCGAACCTTCAGATTGCAAGACGCACACACTTCCACTAAGCTATGAAGGCCACTATATAGGAGATATATCAAAACACGCACCGATGTGACCCAGCGGAAAAGTCAAATCTGGAGTGATATTTGTATGGATTTGAATCGATTTGCTTCAACTTGGTAAAATCTCTGTTATCTCGTTAAATTCAATAACTTTTGTTCTAGTAAACATTTTTTAATTCAGTAAAATATTGGATTAGGCAAGGACTCAAGGATTATTTTGAGATAGCCCTATATCTAAAATCGTATATATTTTATAAATTATCACAAAGTATTCTTTAATTTAAAATAAAATTAAATTTTTTTACATGTTCACTTTTAAAAAACTTACTTTTACCTACGGACGCAGCTGCAAAAATATTTTATTTGTCTTCTGATTCTAGATGGAAATTAACAAATGGCGTTTGTTTATTGAGATTTATTTATTGCAGTGAAACTCTTAATTGCTAATTTTGTTTGAAATAAAGAAAGAAAAATATGTATCTTTTGTTCTAGTAAAAATGTTTGAGTTCTGTAAAAAATAAAATTAGACAACGACCCAAAGATTATTTTGAAATGTTAACTTGGAAAATAGGGTAATCCGATATATTTTAGAATTTAGCCCAAAGTTGACTACCCTTTGTATTTTTCGATTTAAAGGAAAATTAAATTTTCGTTTTTTTTACATATTTTTACGTATTTTTTCATAATGCTCAAAAAAATATTTTTTCGTAGTACAAATTTCCACCCTTTTTATACCATCCACCTCCAGGATGGGGGTATATTCACTTTGTCATTCCGTTTGTAACACCTTGAAATATTCATCGGAGACCCCATAAAGTATATATATTCTGGGTCGTGGTAAAATTCTAAGACGATATAGCCATGTCTGTCTGTCTGTTGAAAGCACGAACGAAATGAGCTAGGAGGTTCAAATTTTTCCTAAATTTGTCTTATGGTTGTAGTTCGGTTGGGATTGAAAGTGGACGAAATCGGCCCAGAGGGAAACATTTAGAGTATTTCATCATGTTTTTTGAACATATTAGCCATAGAGTGATTTTTATTTGTAGGGGGCGAAATGGGACAAAAAGGGATAAAAATGGTACCTATCAAACGACAACAGATAGAAACACGAAATTTGGCGTGTACATTCCTCCAATAGAGTAGATACATAATATAAATGTATTTTTTCTAAATTTGTACTTTTAAGGGGTTAAATGGGGATAGAGGGATAAAAATAGTACCAACCTAACGGCTGTACCTAGAATAATGAAATTCGATATATACATTCCTCTGATTGCGTAGACACGTAAAATAAAAGAACTTTCCAAAATTCGTACTTTTTGGGGTTCAAATGGGAAAAGGGGATACAAATAGTACCTACCAAATGACAGCAGATAGAACCATGAAATTCGGAGTATACGTTCCTCTGACTGCGTAGACACGAAAAATAAAACGTTTTTTCCAAATTCGTACTTTCATACAATGGCTACAGGGGATAAAAATAGTACCAACTAAACGAATACAGCTAGAATGCTGAAATTCAGTGTGTACATCCCTCTAATTGTGTAGATACGTAAAATAAAGAGATTTTAGATAGTCGTACTCTTGAGGGGGCAAAATTGGAAAAAGGGGATAAAAATGGTACCAACAAATTGGCCGCTGATAGAATCATGGAATTCGGTGTATACATTCCTCTGACTGCATAGCCACGTAAAATATTTTGTTTTCCAAATTCGTACTTTATTTTGTTGCTTTTACGACAAAAAATGGTAGAATCATGAAGTTGTCTTATACTGCGTACGTGAGAGATAAGGTATTTTCAAAATTTATACTTTTGAAATTAAAATAGGATGGAAATACAACCATCCAAACGACTGTAGCTGAAAATACACTCTCTATCCCTCAGTAGTTAGGGTATTTATGATTGCTTCCTTATATTTACTTTATGAATTGAAGTATTATATCCATTATATATATATGGTATACAAATATTGGTAGCTTGGCTTATTAATTTAATTTCTTATTTTCATACAGTTAAAATCTGTTGCGGACATTCCTCTTGTAGCTTGGAAGCACCACAAAGAAAATAAAAGTTTTAGCGGGAGAAATGGGACAAAAAGAGATAAAATATGGTACCAATGATACGACAACAGCTAGAATCATAAAATTCAATGTGCACATCCCTCTAATTGCATAGACACGTAAAATAGAGAGATTTTTCGAAATTTGTACTTTAAGGGATATAATTAAAAAGAGGGGTAAAAATGGGACCTACCAAACCGCTGAAGTTGAAATCATGAAATTCGGTGTATACATTCTGACTATGAAGACTCGAAAAAGGGTTTTTTTTCGAAATTTGTACATTTGGGCGGAAAATGGGGCGAATGGGGATATCTTTAAAATTTATACTTTTCTTATCACTTTGTCTGTATCTGAAAATGCTTCTTTCTAATGGCGACTGACAATCGCCTAGTATTTAGTCATGTTCACTTTCACAATTTCAGCATTTTATTTATATATAGTAGTCGATTTTAAACAGTGCGCATAAGTATACATTATAGTTTGAAATAATAAACAAATATAGTAATGTGCACAATTTCACAATCACAATTTTCGTAATATGGTACTGTGCTTCTATGTAAAGTCGACATCCTTTAATCTGCTGGTAATACTGTGGAATGCACTCCGTGGTGGAGGGTATATAAGATTCGGCCCGGCCGAACTTAACGCCTTCTTACTTGTTAGATTTTGACTTTGCCGAACCTTTTTCTTATAGATTTTGAGCGGTTTTGCTCTCAAAATTTATTTGAGTTAGCAATTGAATTATCTTAGCTTTATTATGACGTCACAACTGAGTTTGCGCCAAATATAGTTTGTTTATAATAAATATTTTAAAAAATATCCTTTTTGAAAAAAAAATTATGACTTTGGACCAACATAACGTTTTTCCTTCAAAATTCTTCAAAGAATTAAATACATATTTAGAAAGATAGGATGGTTCCCCATTTCGAAATTGCACCCTTGGATCATAGGATATATTTAGTGCAAAAATGAGAGTTTTTACTTCCAAAACGAGAATTTTTCATTTTTCCCAATTAACGTTTGAAAAGTAAGTACGCAGCTAAAAAGATGAACAAATTTCCTGTACTCTTTTTATCTTTCGTGTCTACACAGTCAGATGTATGTATACTCAGAATTTCATGACTGTAGCTGCGGCAATTTGGTTGGTACAATTTTTATCCATTTTATCATTTTACCCCCATAAAAGTACGAATTTCGAAAAATCCCTTTATTTTACGTGTCTACACAATCAGATGAATGTGTACACCGAATTTCATTATTCTAGGCGCTCCATTCCCCTACAATCAAAATTCACTTTATTGTGCTCGTTTTTGCCATATTGGGGAATGCGCATACCCAATATCAAGTAAATAAAAGTAGACATATTGAAAAACACGATGAAATACTACAAATCTTAAGAGTATTTTCAGTCCTTTTTCCTGTGGATCGATTTCGCACGTTTGTAATCCCAACCGATCTACAACTATAAGACGTATTCATGCAACATTTGGACGTCCTAGCTCCTTTCTTTTAGACGCTAGCGTGCTTTCAAAAGACGGACGGTCAGGCGGGCGTGGTAAGATCGTCTTAGAATTTTATGACGATGAAGAATATACATATATACTTTATAGGGTCGATATTTCTAGGTGTTACAAACGGAATGGCAAATTTAGTATACTATATATAATTAATAATGATTGAGAAGTTATTGAAATAACTTAATTTCTAGAGGTAAACAAAAGAAAATTATTGAAAAATCGTCAATATTCGGCTAAGATTAGTTAATATTCGGCTAAGATTACATGAATATCGATTGAATCGACCTCAACGACCCTCAAATTCGCTTTGTATTTTTTTAATTCTAGGTTTTTTACCTGGAACTTTTAACATTTTTACATGTTATTTACTACTTTTACTCAGCAAGTTATTTTTTGCTCAATCTCAGGAAATTTTCAGAAAAAAATATTTACTTAGTACATTTTTCCTAAAACCAAATTTTCAAACCGAGGAAAAATGTACTGAACTTTTCCTCAAAACAAGTAAATTTCTATTTGAATTGTGGAAAATTTTACTTGACATAAGGAAAAAAAGTGTACTTAAAATAAGTTATATGTTGGTGTTAGAACATACATTTTCCTACTACTTGCAGCCACATACATTCTCCTACTACTGACTCAATTGGAAAAACTAAATCCAGATGAAATGCTTTTAAGTATATTGACTGACCTACTTATAGTAAATGGACTATTTACTATGACTTTGAAATATGGAAACTTTACTAATACTTAGTTAATTTTACTACTTTAAAAGAAAATTTTTACTAAACTGGATTCAACAATTGTTTAAATAACTTGAGGTGTAAATTTTACTAAGATTTAGAAATGTTATTTGTCTGAGCGCCAACTTTCTGCTTTTTCCATTTCACTAATGCCTTTGCACAGCAGCACTCAGACGCTTTGAAAAAGAAAATACAATCTAGCCAAGCTCAACTCCGTTTGTGAGTATAACTTGAGGAACTCGTTTTGCACTACAAGTATACGGAAATATTACTGAAGCATTAAACTTATCGATAGCGTAAAATAATTGTTTGTTGCATTGTTTTCTCTGAAAAGAATAGGAAATAAAACCATTCTCAGTAGAAAAGTTGACGACGGCCTAATCGTTTCGTAGACACACTAACGTAGCGTGCTTTAGTATCTATGGTCAGCAAAAGAAAATAATTGTGATATTCTGAATAATCATTTGTATCATTTGCAACAACGGAAAAATTCGGCAATAATAGACATTTTTCAATGACGGCGCACAGTGGTTCCAAATCGATTTTTATGGAATTAATTTTCTAACATTTGAACGGAAATAGAAAAATCCCTTAATTCCTAAAACGGGAAAATAAATCCCATCAAATTGATGTTTTTAGAAAAAGAACCGACATTCTATATCTATGGTCAGCAAAAGCAAATAATTGTGATATTCTGAATAATCCTTTGCGACAACGGAAAAATTCGGCAATAGTAGATATTTTTCAATGACGGCGCACAGTGGTTCCAAATCGATTTTTATGGATTAGTTCTCTAACATTTGAACGGAAATAGAAAAATCCCTTAATTCCTACAACGGGAAAATAAATCCCATCAAATTGATTTTTTTAGAAAAATAACCGACATTCGTTAATTTTGATCGAGGATTAGAAGACAAAAAATTATTTTTAGTTGCTGTCATTTGCAACAGGGCTTGTGTGGAATGGAAATGGCCTCTTCTCAATGACGGCGCACAGTTGATCCAAATCGAATTTTTTATTAGTTCTATAAGTTTTGAACGGAAATAGAGATATTTTTAGAAATATCTCATATAAAAATCCCATAATTCCCAAAACGGGAACATAAACCCCAAACAATTGTTTTTTTTTTAGAAAAATAACCGCCATTCGTTAATTTCGGTCGAGGATCAGTAGACAAAAAATGTGTTTAGCTGCTACAAAAATCCCACATTTCCCATAACGGGGAAAAATAAATCAAAACAAGTAAGAAGGCGTTAAGTTCGGCCGGGCCGAATCTTATATACCCTCCACTACGGAGTGCATTCCACAGTATTACCAGCAGATTAAAGGATGTCGACATAAAAGCACAGAACCATATTACGAAAATTGTGATATTTTTATGCACATTACTATATTTGTTTACTATTTCAAACTATAATGTATAATTATGCGCACTGTTTAGAATCGACTACTATATATAAATAAAATGCTGAAATTGTGAAAGTGAACATGCCTAAATAATAGGCGATTGTCAGTCGCCATTAGAAAGAAGCATTTTCAGATACAGACAAAGTAATAAGAAAAGTATAAATTTGAAAGATATCCCATTTCGCCCCATTCTCCGCCCAAATGTAAAAATTTCGAAAAAACTATTTTTCCCTTCATAGTCAGAATATATACACCGAATTCCATGATTCTATCAGCGGCCATTTTGTTGGTACCATTTTTATCCCCTTTTTCCAATTTTGCCCCCTCAAGAGTACGACATCTTAAAGTACGAATTTTGGAAACAACGTTTTATTTTTCGTGTCTACGCAGTCAGAGGAATGTATACTCCGAATTTCATGATTCTAGCTGCTGTCATTAGGTAGGTACTATTTGTATCCCCTTTTTCCATTTGAACCCCAAAAAGTACGAATTTTGGAAAGATCTTTTATTTTACGTGTCTACGCAATCAGAGGAATGTATATATCGAATTTCATTATTCTAGGTGCAGCCGTTAGGTTGGTACTATTTTTATCCCTCTATTCCCATTTAACCCCTTAAAAGTACGAATTTAGAAAAATACTTTTATATCATGTATCTACTCTATTAGAGGAATGTACACGTCAAATTTCGTGTTTCTATCTATTGTCGTTTGATAGGTACCATTTTTATCCCTTTTGGTCCCATTTCGCCACCTACAAATAAAAATCACTCTATGGTGCTCTTTTATGCTATAGAGGGAATGCGCATTGCACATATCAAGTAAATACAAGCTAATATGTTCATAAAACATGCTGAAATACTCTAAATATTAGGGATATTTTCAGTCCGTGTGGGGAAAAAAGTTTTCCCTCTGGGCCGATTTCGTCCACTTTCAATCCCAACCGATCTACAACCATAAGACATATTTAGGAAAAATGTGAACCTCCTAGCTCATTTCGTTCGGCCGCTATCGTGCTTTCAACAGACAGACAGACGGACATGGCTATATCGTCTTAGAATTTTACCACGACCCAGAATATATATACTTTATGGAGTCTCCGATGAATATTTCAAAGTGTTACAAACGGAATGACAAAGTGAATATACCCCCATCCTGGAGGTAGAGGGTATAAAAAGTTTTTTTAGAAAAATAACAGCCTTTCGTTATATATTGATTTTAAGCTGCTGCGTCCGTAGATAAAATAACGTTTTTACATTTAAAATCTTTGCTTTGAGTTTCGAGAATTAATTGTCACAATAAATTGTTTTTTTTTTGTGAGAATTAGTCATATTCGAATTATTGTAATTATCTTTTTCCTCATTCCAAAATGTAAATATCTTAAAGAAGGTAGGTAAGAACTATCAAGGACAAAGTATGTTTAAATACAGGGTGACTGATCAATGATCCTACATTAAGAAAGTCAAATAACTTTTTGTTTAATTCATATAAATTATTTTTAGCATTTAAATGACACCCATAGCCGGTGACGCATGTGCAACATTCATTATCCATTACTCCCTGCAGAGTTGCAGTAAGAATTGTGTCAATTGTTGTTCGAATGCATTGCTTTAAATCATCCAATTTTTTTTGATTTGTTTTATAAACCCACAAGAAAAAAGGTCAGGAGACTTTGGGGACCAACGAAATTACGAGTTTCTAGAAATCAGCTTATTGAGGAACTTTCGCAGCTTCTTTGGGGACCAACGAAATTACGAGTTTCTAGAAATCAGCTTATTGAGCAATTCTCTATTAGTAGGACCTGGCTATGCGACAAGTCGCATTATCCTGTTGAAACCACACAGTTTTGAAAGGGATTCACTTTCGATGCAGTTCTGCAAAGAAAAACTCCTTTAATAGCAGCATTAAGTAGCATGGTAGCAGCATTCATCAGCCACCCTGTACAAGGAAATATATAAAATCTTACCGTTAACATTATTTATTGCCCTAAAAGCCATATCCTTAATGATATTTGTAACTTTTTTGTGCTCTAACTATATGGTGTAGAAAATGGACGGATCGATTTAGATTTTGATATAGCCTTCATACATATGCATCTATTTTCCATGGTATGAGACGTTTTTACGGGGGAAATGAAATATGAAGCTGAAAATAAATTTTTATAAAAAAGTTATACCAATTTGGAAACGGCAGAATAAGGGCTTTAATAATAGACAGAAAATAGGGTACTTTGGAACTTCATTACTGACAAAACTAAAAATTTGATAATAATTTATTTTTTTTTTTAGAAAAACAAATTCATATTGAACATTGCGCCAAATCTATAAAAATTTACATATCGTAATGACTTTTTTGAATTATATAGAAAAAATGTCTACGAAAATAATGTATTACAATTTTTTTGCATTTTTGTCCAACGCAAATACACAAATTCCGAGAGTGGGAAAATATGTTTAAAAATTTGAGATTTTTATTAAAATCGCTGCAATTTCTTTATTGAATGCAGGGATGTGGTAATATTTCTTGAGTATGAATTTAACATATGAGGCTAAACAAATATACTAAACATTTTCTAATGTTTGTGATTTGAGAATTTTTGATAATATTTTTTTTTTGAACTGGGATATTGTCCTGGCTCAAGACCATTTTGCATCTATATTTAATAGAATGCAAATTTATTTACAAATGGCATAGTAACATTTATTACTTGGCTGCAGACTACCACTATCATGTGGCTTCGCAGCGACTTTTCAACATCAAACCCGGCCTCTATAAGGAGATGATTCTCACAAACGAACGAGAATCACAACTCACTTGCCGAATTTGCGTTTAAAAAATCGCACCAAGTAATAAAGCACACATGCCATCTTACAAGCATCTCATTGAGTTGCATATGTAAGTATGTGTATATGCAGGTATAGTTACCCAGCAATACTTCTGCCGTGCCAACGCTCATTTGTTTTAGTTTTTTCGTTTGGATTTTTTTGGTCTTTAATCAATATTTGATTTGAACTGGGATATTGTCCTGGCTCAAGACCATTTTGCATCTATATTTAATAGAATGCAAATTTATTTACAAATGGCATAGTGACATTTATTACTTGGCTGCAGACTACCACTATCATGATTTTCACCCTGTTTTTCCATGCTTTATATAAGGTTACTTTCTATATATGTTTGTGTGCCACAAAATTTGAAATCAATTTTTGAAAGCTTTTTTCTCAACCAATTTTGCTCAAATTTTGCACACTTAATCATTTTCGATGACAATACAAGGAAATGGAAAAATTTGACCAATTGTACAAAGGGGCGTGGTACCTCCCATACAAACCACAAATTAAAAATCTATTATTTCTGCTCCTGATAACGGTATTTGAACAAAATTTGGTACGTCGGTTTGGTGTGGATTTTTTAAGTGCTGCTGCAAATATGGGCGGGATTGTACAAAGGGGCGTGGTACCTCCCATACAAACCACAAATTAAAAATCTATTATTTCTGCTCCTGATAACGGTATTTAAACAAAATTTGGTACGTCGGTTTGGTGTGTATGTTGTAAGTGCTGCTGCAAATATGGGCGGGATTGTACAAAGGGGCGTGGTACCTCCCATACAAACCACAAATTAAAAATAAAAAATAATAAAATAATAAAATAATAAAAAATAATAAAAATAAAAAATAAAAACGTAACAGTAATTTTTCCTTCTACAAAAGATAACTAAAAAAGAATTTCTAGGCCCAATAGAATTCTGCTTGCATAAAGCATGGATTTGAAAAAAGAATTTTTTTTTGATTTACTGGTTGTTTAAAAAAATTACAAATCAAAATCGGCTAAAATGATTCAAGAAAAAATATGATTTGGAAGGACCCTTCCAAATTAAATCGTCTTTACGATAAATAACATAAATTTGCTATAGGAAGAAAGAAAAAAAATTATAAATGTATAATGTATTACTAGTTTTTGCATTTTTGTCCAACAAAATACCCAAATTTCCAGAGTGAGAAAAATATGTTCCAAAATTTGGGATTTTTTACTAAAATTGTCGTAATTTCTTTATTTACCGCAGGGATAATACTTCTTGAGTAAAAAGTCAACATATGAGGCTAAAAAATACACAAAACATTTTCTAATCGTTGTTTTGTGATTTGAGAATTTAATAATTTTTTGTATTGAAAAATTTACAATTTTGGAGTGGTCCTATGGCCAAAATGATTCATGATGGACTTCTAAATAAAGTCGTCTTTACGATAAGTAACAAAAAATTGCAACTATAGGAAGAACGAAAAAAATTATAAGCGAAATAATGTTGTCGTCTTTTTTTTTTTTTGAAAAAACCTAAAAATGGGACCCTTTTTGGAAGTTTCTTCTTTAGAAAAGTATGACTTCTGATCGATGTAACATATCTATCTGTACACGTCTTTGGACTAATTTATTTAAAATTTTATAAGAAATACAACAGATTTTAATTCGAGAAAATAATGAGATCAGAACATTAAAAATACGATACCAACCTCGCTAAAAAATTATGATTTTTTTATTGTCTCTTAAAATAATTGAGGCCACACACATGAAAGCACGTTTTTGTAGGCATTTGTAGACTATCACCGAAAGCAAGGACTTCATGTAGATAAACGTAAAAGTATCAGAAAATAGCCGGAATACAGCCGGATCACTAGAATATGACCAATTCTCATAAAAAAGTAATTTATTGTGACAATTAATTCTCGAAACCCAAAGCACCGATTTCAAAAGTAAATAATTTATTTGTATATAGACGTTGTAACTAAAAATATTTTGTTGTCTTCTGATCCTCGATCGAAATTAACAAGTAGCTGTTATTAAAAAAAAAAAAATTTTTTTGTATTTATTTTCTCCGTTTTGGGAAATGTGGGATTTTTATATGAGGTATTTCAAAACATAGCTCTTTCCGTTCAAAAGTTACTGAATTAATTGCAAAAAAAACAATTTGGAACCACTGTGCGCCGCCAGTGCAAAAGTATCCAAAAGCGGTTATTTAAAAAAAAAATGGGATTTATTTTCCCCGTTTTGGGAACTGCAAAAGTAAAAACTTAATTTATCTACGGACGCAGCTATTAAAATTTTTTTTTTGTCTTCTGATCGTCGATCAAAATTAACGAATTGCGGTTATTTTTCTAAAAAAAAAATCAAATTTTTGGTATTTATTTTCCCCGTTTTTGGGAATTGTGGGATTTTTATATGAGGTTTCACAAAATCTGTTTTTCAGAAGTAAAACGATTTCAAATTCTTTTTTGTTTTTCTGATACCTCATATTAAAATCTTACTACGGGGAAAATATATTCCACAATTCCGAAAATTAAAAAATAAATTATTCTGAAAATTAATTCTCGAAACCTAAAGCACCGATTTGAAAAGTAAAAACTTAATTTATTAATTTTGTTTTCTGATCGTCGATCAAAATTGACGTTATTTTTCGAAAAAAAATAAAATTTTTGGGATTTATATTCCCCATTTTGGGAATTGTGGGATTTTTTTTTATGGCAAAAACTGGCAATATGACAAAAACTCAAAAGTAACACGATTGCAAATTCTTTTTTTTTTGTTTTCAACAGTTTTTGTGATAACTTATATAAAAATCCCACAATTCCTAAAACGGGGGAAATAAATCCCACAATTCCCAAAACGGGAAAAATAAATCCCAAAGTCTTTAAAACTAATTGAGGCACACACGTGTAAGATATTTATGAGCACTATCACCGTCTAAGTCACACTTTATCCGTTCTGAGATATACGATGATTTATGTTTGAGTCTATTGAAAAATATTTTTCCACCGAAGCACACAATTTTTTTTTCTTAGAATATCCTACTACTATATCGAACTTATATAAAAAAATCGACAACGTTGGTACCTCTAAGGGAACCACTACTTTCAGAGGATGCATTAACTTAGACCACTTTCATTCTTCTCAAAATTAAAAAATTGAACAAACACAATTTTTATTTTTTTTTTCGCAAAAGTAATGTTTCCATACCAAAAATTAAAGAAAACACAAAATATGTATTTTATTTGAAAAAAAATTTATGTATTAATATTTACAGATTGTTCTTTTGAAACTTTATATTGAAATTATTTACTTTTCAAATAATTCCTTTTATATGTTATTCAAATTATCTGAATTCCTTAAAGTGGACTTCATAAATAAAAAATGTTTGTTTACATCGCCACACATCGATGTCAGTGGATATAGTGTGACTTAGACCACTATCAAACTAACACTAAAGACAATTTTGGTGTGCATACAATGAGAAATCATCATTGTAAGGGTAAATTTTTTATAAATGTCAGAAATAAAAGTTCTTAAATTAGAGATCTGATCAAAGTAGAGAGAAATATTGACATATCTCAATTTTTTGGATTTTTGACTTAGACCAACTATCATTCTAACTGGCACAATTGTACTTTTGGCAGTCCTTTCAAAATCTGACATGCCCGAGGTGACCAACTTTGAAGGGTCAACCCAGGGACCCAAATCATCTGGAAAACACATCCACTCTATGCATCTGAAATTTTGCCAAGATATCTCTTTTCGTTCAAAAGTTACAGAATTAATTAAAACAAGTAAAAACGGCGTTAAGTTCGGCCGGGCCGAACTTTATATACCCTCCACCATGGATTGCATTCCACAGAGGTTGTCGGTTTTCGTAGATTACAGTGCAGTAATATTACAGGAAAATATAAATTTTTTAATATAGCCAAACCAAAACAAATACAAATATTGAAAAAATAATTTTATAAATAAATATAATATTTTGATTATTTCAAACCATTATTTTTTTTTTTTCAAATAAAAAAATAAATATTCTTATATATAATATTTTCAAAAAGCTTAAATACCATAAATATTGGTAGATAGTGGGTGCTACAGTTGGTTGTATTTCCATTCTATTTTAATTCCAAAATTACAAATTTTGAAAAACCATTATCAGACGTACATAGTGCAAAATAACCTAACTTCATGATTCAACCAATTTTTGCCGTAAAAGAAAAATTAGGAATTTGAAAAAAAAAAATATTTTGCGTGTCTATGCAGTCAGAGGAATGTATACAGCGAATTCCATGATTCCAGCTTTTTTTCTACGCAATTATAATTTCATCATTCTAGCTGTAGTCGTTTAGTTGGTACTATTTTTATCCCTCTGTACCATTGTATCCCTTGAAAGTACGAATTTCGAAAAATCCGTTTATTTTCCGTGTCTACGCAGTCAGAGGAATGTATACTCCGAATTGCATGACTCTAGCTGCGGTCATTTGGTTGGTACTATTTATATCCCCTTTTTCCATTTTAACCCCAAAAAGTACGAATTTCGAAAAATTCATCTATTTTCCGTGCCTACGCAGTCTGAGGAATGTATACTCCGAATTGCATGACTCTAGCTGCGGTCATTTGATTGGTACTATTTTTATCCCCTTTTTTATTTTAACCCCAAAAAGTACGAATTTCGAAAAATCCGTGTATTTTACTTGTCTATGCAATTAGAGGAATGTATACACCGAATTTCATTATTCTAGGTACAGCCGTTTGGTTGGTACCATTTTTATCCCTCTATTCCCATTTTACACCTTAAAAGTACGAATTTGGAAAAAATACTTTTATATTACGTCTCATCTACTCAATTAGAGGAATGTACACACCGAATTTCGTGTTTCTAGTTGTTGTCATTTAATATGTACCATTTTTATCCCTTTTTGACCCATTTCACTCCCTACAAATAAGAATCACTTTATGGTGCACGTTTTTGCTATAAGGGGAATGCACATACCAATTATCAAGCAAATAAAGGGTGATTTTTTAAGAGCTTGATAACTTTTTTTTTTAAAAAAACGCATAAAATTTGCAAAATCTCATCGGTTCTTTATTTGAAACGTTAGATTGGTCCATGACATTTACTTTTTGAAGATAATTTCATTTAAATGTTGACCGCGGCTGCGTCTTAGGTGGTCCATCCGCTTAGTCCAATTTTGGCATTTCCACGTTTTTGAGTAACAGAGACCCAATTGGTGCGAACGGCGACGAATCGAAAATTGGTGGTCATCATTAACACTGGCCGATACAGCTGCGATATTTTCTTCAGTTCGCACTCTACGTAAGCGTGTTGGTGGTTTAATGTCCAACAATGTAAATTTGGTGCGAAATTTAGTCACAATAGCCCGAATAGCCGCTTCAGTGGGTCGATTAAACTGACCATAAAATGGAAGCGCGCAATGAACTTTCTTAACAGAGCACGCATTTTGATAATAAAATTCAATAATTTGCAAGCGTTGTTCGTTTGTAAGACGATTCATGATGAAATGTCAAAGCATACTGAGCATCTTTCTCTTTGACACCATGTCTGAAATCCCACGTGATCTGTCAAATACTAATGCATGAAAATCCTAACCTCAAAAAAATCACTCTTTATAAACAGAAATATTCAAAAAAAAACATGCTTAAATACGCTAAAATATTAGGGATTATTATGGGTATTTTTAGTCCTTGTGAGGGAAAAATTTTTCCCTTTGGGCCGATTTCGCCCCATTTCAATCCCAACCGGTCTACGAATATAAGACGCATTTATGGAAATTTTGAACGTTCTAGCTCCTTTCGTTTAGATGCTAGCGTGCTTTCAACAGACGAACGGACGGACGGACATGGCTAGATCGTCTTAGAATTTTATGACGATCAAGAATATATATACTTTATAGGGTCTCAGGACGATATTTCAAGGTGTTACAAACGGAATGACAAAGTTAGTATACCCCATGGAGGGTATAAAAATAGATTTAGAACTACTGGTGGGCGCGAATCACGAAAATTGCGTGAATCACGCGTGATCGTGAGGAAAATTTATTTTACTCACGTATTTTCTGCGTGAATCGCACATATTTATTATTTTTTATTTTATTTAGAGCTTACCACCACATATTTTCATTCAGTTTGCGTGATTTACATGAATCACGCGTGAACGTGAGGAAAATATATTTCACTCACGTGAGGAACGAAAAAATCTTCGTACGTGATTCAATTTTGTCCCTTCTCTATTTAGAACCACTGTAGGACGGCGAACTCGGTGGGCTTTGTTCGATTTCAGGCATCAAATTTATAACGGAGTCTGACATTTCAAATCGAGTTAAGCTCGATAGCTCGTCGTCAGTGTGAAAAGGCTATAAGACATGTTAAGACTTTTAAGTTAATTTTTGCACGTCACCATTATTATTGTAACTCCGAGTCATTGGCTGAAAATTAATTTGTCTTTAAAGTTCAAATGGCAAAAAATTGCAATTAATGAGGGCATCGTTTTAGAAAGTTCTGATTTTATTTGATGCCCTCATTAATTGAAATTTTTTTGCCATTTGAACTTTAAAGAAAAATTAATTAAACATTGATTTTTTTTTAATTTTTGAAATAAAAAAACAATTTAAATAAACAAAATAGTAGAACAAAAAACACATGTGTCTACATGTCTCGTTATCAATTTCATGTTTTTTCTATATTTTTTTTTTCAAATATAAAATGTTCATCCTCAGCTTTTGAAACCGTGTGTAGACGAAAAAGGTTTACGAAACTTTCAAACCAAACACAAAAGGAAAGAGACACATTGCGCGATAAGAGAATTCCGGGCAAATACATTTTACAATAATAAAGCACACATAACAAACAACGCTAAAACACATTTAAACAATTAATAATAACAACAACAACATCATTATAAATAAAAATAAAAAAAAAACAACAATAGCGGCAACAGCACTCACGTTCCGACTCCAACATGACATCTCGCAATACCACAACCTGCAGTACCATACGAACCGATTACGGAAGCACAACGTTGAAAATTTCCATCGACAACGACTCGCTGGATATTGAGGATACAACGACCAGCAGCACCACAACCGCCATTGGCTATCAAAGCCTTCCGTACACGTCCACCACGAATTTATACGCAAAGTCCTCGTTATCGTCGCGCTTTGCCAAAATGTCCATGGACAAAACGTTGGTCAAGAGTGAGGCGCGTCAGATTGCCGAACGTATCGAATATTTGTTAAATGTCGTGAATCAAATATGCATCGGTTTCGTGACGATCTACATGAGCTGGCTGTGTCTGCGTATGGGATTATCTGGAACAGCCCTGCATGCATGGCTCGTAACCATAGGGGTGAGTACAAGGAAGAAGAGTTCAAAAATATGAAGAAATATCAGAAATTACGCCCACATCAATACGTTTTCAATGTAAAAAAACGTTTGAGATAATAGTGCTGTCTAAGTCGGGATAACAAGCTGCGATAACTTAATAAAGTGTTAATTTTTTTATTCAAAATAAAAAAAAATATTTTTTCACATTGTCGGCAAATATAATATAAATATTTGTATCAAAACAAAATTTCAAAAAAAAAAAATATTGTGTTGACTTTATTGGACTTAGCATCGTTAACCATAAATTTGACTTACACTGGATAATTATCGAGGCTGAGTCCAACATTTTTAACATAAAATAATTTTTTCAAAAATTATTTTTTTTTTAATTTTAAAAAAGAATTTTTTATTTTGAGTGAAATTTTAACAATTTATTCAGGTTTTGGCTATGGCAGCTTAGTTATCCCATCTTAAAGACAGGCCTAATATAACATACCATTGATTTCAATTACCACGCCTCACAGTGGGGTTTTGGTGGCAAAAATACATTTTTCGATAATTACTTTTCACAAATCTAATAATGCAGTTATTTAGAAAAGTGTTGCACTGAGAATAAACAACAATTTTTGTCTTAGAAAAAACCTTGTGAAGTCACTTAAATATTGTAGCACGAAAACTATGAAATTGTTTATGCAACTCAATAGTTGCATAAGATGTAAGATATTCGCTGCCAATCGAAAGCCGGTTTTATTGAAAAGCAGCACCTTCTTTTTGGATTGCATTCAACAGTATTGCCGGCAGATTTTGGCTGTTGGAAAAATTTTGATATTTTTGCTAATAGCGATATTTGTTAAATAATTTATTTAATGTAATTTATATCATGTTTCATTATAACAATATTGAAGTAGAATTAATTAGATAATTTTCAAAAAACAAAGCCACGCACGCAAGGCTCCATTTTAATCCCCTTTCCATTCCATTTTCCCTAAAAGTACTTTAATTTGGCGCGTCTACACAATTAGATGAATCTACATGCCGAATTATATGATTCTATATGCAGCCATTTGGTCGGCAACAATTTTATCGCATTGCATTGCGAGTCTACAAAACCAGATCGAAATATTTCATTATTCTAACCAATTTTATCCCCATTTTCCACGTTTCCTCATAAAAGTAAAAATTTCGAAAATTTCCTTGATTTTCTAAGTCGAATTTCGTTATGCAGCAATTTCGTCGATACCAATTATGTCCCTTTTCATATTCCCCCCACCTTAAAAGCACGAATTTTGAAAAGGGATGTACACACCGAATTTCAGGTTACCACCTATTGTCGTTTACTTGTACCATTTTTAACCCTTTGAAATGGGGCAATCACACCTTAAAAGTATTGATCGCTTTATGGTGTGCGTGGTGTGCAATAAGAGAATTGAACTTACCAACTATCAAGGGAATACACAGGAGAAATCATTTTTCCAGCTGTAGCCGTACCATACAAATGTTCACATTTAACCATTCACATTTAACCATTAAATGTCCGAATATGGAAAAACTTTTTATTTTGCATGTACACGCAGTCGGTGGAATGTACATGCTCCAGCCGTTTGGTTGGTAAAATTTTTATCCCTATTCGCCCCATTTCCTCCTAAAAGTACAGGGTTTTCCTACAAGAGGTGTTATTTTGGTATTCAAAGAAAAATGTCATTTTTTGAGATAAAAGATCGGATGTTTATTTCATAATAAAGAGGAAGGTATGCCGTTAATAATGAAAAACAACATCATCCAAATGGCCACCACGACCACGCTTACAGGACCATATCCTTTTCATGAAATTTTCCATAACAAAATCGCAAAGTGGCTGCCCTATGTCCTCGCTAGTCTCAGGAATTCTATCTGTGAAGTCCTGAATCGACGCTGGGCTGTTGGCGTAGACCTTATCTTTCACGTGGCCCCAAAGTAAGAAGTCGCAAGGTGTTAAATCACAAGATCTCGGTGGCCATTTGTGATCACCTCTTCGAGAGATAACACGGTCCGGAAACTTTTCCAGTAAAAGAGCAATGGTTTCGTTGGTTGTGTGGCACGTAGCGCCGTCTTGTTGAAAGTAAACTTTGTCCAGATCAATACCATCCAACTCCGACCATAAAAAATCATTAATCATCTCTCGATAGCGCAATCCATTCACCGTAACTGTTGATCTAATCTCATTTTCGAAAAAGTAAGGTCCAATGACCCCGCCGGACCATAAAGCGCACCAAACAGTCATACGATGAGGATGGAGAGACTTCTCAACAATAACTCTTGGGTTTTCCGAGCCCCAGATGCGACAATTTTGCTTGTTGACGTAGCCACCGAGGTGGAAATGTGCCTCATCAGTCAAGATGATTTTTCGATGGAATTCCGGATCATTTTTATTCATGAATTTTAATAATTTCAATGCGTTGTTGAAGCGAGTATCGTTCCATTTTTAGTAATGGCGTAGTTTCTACTTGTCAAATGTCAAATAATAAAAGCTTCAAAAGTGACAGCTATCGATATACCGGGTGATTCAAAATAACACCTCTTGGTGGGTGGTACCATTTTTATCCTTCTATTCCAATTGTATCCATTAAAAGTACGAATTTCGAAAAATCCCTCTATTTTACGTGTCTATGCAATTAGAGGAATGTACACACCGAATTTCATGATTCTAGCTGTTGTCGGTTCATTAAATTCTGAGATATTAGGTATGTTTTTCTTTAAGCCGGAATAACATGCTGTGATAACAAAAACGTTAATAAAAATTTAATTTTTTGCTCAAAATAAAAATTATTGTCGCCAACTACAATATAAATATTTATTAAAACAAATTTTCAAAAAAAAATATATTTTGTGTTGAATTCTTTGGACCATAATTTTGACTTACACTTATCCAGGTTAAGTTACAAAAAATGAACACAAAATTATTTTTTCAGAATTTGTTTTCACACACACATTGAAAGTGATGTTGGCGTTAATTTTAAAAAACAATTTTTTTATTTTGAGTAAAATTTTGAATTTTTTATTTAGGTTTTGGTTATTGCAGCTTAATAGTCTTAAAGAAAAACAGCCATATTGTGCACTCCAGTTTGAAAAAAGTAGTTTCGAAAAGCACAAAAGAAAAAATATACTATTTTGTACCTACAAAATAGCGTTAAACGCTAAAAAATTTTTAGAAAAAACAAAAATCTAAAAAATTCAAAAATTTTAACATTGTCCGGTCGAAGTCATTTTAGTTTTGTTTGGCATACAAAATAAAAATGAACAAATTCAGATTTTATAAAATAGATTCATTTATGTGCTTTTAAATAAAACATTATTTTAGCGTGAAAACAAAGGTTTATTGCACAACTGATAAACACGGCTAGAATCAACAAAACAGAAACCCAGAAAATACTTGAAAACAAAAATGCATCCTGATATAACTGACATCGTAAACATTTCCACAGACAATGTGGATTTTATCAAAGTGTATTTATATCAGTTGAAGTCAGCTGACTGAAGTTTTTTTTTCATTCAAATGTAATCGAAACTCAAATCCCATATATTTTGCTTTGACGGTACGGCTTAACATTAAAAAATTGCCTTTATTTGTTGCTAGCGAATTTGTTTTTGCTCTGCTGCTATCACCTTATATAAATACGCCTTGGATTATATTTTGCATGAACATTTGTATATGAAATACCTCCTCCTCATGGCAAATACAAAAGAAATTGCATGCATTACGCACCAAATATTGCACACAACCAATATATTCTCCAGATCTACACCATTTTCAATTGTAATACAAGAGACATCATTTGAAATTCAAAAAGTATCAATTGAAATACAAAAAAAAGTCAATTGAAATTCAAAAATTCCATTTGAAAATCAAAAAATGCTTTAAATTTCAAATGATGTCTTGGGAATTTCAAATGAAAACTTTTGATCTTCAATTGAAGAGTTTTGAATTTCTAACGATGTCTTTTGTAATTCAAATGAGGTATTTTTAATTTCATTTTTTTTAGATTCAATTATTTTTTTAATTTCAAATGGAATTTTTGAATTTAAATGGATATTTTTTAATTATAAATGTTTTTGTTTAATTTCAAATGGTGTCTTTTGAATTACAATTGAAAATGTTGTAGTCCCATGTGACGTCTGAAAATACTTTATGTTCCCAAGGGCATATAATTTTTTCTCTTACATTCGCAAAGATGAGGTAAAAACTTTTCAGACGTTACCCAAAATCATTTTCATTTGAAGTCTCGTTTTTGTTAAAGATTAAAGGTAAGGGTAAGGGTAAGCCAAACCAATAACTGCTTATCACTTACCTTTCGAATTACGTTTACATGGGGATGTCATCGTAGCCAGAAGCTAAAATGTAACTACTTACGTCCATACTTACAAAGATCCCAAAAATAAATAAAACAATTAAGGAAAGGCTCCACTTTCTACACCAATTCAATTCAATTCGGGGACAAAGTGATGTCGGGAACGATTTTTGTATTGGCACTATATATGTCGACAATAGAGCGGGAAAGTCAAATCGAGAGCGACATTTGTATGTGAGTTATATGTAAATCTGAACCGATCTGACACATTTTCATCGTAAAAGTTTCTAGTTGAATTATAAGGTACTTAGCTGAATTTGAAGCAAATCGGATGAAATGTGTGGTTTCTAGAGAGGAAAAAGTCAAATCAAGAGCGAAATTTGTATGAGAGGTATATCTAAATCTGAACCGATTTGACCCACTTTCACGGTACATATTTCTAGTTGAATTATAAGGTACTGTACGAAATTTTAGGTTGTTGTTGTAGCAGCTTTTAGAGGGAGCTGAGGTGTTAATCCTTAAGTCTGAATTGTACTAGACTTCGTTCCGGCATGTATCCGATTATAGCGGGAACCTTTGTTCATCATCGTTCTCATGTTGTCCGGCTGTTATTTGCATCTTCTTCAAGGTTGATGTTAATGTTAAGGGAATGGGATGTTAATCGAGTTGTTCCACTATCCTCCACTAGAGGCGCTGCATTAACAGCCATGTTATGTATCTCTAATGGCTGTTAGTTTCTTCCCTGGACCTTGGAGCAATCGAAATGACAATTTTTATGTGAAAGTGTGTTCGGATGAGAAAATTGGCTGCAGAAACTCTTATTTTATGATGAAAAGTGAAAATTTGTTGATGTTGAATTTTACCAGTGCGCCGGCCGGGAATCGAAGCCAGCACCTTCAGATTGCAAGACGCGCACACTTCCACTGAGCTGTGAAAGCCACCGAAATTATAGGTAAATCGAGTGAGCGGAAAAAGTCAAATCGGGAGCAAAATTTGTATGGGGGTATATTTAAATCTGAACCGATTTGCTTCAAATTCAATAGCTTGGTCCACAAAACTTGCACCCAGATGGTATCGGGTTCGAAAAAACATTTCTAGGGAAAAAACAATTCTTATTTTTATTATTATTTTATAAATAAATAATGTTTAATTTTGTATAATTTTAACAATTTAAACATTTTTGCTTAAAAAATAAAAATTTATTGATTTATTAATGTATTTCAAATATTTAATTTTTTTTATTAATTATTAATACTACATAATATCAGTAAAATTAGTAGTGTTACTAGTAGTAGTCATCAGAAGGTCCGCTGTTCTACCCTCGGTAGCGCCGGATGGAAATTGATGAAAAAGTGGTTCCTTTGCAACACAAAGGACATCCCTCCTATGATAACTCCATGTTAAATTCATTGGTGAATATCCAAATTTTCACTACTTCCGAATCACAAGATGAGCATCTTTTACACTTCCTTGGGTGCTCTACTTATGAGATGTCATTGCCTGACAATGCAAAGGGTAATGGCATGCACTTACCAAGTTTTTGCTGGGATGGTATACCATCTTTAACAAAACGCCCTAGAGCATCAAGTTTGAACCACTGTAAACTCTAGCCATGCATAGGGTGGGCGGGCCATGTAACATTTTAAATTAGAATCGGCTATAAAAAAGTACTGATTATTTTTTCAAATCTGGAAAGGTTGAACTTTGTCATTTAATAATAGAACTCAATATCATTCATATGACATCCACGACTGGCTCGCCAGTACCTCATCGGATTAGCTCAATTTTTCAGTGCAGCCCAAAATCCACACCAAACATTGACTCGTTGTGGATGCACTGGTTTCTCAATAGTCACGTGTGGTTTCCCTGAACCCCATATGCGTTAATTTTGCTTATTGACATAGCCACCGAGATTAAAATGAGCTTCATGAAGGCCGATCTTTTCTCGAAAATTGTCCACGTAAATTTCTTACAGTTTGCGTTACTGTAAGTAACTGCTTCGGAAGTAAGTTTTTAATATGTCCCAGTGTTGTTCGATTGTATAGCTTCCATTTGCTCCGGCATAGTTATTAAGGATTTAATTTTATCTAGGATAGGGACTATTGTGTGGGACATTTCTTTAGTATCTCTGGATATAAACATTGACAATTTCGTCTAATCAATTTGTTTGTACCCGTTTAGTCATAATCGAAAAATGGAATTATATGGAAATTATTTAGAAATTCGATCACCATATGTTAAATTTATTTTATTTATTTTTTCCAGTTTTCTTTTCTTATGGCTGAGGCGATCATGTGTCATTATAACCACAACGTGTTGACTTTCAACTATCGCCGCACCACTAAAACAACCCTGCACTGGATGCTTCAGGTGTTGGGAGGAGGTTGCGGTATTGCGGGAGTGCTGATCAAATGTATACAGAAAGGTTTCCTATTAAAATCTACACACGGCAAATTGGGTGAGTTTAACAAGAAGGATGAACGATTTAAATCATAAACACTATTAAACATCTTCGCTGTCATTTCAGGTTTTGCTGCCTTCATTCTATGCTGCATCAGCATGACCTCCGGTCTAGCTGCACTATACTCGATGAGAGTGAAGAAATTCTTGAGCCCACTCTTAAATAAGACGTTTCACAATATTTTGGGAATTGGCACCTTCGCTGTTGCTTTGGCCGCCCAGTATTATGGTTATAATACGGGTTTCTTCTCACGTAAAACGCCATCCAATGATTTCACCATTTTAATGAAGGTCCTGACCCTGATGACATTGGTTTTGTCTTCTTGGGGCCCCTTAAAATCATTGTGGCACAAGATGCGCAGCATTGTTCGACAGTATAGTTAAAATTTAGTATAAGTCTTAGATTGGAGAACCAAAAAAAACGATAAATAAGAAGAATACAATTTATTAATAAAGTCTGATTTTCAAAAAATAAAGAGAAACAAATTTGGAAAAATATTAGGGAGCGTGATCACAGAAAGTAAAATTTTACTCAATGACAGAATAACATTTTATCGTCAATTTTCTTTCAGTGCATGCATTTGAACATCACTATTATGACTTCAGATAATATGCGTGCCTAACTATAATTGTAGCCATGTCTCAAGATATATTCCGAGCAAAACAGCCGAAATGAACTAAAGATAAGTGGGCCACGAATAGCAGAACTACATATCGAAATTAATCAATAAACGAGCAGATAGCATGGGATGAGAAGAAACTCCCTCCCCAATGGTGGTATGCGGTGTGCTCATATGTATACGTCTACAGAGACTTCGTCCATGATCGATAAGAAATGCCAGTAGCAATACGAAATCAACGAAATAATGACAATCAATGATTAGTTACAGAAATATTCTCAAAGTGTTTAGATCCACCAACAATTGCATTTCGAAACGATCATCAAATAAAACCAAGAGAAAAACAGCCGGAAATATGCGTCAAACGGGTAAAATTATCATTAACAAAGTGGAAAAGTGCAAAAGCCAAAAGCCTGCCAAAAACCTCAATTCCAGCGGCCACCAACAGTCCATAACGAAATTTCAAATATTCGAATTTTGTCTCGTCTCCATAAATCGTTTATTGATTGGTTTTGTAACGTTGTATATGTGCTGGATGTGTTTGCGTGTGGAGTTGCAAGATATACCCTTCCATGCTGTCCTCTGCACCTTTGGGGTAAGTGTATGAGGGGTGGTGGAGTAATGACATCATAATAATTACACACACGTACGTTGGTGTTGATGTGATATCTTTCATCATTCTTCCTTCCTTAGTTCGTTTGCTTAATGTCTGAGGGTATGATTGCTCATTATCGGGGCAATGCTGGGACTAAACTTTGTAATCGCTCGGAGAAGACGCTGACGCATTGGATTTTGCAGCTAATCGGTTCCGTAGTGGGTTTAGTGGGTGTTGCCATTAAAATTTGCACAGAAGATGTACATTTTCATACGACACACGGGATTGTGGGTGAGTATAACAAATATTGTGGTGGTTGCAATTTCAATATTAAGGGGGTTTCTTCTTTAAGACTGGATACCTAAGCTGCGATAAAAAATTGTGGGGTCTGTTTTTGTAAAATCTATAAGCCACAGGAGTCTATAATTCTTTGTCACGCAAAGAGCTCGAAGCTTAAATATTCTAACAATTCTAATAAGTTTTATTGAATTCACGACAAATTCAGATGAACGAAAATAAGTTGCAGAATCAGGCCCTTAGCCTGGATAACTATCCAGTACATACAGTGGTGGTCACGAGTTTAGCACACTTCACATGTGTTGTTTATAATAGGAAATAATTTGTTCTGATAATGAACTCTGCGCAAAATATTTGTTTTTTAGTGTTGCTTATGGTGTAATCAGTAAGCCCAATAATTTTTTTCGAATTCTTTGGTGCCTTTTCTTCGTACTCTCATGTTTTTGCAAGTAATTCGTAATCTGGGCTGGACACAAATTTAGCACATTTGTTAAAAGTTGTTATTTTCTATTTATTTTTGCGTTTAAATTAATTAATTGGTATGTTTGGGTAATTTTTACTCAAATGGAAGTTATTATTTAACAAAATTTATAATTAGACATTGCTCAAGGAAAATAGTGCATTGGGACGCAGCGTCAGGTTATTATGCAATTGAACGACAGTGGAAGTACCGCTGGGGATATCGCAAACATTATAAATTGGTCCAGACAGATTGTGTGCAATATACTAAGCCATATTGGCAGTTATGGGAGCTTCAAAAAAGTTGCAAAATGTCCTACGCCGAGAAAAACAACCAATAAATCGGATTTTTTTAATTTATAGAACCTGCGTAGCAGATCCATTTAAAAGCTCAACTGTGATTCAGAGAGATTTTTCGGCAAAAATTGACATTAGCATTTCCTCATGAACCATAAGAAGAAGAACCAATGGAAAAAATTTACTTGGCTGCATTGTTCAACATAAGCCAGACGTATCAAAATATGTCTTACAGTGTCAAATTTAATCTGCTCAGGATCATTTAGAAAAATTCAAGATTTTCGGGAAAATATCGCCTGGATTGGCGAACATTTGTCGGAGCGGATCTAATAGGAAACAATACGAATTGTGCCCTCCAAACATGCAGCACAACCTAAAGTATAAATCTGAGACGGTAAAGCTTGTTGGCGAAAATCTGATGGTGTATACTGCGTTTTCTTGATACGGCGTTGGTCCGATACACAAAACCGATGCACTAATGGATCAGTATATTTACAAAAATCTATTTGTTGATACTATGATAACATATTCAGATAAAGACATGCCAATTAAGTGGCGTTTTATACACCACAACCGACCAAAACACACTTAACGCCAGTGAAGAGTTATTTGGGGCTGAACAAAATAGATTTTAAAAAATGGTGCAGCACAGTCACCGGATTTCAATCCTATTGATAATCTATGGAATGGACTTTAACAACAGATTATAGCAATAAAACCCAAAAATTTGCCCATTTTCTTGAATGAAACTCAAAATTCCTGATATGCTACTCCAATGGAGTCTTTTATGTCTTTAGTGGAGAGTATGTCCAGAAGACGTACAGCTATTACTCAAAATAGCGATTATCCAACCAAATATTAAGTTTATAATAAAATGTATTGGTTAGTTCAGTTTTTTTCCGATTTGATTAAAGTTTTTTAAATTTGTGCTAAATTACTGTCCACTCACTTTTCGTATTATTTGTACTTTAAATTGCATAAAACTAAAATGCAACATAAGATCCGAACAAAAACAACGTTAAATGGTCATCTTATCGTACGTAATATTTTAGAAAAAACACCGGTCAAAAAACATAAAGTTGAAGTTGAAATATTTGCTTTATAAAGTTACATGTGGTGACTGTGCTAAATTCGTGTCCACCACTGTATGTCAGTTATAAGTGGAATTTACGACTATCGAGGCTAAGTCCAAAAACGCCAACATATTTTTGTTGCAAATTTGTATGAAAACACCTTTATAATTATTTGGCGACAATTAGAAAAAATATTTTTTTTTATTTTGAGTAAAAAATTGACTCTTTATTAGCGTTTTTTGTTATCGCAGCTTATTTTCTCGAAAAGGCAAAGAAAAACAACTCTACTTTGAAGCAGAAACAAATAACACTATACAACAAAAAATATACATTTTGTGTCCGAGTCCTAAACATTTATTTTTTGCGCGAATTGAGGCATTCTGACGTTATTTAAACAAAAATAAATGGCATCTTTTGTAAAAATATTTTTTTGTGTCTACAAAGAATGAAATAATTTCTACATGCGACGAAAAAACAGGCTTGGATGTTAAACAGTTGAAACACTTGCCGCAAATGAAAACGTTTAACGTTAACTAGTTGTCATTTCGTAAGAGTGCTGTTTTGTTTGTGGTCATTCGGCTCTTGCTTAGTTTACTTTCTTCTATACAAATCATTTCAGTTGCTGTTCGCGACAAACAAATGTCTTTTGAATTAATGATTTTTTTCTTTGCGTGTACATATCGTCGTAGGTCTCAAACTATAGGCAAAATGGAGTATCTTAGAGAGCGATTCAAAATAATTATTTGAAAAATGTTAACCTTTGAAACTTTGTACTCCTATTAAGGAACAACATGACGAGGAAATGAAAAACTGAAAACGCCAAAAATTCTCCATTTTGCCTATAGCTTCATTCGGTTCAAGTCAAGGCGTATTTATACAGGTGATAGCACTAGAACAACAACAAATTCGGCAACAACAAAATACAAGTAATTTTGTGAATGGTGAGCCATACTGTCAAAGCAAAATATATGGGATTTGACAGTTTCGGTTACTTTTGAATGAAAAAAAATTCAGTCAGCTGGGCTCCTGCTATCACCTTTACAAATACGCCTTGGTTCAAGTGTAAAAACTTTTTATGCCAAATCGTTAAATATTTATTTCTTATTGTGGGTTTTAATGAATGAATAATAAATAATTTATTTTACGAATGAATAAAGTCGTTCATATTCTGTAAGTTGGCCAATTTCATGTCTTTGGATCGAAGAGGAGAATGGAGCACTTTTGGACAGTTATAAAGAAACAACTCCTGGATTAAACGTGTTTTGTGTTTCGGATCAATGGCCTGATAAAAATTGAAGCTGTCCTGAACACCGAGTTTTTCGCGCCTGACTTCAATTTTTCTCTTAATATCCTCAAATAACCTTTTTTATTTAGAAATCCTTAAAAAAAACCATTTGATGGATTAATGGGCGCTTGATCTTTCACCAATGCGAATGTCGAATATTAATGAGGCTCACTGTATTATGATCAAATTGAAAAAACCTTGATAAATTACCAAAATCACGATTTAAATTTTAAGGGAATAACTAATCACCGGGTAATTTTTTCGCGATAGGGGTGAATATAACCAGGGTTGTCAGATATGGCGATTTCATATGTTTGGCGACTTTATTTTCGATTTGGCGACATGGCGAATTATAAAATAGTTGGCGATTTTCTTGGCTAGTTTTAGAAAATTTTAAATCTGTTCTCCGATTTTATTATATTGGCGTTACTTTGTACATAAATATATTACAATTTATATGCAAATTACTGTAAATTACTTTTTCCGATTTCATTGCAACTTAGTAGGCTAATTGCATTCAATAAAATATTTGATTTTTAGAGGACGAAAAAAATATTTTTTTAAAAGATATGACCAATTGAGAATTAGTAAAATCAAGATAAAAGGTTCGAGGTAGGAACATTGAAAATGGTATTGAGTGAAAACGTGTTGGTACAATTCAAAGAATGAAGTCTTATTCTAAAGATTATTGTAATTTTGTTATCTTTTGTGGATTTCTCAAAATAGGCGTATTCCTGACGATTATAAACAAACCATGTACATTTTAGAATTGAGAAATAATAATAATTAAAAAAAATTGTAGAAACTGTAGAAACTGTAGTCGACCGAAAACGCTATGTATGCATCGACTTTTCTACTAAAATAGACTTGCATAGAAAAAGGATCTATATTCTTTTGAGATTTTTTCGTTCCATTTAAAAAATCTGAAATAATATTTAGGAGATATTGGTCCATGAAAACGGGATAAAGAGATCAACTCAATATTAAAAACTACTCCATAAAGTATAAAGGAGAAAAAGTATATTCTTTTAATGTTAATTATATTTTAACCAGTAATCCCTGCGTTGAAAAAGTATTCTGCATTATGAATTTTCTATAAGAAATTTTTTAACTTTTATTAAGAATAATAAATACCCATAAAATATATTTTAATTCTTTATCATGAAATGTTGAAAGGAAAAAACTGAACTAACCAATACATTTTATTATAAACTTAATATTTGGTTGGATAATCACTATTTTGAGTAATAGCTGTACATCTTCTGGACATACTCTCCACTAGAGACATAAAAGACTCCATTGGAGTAGCATATCAGGAATTTTGAGTTTCATTCAAGAAATCGGGCAAATTTTTGGGTTTTATTGCTATAATATGTTGTTAAAGCCCATTCCATAGATTCTCAATAGGATTGAGATCCGGTGACTGTGCTGCACCATTTTTAAAAATCTATTCTGTTCAGCCCCAAACAGCTGTTCACTGGCGTTAAGTGTGTTTTGGTCGGTTGTCGTGCATAAAACGCCACTTAATTGGCATGTTTTTATCTGAATATGTTATCATAGTATCAACAAGTAGATTTTTGTAAATATACTGATCCATTAGTGAATCGATTTTGTGTATCGAACCAACGCCATGTCCAGAAAACACAGTATACACCATCAGATTTTCGCCAATAAGCTTTACCGTCTCAGATTTGTACTTTGGGTTGTGCACAATTCGTATTGTTTCCTATTAGATCCGCACCGACAAATCCAGGCGATATTTTCCCAAAAATCTTGGATTTCTCTAAATGATCCTGAGCAGATTAAATTTGACACTGTAAGCCATATTTTGATACGTCTGGCTTATGTTGAACAATGCATCCAAGTAAATTTTTTCATTGGTTCATCTTCTTATGGTTCTTGAGGAAATGCTAATGTCAATTTTTGCCTAAATATCTCTCTAAATCACAGTTGAGCTTTTAAATGGATCTGATGCGCAGGTTCTATAAATTAAAAAATCCGATTTATTGCTTGTTTTTCTCGGCGTAGGATATTTTGCAATATTTTTGAAGCTCCCATAAGTGCCAATATGGCTTAGTAAATTCCACACAATGTGTCTGGATCAATTTAGAATGTTTGCAATATCCCCAGTGGTACTTCCACTGTCGTTCAATTGCATAATAATCTGACGCTGCGCCTCAATGCACTATTTTCCTTTAGCAATGTCTAATTATAAATTTTGTTAAATAATAACTTCCATTTGAGTAAAAATTGCCGAAACATACCAATTAATTAATTAAAACGCAAAAAGAAACAGAAAATAACAACTTTTATCAAATGTGCTAAATTTTGTGTCCAGCCCAGATTGCGAATTACTTGCAAAAACATGAGAGTACGAGAAAAAGGCTCAAAATAATACGAAAAAATTATGGGGCTTACTGATCACAACATAAGCAACACTAAAAAACAAATATTTGGCGCAGAGTTCATTATCAGAACAAATTATTTGCTATTATAAACAACACATGTGAAGTGTGCTAAACTCGTGGCCACCACTGTATTTTACAATAACTAAAAATAAAATTTGTCGATTTTTTAACAAAAACTGAATTTGTTTAAATTTGACAGTTTTTGGTGATTTCTGACACTTAATTTGGCGATGGAGATACAAAATAATCCGACAACCCTGAATATAACCATACAAAGACGCTGCACCAAGTCGTTGCCATATATACCTGTAAGCGGAAGACCAATAAATGACATGTAGCTCTATACGCAAATATGGTTGTGATATATCCGTATGTAATGATTTCATGATATGGACAGCAATAATCACGAGTGGAGCAAATCAAAGCATTTTCGTCGCAGACTTTTCCTTTTGGAAGAACTGGGATTTGAGTTTTTGCTTAATTAACTTCGCATAATAAAGAATTAATGGGTACTACTTACCAGAAATCTTAAAGATACTCTCATAAGCAACTATTTCCACTTTCAATTGAGAAAAGCAAACATTAAACCTGAACAATTAAACGAGTTCGCAAAACGCCCACTAAATTCTAGTCTCTTAAAAGAAACATTCTCAAAAACAAAACATGTGTTATAAATATATTTTCAATTAACCTTTCTGACAATTTACATACATTACAATACATTTCAATAACTCAATGTCGATTTTTGCAGGTCTGGCCACCACCGTTCTACTGCTGCTAACTTTATTAAGTGGACTGAGCGCCCTATATGCCAACGAAATGAAAAATTGTCTGCAACCATTATTTAACAAGGCCTTTCACAATGTCTGGGGTATAGTGACGTACACCTTGGTCATGTTAAGCATGTACACCGCCTATGAAACGGATATTTTCATAGAATATTCTTTGGATGCGGCCACCTATAATGATTTCAAATGGTTGATACAGCTATCAATTGTAGGCATATGGTTGTTAACGTGCTATGGCCCCTTGTGGTGTTTGATTTATACAAAATTATGGAATACCTGTTGCTGCTGAGGAGAACGAAAGAAAAAAAGGGGTGTTGTTTTCATTTAACATTTATTTGTTAACATGTTTATTCTCTTTGTTTTTAATTGGTTTAGCGAAAAAAGAGAAGTGCAAGTTTTTTTAATATTTTTAAAAATATAAATAATACTTTTTGTGTGTTGTGTTGTATGAAGTTTTATAAAAAAATATATATATTCATAATAATTTTTAGTTAAAATTTAAAATTTCGTTTTCATAAATAAATTAATTTAAAACATAAGTGTAAAAGTAAGTATTTTTTTACAAAAAGGACGTTTGATTTATTTTTCTTTCCTTTCAAAACGCAAGAGTCATTATCAATCAATTGTTTAAAAATGTATGTTTGGTTGAGATTTTTTGTTCTTACAATATTTTTTATTAAAGCACTTTAAAAAGGCATGTTTTTTGATCTGTTGCTATTTTCATGTATTAGCTCTATAGTAGTAGTAGTAGTGTTAGTGTTCTTCAAAATTCATAATATAGGTTCAATGGAATTGTTTCTTGCATTTTGCATTTACAAACTAGTCTTTATTATCACGTCGTTTTCATTGAAGTATCGGGGGATCTTGTTGTTTATTTGCTAATCATCAGTGTACAGGCTTTAAAATCGAAATCATTACTGGCGGCAGCTTACAAAGAAATACAGGTATTCTTGAGGAAAAAAACATTCCGAATTATTACCACAAATCAATGCTGATAGTAATCTGTGTCATATCCCTAACATATTGACAAACATTTTTCACCGAATCAATCTCCGCAAACAAATCAGGGTCCTAATCATAGACAGTTAATACAGAAAATGCTACTTTTATCTTTGCCAAATGAAAGCGAATTCAAACCCAAGAACGTTTAAATTCGTTAAAGAGGGGGGGCACAATATCATTTAGTCAAAAAACACGATTTAAATCAGAAAAACGTAAATAATTTGCAAAATGCCTACCTTCTTGCAATATCATTTTATGGAAATATAAATTGTCATAGACCTATGAAGAGTTTCATTAAGATACCACTAGCTTTTACGTCCCACATCGGAATGCAGCCTATGCGATTCATGAAATTCGAACGCCTAAAATTAGACAACTTTTCTTATTGGTCAATGCCATCAATAAAACCGTACGACAATTTTAAAAATAGTCGTTACACTTGAACCGGGCGGTATACGCCTGTAGCTATAGATAAAATTGAGTTAATTGGCGTTATTAGTTTTTCATTTCCTCGCAATGTTGCCCCTTCACAGGAATACAAATTTTAAATTTTTAAAACAATATTATAAATTTAAGAAAAAAAACATTTTAATTTTTTAGAAAATATTTTAAATTTTTAAAAAAATATACTTTAAAAATATTTTAAATTTTTAAAAACATATTTTAAATTTAAAAAATTAACTTTAAAAATATTTTAAATTTTTAAAAAATATATTAAATAGTTTTTCATACCTCATGATAACGGTATTCGTGTCAAATTAAAGAGGAGAGTAGCTGTTAAAATACTTCTGTATTAGTTCAGTATTAACAGCTATTTCAAGTTTACCCCTTAGCCTATTTAGTTTATTTATATTTAACTTTTTAAAAGGTAACATTTGAAGTTGCTGTTAATGCTAAACTAATATTGATAGAAGATTGCGATTTGAATTGTTTTTAGCACATATTCTTTTCTTTAATTTGGTATTTATACCGGTATCATAGAGCGCAAATAAGTATTTAAAATAATTTTTGAAAAATTGTATCCTTTGAAACTTTGTAGACCTTTTAGGGGACAACAGGATGAGATGATAAAAAAAACGCCAATTAACTTAATTTCATCTATAGTTTCAGACATCATCTGGTTCAAGTGTCAGACAATGGGCCCACCCAAAAGCTTTGTTATCTTGAATATGCTTTACTTATACAAAAATGAAGGTATTACATTTCCGAAGAAGAAATCATTTCCAGCTGTTTTGTATTGAATATTTACATCGCTCGTCCTACAGTTGTGGAAAAACGTTGCCCTTCTCTATCAAAATCAAAATGGTCGTATGTTAATGGCAAATGTGTCTTGGACTTGTTCACGCCGCAGATGACAATTTTTATAAAAAGGCAGCGTCGTGAGAGCTTCAGTTGGATTTAATTTTTTGCAAATTAAGGTCCATTTGCACCTGGCTAGAGGATAAAAATATCAAATAGTTACTGTAGATGTCAAACTCCAAACAAACTGGCAACCTTAACATTTGATTAACTGAACAAACTTTGCTTTAATTAACTAGACATGGCTGGTGAGAATGGGTAGAAATCACCATTGAGGGTGTAGTTCGTAAAATGAATGCAATTTTTATCAGATGATTTTATTTTGACATATAATTTCAAAGAGCATGACAGATCAATAGAGATTTGTTGCAAATGAAATAGTTACACAAAACAGTGTTCGCTATAAAAATGTGATGTCAAGTCAGTCATCTATCGATCGATCCTCATTATTCGTTGGTAAAAGCGTTCAGTCATGTCTCTCAGATTCCATACTTAGAAATTTGACAATTCGCAGATACTGAAATCTTTCCTTCGTATTTGCTGTCTTGTCGGACAGAATAATTTAAAATTCGGACTCTGACTTTAAAATGTTATTTTTGTTGTAATAGCAATTCTCTTACAGCGTTAAGCAATTGAAGAGAATCTGTGAAAAAAGAAAGTGTTCAAATTTAAAAATACGAATCCATCCACCAAAAAAACGCAGTTTTTTACCATGGCGGCTTTACAGAAGGAGGGAGAAGAAAAGCCATTGTAGTAAACAAAGCGGATCGTTGTTTTAATTTTTATAGAATTTTCTATCCTGTAAACGTGTTTTGTCACCTCCTTCCATTAGACCATAAATAAAGCGTTTGAATTCAAGTGAGAATGCTGAAAATCTTGAAAAAGGGATGGGGAAATTCCCACGGAAATTCTATTTGTGATAGGTGTGTGTATGGTGTGGACTATCTTTTATTCTCAATTGGCATATTCTCGTTATGAAAAGAAAATTGTTAGTTTCATTTGGAAACTTCTCAATTTGAAATGGAAATTCTCCATTTGAAATGGAAATTCGCAATTTCAATTGGAATTTTCTCAAATTGAAATGGAAATTCTCAATTTCAATAGTAATTCTCTCAAATTCAAATCGAAAATCTCATTTTCAATTGGAATTTTCACAATATGAAATGGAAGTTCTCAGTTTCAATTGAAATTTTCGCAATTTGAAATGAAAATTCTCAATTTGAAATGGAAATTTTTGCAATTTGAAATGTAAATTCTCAATTTCAATTGGATTTTTCTCAAATTCAAATGGAAACTTTCAATTTCAATTGGATTTTTTTCTCATTATGAAATGGAATTCTCAATTTCAATTGGAATCTTCTCAATTTTATATGGAAATTCTCAATTTCATTTGGAATCTTCCCAATTTTAAATGGAAATTATCATTTTCAATGGAAATTATCAGTTTCAATGGAAATTCTTAAATTCAATTGAAATTTTCACAATATGAAATGGAAATTCTCAGTTTCAATTGAAATTTTCGCAATTTGAAAGGAAAATTCTCAATTTGAAATGAAAATTTTCGTAATTTGAAATGTAAATTCTCAATTTCAATTGGATTTTTCTCAAATTCAAATGGAAACTCTCAATTTCAATTGGAATTTTCTCATTATGAAATGGAATTCTCAATTTCAATTGGAATCTTCTCAATTTGATATGGAAATTCTCAATTTCATTTGGAATCATCCCAATTTTAAATGGAAATTATTGATTTCAATGGAAATTCTTAAATTCAATTGCAATTTTCTTAAATTCAAATGGAAAATCTCAATTTCATTTGGTAATGTATTTATCTTTGTCTTGTCCCAAATGTTTCTCACAATTGTATTTTCCCTTATCCTTTTCTTTTTAATTTGTCTTTGTATAAAGGGGCGGTAAATAATTTTTTTTTCACTTTTTCACAAAATTAATTTTCTAATAAGTTTGGATGGTATTTCTCTACCCACAGAATACATTTATTTTAGAAAAGAAAGCATTTTAGGTATGTATTTTTAATATGTTGAATTTCATGACAGTATCGCAAAAATCTTTGTGCTTGCCGTGAATATTGCCCAAAGCTTATTTCTTACACCTGCGGTAGAAATTGGAGATTGACGTCGTTATTTTTTCGGAAAAGTATCACCGCTGTTAACCTGATTCATTTGGACTATCAACCAACTCACAAATTAAATTTATTATGAATTTGTCCGTTGGTATTGTTTCGCGTTTATAATTGCAAATTGAAAAATTCATAATAAATTTCATTTGTGAATTGGATTGGATAGTCCAAATGAATTAGATGCACTGTAGTGAAAATTCACATGGCTGTTTTGATCTAATTAGCCAGAAAAGACGATGGTTTGGATGGAGGGCAACCTAAAAGCCTACAGTTTTAATCATATTCTGATAGAATAAATAATGGTATAAAAAATCTATTGTTATGATATTCCGACAAAACATTTGGAGAGCTATTTAGAATATCTATCCAATGGAATATGTCATCCCACAATGGAGGAAATAAATAAACAAAAGTCAAAAGCCACGGGCTTGTTGTTAACCATTTTACATGCAAAATACAAGAAATCATGATCATATTTATCAACATAAAATTCATTCAACAAATTTTTTAAACAAGTCACTTTCTACAAATGGTTTATTGAAGTTCTGAATATGAGAGACTAGTTTATTCCAACAAAACTTGTATGAAAGGTATTTCAAGTTTTCTTTATGATGAACATATGTGTAGCTGCTGTAAAGACCCGATATTAAAACCTCCTTCTTACGAGATTAGCAAATATCGCTGATTCCAAAACTATAAACAGTTGTCCTTCAATACTCTCCTCCTTCTTTGTTCGATTTAACGTTTTTTTTTATTTTTTTCCATTATTTTTTTTCCTGTTATTTCTCTCCAATTAAATTTTATTAAAACGTTTTACGGTTAAGTTTAAGCCCATGGGAAACGCTTCAATATGTTGCCTAAACCAAGAACCACCACCGCCGCCATTCAAGCCCACTGGTGCTCCTCCGCGGCCATTAATTTTATCGTTGGCCAGTAAAAATTTCGAGTCATTGAAATCTTCCGAAGAGCAGCAGTACTTATCCGAACAAAACCGACAATTATTATACGAATTGTTATAGGGCGGTACAACAACACACTGTCCTTCATCCAATAATAATTTCGAGGTCTTTTGATCGTATCTCAAATACAATGTCAAGCATACAAATAGCAAGAACAGGAGAATACAAGTGGCTCCACTGGCAATGCTGGCCTTTTCCAAAATCGGCCGAGGTCTTTTGGGTTGGTACGACCCATCCAATTCTTTGTACTCACAACGGGGGCCCATAAAACCAATGGCACACTCGCAATTGTACATAACGGAATCGCCAATTTTCACCGTAAAACAAGTGGCCTCATTCAAACAATACCAGGCATCATAATTGGCCGGACATTTAAATGTCGGAAAGGTGATGTTGGGCCGAGGCGTAGTAGTAGTTGTTGTTGAGGTGGTGGTGGTTGTTGTTGTGGTCGCAGCAGCTCGCTGAGTCGTGGTAACGGGCGTTTTAGTGGAGGTCGGGGCGGCTATCGACGAGGGCCTAGGCTTGGGTAAAGAGCGACTAGAACAAGCCAAGGTGGGAGGAGTTGCTTGAAGTATGGAAAAGATTAGAGAGCACAGGAACAAAAATCTGGGTTTGTTCAGAAGAAATTTCGTAATTGAAAACATTTTGTATGTTAGTGAGAGAGAGAGAATTACAAGCAAACAAAAATGGAATGAATCTTGTGGCTAAGCAAGTAGCAGACAGTCTGTTCGCAAGAGATCTCCTATATAAATTCAGTTCTTAGTTTTTATAATCTTCTGATGTTTTTTATACCTCCTGCCGTCGTTGTTGTATATTTAGATGTTTTGTTATATTCTATTTGGTTTGTTTGTTGGTCAATAAATAATCTTAATTGTTTTTTGTTTGTTTTAAATAATTATTTAAATATTTGGTATATTTACTTGAGTATGTGGGTGATACTTATCTACACAAAAGGTCTTGGAATTGTTTATATAAAAAAAACTTAACTTAAAACATTTAACAATTCTCAGCAGCAAGAAACACAATAGTATCACAATATTTAATAGAAAATGAGTTAATGACTTAAATAAACGTTGAATTGTTTGTTAATATTACAAATCAAATTATCTTTGTGTTAAAATTTAAATTAAAAAAAATCCTAAATAAAATCTGAAAAGGTAATTAAAATTATATTCTTAACGATTACAAAAGAATTATTTGGAAACTATTACAAAGTGTATCACTTTCTTATTTCTTAACTAAGAGTTAGTTTTTTCTGGTTGATGCCGTGGTAGTCGTCTTGTTCTTGATGATCCTTTGTTCCTTTCCTTGGCTTTTGGAAATTGGACCAGACCTGTGGTGGTTAACAAAAAAAAAGAGAGAAAATAATTATTCTTCTGTAATAAATCCCCCACACTATTCGGTGATGAATTACTGAAATTTAATGAAAATTTAAGAATACAATGAAGTTGGTTGAAAAAAAATATTAAAAATGGAGATTGCACACAAATGTTGATTACATGAAATTCCCTATGAAGTACGAACGGAGTAATTTCATGTGAAGCTATAATATAAATTGTGTCTCTTCTCTCCGATATTAATGAAAATTACAAATATGTATGTTCTTTTCTATATGGCGAACATATGCAGCTTTGTCGATTTTCAAAAATAAAAAATTTAAGACACTAGGGTGGATCGAGAATAAAGTATTTTTGCATAATATAATTTTAAAACATTGTTAACTTTTTCTGGTATAAGAGATACAAATATTTTTATTTTTTCTAATTTCAAGCAAGTTGCTTCTAGTTTTAAAGTAAATTGTCAAATATTGTTAAATATTTGTTATTAATAGTGTCTGAAGGTTTCAATGGTATTCCTGGTACTTACTTAAAAATTGCAATCGAAATTAAAAATATTTAATATAAATAATTCAAATAACATGCTTTCAAAAGGTTGCGGATTAGCGATGGGATAGTGCATGACTTTTCGTTTTTTGCTAGAACCCCTAATTTTGTGAGTTTCGTGATCCGAAAATGGGGGTGGTGGGGTGAGTGTAAGTGGGTGCTCATATTTTTCGAACACACATACACCCTATCTCTTCATTCTATAAGGGACGTCCCACACAAAAATTAATTTTTTATAAAATTTGTTCCCACCGCTCTTACTGGCCCAAGGAGACCGCTAGTTGAGTCAAATATTTATTTGACCGACCCTCCAATATTTTTTCAACCCCCCACATTTTCTCTGAACATACCTACCTCCCCTTAACACATCGAGTGCCAAGCGGTTTTGGCGCAAACCTTCCCAGGAGGTCAAATATTTTTTGGGCTATAAATAAAAGCAATCACTGTCGTAAGGAAACGTACGACGTGGCACCCAATGTGTTAAGGTGGTCGTCCCCATACGATTTATTTTATTTTTTATAATTTTTATTATGACGTGAAGTCCCAAAATTGTCCCGGAGTCGCCCCTAGCTGGTTCAAATGTAAGACCGACCTCCATTAATTTTCCCACCCAACATTTTTTTCTGAACAAACTTACTCTCTCCTTCCCACTCTTTAATGGGGCTCCCATACAAAAACTAATTTTTATAAAATTTGCTCCCTCCAATCTAACTGCCCCAAAGAGGTCCAAGGGGAGTCAAATGTATAACCGAGCCCCAATTTTTTTTAACCCCAATATTTTCTCAGAACGTACCCTCACTCTCTTGGTGTTTTTTTTTTGGCTCATGATATTTTTCGAACCAAATCGAACTCCGAAAATTCCCATAGAACACTATCCCACACCTATTGCGGATGTTCCCGACTAAAATAAATCTTTGGTTTATTAAAGCATTGTCCCAAAATATTTCGGCGTTGTCCATTAATTATTTATATTAAATATTTTTAATTTCGACAGTAATCGTTTATAATTGTTTTAGAAAAAATGCCAGGAACACTATCATGAAACTTATGGATCGTCTTACTATAAACTATTAATAAAATTTATTTTTTAAAAAAATCAAAGGAATAATACTTTTTTATATAATAAATAAAAAAAAGATAAGAAAACAAATATTTGTTTGAACTATTTGACAAATTTCTGTAAAACTAGTGAAGAAATTTGGTTGAAAAAAAAAATATTGTATCTTACAAAAATTCTTTATGACAAGAATACTTTATTTTCGCTCAAACCTAGTATCTACAATTTCTAATTTTTTGAAAATAATTGGAAAATCTCAAAATCGGAAAGAAGAGAAGATCCAAAATGTGTGTGTGGATCGCTTCACATGAAATTACTCAACACTTAAAAAAACATCAGGATCGGCCGGACCTAATCTTGTATACCATTCCTCATCATGTAAAAGGTCCTCGAATAGAATATTTTAGCAAATTGTAATATTTGGCATCTATATTACAGTAGCTGTTCAAAAAACCACACACCTTTTTTAGTTTCTAATTATAATAACCGGACTACATTCCATTTCAGAATAGATAATGCCCTTAATCCAAAGGGATGTGTAATTTTCTAACGATCAGGACGGGCATAATGTAAAAAATTGAGTATAGAGGTCCAGCTTTCATTTACAATTGAATTTTTATCGAAATATTCGGCATATGAATGTAACAGTGACGCCTAAACTTCGTTAATTAAGGATATGTTCACAGTAAAGTCAATTGCATTTTAGTACAATGATAGTAGAAAACAAATCTATCGGCGGACAGTAGTTATGAATCAAAATCCATTGGCCGAAATGCAAGAACTTATGTAGTAAAATTTTTTGTAGTAAAATTGAATGATGTTATCATTGCAAATCGGGCAATCGGAAATATTTTAGAAATTATCCCAAAACTGTCTATCTTTACATTTTTATAGAAAAGTAATATTGGATAAAATAAAGAATTGAAAATAAAATTTTTATATTATGTTTTTTTTTAACACACAATGTTTCTGCGAATTGTATGTTTAATTTTTTCTTTTTCAGATTTTGAATATTTTTATTTTTCGACTTTGCCGAAAGAAATTTTGCACTGAAATATGTTTTATTATAAATTGCTGTTTCTTAGCTTTATTGTGGCGAAAAACTGTATTTATGATAAATATTAAAAAAAAAATTCTTTTAAAAGTATATGACTTTGGACCAACATAACTTCTTTCCTTTGAAGAATAAACAAGAATCAATGACAAGCTAAATTTAATACAGAGGTCGTGAGTTTATTATTAAAACTTTTATTCAAAAGATGGGGACTGAAATAAATTCTCAGTCGTTTGTACGTTGCGATTTCCCAACGTCATTTACGAAGAACTTTCATATTAGACAGGAGAGACAAACTTACGTTGTCTATATCACTGCCCGACAGCTCTTATTAAACATAAACCAGATGATATACATACGTCGGAAATTATAGGTGAAATGACTTTATTATTATATTTGACGTTATTAGTTTTTCAAAGTTCGAAAGTACAAATTTTTGAAAAAAAAAAAATTGAAGTACTTATTCGCAATCTATGATACTGGTATAAATTCCAAATTAAAGAAGAGAATATTTGCTAAAAATACTTCAAATTGCAAGCTTTAGCATAAACAATTATTTCAAAATTGACGTCTTAAAATGTAAAATATGGATAAAAAAATTATAATAAATAAATAACTTGAAATGACTATTAATGCCGAGCTAATACAGATAGATGCATGTTATTTTAAGTATTTTTAACATATATTTTTCCTCTTTCATTTGCCACTAATAACGTTAGGGTGTGAATAAGTATTTAAAATAATTTTTGAAAAATGTTATCCTTTGGACTTTTTGTAGTCCTGTGATGGGGGCAAACATGATGAGGAAAAGAAAAACTGAAAACGGAAATTAACTATATTTTGCCCATGGTTTCACCCGTATATCATCTGGTTCAAGTATAACGACATTTTTTTTTTAAATTGTTGTACTGTATATTAAATTTTATGATTTTTGTAAGAGTTCTCTCGAACCCGAATAGAATTACCTTTTAAGTCATGTAATAGTAAAGAACGAATGAGTAAAAAAAAAAAAAACAAACAAAAAAATTAAAATCCAAAATTATATAAAATAGCCCTATTTTTGCTTTTACAATTGCATTCTTATTTTCAGCTTTTCTACTAATGGTGATGACGATGATGATAATTTCATCATTTGAATTTAGGTGGTGGTTTAATGATGAAGTGATAATTTCAATAATATTGCTGAGGTGGTGGTAGTGATGATGATAACGATAAAAATTGCACTTGTATTTGTCGAGAAGGTAGTACGATTTCACAACATTTATTCTTATATATGTTTTTTTATTTTTTTAATATACTAAAATTCAATTATGATGATGACTATTACAAACACTTTACTGCATTTTCACACACACTTAAATATATAGATGTATATCATTTAATAGACGACTTGTTTTGTGGTTGAATTGAATTGTTGTATTCCGTTGATTATCCTAGCTCATCAAAGCTGGCTGTGATATGCGTTGATAATCCATATCACAACCACTTGATGAGGCTTAGATAAGCAACATTTTCATAATATTCAAATATAATGAAAACATTTGTATGTTTGAGAGAGTGCGAGGGGGCGTGCTGTCGTCGATGACATGAATTTGATTTTCTTTTTAACGACATGGAAGTTATACTTTTTTTTTTTTGATTGTAGGGATCTATTAAAATTCTTTTATTTTCTATTTATTTCGATTGCAACGTTGGATCATAAAGAGCAGAATAAGTATTGCGTAAATATGTCCACTTGGTCCGCATGCAAATCGAAATAACTGAACCTCATACTTTTTAAGATTCAAACGCCGTGATTCTACATAATGGTTGGAATGTATTCTAGAGCGTTTTAATATATTCAAGTTTTCTTCTATTAACATGCCTTTTAAATAGTAATTTATTTAAATGTCGCCCTTTAATGACAATAACGTTGCCTGCAACTTTTTCAAATAACTAAATAACTTTTTTACTTTTGGGCACCATAAAAAAATGTTTATTTCGTGATCATTTGTCCCTTTTACATGACTTTCCAAAGGATATATGTAGATGTTTTTATAATTTATTTTCGTACTTTGGCAGTGCCTAGAAAGACGATATGGATATCAAATGAAAGAGAAGAATATCTGTTAAAAAATACTTCAAATTCCATGTTTCTTTATGTATGTATTAGTTTAGCATTAACAACAATTCCAAATTTAGTTTATTCATATTTTACTTTGTGAAGGGGGAAAACTTGAAATGTTTGTTAATTCTAAACTAATACAAGTAGAAGCATTAAATTTTAAGTATTTTAAACAGATATTCTTCACTTTCATTTGATATCCATATCGTCATTCTATGCACCGCCAAAGTACGACAATAAATTATTGAAACATCTATATCCCTTGGAAATTCATGTAAAAGGGGCAAATGATCACGAAATACAACAATTAAGTATGCAGTTTAGCATCTGGTGACCTATAGTTTCTCGTTCTTAGGAGAAAAATCTTGTCGAACTGTGGCTAATCACGGAATTCGAAATAGAGAATATAGATTTTTATTGCGAATAGCGGGCCATGTCACAGAGTCAAATTCCGTTCGGAAGTGGAATGTAATCCGAATTTTGCTTTTACAGAAAATGTAAAACGAATTTTTACTACGGAATGTGTTTCAAATAGACGTCCATAAATTACGTTGAAACCAAATAAAATGTATTGATAATACTACTTATTAACTATTAACGTTAAAATAAATCTATTTTATACTTATTGAACAATAAATTTGCAACAATTTGAACGCAATCTGTAGAAGATAAAACAAAAACGATGGGAATTTTACTACGAAATCAAATCAATTCCGAACGGTATCTGTGACATGACCCAATGTAAGAATTTCCGCCGAAAATAAATATATAAGTTTTGAATAATATCTGTATCGAAATCTTAGGGCTAATCACGGCATGGAGAATATAGATTTCAATTGCAAATAATGTATTAATTTCCGCCGAAAGCAAATATGTACATTTGGAATAAGAGCTATATCCGAATCTTTTCAGAGTAAATCAAAAACACTTTAAAACTTTCTTGACTTCGAATGTCGTGATAGGTCAGTCGGTCCAATAATAACAACTCTGCAGTATCTTTATATGAAGTAATAACGCAAATAAAAATGAACCAATTTTTAATTTTTCATAAATAACAACTTCCTTCCTTTCATCGCCCAAAAGTAGTAATCCAAAATTAGTTATTCAAAAAAAACACTTCACTTTCACACAATATCTTAATTCTCAGTTTTTTTTTTCTTTTTTCTTGAAGTACTTCAAGTACTTCAAATTATTTTTTACTATTGTTGTTTGCTTTGCACAGGTCTAAGCTCATCAAAGCTGGCTGTGATATGCAATTTTCAAAAAAGCACAAATCGAACTTTTTAAAAAATAAAGTCAATTTAAGCATTTCACAGCCACTTTGTGAGGCTAAGACAAGTGCGTCCCCGGTCCGTCCATCGGCGGGAAATTTGAATTTTCTCACTCTCTGACTGCTTCTGTTAGCGGCGTTCTCATTCTTTGTCGTATAATCGTTTCTAATGAATATAGTTAGCTTAGTTTAGCACTCTCACACACACCGATATTTTTTTTGTTTAAAGTTGATTTTAGATCACACTGGGAATTCACGTTTCCATAATAAAATATACTATTTTATTTTATTTATTTGTTATTAGACAATTAGTAAGTAACAACAACAAAATGTGTGTCGTCTCGTAACGCCGCGTCGTGTCTATTGTCTTCTTTCTTGATACGCGGAGAAAATACAACGGAATTTTATTTCAATATTGAGATTGAGCTAGTAGACTGGACTGGACTGGACTGGGGCACAGGCACCGACCGATGATTTTTGTAAGAAATGTGACGCTCCTCAAAGCTGGCTGTGATATGAATATTAAAAAAGAATTCATGTGGTGGTGTGTTACTTTTTTTAAAGAGAAAACATTTCGCAGCCACTTTGAAGAATGACACAATTCTTTGTTGGGGGAGCCGCCGCCGAGCCAGTTGCGGCACACACACACGCACATCATTCATCATTCGCGATGAATGAAAAAAAAATCATGGATTTTCAATAAAATTCCTACACATATACGACGACGACCATCATAATACACAATGGACACAACACCACTACCAGCATTAGCATTATCGTAATCATCATCATTACCATCACCACCACCAACATCCACCATTCATTATTACCATTTTTTTTGGAATATTTTGAGTAGAATTTTTGTTTTCTTGAAAAATCCCATATTTCTTTGTGGACAAGAGAAGGCTGGCCAGTCGGGCCTAACACACACACACACAAACAATTTTTATAACAATACAATAATAATAAATAATGAAAACAAAATCAAAATCTGGCGAATTGTTGTTAATGTCTGCGCGGCGGTCGAGTAAGATAAGATTCACCTTTTCTTTAAAATGATGTGCGAAGCGCGCCAAAGCCAAGATCATTGAACATCATTATTTTATTGGGGGGTTGGAGGCGTTGAGGTCTTTGGACGAACATACAAATGATTTGTAACGGCCGTGATCATGGCTTATGTATCGACGAATAGAAATCACAATCCATTAAAAAAACATTTCAAAATAGGATGATGACATTTTCGAAAGAAATCAAGAAGCAGCTAGCTTTGCATTGTCATTGTCGTCGCGGCGACGGAGTTTTTAAGATCATCGATCGATCGATCGTTTTTAATTACACTTTGTTTTCCTTTCCATTTCATAAAATAATCAGCATAATTTTTTTAAGCAATAAATTAAATTCAATTAAATGTTAAATGCATTTTTTTTTTGAAATATTTAAATGATAAAAATCAATTATTTTTGAAGAAGAAGCAAAAAATAGTTCATTGTTTGTATTTAATTGAAAATTATAACAAAGAACCCCCCCCCCCTATTCTTATAAATTTTTTGTTTGGAATCTAAAAGGTGGTAATAGGTTAAAATCTAGAATTACACCGTATGACAATTTTTTAAAAAAAGTCGTTACACTTGAACCGGTTGATATATTTATGAAACTAAAGGCAAAATTGAGTCGCGTTTTTAGTTTTTCATTTTCTCATCCTGTTGCCTCTTCACAGGACTACAATGTTCCAATGGATACACTTTTTCAAAAAATTATTTTATATACTTGTTCGCGCCCTATGTGAACGGTATTAGTGTCAAATTAAAGAGGAGAATATCTATTAAAAATAATTCAAATAGCATGCCCCTATCTGTATTAGTTCAGTATTAACATCTATATCAAATTTACACCTTAGTTGTTCTAGTTTATACACATCTTGCTTTTTAAGAGACAACATTTTAAATGGTTGTTATTACTAAACTAATGCAGATATAAGCTTGAAATTTAAAGTATTTTTAGTACATACTCTCTTCTTTGATTTGGCATTTATAACGGAGTAATAGGGTGGGATTAAGTACTAAAAATAATTGTTGAAAAATTGTATCCTTTGGAACTTTGTTGTTTGCAAAATCTGGACATAGTTCCGGCAAATGAACTCTGATTGGTGTAAAATTTAGCTTGAGGGTGAAGGAAATTTACTAATCTTTTTATCTGCTGCCTCATACTTAATTTTCACAAGTTAATGAGATAAAAATATTAGTAATTCGCGATGTGGGGCACTAAAAAATCAGACTTTTTCCAAGGGTGCAATTTCGTGCAGACATAAGTTAACCTGAAAAATCGGAGAATCCTCCTTCATCCTTTCTAAATATGTTGTTAAGTTGGTCCAAAATCATACATTTTGTTTCAAAAAGGGTATTTTCAATAGATTTCACTCCAAATCTATTGGACTTCTTTCCGTAACAAATCAAATTGTAACGAAATAGTTTAGACGACCGACTTCTCTAATAATACAATCATCTGAAAGAGATCTCAAGAGTTTACTATTACTTTGTGAATGGAAGCTGCAATACACAGAACACCCGATGATATTGTTGAAAAGAAACGTGGAGAACTGAACGAATACCATGCTTCAAAAGACTTCATTTTATCACCTCATCATATCAAGAATGCAAAACATCTTAATCTTATCACGGAAGTTACTTACACTACCTCTCTGTACCCAGGAAAACTTTAGCCGACAATCAACAAAAAAATTGTTATGACTTTTTTGCTGTTTTGATGAATGAAATGGAAATTCTTTTATTACAAAACCTTGGAAAATAATAAGAGAAGACAACAAAAGAATACAGCAAGAAAAATCAGCAGATAAACACGTGAAACACTTGAATAAAAAAAATGACACTAAAAACACAACAGAACAGAACAGCACACCAATTGAGATAATGCCCAAAGAAGACTCATATGGGAGCGCGTCTGGTATATGGAAGAAGACGCCACAAAAGTCTTGCAAAAATTGTCTTAATAAAATAAGAAATAACGAATGCAAACTTTTCCCTTGGGTAATCCAATCAATAATTTCTTAAATAAAAAAACTTGACGCCAAAAAAACAAATAAAAATCAATAATAAATTTAATTTAAGCGCCACTTTTTGGGGTAGTATGGGGGGAGAAGAAACAAACCATGACCGCTTTAAAAAAACTCACAGTTACCATCACAATCATCATCATCTGTTTAAATAAACATCACAGAGGCGTCAAATATTTTGATGTGATGTTATGATGGTGGTGGTTGCTGGTCGGTCATCAGATCAGTCAACAGCCATAAATTGAAATGGTGATGATGTGTGAAATGTAACAACAACAAGAAGAAAAAAAACGAAGCCCTACACACATTTTAATATGTGCTGCCGGATTTAAACAAAATGCGATCAAAAATCTCAAACCAACGCCAACAGAAAAGACAAATAAAGCAAAGTTCAGTCGATATCTCTCCCCCAGGAGGACTGGACAGGCGGGAGGGCGGGCCGGCCGGCCGTCGGTAAGAAGGTAATTGGTGCGATAGGGAGAGAAGACGACGACATAAATGTGTGACTAGAAATGTGTATGTATATACAAATTGTATATAATACAAAAAATAAATACTATAACGCATCACATACAAGGTGAATAACCAAATAATTAAATTAAAGAGAACACACAACATAAATCAAATCCACAAGTGGATTTTTTTCGCTTTTGTAGAGGAAACAAAACAAAAAATAAATAAAACTGAAAAGGTGGTGGACCGCCGCGCGTTTTTGATAAATGTAATATTTAATTTAAAATGAGCGCGCGCAACTGGTTGTCGCAATGACATTTTAAAAGTTAACTTAGTTTAAATTGTAGGGAGAACTGTCCATCTGGCAAAGCGGCTCTAAGTCGTTCGGCATACTAAACAATAGTTCTACCTCGCTTTCTTTTGGGAGTTGCAAACAAATGTACCAAGACCCCAATACCTTAGTGGAGGATATGAAAAGCTGAGGTCGAAAAATCGCCGTGTGAAAGTCTTTGCATTCCTCTGCCTGCACTTTATTTATTTATTTTTCTTCCTATTTGAAACTGAAACTGAATAGTCTTTGCATAAAGCAATAATATCCCCGTGGTGGAATATAACATATATATATAACGTATATATAACATGTATATATAACATATAATAATTAAAAAGGTAGTTACACTTGAACCGGATGATATACGTATGAAAAATTGAGTTTCTTGGCGTTTTTAGTTTTTTTTTTCCTGTACAAATTGATACAATTTTTCAAGAAATTTTTTCATATACTTGTTCGCACCCTATGATAACGATATTAGTGTCAAATTATAGAGGAGAGTATCTATTAAAAATACTTCAAATATCAAGCTTCGATCTGTATTAGTTCAGCATTAACATCTATTTCAAGTTTACTCCTCAGTTTTCATTCATATCTTGCTTTTTAAGAGGCAAAATTTTAAATGATTGTTAATGATAAACTAATACAAATAGACGCTTGAAATTTAATGTATTTTTAGCACATATTCTCTTCTTTGATTTGGCATTTATAGGGTGCGAATAAGTATTAAAAATAATTTTTGAAAAATTGTATCCTTTGAAATTTTGTATTCTTTTTAAGGGAGGGGTCAAAATTTTAAATGATTGTTAATGATAAACTAATACAGAAAGACGCTTGAAATTTAAAGTATTTTTAGCACATACTCTCTTCTTCGATTTGACATATAAAGCTGGGTCATAGGGTGCGAATAAGTATTTGGAATTTATAGGGTGCGAATAAGTATTAAAAATAATATTTGAAAAATTGTATCCTTTGGAATTTAGTATTCCTTTTATTCCAAATTGATATAATTTTTCAAGAAATTATTTTATATACTTGTTCGCACCCTATGATAACGATATTAGTGTCAAATTAAAGAGGAGAGTATCTTTTAAAAATACTTCAAATATCAAGCTTCGATCTGTATTAGTTCAGCATTAACATCTATTTCAATTTTACTCCTTAGTTTTCATTCATATCTTGCTTTTTAAGAGGCAACATTTTAAATGATTGTTAATGATAAACTAATACAGATAGATGCTTGAAATTTAATGTATTTTTAGCACATATTCTCTTCTTTGATTTGGCATTTATAGGGTGCGAATAAGTATTAAAAATAATATTTGAAAAATTGTATCCTTTGGAATTTTGTATTCATTTTAAAGGGGGCAAAATTTTAAATGATTGTTAATGATAAACTAATACAGAAAGATGCTTCAAATTTAAAGTATTTTTAGCACATATTCTCTTCTTTGATTTGGCATTTATAGGGTGCGAATAAGTATTAAAAATAATATTTGAAACATTGTATCCTTTTAATGGGGACAAAATTTTAAAAGATTGTTAATGATAAACTAATACAGATAGACGCTAGAAATTTAAAGTATTTTTAGCACATATTCTCTTCTTTGATTTGACATTATAGCTGGGTCACGGGGTGCGAACAAGTATTAAAAATAATATTTGAAAAATTGTATCCTTTGGAATTTAGTATTCCTTTTTTCCAAATTGATACAATTTTTCAAGAAATTATTTTATATACTTGTTCGCACCCTATGATAACGATATTAGTGTCAAATTAAAGAGGAGAGTATCTATTAAAAATACTTCAAATATCAAGCTTCTATCTGTATTAGTTCAGCATTAACATCTATTTCAAGTTTACTCCATAGTTTTCATTCATATATTGCTTTTTAACAGACAAAATTTTAAATGATTGTTAATGATAAACTAATACAGATAGACGCTTGAAATTTAATGTATTTTTAGCACATATTCTCTTCTTTGATTTGGCATTTATAGGGTGTGAATAAGTATTAAAAATAATATTTGAAAAATTGTATGCTTTGGAATTTTGTATTCCTTTTAAGGGGGCAAAATTTTAAATGATTGTTAATGATAAACTAATACAGAAATACGCTTGGAATTTAAATTATTTTTAGCACATATTCTCTTCATTGATTTGACATATATAGCTGGGCCATAGGGTGCGAATAAGTATTAAAAATAATTTTTGAAAAATTTTATCCTTTGGAATTTGGTATTCCTTTTAAGGGGGCAAAATTTTCAATGATTGTTAATGATAAACTAATACAAAAAGACGCTTGAAATTTAAAGTATTTTTAACACATATTCTCTTCTTTGATTTGACATTTATAGGGTGCGAATAAGTATTAAAACTAATATTTGAAAAATGGTATGCTTTGGAATTTAGTATTCCTTTTAAGGGGGACAAAATTTTAAATGATTGTTAATGATAAACTAATACAGAAAGACGCTTGAAATTTAAAGTATTTTTAGCACATATTCTCTTCTTTGATTTGGAAATTATACCGTTATCGTAGGGTGCGAGAATAAGTATTAAAAATAATTTTTGAAAAATTGTATCCTTTGGAATTTTGTATTTCTTTGAAGGGGCGCAACAGGATGAGGAAATGTAGAACTAAAAACGCTATTTATCTTTATTTCACCTATAGTTTCAGATGTATATCATCTGGTTCAAGTGTAAAATGGACTGCCGAACAGTGTTATGAAATCGTTCGGGAAACACCTATTTTTACCGTTATGTGTAGGTGGTTTCCCAAAAGGCCAGACATGTGATATAAAAAACACTCATCAATATTTATTACGTTCTTCTTGGTCCATCTAAAAGTGAATAATCCAAGAATCCTTGGAAACTGAATAGTATAATATCCCGGGGAGGTGGAATATAATATAAAACAACTCTATTGAACAGTTTTTATTAGGAAATATAGCTCATATTCTTGGTCCCCCCTTAGTATTCGAAGACTTTGGTTGGTACTTTGGTTCATAAATTAGCATTTTCTTTAAAAGTTATGGAATTTCTCCGCAATATCCTTATTCTAACACTACAATTTAACTAAAATAATAGTCGAGTAGCAAATATTACTACCATCTTCACCACTTAAGAAACTATTCATCATTCCTAGCGGGTTATTAACATTACAAGAAAAATAATGATTTCATTTCGTGAGCACAACACGCTTGCGAAAGACGACGGCAACAAGAGGAAAAAACCATTAAAATTTATTTAATGAAATAGATATTATTTATGTTCATATATATGTGTATTTGTTGGTGTTGGTGTAGAAAACAATAACAACATCTTACCCTCCAAACAACAAAATGTTAATTACTTGAGTTACATACCCTTTTATTCTACAACATAACACTATAGAAGAGGACAGAGAAGAGATATATGTTTGTTTGTTTATATAGACAAGAACGAACGAACGAACTTCTTTCTCCCCCTTCTTTCTGGTCTACTATGAGCGAAATTTCAGCCGCCTTTTTCTTCTGCTTATTCTGCTGCTGCTGCTTTTTCAGCCGCCATACAAATATAACATGAATGTGTGTGTGTGTTGTGTGTTGTATATGATGATTATATTGAAATTAAATTCAATATTTTTCTATGCACAAAACAACACAACAATATACAACTTCTTTTCTCCTGGTTTTGCTGTGTGTCGTTGTTAAACTTGGGCTGGTTGGAGTTGTTTTTATTTCTAGGGCTTGGGGGAATCACAAAACAGAACTGGCTGGCAGGCTGGCTGACTGACTGGAGGAGCAGGAAGAGGAGAATTGTAGTAGTGATAGTTGTAGTGGTTGTATAGCCGTAGAAATAGTAAATTGAAAACCCCAAAAGGCTTAAGATTTTAGTTCTTGTGGCTGATGATGTTGACTACTATGACGAAGTTGTAGTTGGTTGTAGTTCTTCGCAATGTTGTTGGTTGGTTGGTTGGCCTGGCCTGGCCTGTTGGCTGTCTGTTTGTTGTTATTGTGGTTTTGCGTGTTTTGTTATTATGCTTCAAAAAACATTCTTTTTTCTCTGTAGTAGCCTTCTTTTTTACCACACCTCCTCACCGCCACCACTTCTTCTTCTTCTTCTCGTCTTGCTGGGGTTTCGTCGCTGCCCGTTTGTTTGGTTGGCCGGTCGGTCGTCGATCCACGCGTAGTATCTGGTATCTGCGCGTGGTGGAGTTGTGTGAGAGAGAAAAAACAAAGCTGCAAATAAACAAAGAAAGAAGGGGGAGAAAAACACAACATTAAAAACGAGAAGAAAACATTAAAAAAGCCAGTAAATAAATATGAAAACATTAAAATGAAAATTACACTCTACTATAAAAAAAGCTACACAACAACAGCAACATCATAAAGCACGGAAAGTAACAAAAACAAAAATACAGAGAATACAACAACGAGCGAGAATGAAATGGAGGAAACCCATAAAAATGCAATTACAACGTATTATAACGTACTAACAGTTTGTGGACATAAAAATGGAAACACCACCACCACTTGCACGAGCTGCTGTGCGTTTCAAAAGAATAATTTAATGCTGCTGTTTTGAAAACTATAAACCTTTTTATTTGAATATGAATATGAAAGAGAGCGAGGTTGCAAAACAAACTCCTGGAACATTTTCAAATTGAAATTGCGAATTTGAAAACTCAAGACATTTCATTTGAATTTGGCAAAAGTTCCGAAAAAAACTGGAAATTCGACAAAACGTGCAAGTTTTGTACAGGACTTTGGAAATATCCCGCCCTTGTTTTATGACAAAGACTATGGGGGTCGCTTTCGGTAACTTATTTTCGTTCGTCTGAGGCGAACGATCAAATAATTTTAATACTTTTGCTATTCACACAAAAGTGATATGGGTATCAAATGAAAGAGAAGAATATCTGTTAAAAATACTTAAAATTTCATGCTCCTATCTGTATAAATTTATCATTAACCACCATTTCAAATTTCCCCCTTAAAACTTTAACTTTTTAATAGGGAAAACTTAAAATAGTTGTTAATGCTAAACATATAGAGGTAGATACATGAAATTTGAAGGTAGTCTTAGACATTCTTCTCTTTCATTTGATGGCCATATCGCATTAGTAGCACTGGCAAATGTACGAAAATAAATTTATAAAGCAACTTTATTTTTTTGAAAATTAAAATATTTTTTGTAGAACTTTAATAATTTATTTTCGCACTTCTCCGAGTCACACAAGTGTGATATGGGTATCAAATGAAAGAGAAGAATATCTGTTAAAAATACTTAAAATATCATGCTCCTATCTGTATAAATTTATCATTAACCACCATTTCAAATTTCCCCCTTAAAACTTTAACTTTTTAATAGGGAACACTTAAAATAGTTGTTAATGCTAAACTTATAGAGGTAGATGTATGAAATTTGATATATTTTTAATAGGTTCTTCTTCTCTTTCATTTGATAGCCATATCGAGAAGTACGAATAAAAAATCTACAACTTTTCCTGTAAAAAAATGAGAAAATATCACCAAATGGAAAACTGAGTACAAAGTTCTCTTATCACGAGACAGGGCGGATTCGTTGCCACAACTGCTATGCCAATGCCCGGCCCCCCGCGAACCTACCATAAATATATAGATCATCTGTGATTAACGACTTGAGCCATATAAAGGAGGGCATTTCAGGAGAAGAGTAGATTCATATTCATGTGAAGCAATCACACAAATTTTGTTTCTACTCTCCGAGTTTGATGAAATTTTCCAAATATGCACTTTTCTATATGGCGCAAATGAATATTTTTCAAAAAATAAGAAATTGTCACTAGGGTGGATTGAAAAAAGTATTTTTTGTCATCAGGTACTTAAAAAAAATGTAACTATTTTGTGGTATGAGATACGAATTTGTTTGTTTCTAATTTCAAGCAATTTCTTCTATTTTTACAGAAAAATTTCAAATCTTAAAAAAAATATATATTTTTTAATGTTTTTCTTATTTATTTAACAAAAAATGAGTCACTCCATTTCAAGCGGTATGATTTTTGACCGCGATAGCTGCGATTGTTTCGAAAGTTTGTGTATGCATTCTTATCATAAAAATATTGTATACGTATTTTTGGAAAAAAAAACATTTTTTCACGAATTATGACCATTAAAAATACAATTTTTTCAGAGGTGTGTTCATTCAACCGCCTGTAACTCCTGAAATACTTGACCAATTTTTGTGTACTATACCTTGTTTTGAAGGTACTTTCAATTAATTTTCAAATATTAAAGTGATACGTTATAGGCAAGTTAGATTTTTTAGTGTTTTTCCATTTTCAATTTTTTATTTTGATTTTTTAAAGTTTTTACAATTTTAATTCTTTTATTTTGATTTTAAAAAAGATTACATTAATCCATTTTCTGTAAATTTTGAAGTAGTGTTCGTAGGTCTCTTTTTGAGCGACTGTGCGAGTTTGAAAGTGGTGAAATGATGGGCTCTATTTTTTACGTTTTTTTTATTTTTTTTTTGTAAAATCAACCAAAATTTCAGAAACAATAAAAAATCCAAGGTTTTGGAAAAATTATTTTTTTCCATTTTTTGTAATGTGCGATTGCACCATCAGAAAAATTATTGTTTCTTGGATTTTTCGTTGTTTTTATCTTCGATTTTTGTAAAATAAACAAATTAGGACTTTTTGAATGAAACAGAATAGTCCAGCTGGTCTGAGTTTCTTTTTGCAGTGGGTCAAAGTTTTAATTTTTTGGTCGAAGGATGCATTATACTTAATTGAAAAAAGTGTTGTAAGTTACTGTCTGAGATAATTCTTATTGTCAGACTAATATTGTGGAATTTTATGAGGATCAAATTGTGGAAGATCTTAAACCTCTGGCTCTTTACGGGTCAATGGTCAACATGCTCTTTCTGAATTATAGGGTCGCTATTCTGTTCCATTCAAAAAGTCATAATTTGTTGAACAGTGTAATTAAGCTTAAATAAGTTATTTTAATTATTTCTATTAAATATTATTAATTGCGGCAGCAATCGTGATTGTAAATGTTTGGTCCGTTTTTTCGAGGAAAATACCTTTCAAAAAAGACATTTATTTAGGTATCAAAATGTTCTACGGCAAAATTTTAACAAATTTTCATACGTCCATGTTTTTGTTTTTTGGAAGATCAATCTTTTTGAGACATTTAAATATTTGTCTCTTAAAAAACAAGATATGAATAAACTAGAAAAGCTAAGGGGTGATGAATTGAAGTAGGAGTTAATGCTGAACGAATGCAGACAGAGTCATGCTATTTAAAGTATTTTTAATAGATATTCTCCTCTTTAATTTGACACTAACAACGTTATCATAGGGTACGAACAAGTATATCAAAAAAAGTATTGAAAAATTGTATCCTTGGAACTTTGTAGTCTAGTGATATTTTGGCGATGTCATCGAGATTTCGTCCGAATGATATGGCTATGGGCTATGGCCTGCAAACTTCAGCATTTACCATTTGATGATTGAATTAAAATAGGAAAATTGTGCATTCTAGTTGTTTATCTGGCGACATCCCACTTCTTATCTTCCAGGTGATATCTTGGCGATGTCATCAAGATTTCTTGCGGATGATATAGCCTGGCAAAATCGACAATTTATCACACTGATTTGGGGTATTGTTTTGGCTCCACAAACTTCTCCTCCTCTTGATGATTGAAATAAAATAGGAAATGTGTGTATTCTGACGATAACCCATTTCTTTATCTTCCAGGTGATATTTTGGCGATGTCATCAAGATTTCTTCCGGATGATATGGCTATGGATTTGGCCTGCAAACTTCACTTGATGATTGAATTAAAATAGGAAAATTGTGCATTCTAGTTGTTTATCTGGCGACATCCCACTTCTTATCTTCCAGTTGATATTTTGGCGATGTCATCAAGATTTCTAAAGGGGGTGAATTGAAATAGGAGTTAATCTGAACGAATACAGACAGAGTCATGCTATTTAAAGTATTTTTAATAGATATTCTCCTCTTTAATTTGACACTAACAACGTTATCATAGAGTACGAACAAGTATATCAAAAAAAGTATTGAAAAATGGTATCCTTGGAACTTTGTAGTCTAGTCCAGTGAAGAGGCAATAGGATGAGGAAATGAAAAACTATAAACGCCAGGTAACTCCATTTTGCTTATAGTTTCATACGTATATCATACGATTCAAGTGTAAAGACTTTTTTAAAAATTGTCGTACGGTCTTATCCGCCTAAAATTAGTAACAGAAATTTAAATTGTGCCCGCCTTAATTTTTAAATGTGTCCAAAGTCGGAGGCGTATCTCATATTGTTTTGTCATTTTAAGCTAATACAAAGTAAGAGGACAGTTTCTATACCGCCATATGCCGCCATTACCACATGCCACACATTTTAAATCAGTGAAATGTCATTAAAGACAAACTTCTCACCATTACCTTCCAAACACCACCAACTACCAACACCACCACCAACGCCAGGAATGTCACCTAACCGCCTTAAACAGTGCGCGCATGCAAGTGGAGCGCCTGGTGGAGGGCGGGCAACCATCAAAACTCCAATGTAAACAATAAGTAACACAAAAAGAAAACAATCAAGCCAAACTATGCCATAAACCACCATGCAGACGCAGCACACACAATATCATATCATCATGATGAAGGAGGAGGAGAGGTGGTCGAGGCGATCAGGCAGTGGCGGGAAAACTGCGAGGCTCAAAAAACTACATCTCGCGGTATGAAAAAGTGCAACAATAACAACAACTATTTTACCGCTTTCTTGTTGTCGTCGTTTTTATTGAGAAACACAAACAAAAGAGCCCAGGAATGACCATAAAAACAACAACATAGTAGTAGTTAGTGCGGCAGTATAGACTATGTATGACAACAATGTTGTCCACCATCACATATATGTCGATGCCGTCGTCGTCGTCGTATCATCTTCCTCCTCACGTATGTTGTAGTAAGTAAAAGCTGATATAAAAAAAAAAAACAAATCGAAGATGTGCACCTACCACAGGTATGTGCATATGTATAACACCTCCCCATCATACTCTCGGGGGGAGCTGCTCTGTCTCAACTCCTCGCCGTGGTTGTATAGCATAAACTATGCACGGAACACACCACTCCTTCACATACTTATCTTATTGCATTTCACTGTTTAGAGAAGACGACTTCAATGCAAAAGGCTAAAATGGCAAAAGATTCTTGTGGAGACCGACCAGGAGAGGCTCATTTTGAATATAAAAAAACAACCGCAAATTTCGAACGATTTTGATTTCCAACGACCGATTTCGCATATTCCGGCCTTGAAATGCAACATAAGAATGCTCTAAACTCCGTTATTAATTTTCTGATGTGATCTACATTCAACAGGACTTAAATGTATAGGGTGGGTCATGTAAAATTTTAAATTAGAATCGGCTATAAAAAGAAAGAAAGAATATTTTTTTAAAATTACTGGTTTTATTGGAAAGGTTGAACTTTGTCATTTAATAATGGAACAAAATATCATTCATATGACTACCACGACTGGCTTGGCAGTACCTCATCCGATCAACCCAATTTTTCAGTATAAGACTCAATGATGCCGTCAGCCCAAAATCAACGCTAAACAGTGACTCGTTGTGGATGCACGTGTAGGTTCGCTGAAGCCCATATGAGACAATTTTGCTTACTGGCATAGCCACCGAGATGAAAATGAGCTTCATGCAGGCTGAACTGAAGGCCGATCCCTTCTCGAAAAATTTTCACGTAAATTTCTTACAGTTTGTGTTAAATATTTCCCAATTTTGTTCCCATATTTGCAAAACATAAACATGAAAATAATAATTAAAATTAATGTTGTTCTACCTTTTAAAGACAAAGTAATCGATAGATCAAATTTAAAATTTTAAAGTCCTTCAAAAATACTTGATAGAATTATAATGTCATTTATGTGAGACAGAGTGGGCATCAAAGAGTCGCCACTTTGATGCAATCTATTAAAAAAATCCAAGAATTCATCATTAAATCAAATATTAAGGGCCTGTGTCGGTAACTTATTTTCAATCAATAATCACTCAGCACACTTGAATTCTATAAAACGTAGCAAATAGACTCCTATTAATAGATTGATTTTGTTACGACTCTTCTATTATCGTTTCATATTTTATTATCATTTATGTTGTTATTGTAGTGCTTTCTTTACCACTTGATGATTGAATTAAAATAGGAAAATTGTTCATTCTAGGTGTTTATCTGGCGATATCCCATTTTTATCTTCCAGGTGATATTTTGGCGATGTCATCGAGATTTCTTCCGGATGATAACCTGACAATATCGCCAATTTTTCACCCTGATTTGGGCTATGGCCTGCAAACTTCAGCATTTACCATTTCATAATTGAATTAAAATAGGAAAATTGTGCATTCTAGTTGTTTATCTGGCTACATCCCACTTCTTATCTTCCAGTTGATATTTTGGCGATGTCATCAAGATTTCTTCCGCATGATATAACCTGGCAAAATCGACAATTTATCACCCTGATTTGGGGTATTGTTTTGGCTCCACAAACTTCTCCTCCACTTGATGATTGAATTAAAATGGGAAATGTGTGTTTATCTGGCGATAACCCACTTCTTATCTTCCAGGTGATATTTTGGCGATGTCATCAAGATTTCTTCCGCATGATATAACCTGGCAAAATCGACAATTTATCACCCTGATTTGGGGTATTTTTTTGGCTCCACAAACTTCTCCTCCACTTGATGATTGAATTAAAATGGGAAATGTGTGTTTATCTGGCGATAACCCACTTTTTATCTTCCAGGTGATATTTTGGCGATGTCATCAAGTTCTCTTCCGGATGATATAACCTGGCAAAATCGACAATTTATCACCCTGATTTGGGGTATTGTTTTGGCTCCACAAACTTCTCCTCCACTTGATGATTGAAATAAAATAGGAAATGTGTGTTTATCTGGCGATAACTCATTTTTATCTTCCAGGTGATATTTTTGGCGATATCATCAAGATTTCTTCCGGATGATATGGCTATGGTTTTGGCCTGCAAACTTCACTTGATGATTGAATTAAAATAGGAAAAATGTATATTCTAGGTGGTTGGTTATCTGTAGATAACCCATTTTTTTCATCTTCCAGTTGATATTTTGGCGATGTAATCAAGATTTCTACCGCATGATATAAACTGGCAAAATCGACAATTTATCACCCTGATTTGGGGTATTGTTTTGGCTCCACAAACTTCTCCTCCACTTGATGATTGAATTAAAATAGGAAATGTGTGTTTATCTGGCGATAACCCATTTTTTTATCTTCCAGGTGATATTTTGGCAATGTCATCAAGATTTCTTCCGGATGATAACCTGGCAATTTCGTCCATTTATCGACCGCAAGTATTGCTTTCGTATTGCTTTTGGGTATCGCTTTGGTCCCACAAACTTCTCCATCAATGGTGCCTTTTGAATTTCAAATGGAATTTATGAAATTCAAGTGATATTTTTTGAATTTCAAATGAAATTTGAGTTTCAATTGATATTTTTGATTCAAATGGTGTCTTTTGAATTACAATTGAAAATGGTGTAGACAATACGATTTCGAATAATTTTCATATTACTTTGTTGCTTTTCGATTTTAAAGAAAATAATTTTTGTATTTAATAACTTTTTCATTTTTGTTTATTTTTGTTGTCTGTCATTTTTTACGTATTTGTTTAAAATAGACAGAGAAAAAATTGTATTAAAGATTTTCAGATTTTGAAAATTAAAAAAAAAACGTAATTTTTTCTTTTCAACTTTGTCGAATTGTTTCTCTCCCATTTTAAGATATTTTGTAGTCAATTTTTTCTTTTTTTTTTTTATAGAAATTGTGATTTAATTCTTAACTTTATTATGGCCCAAAACTATGTTTTGTGCCAAATAAAGTTTGTTTGTAATAAATATTTAAAAAAAAAATAACCATTTTGGTAAAATGTATCACATGTTGGACCAACATAACTTTTTTCCTTTGAAATCCTTTGAAGAATAAAATACATATTTAGAAAGGTTGAAGGGTTCCCCGTTTTTGCAGGTTGACATTGAAAGTCGAGCAATCGAATAAATTTTAGAAATTAGCCCAAAGTTGACTACTTTGCGTATTTTTCGATTTTTAAGAAAAGTAATTTTTTATTTTTTTTGTTTTATGTTTTTTAACATATTTTCACGATATGTGAATAAACATTTTTTTTTTTTAAATTTTTTCGTATTACAGATTTTCACCTTTTTCAGATTTTGAAAATTAAAATGGTCTTGAGCCAGGACAATATCCCAGTTCAAATCAAATTAAAAAAAACGTAATTTCTTCTTTTCAACTTTGTTGAATTGTTTCTCTGGCATTTTAAGAGATTTTGCACTAAAATTTGTTTTAATTTGAAATTGTGGTTTCTTAGCTTTATTATGGCGCCTATGTTTGCGCCAAATAAAGTTTGTTTGTGCCAAATAAAGTTTGTTTGTACCAAATAAAGTTTGTTTGTGTCAAATACAGTTTGTTTGTGTCAAATAAAGTTTGCTTGTGCCAAATAAAGTTTGTTTGTAATAAATATCTAAAAAATACCATTTTTTTGAAAAATGTATAAAATATTGGACCACCACAACATAACTTTTTTCCTTTGAAAGCCTTTGAAGAATAAAATACATATTTGGTAATGTTGAAGGGTTCCCCGTTTTTCAGGGCAACTTTTGCCTGCTAGAAATTGTACCCTTGGAAGATAGCATACATTTAGGCAAAAACACAGATTTTTATTAGCAAAACGCGAATTACTCATAAAAATTACCACACATTGCCATTTATGGCATTTTTTCTTAGAAAGTGGAACTAGACTCGGACTTTTAAGCCAACAATGACATCCATCAGCCATTAACGGCCCATACTTCGGTAGAATAGAGAATTAGGAAAAAAGAGCATCATGAATCGTTAAAATCAAAAAAAAATACCCCTAAAACGGCCAATTTTCCATGAATTACTTTAAAAATGGCCATAGCTTTCGACCAGGAACCGACCTTTCAAAAAAAAAATCGACCCAACACCTTACCCTGGTGTTTACATTGACTACTTAAGCCCTCACACTTCCTCCTCCTCCTCAGATAGATTTGTAGCGGGCATCAACACATACATACACATACATTGCAGCCATACAGAGGACTAGCTGCAGCGCTGCTGGCGGGCTGGCTGACTAGGAGGGTATGGAATGCCGTCCGAAATGTTGTTGTTGTCTGGCTGGTTGGTTGCTGTGGTGGTGGTGTGGCATAAAATATTCCAAGAATTCTAAACCAGAAAATATTCTTGTCGCTGCAAAAACATTGTGCGACGTACAATGAACTAAGCCACGACGACGACGACATCGGAGACTGAAGACAACAATTTTTCTTGCAAGACTCCTCTTCCGAAAGAAAGACAACAATGTTGGGTAAACATTTTTACATTTTTATTTATTAAACAACAAGGCAGAGCAGCAAAAGCGGCAACCTAAACTGCTAGGAATAGCTAGCTGCTGGCTAACTGAAAGGCCAGGCCAAGAGGAACCGGTTGGACACAACATAAACAAAAACATGAAAATCGCGCGCGCAATTTGGCTTATGATGGGGATTATTATAGTACACACACCACACATGCATACATACAGATCCGATGCGAGGCGAGGCGAGTTTGAGTAGCGCATCATGATGACAGTGATGATGCGGTTATGCTCATGACGATAATGATGACGATGACGATGAAAATGAATATGATGCTGCTGCAGGTATGTGCGATGATGCCTGGTGGAATGATGTTTGAATTTGATGTTAATGGTGTGTCTGTGGTGTTCCGTTTTGTGGTGTATGCTGGGACATCATCACATCCAATACACACACATAAACGCACAACAAATCGAAAATGTTTATTAAAATGCATTTTTTTATAATCCACAACGACCACCACCACAACAACAACACGGAGATTATGTTGACGTTGAAGATAATGCTGATCATCTTCTTCATTTGCAACGCTATGACAATGTCGCCGCCGCACAGTGATTCAAATCATCGGACATACTTTTCAAAAGTTAATGAGAAAAAAACAAGTAAAAACGGCGTTAAGTTCGACCGGGTCGAACTTTATATACCCTCCACCATGGATTGCATTCCACAGAGGTTGTCGGTTTTCGTAGAAGTGCAGTAATATTACAGGAAAATATATATTTTTTTAAATAGCCAAACCAAAACAAATACAAATATTGAAAAATTAATTTTATAAATAAATATAATATTTTAATTATTTCAAACCACGCTTTTAAGGTAATGCTACCAATACGTCAATTCAAAAAATAAATATTCTTATATTTATATTTTCAAACCCATAAATATTGGTAGATAGTGGGTGCTACAGTTCGTTGTATTTCCATTCTATTTGAATTCCGAAAGTACAAATTTTGAAAATCCATTATCAGACGTACATAGTGCAAAATAACCTAACTTCATGATTCAACCAATTTTTGCCGTAAAAGAAAAAGTAGGAATTTGGAAAAAATACTTTTTTATTTTGAGTGTCTATGCAGTCAGAGGAATATATAAAAAGAGTATACACCGAATTCCATGATCCCAGCTGCGCCCATTTGGTTGGTACCATTTTTACCCCCTTGACGTTTCTACGCAATTAGAATTTTATCATTCTAGCTGTAGTCGTTTAGTTGGTACTATTTTTAACCCTCTGTACCATTGTATCCCTTGAAAGTACTAATTTCGAAAACTTCGTCTATTTTCCGTGTCTACGCAGTCAGAGGAATGTATACTCCGAATTTCATGACTCTAGCTGCGGTCATTTGATTGGTACTATTTTTATCCCCTTTTGTCATTTTAACCCCAAAAAGTACGAATTTCGAAAAATCAGTTTATTTTACTTATCTATGCAATCAGAGGAATGTATACACCGAATTTCATTATTCTAGGTACAGCCGTTTGGTTGGTACCATTTTTATCCCTATATTCCTGTTTTGGCCCTTAAAAGTACGAATTTGGAAAAAATACTTTTATATTATGTATCTACTCAATTAGAGGAATGTACACACCGAATTTCGTGTTTTTATCTGTTGTCGTTTAATATGTCGAGACCCTATATTCAATAAATGCTATCTCAAAAAATTCAATTTCTCAGGAGAGCTTAAAAACTAGTTATTTCGCTTATTATTAAAAAAATTAACAATGTGCCTTCCATAAGTTTGTTTAAATAAATTTGATATTTTGCACTTGATTGCGTATTTTTTTGAGATAGCATATTTTATTATATCAAAAAACAAATATTTTGTAAGAGATAGCATATTTTGTCGGAAAATAAAAATACGATTTTTTGAACAATATTTATTAATTAACCATTTAATAAGATGTTTTATTGAATATTAGGTATAACAAAGGAAAAAACATAACAAAAAATGCTAAAAAAAAAGATAATACATAATAAAAACTGATGTTATAATGATGTTTATTTATACTATTTCTGGCATAAGTTATCGTAAAAGTAATGATATTCTTGCGGAATAACTTTTTTTAATTCTTGTAGATGTTTAAACTTATTTGGTTGTATTGGAAGTGGTCCAGAATGCAAAGGATTTGGTTCCTGCTTGCCTCCATATTTTTTTATTCGACACGGTATATCAGTGTATTCATCGTCGAAATTAATTTTAAATTTGACGTTGCCGTTTGGAAGATAAATAAGCGAACGTAATTGTAATACTGTTGGATCATTTTTGCCTTTGCCAGGTCTTATACTAAATATTAAAACGAAGTAGTTGGCTGTCATTATAATCTTTACATACCTGCACTAATTCATTTTTGAGAGGAAGTTTGTAGAAAAATGAAGTTTGTTTTTTTTTTGAGTTTTCTGTTGTATTACATTTTTTAGCCGATTGCGAAACATGATCTTTTACAAACACCTTCTTAGCTTCCCAGGAATGCTTCCAAAAATCCTCAAAAATTTTGATTCTGTCCTCTTCCTCAAATTGATGACACTTTCTCAATTCACTATTTAAACAAAATGTTGAAGAACATTTGGGTCCTTGTTTTCTTTGAGGTTTTGGTATGTCTTGATGGATTTTTGTGTCTGATGTGGAAAATCCCAAATATTGTTTGCCTTTCATGCGTTTGATAGAATTAGTTTTACGCATCTTTGAACGAGAGTCGTGTTCTCTTTTAGATCTTTTGGAAACTATGTTTTCTTCATCCGATGAGGACTCATAATCCCTAGCAATAAGTTGTAGAGCATTGCCATTCCAAGTATGTTCATCCATCATACTAAACCATATTGGGTATTTTATATATTTATGTGTAAATACATTAAGAGGATAACTTACCCAATTTGTAGTTATAAATTTCACGTAAATTGATAATAATTATGAATTATTGTTTAAGTCACCAATTTTTGATTTTTATTACATTTCACATTTGACATTAACCGACATTGACGTCTAATGACATCTATCCTTTGTCGATACACACAAGTGGCAACAGTCGATGGGTTATACTTCCAAATACCCATGAAGTTATAGAGTGTAGTTGTGAGTGATGGAGGTTGTTGTTGTTATTTGTAGATTCAATAATAGCAATGTGATCAGAGAGAGAGAAAAATCGGTTGGAAAAATGTAGCTACTACAACAAAAACTAAAATTAGGAAATATATCTATCATTCGTCGCCAAAGGATTAAAAACTGCAATATCTCAAAAATTAGCTATTGGATAAAAAAAATTTCACCAGATTCGTGTTCAGCATGTCAATTACAATGAGATATGATGTAGATTTATAATAAATAAATTTATTTCAAAAATATTGTATTTTTAATATGAGAGATAGCATTTATTTCCAACAAAAAAAATGTATTTTGAGATAGCATATTAACAAAAATTGAGATAAAACGAGAACAAATTATGTTTTTGAGCTGAAATTTATATCACAGATGGGTATTACATAGGGAAGTTATTTCCCATCAAAAACTCATAGCGCCAAAAATTTAAGATGACATATTTTGTCTCGATGTACCATTTTTATCCCTTTTTTGCCCCATTTCACCCCCTACAAATAAGAATCACTTTATGGTGCACGTTTTTGCTATAAGGGGAATGCGCATACCAAATATCAAGCAAATATACACAGACATATTCAAAAAACATGCTTAAATACGCTAAAATATTAGGGATTATTATGGGTATTTTTAGTCCTTGTGAGGGAAAAATTTTCCCTTTGGGCCGATTTCGCCCCATTTCAATCCCAACCGATCTACGCATTTATGGAAAATTTGAACGTTCTACCTCCTTTCGTTTAGATGCTAGCGTGCTTTCAACAGATGGACGGACATGGCTAGATCGTCTTAGAATTTTATGACGATCAAGAATATATATACTTTATAGGGTCTCAGGTCGATATTTCAAGGTGTTACAAACGGAATGACAATGTTAGTATACCCCCATCCTGGAGGTGGAGGGTATAAAAACGGGAAAATATGTATTCTATTCTTTAAATACATTCAAAGGAAAAAAGTTATGTTGGTCCAATATTTCATAAATTTTTCAAAAATATATTTTTTTTTAAATATTTATTACAAACAAACTTTATTTGGCACAAACGAACATAATAAAGCTAAGAATCTACAATTTATAGCAAATACAATAAAAAGTGCAAAATCTCTTAAAATGTGAGGGAAACAGTTCGACAAAGTTGAAAAAAAGAAATTACATTTTTCAAAATCTGAAAAAGTTTAAAATTTTAAATTTCGTTTTTTTAACCAAAAACATAAGACAATAAGTAAATACTTTTCTTTAAAATTGATAAAAACGCAATGTAGTCAACTTTGGGCTAATTTCTAAAATATATACGATTGCCCGATTTTCAATGTTAACCCGGCAAAAACGGGGAACTCTCATCAACCTTTCTAAATATGCATTTTATTCTACAAAGGCTTTCACAGGAAAAAAGATATGTTGGTTGGTTCAATCAACACTTCATATATTTCTCAAAAATATATTTTTTTTAAATATTTATTACAAACAAACTTTTTTTACCCAGCGTTGCGCGGGACCATTCTCCCTATTTCCCTAAATTTGAAGATAATATTAGTACTAATTGATATTTTTAAAATATTTTTTGTGTGGACAGTACCACGCTCGAAAAATCGAAAAATACGTAAAGTAGTCAACTTTGGACTAATTTCTAAAAATATATCCTTGGGTCCGTGTCTAATTTCAATTTTTTACATAACTCTATGGATTTTCTATTTTACATAGGCCTATGGATTTTGATTCTGAGCCAGCCACTGTGCGCGTTGTCTTTGACTTTCGTGTGATCATCGAAGAATTATAAGAATATAAGTAAAACTACAAGAGATGAAATCTCGCACTAGCTTCACACGTTATTCGACTTTTGCTAAGAAATTTAAATAATGTCACATACGTGACAGATGTACGTTTTTCTGGGATGAAGGAATAACTTAAAAATTTCTTTTACTTGAGTAATTTCATGTGAAGCGAGATCACACGAATTTTGTCTCTTCGGTTCGATTTTGATGAAAATTTCCAAATATGTACGGCGAATAAAACATTTTCGATTTTCAAAAATAAAAAGATGTTTACATTAGGGTATGTCGAAAATAAAGTAATTTTTGCGATATGACGATTTACAATAAATAGTTTTTTTTTATGATATGAGATGTATTTTTTAATTTCAAGCCAATTTCTTCTAATTTTAGAGAAAATTGTCAAATCTTAGAAAAAGTATTTTTTAAAAAGTATTTTTGTTTTATTCTTTTTTATTTTTTGTGTTTTTATTACTTTTATTATTATTATTTTTTTTTTCATTTTATTTATTTTTTCATTTTATTTATTTTTTCATTTTATTTATTTTTTCATTTTTTTATTTTTTTTTTTCATTTTTTTATTTTTTTTTTTTCCATTTTTTTATTTTTTTTTTCTCATTTTTTACTTTATTTTGTTTTTTTTTATAAAATAAAATTTTATAAATAAAATAAAAAATATTTTATTTTTTTTTATTTTATTTTTTTTTTTCATTTTTTTATTTTTTTATTTTATTTTTTTATATTTTATTTAATTTTTTTATTTTATTTTATTTTTATTTAATTTTTTTATTTTATTTTATTTTATTTTTTTTTAATTTATTTTTTTTATTTTATTTTTTAATTTATTTTATTTTTTTAATTTATTTTATTTTATTTTATTTTTTTTTTTAATTTAATTTATTTTATTTTATTTTTTTAATTTATTTTATTTAATTTTTTTTTTTTAATTTATTCTTTTTTATTTTTTTAATTTATTTTATTTTTTTTTTTAAATTTTTAGTTTTTTGTGATGGATGAGAGATGGATGTATTTTTTAAATTTCTTCTAATTTTAGTGAAAATTGTGAAATCTTAGAAAAAATATTTTTTATTTTTTATTTTTATTATTTATTGTTTTTATAAAAACAAATATACCTTCGATATTTGTAAAATAATTTTTTTTAATAGTTAACCGTGTCAATAAGAAGCTCCATAAGTCTCATGATGGTGTTCCCAATTAGAATCGTGATTGCACTCGAAATAGAAAAATATTTAATATAAATAATTAATGGACACGAAGTGGAAGTGATAATACCGAACTATTCATTGAAGTCAACTTAAGGTAAGTTATTTTAACTATTTATATTAAAAAATTGTATAAAATATAAACAAGGCTACATTCACTGTTATCCCTCAATGTTGGGCCGGTGGTAATAACAGCAAAAGAGCGGCGAGATTTCAAGTCTTTGGGATTTTATATATGCCTGTCTCGCTGTCTCTGTAGACATACATTCAATATGTACGTAATGTGGCGGCGGCGCGCAATGGTTTAATGCCTGTCTTTGTATAACTTGGCCATAAAAAAATATCCATTAGGAATTTTTCGTTCTTAACGGTTTTTCACTCTCCTTGGGAGAGGAGATGGGACACTCTCACACACACACAACTCAGTAGTACCAACAGCAGCAGCAATAAAAGACGCGTTTGACTAGAATAATATTTGTTTTTATAATTCAAAAAATAATATTGAGAAAATCGTTGAAATTCTTTTCTTCTTAAGCACACAAGACGGGAAAACCTGATGTGACAACACAACAGACCAAATACCGTACACAAAGAAGATGGTGTGGTGGGGTGGAGGCTCTTATCTCAAGAGGGTCACAACAAATTCTTGGACATGGAGCACTTGAAAAGAAAAACAAAATCGAAGAAGAGTTTAGCAGTTAAATGACATTCCATTGAATGGCCCACCCACCCATTCAGGTGGTAGGTGGGTGTGTAAAGTAGCTACAAAGTATAAATTTGATGACAGCGTCAAGAGTCATAATCAAATTTCATGGCAAAACCTAACCTCAAACTCCATATAAAGAGACAAAGCTCTGGAAATAAAGCCAACAAACAAATTAAGGAAAATGTTGAATAAAATACCAGCAAGGGGAAAATTGAATTAAAATAACATTAATAGGGTCCATTTTCATAATCCTTTATAACAGAGGTTTATATAAGAAGAATTTTCAAACAAAAGCATTCCTTGATCAATTTTTATGAATATGGCAGAAAATCTTTATTTTTTAAGTTTCCCTTACAAGAACTGAAAGTACAGCTGCCTTTGTCGTAGCTAGCAAAAAAATTAGACAATTTGAGTTATTAACATTGAAAATCGGACAATTGGATTGTTTTAGAAATTAATTTAATAATCTATTTAAATAATTATATTTTTTAATTTAATAACTTTTGTGCTAGTAAACATTATCGAGTTCTGTAAAAAATTGAAATTAGACAAGGACCCAAGGATTATTGATTATTTATTGAGATATTAACATTGACAATCGGGCAATTGGATATATTTTAGAAATTAGCCCAAAGTTGACCACTTTTCGCATTTTTCGATTTTAAAGAAAAGTAAAGTTTTTGTCTTCATTAATTCAATAACTTTTTTGTTCTAGTAAAAAATTTTGAGTTTTATAAGAAATTGACAAGGATCCAAGGATAATTTAGCTAACAATAAGACAAGGACCCAAGGATTATTTTGAGATATTAACACTGAAAATCGAGCAATTTGATATATTTTAGAAATAATTTAAAAATATATTTTTAATAAACTATTGTTTTTGTTTTAATTTAATAATTTTTGTGCTAATAAACATTTTCGAAAAAAATTAAATTAGACAAGGACCCACGGATTATTTTGAGATATTAATCGGGCAATTGAATATATTTTAGAAATTAGCACAGAGTTGATCACTTTTCGTATTTTCGATTTTAATGAAAAGTAAATTTTTTGTTCTAGTGTAAACATTTTTGAGCTTTGTAAGAAATTGACATAGATCCAAGGATAATTTTGGGATATTAACATTGATACGGATATATTATAAAATTTAGTACAAAGTTAACTACTTACGTATTTTATGAATATGACAGAAAATTATTATTTTTTAAAGTTTCCCTTACAAACATAGAAAGTATATCTTAGTTAGTTAGCAACAAAATTAGACAAGGACCCAAAGATTATTTTGAGTTACTAACATTGAAATTTTGTATTGGCACAATGCGCCCACGACTTGGCGTAAAAGCCATAAATAATAATATTGAATATCGGGTAATTGGATATATTTTAGAAATTAGCCCAAAGTTGACAACTTTTCTTATTTTTCGATTTAAAAGAAAAATAAAGTTTTTGTTTTCATCAATTCAATAGCATTCCTTCTAGTAAACATTTTTGAGTTTTGCAAGAAATAGAAATTAGACAAGGTCCCAACCCAAGGATAATTTTGAAATATTAACATTGAAAATCGGGCAATTGGATATACTTCAGAAAATAGTCCAAAGTTGTCAACTTGTCGTATTCGTTCCAAAACAAAACAAAAAAATTAACTTTTGAAAAGTAAGTACGCAGCTAAAAAGATGAGAACATTACCTTTATCATCAAATTTTATTTTTTTAATAATACAGATGGAACTCAAAAATGTTTACTAGAACAAAAGTTACTGAATTTTGGCCGATAGAATGTAATCCTACCAGTGTGCGCTACAAAACAAAAAAATTAACTTTTGAAAAGTAAGTACGCAGCTAAAAAGATGAGAACATTACCTTTATCATCAAATTTTATTTTTTTAATAATACAGATGGAACTCAAAAATGTTTACTAGAACAAAAGTTACTGAATTTTGGCCGATAGAATGTAATCCTACCAGTGTGCGCTACGCTATGCTTGCTTCTTCAAAAATTGATTGACACCAAGGCCAAAGGTTACCACTACCACTCACATCCAACAACTCAACTCCCAATTGAAATTGGGAAAATTCCAATTGAACATTTGTTTGAAATTGAGATTTTCTATTTCAATTTGAGGAAATTCTAATATAAATTTCTGTTTTCCATTTGAATTTGAGTAAATTCCAATTGAAATTGAGAATTTTAATCTTTTCGTAAAATAGATAAAATGTTGATTTCTACTCAAATAATATTAACTTGGATGTTCTCCTATAGCCTGATTCAATTCTAAGCAAACAATTTTTTAGGTCATTCTCGACATACATTACAATAGTGGTAAGATTTGTCATAAAATGGCTCTATTGTGTGTCTCTTTGTTCTCACAGACTGAACTTTAATAAAACTACTGTGTAAACCCACAAACATCAAGAACAACACCGGACACTTTTATGGTAGCGATAAAGTTCCAAAATGGAAACATGACACACACACTAACAACAATAGCAAAAGAATAAGCATTATAACTTAATTTTTTAATAAGCCAAAACTAGCTAAACAACCTTTTGTGACAGCCAATAAACAAATGTCGAAATAAAACTAAAAAAACCGGAACTATTTGAAGGCGCGTTTAGTTTCAGAAAAAGGAAAGAAACATGTTTTAAAACTGTGCATAGAAATTGTTATTCATGTAATGGAACCCACTATTTGAAGATCATTGAAGGAATTCAATTTAATTAATAAGAAATTTTCTATAGATTTTTTGCTTCCTGTTAATAAATTTGTTGAAATTTTAGCTTTATATTACTTTTAGTTATTTAAGAAAGTCTGTAAGGCTATGTTTCCATAGATTATTGAAATAAATAAATAAATAAAACTAATCTAAGTAAATAAATATAACTAATCTAAGAAATAAGTTCTTAACGTCGAACAATTTGAATAACGAAAGGTATTGTTCAATATTTCGAAAATATATCGCTATTCTTTAGTTGAATTTAATGATACGATATGTATTTGAGGGCAAATGGGTCTATAATTGGATTTGTAACCACTGTTGCTATTAAGTAGGCCCCACAAGTATAATGGCAAAAACAAAGTAATCCTCATTGCAAAAGTGAAGGCGAGAAGATTACACCATTTCCAATTGAAATTTGGAAAATTTCAATAGAAATTGAGAAAATTCCAATAGAAATTGAGAAATTCCATTTGAAATTGAGAAATTTCATTTGAAATTGAGATTTTCCATTTTAATTTGATAAAATTCAAAATTTCCAATTGAAATTGAGAATATTCCAGTTGAAATTGAGAATATTCCAATTGAAATTGAGAATATTCCAATTGAAATTGAGAATATTCCAATTGAAATTGAGAATATTCCAATTGAATTTAAGAATTTCCATTTCATATTGAGAAAATTTCAATTGAAATTGAGAGTTTCCATTCATAATTGAGAAAATTTCATTTGAAATTGAGAATTTCCATTTCACATTGAGAAAATTCCATTTGAAATTAAGAATTTCCATTTCATATTGAAAAAATTTCAATTGAAATTGAGAGTTGTTTCCATTTATAATTGAGAAAATTCCGGTGGAAATTGAGAATATTCCAATTGAAATTGAGAATTTCCATTTCACATTGAGAAAATTCCATTTGAAATTAAGAATTTCCATTTCATATTGAAAAAATTCCAATCGAAATTGAGAGTTTCCATTTATAATTGAGAAATTTTCCGGTGGATATTGAGAATATTCCAATTGAAATTAAGAATTTCCATTCCATAATGAGAAAATTCCAATTGAAATTGAGAATTTCCATTTCATATTCAGAAAATTCTATTTGAAATTGAGAATTTCCATTCCAAATTGCGAAAATTCCAGTGGAAATTGAGAATATTCCAATTGAAATTAAGAATTTCCATTTCATATTGCAAAAAAGTCCAATTGAAATTAAGAATTTCCATTTAAAATTGAGAGAATTCTAATTGAAAATGAGAATTTACATTTCAAATTGAAATTGTGAAAATTTCTGTTTCCAGGTAATTTGAAAAGTTTTGGGTCCCTAGTGGATATAGTGTATAGGTGACACCCCTACAAAGTTGATCAAATTTTGAAATCGGTACAGTGATGATTGCAAAAAATATTTTGCGCGGTGATAGTGCTCATAAATACCTATACTATACCTATAATTTAGGAGATATCTGACTGACAAGAAAAAAATTATATTTTTTTAGCGAGGTTGGTTTCGTATTTTCAACATTGTGATTGCACTATTTGCTCGAATGCCAAACTGTTTACAATGCTGGATTGACTATAAAATTTTCAATTAAAAAAATATCAGTTGAAATACAAAATTCGTCATTTGTAATTCAAAAGACACCATTTGAAATTCAAAAAATATCGGTTGAAATTCAAAAATTCCACTTGAAATTCAAAAGAATATCAATTGAAATGCAAAACGTCATTTGTAATTCAAAAGACACCATTTGATATTCAAAAAAAATATATGTCCAAATTCAAAAATTCCATTTGAAATTCAAAAAATATCAATTGAAATACAAAACTCGTCATTTGTAATTCAATTCAATTAAATATCAATTGAAATGCAAAATTCGTCATTTGTAATTCAAAAGACACCATTTGAAATTCAAAAAATATCGGTTGAAATTCAAAAATTTAATGTAAAATTCAATAAAATATCAATTGAAATGCAAAATTCGTCATTTGTAATTCAAAAGACACCATTTGAAATTCAAAAAATATATGTCCAAATTCAAAAATTCCACTTGTAATTCAAAAGACACCACTTGAAATTCAAAATTTCCATTTAAAATTCAAAAAATATCGGTTGAAATTCAAAAGACACCATTTGAAATTCAAAAAATATCGGTTGAAATTCAAAAATTCAATGTAAAATTCAATAATATAGCAATTGAAATGCAATACGTCATTTGTAATTCAAAATACACCATTTGATATTCAAAAAAATATATATCCAAATTCAAAAATTCCATTTGAAAATTAAAAAAAAAACAATTGAAATACAAAACTCGTCATTTGTAATTCAAAAGACATCACTTGAAATCTAAAAGACACCATTTGAATTTCAAAACACATCATTTGAGATTCAAAAGACATGATTTGAAATTCAAAAGTTGTCAATTGAATATCAAAAAATATTCCAATTGAAGAGTGACGTCTTTTGAATTACAATTGTTAATGGTAAATGCATGGTAGTGGTGCTTGTTATTTAAATCAAAAGTTATACACTTCTAAAGACAAAACATCCGAGAAAAGGGTCCCGATTGTAACTTTTTTTTGAGGCGACAACATTATTTCGCTTGTAACCTTTTTTCTTTCTTCCTATATGGCCAATTTCTGTTATTTATCGTAAAGACGACTTTATTTAAAAGCATATGATGCCCTTCTTGTATTATTTTGACCAACGGACCTTACCGGTATGTTCACTCCAAAATTGTGAATTTTTCAAAACAGAAAAAAAAGTATTATAAAAAATTATCCTATCGCTATTCACTGATTAGAATATTTTTAGTATATTGTGTTAGACTCATATGATGACTTCTTCCTTACTCAAGAAGTAGGCGACCATTTTGGTAAAAAAAATCCAAAAATTTGCAACATCTTTTCCCCACTCTGGGATTGGGTATTTTGTTGCTTAAATATACAAAAACTTAGAATATATTAGAGAACAAAATTATCTACAGATCCCTTCCCTGGGGTTGCAAACAACAAAAGGCAATATGAATTTGTGAAGACAAGTATATGTTTTAATTTTATGCCAAACTGTACTGGAAATGTTGTTAGTTCGTTGAAGTTCCTTTACAATGTTCAACTTTTTCTTATTTTTTTTTTCAAGCATAATTACAAAAGTCAATTTTGTTTTTAAACTCCTCTACTCTTTACAGATATGTATAAATATAGCTGACGTTGCAACACTTCACCAAAAAGGTGGGAAGATATTGTCCCCTTTGTTTGCAAAACAGCTAAATTCAAATAAACGTCTTAATCTTAAGGGGGAATGAATATGGAATGCAAGGGAACGAATGTGCCGTCTGTGCTTTCAAAAAAAAAACATCATTCAGAGATACCCTACCCAACCCTCTCTCTCTATCTTCTTGATCTATAATTAATAACATCAACACAGAACAACAACAACATTTCACATCGAAAAAGGGGGAAATTTTCCAATTTTCTTAAATGGTAATAACACGCAATTTGTAATTACGAATGGAACAGCCAGCATAACGCGAATTATTGCAGACGGTAAACCACGACGACGAAATGTTAGAGAAATATTATTTGAGTCGATTAGAAGAAAAAAAAGTCCCTAAGGGTTTCCCCCTCTCGATGATTTCACTTTGAACGCGCCAAGAAAAAAGTAAAACTACAACAACAAGCGCACACGCTATAATAAAATGAAAGTTTTTATGTTTTTGGTTTGCAATTTTTCAAACACGAACGCGAACAGGAGCACAGAATTTTGAATACGAAAAATAATAATCAAACTCAACTAAACACGAGACGAACACCAACTAAACCAATAGTAAAATCATAAAAAGATCCTAACCACCACACTACCAGAGTATAGTACACCACCGCCGCCGTCGTCGTCGTCGCCGCAGAAGCACTATTAGCGGCATTTGCTGCAGAGCCTGAATGAGGAGCTGAAATTCTAAAAACAAAACAAACTTCAAGGGGAAGATGTGATGTGCAGCAATAACCGAGAGATGGCAGAATGTGCCGAGATGATGGGTATAACACAAAGCAGTGTTTAGGAAGAGGGACTAAACTTTCAAGCCTACTCCACAGACACTGGCACACACACACACGCGAAGGCACGTTGCTCGTGTACGACGAGAAATTGCCATAAAAAATCATTGCAAAGAATGCCACGGATATAACATTTTTGGAATACTGGGAATGTTTGCGCTTTATCGATTCGTTGCAAAGACAGGTCGTTGAATTTCCACGAGTAGAATAATTTGGATTTCTGTTGATTCATTATGGTAAATGGTGTCCCTTCCAGTGCCAGGCCTACATTTTCAACATATTTTTGAACATAAAAAACCATTTCAAAATGTCTAAGATTTATGCCAAGGCAGAAGTATTCTCAATTTCAAATGAAAATTTCACAATTTCAAATGAAAATTTCACAATTTCAAATGAAAATTTCACAATTTCAAATGTAAATTCTCATTTTCAATTGTAGTTTTCTCAATTTGAAATGGAAATTCTTTAATTCGATGCGAATTTTCTCAATATGAAATGAAAATTCTCAATTTCGCAAGTTGAAATGAAAATTCTTAATTGCAATTGGATTTTTTTCATTATGACAGGGAAGTTCGTAATTTCAATTGGAGTATTCTCAATTTCAAATGGCAAAAGTGGAACTTACTCAATATGAAAAGGAAATTCTCAATTTCAATGGGAATTTTCTCATTTTGTAATGGAAATTCGTAATTTCAATTGGAATATTCTCAATTTTAAATAGGAAATTCAAATTCAAATGGGGAAATCTCAATTTCAATTGGAGTTTTCTCAATATAAAAAGGAAATTCTCAATTTTAATGGGAATTTTCTCATTATGAAATGGAAATTCGTTTCAATTTCAATTGGAGTTTTCTCAATATAAAAAGGAAATTCTCAATTTCAATGGGAATTTTCTCATTATGAAATGGAAATTCGTAATTTCAATTGGAATATTCTCAATTTTAAATGGAAATTCTGAATTACAATTGGAGTTTTCCAAAATTCCAAAGGGGAAATCTAAATTTCAATTGGAATATTCTCAAATTGAAGTAGAAGAAAATCTCAATTTCAATAGGAATTTTCTCAAATTAAAGTAGAAGAAAATTCTAAATTTCAATTGGAATTTTCTCAATTTGAAATGGAAATTCTTTATTTCGATGCGAATTTTCTCAATATGAAATGGAAATTCTCAATTTCACAAGTTGAAATGAAATTGGAATATTCTCAATTTCAAATGGAAATTATTATTTTCAATTAGAATTGGTAATGGAAATAATTATCAATTTCAATTGAAATTTTTGCAATTTGAAAAGAAAATTCTTTTCAATTGGAATTTTCGCAATTTGAAATTTAAATTATAAATTTCAATTGAAGTTTTCGCAACTTGAAAAGAAAATTCTCAATTTCAATTGGAATTTTCTATATTTCAATTGGAATTTTCTCAATTTGAAGTGCAAATTCTAACTTAAATTTGAAAATAATCATTATGAATGAAATGGAAATTCTCAATTTCAATTGGAATTGTCTTAAGTTGAAATGTAAATTCTTATTTTCAATTGGAATTTTTTCAATTATTAATATAAATTCTCAATTTCAATTGCAATTTTCTCATTATGCAATGGAAATTCAGTTGGAATATTCTTAATTTTAAATGGAAATTATCAATTTCAATTGGAATTTTCACAAATTGAACTAGAAAATCTCAATTTCAAATGGAATTTCCCAACTTCAATTGGAATTTTCCCAATTTCAATTGGAAATGTTGTAGAACAGTGGTGTACTTAGTTTTCTATTTGTTGGGTCTTTTTATTTCCAAAGAATATACAAGTTTTAATAATTTATTTTCGTACTTTTGCAAGTCCTACGAAGGCGATATGGGTGTCAAACGAAAGAGAAAAATACCTGTTACAAATTCCATGAATATATATGTATTAGTATAATATTGAAAATTACTTCAAACTTTCAAACCTTAAAAAAGTTATTTTATTTATTTTTATTTTTAAGTGGACAATTTGAAATGGTTGAGCATTAACAACTTATACATAAGTATTTTTAACAGATATTCTTCTCTTTCATTTGATATTCATATTGCCTCTGTATGACTCGGAAAAGTACGAAAATAAAGTATTAAAAGTAAAAAAAAATATATTTTAATTTACAAAGAAGCTTTAATAATTTATGTTCGTACTTCTTGCCAGCACTACTAAAGCAATATGGGTATCAATCGAAAGAGAAAATTATATTTTAAAAATACTTCAAATTCACTCTTCATACTTATTTATTAGTTTAGCATTAACAACTACACATTTCAAATTTCCCCCCTTAAAAGTTAAAGTTTATTTATTTGTACTTTTCAGTGGACAATTTGAAATGGTTGTTAAAGCTAAACTAAAGAGGATCATGAAATTTTAAGTATTTTTAACAGATATTCTTCTATTTCGTTTGAAAAACATATCGCCTTTGTATGACTCGGAGATGCACGAAAATAAATTATTAAAAGTTAAAAAAAAAAAATATTAATTTATAAAGAATAACGAAGCATTAATAATTTATTTTCGTATATTTGCCAGTGCTACCAAGGCAATATGGGTATCAAACTAAAGAGAAAAGTATCTGTTAAAAATACTTTAAATTGCATCTTCATATATATGCATTAACAACTATTAGTTTATTTATTTTAAGTGGAAAATTTGAAATGCTAAACTTATACATTATATATAGGATGAAATTTGAAGTATTTTTAACAGATATTTGGAAATAAAAATAACTGTAAATAATACCCTAGTCCACGTGGTGGTGTAGGGTATAAAAAGATCATTAAATGAAAAACTGTGTACACAGTTCTCATATATACGACGTCTAGTTTAATTTCCAAAAAGTACTGTTGCACGGTGCGCAGCGGCAAAAACTCCCAAATTTCGAATTTTCTGATTGAATTTTTCAAAGAACATTCCTATTAAGCATATTCTAAAAGATTTTGCCAATATCGCGGCTAACTTTAGCCGTGGGTGCATTTAAAGTTCATAAATGCAAAAATAGTTGAAAATGTCATCATAATAGAGGTTATTTTATTGGGATGTATCTCGCAAACCATATATCGTATTGAATTTTTCTTTTAGTTCGTAGAAAATAGGAGCTCTTGATATGTTCTTTTACATTTAAAAAAGTGTTATTACGTTTCTGCTTTTCTTTTCAGGCAGTAGTTTACCTGAAGGTTGTATTTATTTAGTATTGTTAACTTTCTACAGTATAAAACTATATTCGCGAGGCCAACCGATGCCTCGTTATTTACAAATATTGTTAAACTATTGTCGATATATTCATTTTAAAAATAATATTCAGCTTATAGCTGCAAACATCGATTTAATTACTGAAATGGTAAAAACCATCTAAAAAACTTTCGTCATTGTTCTCTGTTAATGTATTTTGGAAAATTTATTTATTTAGCATACTTTAGGGCTGTAAGGTTTTTGTGGTATGCGAGTCCATGTAAATATTGAACCGATATTAATCTTAAGTTATTTATAAAGTCGATTAACAAATAAAATAATTTTTATAAAAAATTTCAAAAATCGTAAAAAATTAAAAATTTTATTTGGGCGTGGCACTGACAATTTTCATTTAATTGTGGACTCAAATGAAATCACGGGTAATGGATTTGCATTAACATACATATATATTAAAATACGAAATTTTTGACGGGCGTTAAGCCCAGAGAAAACTCTTGTTCGCTTGTTTGACATGAAATAAGTGCCTTATATGGGGACAGAGGGCGGTAGCTTACATTTGAGGTAGGCGTGATTGTGGGCGGTGTTAAACCAAAAATTGTTTTTGATCTAATTTGACGTTACAAGGGATGTAAAGGGAAGTCGATTAACAAATAAATTAATTTTTATAAAAAATTCAAAAATCGTAAAAAATTAAAAATTTTATTTGGGCGTTGGGCGTGTCCATGACAATTTTCATTTAATTGTGGACTCAAATGAAATCACTGGTAATGGATTTGCATTAACATATATATATTAAAATAAGAAATGTTTGACGGGAGTTAAGCCCAGAGAAAACTCTTGTTCGCTTGTTTGACATGAAATAAGTGCCTTATATGGGGGACAGAGGGCGGTAGCTTACATTTGAGGTAGGCGTGATTGTGGGCGGTTTTAAACCAAAAATTGTTTTTGATCTAATTTGACGATACAAGGGATGTGAAGGGAAGTCGATTAACAAATAAAATAGTTTTTATAAAAAATTTCAAAAATCGTAAAAAATTAAAAATTTTATTTGGGCGTTGGGCGTGTCCATGACAATTTTCATTTAATTGTGGACTCAAATGAAATCACTGGTAATGGATTTGCATTAACATACATATATATTAAAATAAGAAAGTTTTTGACGGGCGTTAAGCCCATCAAATAAGTGCCTTATAAGGGGACAGAGGGCGGTAGCTTATATTTGAGGTAGGCGTGATTGTGATTGTTTTTGATCTAATTTGACGATGCAAGGGATGTGTGCCAAATTTCAAGGCTCCAGCTCTATTCTTTCTAATTTTTGCCGCAGCTTGCATGAAAATATTCCACTGTGCGGTGTTACAAAATCGTTGTAAAACTAAAACCAAATCATTCAAATTTAGTTTTGTTTGCTTAGAGAAGAAGACCTTCTCTTTGTAATCCATTATAATCGATCTCTTCTTGTGGCCTAATTCATCATCTATGCAGCTTTTCAACATTCTTTGAATTCTGAAATTTTTCACATCGGATGTTTCTCATTAAAACTATGTATTGAATGAGAAACAAAAATGATGATATCAATTTACATCACCACCACATGGATCCCAGCAGGGGGATCTTAAGATGACCGACCGACCGTTCGATCGATCGATCGGCCATACATTGTTGCAGCAGCACACAAATTAGAATTCACAACATGGGAAAACAAGAATACAAATTCTTTGAACTCAAACTCAGCGAAAACAATGCGATTTATCATATCCTTTCCCTGAGTTCTGAGAACAAGAAAAAACATATCGTTCCAAAAATAAAACGTACGCCGCGCCGCGCAAACGCACGCACGAAAAGAGACTACACTTTAGCGCCAATTTTGAAAAAAAAAAAAACGAATCAAAGCCATAAAAGGCGACATCATAAACAACATTTAAGGTGGCGGTGGCGGCGGCGGAGGAGCAGGAGGAGGAGATTGAAATTGAGAAAACGTAAACAAGCAGTCCCAGTCCCAACACCAGACAGACGGCATTTCAAATGAATCCACAGCACCAACCAAGTCTGCAGCCAGCAGATCCTCCAACCTATGCCACACCACTAGCTAGCTCACCTCTTCCTCCTCCTCTCCTCACTCTTGGGAGAAGGAAAGAGAAAATGCCGCGCATTTCAAAACAGCAACTAACTGATAGCAATCGTTTGTGACTTACTTTAAATAAGCCGAAGTATAAATTTTTACTGAATTGAAATCGAAATTTCAAACAACAACAACAACAAAATACAAATGCTAAAAATATATACATATGTATGTATGTATATAGCTCTCCTCCTCTTCTTCTTTGCTGAAGAAAGAGAGATCACTCTGTCTGACTCCATTTTTTTTTTGCAAAACCAATGAACTCGTCGTCGTTAAAGTTGTTTGTCAGGGGCTTCCAGAAGGAAATCCTCCCTCTCCAGTCAGTCCTTGGATGTTATTGACTTTTTCGTTGAACTCGGAGAACTCTTCTGCGAACAACACTTCTATCCCCCCAACCCCTTCGTTCCCCCCAGCAAAGAAGAACAGATGACGAACAACAAGAGCTACGAAGCTACCTCAAGATTTAAATGTGTATACCTCCCCAAAGGTCCCATCCAGTAAATGGTTGAAGCAAAGAGTAAAAGGACGGCAGGCATGGATGGCATGGCTTGATTTTATAATGATTTTTTGAAAAACAATTTTTGGCGCGCAAATTTTTCCTTGGTCACGTTACAACAAAAAAAGTTGTTTTGATTGTGGTGTGTGTGTTGCGAGCAGTGCTTAGCGGCGTTTCGGTTCGTCGTTCCCTTTTAGGCGGGGTTTTATTGTTTAGTTTTTTTCATCGTATTTTTTTTTTGCAGCTCAAAAGCTGTTGTACCCTTTTTTGCGAAATACAAACAAACATGTTATTTTTTCGTTGTCGTTCGCATTTGGAATGCAAAACTTGCAAACAAATAAGGAGACGTGGCAGCAACAAAAATAACAACAACAACAGCAGCGGCGGCATAACAACAGCATGTTCTGCTCTGAACTTCGAAAAATGAAGAAGAAAAAACTGCGCGCAACATTGTTGCGCCTTCAACAACATCCGAATAATGTTCATAGCCAACAACATCGTCATCATTCGTTCGTTCGTCCGTCCGCCTGCAAGCCTGGCCATGGCCATTCATCCACACACATCCCCCCTTCTTTCAATGTTTTTGTTTCAATGCGCATCAAGAGTTCCATGGCCTTTTGTGAGTAATAAGTGCCTCCATGAAATGTCAATAACATGTTGCATTTGCCGTTTAATCCTTTCAGGGACGACGAAGTACACAAGTGAAACTTTTTTCCGTTGAGAAAGGAAAACTTGCAAATTTCGCATTGATTTCTAAGCAGGGAGGGAAAATCCCACTTTTATTTTCCAAACATATGTCCACTTCTCCTATGTGCTGTATTATTAGTTTCACGATAATGTATCACCAAGTGTACCGATCGGCTTAGAAACACACCCAGAGTTTAATCGTTAATTGTTTCTTCAAAACTAATGACTTGAATATCATAGGACACACACTTACCTTATGAGTAGTAGTTATTCATTCAAAAATCATTCTAGGTAGTCTACAAATATAAGAAAGAGAAAAAAATTGTTAACAAAAATTTAGAAAAAAGACAAAACAAAATTCTCTTAAAATTATTATTAATTTTTAATTTTTAATTTTTAATTTTTAATTTTTAATTTTTAATTTTTAATTTTTAATTTTTAATTTTTAATTTTTAATTTTTAATTTTTAATTTTTAATTTTTAATTTTTAATTTTTAATTTTTAATTTTTAATTTTTAATTTTTAATTTTTAATTTTTAATTTTTAATTTTTAATTTTTAATTTTTAATTTTTAATTTTTAATTTTTAATTTTTAATTTTTAATTTTTAATTTTTAATTTTTAATTTTTAATTTTTAATTTTTAATTTTTAATTTTTAATTTTTAATTTTTAATTTTTAATTTTTAATTTTTAATTTTTAATTTTTAATTTTTAATTTTTAATTTTTAATTTTTAATTTTTAATTTTTAATTTTTAATTTTTAATTTTTAATTTTTAATTTTTAATTTTTAATTTTTAATTTTTAATTTTTAATTTTTAATTTTTAATTTTTAATTTTTAATTTTTAATTTTTAATTTTTAATTTTTAATTTTTAATTTTTAATTTTTAATTTTTAATTTTTAATTTTTAATTTTTAATTTTTAATTTTTAATTTTTAATTTTTAATTTTTAATTTTTAATTTTTAATTTTTAATTTTTAATTTTTAATTTTTAATTTTTAATTTTTAATTTTTAATTTTTAATTTTTAATTTTTAATTTTTAATTTTTAATTTTTAATTTTTAATTTTTAATTTTTAATTTTTAATTTTTAATTTTTAATTTTTAATTTTTAATTTTTAATTTTTAATTTTTAATTTTTAATTTTTAATTTTTAATTTTTAATTTTTAATTTTTAATTTTTAATTTTTAATTTTTAATTTTTAATTTTTAATTTTTAATTTTTAATTTTTAATTTTTAATTTTTAATTTTTAATTTTTAATTTTTAATTTTTAATTTTTAATTTTTAATTTTTAATTTTTAATTTTTAATTTTTAATTTTTAATTTTTAATTTTTAATTTTTAATTTTTAATTTTTAATTTTTAATTTTTAATTTTTAATTTTTAATTTTTAATTTTTAATTTTTAATTTTTAATTTTTAATTTTTAATTTTTAATTTTTAATTTTTAATTTTTAATTTTTAATTTTTAATTTTTAATTTTTAATTTTTAATTTTTAATTTTTAATTTTTAATTTTTAATTTTTAATTTTTAATTTTTAATTTTTAATTTTTAATTTTTAATTTTTAATTTTTAATTTTTAATTTTTAATTTTTAATTTTTAATTTTTAATTTTTAATTTTTAATTTTTAATTTTTAATTTTTAATTTTTAATTTTTAATTTTTAATTTTTAATTTTTAATTTTTAATTTTTAATTTTTAATTTTTAATTTTTAATTTTTAATTTTTAATTTTTAATTTTTAATTTTTAATTTTTAATTTTTAATTTTTAATTTTTAATTTTTAATTTTTAATTTTTAATTTTTAATTTTTAATTTTTAATTTTTAATTTTTAATTTTTAATTTTTAATTTTTAATTTTTAATTTTTAATTTTTAATTTTTAATTTTTAATTTTTAATTTTTAATTTTTAATTTTTAATTTTTAATTTTTAATTTTTAATTTTTAATTTTTAATTTTTAATTTTTAATTTTTAATTTTTAATTTTTAATTTTTAATTTTTAATTTTTAATTTTTAATTTTTAATTTTTAATTTTTAATTTTTAATTTTTAATTTTTAATTTTTAATTTTTAATTTTTAATTTTTAATTTTTAATTTTTAATTTTTAATTTTTAATTTTTAATTTTTAATTTTTAATTTTTAATTTTTAATTTTTAATTTTTAATTTTTAATTTTTAATTTTTAATTTTTAATTTTTAATTTTTAATTTTTAATTTTTAATTTTTAATTTTTAATTTTTAATTTTTAATTTTTAATTTTTAATTTTTAATTTTTAATTTTTAATTTTTAATTTTTAATTTTTAATTTTTAATTTTTAATTTTTAATTTTTAATTTTTAATTTTTAATTTTTAATTTTTAATTTTTAATTTTTAATTTTTAATTTTTAATTTTTAATTTTTAATTTTTAATTTTTAATTTTTAATTTTTAATTTTTAATTTTTAATTTTTAATTTTTAATTTTTAATTTTTAATTTTTAATTTTTAATTTTTAATTTTTAATTTTTAATTTTTAATTTTTAATTTTTAATTTTTAATTTTTAATTTTTAATTTTTAATTTTTAATTTTTAATTTTTAATTTTTAATTTTTAATTTTTAATTTTTAATTTTTAATTTTTAATTTTTAATTTTTAATTTTTAATTTTTAATTTTTAATTTTTAATTTTTAATTTTTAATTTTTAATTTTTAATTTTTAATTTTTAATTTTTAATTTTTAATTTTTAATTTTTAATTTTTAATTTTTAATTTTTAATTTTTAATTTTTAATTTTTAATTTTTAATTTTTAATTTTTAATTTTTAATTTTTAATTTTTAATTTTTAATTTTTAATTTTTATTTTTTTTTTATATTTTATTATTTATTATATTTTATTATTTACTATATGTTATTATATATCATATATTATTAATATTAATTAAAAATCATAGTTACTTATTCGCCACCATTTACTATGGAATGTACTAAATGGTTGGTGGGTATATAACATTCGAACTGGCCGAATATTCTGATTAATTGCACAACTTCTCTACACAAGCCTAGTAATCTCATTTTATAAACTAGTACCTTCAAAACTACAAAAGAATAGAAATCCGACCATATTTCGTTTTGTTATATTAAAAATAGTTTATGTAATGTTCCCCCCATAGGGGACAACAAATCGTTCATAGACTTCCCCCAGCAGCTCGAGGCGTTTTATTATTTAAATTTCTGATTAACGCCCTAAGGGCGCCAGACACCCAAATGCACACACTGACAGGCACACTCACACCTACACTCACTCCCCTAGCATCAGTGTTTGCAATCTCTGCCTCCTCTTCCCATCCCCCCGTCCGTATACCACGGTGACACAACACTAATGCATATCTTTCAATCCTTCAATCAAAATATTAATCAATTTTATTTTTCTTCGCTAGAGTGAAGTGAGTGAGTGAGTCGTGTGAAAAAAATAAAGAGTGGAGAGCGAATGCATGGATGGATGGGTGTGGTGTAGTGTGGTGGGGGGAAAGGAAATGTACTTAAAATTCAATTACAATATCTAAGAGGAATTGATTTTCATGTTTCCGTCTTCATTTTCTTTTCTTCAATGACGACCGAGGATTTATTATATAAATTGCTGCTGCTGCTGCTGCTGTCATATAAAATCTTTTTTGAAAAAAGTTATTGCCTCCTAGCTCGCTCGCCTCACTACTGTCATCATACATACATACATACATATATGAAGGGGCTATGGGCGGGCTACCCTTTTCAACATCCATCTATGATGACGATGATGATTATTATGTCTGTCTGCTGCCATCGTCGTAGTCTGTTGTCTATAGTTCTTAGTGTTGTCATATCTCAAAGTTGTAAAAATCAAATTAGAATGAATAAAAATACATACATACATTAATATAATGTTTGTATGTAAATGTAAGTGCTGTGGGTGTATGGGGGTGTTGTAAAAGTGAAAACTTTAAATTCTATATTTTATATTCCACATTTCCTTTCCTCCTATAAATATAATTATTTTATTAGATATATTTAGAGTTGAGAAAAACAAAGAAGAAATAAAAAAATATTAATTTTTGGAATTTTTTGTCTTTAGGAGTTAATAGCAAAATGTTCCTCCTTTTTTGGGTAAGTCATGTAACATTTTAAATTTGAACTAACGATTACTTTGACTTTGAAAGGTAAAGGGTGATTTTTTAAGAGCTTGATAATTTTTTTTTTTTAAAAACGCATAAAATTTGCAAAATCTCATCGGTTCTTTATTTGAAACGTTAGATTGGTCCATGACATTTACTTTTTGAAGATAATTTCATTTAAATGTTGACCGCGGCTGCGTCTTAGGTGGTCCATCCGCTTAGTCCAATTTTGGCATTTCCACGTTTTTGAGTAACAGAGACCCAATTGGTGCGAACGGCGACGAATCGAAAATTGGTGGTCATCATTAACACTGGCCGATACAGCTGCGATATTTTCTTCAGTTCGCACTCTACGTAAGCGTGTTGGTGGTTTAATGTCCAACAATGTAAATTTGGTGCGAAATTTAGTCACAATAGCCCGAATAGCCGCTTCAGTGGGTCGATTAAACTGACCATAAAATGGAAGCGCGCAATGAACTTTCTTAACAGAGCACGCATTTTGATAATAAAATTCAATAATTTGCAAGCGTTGTTCGTTTGTAAGACGATTCATGATGAAATGTCAAAGCATACTGAGCATCTTTCTCTTTGACACCATGTCTGAAATCCCACGTGATCTGTCAAATACTAATGCATGAAAATCCTAACCTCAAAAAAATCACTCTTTAGAATAACATTCATTTTTATTTTCAGGTTTATGCTCGAACAAATTTGGGAAATATTAAAACTTACTTCCGAAGTAGTAAGAAATTTACGTGAAAATTTTTCGTGTTTTCAGATGAAGCCCCCTTTCATTCATCTCGGTGGCTATGTAAATAAGCAAAATTGCCGCATATGAGGTTCGGAGAACCCACACGTGACTATTGTGAAGCCAATGCATCCACGACGAGTCACTGTTTGGTGTGGATTCTGGGCTGTACTGAAAAAAGGGGAGGTACTGCCAAGCCAGTTGTGGTAGTCATATAAATGATATTGCTATTCCTTTCCCATAAAACCAGAAATTTTAAAAAATAATCAGTACTTTCGTTTATAGTTAGAGCATCATTAAGATTGGATAAATTAAATTAATGTGGGCGATAAATTAATTTTAATGGTAAGATTGCTATATATGGAGCATTCCACGACAAATCGGGCAGTTCAAAAATATATATTTGACTTCCTCAATTTATTTAAATTTTTTAGTACCCACTGAAAAACACCCCCTGGTTACTTTGAGTTTTTTCTGATTAATCAATTAAAAAGATATAGCTTTTTTAAAAATCGTTAAATAGTAGTTACTTTTTTCAGTCTTTTGCTCATAACTTCGTCAATAATGGTCCGAATTGGATATTATTTTTTAATATTTTTGTTTTTTTTTGAAGTACTTTTCAGAAAAAAATATTAAAAAACATTTACAATATAAATTATGATTTTTTAAATTAAAACTTTATTTATTTTTTTGTACTCCTCGATTTTCTCGAAAAGTTTTATTTAAACATATATTTACTCTGTAAATTTTGAGTATTGGTTGAAAGTGGGCCTATAAAAATTACTATTTTTTTAGTTTTTTTCGTGTTTCCAAATTTTCAAAAAATTAAAAAACATAGTAATTTTTATAGGCCCACTTTCAACCAAGACTCAAAATTTAAATAAAACTTTTTTTCGAGAAAATCGAGGAGTACAAAAAAATAAAGTTTTAATTTAAAAAATCAAAATTTGTATTGTAAATGTTTTTTCAATACACACGCAAAGAGTGACTGTTTGGTGCGGTTTATGGGCTGGTGGCTTCATCGGGCCATATTTTTTTTCCAAAATGAGGCCGGTCAAGCAGTTACTGTGAATGGTCTTCGCTATCGTGAGCTGATAACGAACTTTTTATGGCCCGAATGGGAAGATATGGATGTGGACGATATGTGGTTTCATCCGGACGGTGCCACTTGCCCCACAGCTAACGAAACAATGGCTCTTTTGCGCGACAAATTGAATGGCGGTGTTATCTCACGTGGTGGCGATGTCAATTGGCCGCCAAGATCATGTGATTTTACACCGTTAGACTTCTTCCTTTGGGGTTATTTGAATGAAAAGGTGTACGTCGATAAGCCAGCAACAATTCAAGAGATAAAGGATGAGATAATTCGGCACATGCGTATTTGGGATAGTACGCACGTTCATCGATGGTTTTGACTTTTTGAGATATAACAGATCCTAAGTTATTTTGAATAAGATGGATGTTTACTTATTGAACTCCTCTTTTTTCTCGTATAATGCTCAATATCACGATTATCAACATCCAGCTCGAATTTACATAGGATATCATTCGCAATACCTTCAGGTACTGCTGTCTAATAGGGAAGGGCGTTGTACTTGTTGTGGGCCTGTTGTGTGACATTTGATATTGTTATGCTGTTGTTATTATTGGCGCCGTTCGTTGTTTACACTTATATTTTGTGTGACTTGTTGTTGGGTTTGTTCAAAAATAATTGAGTATAAAAATGTGCCGTGCGCGCCTCTCTTTAGTCCAGAGAGCGAACATAATCAAGTTATAGGCTGTTTCCACTACGGTCGCTTCCACGTCCGCGTCAACGATTTATCGAAAATTTTTAATGGTGTTTCCATTGTGATTTGCGTCCACGTTTGCGTTTAAACAGCTGTTTGCGTTTATTTGTTTTTTTTTTTTGCGATGCGAAAAGTTTAATATTTTTTTGTTGTGACATTATCATGGAGTTAAATGATATTATTTTGCTAGCCGCAGTGGAAAATGAGGATCAAATGGTATTGCGCCTAATGGAAATGTGCAGTAGCAGCAGCGCTGCACATTTTTTGTACAATGCACGAAGCATCTGGTCATTTGTTTTTTGCATTTTGGCTGTGGCTGTTTATGTTTATGCTGATAAACAGCTGTTTTAATAGGGATGTGCAATTTGCGGTGTTGCCATTAATAGGTATGGGTGGGTTTCGATTGCAAAAATAATCGAATTTATAGTAAACGTGACTTATCGGGAAAACGCGTCCAATATGAACGCGACTTTTTCCCATACCTAACTGCCTATGATTTTTGTATAGGCTTTAACGCGCGTTCATTGATTATTGGACGCGGACGTGGAAGCGACCGTAGTGGAAACAGCCTATTACTTGAATGCATGTCCTCTCCACGCATGGCTTAGAGAATTACACTAGATATTTTGTGGATTATTATAATAAAGTAACGAAAAACACTATCTTTTCGATCACAAACTTAATCTCTTCTAAAAGATATGAGACGGAACCTCATTAATTTCGTTTCTTGCTAGGGGCATGGGCTCTGTTCAATAAGTTGGTGGTGTCGTGTAGGATTTTTTGTTGTCTGCTGCATTAAATAGTTGTTGCAGTTGCTGTTTTGTTTCGTCTGGGCAAGAAGCAAGCAAAAAATGTGTTGATTTCAGTTCAACGCTCTTATGGTGGGAAACGTGCACACTGCATAGAGGAGAAACAAAACATTAGGGCGTGTGTAAACGGATAACAAATCGATTCGTAATAGCAAATATGCTCGTGTCATTATTATTGTCTATTTGAATTGATGTGGCGCCTGAAACAAAAATTTTAATTGAGATTTAGATGTATAAAGGCCGTTTTAGACGTGCAAATTATTTGCGCAAAATGCCGCTTTGCACAATGTTTTGCATTTGCGTAGCACAACGATAAAATTTCACTCAAAATACAAAATATATTTTTTTTAAATTTTCCCCAACAGCAAAAAAAAACTAATTTATGTTAAAAATTTTGGACGTAGTCTGGATAATTAGCCAGTGTAAGTAAATATTTATATTGAGTTGGCGACAATGTGAAAAAAATATGGTTTTTGAGCAAAAAATTAAATTTTTATTAACGTTTTTGTTATTGCAGCTAGTTACGCAGGCTTAAATAAAAAACAACAAAACAAAAATATAATTTGAGATTTGGATGTACAAAGGATATTTAAATACAAAAAAATATTTGCACAAAACGCCACTTTGCGCAAAAATTTGTATTTGTGGGGCATCTCGCATTTTACGTAAAACATTTTTGCGCAAAGGCCTTAATAGGCGAATTTTATTAACCGCAAGCGTTTTTACGTAGACAAGTTATACTTTTACCAAGTTTTTTTTAATAACAACCTAGGAATTACTTGCGCACAACTATGCTGTCAAGTGTAAACTAATTCATGACAACCTGAGCCTTTTCAGACTGCATGCGAAAACGATTGATTTACAAATGAGCGGCACAAGTATTCTCTGTCAAGTGTAAACTAATGCATTAAAACAATGCTGCTAATGACAAACAATGTGGCAACCTATGCGAATATTCATTAATTTAACTGTCAAGCCGTAGTACAAAATATCAACCACAAAAAACATCAACCGATGGATTGGCCGCCACACAAGAGCTAAGCTGCAACATCATATCAACCAACGTACATTTTCAAAGAAAAACAAACTAAACAAGCTTTACCGTCCGTCAAGCTAAAGAAAGAAAAAATAAAAAGTAGAATAACAAGAATTGCATCTTAAAAATGTAAACAAACCAGCAGAGCAAAAGAAACCAATGAAACAAATATGCATACACGGCACGGCATACACAAAAAGGACAACTACGAAACAGCAACAACGGACGGACGAACGGAGAAGCATTAAAAAAATACAACCCAACAGGCAAAAACAACATACAACAACTACAAAACTGTACATGACAAACGAACAAAACAAAAACAAATGCAGTCAGCCAAAGGAGATCACAACAAGAAAAACACATATAAACACAGAATCAACAAAAACAAAAATGGGAGACGAAAAAGACAATAACAAAACAAATACACACAACACAGCCAGAAAGAAATACACAATAAAAAGGAACCGGCATTGAAAACTGTGGTTGGTAATGCAGCAGCGGCAGCAACAGCAGCAGTATACCAACAACAATCAACCGCTGCTGCTTATGTTGTTGTTATTTGATTCTTCAGCATTTTTTAATGAAAACGAAACACACAACAGTACAGTACACAACAAAAATACTACAAAACTTACTATGAAAAATAAATATACAACAAAAAACATGTACACAACCAACCAACATAATGAATGGACAAGAGAGAGTGAGAAAGAGAAGAAATATCAGTTTACATTTGAGCAAGGGAGACCGACCGAGACTGCGTGAATTTCAACATAATGATGAGAGAGAAAACAAAAAGAAGAGGAACGGAACGAAACGGAAAGCTAGCATTTGCAATGTTGTAAAGTTATACGAGAGAAAACCACAATGAAATTCGAAAGAGAGTAACTCTCATACACGCACACACACACACACTTAAATTATAACATACATTTTATGAAACCTCATTAAAAACAGGAAATCCATAAAAACAGGAAATGGTAGAAAACAAAAAGAGCAAACAAAGCCCAGAGAGAAATTCTTATATGTCTACGCCGCCACTAAATGGAGAGCCAAGATTTTTTAGCGTTTTTGCAAAAGGCCAATGACGTTTTGTCGCATGAGTCCGAGAAAAGTCTTCTGCTGGCGAGTTTGTTTTTGCAATAAACGACGACAACAACCTAAGGAATGTTGTTGTGTATTCTCGTTTAACCGGGTACCTATACATTCGTAACATACACAACAACATCATATTTTCGCAAGTAGATGAAGAAGTTTTACTATAGAGAAGGAGAGCCGGAGCGAGCATACATAAAATCAACAACAATTTGCCTATATTAAGGAATTTGTGTGCACAGCGCTAGCGCTGCTGCTGAAACATGTGGTGTGGTCGTCAGTCGGTCGATGTGTTGGTCAGACAGACGAACGGTCGTCGTCTGCTGTATATGACTTTTTACGGTCATCAACATCAGGAGCAACGGCGGATGTGAGTGCGAGTACAAAAACATAGCCAGGCGGCGGCCAGACACATCTGCTGTGCAGAGCTTGTTCGCCGTAGTATAGTATGATGGTGTAAAGTGGACATGATGTGGATGCATCAAACAAAAAAAAACATGTGCAGCAGAAGATATCGTAACACCGTCGTCTTATGCTGCAAAATACTACCTATAACACAACAGCTGCAGTAGCAGAAGAATTGTGCAGCTTATTTGGTGATTTCCACTGTAAATGTAGTGTCCGTCAACTCTGCTTACCTTCTTAGAATTCTCAAAGTATACCCAAAGAAAATGTACAAAAAAAACTGTACCTTCATATATTTTCTTTACAAATTAACACCTGTTACCTTAGTCGGAAAGAAAAAAAGCGAGACAGACCTTCGATGATCGTAACTCAAAGAAAACTTGCAACGGAGAATTTCAATGGAATTACCTAAACATCGTCAAAAATGAACGGATTCCCATATTTTGGACGATAGCTTATGTTCACATTCAACGATTGGTCTACGATTATGTAAAGCAGCCTTTACATTACACGATTGTGTACAAGAATTTTAGGTGAGAGAAATTGCACGATTCCTCTCCAATTTCCATAAAATCGCATCGAGAGTCGTTTTCCGCGTTTACACTAATCACACACGCGGTTTTAATTTTTGTTTACTTTCTATCCCATTTCCTTTGATTGCCTCGTAAAATATAACACAAATCGCACAAAATTATGAAATTGTTGGCAAATTTTGGAAAATTAAAAAATTGAACAGACTGTCATCATTTACGTGCCTGAATCGTGTGGTTTTGTTTACACTGCGCGACTTTTCACGCGATCTGTCAAATATCGATTCATTTACAGGTAGAAGAACAACGTGTTAAAAAACTCCCATTTAAAATTAGATAGTGTGAATTGGCCTTTACCAACAGTAGTAGTTAATTAATGTAATAAAACAAACAATAGGTGCGTTTTATTACATTCATTATCGATCGATTTGTTAAAAAATAATTATTTCCCAACGGGAAACAATCACTCATCTTCTCTCATTCTTCTGTTTTTCTTTAAGCCAGTATAACAAGCTGCGATAACAAACACGTTAATAAAGATTTAATTCTATGCTCGAAATAAAAAAAGTATTTTTTCACATTGTCGCCAACTACAGTATAAATATTTGTATGAAAACAAATTTTCAAAAAAAAATTATTCTGTGTTAACTTTTTTGACTTAGCCTCGATAACCATAAATTTGACTTATGTATACTGGATAAGTCCAAAAAATTTTAACATAAAATTATATTTTCACAATTTGTTTTCATACACACATTGATATTGTTGTTGGCGAAAATTAAAAAAATATATATTATTTTTAACATTTTTTTAGATTTTTTGTTATCGCAGCTTAGTTAACCAGCCCTAATACATATATACTGTATAATTTTATCTTTTTAATACGGTAAGGTTATTGTTATCACAGCTTATTATCCTGGCTTAATCTCGCAAAATGCGAGATAAAAATTTTGCAAAGCGGCATTTTCCGCAAATATTTTGTGCGTTTATACTGACCTTCATAAATATGCATTTCTCCCTTATAGTCGAACAAATTTAAGCCATAGCTACTGTAGTAGAGTAATTTTCGTTGAAATTATTTGCGATTGTGTGTAAATTTCTCCACATGAAATATTAGGAAAAACGTATTCCACAAAATCTGGGATATTACGTTTTACATGCACATCGTCTTTTTACGCAAATATATTAGACGCACAATATGGTTTCAATGGATTTTCGGAATTATAACACGTTAAACCTTTTTAAACGCTCAAGCGCTGTTTTGCATTTGTAGGACAACAGTACAGTATTAAAAGGTATTATCTCCGATTTTGCGCAAGAAGTTTTTGTCCATATATTTGGTGTGTTTATGAGCATGAAGCTGCCAATTTTCAGAGTTATCACCTCCGCAGAAAAAGTCAAATGTAAATGTTACAAAGTTTTGAATTTGTGCGGCAATTTCGAAGTATGTAACGTATTATCTTAGATTTTGAACAAAAATTTGGACTGTCTAAAGGCCTTGCCATACAGATACAAAAAACGCTATGCAGGATTATGCATTCGTGGGACAATTGCAGTCCTTTTTAGACATACGAAATATTTGGCCATTTAAAACACTTAAAATATTTGCGCAAAACATAGCTTTGCATTAAATTTTGCATTTGTGGGGCAACAACAGATTTGCATGCTCTGTTGTTGTCGTATTGCCTCACATTTTGTTCAACACGATTTTGGTGTGTTTAAACACACCAAATTTTTGGGCAAAAACGGTGTTGCCCACAAATGTAAAATTTTGTGCAAATCAGCTTTTGACCAAAATGTTTGTGTTTAAAATGTCCTTAAAGCAATTTACCTCGCATTTTCGCTACAAATATACAAAAAATGTTGTATGTGTGGGTCAACCCCACAGTATGTACAAAACGTATTATCTCGCATATAAACACATCAAATACTTGGACAAAAATGTGTTGCGCAAATGCAAATATTTTGAACGTCTTAAAGAACTTTTTCGCAAATATTTTGTAAGTCTTAAAATAATTTTTCGCAAATATTGTGTCTAAGTAGGTCTTTAGAAAATTAAAAAAAAAACTTTAAGATAAAAGTTGCCAACTGTAAATAGAAGGACTTCAGTGACTGGTGTAAGCGTAAGGGTCAACGGGGAGGAAACCTGACCATTTCACCGAAATGGTCTACATGAGCAAAATCGTCTGGTCTTACTCACACAGTTGATTACATCGCGACAAGTTTTTTTCTCGGAAAATATGCCATTAAAATCTAATGGTAAAAGATTATCGCCTGTGCCTATTCAGCCACAATAAAAACCACTTTAAATACGGGGTATTTGTGTCAGACACCACAGCAGAGCACACATTCTTTCTTTCCTTCTCTTTCCCGATGATAGAGAGAAAGAGTGTATGTGTTTTTACTACAAACGACCGAAGACGACGCCTTAAAGCTTAAAAAACAACACAGAGCTCAATATAAAATGTATTCGGCTTCTAAGAAAACGAAAAAAATAAATTTCGTTGTTGTGAATGAAAGATGAATAGAGCAGCCAAGTACTCGCGTACTCAGGCGGCGACGGAGGCAGACACAGCATGAAAAGAGAAATGGGAGGCAATTTTCTTCACAAAATTCATTAAAAATCACACACACACATAAAACCTCTTAAAAACCATTAAAAAACGAATAATTGAGAACACATTCACTCGCTGAGTTGCTGGTTGGCTGTGTGTGTGGCTGCATTCATGGGAAAACGAGTATAGAGTGATGAAAACAAAACAGACAAATATTTGAAAATCAAGTGTAACGGTTTCTTCGGTGTCTGTGCTCAATTTCATAACGGTATGCTGCAATTGCGCTACGCTTTGACGACGGCGTCTAAACAGACATATTGCACTGCACACATGAAATGAGAGAGCCGGCGTAGAAAAAATACTCAACGGAGTTGCCATATCAAGAGTTTGCCTGCATTCCGACTGAAAACATATTCGATTGTGTGATTTGGAATTGACATCTAAGCACAACAACAAATTAAGAAGGGGAAAAACATGACTTGTCTACACACACGTCCGGCCGCATACAATTTTGTTTGCATAAGGTAGTAAGTGTAGTATGATGACGATGGCGGTAGCGGTGGCGACTGGCATTTCGACCTACATTTTCCAAGAAATTTCAATGATTTACTACGTAATTCACGTATGAGTAAACATTTATTTTTTTTCCTTTTATTTCCCAGTAAACACGCAGTAGGCAGGCGGATTTTCTCAGAGTTCTGTGTGTTCTTCGTCTCTAGAAACAATTGAAAAATTCATCGAGTGACGGTGATGATGACGATGATAATCGCACGTTTGTCATGTGTGTGGTGTAGTGTAGTTCCAAAATAAATCGTACAACACACGACAGACAATAAGCAGTTGTTGTGTCGAGGCATAAATAAACCGGAAATCGTCATTTAAATATCGTAAATACTAGAGAAATATGAATGACTGAACACTGACACACTCGCACACACACCGGTGGCGGCGGACGGATGGACAAAGAGAGGAAGGACCGGTGTTCGGTGTGTTGATTAGTCATTTTTCAAAAATCATGGAATACAAATAACAGCAGCCCACGAGTGATGATGATGCTGTGCGCTTGGTTCGACTTTATGATGGCATATGTTGTACATCATCATCGGGGCTTCAGGCGCAATGCAATGTAAAACTTATAAAGAAATCTCATTGTAATTTGATGTGAATTTCTTTAGAATATCTATTTAAATGTAATGACAAATTGCATTAACTATGAAATGATGACGATGAGAATTATTTTCAGCGTAGGAGCTTTAATTTGTTGATTCAATCACCCAGCAGCAATAATATATTACGTATTTCTTTCTGCAATTAAAAAATGCTCAATAAATCTTCATGTGCAAGCGAACGAAAAAACCCTATTGGAATATAAAAATCAAGATTCTTATATTTATTTACATTAATTGCAATACATAGTAATTATCGTACGTCAAGGGTTAAAGCCGGTAGTGACCAGATCCCAAATTAATAAAATTATCTGACGGCTATAGAATGAAAATCTTTAGAAATAGGAGGTAGATAAAACAAATATTTGAAGAAAAACGTCTTGCTCCAAAAATCGAGATATTTGCGCAAGAAATCTGTTGTACCACCTACCTCGACAAGTGTTTGCGCAACAGGTGTTTGTTTGGTGTATAAACCCAATAAAGTCAAAATGTGTTCGATGTAACATCTGCGAATATTAATGTCGTAAGTATTTCGATTTCATACAACCATTTGATCGCAACACTAGATCGCACTATGATTAGATTGCAATTGTTGTTTGTCTGTTTTATACAGGGCAACAGCAATGTATTTTGTACACAATAATCTCGCATTTTGAATGACACGTTTATTCGCAAATATTTTCTATGTCTAAAAAGGCCTTTATACAAAATTTGATACAAAGCTGCGCTTTGTGCAAACTTTTATGTGTTTACTATTATGGCCTATATTGTGAAGCTGCCCCACAAACACACAATTTTGTGCAAATCGGCATTACGCATACATATATGCCAAATATTTTTAGGCCTGTTCGATTGGGCTTACAAGCTTACAATTAAGAGACTTGGTATGGTGGCAACGTTGTTACACATTGGTTTTTCTTAAATGAATTAACAAGAAAAATCTGGCAACAATGCTAAGAGAAGTCAGCTACTTTCTTGTTAAGCGAGTAAATTCCATACAAAAATTAAGCTAGTAAGCCAAAATCGAACAGGCCTTTTGTATGACTTACTTAAAAAACGCTATTTACACTTTAAGTTTATATATATATATATATATAAATTGAAAATAGAGTACGACGAAAACTTAACAAATTTATCATTTTTCGATAGAAAATAAGTTTTATTTGCAATTTAAGACATAGATCTACTAAATGATACACAACATATTTTTATCTGAAAAGCGTTCACAGAACCAAGTTGTAAAATAAATCTTAGTGTAAACAGCGCTATATGCACCTTTGCTAAAAAACGAAAAACGTGAATATGCCGATGTTAATTTATCATTAGCGTTGTTTATACATGCAACTTAAATCCCATTCTAGTCCTCTGAATAATTATCAAATTAAAAAAATAGTTTCATTTAGATGATGATCTCTAATAGACTTTTCAAACTCCATGCGAAATCAATCGATTTCAGCTTGAAATGACACAAGGTTGATTTTCAAATGTCAAATTTGTAAATCGACCTTATTTCAGCTAGGTTTCACATGCATGCAGTGCGAAACTTACAGATAAAACATTTTTTCAGTCGAAAAATCCTAAATTTGTGTCATAATCTACTGTTTGATTAATTAGTAGCATTTTCAGAATGCATGAGAAATCTAGCTGAAATGACAGAAGGTCGATTTACAAATGTCAGATTCCACACAAATTTGTCATCTTTAAATCGATCTTTCACCTTGAAATGATTGATTTCGCAAGCAGTGTGAAAAGGCTAAGTCGCTGAAAACAATTCATCAAGTTAACTTTTTTCGAAAAGAAATCTAAAATAAAACGGCATTTTAGAATAGATGAGAAAACATTTAGTATTCTCATTTCATGCAAGATAGAAAAAATGGATGGAAGTGAGACATGTGTGCGCGCTTCCCTTAAAAAAAAAGAAGGAACTTGTCAATAATGTTCTATCCATAAATGAAATTCGATCGTTTTACATGATGATAACAGATGTTTGTATATCCAACCAAAAGAATACAAAATTGACAAGTGTTTAATACATCCGGTCTGGCAGTGGCCGCCGCCGCTGCCACCACCATCCATTAAGGCGGAATACAAAAATATTTCAAATATTTTTTTTCCATTTCCATTGTGAAATCTAGCAAAGTAGTGTAACCATATATGCAGAGGTTAAAGCCAACAAAAACAAGAATAACTAAAACGACAAATAGTCAATGACATAAACACAAACACACACTCAACAAAAGCATAAAAACACACACACACACGTGAAAGAAAACAAGAAGAAATCACACAATCAAGAATTATGCCCACATACCATAACAGAATGCAACAGAAAAATGTGAAATAACTAACCTACGCTAATACACAACAAACATAACAACTACGTAATAGCAAAAAAAGGCAGCAGCAGCAACAATATTGGCGACACACTGTTATTGTTGGTTGGTGTGTTGCGAACGTTCAAAATAAAACAGAAAAACAAGCTAAAAGGAAATGAAATGTAACATAAATAACGGCGGCTTGAATTGGTTAACAACAATGCAATGCAATGCAGCAAAGACGATTGGCAACGCTGAAAAATTGGAAATGGTCTCCTTGTTTCCCCTTTTGACAATCTCTCTCTCTCTTTCTCACACTCTTTTACTACTACTATGCACAGAGCACGGGGAACTGTTTGCAAAAGAGCGAAACAGAAAGAGAGCTGAGTACATACACACAACAATAATAAATGTGTAAATTTAGGAATCAAACAATAAAAAGGAAATGTTAAGAAGGCATTAACCGCTGCTCGGAGCGCAGCTCTACTACTGCAACCCAACAAAAACAACGTCGACATTTCTCGCTGCTGCTGCTGTCTCTGCCAACAACAATTGATAGTATACGCGGTATGTGTGTGTGAAAACTTCGGGGCCAGACAGATTTTTGTTGTTGTTGTTGTTGCTCTTACTATTCAAAAAATACAGCCAAAAAGAGGAAATGAAGTAGAAAAAGAAGAAGAGATTGAATTTAGCATTCAATTTATATTGTTGTTGCTGTTGGGTATGTACATACATCTCTCTGCCTGTGTGTGTGTGTGCGTGCATTGCGGCATTTTTTGCGTTGCGTAGTATTTATTATTGTTTTTATGCGATGAAGAAGATGATTTCAAAAGCGTGCAAGTGTGTATATTGTTGTATGAATGACGATGCATTCGGACGCATGTGTGCGTGTGTATACTTTTTGGTGTTCCTCCATCGATCTAGAAATTGTTCGGTCGATGGTGGCGGCGGTCGGTGCTTCTGCTCTTCTCCCTTCAACCAACAAAATGATTGATCGAACAACCGTGGAAGAAGGAACAAAAAGTGGCGCGCGTTGAAGTGTGTACAGACAACAACTGAAAGACAAGTAAAAGGCAGCGGTGAATATGCCCGGCCAGACAGACAAAACACACGTATACACATCCACACACACACAAACATTTGTACAACCGACAGACAGACGTCGGGGCGTAATTTACGGCCGTGTTGAAATATATATGTACCTTTTTTTTAAAAAAAAACGCATAAAATTTGCAAAATCTCATCGGTTCTTTATTTGAAACGTTAGATTGGTCCATGACATTTACTTTTTGAAGATAATTTCATTTAAATGTTGACCGCGTTTTTACACCAAGATCTTTGTGTAAAATCTTCCATGTGGTCGAATAACTCAAACCCAATTGCTGCGAACGGCGACGAATCGACATTTCACGGTCTTCAGCAACACTCTCAGAAACAGACGCAATATTCTCTTCTGTACGCACTGTACGCATTCGTGTGGTTGGTTTAATGTCCAATAAAGTAAACTGAGTGCGAAACTTGGTCACAATCGCATTAATTCTTTGCTCACTTGGTCGATTATGTAGACCATAAATCGGACGTAAAGCGCGAAACACATTTCGAACCGAACACTGATTTTGGTAATAAAATTCAATGATTTGCAAGCGTTGCTCGTTAGTAAGTCTATTCGCAATATTCTCTTCTGTACGCACTGTACGCATTCGTGTGGTTGGTTTAATGTCCAATAAAGTAAACTGAGTGCGAAACTTGGTCACAATCGCATTAATTGTTTGCTCACTTGGTCGATTATGTAGACCATAAATCGGACGTAAAGCGCGAAACACATTTTGAACCGAACACTGATTTTGGTAATAAAATTCAATGATTTGCAAGCGTTGCTCGTTAGTAAGTCTATTCATGATGAAATGTCAAAGCATACTGAGCATCTTTCTCTTTGACACCATGTCTGAAATCCCACGTGATCTGTCAAATACTAAAGCGCCATGGCCACACATCAAACTCACTCTTCAAACTGTAATTTTTTTGATTTTGTTAGTAAAAAAAACTCACACGGATAGGTTTGTGTGAGTTTGAAGAAAATCAAAACCATTTAGATATTTGCTTCGTCGCAGCAGAGATATGAAGCCTGTTTGAAGTCAGTTTGAGTGTGTGCACGAAAAAACGTCAATTGTCTTTATTTTTTCATTTTCGAAGCGATAAGTGTTTTGTTTTGGTGACGCGAGTTTTATAGAAATGGAAGAAAAAAAATTTATTTTGCGTCCAAAAAACACCGTCCTTTCGTTTTTATGACAACTTTGAAATGAAGTTTGTTGCTATGAGTTTGATGTGTGGCTGTGATAAGGAAAACAAAATATTACCTATACATACAAGAGTTTGAACGAACAGTTTGACGTGTGGCCAGGGCGCTTAATGCATGAAAATCCTAACCTCAAAAAAATCACTCTTTATATACTCTTTTTTGTTTGGTTCTGAGGATTCCGTTTTGTACTCCAACACCCGTATTTTAGAGGAAGTGACGGCGGAGTAGTACAGGACGGACGGACATTATATACAACAATAGTAGACATTTCTGTCGGTATGAGTACACAAAACCTCACACTAAATTGCGGATAGGTGGTGTGTACTATGTGTGTATGTACAATGTATAGACTTTTATTAATGTTTTTGTTGGTGGCATTGTTGTATAGAGAAAAAAGAATGTATAAAAAGGATATAGACAAAAATTAAGGCAATGGGAAAATTTAGAAAAATAAAAAAATAATTTCAATTAAAACTTACATTAGAGGAGTTAGTTTCTCGCGAAGAATGTAGCTTTTACTTTTTCACAGCACTCAGCACTCTACTACTTTCACAATTGTTTTTCAAAAGTTAAGTTGAACTTTTTCTTGTGTGAAACTGAACAGCGCACACAACAATTTTCAACAATACATCATCATCATCCTCGTTTGTCTTGCTGCTATACATTTACCGTTATTGCAGAAAATGTCTTCTTCAATTTGGCAGTAGCTTGTTTTTATGGTTCTCTGAATGTTGTTTCCACCACTTCAAATTTATATTCACTAAATATTCTTTTAATTTTTTTCTTTGTTGCATAAAAATCAAAGTTATTTTCACTGAAGTTTCTTTTGTTCGTTTATTTTATTTATTTTTATTTCTATTTCTATTTTTTTGGTTTCTGGCACTAAAAACAACTCCCCGTATTAAATGTGTGTGTGCGTAGAAGAGCTGTTGGAAGAAAAACTTTAGGTAGGAAAAACACACAACACGACGACGACACAACAATAACGTTATCACCAAACGACGTGCAGATGTATCGAGCGTTCGATTCAAACGAATTTTCAGCAAAGAGAAGCAGCAGCATACAACCATTATTTTCACTACAAAATAACATACAGTTTCATTTCAATTCCCTGTCATTCCGTGTGCTCTCACATCCAAATGCCCCTTAAATGGAGTTGCCATATTTAATGACTGTCGTTCTCTCGCTCTCTTGGCTCTGCTTTGCTCCGCTCGCACATGCATCGAAGTAAACACAATCATACAATGCCCTCGCTCGCTCGTTCACACACACACACAATCAACGAAAAATAATCTAATCTCTAAATCCGCTATGCAACTATTGCAATCGCGCAATGCAACTAATTTGTTATCGATATTTGATTTGGTTGCGATCTCAGCTAAAGTTTGACAATTAATTAATTAATTTCAATGTCGTCGTTCCACGTCAAGTGTTAATTATTGTGTGTTAAAAAAAAACTAAATTTTGAATTTTAATATCTGAAATTGTTTTTGTTTTTGTTTGTGGGTAATTTCATGTGCCTCTTCTTTACGATTTTGATTAAATTTACATAGGGTAAGTGCCCCTAAGTTCGACATGTTGTATAAATAAGAATAGCAACTGTTAAATATGTATTTAAATAAATAGCAGTTTGTTTTGATAATATACTGAGAGATTTAATGGGGTCAGATTAGTATTTTGGCGTCATTTTAACATCCCTCCTGTAGCAACACGTACCATAAAATCATAGTAAATTAAATTATATTTTAAAAATAAAGGTAGATATTACCTGAAATATTGTTTTAAATGTGGTTGCATTAGGGTGATTCCACGTAAAGTGACCCTTTTTTCGACAAAATTTCAAAATCAATTTATAATTTAAGAAAAAACCGTACATTCGTAATTTTTATACTTATCATAATACATATTTTTGATTATACAGTTGAACTTCGATTAACCGTGACTCTATTAACCGTGAAGCTGAGTGATTGATTTTTTACCTCTATTAACCGTGATTTACCTCTATTATCCGTGATGCACATGTCCATGTGACTGCTTGTTTGTTTTTTTTTCGTATAATACACACACATCTCTCATATTAAAATTCGGTGATTCCCCTTTTTCATGAAAGTGTAATTTTCATATCAAATTTCATATATTCATCAGTGTGAAATTTGATCTGTCAAGACGTGTTTTCCTTACATCATGCCACCGTCAAAAACTAAATTCGCGAAAAGAGCAAGAAAGGTTCTTTCAATTAAAGGAAAAATGGAGCTAATTAATGAATACTCAAAACGTAAAGTACCTTTTAAAATGTTGTATGAAAAATATGGAGTTGGCATTCAAACTGTATCCGATTTAATAAAAAACAAAGATCGGATTTTAAAATTTTGCTCCGATACTGATTCAATGCTTGGCCTTAAACACAGATATACACTAAAAACATCCGAAAATCCAAAAGTTGATTTCGCAACATATGAATGGTTTCGGCAAGAAAGATTTAAGGGAACTACAATTTCAGGTAAGTTAACTGAAATCGAGATATTGTATGAACTTAAACTGAAATTTGCTTCTGAACTTCAGGCGAAATTATTGTCGAAAAGGCAAAAATGTTCCATTTGAAGTTAAACATGAATTCAGAGTGCACTTATTCATTTGGTTGGTTGGATAAATTCAAAAAACGTCATGAAATCTACGGGAGAAAAGGAGTGTGCTGATTATGAGTCTGCTACGATGTTTGTGGACGACTTGGATGAAATCATTAAAAACGAACAACTTACAATTGAACAGATCTACAATGCAGACGAAACCAGTCTATTTTGGAGGTGTTTGCCTCAGAGTTCTTTGGCTAGTGGTAATGAATATTCTATTGAAGCGTACAAGGAATCCAAGGAGAGAATCACAGTGCTAGTTTGTTCAAATGCTGCAGGAACTCACAAGTGTAAATTGATGATAATAGGAAAAAGAGCCCATCCAAGAGCTTTAAAAAACGTTGAACACCTTCCTGTGATTTATAAATCTAATAAGAAAGCTTGGGCAACATAACAGCTATTTCTGGAGTGGTTTAATCAAAATTTTGTACCAGAAGCAAAGGAACATCAACGGCGCATCGGTCTCCAAAAAATAACTGTAAAATACTTTTACTATTAGACAACTGTCCAGCACACCCAGATGTAAATGCTATGATATCTGAAAACGTTACAGTAAAATATCTCCCATCCTTGATTCAGCCTATGGATCAAGGAGTAATTCGGAGCTTCAAATGTCACTACCGTAAACTGATCGTTCAAAAACTTGTTGGTGCTAATGACAGACGTGAGTTCGTTAAATCTTTGAATATTAAGACAGCTTTGTGGGCTGCCGCAGCTTCGTGGGACTCTGTAACTCCACAAGTTTTAAAGAGAGTTTGGAATAACTTACTATCTCATAATGAAGATGCTCCAAATAGCCTTGTTGAGATACAAACAGATATAACCATACCGTCTGGATGTACGATTGATGCTGTCGAAAAGTGGATGGTGTGCGACTCTGATGTCGCTCCGTTTGCTATTATATCTGAAAACGAAATCGTAGACATGGTTACCCAAAGCCAAGAAGATGAGCTTGATTCAAATTCCGAGGAATCAGATGAAGGAAATGCGGACGAAACGCCTACATTGGCTCAGGCAATAGAGGCTAGTAGTATTTTGTTAGGTTTTTTAGAAAACTTTAATTGTCCAAGTATTTCAGAACCAGTTAAAATGCAATTATATCGCATACAAACTCATTTGTTGGAAGAACAATCAAAAGCTAAAAGCATAAGACAGACTTCCATAAAAGATTTTTTTAAATAAATGTATGTATTCCTAGAGGAATATATATATATATATTATTTATAGACGCAGATTTACATGTTTTTGTCAAAAATAAATAAAAATAATAAAATTTATAGTGTAAAAGTTTACCTCTTTTAACCGTGATTTTCGGTTATCCGTGATTAGCCCGGTCCCGAGCATCACGGTTAATCGAAGTTCAACTGTATTTAAAACGCTAAGACTTATATTTGTATTTGCAATAATATTCCGATTAAGCTGACGTTTTCATTCAATTGGCAATTGAACGTTTTCAATTTTTCATTTCCTCATCTTGTGTTGCCCCTTTACAGGACAACAAAGTTCCAAAGGATACAATTTTTCAAAAATTATTTTTAATACTTATTCGCAGCCTATGATAACGAACTTTTATAACGTCTTAAGGGGCAACGTGATGAGGAAATTAAAAACGCCAATTAACTCCGATTCAAGTGTAATATGGACTGTCCGACGGTGGTATGGGATAATATATTTTCTAAAGTCGACAATAGCTTTTCCTCTCAAAATCTGTTATGGATAATGTATTCCGATGCATTTTACAAAATGCAATTAAATTAATTATTTATTTTTGTTTAAACTGTTTTCAAAATCTAGTTGTTAGTTGTTACCCTAATAGTATATCCACATTCAGTTACAAAACAAAAAAGTTAAAGTGCCAAACTACTGGAACACTTACCCTATTTGATATATTGGCATTTCCATGATGTCGAACGTGATCGTTGTACACATTTATAGTGACAAAAAGGTGAAAATAAAACGGATTTTTATTTTTAGCATATGCTTAACTTATAGCTCTTAATTAACTGTATAATTGGTGCTAATTTTGGGATTTTTCGTTTTCTAGATAATTTAAAAAAGCCAAGGCGTTCGCACGTGACCAAAACAGAAGTCCATTTCGCGGCCAACAATTCAAACGCCGATTTAAGCAAAACCTGTGGCGAAATTTCAATGTGTCTAATTTAGAATGTTGTGCACTGATGCCTTTTAAATGTGGTTTTGATTTTATCTAAAAATTATTAATACCGTTTTTGTAATTTAACTTTAAGCCTTGTCGAACGTGACTTTTTTTCCATCATGGTATTTATGTTGTTTCTGTTGTACTTTTTGCGAAATTATAGGAATTAAATATTTTCTTATCAACAGAAGTATTCAATAGGCCTGTTCGATTGGGCTTACTAGCTTAATTTTTGTATGGAATTTACTCGCTTAACAAGAAAGTAGCTTACTACTCTCTTAGAGTTGTTCCTAGATTTTTCATGTTGATTCGTTTAACCAATGGGTGGAAACGTTGACACCTTATCAAGTATCTTAATAGTAAGCTAGTAAGTCCAAAATGTATTTATCCTCACATAATAACAGCAAACAAAAATTTTTTTATTTCAATGTTTTATAATTTTAGATCAGATAATTATTTATTATTATTATTTTTATTATAAAGGGTGTTTTTTATTGGGATATAGAACTTTAAGTTGGCATCACTTTTTTAACTGGCGGTCATTTTGTCAGCTGTCAAGTGATTAATATTTAGTTTGGTTTGCCATTTCATCATGAAGAGGTTGACAAAAGAACAACGCTTGCAAATCGTGCAAATTTATTTCGAAAGTAATGGTTCAGTTCGCGAAGTTCACCGCTCCGTCCATTTTATGGTCGACATAATCGTCCATCAGAGCAATTAATTCGGTTAACCATGGATCGTTTTCGCACTACGTTTACTCTATGTGATAATACGCATCCGCAGAGACGTCGAACAGTGCGCACCGAAGAAACAATTGCCGCTGTAGAGCAAAGTGTTGAAGAGGACCCGAATGAATCGATTCGCCACCGTGCACAGCAATTGGAGTGGTTGAAAGTTGGACCTGTAGAATTGGCTATATTCGAGCCAGCCGCGGCGGCCACATGCCCGAAATCATATTTAAACATTAATGGCTTAAAATTATCCTTCCAATAAAGCCAAATTGATGGACATTAAAACGATTTTCTTGTGTTTTATTTCAATTCGAAGTTCTATACCTCAATAAAAAACACCCTATATATACTTTTATTTTTATTATTTTTTATTATTATTATTTATACTTTCTCACCGCCGTTTTCAACTCTCTTTATTTTTTTCACCGCCGTGTTTGCTCATCTAGTTTTAAATAAATAAGATTTTTATACACTCCACGAGAGTCTTTATGCATTTGTTTGTAACACCCAAAAGGAAGCGAGATAGACCAATTGTTAAGTATACCGATCGACTTAGAATCACTTTTTGAATCGATTTATCAATGTACGTATGTCTGCCCGTCCGTCCATCTATAGTTGTAATCAAAGTACAGGTCGATCGTAACAAAAATTGGCACGATTTAGTTTTGCGGTCTAAGGACGAACTCTATTTAATTTAAATGAAATCGGTTCAGATTTGGATATAGCTCCCATACCAATTTTGCACTCGATTTGACTTTTAACCGATTGTCTTCAAATTTGGCACACTATCTTATAATAAAACTGAAAATATCTATGGTGAATTTGGGCCAGATCGGTTCAGATTTAGATATAGCTCCCATACAAATTTCGTTCTGCATTTAACTTTTTGCGCTCTAGAGATCATATATTTTAACCAATATTCTTCAAATTTGGCACAGTACCTTACAATTCAACTGGAAACATCTGTGGTAAAAGTTAGTCCGATCGGTTCAGATTTAGATATACCTCCCATACATATTTTGCTCCCAATTTGACTTTTTCCGCTATAGAAAACACATATTTTATCAGATTGTTTTCAAATTTGTCAAAACATCTCATATAATTACACTAGGAACAGCTGTGGTTAAAATAGGTCAGATCGGTTCAGATTTACATATATCTCCCATTCAAATTTCGCTCCCGCTTTGACTTTTTCTGATCTAGAGACCACATATTTAAACAGATCATCTTCAAATTTGGCAAAATATCGTATGTTTCCACTAGAAACACCCATGGTGAAAATGGGTCAGATCGGTTCAGATTTTTATTTAGATCCCATACAAATTTCGCTCCCGGATAGATTTTTCCGCACCAGAAACCACGAATTTTCACCGAATTTCTTCATGTTTGGATATAGCCCAGATGCAAATATTCTTTTCGATTTGAACAAAGCGTAATGAGAACTTTCATTCATTCATTTCAAAACAAAATGTTCAAGAGAAATATTCAAACGAGTAAAGTTGCACTTGCTCGACTTTTCATTCGAATATCTCGAGATGGGATATGAATAAATGTAAAATGTTTGTACATTAGTTAAATTTGATTGTTTCACTTCAAACTCTACTTCCATTTACGATTTTTCTGATTGATTCTGATCTAAACTTTAAGGGTCACATAGGCTCACATCTGTTCGAATAAACTGTAAAGACTCGATATTCTTCTTCCACCTCGGGTGAGATATACTCCAAATCTAGAAAAATCGGAGCTATGTCAGTTAACTGGTCTTGTTCCCGCACTTGTGCCCTTAAAAATATGTGCAAGAAAGAACCACATAATTAACATCATCATCACCAATCGTCAATGGCCCACAGTAGGTAGCTCTAGTAACAATAGAGACAGCAAGCAGCTCATAAACCAACAACATTGTATGGACGAATTTTGCAGCAAAATTACTGCCAAGTGTATATGGATGTATGTGTTTGTGTATATGTATATGTATGTTGTCCTTTTACCGCACCAAAAGGGAAAACAAGAAAATTTCAACACATAAAAAAATTATTTGCAATCGCATACACCGCATATACACACGCCACGCCGCACACAACAGCGCGCTTCACGACAAAATGTATAAAAAAGGATATTTTTATATACGGTCAAGGACACGCCCAGTTACATGGCAACACAGAAGCCAGAACAAAGAGAAGTAAACGAGTTACTTACTACATGGTGGGTGATGGTGCAGTGAGGCTGGCTATTGTATCGTACAATATCGCAAAATCATGAAGCTATGGCTACGGCTGTGGCTTTTTGGAAGACCTGAGATTCACTTCATTACTTGACATCATAAAACGCATTCTACACACAAATAACAAATATCGGCAGAGGGCGAAGGGGATAAATATCTGTAAGAAGACTACAATAATTTTTTGCAATTTAATTTCTGTATTTTACTTTCATCAATTGCAGAGCAGGAATACATATATTTTCTCAGAACCAAGGGTATTTTAAATATAACGGGCGTGCAGATGTTGAGAAAATTGTAAGTGATAACATTGCGATTTTAGTTTGAAATTGAGAAATTTCTAATTGTATTTGGCACGGCGTTTCAATTGGAATTTTAGCTCAGCTGAAATGAACCAAGTCCACGTTCATTCGACACTATATGTTTTGAAGGCATGATGTTGCATGTAAATGATAAAACTTAAAAAGATGGAAACTGGCCCCAATTTCAGCAAAAAAAGAACAAGGTCCATTTTTAAATGAACGGAACAAGCATACATTTGACGTGCTTGGAACGATGAAAATCCACAGTGGCAATGTAGGCGCAAAAAGTCGGTGTCGACAACATTGGTCTGAACTGCAATCACTGTCAAAGGAGAGCGCTACCGGTCGATGATAACCCACCATTTCTTTCGGCCTAAATTTGTTAATCTGGATGTGAGGGACATGCGTTTCAAAGAGTAAATACTTGTGGACAGTCAACATAATCCGTCCGAACGCTCAAATTCAGACTGATCTATGTGCCGATGTTATAGAAAATTGGACTTTGTATGTTTTTGGATTATCGATTTGAATCCGACAACAGTTTCTCAGACGTCCAAGTGTCTGTGAAATTTTATTTTCTAGCTTAAAATCTTTCAGATAATATCAAGGCGTATTTATACAGGTGATAGCACTAGAACAACAACAAATTCGGCAACAACAAAATACAAGTAATTTTTTGAATGGTGAGCCATACTGTCAAAGCAAAATATATGGGATTTGACAATTTCGGTTACTTTTGAATGAAAAAAATTTCAGTGAGCTGGGCTCCTGCTATCACCTTTATAAATACGCCTTGGATAATATCAATCATTGTTGAATATACGAATGAAGATGGGTTTTCCGAAAAAAATCGACTTCGAACTCCGAAAATCACCTTTATAAATACGCCTTGGGAGTGTCATTGTCATTTCATATAAAACAAAAACATTATTTTATTCAATTTATGTCCGTCATCCGGATTGGAAACACCAATACATAACGTCAAATCGATGGACACCAAATTCAGTTGCAAAAAACAAACAAGTGACCCATCCCTATGATAACGGATTTAACCCATTTTCACCACAGATGGTTGAAATCAGAGCTGTTAAATTTCGATTACGATTAGTAATCAATTACATTACTTTTTAAAAAGAATCGTAATGATTATATAATCCACTATTCAACAATTTCTGATTACTAATTGATTACGATTACAAATAATCAAAAAATAATCAGGATTACTTGCGATTACTGAAAAATAATCAAAAGTAATCAAAAATGAGTTCGACTACTTTAAAAGATTACTTTTGACTATTTTTGATTACTTTTGATTTTTGTGATTACCAAATGTAGTGTTGATTTCCGAAATCATCTGCGCAATATTTTCAGCGGTGTGTACTCCAAACATTCTTGTGCATGCTAAAGCTGCCGATTTGCGTTCCAAATTGTCCGTAAGCCAATGACACGTATATCCAAGGAAACTTCTGTGGTTTCATGTAATCCTGATTATTTTTTGATTACTTGTAATCGTAATCAATTACTAATCGTATAAAACTGAATGTAATCGTATTGTAATCATTACTTCTACTTTAAAAAAAGTAATCTAATTACTAATGATTACGATTACTAATCATTACTTAACAGCTCTGGTTGAAATTTAAACAAAATCTGGTATCTACAGCTGAAAAAGTTAAATCAGGAGCGACATTTGAATGGGAGCTATATATAATTCTGGACCGATTTGACTCACTTTCACCTCAGACGTTTCTAGTTGAAATATAATGTGTTGTGTTTGAACAAAGTCGAATAACTTATGTGGTTTCTGGCGAAAATAGTTAAATCGTTAACGACATTTGTATGGTAGCTATACATAAATCTGAAGCTATTTGACCCACCAGAGATGTTTCTAGTTGAAATATAATCTGTTGTGCCAAATTTGAAGAGTTTCTGTTAAAATACAGGGTTTTCCAACAAGAGGTGTTATTTTGAATCACCCGGTATATCGATAGCTGTCACTTTTGAAACTTTCATTCTTTGACATTTGACAAGTAGAAACTACGCCATTCCATTAAAATGGAACGTTACTCGCTTCAACAACGCATTGAAATTATTAATATTCATGAATGAAAATGATCCGAATTTCCATTGAAAAATCATCTTGACTGATGAGGCCCATTTCCACCTCGGTGGCTATGTCAACAAGCAAAATTGTCGCATCTGGTGCTGGGAAAACCCAAGAGTTATTGCTGAGAAGCCTCTCCATCCTCATCGTATGACTGTTTATGGTGCGGTTTATGGTCCGGCGGGGTCATTGGACCTTATTTTTTTCGAAAATGAGGTCGGATCAACAGTTACGGTGAATGGATTGCTCTATCGGGAGATGATTAATGATTTTTTATGGTCGGAGTTGGATGGTATTGATCTGGACAACGTTTACTTTCAACAAGACGGCGCTACGTGCCACACAAGCAACGAAACCATTGCTGTTTTACGGGAAAAGTTTCCGGACCGTGTTATCTCTCGAAGAGGTGATCGCAATTGGCCACCGAGATCTTGTGATTTAACACCTTGCGACTTCTTACTTTGGGGCCACGTGAAAGATAAGGTCTACGCCAACAGCCCAGCGTCGATCCAAGACCTCATAGATAGAATTCGTGAGGCTATCGAGGACATAGCGTAGCCACTTTGCAATTTGTTATGGAAAATTTTCATTGGCCATTTGGCTGATGTTGTTTCTTTATTATGAAATAAACATGTTGTTTGATGTTGTTTCTTTATTATGAAATAAACATCCGATCATTTATATAAAAAAAGCATTTTTCTTTGAATACCAAAATAACACCTCTTGTTGGAAAACCCTGTATATGGTTACTAGAGCGGAGAAGTTAAATCAGGAGCGAAATTTGTTTGGATGCTATTATATATAAATCTGTATCGATTTGACCCATTTTCATCAGCAATGTGACCAGTTAGAAAATATAAAAATATAAATAATTTGAAGAGTGTCTGTTAAATATACGGTTTCTAGAGCGGAATGGTTTTTAAATCGTTAGCGACATTTATATGGGGACTACTATATCTAAATCTGAACGGATTTGCTTCAAATTAAATAGCGTCCGTCCTTGTACCGCAAAACTTAATCGTGCCAATTTGTGTTAGGATCGGTCAATAATTGCGACCTGTACTTTGATTACAAGATTGTATGGAAGGACATGGCCTCAATCGTTTAAAAACAAATGATTCTAAGTCGATCGTTAAACTAAACAATGGATCTATCACGCTTCCTTTTACAAACAAATACACAAAGACATAATACCCTGGAGTGGAGGGTATAAAATGATGGAAGCGGGCGCCAGCCCTAATGACTTCATGTCGCTCGAGGATGGACATTTAGTGAACAAATCTTGACAGAGATCCTATAGAAGTAATGAAATTGGCAAAAGCTCCAAACATCCGTTGATGGTAACTCAAATTCAACTTCGATCTGGTCTACATATATTGATTAACGGAAATCCGCTGTATATTTGAACAAGTTTTTTTAATTTCGGAAATATTTCTAGATTGCTGTTGTTGTTTTGGACATTCCGGTCCATTTTATTTACAAAGCACATATGTATATATCTATATCTATTCAAAATATACTCCAGTTCTGTCTGTTAATTAAAATCGGAAACTGATGTGGGGAAACGCCCGCCAGTTACAAGCATCCTCTGAAAACAAACAAAATCGCTTAAAAAATGTGATTGTGTGTGTAAAATTGTATGCAAATTATTTATGCATGAGATACACGTGCAACTACAAGCAACCCGATTGCTCCAGCAACTGCAACAGCAGCGACAGCGGCAGCAATAGCCAATAAATGTACAACACAATACAAATAATTCATAAAGTACAACTTCCGTTCTTACAGCATGACATATTTTCTTCTTGATACTCAACGTCGTTGCGTACGTACATATCGCATACAACGCTCTTGTTTTTTTTTGTCAGTCCCACACATTCAAAAGAATGTCGTCTCTGGGATTTTGTCATTTTATTATTATTATTATTATGCCATTGCAGCATTCCAATGCATTTCCTTTTTTGCATGCACACACATACAATAATGGTGGCAAGAGCACACGCAACGCAGCACGACATTATCGAGTGAGTAGTAGTGGAGCAGTGAACAGCGGCATGTGCAGGGATGGATGTAAATTGCAAACATTTTGCATGCTAAACTACAACCACATGCGCTGCGCTCACTGCTGATGATGGACCTTAGCGAAATGTTCTTGCACTTTATTGGGACAAAAGTATTGGCACATCTTTTTCGTGGTCTTAATTTGGAACTATTCGATTTGAACTGGGATATTGTTCAGGCTCAAGACCTTTTTGCAACTATATTTTATAGAATGAAAATTTATTTACAAATGACATGGAGGGTGGGTGTCATATATTATAAATGTCAAACAAACGAAAACAAGTAAGGAAAGGTTGAAGTATGATACCCACCACTTTCTACCCCATTACAATTCTATTCGGTAGGAAAAGTGAAATCGGGAAAAACATTTGTATCTGTGATGTATGTACTTCTAGTTGAGGTAAAATTTGAATTTGAAGAAAAATCGGTTAAATTATGTGATTTGTAGAGCCGAAAATGTGAAATCGAGAGCGAAATTTGTATGGTGGCTATATCTAAATCTGAACGGATTTGACCCATTTACACCACAGAAGTTTCTAGTTGAAATATAAGGCGTTGTACTAAATTTGATAAAAATCGGTAAAATTGTGTGGCTTCTAGAGTAGAAAAAGTTAAATCGGGAGCGACATTTGTATGGGAGCTATATAAAAAGCTGATCCGCGACCTGACCCATTTTTACCATTTCCCCATTTCTAGTTAACAAAAAAGTATTGTGCCTAATTTTATCAAAATCGGTTAAAATATATGGTTTCGAGAGCGGAAAAAATAAAATCGGAAGCGAAATTTGTAATGGTAGCTATAAATCAAAATCCGAACGGATTTAACCCATTTTCACCACAAAAATTAAAGGTGTTGTGCTAAATTTTAAGAAAATCTGTTGAAATTTGTGCTTTATAGAACAGAAAATGTGAAATTGAAAATTTTGACCCATTACCGTAACAGATATTTCTATTTGAAATATAAAATGTAATCCTAAATTTGATCAAAATCAGTTAACTTATGTGGTTTCTAAAGCGGAAAATGTAAAATAGGGAGTGACATTTCTATGGGGGCTATATCTAAATCTGAACTGATTTGTATCCTTGACCCGTAAGTCTTAGTTGTGCCAATTTTTGTTAGGATTGGGCAATAATTGCGACCTGTACTTCGATTACATGAATAGATGGACGGACGGAAATGGCAAAATTGATATGATGAATAAGTGTTTCTAAGTCGATCGATAAACTATCTCCTATCTATATAATACGAGTAGTGCGTGTTCTCTGATAAATTCCTACTTGTCAGGTAGGAGGCAGTTTGTTTGTGTTGAGGGGAGATGTAGCAGGGTGTTACCTGTAAATAGCGGTGTACCACAAGGATCAGTTCTTGGTCCACTTCTGTTTATTCTTTTTATTAATGATTTATTCTCGAAGTTAGATATTTGGTGTACTCCGTATGCATTTGCAGATGACATCCAGTTGCTCCTCATAGGTGACAGTCGTCACCGAGTAGTTTTTCAATCGAAGATTGATCTTGTTTTGGAAAAGTTGCGTGTGTGGACGTCGCAAAACAGTCTCGCCGTCAATGCTTCAAAAACGAAAGCTCTTTTTTTCTCTGCAGGGGTTTTAAATAATTTTAATTTGTGTTATGATGGGTCTAATGTTGATTTTGTGAGTGATATGCACTGTCTAGGCGTTCAGATTGATGACAAACTCTCTTTTGGTCATCATGTTAATATTGTAGTGTCAAGAATTAATTTCTCTCTCAGAAGTCTATATAATACCGATTTATCACTGCCCCTATTTGTAAGAGTTCGGTTAGTACATAGTTTAATTTTGCCAAGTATACTATATTGCTTGGAGGTTTACTCTGGCACCAACCAACACATTTTAAATTTACTGCAGGTGGCGTTTAATAGAGCGATAAGGTATGTTTATGCTTTAAGAGGTCGTGGACATATAACACCTTATGTTGTTAAATTTCTAGGTTGTAATTTTCCCACTTTTGTGAATTTTCGTTTGCTGATATTTCTCTTTAAGTTGATAAAAAACCAATGTCCACTTTTTTTGTTAGACTCATTTCAATTTTGCCACTCATCTCGTAGAAACCAATTAGTTATACCTAGGGTGTTTCACTTAATGGATCGATCATTCCTGGTTAGAGTAGCTCGGTTATATAATGCAATGCCTAGTGAATTGAAGGTTTATAATGTGTCCGTTACCACTCATTCAAATAGGCTTCTTCGCTATCTCCAATAAGTATTCATTGCAATTTTTTATAGCGCACCTAATTAAAGACGTTGAAACGTATATTCTTATTGACAAATTCATTGTAATTTATTTGGTTGTGTAAAAACACATATACCGGTTATAAATCGTAATGAATGTGATCTTTTTATTTTTATAATATTTTTTATATTTATAATTGAAATTACCACTGTTCTATTGCTACATCTTAGGTCTTTTTTCTATAATTATTTAATTTATTTTATTTTTAAGTTCTTATTACCATACTACATTTTGTTGAGTAGTTTTTTTTAACACTGTTAGAAATAATTTTTACTATGCATTTTGTAATTTATATTATATCGGCCAATAGGCTTAGAATTACAAGTCGTGAAGAAATAAATGAAATGAAATGAAAATACCCTACTGATGCGTATACAATGGAAATGAACCATTATCTCGAAAATGAGTTTTTGATGTCAAACTATTCTCATCTGTCATATAATATTGGAGAAAATATTTTATTGCTAAAACCATTTTTTCCAATTTTTCTGATTTGGCTATACACTCACACGATAGTTAGTGACTGCAAAAGAGGCTATGAACATAAAAATTAAATAAATAAAGTAAGATATTGTCCTCGCTCAAGACCATTTAGCATCTATATGTAATAGAATGCAAATTTATTTACAAATGGCATGGTGACATTTATTACTTGGTCTGTAATCAATATTTGATTAAATATATAAATAATATATATTGATTACAGACAAAAAAATAGATAAAAAAGATATTAATTCTCTCAACGATTATGTTTAAAACATTTTTCTAGATATAGGGTATATCCAAGGCATATTTATAAAGGTGATAGTAGGAGACCAGCTGACTGAAATTTTTTTCATTCAAAAGTAACCGAAACTGTCAAATCCCATATATTTTGCTTTGACAGTATGGCTCACCATTCAAGACAAGGCGAATTTATACAGGTGATAGCACTAGAACAACAACAAATTCGGCAACAACAAAATACAAGTAATTTTTTGAATGGTGAGCCATACTGTCAGTCAAAGCAAAATATATGGGATTTGACAGTTTCGGTTACTTTTAAATGAAAAAAATTTCAGTCAGCTGGGCTCCTGCTATCACCTTTATAAATACGCCTTGATTCAAAACTATCAAATTCCATAATTTCGCCGTTAATAGCATTTAGTTTTCCAAGTTATCCGGCTGAAATAGGATACATGTTGGCTGTAAATTTTTATCATATTGAGAATACCAAAATATTTTTTGGCGTCTGATTGATGACTGATGATAGGGAATATTTGTGTCAAAAAAGTTTCATAATCCTGGACAGAGAAAGATAAAATATTAGTCATTTTAACCGTGAATTTTGGATTTTTTCAACAATTACAGTGATTTTCGCGACTGACTTCATTCATATATGCTACAAGCGACATTGGTTTTTAATACACAAACAAAAATTCAGTCGGATCCGTTGGCTAGATCGCAAGAAATTATAAAACAAAAATGACATACATGAAAATTATTTTTCCCGCGATGATGAAAATTTTGCAAAAATATCCAATTTGTATTTTTTGTTTACCGTGGCCTACCGAAATATCCACTTTTTGTAAAAAAAATTGGAAAAAGGGCTAAAAATGGTACCAATCTAACGGATGAAGCTGGAATCTTTAAATTAGGTGTGTACATCCCACAAATGCACAATAAATCTTATTTATATATTTGGACATTAATGACTATGTGCACATTTCAACATTCATATTTCTCAAATTTTAAACATGCAAAAGTGGCCATGAACCATAAAAACGCTGGGAATCGAACCCACAACCCCAACGCTGATAGCCGAACACGCTACCAACTCGACTACCGGGGCGCTCGTAGGTAAGAATTTGTATTCGCTGATTTAATATCGAATAACTATATAGGCCACGAAATTAAAGAAACCCTTTAAACACATGTTTTAAAAATGTCTAGTGGGCTTTAAAAAATGCTTTAAATGTAAGGAAGAAATAGTTTCAATCGACATATTGCATTTATTTAGTTTAAAAGGAAGGAAACAACAGAATTAAAGAGGAAATCGCTGCATAAAATTGGAGAGAGCGTGCATAGACCATTAAAAGCATTCAAAAGTAAATAAGAAAAGTTGGTTAGACCTTCAAAGTTAAAGTTTAAAGAAAACCGCACCGCACCATTACTAAAAAAGTTCGAAATGGCCCCAGGAAAGAGTAGTGAAATTATTGAGTAGTTTTTTTAGCCATGTTAAAAAAGTATTATATATGCATTTTGTAATTTGTTTTAAATTAGCCCGATGGCTTTGAATTACAAGTTGAAATAAAGAAATCAAATCAAATTAAAAACAAAACATGGATTTTCTTTGACTGTAAGTAAGCAAGATCCGTTGTCTATTATGTATATTCTAAATTGATATAATCGGAAGAAGTTGCTCTATATCCAAAGGGTGTAGTTCTTGATAACAAATTGTGTTTTGAACAGCATATTGACGGTGTTATTGCTCGCGTGAATTCGACGCAACGTCGACTGTATAATTGTGACCTAAGCTTACCTCGCCATATTAAAGAGAATTTAGTCCATGCTTTGATTATGCCCAATATCCTTTATTGTATAAAGGTTTATGCTGGCACTTTAAAGCGCAATACTGATAAGGTGTGTGTGGATTTAAATAGTGCAATGCGATACTTGTACCATACGAATTGTTTTGCTCACATGACACCTTTCGTAGAAAAATTTTTGGGTTGTCCTTTTGACAAATTTATTAATCTACGTTCTCTAATAATGTTCTACACAGGGCATTACTGCACTAGGAGTAGGATCTCAAGATGGCAGTTGGACATTGAGGATCACTGTCGATTATGTGAGGATGAGGAGGAGTTAGAATCTATTGAGCATATAATCTGCAGATGTCCAGCGCTTTGTGTACGTAGAAATAAATACCTAGGAAGTTATTTTATTAGTAACATAGAGGATATTGCAACCCACACCATTGATGACCTTTTGGGATTCTAAAAAGGACTAAATCGGATCAGGGGTGGCTATTAAGGAGCATGGATATAACCGCATAGACAGTTGGCGACTAACAAAGAAAGAGAGCCATAAAGGCTTACCACCACCATCGGTATACCGGATGACTCTCAACAAATTTTTCTTACCTAGTCGTCAAACATTAGAAAACATCAATACACAGGAACACTAAAAACACAAATTCATATTCTCCTACCCCCATATCCCTTTCCAAAATCCTCTTACTTCCCTCACGTCCCACGTCCCACCTATCATCTATCACCCCTTCCTAAATCTTATCACTCCCTACCCATCTCTTATAAACTACAACCTTATATTTTCAGATAACAGAAGGATTTGCACAATGGACCCAACTGGGTCTCCGAGTGTTCAGAGTGCAGGAGCATTCTGGCCCTTTAAACCAAACCAAACCAATAATGTTCTATAAGGATTACAAAAATCATAGTCCAATATTTTTGGTTAGAGCATTTACTTTAACGCGCTCCACTAGATCTAACCAGATAATTATTCCTATGCTAGACCATCATTCCAAGTTAGAGTAGCCCGTGTATTTAACAAACTACCTGTTAATTTAAGGACTTTTAATATGTCATGTGCGACCTGGCGCAATAAGATCCTTCAACACTTACAGTTAACTACATAGATTCTATTATACAATATTCTTAATACAGGTTTTTGTCTCTTTTTTCTTTTTATAATATAAAATTCGAGTTGTCATTCTTAAAACAACTTCTTCTATTATTATTATTTTGGAAATATGTCCAAAGCAGCATTTCTTTAAAGACCTTTGTCTATTTTTATTATTATTGCCCGGCGATTCATTGGGAACTTGGAAATTCTAATTGTATGCTCTTTTATTATTTTTTATTTAATTATTTATTTTTGTTTAATTACTTATTTTTATTTAGTTGTTTATTTTAATTTATTTATGAAAATTTTCAGTTTAATATCATATTTAATTTTTTCTCATTTTTTTAAATACTATTTGTTTTTAGTTTGGATCATGATTACTTGTAGTCTGTAGTTGTTTAAGACATTTAATAAATGTAATTTCTTGGAGAATATTGTAATTCAATTATAATTGGCCACTTGGCTTGGAATTACAAAGAAATAAATGAAATGAATTGAAAGGCGTCGTCCATGCCTAGCAAAAAATAACTCTGCCAAAATGCATGGCAATCAGACAGGGTAACAAAGTAGACCTGCACTTTGATGACCAGCTTCAGTATAAAGATAGACATTATACAGACACAAAGGCAACTCAGACTGAGCAGGTGATTCAAAGCCTACCTTGAAAAGATTATATCCAAAGAGTTCCAGCATCGGTAATTAATTTTCAATTTCAAATATGAATTTATACAGACAGAAAGGTAGCTCAACTCATTGCAGTCTGAAAAGGCTATATCCAGCATCGTTAATCGTTTCTAAAATTAATTTTCAAATGAAGCACTCCAAATTTACTGAGGTAACTGATCCGTTTTCAGCAGGTTAGTAAGATAAGAGAGATGCAGTATCCCTTGCTTACAAACCTGCAGATTAGTCGCAGATTTTTAGGAGGGATGACCCGAATTAGAGTAATTACTGGGATGCAATAATGGTATGTCTTCTTTAGAAAAGAAAAGCTGCGGCCGGGATTTGAACATGGGATTCTTTTCGTCATTTGCTTCTTAAGAGCACGACGAGGATGTGTGAGTTTTCTTTATTATGCTTCTTGTATTGCAACCCAAGCATTCTGAGATTCAGCTCTATTCGGTCTCTGCATGACTCCATTGTACCCAAGTCATGCAGAGTTTCAGCAATGTTTACCCTCAGCAGCTCTACAGCGGATGCACTGCTTCCAAAATATAGATAATTTTTTGCTTTTTGTATTTGGGCTTGGACCATAACCCAGTTTACTGTACATATGCGCATCTCAGTTTGCAAATATTCGCATCCACATATAACATCTTTACTTTGCTCATCATCGGAGGCAGCGCAGCAGCACATCAACATCCAAAATGCTGTTTTGGATGTTTATATTATTTTGTTGCTGTCATTTCTCTGCAGTTCGTTCATGTACATATGTATAGAAACTACAAAGTTTTCATTCATTTAAAATATCGCATCCCACCTCGTCGTGCCATCCCGCCGCCCCCTCAAATGTAGCCAGCCCCACACAGACAGAGGGCAGAGAGCAGCCAGCCACTCACCTACTCGCTCACTTGTTTGCCTGTCTGTAGTAGTAGTAGTAGTAGATACATTCATTCCACTTTCTTGTGGGGCTCCTCTGAGTTTTCCGCCTGTATTTGTATCTGTACGTAGTAGGTAGTAGTAGTTTTTTGTTTTTATTTGTGTTGTGCCTCTCTACTGTGGCAATATGTCAATGACGTGTTGGCGTTCGTTGCATGCTGATCCCGTTTCGTTTCAGTGTTCTTTCAGTCAGTTTTTGTTGCCGAAAGTATACATTATTGCATTATTACTGTCGATTTTTTTGTTTGTTTTCATTCATCATCGTGCACTTTGTGGTATGTAAAACGAAGTGCCGTCTCCCATGTCTGCCCACCCTCCTGACTTGTCGTCTACCCTCAACTTCCTGAGTGCGGCTCAGAGAAGCGGCCCTGCATTACATGGCCGGCCAGTCAGGCCATCATCAAAGACAGCAGACAAAAATAGGGTGTACTCTCCTCTGGAGTGGAAGTAGCCTGAAATCATGACATGCCTTACATTTTCTTCTTATTTCTCATTCGGGGTCTCTTCTATTCTTAATTGTTGAAAATTTATGATAATTTTTTTGTTGCCATTGCCTTTTTACAACTTTTTAATAGCCTCTCCTAGTCGCCGTTGTCGTCAATGGGGGAAAACAACAATGTTGTAATGTTGTGTGCGTGTATGGTTGGGGTTATATGGAGTTTTCTTTTATTCCTCCTCTAAAGCATCCATAAAATAGTTTGTTTTTTTATTGATTGGGAATAAAATGTTGCGATGACCTCTTTTTTGTTTCTAGCGTGTTGGTGGCGTGTAAGTGGAAATATATGAATGAAATGGAAATATTTCCGGTATTTTAATGGATTGCTTTAATATTTTGACTTCTGGTGGGGGTGCAGGTTTAAACTATTCGACGCTAATTAATATTTTAGTTTTGTTCTTAATACAATAAATGCATACGAAACTGACAGTCGACAAAACACTATATATATAGTAGAAGAAGAAGAAAATGTGTCCGGGACCTAAAAAATTATTTTTTGAGTGCATACTGCTCCATAAAATCAATTATTAGTATTATTTTCTAATAAAATTGCATTTTTATTTTTGTTATTGTTCGCCCAAATTCAAATCCCATGCATATATCTGTATTAGTTTAGCATTAACAAGCATATCAAGTTTTCCCTTTTTTTGGGCGTCATTTAAAATGGTCGTTAATGCTAGACTTAAGCCGATAGAAACATGAAATTTAATGGATGCTTAATAGATAATCTTCTCATTCATTTAACAAACATATCGCCTATGTATGACTCGGAAAAGTACGAAAATGAATTAATAACACATCTAAAGGGTGATTTTTTAAAAGCTATAGGAAAGTTTTTCAAAAAAACACATACAATTCAGAAAAATGCATGAAATCTTTATTTGAATCGATAGTACGGTCCATATAATTTAATGTTTGAAGATTATTTCATGCAAATGTTGACCTTGACTGCGCCTCAAATGGTCCATCCGCTTAGTCCAATTTTGGCATTTCCACGTTTTTGAGTAACAGAGGCCCAATTGCTGCGAACGGCGACGAATCGATAATTGATGGTCATCATTAACACTGGCCGATACAGCTGCGATATTTTCTTCAGTTCGCACTCTACGTAAGCGTGTTGGTGGTTTAATGTCCAACAATGTAAATTTGGTGCGAAATTTAGTCACAATAGCCCGAATAGCCGCTTCAGTGGGTCGATTAAACTGACTATAAAATTGAAGAAGCGCGCGATGAACTTTCTTAACAGAGCACGCATTTTGATAATAAAATTCAATAAATTGCAAGCGTTGTTCGTTTGTAAGACGATTAATGGTTAAATTATAGACCAAATTGAAGATGTTTGACAGTGAAACAAAACACGAAACGTGCGTCAGCTGTTTAAACCAGTGTTGTCAAAAAGATAATAGCTAAAAAATCACCCTTTATATCCTTTGGAAATTAAAAGATCTAAAAAAGGAGAAAATATCACCACATGGAAAACTGAGTACATGGTTTGTTTACATACGAACTCTAGTTTCATGTGTATTAGGGGTGGGATAGTGTTATATGGGAATTTTAAGAGTTAGATTTGGATACGCTAGAACCATCTATTTTGCGAGGTTCGGAAAAAAATGCATGGGCCTCATCGGGGTCAAAGGTGAGTGAAAAGTGGTAAAAATACACAAAAAGTCCCAAAACTGCCTCGGAGTCGCCCCCAGGTTCAAAAATAAGATTTTGATTAAATCCGGACGAAATCGAATATCAAGAAAGAGGATAAACCAGACGTCGTGTACAAGATAAAATGCAATGGTGACAAGTACGACATATGCCAAAAGGTATATGTCGGCACTACGAAAAATAAATTGCAGACCAGACTCTCATCACATAAAACCGAACACAAATCTCTTGACAAACCCATTGAGCAAAAGACTGCCCTTGCAGCCCACTGTACCTTGACGGGACACAAACCAAACATTAATGACGTCGAAATATTAACGGAAGAGAGTAATTATACAAGGAGATACACATTGGAAATGCTAAATATAATTGACGTCTCCGCTGGGAAAAGGCTAGGAAAACAGCAGTTGACGAAAGCTTGCAGAGAGTGGAAGGAGAATTTTCTTTTGTGAAAAACTTGTAAAAAATGTAAATATAAATATTGTGATATTTTTTGATTGTTAATGCTTGTAAATTTTAATTGAATAATTTGTGTTTTTTTGTGCTAGACCCCTGAAGATGACCAACGGAGTTGGTCGAAATATTGGGAAATAAAATAAAAATAAGAAGAAAATAATAAAATAGTAATTTGTGTTTTATTGTTTGAAAAAACTGACCTCAAGCCGAACAAAAGACAAAACGCAACACATCAAAAGGTCAACCATACATACCACTAACAATTATTTTATTTTTTAATCAACGGCAAAGGACTAAACTACGAAAGATTAATATATATCGACTCAATATTTATTTGCGTTCGCATGCCATAAAACCTTACATTACTAAAGTATGCTTTAAATAAATTTTCCAAAATACATTAACAGAGAACAACAACGAAAGTATTGCTTCAATTTTGGCTTAGAAGATTTTAGATTTTCAGTAATTAAATCGATGTTTGCAGCTATAAGCAGAACATTCTTTTTAAAATGAATAAATTAGATAATAGTTTAACAATATTTGTGAATGCCAAGGTATCGGTTGGCCTCGCGAATATAGTTTTATACCGTAGCAATTTGACAATACTAAATAAATACAACCAATCAGGTAAACCACTGTCTGAAAAGGAAAGCAAAAACGTAATTACACTTTTTTAAAATCAAAAGAACACCTCAAGAGCTCCTATTTTCTACGATCTAAACGAAATATCAATACGACACATGGTTTCCGAGATACATCCCAAAATCATTTATGAACTTTAAATGCATCCACTGCAAAATTTATCCGCGATATTGGAAAAATCTTTTAGAATATGCTTAATAGGAATGTTCTTTGCAAAAATCAACCAGTAAACTTTGAGATTTGGGCGCATGAAATATTGGAGTTTTTGCCGCTGATAATGCACTGTGCGACGAACGATTAAAAATCGCTCAATTATTACGAGAATAAATAATAAATAATAATAGAATTAAAGTAATAAAGAGTGATTTTTTTGAGGTTAGGATTTTCATGCATTAGTATTTGACAGATCACGTGGGATTTCAGACATGGTGTCAAAGAGAAAGATGCTCAGTATGCTTTGACATTTCATCATGAATCGTCTTACAAACGAACAACGCTTGCAAATTATTGAATTTTATTATCAAAATGCGTGCTCTGTTAAGAAAGTTCATTGCGCGCTTCCATTTTATGGTCAGTTTAATCGACCCACTGAAGCGGCTATTCGGGCTATTGTGACTAAATTTCGCACCAAATTTACATTGTTGGACATTAAACCACCAACACGCTTACGTAGAGTGCGAACTGAAGAAAATATCGCAGCTGTATCGGCCAGTGTTAATGATGACCACCAATTTTCGATTCGTCGCCGTTCGCACCAATTGGGTCTCTGTTACTCAAAAACGTGGAAATGCCAAAATTGGACTAAGCGGATGGACCACCTAAGACGCAGCCGCGGTCAACATTTAAATGAAATTATCTTCAAAAAGTAAATGTCATGGACCAATCTAACGTTTCAAATAAAGAACCGATGAGATTTTGCAAATTTTATGCGTTTTTTTTTAAAAAAAAGTTATCAAGCTCTTAAAAAATCACCCTTTAGTTGAGTGATTTTTGAATGTTAGCCGTAGATGAACGAATTTTTTATGTTTTTTTTTATGAAAGAAAATAAAATATTTAATAAATCAACAATTTTTTCATTCTTGAATGTAGACGAATTGGTTTTCTGATCGTCTAGTTTTGACATTTATTTTCGTTTGTTTCGTCTTCTGGAAACCCAAAAATTCATGTCAAATCAAACGAAAGCTTTTTTGTGAGTTATCAAAAAATTGACATTCGTTTTACAGAAACGGAAATCTACTTTCGTTCGCTGTTTTTTGCGAATACAATGAGTGATTCGTCATCCGGAAACCCCCCGTAATACTCCAAAAATTATAGTACATTCGACGAATATTATATTAAAAAAAAAAAAAAACAAATCGTCCATAAAAATATTAATTAAATTAAATTAAAATTAAAAAATTAATATTTGTTTCGTTATTTTAAGACACCAATTTATTCCAGAAAATGTTATACCTTCTACGAAATGTTTATAAACTAGAATATTTTACCCGGATATAGTTTAAGTACGTAGATGGGCGCCCCCTCTGTTACCACCCACACAAATTACCAGGTTTAAGGATTTATTCCGTCTGGGGTCCAAATAGGAGCTCTTTTTGTTGTAGTTTTTTTTTTCTTAATTTGTCACTGTGACACGTACTGTGTCTCGAATAACATTGTAAATCTAAATTGGACCTATTTTAACCTAATTATTATCTTTTTTCATAGCTTATAATGGTTTGGGAGCTATAAAGTTTAGTTTGGTGAAAAAAATTTTAGGTTATGGTTCAAATTACATTTATGTTAATAACTCGGGAAATTATTGCTGTGTAATATTACTTATATTACTATTACTTTTTTATTACAAAACTGAATTCAATAAATAAATAAAAACAAATAAATAAACTAAAGCAAATCTAATGAAAAATACTAAAATTGCATATGTACATACATACATAGTTTGAAAACTTACCTTTTCTACGTGTATAAAATTCCATTATATTTGCCCACAAAAATTCATTCTCAAATATCTTATAATGACAATACCGCGGTTAGATATTGCTCTAATACGGCTTGAGCCAATTGTGAACCATTCTCCACAGCTAGAGAATAGGCCGTATCGCCATTTTCATTGGCGGCAGTCATATCGGGATCTCTCGACAAGATTTCATTACAAGTATGCGGATGATTGCCAGCAGCGGCATATATTAATGCGGTATTGCCCACAATATCCATGTGCGAATAGTCGGCACCCTTATCCAATAGCAGTCGGACAATTTCATGATGACCACCCGAAGCGGCCAGTATTAAAGGTGTAACCATTTCGGGGGCTTCATCATTGATATTAGCACCAGCATCCATCAATGATTGCGCCGTCGCCAATTGGCCGTAATAACAGGCCCAATGTAGTGGAGTGAAGCCAAAAGTGTCTTTAAAATCAATGTTATCCGCCTTCTGCTGTAAGATCTGTTCGTCCGTTACTTCACCTTGGCCGGCTCTTTCATGGAATGATAGTTTTACTTCAACCGGACAGAAGGTGGCTTCTGTATTACCCCTCTGAAGATTGGTTAGGACAGTTGGTTGGTTAGGTCGGTACGGTAGAAAAGCGGATTTATGTTTGCCCTGTGCTGCAACAGATGTAGGATCATGTAAGGAATGCAAGGAATTCGGTGTGGATAAAGGTGTTGACGTGGTGGTATTGGGTGATGGTGTGTCCGTCTGCCGTTGGCTAGCTGGCGGTGTGTTTTGTGGCATTTTGCGTTTGGCGCTGCAATAAAATGAGAATAGGTGAAAAGTTGGAAATATGTTTGTTAGATTTCGTTTTACCTTAGATTTTTGCTTAATGTCTGATTTTGAAAAATCTTTCTGCTGAGATTTTGCTGCTTTTATCTTTAGCTACGTTCACTGTAAAAAAATAATTATTTTGAAAGGAATTTTTCACAGAACCAAAATCGAACTATTTTCTTTTTAATTGATTTTACTTTTAAAAAAGTCATAATTAATATCACGGAAATATTTTTTGGAAATGTTGCAGTAATAGTGATGCGCACAACGCTCTCAAATTCCATACATCAAAGCTAAGGCACGAAACTGTCAGCATCTTGTTATTTTGAAATATACTGGGGGACAATTATTACAAAAAGATATTAATGCAAATCTGGCTTATTTGCAGATCCCAGATTTGCCTCAAATTTTTCTCAACTAATGTGAATTTTTCCAAAAATATATTTTTTTCGTAAGGTCTTATTTTTCGAGATATGGGTCAGGCAATTTAGTCTATATATTATAATGACATCTTCTGCATGTATAGGAATGATTAACCCATCGGGAGCCAATTCAAAATTAGTGATTTTGGAGCAAATCTAGAATACGGACATAGGCCTTTTTTGTGGGTAAAAAAAAGTTATTGTGAGCGGCGACCAATAATTCCGGAGTTACGGGCCCCGAAAGTTTGTAACTCTACTGTGACCTATAATTTCCAAGTTACGGACTGAATTTTTATTAATTGGTTAAAAAAATGAAGTATTTTTTGTTTTTGTTTAAAAAATAAATTTTAAATTCTATTTATCGCGCGATTTTTTCGAAATAATTTCTCAATTGTTTGTATTCATTTTGAATGATATTTTTAATTAGATATCTGAAGTTTCGGGTCACGTAACTCGGGAAATATGTGGAAATATGACCAGTATGAAGTTATGCTATGGTATGTATCAGATTATAGACGGATTGTATGTATCAGAAAAAATAAAAATAAAAATATGCAGCGATGATACATCCTACAACACTTTTTTAGGGCTGTTTTTTTTAAGCCGGGATAACAAAAAAATTAATAAAAATTTAATTTTTTGCTCAACATAAAAAATATTTTTTCACATTGTCGCAAACTACAATAAAAATATTTGTATCAAAACAAATATTTTGTGTTGATTTTTTTTGAAGTATCCTCGATAACCATAAATTTGACTTACACTGGTTAATTATCCAGTCTAAGTCCAAATTTTTAAAATAAAATTATTTTTTCAAAATTTGTCTTCACTTTTACTTCAATTTAAAAAAAAAAATGAGTGAAATTTTAACTTTTTAGTTGGGAGTTTCTTTATCGCAGCTTGTTATCCCGGCTTAAAGAAAAACTGCCCTACTATATTAGCCAAAAACTGGAAAATTTTCATTTTAATATTTTTCCCAAAAATCGCCGATATAAATTTAATTGAAATTGGCAGTACTGTCGTGCCAGTGTTGAAGTTGTTATCGATTTATTGCTGCTAAATAATCGAAATGATTGCACAAAGATAGACGAATGCGAATGGCCACAAAAAAGAGACGCCAAAAGGGCGGTGAATTATGGCAAACAACAAAATAACACACAAAAAACGAACGACTTCACATAATTTCCTATTATTTGCATCTAATCATTGAACTTACCGTGTCCTCTTTGAAATAATTCATTTATTAAAGTTGGTGTAATTTATTTCGACAATTTGCGTAGTTTTAGAGGAGAATTTCATTTTTCTGCAACACCAACGAATAAGACCAGTGTTGCCAACATATTGAGAGCATAGAGTGATAAAAAAACGTAAAAAGCGCCAAGGCTTTTGCACTATTTAAAAAATCATTGTATTCATTTACTTCTAGCCAAAAAAAATGTTGTGTTCGATATTTGTTCTTACATTTGCAACATCTAATATTTTTAATACATAAGGCCTGTTCGATTGGTCTTCCTAGCTTAATTTTTGTATGAAATTTACTCGCTTATAGCCTTGTCAGACTGGAGGGAAAATCTAGTTTAATTAGATTTCGAGCCAAATCGATCTTAATTTTAACATTTATTTCTAATTTCTCTGGCAATTCAAAATGGAAGAAGAAAAGTAATAAATATGAAATATTTAAAAGTGTTTGTTAAATTTAATTAGTTTGATTAAATTTTAAGGAAAAACGACATTATAAGCTGAAAGCAAAATGGACTTCAGATAAGGAATGTGTTCTGTTAGCTCTATGGGAGGGCAATATAAACGGCCAGCGTTAGAACAAGCGAAACGGACACATATATAAAATAATGACAGACGAAATGCTGAAAAATTAATTTGTATTTTCCACATCTGACATACAAACTAAATTACACAATTTCAACAATAAATATAGCTTTATTAAATCCTGTCGACATATTAAGTAGATTTTTTTTGCCTTTTATATAAAATAAAAAAATATTTTTTCACATTGTCGCCAACTACAAACAAATTTACAAAAAATATTTTATTATCCATAAGTTACAGAAACAGACCCTAATTTTAAGTTAAATTATCCGCCAAGTCCAACATTTTCAACATAAAATTATTTTTGTTTGGGATTACTAGTTAATTTTTGTATGGAATTTACACGCTTAACAAGAAAGTAGTCTACTACTCTCTTAGAGTTGTTGCCACATTTTTCTTGTTGATTCATTTAAGAAAAACTAATGGAGGGAAACGTTGCCACCTTATCAATTATCTTAATTGTAAGCTAGTAAGCCCAATCGAACAGACCTATTGTTGATTTTTTATTTTGAGCGATTTTTTATTTTTTAGGTTATTTGAAATCCCACCTCCAAACCCAAACGAACAGTCCTAATGTGTTTGGAAATACAACAGTGGAATAATCGGCTTTTAATACTATTTCAAAACAACCCTGTTCCCATCAGCTGTTAGTTTTTTGTGCTTGAAGGTGTCGTATGGTCCAATTTTAATAATAATTTAATAATAATCGACGGAAAAGTATCTCACGATGAATATACCAACTGGTATTGTGTCACACACCAGGCAGGTCCAGAGCTTATACAAGCGGGCTTTGCGCAATTGTGAAGCCTGGTATGATCGTAGGTAAATAAAACGGGTATTTATGTACAACAAAAATATTATGTAATTTTAGAGTCCTCACCAATCACAATGTTTCAATTCTTGCAAATATTTTAGAGAAATCTACCGCTACAGAGCTGTTCAGCTCCGTGCACGTTTCGAAGAGAATCGTAAGGTAACCGACATGGCCAAAGCGGCCAAATTGTTGGCTGCCGGTGAACAGGAACTGTTCAACACTCAGCACTACCAGCCCATTAAACGTAAGTCCGACTCCTTTGTTGTTTGGTCGTTACTTATTTTTTTTGGCAATTTTAGAGGCCAATAGTCCTGGCGGTTGTGCCTTCGAACGTGACGTCGAACCCCCAGACTGGATTTTGGACTACTGGCATCCTTTGGAAAAGGCTCAATACCCTGAATTCTTTGCCAAGCGTGAACAACGCAAAAAGGAGTTTGTTGCCTGGTGGGAGAAGCAATATGGCAAGCCAGATCCTGACGACTTGCATCATTAGTGTGGGGGAGGAGATGGCTGTAGGATAATTGGCGAAATCATCAAGTATCTACCATTGTTAACAAATGTGAATTAGTAAAAATTTGGAAGAAGTTTAAAGAAAGAAAACAATACCAAAATTAATAATATATAGGTGTTTTATATCAGGAAATAACTAGACAAGCACAATGAAATATATCGCCACTTTCAAAATTTGTAATAGTTCAATTCAGTATCAAATCTTTTAGTATCTGATTTCACTGATACGAAAAGTCTAGAAATATAGATATTTACCTTTTATAGGTATTCGCTATTCGGTGAGAGAACAAATTTGATCTCGTCAATAAAGCTTTCGGAATAGTCAAAAATTGGTTCAATAGCTTGCGTATGCTGAGAAGATATGACATGTCGTAATCCACTATCGTAATTGGTTTTTGTTGTGCAAATAGTATAAATTTAGTCCAAAATGACTTGTGTTTTAATATCGCCTGTTCGAAGTCGTGCCAATTGTTGACAAATATTTTTATGGGAATTTATAATATATGTATGGGTGAATTAGGCCCCAGCATTTTTTCCTTATTCGAGATTCTAATTTATTTTTAAAATTTCTTTTTTCCGTCGTTTTTCTTTCCTAGCGAGCGAATGAAGGGAATGTTTGTTTCAACAGAACCATTTTAAAAAGAAATGCGAAAATTAGACACGCCAATCAGCAAAAAAATATTCTAAAGTCAGAACATGGCCAAGTATCTTCAATTTTGTCCATATATGCCAAATTTAAATACTTTTAAACGCTGTCGTGAGTTCGATAGACAACCACTTTGCTTTGCCAGATGTATGATGACATAGTGTGATGTGTTGATTCTCATCCGCATATACGGGTCTATTTCAACATTCGAATTGGATTATCTTACAAGATAATTATTTGGATATTAGCTTCATGTCCGACAACTTTTCGTATTAATCAAAACTGTGAAATTCGTTGACCGATATCTTTTCGACTTACCCAAAACTGTGAAATTAATTAACTTTCAAGTACACAATATTCGGTTTGAGGTTTTTTAGTACTTTTAATTTTTATTTAAAAAAAATTATAAATATTTTAAAAGTAATTCGAAAATTCATTCAAATCCTATTGTACGTATTTTAAATTAATGATTAATCCAGGCAAAAAGAAAGAAGATAGAAGAAGAAGAAAAACAAACAAACAATAAATCGAGATGTTTTTAAATGAAATAAGAATCACACAAAACAAAGAAAAAAACTACTTAATAATGTATGTATGTTGTATGTTGCATATGAAAGGAGTGTGGTTGTGTGTGTGTGTGAGTTCCAAGACTATTGCCACTTCATTCAGCATAAAGACTGTTAAGCTCTTCCTCTCATCTTCCCATCATTCCAGCCAGCTAGCGCCTTCTCGTATTCCAACATCCACATCTATTCAGCCTCCAGACGGGGACGCTTTTTACAATTGTTTCCTGGTCCATTGTTCGCACTGGAACCCTCATTGGCATGATCTCGCTTCTTGGGTAGAATTTTCTTATCCCATTGTTGTGTCAGATAGCGCAGCAGCACGGAACGTTTGTCCAGCACTATGTGCTGTTCTGAGGGATAGTCTTCAGTGGGCAGATAAACGGAAGGTCTTTTTTGGGAGGCGCGCAACGCATGCTCCGTATTGAACTGTGAAAAATTTTCGGCATTGTGACATGGAAGGCCTTTGATGAAATCTGTGACCGACATTTCGGAAAAATTTGCTAGTTTCCCTAAGCGCCCCTCTATCAGTTTATCTATCGGTCAACTGTAAATTCGTTAGTTTCTTTCTTTTATTAGTCGACGGCTACGGCGACTGCTACCGTTGTTGTTGTTATTATTTTGCTGGAGTAGTAGTTGTCGACCACACTACTTTTTCAATTTACTTTTTCTCTGTCTTGTGGCTTCATACGATTTCCGTTATTTCTATTTCCAGCTGTTTATAGTGTAATGGAATTTATTTCGTGGTTTTAGTTAATATTATTTTTCACAGAAAATGCGAAAACGTTAGTGTTCGCGACTTTACTTTATATTTTGTCTTTTTATTTGATGTTTTATTGAATGCCTGATTGTTGTTGTTGTTAATAGAGAACGAAGCCGAACAAAATTGTCGACGACGGAGGCGCAATAGAACTATGATCGGCGTCAGCGCGCTTTGTAGAATGTCCTGTGACGGCTGCTGATTTCGGCACAACTGCGTTTGGATACAATGTGACAATGCTATTATACAGCGATCGAATATACACTCAAAATCCACTTTTTGGTGCATATCTGAATGGGGATTCCATACAAATTTAACACTTGAAAATCGACCTTATAGCCTTGTCACACTGCATGTGAAATCTAGCAGAAATGACATAAGGTCGATTTTCAAATGTCAAATTTGTATCTGCTATATTTCGCATGTAGTGTGACAAGGCTATTATGCCATTTCAAGCTGAAATCGATTGATTTAACATGTAGTATGAAAAGGATATATCTGAGTTTGGTAGTACTTTCAGACTATATGAAAAATCGAGCTATAGCGTTATGTTATGTTAAATTTGAATTGATTTTGCAACAATTTCCATCCTTTGGGAAATCTTTGGTGTTCTGTTATGTTTTGTCCAGATTTCAAGAAAACAGATCTTTGATTTGACAGCAGTTGTTTGCATTCATCATATCTATTTACAATTGCATAGCGTTGGAAAATGTGAATAAATTTTCGGCTTTAATTGAATTATATATTAGTTTAGGAGGAGCTGTACTGATATTAAATTTTTGGTAGAAAATAAATCTTCATGGGACACTGATTCTTACATTTTAAGTGTAGGATGTGTTCAGCAATATTACTTAGACCACTACGAGGAATATTTTAATGGAACATTTTAACCCTCTACATCCTCACTACAGGGTTCTTTTTCTGATTTTTGCGCAAAAAGTTATAAAGGACACATTCCTATGATGAATCGGTCATAGGAAACCCTGAGATCCTTACATTTAAAGTATAAGATGTGTTCAGCAATATTACTTAAAACACTACAAGCGACATTTTTGTAGAACATCTTAACCCTCTAGCTCTTCAATATAGGGGTCTCTTTGGTCCCTTTTATGCAAAAGGGGGAAAAGGACACATTATTATGATAAATCGGTCTTAGGAAACCTTGTGATCCTTACATTTTAAGTTTGGGATGTGTTCAGCAATATTACTTAAAATAGTACGAGTTCCATTTTTGTGTTGTATAGGTATAACAAAAGAACAGTTGCATCAATTGTTGCATCTCTTTTCATATCATGTGTCCTTATATTCGCGCCGTGGTGAATGCAAAATTTATGGTTATGGGTCAAAACTATAGGAGAACAAGAAGACATTAACATTTAATCTAGTTTAAATGACATAAGATCGATTCAAAAAGGGAACAAGATAATTATTAAATGCGAAATATTTAAAAGTGTTTTCTAAATTTAATTAGTTAAATTAAATTTTCAGGAAAAAATACATTATATGCACAAAATAAAATTTTCAGGAAAAAACGACATTATAAGCAGAAAACAAAGTGGACTCCACACCAGGAATGTGTTCTGTTAGCTATGTGGGAGGACAATATAAACGGCCTGCGATCAAACTGGCGAAATGGGCACATATTTGAAATAATTGCAGACGAAATGCTGAAAAATTGTTTTGTATTTCCCCATCTGGCATACAAACTAAATTATATAATTTCAGCAATAAATATTGGTTTATCAATTCCTGTACTCATATTGCCAAGGTCGTACTTAGTTTTTTTGTCTTCTAGGGATGAAAAACGGTCAATGGGTCCATCAGGAGAATCACCATCAAAATGGCAATATTATCGTAAAGAGCATTCCACAATAGAATCCGTCACATATAATAGAATGGATTCAGTGATGGAAGAAAGCACAGGTGTCTATAGCGAACGGTTGGACAATAACAAACTATAATAAGAGTATTGCAGTTTTCTCTGCAAAAATATAAATTGAAGAATTTTGTTCTGGACTGCAGTTTCGTTTTTTCTTATTCGAATGGAAATTAACACACACTTTAGTTGTTGTGGCTATTGTTGACATTTTGCTTTGTTTACAAACACTCTTTTTCAAACTAAATAGACCAAATGTCAAAAAATTGCAGTGTGACAGGGTCTATTTCAGCAATTCGATTTCACAAGAAATCAACTTGATTTCATGCAGGGTGACATAAGGTTGATTTTCAAATCTCAGATCCCATTCGATTCCATTTGTAAATCGACCTTGAGCTGAAATCTAATGATTTCGCGTGCGGTCTGAAAAGGCTATAAGATTTGAGTGCAGAGAAGTGAACACTAACGACATCTATTTCATGTAATCACTACAAATTTTACTCGAGGATTCAGTGAATCTAATTGTTTCATTCTCTTTGTCATCACAAATATAATTTGATGCGCCGCCGTCGCCGAAATAGTTTAGGTCGGCTTCATTGTCTGACGACGACAGAAAACGAACGACGTACTTGCATTTTGTTGGTTGTTTGATAAAAAATTAACTATAATCAAATCAAAACTACTAAAGTGATTCATACGCCCCAAAAACGCCGAAATATTAATTATTTGACTAGAACAACGACATAACATGGCCGCCGAAATAAAGCCATCACCGAAGCGAAATGAGCGTTTTAGCACTAAAAAACCGGAGTTATTAAGCAAATTAGAAGGTAGTGCTGACGACATTAATGCAGCTATTTTGATACCCGGAGAAAATGGTATGTTCTTATAATCGAAACACCCAATAATTTATTATAATTAACTATAACTTATTTGTATGTGTTTTTAGGTGTGATCAGCATATCCGATGACAAAACTATACGTGTGTGGCTCAAGCGCGATTCTGGACAATACTGGCCCAGTATTTGCCAGTATATGCCATCCGGTTGTACGTGCGTTTACTACTTGCAGGAATCGCGGCAGCTGTATGTGGGTCAAGAAAATGGAACAGTCACTGAATATACACTATCGGAGGATTGTAATCGACTGTCGTTTGTGCGAGACCATTTAGCCCATCAGGCCCGTGTTGTGGCTGTGTTCTACTCGAAGGTTCACAATTGGGTATTGTCGTGTAGCAAAGACAAAACATTTTCTTATCATTGTTCTGAAACTGGGCGTAGAGTAGGAACGTACAGCTTTGAAACTCCATGTACGGCTCTGCAATTCGATGCTTTGGCCAAGTATGCATTTATTGGTGATTATGCGGGTCAAATCACCATGCTGCGTTGTGACACTCAAGGAGTGCAGTTAATAACAACATTCAAGGGGCACACTGCCGGCATTCGTTGTTTAAAGTGGGTGGAGGGGCCCCAGCTGCTCTTCAGCGGTGCTTGTGATCAGTCGGTAATTGTCTGGGATGTGGGTGGCAAACGAGGTACCATCTACGAATTGCAAGGACACAAGAATAAGGTGACTTCGCTGGCCTATGCCAATCACACCCAGCAACTGATCACTTGTGGCGAAGATAATGTCGTCGTATTTTGGGAGATGAATGCCATGCGCAAAGAGGTCCCAGCCTGGGTGGAGTCCAACAGTTGTCAAATATGTTCGCGTCCATTCTTTTGGAATTTCCGTTCGATGATGGATCAAAAACAGATTGGCATACGTCAACATCATTGCCGTAATTGCGGCCGGGCCATATGTGACAGCTGCTCGAATAATCGTATTAATATACCCATCATGGGCTTTGAGTTTGATGTCCGTGTATGCAATGCATGCTACAACGAACTACACACTGTGGAACGGCCATCATTGGCCTCTTTTCACGATGCAAAACATTCGATTGTTTACATGGATTTGGAGGAGGAACGCAAACGACTATTGACTGTCGGTCAAGATCGTGTTATTAAGATTTGGGATTTGTCCACAATTTGGGATTAAAATCGGTTAGTCTATGATTGAAAATTATAGATGCATATATACATAAATATAGGAACGAATAAACCCTTTATAAAATATTATTAAATAATGTAAATAAAAAGTATTAAATAAGGACTGAAAAACAGATCAGCGGTTTTCAAATGTTACACATAATAATGAGTTGTTTTCGTTTCATTTTGATAAGCAATTGACGTATGGGATGGGCATTTTTTGTTTTAAAAGACAAGAGTTCATGCAACTTAATGTTGAATCACCCAGCGCAAATTCAAACAGGCGTATTATTTAAATTAAATTAGCTTTTAGTGAAAAACTTCAGCTTTAAAGGAGGATCATGCTCTCATTTCGTTTTGTAGTACACTTTGTTCTCTAGGAAATAAGAGATGAGAAAAAAATAGTTTTCCTACTGAACGAAAAAAGTACATCTAAACCTAAGGAAAATAATTAATAATGGGTGAAAGTGCAGAAGCGATTTTTCAGTATCGCTTATGTACTGTCACTTTCTAATATTACATTCTATGTTTGTGGCCATTTGTCGAGCTTGCTGGCATGCTGGCGTTCAGCGCGGCTAGGCTCGCCGGATGGGATGGGTTCCTCAACAAATGCCCGTCGACAGTAAACAGAAAAAAAAACTAACTCATGCCAGACTCAAAAAGAAACGAAAGAAAAAAAAAAAACACGGACCGAAAAAGGAATAGCAATACGATGAAACGGAAACTAGAACAATTAACACCGAACTCAACACACTAAAAACCCAAAATTACCTTTTTTGCCTCCGGCTGTTGTTATGCCGGAGTAGCCCTCCCTCTGGAACCTGAGTTCCACCATGGCAACTCCATCAACTCTTGTGGTTGCCCCATACCTACCTCTTCAAAACATTGTCACCTTCCTACCACCTTCCTCGGACTAAAATTAGCCCATTACCGCAATTTCCAACATCTTAACTTTTCTTTTACCATACGTTATAAACGATAATTATTTATTTAAAATGAAAAGCTAGATATCATTCCATTTTGAAGGATTTACAAAAAAAAAATAAAAAGGAAGAAAAAAAACATGAAAGCTCGGTAAATCCAAACAAAATCCTATGATTTTGTATCCAAAAGAGATTTTTCCTTTGCATCTACGAGTATATGTGCACTCTTCTTCGATTCCCGGGGGGAATGTGGTCTTCAGATCGACCGCACCCAAGTTGTTCTTATTTCCTCCTTCCTGGCTGAGGTAATGTCCGTCTGTCCTTGTAAGTATGTATGTTCGTTTATGTCAGTATGTGTCCGTGTCCGAAAAATAAGTATATGTTTATTGTTACTGTTGCATATTTAACGCTGTAATTCTCATTCTAGGTCGGTCAACCCTTCATTTATCTCGGGACAATGGATTCCCTCCACTACCAAAAAACCAACGGTGCTAGGCCTGCGCGCAACCCTACCCTCGTCGTCTAGCCTTCCTGTAAAATTTCGGAGGGGAGTAAACAAAAAAAAATAAATAAAAGCCTTGACCTTCCCTGCTATGCCTTACTAACCATAAAACTTTACTCTATCTTTCAGACTTCCGTATTTGGCGTCAAATTCCTGTGTTCGTCGGTCTGTCGGGCGTTCGTGTTCTGTCCGGGCAAATACCTCAGCACCCCTGGATTGGTGGTGCTTTAATTGTTGACCTGCAGTCCCACGTTGTGGCCGAGGTTCCAAAATGCTGCCGTTTCGGTAACTTCTACCGCCTTTTTTTTTAATTTTAATTTTCTACCTTTAAGGTATTTTAAATTTTGTTTGTTTTTGCAAAACGTTCACCGTGTGTGTGTGTGTTTTGTTTGTTTATATTTGTTTATATTTGACTTTTTCACAATAAAACTGTCATGTGAATGATGTTTTTTTCTTTTCTTTAAAAGAACTCTTGACTTTTTCCTTCTTTCGCAAGTTTATTTTTTTCGAAACCTCCTACGGCCAAGCTCCAAACGGAAAAGAACATTTTCCTCCTCTTGGGAAGCCATCTCTCCCCGCCTGTCACCTCTGACAGCTGACATATAGTCGGTTTAAAAACCACTGAGGATATTCGCGTTGCCACTTTTAATTCATTTTTGCCTATTGGCCGCTTGGTGCCGCTTGCTCTCTGTACTGCGCACACTACAAACCCAACCATCCTTTGTACATCACTGTAAAAGGATGGGAGGGAAAAATGTGCGTTGCTTGGCAAAAAAAAACACAACAAAACCCTGACGTAAGCTTTCCTAACAAATGGGCAAAACTAGTTCACGTTACAATTCTATTTTCATCTTTACGCCAACAAACTCAGTGTGACCTCATCTGCCTTAAAAACTAGTTAATTTTGTTTAAATCAATAAGATCTCGTTTAAAACCAGAGGATTTCCTTCCAATCCTGAAGATTCCGCCAAAATCCACTATGTTTTGTTCAAACCCAGTAGATTTCGTCCAAAACCAACAGATTTTGTTCAAATCTAGCAGATTTTGTCCAAATCCATTAGTTTTGTTCAAATCTAGTAGATTTTGTGTAACCCCACCTACAAATCCCGGGTAGTGTAACTGGGCCGTGACCAATGATCTGGCCACCCCATCCCATGGATGGTTACCGGTTATCGACAGGTATTGAATACCTGATAGTTGGGGAATGATTGTCACTAATAAAATGCTTGAAAAACTAAAAGGCAGACGGACGGACGGAAAAAAGCTGCGAAATTAATAAAAATTGTGGTAAGTATGTTGTGATTGTGTTAAATAAAAAATGAAAAAATAAAAGTGTAAATTGTGCTACGGTAGTGTTTAACTAGTGAAAGTGCGGAGTAACAAAAACAGAAATAGTATTGATGAATGAATACTATTGTTAACGTGGTGTGTGTACGTGTATGAATGAAACCAAAATAATGTACAGTGCGGGCAAAAACAACGATTGATAAATAAAAAAATTAAATAATAGTGCCGAAAAACTAAAAGTGCGTACAAAAAGTTAAAAAAATATTTTGTGCCCATTTAAACTAATGAACTAATTAATTGGCAAAATTCAAAAACGTGGTTCGATCAGAATGTGTATGTGTGTTTGTGAAAGGGCGTTTATGCAAAAATGCCTACAGCGTGCATTGCCAAAAATTCATTCTTACAAAGTAAAGGGAAATTTTTGCTAAACTTGTGCCCAAAGTGAACAACCAAAATTAAACGGGACTTGTAATTTTTCATTACTCAAAGAAAATTTAAAAGAAAAGAGAAGTGATAAAGAAAAATAAAGAATGAAATTGGAATGAAAAGCGAATGAACGAATCAAAACAAAACAAACCGGACGGACGGAAAATAACACAACCAAGTGCGTAGTAAAAAAGAAAATCGCGAAATTATTGTGAACAATTAAAATAAACGTGAAGTGTAATATATATGTGAAAAATAAACCGAAAAGTGTGGTGTAAAAAAAAAAAATAATGTATGATAGTGAGTAAAGTGAACACAAAAAGTGAGTGCAAAAAACTAAAATGAAAGTGAATGATTGAGTAAGAAAACGCCTCCAAGAGAAAAATTCAAACGCAAAACCAATTAAATTAACGCGAACCATCGAACCAAATAAGTGAATAGATAATATGATATAATAAAAAACGTAAAAAAAATGGAAAACCTAAAAATTCAAATCGAAAACTGAAACTACGGATGAATAAAAAATTATATAAACTCTATATACCACCATAATGCAAATGAGAAAAAAAAACAAAAACTTGAGTATTAGAGGCCAGTTTACACTAGATTAACCTGAACGAATGCGAGAAATTAAAGTGAATTAAAGACGGTTTACTTTAAAACTTACAGGCAAACTAAGTGAATTACGTGTGCAATTTTAGAAAACTAAAGCGAATATCAAAATGAAAATTAAATTTACTAATAAAAAACGAAAAATTTAATTAAATTAAAAACTGATTTTTATTATCAATATGGCACAATTTAAAAATACCTATCAAAAAAAAATAAATAAAAACCAAGATTGACAAGAAAAAGGATTAATTAATAAAAAAATCAAATGAATTTAAAGATGAAATAAAAGAAAACGCAAAATTTTTATCAATCGGAAACAATCATAAAAGTTGGCAATTTACATTTTTTTTCTAAATTTTGGCTCTAACCTCGTACCGATGCAAGACATATAAATAATATCTCTCTTATCTTTTCAGTGGCCTGTTTATACCGAGGAGATGGACATCAATCTGGCGACACATCCTATGAAAATGGAGAACATCTCCATGACAACAGGTGAAGTAATTAAAATGATCTAAAATTTCAGAATAATTCGTTGTTGTCTTTCCTAGGTCAACCAAACCACATCTGCACAAGATTGTCACCATCATTCGCAGAGGAAACAAATCTGTAAGTTCTTAAATCAAATACCACTAACAAAATCTATCCTAACAACAAATCAAAATTTATGTACACTTGTTGACGAAATATGGTCTACCAGGATGTCCATGAGTTTTGGGATATTATTTACTTCGGACATGGGTAACAGGATGTTTATTCCAAAATGTTATCCTGCATATTCCGATCAAACAAAAAAACGGATTTCGTATAATTTGATTTGATATAAAAATATCAGATAATTCTAAATTTAATTTTTATTTTCGCCTTCCTACGTAGATTCAAGTTATTGAATTTCTTGTATTTCTTTTGAATATTTGACGAATACTTGATTTCAAAGATTTAATAGGACAACTCGTGATGTTGTTTATAAGAAATTTTGGGGCGAAAGTTCCTTTTTTTTCAAATTAGCAATTCAAATTCTAATGCCACTTACCAATGTCCATGAACTTGTCAACTCGTACTCCGCTGAAGCGCGCTCCGAAACCAGCGATGTCGGATACAACGCATTTACCAATACATCGTGCATGCATTGGTTACTTGAATTCCGGAATCCTGACTTGACTAGCCGTAATCTGCTCCTAGTATCGCTCATTGTCTTGGTGGCTAATACCTCCTTGGGTCTTAATGTCATAGCTTCTCCTAGCCTTCGGATGGTGCACTAACGGCAGTTGATAGTTACACATGTAACTTTCTAGGAGCAATGGTCAAAGTCCAAGTCGAAACCCCCGAATTCCAGCGTTGTACTCTTGCCTCGACAGTTTCGGCGCTCGCCTCAAGTGGAAAGCGTACAGACATTTCATGATCATGGTTTGCCTTTGGAACGGGAAATATAAATTTTTTTTTTCAAAAAACTAAAAATTCAATGCTTACATATACCGCAAAATACAATCCTTCGATGGTTTAGTATTTCATTTAGAAGGATAAAAAACCTAATACTACCCTAAAATTCAAAAATAAAGCTTATTACCTAATCGATGCTAGACCTAAAAAAAAAATTCAAGATATATAAATAAAACTATTAAATATAAACTACACCCTATTGCTTCAGGTCTTTAGCGTGAAAAATTCCTAAAGATTTCCCTTTTAAATCTTCCACTTCATACATGCATTTCCCTACGGGCTTCACGACTCGGCACTTGTAAAACTTCCGACTAAGCTTAGCGTTAAAATTGTTCTTGAAATCACTTTGCTGAAAACTCCTACGGTAAACTTCTTGGCCAGGAATAAACTTTACTTCCCTACTCCTTATATTATAAGCCTTCTCATTCCTAGTGTAAGCCTTATGCAGATTCTCTCGAATCCTTTTCCTCACTAAGTCTAGTCTCACAGAGTTAGGGACGACGTTACTCTCGGGATCCTCCAGCAATTGCAACTTCCTTGCTATTTGGTATACGCTGCCATGGTTCACCATGTTCATACCAAACAGCGCAAAATACGGTGTAACTCCCGTAGACGAATGTACCGAAGATCGCAAAGAGCATTCAATCTCGGACAGATACTTGTCCCATTCGCGGTGATCTTCCTGCAGATATGACCTTATTGCTGCGAGTATCGACTGATTCACCCTTTCGGACGCATTAGCCTGTGGTGAATGAGTGGCTGTCCGCATGTGCTTTATGCCAAAATTTCGCACCACATCCGCAAATTCCTTGCTGACAAACTGCTGTCCATTATCCGATACGATAGTCTCAGGCGTACCAAATTTGTGAAACACCTCCGAAATCAAGAATCTCACTACGTTCTTTGTATTGGCCTTAGCCATCGCTTTCAACAATACAAACTTCGAAAGATGATCCAAGACTATAAATATAAATGAGCTTCCTGACTTAGATCTTGGATAAGGACCTAGAAAATCTATATAAATTCTCTGAAAAGGTCGCTCCACAGTACTCTCCGCTCCCATCGGTGGACGAAGAGTGATATTGGCTGGCTTCGCCTCTTTACAAATTTGACAACCCTGCACGAAATTTCGAACTTGCGTATTCAAATTTGGCCAATAAAAATACTCTTTTACTCTCCTCAAAGTCTTATGAAAACCACCATGAGCTACTTGTGGAGGACAGTGAGCTTTCTCTATTATTTCATTAGTCAAACCTAAAGGCACCCACAACTTCCACGCAAAATCTTCGCCCAACGGGGTTCCATCGTAGCTTAATGTTCTCTTGTAGACATAACCATCTACTACCCTAAGGTCAGGTAAATGTTCCGCATTCTTCTCAATATTCTCTATGAGCTGTAAATATTCTTCTGTTTTAAAAGCTGCCGAGTTTAAATTGATTAGACTGCCTAATTTCACGGACACTTCTTCCATGTCATATCTGGACAAGGCATCCGGCACAACATTCTGACTTCCCTGTCTGTGCTCGATCGTGAACGAAAACGACTGGAGATGAAGGCTCCACCTGGCTAAACGTCCACTGAGATCCTTATGGGACATCAGCCATTTCAAGCTGCTGTGGTCTGTTATAACCGAAAATGGCATCAGTTCGATGTACGGCCTAAACTTTTTGACTGCCATGACCACCGCCAAGCACTCTCTCTCCGTCACCGAATAATTTTTCTGTGCCGAGGTCAGCTTTTGCGAAAAGTATGCAATGGGATGTTCTCCGCCTTCGTCATCTTTTTGGAACAAGACAGCTCCGATTCCAAGGTCGGAAGCATCGCATTGCACATAAAAATGTCTTTCGAAATTCGGGTGAGTGAGTACCGGACTAGTTGTCAAGGCATTCTTCAGTTTGTCAAAAGCTATCTTGGCTGCATCTGAGAAATGGAACAGCTTCCCTTTCTTCAAAGTCTCAAATATGGGTGCCGCGATGGTAGCATAATCGGGGATAAACCTGCGGTACCACCCTGTGGCTCCAGTAAAACTCCTCACCTGTTTAGCAGTTTTTGGGTATGAATATTTTAAAATGGTGTCAACTTTGGTAGGATCTGGTTTCAGCTCGCCTCCGCCAACAATATAACCCAAGTAACGAAGCTCCTTAAAACAGAATTTGGATTTAGCCACATTAATGGTTAATCCAGCATCCGCTAAAAGACCTGCCACACGCTCCAACAACACCAGATGAGTATCGAAGTCTGGAGACACAATCAGAAGATCGTCCAGGTAGACAAAAACTCGATCACGTATAGCTGAAGGGACCACTTTATCCATTAGACGGCATAACCTTTGAGCTGCATTACACAGCCCAAAAGGCATGACCGTAAAATGGTACAGTGGTCTCCCCGGCACCGTGAATGCAGTTTTTTCTCTACTGTGCACATCTAATGGTATCTGCCAGAATGCGTCCTTCAGGTCGACACTAGATATATAGAAGGTATCTCCCAAGCGGCTGAGCAAGCCTTCGATATGGGGCAGAGGGTAAGCATCCTTGACCGTAAGAGCATTTAGCTTGCGAGCATCCAGGCACAACCGGTTCTTCTCGCCTTTTCGGACCAGAGTTACCGGGTGACTCCATGGACTATCGCTTTGCTCAATGACCCCCAAGTCAAGCATTCTATCCAGCTCTGCATACATCAGCTTTTGAACCGCTGGGGAAACAGGATAGTGTCGACTCTTCACCGGAGCTGCATCACCTGTGTCGATGGTATGTACCTCAGACTTTGTCCGGCCGAGGCCTTTTTGGGTATAGCAAGGAAACATTGCTACTATCACTTCCAAACGTTGCCGTTGTGAATCTGATAATTTATGAACTTCCTTGTCATCACTGGTACCACCAATAGCTTCGTCACAGAGGTTGACATTGTTGGTGGCCAAACTCTCTACCTGCGCAAACATCTCAAAAGCTCGCATGAAATCCACTCCAAGAAAAAGGTGGCGGCTCAATGTAGGGACTAGATAAAATGTTATCGGTTTAGATTTCCCATGAAAATATATAACGGACCGCACTCTTCCTATTATTTTATGTGGACTACCATCGGCTGTCTTTATAAAAGAAAAAAACTTTTGAATTTCCAAACCTGTTTTCTTAACAAAGGACTCGCAATCTTTACCCAGGCAGCTGACTGTGGCTCCACTGTCCAACAAGCCCTCGATCTCCTCACCATTTATCTGGATTCGAGTATAAAATCGAGAGTCTTCCCCTTCATACAAGGTGGCTGAAGCTATTTCTTTTCGAATCGCCTTTCTCTTTTTGTACCTCTCCCTGGCTCTCTTCACTTTATTTGATACTTGACCAAATATTCTATTCCTTGCCTCTTCGTACTCATGCATCCGAACATGTAATGGTTTCAACTCTCTAATTTTTCGCTCTATGGGAACAGAATTAATTTTGTTAGGATTAACCAATATCGACACACATTTATTACCTGTTGAAACTGACACTTGAGATTTTCCCTTGTTGATAAACTCCTCTTTTCCTACTGGGCTTCGGTTTGTGTCGAGCGGGTCAGCCCAGTTCGAGGCCCGCTCCGTGGCAAGTTTCCCTGACATTTTGGACACTTCGGGGTCACTACACCTTCCCTACCACACTTAAAACAGAATACCCTACCAATGGGAGTAGGACAATCTACATAGCTATGGCCAACCCGGTGACAATTCCAACATGTATAGCGCGCGCTAGAATTGATCGCCTCTAGCGAGAAACTAGCTGCGGTGTCTTCCTGTCCTTCATACGCGATCTCATGCACCCGTGGTGGCTGGTATTGTCGTTGCTGATAAGCTGGTCTCTGATTCGCCAACATACTCTCTGCTCTCTTTCCTTCTTGTCGAAAATGTTGCAAACCATAAATTCGCAACGGAAAAATCAGAGCAGCTAAGGGTGACTTTAGATTTCCTTTCATGATCTCGACGAGGTCTTCTTCGGCGTATGGTGAACGCTGCTGGTTTCTCAACTTCAATACGGCATTGAAAAAATCTTCAAAAGTCTCCTGCGGCTGCTGTCGGCGATCCAAGATCTTCTTCTGAATTTGGAACTCATTTTCGAATCGCCTAAATTGGTTTAAGAATGCTTCTCTTAGGTCAGGCCAAGACCGGAAAGATGCTAAACGCCGATGAGTCCAATACCAATCAAGTGCCTCTCCTTCAAGCAACTGCTGGAAATCTTTTAACAGATCGCCGAACGAGCAATCGTGGTCTTTCCTTAGTGCTTCTACCCGAAAAATGAAGTCTTCTGCATCCATATTTTTGCTAGACCCATCAAACTTAATATTCCACTTCTTCAAGAAAATCTTCGGTGTTGACACTTGTGGCATAGAGATTCCATAATAATGTGGTTGGGCATAGTGAATCGTATTAACTTGGGGTTGTGCAGGCATCGTTGGCTCTGGTTGAATATTCGCTGTGGTTCCAGAAGCTTGGGGCAGAGGCTGAGCCATTGCCGCTGGCTGACTAAAAATGGGTGGAGGTGGAACAATCGGTATCGGATCATATATACCAGACTGCAAATCCGTAGCTATTGGCATTGGTGGTGGAAGATAGACAGTGGGGGCTGTGATGCTCGGTGGCGCGTCAATCACCGCTCGTGATCGAGCCAACTCCATTTGCATATGCCGGACTTCTTCGCAGCTTCTCAACAACTGTGTCTGTGCCAGTCCAATCGAAGCTACCATCTGCTGCAAATTATGCTCTTCGACTGCATCACTACTACGCCTTGATAGTCCTGTATGCTCTTGTCGTAGTTCTCTATGTATGGTTTGCGCAGTAACGCTAGCAAAATCCGGCGTAACTATGGTGTTATTAAACACGTCGGGGCTTAGTGAAACGTCGCTGGAAACAGACGGAGCAACCGAGGAGATGGTGGTTGTTGCCGTTACAACCGTCACCGGACAAGCCAAAGCCGCAGTGACAGCAGAGCCTGTCCCACTAGCAAAGGTGTCTAAATTCTGTGTGGAGGCCATACTAATGGACTCGCCCTCTATGACTCTACTTCCCTGCCTGGTTAAAACCATGCCTCTACGTACTTACAGAATGATCTTCTAACCTTTTCCTCTGCAAAATGAAATATTTAACCCTGACTGCGGCCTATTTTCACGCACTCCAATTCCGTCTGTAGAGAGTAAAGAAAATAATAAAAGGGGAAAACTAAAGTTTAAAAATATAATTATTGATGGCCAATGACACAATTCAATTCAATTCAGAATTGGCCACAAAATAAGGAAAATATATGTATATATATAAAAATTATTTATGGCCAAGGACACAATTCAAGTTTCAATTCAATTCAGAATTGGCCACAAAATAAGGAAATATACACATATATCCATACAACCAATTAATTCACTTCTCACACAACACAACCACTTCTTAATACCTTTATAATTTCGATTTGTACCTATAAGGACAAAGTAAAATATGTTTCCTAACCTTCTAAATATAAAATCGCATAAAATTCACGACTTTAACGTAGATTTTGGTTGAACCTATGCAAAACTCAAAATCAATTGCTCAATCGGTTGGTGCTAGGAATTTTCAGGTGACAACGTTTCGAAGAGTATAGTACATATACGAAAACTCTCATATATCTGTAAGGCAATTCTGGGTATCGTGCTTAATTCAGCGTTACTGATGGACAAGGTGTTAGTTAGCTCTCCCCGGGGCAGACTAAAGGTAGATCGTTTTACCATCGAAGACGTGGAATGGAATCCAAATGCCTCCGCGTCCAAACAACTACTCCAGTTGCTCTCATCGTCCATATTGTACACAATGTATCGGCATATTCAGGGGAACCAACATTGGCTATTGCAAATTAAAAAAACAATTATCCTACCCTTTCCCCACTATTTGTAGCAATCAGGATTTAATCAGCCAACTGACCTGTCCCTGAGTCTTACAAACGCGGAGAAAATGTCGGATATATACATCCTCTGACATAAAAACTACTCAGTTTCTATAAACATGCTGCTTCGCGATGTTGACTATAAAGTTCCACTAATCGGGACAGACATTCAACACAGAAACGAACAGAAATTTAAGTAAGAAAACGAAAAACAAGATAAAACCACCTACATCTCACATCCACCGAAACAATCAACTATTTCAACCAATTGAAAACTCGTTTCGACTCGGCGGATGCTCGAACTGTTCTCCCTTAACAAATCAAAGTCTTCTCCTTATTCCATGAGACAGCTCGTCGAGGACTCTTGAGCCTAACTCAGACGGGACCTACACTTCCTAAGGAGAATTTCCCGAATCTGCTAAGAGAGCACATCTAACCCTGTACAAACTAAACCTTTTCGGGCCCCATGTTGCTGGGCGCCATTCTGTACTGTCACTTTCTAATATTACATTCTATGTTTGTGGCCATTTGTCGAGCTTGCTGGCATGCTGGCGTTCAGCGCGGCTAGGCTCGCCGGATGGGATGGGTTCCTCAACAAATGCCCGTCGACAGTAAACAGAAAAAAAAACTAACTCATGCCAGACTCAAAAAGAAACGAAAGAAAAAAAAAAACACGGACCGAAAAAGGAATAGCAATACGATGAAACGGAAACTAGAACAATTAACACCGAACTCAACACACTAAAAACCCAAAATTACCTTTTTTGCCTCCGGCTGTTGTTATGCCGGAGTAGCCCTCCCTCTGGAACCTGAGTTCCACCATGGCAACTCCATCAACTCTTGTGGTTGCCCCATACCTACCTCTTCAAAACATTGTCACCTTCCTACCACCTTCCTCGGACTAAAATTAGCCCATTACCGCAATTTCCAACATCTTAACTTTTCTTTTACCATACGTTATAAACGATAATTATTTATTTAAAATGAAAAGCTAGATATCATTCCATTTTGAAGGATTTACAAAAAAAAAATAAAAAGGAAGAAAAAAAACATGAAAGCTCGGTAAATCCAAACAAAATCCTATGATTTTGTATCCAAAAGAGATTTTTCCTTTGCATCTACGAGTATATGTGCACTCTTCTTCGATTCCCGGGGGGAATGTGGTCTTCAGATCGACCGCACCCAAGTTGTTCTTATTTCCTCCTTCCTGGCTGAGGTAATGTCCGTCTGTCCTTGTAAGTATGTATGTTCGTTTATGTCAGTATGTGTCCGTGTCCGAAAAATAAGTATATGTTTATTGTTACTGTTGCATATTTAACGCTGTAATTCTCATTCTAGGTCGGTCAACCCTTCATTTATCTCGGGACAATGGATTCCCTCCACTACCAAAAAACCAACGGTGCTAGGCCTGCGCGCAACCCTACCCTCGTCGTCTAGCCTTCCTGTAAAATTTCGGAGGGGAGTAAACAAAAAAAAATAAATAAAAGCCTTGACCTTCCCTGCTATGCCTTACTAACCATAAAACTTTACTCTATCTTTCAGACTTCCGTATTTGGCGTCAAATTCCTGTGTTCGTCGGTCTGTCGGGCGTTCGTGTTCTGTCCGGGCAAATACCTCAGCACCCCTGGATTGGTGGTGCTTTAATTGTTGACCTGCAGTCCCACGTTGTGGCCGAGGTTCCAAAATGCTGCCGTTTCGGTAACTTCTACCGCCTTTTTTTTTAATTTTAATTTTCTACCTTTAAGGTATTTTAAATTTTGTTTGTTTTTGCAAAACGTTCACCGTGTGTGTGTGTGTTTTGTTTGTTTATATTTGTTTATATTTGACTTTTTCACAATAAAACTGTCATGTGAATGATGTTTTTTTCTTTTCTTTAAAAGAACTCTTGACTTTTTCCTTCTTTCGCAAGTTTATTTTTTTCGAAACCTCCTACGGCCAAGCTCCAAACGGAAAAGAACATTTTCCTCCTCTTGGGAAGCCATCTCTCCCCGCCTGTCACCTCTGACAGCTGACATATAGTCGGTTTAAAAACCACTGAGGATATTCGCGTTGCCACTTTTAATTCATTTTTGCCTATTGGCCGCTTGGTGCCGCTTGCTCTCTGTACTGCGCACACTACACTTAAATAAAATGGAAAAATATGTAATCACCCTTATCGCGAATAAAGAATAAGTTATCCTATTCCTCTGCAGTCGTAGATTGCTAATATGAATATAATCAGGGGATACAATAAATCACGTTTGCAATTTTAAGGGAACAATTCATGCCGGCGGAAATTTTATTCGGTGAATGATATTTAGTCGATTAAAATCACATTTGGAATATTTCTAGAAATTTGCGTTATGTGAAATCTAATTAAATGACCTAAAAATAGGATCATCGATTCTTAATTAAATTCAAAAAGAAACAATGAAAATAATAAAAAAATTAACACAGTTACCATATTTAGCCTCGACACAACATTGACTAGGACAAAATCCAGTAACAGCCCCGAGCATTTAGAGGGAATGTATGGCAGCATTTATTTGATTTGATTTGATTTATTTATTTCAACTTGTAATTCAAAGCCATCGGGCAAATTTAAAACAAATTACAAAATGCATATATAATAATTTTTTTAACATGGCTAAAAACTACTCAACAATATTGCAGTATGTTCAATTAAAAAACTAAATAAAGATCTTAGATAATGTATATAATAAATTAAATAAATGCATATACAGAAATTATTTTGTAGAGCTAAAAAACTACTCCATTTAATAACAGTAATAAAAAAGGGAACTAAGTTCCAAATCATGAAATCGGGAATAATACGTTGTGATTATGTTGTTAGCATATTACAGAATAATTCAAAAAAAATAGGTTTTACATTTTAAACATTATGAATTTGGTAGCATGTATGTAGTATAAAAAACTACAAAAACAATAGTTCAAAACACTTGTAAACATCTCTCGAGTTACGTGCAGAAGAGTGATATCAAAACTATTTATTGAAGATAGCTAATAAGCCTATTTGCATATGTAGCTGATGTAATACTGAAATTTTTCAACTCATTAGGCAGTGAATTATATAGACGTGCTACTCTAACTAGGAATGATTCGTCTAGTAGGTGGGAAACTCTTGGGATGGATAATTGATTTCTTCGAGTTGAGTGACAAAACACAAAATTTCGAAGCAAAAAACATGGACACTGATTTTTAATCATTTTATAAAAAAACAAAAGGAGGCGGAAATTTACAAATGCTGGAACAGTACATCCCAGAAACCTAACTACGTATGGCGTTATATGAACAAAACAAACAAAAATGCTTTTTGCAATTGCTTAATCACTTTATTCCGTTAAAACCAAACTAATGACACAAAGACTACATTCTTACAGCAATCCATAATAAATGCCTCGTTTTATGTGGTAGCAAACAAATACAACAAGTTCCAAGCGAATTGTACAATTTCAGTGCCGCCCAACTTCGAAACGCCATAGACACGATCCACAAACGTTATGGGGACCTCCCCAATCGAATAACCAAATTGTCGTGCACGCACCAACATTTCCATCTGGAAGACATAGCCTTTGGAGACGCAGCCTGCTGTGCACATCTCCAGAGCCCGTTTCTTGTACAGACGAAAAGAGCCCGTCAAATCGGTGGCATTAGGCCTGAGCAAAAGTTGTGACAAAAAGTTAGCGCCTCGGGAAATAAGCTTGCGTCTGAAATCCCAACCGAAAACACCACCCTCTCCCTGATAGCGCGTGCCCGACACTATGTCATAATCGTGTTTCTGTTGCAGTTCTATGAATTGCGGAATGAACTTAGGCTAAATTAAGGAGTAAAAAAAGAAAACAAATCATATCGTTCCGTCCTTCATATTAAATCTCATGTTAAAAAACTCACATGATGACTTAAGTCGGCATCCATGATAATGATAAAATTTCCAGTGGCATGTTGTGTTCCGTGTATGTATGCCGTGCCTAAACCTAATTTACCTTTGCGCGGTCTTAAAACAATCTTGTCCTCACCGTATATCTTTTGCAAGTCTTTAGCCACATCCAATGTACCATCTGGACTGTTGTCATCTATCACTATTACCTCAAACTGGTGGCCACTGCAAAAGATAAACAAATATGCATACACATAAATACCAATACAGAAGCAACAACCACCCGGCATTAGAGATTATGATAATCGTCTTTGTACAAACAACGAGTAACGAGTCCCCTGATATCTATCTAACACCTACCTTGCATTCATGTATTTCATAATTAGCCATATAATAATGGGCAAATTATCCTTTTCATTGTATGTGGGCAATAGTATGCTGTATTTGGGAACCACTTGCTTGCGCATTTTCAGCAAATTTCTTAATTATATTAAAGATAATTAAGAATCTTGTTGTTCTGTACGTTGTTTGTTTGTGTGCCCCAAAAGTAAAAGTGACGTGTAAAATCAGCTGGAAGTTCTAATGACTGAGTTGTTTATTACTGGGTGACTCGATAACAACACTGGAGACAGGGCCCTCCTTAAACATGTCCGTACAGCAGAAATACGTCCAAAACAATAGCCTTGTCAAACTGCATGCGAAAGCTAGTTGAAATAATAGTCAATAATGCCTTCATGGCGCTGGGGCCAAATTATATATGAATGTAACAATATTTGTACAAATAAAATTCAAAATAAAAAAAAAAAAAATAACAACATAGTCCTGTCACACTGCATGCGAAATCTAGTTGAAATAACATCATAGCCCTGTCACACTGCATGCGAAATCTAGTTGAAATAACATCATAGCCCTGTCACACTGCATGCAAAATGTAGTTGAAATTAGGAAATGTAGATTTTCAAATGTCAAATTTGTGTGAGATCTGACATTTGTAAATCGATCTTGCAGTGTGACAAAGCTATTGGGTTTATTTACAAATGTCAGAACGCATATAATATTGACATTTGAAAATCGACTGTATGTCATTTCATCTAGGTTTCGCATGCAGTGTGACAAGACTAATAGTAGAAATGGTTTAACTCTTCTCACCCTACGAAAGCATATTTGTTGTATTGGTATGACTATATTTGAGGTGTAAAGTAGTGAACGTGATCAGCTGTTTGTAACACCTTGCTATCTAACTGAGACCCCATAAATTATATAAATTCTATATCCTGGCAAAATTTAGCCATGTCCGGCCCAGAGGGGTAAAAATAAAAAAACAAATCAAACTGCTGCAGGAATATCAAGCTGCCTAAGCATTTTGATGGGCTCTCCTTACAAGCGGGAGTGGTATTTAAACTTATATAAATTTGCATAAGGGCGATTCCACGTAATATGACCCCTTTTTCAGAAAAAATTCAAAATCAATTTATGATTTAAAAAAAAACACAACATAAACATTCGTAATAAATATTTTTGATTATACAGTGAAATTCCCCTAACTCGAATCGCCTAGGGCACGACAAAACACTTCGAGTTAGGGAAAATTCGAGTTATGGAAATTAAACATTTTTTAAAACTCTCTTACTCATGTTGTCGACTGAAGCGCTACCGATTCACTAAAATTCACAGCTCTAAAAACTCGCATATCAATTTTGTAACTGTAATTCTCAATTTTTAGCCGTCATATTGTCGCCACCTACGGTTGAGAAATTAAAGCAGTGATGGGCATACGCATACTATCATATTTTAAGCAGCAGAGAACAAAACGCGGCTTACGCCCGAAAAATATTCCATGTTTCAAAAGTATAACAAGCAATTAAATGAAAGTAACACATAAAACATGTTGATTTGAGTGTACACACAAAACTACGCAGCGAACGAAGCCACACGATGTGTACATGTGTCTCTCCGTGACAGAAGCAGCATTTTCATTCCTATGCACTGTGCATAGGAAAAGAGAGCGGTGCCCATCACTGAATTAAAGGCTTCGCAAAGAAGTGTTAACGAGAAAACAATATTAAAATTAGCAAAACGAAAAATTCGAGTTACGGGAATAAACTCAAATAGTAAGTGTCACAAATTGTATCAGTTTTTAATTCGACTTACAGAAAAGTTCGAGTTAGGGGAAATTCGACATACGGAGAAAAACACATAAGAAAAAGCTATTGAGAATCCAAGATTCGTACATAACAGTTCGAGTTAGGGAAAAATTCGAGTTAGGGGAATTTCACTGTATTTCAAAAAATAGTGACAACAATAGGTCTCATCATTTCCTTTTCCAGACATAGACTGGTGTCGTAACAGGATTTCCGTCGAAATGTCACGCCCGTTACAATTTAAATATCCTATATTTCTTATATTCATGAAGATATGATGTCGCTAACGTATACTTTAGAAGAAAGTGTATGAACTACTCTTTTGATTAGCAAAAATTAATAAAGACATGTAATGGAAGAACTTTACCGAATCCAAGAAAATACGTAAAACCTCATGATTTTCTTCAAAGCTAAGGTCACACCCATGACGCTCTTGTTTGTTGTATATCTCCAATATTTCAAACGCTAAGACTTACAACTCTGTATTATCATCTCTATTATTATTAATCTTAATATTGTTATTATCGAATACAATGTAATTACAACTTATCTAAGATATATATCATTTAATTAATAACCTATCTTGAATAAAGTATTAGAAATACACTTAACAGGGACGTATTCAATCCACCGGCTACAACATTTATGTTTGCAATAATATTCCGCTAAACCTGACGTTTTCAATATAGTAAAAATTTCAGTCAATGAATTTGGAAGATATTTAAACATATTTAAGCAAAAGTGTCGCACCCATTCCAATGGAATTTTCTTAACATTAATTACTTAAATGTTATGCCTTTTTACTTGTTTTATATTGTGTTGATAGAAGTCATACGAGTATAGGGTACAAGCTTTAAATTGGAATCGGCTATAGAAAAGAACTGATTGTTTTTTTTTTCAAATATCTGGTCTTATTGGAGAGGATGAACTTTGTCATTTAATAACGGATCACAATATCATTCATATGACTACCACGACTGGCTCGGCTGTACCTTATCCGATCAACCCAATTTTTCAGTACATGACCAAATGATGCCGCCAGCCTCAAAATCCACACTAAACAGTAACTCGTTGTGGGTGCAATGGCTTCGCAATAGTCACGTGTGGGTTAGCTGAATCCCATATGCGGCAATTTTGCCTATTGACATAGCCACCGAGATGAAAATGTGGTTCATGAAGGCCGATCTCTTTCCAAAAATTTTCCACGTAAATTTCTTACAGTTTACGTTAAAGACTCACTACTTTGGAAGTAGGTTTTTAATATTTCCCAAATTTGATCGAGCGTATAGCGTCAAACATAAACCTGAAAATAAAATAAATTAAATGGCACACCCCACTGACGAGACATTGGAAAATGATATTAGAAATCTAATGAAATATCTCAATCTTTCAGACTGGATATAACAGACCTGGTATGACTCTACTTGATGCTGCCGTGAGAGCGGCCACGTAAACCAACCAACTTCTTTTTTATAAAAATTGTCACAAAAATTTACTAAAAATTGCATTATTTTGGACTTTTCTTGAAATTGTGCAAAAAAAATATTAATATTTAATAAACAATCGGGGTTTTCTTAAAAATTGCCGAAATTTTCATTATTTTCGACATTTCTTGCAATTGTGACAGAAACTAGTATTTATTTAATAAAAAATATTGGATTTTCCGTAAAATTTCATTATTTTTTTACTTTTCTTGAAATTGTGGCAAAAACAATAATATTTAATAAAAAAGCAGGATTTTTTTAAAAGTTTGGTGAAAATTGAATTATTTTAGACTTTTCTTACTAATGTGAGATATTTTATTATTTATTAATTAATAAAAAATTGGAATCTCGTTAAAATTTACTAAAAATAGCATTATTTTCGACATTTCTGGAGTTTTTGCCAAATATTATTTATTAAAAAACGAATTGTGGCAAAAACTAGTATTTATTTAATAAAAAATATTGGATTTTCCGTAAAATTTCATTATTTTTTACTTTTCTTGAAATTGTGGCAAAAACAATAATATTTAATAAAAAATCAGATTTTTCTTAAAAATTTGGTGAAAATTGAATTATTTTAGACTTTTCTTGCAATTGTGAGATATTTTATTATTTAATAATTAATAAAAAAGTTAGAATCTCCTTAAAATTTACAAAAAATAACATTTCGACATTTCTGGAGTTTTTGCCAAATATTATTTATTAAAAAAACGAATTGGGGCAAAAACTAGTATTTATTTAATAAAAAATATCGGATTTTCCGTAAAATTTCATTATTTTTTACTTTTCTTGAAATTGTGGCAATTCTTGTTTCTTACAATTTGATGAAAAATTTATTATTTTGGGTTTTTTTTGCAATTGTCGCAAATTTAATAAACTTTTTTTATTTTTTTGATTTTTCTTACAATTTGTCGAAAATTGACTTTTTATGCAATAGTGATTAATTTAATTAATAAATGGAAATAAAAAATGGAATTTCCTTAAAATTAAAATATCACAAATTCGTTTAAAAATGCGTGCCGAAAGTTATTTAGTTTTCCGTTGACCGCAAACGTTTTTATTTAGGTACCTCTCTTAATCATAGTAACATAACGGCTTTGATAGAGTTGCCGCACAAACAAACACAAACATGGCGAAACAGGGTGTTTCAAATGCTGCATTATTTACAGGAAGTTGTTCGCTTGAGGGAGGAAATAAAAATAAAGATTTATTTTCTCTGACAACAATTGACAATAATTAAACAATAAATTTAATTTGAATGTTATTTATCACAAAAAAAATTATCGGAAATTGTGCGATATATGCCTGCATGACATTTATTTACGGCGCATGACCTTTTCAACGACACCAACCACCCCCCATTCCCCGCGCCAGCAACGAAATGTCAGAAATGTTGTGTTTGTCAAAATTGTTACTGTCACATTGAGGGCTAATCAGAAAAAGGAAACTATAACAAGGGTTGTCTTACCAGTCTTTTTTATCCTGGTCAGTCGTGAAAAAATTATTGAGCACAGGCGATATAGCGACGAGTAAAATAAATACGTGATAAAAAATAGATAAAAGTGTCCGATAAGAAAAAAATCATATGCAAATCTAAAGAAGTGGAAAATTAAATAGAAAAAGAGTGGGAAATAAAGGCAATAGAAGAGTGTGTTCCCAGGAAAAATCAAATCAAAATCTATACGAAAAGCAAATTGCTAAAGTGTTTACAGTGCGCGAGGAGAAGTCCTTTCAAGTGAAACCTAACCATTTGAAACATTTTTCAGCTAATTTTTCAACATCATTACAAACACCAATACCCAACGCCGCCAACACGTCCATGCTTAGCAGCTATGTCTAAAAAGATTCCCTTCAACGTGGTATTCGCCTCCGGTAAGTAGCCAAGTTCCATGATTTTGATTTTGTGTGTTGGCCTTATGTAAACTGATGGATGATAAACCAAAAACAAAAAACAACAACAACAACAAACAATTTGTAATAAATATTAAATTAACTTGTACTTAGTATAGATGATGATGGGCTCTATATAAGGTCACATAGATGATATACCAACCAAGGAGTCATATGACACACATACAATCCTTTGTGAGCACAATTGTAAACTTGAGTGTGATGACATATTTCGTTTCGTCGGTATTTTTCTACGTTTTAAAAATGCCTTCTTTGGCAAATCGATAAAGTTTAGACTTCGTTGGTTGTTTACATTGGTCGGAACATTGCGCTATTCTTTTTGATATATTTTGGCTATAGGCTTCGTTGTTTACATTGGATTAACCTTTTTAGGGTTTTTGTTCAGTGATAAATTTTAAATGGAAATTGCTCATTAACCTGCATTAAATCTCTGGGGTATTTTTGAAGTCCTTTCACACTTTGATTTCTTGGCAAATCATCACTTTTGGCGAACGACGAACGTTTGCTACATAAAACAGGGCGGCGCACGTGTGTGTTGTTTATTGCATCTGGCTGGGCTGGGCTGGCATGGAACTACTATCATTGGGCTGTACAAATACTTATCATCATCGGGACGTTGGGTTGAGTGGGTGGGTTGGTGTGGTGTGAAATTTCAATTGAAGGGAGGGCGGGATGAGTGAGTGCCAAGTGATTGACAAATGACTAGGCCACACACACACATACATACTTATGTATGTGTATTTAAAAACAATTGTCTAACATGAAAGCTTATGTTGTTGTTGATGGCTGTTCAAATTAGGCTCACGTAAGAATATTGCTATGAACGTGGTGTTTAGGTCTTGTGGATGACTTTGAATTTTTTTAAACAAATCAAACAAATGTTTACTCTCTCGCCCAATTCTAATGGAATTTCCATATAGTTTTAAATGGTATAGCGTTGTTTGTGCAAGAGATGCTAGAAGAGGCGTGGCAAATGCATATTTGAAAAAACTAAAAAAAAAATAAAAAGGGCGTTAAACCTTATATACCCTCCAGGATGAATTGCATTTCACAGAGGCTGTCGATTTTCGCAGAAGTGCAGTAACATTTCGGGAAAATGATAAATTTTTTAGTATAGCCTTTGGTTTGGCTAATAATAATAATATTTAATATTTTTTTTTAATATTATAAAACCTTAGTGTAAGTCTGTCTGTCTGTTTGTTTGTTCCGCAATCACGTGTAAACGGCTGAACCGATGTTGTTGAAATTTTCAGTACAGATAGATGTAGGTCTGGAAGGAACTATAGGCTATAGAATTTTTAAAAATTTGCTCTGTGGGCGGAGGGGGCATGGCAATAGTGTTTTTGAGAGCTAGAAGGCTGAAAATTGGAACGTATATATTACTGACCACGGGAAAAAAGTATTTTTTAGCTAGAAGGCTGAAAATTGGAGCGTATATATTACAAACCACGATAATATCAATATGAAACCTGATTTTAATTTTACAATTTGTTTTTTTTTTTTTTGCCTGGCGAAGCGGGCGGGGTTCAGCTAGTAATTTTATAAATAAATATACAATTGGAATATTTTAAACCACGCTTATAAGACAGGGCCACCAATATGTTTATACTATATTAGCAGTACCCGCTGCTTCGCACGCGAAAAAGTCATGTATATGTTATTAGTTTTGTCCGTCTCTGTTTTAGGATAGTATTTATTTGATTTTCTTTTCTAAAATAGTAAATTGGAAACATAGAACTCATATACAGTCAAAGGAATGTGCTCCGACGTGCACTGAACTCTCTTCGTATATATATTTTTTATTATCTACCCAGTTTTTAACAAAAAATTACAACCTTTTCGCTTTTTATTCGAAAAAAATCCATTTTGATGGCGCTTCTATATGGTCAGATGAAATTACATACTAAATTTCATGATTCTAGTTGTAATCCTAAAGTTGGTACCATTTTTAACCCTCAAATTTCGAACAATCCATTTATGTTGCAAGTCTACGTTGTCAAAGAAATTTACGCACCAAATTTCACGACTGTAGCAGCAATATTTTAGTTGGTACCATTTTTGTTCCGCTCACACCTTATATGTATAAATTTCGAAAAAATCCAAATTTTCGAAAAATCAATTCCTTGTCGTTGGAATTTACACACCAAATTTCACGACTATAGCTGCAATACTTAAATAAGTACCATTTTTATCTCTCGCAACCCTTAAAAGTACAAATTTAGAAAAATCCAATTTTAATGCGCTTATACATGGTCAGAGGAATTTACATACCAAATTTCCCAATTCTTGCTATAATAATTTATTTGGTACTATTTCTATCCCTTTTTGTCCCGCTCATCTCTTATAAGTACAAATTTCGAAAAATCCAATTTTACTGCGCTTCTACATGGTCAGAAGAACTTACATATCAAATTTCAAGATTCTAGCTGCGATACTTTAGTTGGTACCATTTGTATCCCTTTTTGTCCCGCGCAATCCTTAAAAGTACAAAATTCATTTATATTGCGCTTCTATGTGGTGAGAGGAATTTACATATCAAATTTCAAGATTCTAGCTGCAATACTTTAGTTGGTACCATTTTTGTCCCGCTCACTTGTTATAAGTACAAATTTTGAAAAATCCAATTTTAACGCGCTTCTACATGGTCAGAGGAATTTACATACCAAATTTCACGATTCTAGCTACAATACTTTAGTTGGTACCATTTTTATCCCTTCTTGTCCCGCTCACCCCTTATAAGTACAAATTTCGAAAAATCTATTTATATTGTAAGTCTACGTTGTCAGAGAAATGTAAATATCGATTTTCACTGCTGATTCTAGCTGTAATTCTTAAATTGGTACCCTTTTTATCTCTTTCTTCCCTTAAAAGTACAAATTTCGAAAAATCCCTATTTGTAGCTCGTCTGCATGGTGATTGCAAGGAACACACCGAATTTCATGTTTCTAGCTACTGCCGTTTAGTCAGGACGAAGGTTCCATGTTTATCCCTTTTTGTCCCATTTTACCCCCTAAAAGTACGAATTTCGTAAAAACCCTTTCCTAGTCGACGTCTACGTCATATTTGAGAACTACTGGGGGCTGGTCAATGATAAGTCAGTCAGTAACGCAACTCTTTTATATATATAGATAGATATATATATATCGAAATAATACTTCAAGTGAATTCAATAAGTAAATTATAAGGCAGCAATATTCAAAACAGCTTAAATATCCTAAATATTGGCATTTTCAGCTACAGCCGTTAGATTGATTGTATTTCCATCCTATGTTAATGCCAAAGTATGAATTTTGAAAATCCATTAACTTCATAATTCTAGCCTTTTTTGTCGTAAAAGTAAAAAAAGTACAAACTTTGAAAAATCTTTTTATTTTGCGAGTCTTTGCAGGTAGAGGAATGTATGCACCGAATTTCATTCTGACCATTTGGTTGGTACAATTTGTATCCCCTTTTTCCATTTTACCCCCTAAAAGTACGAATTTCAGAGGAATGTATGCACCGAATTTCATTATTCTAGGTGCATCTGTTTGGATGGTACCATTTCTATCCCTCTGTTCCAATTGTATACCTTGAAAGTACGAATTTGGAAAAACTTTTTTATTTTTCGTGTCTACGCAGTCAGATGAATGTATACTCCGAATTTCATGACTCTAGCTGCCGCCATTTGGTTGGTACAATTTTTATCCCCTTTTCGACTTTAGCCCCAAAAAGTACGTATTTCGAAAAATCCCTTTATTTTACGTGTCTACGCAATCAAAGGAATGTATGAACCGAATTTCATTATTCTAGTTGCAGCCGTTTGATTGGTAACATTTTTACCCTTGTATACCTCATATAAAGCAAATATAGGCAAAAATTGTCAAAACGCATGCTTAAATACTCTAAATATTGTGGGTATTTTCAGTCCTTGTGAGGGAAAAATTTTTCCCTCTGTCCTATTTCACTCACTTTCAATCCCAACCGATCTACAACATAAAAATTGTAAAAATATTGCGAAATATGTATTCATAGTGGCTTTCAAGCACCGAAATAGAAGCTGGCCACGTAGACTCCGGATTTATCGAAGTTCATACTTTTAAGGGAAAACCAGACCAAAATGGGATAAAAAATGGTAACAACCAAAGTATTGCTGCTATAGTCGTGTAATTCGGTGTACACATTCCTATGAACACGTAAATTGATTTTTCAAAATTTGTAGGTTAAAGGAAAACCGGACCAAAAAGGGATAAAATGGCACCAACAGCTAGAATGGTAATATTCGCCGTATACCTCCGCTGACCAATTAGACGCGCACCACAAATGGATTTTTCAATTTTTTTACGTATGTGAGCCATTATTTTATATGTATCAAATATCCATATAATAGATCCATCTATTTCAGCAGAGATAATCTGCTTTTTCAGCAGACTTTCTTTTGAGTGCATGTAATCGATGTCGTGGTCATGCGGCAGCAGTTGTTGCACGATTTGAATTATGGATTGTGGGCAGAAGGACGACGAATTGAGACAGACATTATGTTTTCCCTCCAACAATTTACAATTGCTAGATGCCTGACATCTAAAGTGTAAAATATAAATATTTCCACTAATCGGCTGTTTTGTTTAGCTTACACTTTTCCACAAAAAAACGATCACAACACATTACAGAGTTGTATTCTTCCACTTTTCTATATTAGCAAATTATTGACGTGAGTTCCCTTAATATTTATCTACATGTTACAATGGAAATTCCCATATTTATATTCTTCTATTTTCTTTTGATAGAATGTGATGTCGTGTATTTTTGTGATTTATTTCAATCATAACAACATTTAAATTGTTTGTTGATTACGACATATCGTCGTATTATGTGACGTAAATAACATTCAGTGACATTCCTACGGTTTTATTATACTTGAAATATATAATCAGGTGGTACCTTTTGTTTTGGCACTTGGCATAATACAAATAATCGCACAAGCATCCCCGAATCGATGAAAGGACAGAAGAGCCGACCCTAAATCTTTAATGCATCGTTTAGATAAACTTTACAAGACTCTATTGATAAATTTCAGCCAAATTGCGAATGTAGTGTGAAAAGGTCATTAGATCTACGACATATAGCATTGTCACACTGCATGCGGAATCTAGTTTAAATGACATAAGGTCGATTTTCAACTGTCAAATTTGTATGGTATCTGACATTTGTAAATCGACCTTATGTCAATTCAGCTAGATTTCGCATGAAGTGTGACAATGCTATTATCTAAACGTATGATTAATTTTAATAATTGGTTAATTTTACAAACTACATCAAGTCCGTTCGATTGGGCTTATTAGCTTAATTTTTGTATGGAATTTACTCGTTTAACAAGAAAGTACCTTGCTACTCTCTTAATTTATTCCTGATCCATTTAAGATGAACCAATGGGTAAGATTGGAATTAAATATTTCTAAAATAATGCACCGAATAGTCAGCATAATTTCATTTTGTTTTGCAACGGTTTTGCTATTTATTGAATTTATTCATTTCGAACATAGTTTACGAATGTCTGCCCTTTATGCCATTGGTTGGGGACTACGCGGTCTTGTTGGTCTTTGCCTTGGTGGTTGAGTAGGACTGGGTGGCCTACGTGTGGTTGGTGTTGTGGGAACATTAAATCTCACGGACTGAAAGGAGAAAACAAGTGCATATGAGAGTTATGTTATAAATGGGAAAATATTGATATTGTTAAGGTCGTTTCACACGATAAGATTTTGATTTGATTTTGTATACAACAGGTAACAACGTACTTGTTCATAGATATTCTATTGGGATTTTTTTGTTTTTAATTTTTTACTCATATTCTAATTTTTTATATTTTTCTTCACATACATACCTTTTTTTCCTTGTAAATAGGTATGCCGGCATCAGCGGTACTCAAGACCACGGCCACAATAAGGCCAATGTAAATGAAAATATTAAACAATTGCATGTCGTTGCTGACTAGAAAACTCGTCTTAATGTTAGTTCGAATAAAACTGTACGATTAACGTATGGATCTAGAGGATTTTATATGCGAGGTCGATTAAATGATTTCGAGATGAGTCATCATTGCAAATAACTATGAAAAACCACAATGCTTTAATTGAGATTTTCCCAGAGTATTCAACGTTTGCTAACGAATTTACGATACTCTACACACAGAAGTAGTAGGGCTGTTTTTCTCTAATCCGACAAAAAAGCTGAGATAACAAAAACGTTAATAAAAACTTAATTTTTTACTCGAAATAAAAAATATTTTTCACGATGTCACCGATTAAAATATGTATAAATATTTGTATCAAACCAAATTTTCAAAAAAATATTTCAGATCCCACACAAATATGACATTTGAAAACCGACTTTATGTCATTTCAACTGTCAAAAATTTGTATGGGATCTGACATTTGGAAATCGACCTTATGTCATTACAGCTGGATTTCGCATGCAGTGTGGCAAGGCTTAAGATAAATCCGACTATAATATACATATTTGTATCAAAACAAATATTCAAAACATATTTCAGATCCCATATAAATTTGACATTTGAAAATCGACCTTATATCATTTCAGCTGTCAAAAATTTGTATGGGATCTGATATTTGTAAATCGACCTTATGTCATTTAAGCTAAATTTCGCATGCAAGTGACAAGGCAAAAGGTTAAGATCGATTTCACCATCAGTGTGAAAAGGCTATAATAAAGGCCTTTTCAGACTGCATGTGAAACTGTGTTGAAATGACAAAGGGTTGATTTACAAATGTCAGATCCCATACAAATTCGACATTAGTAAATCGACTTGGGCTAAATTCGCTTTATTTCTCAAGCAGTCTGAAACGCTATAAGCTTTTTTACTTACAAAATACTTTTAAGACATTAGCGTGGGTTACAAACGATATTGTAATATTAATTTAGACCGAAAAGAATGAAGTATGTCTGGCATTCTTTTGCGGTTAAATGTCTAAATGGCTTCAGCTATTTCAGTTTAAATATTTGTGGTTAGAATTATTTTAAATTCTTCATACTGCGATGTAATTGTGGCAATTGTGGAAAATTTTCTAAGAAATACAGAAATATATTTATATATAATTACAGTACAACCTCTCTAGTCCGGACGGATATAGCTACATCAATATGTTGGTCGAATGATATCCAGTCTTGTTGTTCATAATCGACCGCTCAAATTATACGATTTAACGCAGTTTGGTTTTGTGCTTTGCAATTTGTATGGAGTCTGTAGCAACAATTCAAGACTGAAGTTCATTGAAGTTTCTTCGAGCATTGGATTATGTCAAAATATGTATTTAAACAATATGCACTCATGTGGGAATGTAATAAAAGTTGGTCATTTGTAATAGTCTTGTCACACTGCATGCGAAATCAAGCTGAAATTAAATAAGGTCGATTTACACATGTCAGATCCCATACAAATTTGACATTTGAAAATAGACCTTATGTCTTTTACGCTAGGTTTCGCATGCAGTGTGACATGCTATAAGAAGAATAAAGGAGCCAAACACTTCATATAAAATAAAATAAATGAAATGACATAAGGTCGATTTACGCATGTCAGATCCCATACAAAATTGACATTTGAAAAGACATTATATCATTTCAGCTAGAATACGCATGCAGTGTGATAAGGCTATAACAGCCTTTTCACACTGCTTTCGAAATCAACCGATTTCAGCTTGAAATGACGTACGGTCTGCCAGATTTGTATGGAATCTGACATGGAAATACTTTAACTGATTTACTCCGGGCAACTCCGAACACTTATATCAGTCGAGGATCATTCCTAATTTGAATAGACAATATTCTCGAACAAATGTTGTTCAGCGATAATGCAGCGTTATTCCCCTGGACATGACAAACATACAGATAAAAAATGTATTAGTAAGGGAACTCACGTCAACATTTCCTAACCTAGTAAAGTGTAAGGATACAACTCTGTGGAAAAGTGTAAACTAAATAATACAACCCTGCTACAAATTCCACAAAACAGCTGTTTAGTGGAAATATTAATAGGCCTGTTCGATTGGGCATACTAGCTTAATATTTGTATGGAATTTGCTCGTTTAACAAGAAAGTAGCTTACTACTATCTTAGTTACCGAGTAAGATGGTGCCAGACTTTTATCTCTGATTTATTTAATTAAACCCCATGAATAAAAATGTTGCCACCTTATCAAGTCTCTTAATTTTAAGCTAGTAAGCCCAATCGAACAGGCCTATTTTACACTAACAAGAGTTTCGAGGTCTTTTAATTGTAAAGGCATACATTTATTGTTGCTCAACAGTAATTTTTGCACCTTTCCTAGAGTGGAATCGCTCCAATCAGATTTATTAAAAAATTCACTTCAACACTTTTTATATAATTTTTTAAAGACATAACCACATTTAGGGAATTTTCTTTAGAGGATGTGGTTGTTCTTAATATCCTCTATTTCATCCTCTGTTGGAAGCTAGCGTCTCTAATCCACTGTCTTTGGTTTCGGAAAGTATGTGGCTTAAGGTGGTTGTTAGGCGACAGTACGTCCCTCAAATATTTTTTAGTGACTGAAAATAGAAAAAACAACAACATGAATGCCATCGAAAGTTCTGCTTAATAAAAATAAATTTTGTTTTCATAAAATCATTAATAAAATCATTTTTTATTGAAACTTGGATGAAGGATAAAATTAATTAATAAAAATCGCACTTAAAATTTACATTTTCGAAAATTGTGTTTTTCGTGGTTGACTTTTCTTACATGCCTTGTCATTGTTTACAGGGGGAGGAAGTAACACAGTTGCGGAAGTACTCAAAACCATGGCCACAATAAGGCCAATACAAATGAAAACACTGTACAAATGCATATTGTTGGGAGTTGGACCACGAACGAGACTGTTTGATTTAAGAGTGAATACTTGGGTTTTTATAGTGTATCAATATGAAGATTCTATTTAGGATGCATCATCGTCACTAAATTTAGTTGTGGGGAAAACCAATGTGGTAACTTCGTTAAAATGACACACGTATTTTTTTAAAATTCACTTATAGCCTTGTCACACTGCATGTGAAATCTAGCTGAAATGACATAAGGTCGATTTTAAAATGTCAAATTTGTATGGCATATGACATTTGTAAATCGACCTTATGTCATTTCTACAATAAGCGCAATAATAGCCTTGTCACACTGCATGCGAAAGCTACTTGAAATGACATTAGGTCGATTTGAAAATGTCAGATCCCATACAAATTTGACATTTGAAAATAGAAATTATGTAATTTCTGCTAGATTTCGCATGCAGTGTGACAAGGCTATTACCATCAATCATTTACAAAGAGGGTCATAACTTCACAATTATCCATCGATATTTTACAGTGGCATTGCTTTCTTCGTTAAATTGCTAATAAGTAGCAATAAAACAAAATATTTTTTTCCAATTATTTTATTTATTTATTTTTTTCGAAATAAAAAAAAACTTTTTTTTTTATTTTTTGGAGACTATTCCTAAACCACTGCTTCTATGTGATAGTGAAACTTGATACATTTCAAGACATCATAATTACCTTTAATTGAAAATATAAGCGGATGTGATCAGACCTATATTTCCAAAATTACAGTACAAATATTCAACGTACCTTCGGCGAGAATTAGAATTTTAGTAAAAAATTAAAAAAAGTTTCCGTACAATTGTTTTATTATTTTTGTTGAATACTGATGTTAGAATAGAGAAGATGTATTTAGAATTTTCCCTTGAGGCTCCTTGTCACCCTGCATGCGAAATCTAGCTAAAATGACATAAGATCGATTTACAAATGTCAGACCCCATACAAATTTGACATATGAAAATCGACTTTATGCCGATGTGCATGCAGTGTGACAAGGCTATAAGTCAAATCTTCTATTTTCCAGCACTTCTTTATAAACTGGACACCCTGAAAGGTCAACAAATTTAGAACATATTCCATTTCCGTTTATTCCATTTAACTTCTATCGATAATTTTAAGCCCATCACTTTCCAAGATAAAATATAACCAATAAAATTATGAAAATACATTTATTTAATTTATTCAACTACATTTTTATACTTTTTTAGTTAATCTTAATTTTAGTTAGAGAATATTCTTGATATTAAGTATTCCATGCAACGATTTTTGGCCCATTTAACAACCTAGTATCGAATTATATGAATTGCTTTCGACAATAGGAACTACACTCAGGTCTTAAAACGATTCTTTGATGGACTGTAAAACAAAGAGGACACGACAATAAAAAGGTTTGGTTGGGTTTAATAACATTGATGACTTAATAATATGTATTTCTGAAGATGATGTCCGCATGGCGCATGGCGATATTTTGAAATGAAATAAACAAACATACAAATTATTCGAGACTTCTTTCCAATACATTTTTCTTCCTACTTGAAAGTAGCCTTATTAATAGCCTTGTCAGACTGCATGTGAAATATAGTTGAAGGTCGATTTACAAATGCCAGATACCATGAAAATTTAACATTTGAAAATCAACCTTATGTCATTTCTGCTAGATTTCGCATGCTGTTTGACAAGGCTATACAATAAGATCTGTCTTGGAAAGTTAACAGTTTGAGACCTGGTATACTTGTTTTTTTGAGGATCGACCCTGTGATCGATCGCAGCTGATGTGTTAATGGCAACGCTGAATCATCCATATGTTGAAGATCGAACGTATGATCGTCAACGCTATAGAATCCACATATAGATGGTTGTAAAAGTATAAGCTTTCTGTTCTCCGTACGAAGCAATAAAATTGTAATATTTGTAACTAATTTGTTGTGTTTTAATAAATTGTCCCCCATAGACTCCGTCACCAACCAGGTCGAGGAAACCTGTTCATGTTTAATTTTATTTTTTATCAACCATGTAATTATTTTGTTTTTGTATTTATTTCTATTTCAAATATGGCCAAAAGTCACAATATTTTTATGTCTTTTGACTATTCTTCTAACAAACACACCCTGTGTCGTACGGTTTCGGCAGTACTCAGAACCATGATCACAATAAGTCCAATACAAATGAAAATATAGGACAAAAACATGTTGTTCTTTGGGAGTTGAACTTGTTCTTGCACTGATTTACTTAAAAGCGGTGCTGACACGAAAGAGACTGTTCGATTGAAGTGTAGATACTAGGACTTTTCTAGTGAATCGATCTAAAGATTCTGTTTAGGATGTCTCATCATCATTACTAAAATTAGTTGTGTGGAAAGCCAATGTGGTTATTGATTTATTGCTATGTGGGTTTTATTTTTATTGAAACTAGTTCTGTTATAGCCTTGTCACACTGCATGCGAAATCTAGCTGAAATGACATAAGGTCGATTTACAAATGTCAAATTTGGATGGCATCTGACATTTGTAAATCGACCTTATGTCATTTCTACTAGATTTCGCTTGCAGTGTGACAATGCTATTAGATGCTTAATAAAGAAGCGTATCATTTTTTTCTTTCGAAAAACCCAATCGCCCTTTCCTAGGTGTAAGTTCGCCATGCTACGGAAATGAGAGACAAGTGACATCTTCTTAAATTGACCATTTTTTAGATTTGGTTCATTTGATTTTGGTTGAATTGTCAATTCGGAAACAAGAAAAAAAGCTGTCTCTTTTGTTGTAGATAAATAGATTCCATTAGATGAAACACTAAATCTAATAGCCTCGTCACACTACATGCGAAATCTAGCTGAAATGACATAAGGTCGATTTACAAATGTCAATTTTTGTATGAGATCTGACAACAATTAAATTGTTCAGCATTCGATTGTTTTGTAGGACATGTAGCCATGATGGCGCCCAAATTAAAAAACACCTCACGATTTTATAGTCCTCTTAAAGAGCCAATTAAATAACCGGGATATTACTTTTTTTCGCAGCGATTACATTTGCAAAATGAAAGTACAAATAATAAAGGTGCCTTCGGCGAGAATTGGAATTTTAGTAAAAAATTAAAAAAAATTCAAAAAACTTGATTGTTTGGAAGAGCATATGGTTGATGGTGAACAACATGCTAGCTTCCTAATTAAAAACATTTTTTTACAAGGAGATTTTAAAATGTGTAGAGTTCACATGAGAGAGATTTGATGAAATAGTAAATCTAAAAATTTCCACAGCCGTTCATTACATTCAAACAACCATAATTTATAGCAAAATAACGCACCCTATTTTCGCTTTTTGAAATCTTGCTGCGTTAACCGCGACAGGCTCGTGGATTCTAAATATAAAAATGAGTTTTTCTTTGTCACACATGGAAAAAGTGTTAAAAATATAAAAATTAAATGATTCAGTGGAACCCATTGTGGAGTCTTGAGTCATATTGAAATAACAAATAATCTATTATCTATGACATACTTCAAGAAAATGATAATATGTGATGTAAAAAATCAGCGCTGATAAATATTTCCACCGTCAAAAAATATGCTTACTTAATTATTTAGTTTAGTTATTTATTGCTGTGGCAAAAATTAGAAGGAATGTAGCTAGGACCTTGAAATTTTGCATACATTTCTTATATTGTTTAAATCCGTACACAACTGCGCCTACCATGTAACATAAAAGGAAAAATCATTATCATCATCTTCATCGATTAATACAAGTGGATCGGACATATTCACTACATTAGACGAAGTGTTAGAATTGTCAAGATCAATAAACAATAAAAGGTCTTCTGGATTAGATGACATATCGAACTTTCTGGTTAGAAAATTTTCTGCAAAGGCCATAGAATATTTAGTTATAGTTTTCAATAACTGTTTAAATAATTCGTACTTCCCTAATAAGTGGAAAGTAGCTAAGGTTCTTCCTATACCAAAGAAGAAGAATGTAACTGATATCAACAATCTTCGGCCGATTTCACTGTTGTCGAATTTAGCTAAATTATTCGAAAAGGTTTTAAGAGTGAAAATGGATTTAGGATTAGATCAAAATTATATTTCAGATTTCCAATTTGGATTTAGGAAGGGTCATTCGACAGTGGATGCACTGATAAAATGTCATAGTGATGTTATTAAGAACTTAAGAAGTAAGGAATGTACAGTAGGGCGTACCTCAAAAAAAAAGTTCGCCGTACACCTTCAAATATGAAGTATTATTGAAGGGTAGTTTCAAAAAAAAATTTTTTATTTTTTTATGCCGAACGTAGGGGTCGCGCTTTTACATTTTTCTATATAACTTCTGCATTTATAAACAGATTTTAAAGTGTGATACATCGATGTTTTTATCTCGACGAGGCCGATTTTTTTGTCTTTGAAGTCATTGAGCTCAAGCACCCCCTTCTGGTACTTACCCATCATATCTCAGTTGCTACTACCCTAATGTACCACTCTAATATCAGAAAATTAAAGCTCGCATAAAATCATGAAACTCTTCCTAAGGAAGTATGTCGATTTTCCCAGCAGAAAAAGTGTTAAACTAGTTTTTTTCTTATTTTACCGAGAGCATTGCATGTATTTATAAGTTGTTCTTTGAATCTTCGATGTTTACAGTCGGTTGTCAAAGTGTAATACATATATTGGTGTTTTTGGCCCATGCGTTGCTCATCGGTGACCGCCATAGCTGATTCATGCACAACATGAGCAAAACTACTTTGTCACATTGTTTCCCTATTGCAAATCGTTTTACCTGTGAAGTAACGGTCTATATTTTATTGTAACAATAGAAGAAATTAGTTCAGTAATAAGGCGTTGGTGGCTCAACAAAGCATTATTAAATATTTAAATTTCCATTATAAAGGGTGATTTTTTAAGAGCTTGATAACTTTTTTTTTTAAAAAACGCATAAAATTTGCAAAATCTCATCGGTTCTTTATTTGAAACGTTAGATTGGTCCATGACATTTACTTTTTGAAGATAATTTCATTTAAATGTTGACCGCGGCTGCGTCTTAGGTGGTCCATCCGCTTAGTCCAATTTTGGCATTTCCACGTTTTTGAGTAACAGAGACCCAATTGGTGCGAACGGCGACGAATCGAAAATTGGTGGTCATCATTAACACTGGCCGATACAGCTGCGATATTTTCTTCAGTTCGCACTCTACGTAAGCGTGTTGGTGGTTTAATGTCCAACAATGTAAATTTGGTGCGAAATTTAGTCACAATAGCCCGAATAGCCGCTTCAGTGGGTCGATTAAACTGACCATAAAATGGAAGCGCGCAATGAACTTTCTTAACAGAGCACGCATTTTGATAATAAAATTCAATAATTTGCAAGCATAGAAAGAAATGTTCCATGCAGTTGCACCGCCTCTGATAAAATCCCAGACGATGCGAAAGACTTTTTCATCGATCAATGGGGTCCACGGCTGATGACTTTGGATAATGTTTATCATATGATGTCGATGAAAAATTGCGGTGTTCAAACGTGCTCAATTGTTGCACCATCAAAAGCGGTATATACCGAGTTCAACAGTATTGGGTATCAACCAGGCAGCGATGAAGAGCTAGAATTTGAAGAAAATGTTGGCGATTCCTCAGAGAAGATTAAAACAACATTTACGGTGGCGGACATTTCTTTGCGTAATTTTAGTTCGGCTTTGGATCGCAGCGATACTTCAGTTCGCTACGGTGCCTTGCTTGCGACCATGTTAATAAAAGATTTAAAATTGTCTATTGCCGCAAAAGCCAAAGAAGAGTTATCTGCAGAAACAGCCGAAAATATATGTCAGTTCTTTGAAGGGCTTATCATCAATAAAAATAAAATATTTCGAGAACGTGTGAAGTTCCGTAAGGAAGCAAAAGCGGCGGCCAAATGCCATCAATTATTAAAGTGTATCTCTTTCGATGGCAAGAAAGAGCCAACTTTGAAAAAAGTAACCGAGGCAAATGTGACGCGAAATATTGTTTTAAATGAAGAACACATCACCATTGTAAAAGAGCCTGATTCCAAATTCATTGGTTATGCTACGCCTACTGATAGCTCTGCTTTGGGGATCCAGAGGAGCATCGTGGATTACTTGAGTCGTGAAAACTTCAATTTGGATGACTTAGTTGCCATAAGTTGCGATGGAACTGCTACCAACACTGGGTACAAAAGTGGAGTCATTGTGAGAATGGAACGCCATTTACAGAGACCGCTGCAGTGGTTCGTGTGCCTTTTCCACTTCAACGAGTTACCATTTAATGCGCTGTTAAGATCATTGCTTGGAAAACAGAAAGGACCTGGAATCTGGCCCGGAAGTATCGGAGAAGGCATTCAAAATTGCATACACTACCCTGTAAGTTTAATATATTAATAGTGTTTCGTGTCCGTGTGTTCCGTATACTTTACTTGTGAGCATTTTATTAATTAATAATTCGCATATTTTGTTGCTTATTCCGTTTGGTCAGGTCAAACAAAATTTCGAACGCATTACAATGGGAGAAATGCCAGCGAACATAGATGGGTGGAATATTCGAGGCGACCAGCTTTACTTGTATCGTATGGTTCGAGCCGTTCATACCGGAGAATGCGATGAAAAATTAGCCAGCGAGAAGCCCGGCGCTATTTGCAAAGCGCGCTGGCTAACAACAGCCTCTCGAATTCTGCGCTTTTATATGACGTGTACGCAACCCTCGATGGTATTGAGAAAACTGGCTCAGTTCGTTGTGAAAGTGTATGCACCATTCTGGTTTCTTGTAAAAAGCCAACCACTGGCAATTCACGGAAGTCGGAATGTTTTCCTTTATATATGTTGGATTCGTCAGTTGCCAAAAGATATTCAAGAGGTCATCCGTCCGTTCATTGAAAATAACGGATATTTTTTTCATCCTGAAAATATTTTGTTATCGATGATAACAGACCCAGATCAACTAGTGCGTTCAGATGCCTATGATAAGATTTTATCAGCCCGCAATGAAGCCACGGGAAGCATTCGACAAATGTTCGGTCCACCAGTTCATAATTTTATCAATTTTGATAGTGACTCATATTTCAATATGATCGATTGGAAACAATTTGAATTGACTGAGCCGCCATGCTTGCAGTTTTTTTCGCAAGAACAGTTAGAAGCATTCCAATTTTCAGAAGAAATTATCGATTTACCAGGTTAGCACAAGAAAAACTTAATTTGATTGCTTTCTTTGCTGAACTCATTTATTTTCACAGATTATCCATGCCATTCTCAAAACACCGAGCGTTTTGTTCATGTTGTGCATGAATCAGCTATGGCGGTCACCGATGAGCAACGCATGGGCCACATCTTTTCTAAACTTGAGAGCCGCCAAAAATACACCCAACTTGAATCGCGTCGAAATATGGTTGATTAAAATTTTAATTGTACCTTAATTTTTATATTTATTGTTCTAAGAATTGAAATATGATGCGTAAATAGTAGAAGGGGGTTGTTGAGGTCAACGACTTTAAAAACTGAAAACCTGTTATGTGCGGGACAAAAACACCAATATATGTATTACACTTTGACAACCGACTGTAAACATCGAAGATACAAAGAACAACTTATAAATACATGCAATGCTCTCGGTAAAATAAGAAAAAAAATAGTTTAACACTTTTTCTGCTGGGAAAATCGACATACTTCGTTAGGAAGAGTTTCATGATTTTATGCGAGCTTTAATTTTCTGATATTAGAGTGGTACATTAGGGTAGTAGCAACTGAGATATGATGGGTAAGTACCAGAACGGGGTGCTTGAGCTCAATGACTTCAAAGACAAAAAATCGGCCTCGTCGAGACAAAAACATCGATGTATCACACTTTAAAATCCGTTTATAAATGCAGAAGTTATATAGAAAAATGTAAAAGCGCGACCCCTACGTTCGGCATAAAAAAATAAAAAAAATTTTTTTGAAACTACCTTTCAATAATACTTCATATTCGAAGGTGTACGGCGAACTTTTTTTTTTTACTTGTAACCTGGTACGCTCTAATGTACAGTTGGCATATCTTTGGACGTAGAAAAGGCGTTTGACAGGACTTACCATGATGGAGTGATCTATAAATTAATACAAATCCTCATATAGTTAAAATTTTTAAAAGTTACTTTACAAATAGAAAATTCTGCATTCAAGTAGGAAATGAATACTCATCACTGAATACAGTGCCTTGTGGCGTTCCTCAAGGATCAATCTTAGCTCCTCATTTATTTAGTATATATATGTACGACTTTCCTCATCAGAATTACGATTCCTTGGGTGTGTTATATGCGGACGATTGCCTTTTGTATGCTCATGCGAGAACGCCAAACGAAGCTTTAAGAAAAGCTTCGGGTCATTTGAACGTAGTGGACAAATTTTACAGTGATTGGGGAATCAGAATAAATACGACAAAGAGTGAGGCGCTGTTTGAGGAAAACGTCTGGTAAATGTGGTAGAAAGTTTGTACCGGAGAGTAAGTGTTTGAGGTTGTTGCTGAACGGAATTGAAATACCTTTCAGGGACAGTTTCAAATACTTAGGAGTTACTTTCAATAAATTAGTAAAATTTAATGATCATGCCCGGGTGGGACTGAAAAAGGCCTACCAAATTAAGGGTTACTTGTTGAGGGTGCGAGCATGACGGAGTAGAGAAATATCTTTGGTCCAAAAAAGGCTATTTTAGACAAAAGAAAATATAATTAGTATAGTGGTTGGTGGTGGTTCAATTGTTCCCAAATATCGTAAGGGCCCCCTTAATAACAACAAAGAACAGTTCAAATAATGTAGCATACTTCACGGGTATACTGTCATATTGAACTGTTCTACGATTATGAGTATACCACATCACGGTCGCAAACCTATCGGTGATGTGGTATACCAGTTTGGAGAGATAACTTAAGGAGTAGCTGAAAAAGAGGGGAACTCGTTGTGGTTATGGCCACGACGAGGCATGTGGGACGGGCATAAATTGGGAACGGGAGGCGGATGATGGCTTCCATACCTGATCTTTCTATCACGTGTTTTGGTGGTAAATTTCATGGTAGTTGTGTACGTCCGATCTGTTATGCCTGTTGTGGGTTTTATTTTCGTTGACATAGATGTTTCTTTTTAGTGCCTCGTTTTGGTGGAGTGCATGCCGGTGTTTATTGATTTGTCTGTTTTCAGTGTTTTGTTCCTTTCTGTTTCGCGAAGGCAGAGGGAATATTATTAAAATCTATTTGTTTTTTGTGTTGGATTTGTAAAATGTTTGCCAGAAATGCGTCTGCACGCCAAAATGATTTTTTCCTCTGCCGCGGTATCATATGTTCGTACTTGTAGCTGTCAGATCAATTTTATCCGTGCATAGTTGTATTTAAGTGGTAGGAATATAGTAGGGTTACCGTTGAGCCTGGGAATTTGTTATTGTAATAATGGGTCAAAGAGAAAATTACTTCTCTTAAGGAAGACCAAATACATGGAAAAAAGGAAATGGAAAATGTATAGCATTTCAAGGCCAACGTGTTTTCATTCGTTGACCCAAATTTATGTATTGTTATATTATATGTTGTTCGGGTTTTAATAGTAGTTGTTGGCGAGTTGTTGCAAGGGGTCATCGGGAATCCGAAGATGACATCGGTTGGGAAAAGGGCAACGTAGTGGAGATAACATCACTCCATGTTGAATATTTGTTCATGGGTGAATTGTGCAATTGTTTAGTTTTGTTTCAGTGTAGTTATGTTCGTAATTTTCAGTTATTTCAACATTAACGTTTGTTAGTGTTTATTGTTGCTCCCGAGGTGAGTGTTAGCGGGTTGGGAACTCACACCGATAAGCTTGAGCTAGCTGAGGTGGCTACACAACACCAAGATAGGAAAGGGAATCGTAACATACTTTGGAAGACTTTTCTACAATAATAGATTACCCGAACAAACAAAATTATTATTATATAAATTGAGTATACGGTCTGCATTACTTTATGCTTCCCCGATATGGTTCCAAATTTCACCATCTGTGATGATCGATTTCGGAATAATGGCAAGGAAAATTCTCAGATATTGCATTGGGAAGAACTTCCAAAGTTGCAATAAGCGTTTTTCGAACAAATTTATTTATGATAATGCCTCAGTCACGCCAATACCTGATGAAATACGTGATGAAACTGATGAAAGATTTTGTAAACAGAGTCTCGAATCATGAGAACCCTTTAATTCAGAACGTATTTAACGAACAAGTAGCATTCAGCTGGCATAATACAAATTATCTATCACCAATTGGTATCAATATGACAATGGACTTGTCCTCCACCTTGCGTCCCCAATTTTACGTCAAATCTGACACTGGATCCCACAGGGGTTAAGTTTTTTTGTTAGTTTTTGTTTATGTTTTTGTATATGTATTTAGATTAAGTATTTAGATTTATTATTAGTTTTTTTAGTCTTAAGCACACTCGTTTGTTGAGATATTCTCTCATGTTACGTTAGTGTCGGGAGCAAACACGGATACTAAACCTCTTGAAATATTTATATATTTTTTTACGATTTAAGATAAAGCAAGATGCTGAAATTTTTGAACTGTAATTAAATCAATACATTATTGTTTTAAGAAAATCCATTATATATTGTTATATATAACATACATGATTTCAAAAAAGCCTCAATAAATTTAAAATTACATAAATTACAATTACATCATATATTTTTTATTGTAATAAATACGGTATTACTAAACAGCACCAGTGGTTTCATTTGAGTCCACACTTAAATTGTCAGTACCGCACCCTATGTCAGTAGGCAAATTTTTATTTTTTACGATTTCGAAATCCCAGATAAAACTCCTTGCACCTTTTAATCGATGGCAACCAGCTCTTATAACTTAATAACCAACTAAGGCTTAATATATCAGCTCAACATTTACATTAAAAATCGGGACATAATGACTTACCGTTTTTTGTTAATTGATCATTAAGTTTCAAATCACACCAAATCACGCCAAGTAATTCGTATTAATTTATAGATATGCGTATTTTTCAATGCATACTTTTAGGGTTATAATAATTTACAAATGAGTGAGTGCCAGCAAAGATATTGCGCCTAAATCTATGCTTTACAAAAAATAATATTTGAATATTTTTTCCATATTTTATTTTTCAAAATTTGCCTACATTTTACAAATGCTTTTAACTGGAATTTCTAACTTTCACGCGAGTGTCCTGCGCTTATGTTCTTTTTGGCGATTTCGGGCGTCCCGTATTGACATTAGCATTGAAGGTCGAATTGGCACTATAACCCACTACCACTACGGGTGGGGCCTTCTCACCGGCCTTCTTAATTACTTTCTGAAAATATTAAAACAAAGATATTACTTCTCAATCGATTCACATCATCAAAATGTCTACTAACTCCGGCTTGTTTGGCAGCTTCCTTGGCCATTTTGCCGCCTTGTTGTCCAGCCTCGACCCCGTTGAACATGTACAAGGCCAGAACGATGGCGAAAATGAAAAGGTATTTTGTGAAATGCATATTTCTGCGTGAGATTTGTCAGATTGTCAGACTGAATGTTGTGAGGCTAAAAGCGATACTGTGATGGTGGACGACAGGGCGAATGGAATTTATAACAAACCCTTGTGGTCCTATTTTAATACATGATTTACATTGGTTACCACAATATGAAACTTATCTGACATGCATTGACCACATTATGAGTTCTAAATATAATATATATTGTAAAAGGGATTTAAAATAGAATTGCAACTCATGGTCCATGCATTGTGGCTTTTGAGTCATAGTCTCAGATCGGCTTGTCAGAGAAGTTACCAACCCAACTTGTGGGACAACTTTAGAAATTTTAAGTTTCGTATATTCGAAATCAGTTATAATTTGATATTTTATTTGGCGTTCTCTTTTTAAAAGACCATGGATTCCATCGAGCCAAAAGGCCCATAGTCCTTTTGGGCGATTTTTCATAAATGCAACCCTGAAAACCTTTACTCTGCGGTAGCCGGCTTTGAACATACCCCAGAGAAGAAACAATTTACTTGAACGTACCGTGTAGCCCGGCCGAAGGTCGACAACGCAGACATTCTTTATTCTGCGAAGACAGTTTTGGACGTACCCCAGAAATGAAAATCTTGAAGCCCATCGCTTGCAGCCGTTAGTCTGCATAGACGCATTTGAACATACCCTCCACCTCCCCACCTCCAGGATGGTGGAATACAAAGTTTGTCATTTCGTTTGTAGCACCTTGAAATATCGACCACCTAAATGGCCGCCTATTTTCTATGATTGAATAGACACGAAAAATAAAAAGGTTTTCCCAAATTCGTACTTTCAAGGGATACAATGGAACAGAGGGATAAAAATTGTACCAACCAAATGGCCGCATGTAGAATCATGAAATTCGGTGTATACATTCCTCTGACTGGGTAGACACGAAAAATAAAAGGGTTTTTCCAAATTCGTACTTTCAAGGGATACAATGGAACAGATGGATAAAAATGGTACCAACTAAACGGCTACCATTAGAATGGAAACAATCGGTGTGTACATCCCTCTAATTGCGTAGACACGTAAAATAAAGAAATTTTCGAAAGTCGTACTTTTAAGAGGTAAAATGGGTAAAAGGGGATAGAAATGGTACCGATTTCGTACTTTATTTTGTTGCGTTTACGACAAAAATGGCTAGAATCATGAAGTAGGTTATCTTGCACTGTGTACGTGAGAGATAATGGATTTATACGAAAATTTTTAAATTAAAATATGATAGAAATACAACCAACTAAACAGCTGTAGCTGAAAATGAACCCACTTCCCCCAATATTGTTTTAAACTTTCTTTGAAGAGGCAGCAGCCTTCTGTTTACTTTTTAAATTGACTTGAAGTATTATTTCGAGGTATAAAATATAAACATAATATAATTAAAATTTTACATTTATTTATAAAATTATTTTTACAACATTTTTATTTGTTTTGTGCGGTAATATTACAGGACTCGCCAAACCAAAACAAATACAAATATTAAAAAATAAATATTATTTTTATTATTTAAAACCACGCTCTTAAGGCAAGGCTACCGATACGTTTACATATCGAAATAATACTTCAAATGAATTCAAAAAATAAATATTCTTATATTTGTATTTTCAAAAAGCTTAAATACCGTTAATATTGGTAGATAGTAGGTGTATCAGTTGGTTGTATTTCCATTCCATTTTGTGCCAAAAGTACAAATTTTGAAAATCCATTATCTCACGTACATGTGCAAAATAACCAAACTTCATGATTCAACCATTTTTTGCCGTAAAAGTAAAATGTACGAATTTGAAAAAATCCTTTAGTTTTCGTGTCAGAGGAATGTATACAACGAATTCCATGATTCCATTTGTATCCCCTTTTTCTTATTTTACCCCCCTCAAGAGTACGAGTTTCTAAAATCTCTTTATTTTACGTGTCTACGGAATTAGAGGGATGCACACACCGAATTTTATCATTCTAGCTGTAATCGTTTAGTTGGTACTATTTTTATCCCTCTGTACCCATTGTATCCCTTGAAAGTACGAATTTGGAAAAAACCCTTTTATTTTTTGTGTCTAAGCAGTCAGGGGAATGTATACTCCGAATTTCATGACTCTAACTGCGGTCATTTGGTTGGTACTATTTTTATCCCCTTTTTCCATTTTGATCCCATAAAGTACGTATTTCGAAAAATTCGTTTACTCTACGAGTCTACGAATTCAGAGGAATGTATACACCGAATTTCATTATTCTAAGTGCAGCCGTTTGGTTGGTACCATTTTTATCCCTCTATTCCCATTTTAGTCCTTAAAAGTACGAATTTGGGAAAAATAATTGTATGTTATGTATCTACTCAATTAGAGAAATGTACACACCGAATTTCGTGTTTCTAGCTGTTGTCGTTTAATATGTACCATTATTATCCCTTTTTTGCCCCATTTCACCCCCTACAAATAAGAATCACTATATGATGCACGTTTTTGCTATAAGGGGAATGCGCATACCAAATATCAATCAAATATAAACAGACATATTCAATAAACATGCTTAAATACGCTAAAATATTAGGGATTATTATGGGTATTTTTAGTCCCTGTGAGGGAAAAACTTTTCCCTTTGGCCCGATTTCGCCCCATTTCAATCCCAAGCGATCTACGACTATAAGACGCATTTATGGAAAATTTCTAGTTTCTTTCGTTTAGATGCTAGCGTGCTTTCAACAGACGGACGGACGGACATGGCTAGATCGTCTTAAAATTGTATGACGATCAAGAATATAAAGGGTGATTTTTTAAGAGCTTGATAACTTTTTTTTAAAAAAAAACGCATAAAATTTGCAAAATCTCATCGGTTCTTTATTTGAAACGTTAGATTGGTCCATGACATTTACTTTTTGAAGATAATTTCATTTAAATGTTGACCGCGGCTGCGTCTTAGGTGGTCCATTCGGAAAGTCCAATTTTGGGCAACTTTTTCGAGCATTTCGGCCGGAATAGCCCGAATTTCTTCGGAAATGTTGTCTTCCAAAGCTGGAATAGTTGCTGGCTTATTTCTGTAGACTTTAGACTTGACGTAGCCCCACAAAAAATAGTCTAAAGGCGTCAAATCGCATGATCTTGGTGGCCAACTTACCGGTCCATTTCTTGAGATGAATTGTTCTCCGAAGTTTTCCCTCAAAATGGCCATAGAATCGCGAGCTGTGTGGCATGTAGCGCCATCTTGTTGAAACCACATGTCAACCAAGTTCAGTTCTTCCATTTTTGGCAACAAAAAGTTTGTTAGCATCGAACGATAGCGATCGCCATTCACCGTAACGTTGCGTCCAACAGCATCTTTGAAAAAATACGGTCCAATGATTCCACCAGCGTACAAACCACACCAAACAGTGCATCGGGATGCATGGGCAGTTCTTGAACGGCTTCTGGTTGCTCTTCACTCCAAATGCGGCAATTTTGTTTATTTACGTAGCCATTCAACCAGAAATGAGCCTCATCGCTGAACAAAATTTGTCGATAAAAAAGCGGATTTTCTGCCAACTTTTCTAGGGCCCATTCACTGAAAATTCGACGTTGTGGCAGATCGTTTGGCTTCAGTTCTTGCACGAGCTGTATTTTATACGGTTTTACACCAAGATCTTTGCGTAAAATCTTCCATGTGGTCGAATAACACAAACCCAATTGCTGCGAACGGCGACGAATCGACATTTCACGGTCTTCAGCAACACTCTCAGAAACAGACGCAATATTCTCTTCTGTACGCACTGTACGCATTCGTGTGGTTGGTTTAATGTCCAATAAAGTAAACTGAGTGCGAAACTTGGTCACAATCGCATTAATTGTTTGCTCACTTGGTCGATTATGTAGACCATAAATCGGACGTAAAGCGCGAAACACATTTCGAACCGAACACTGATTTTGGTAATAAAATTCAATGATTTGCAAGCGTTGCTCGTTAGTAAGTCTATTCATGATGAAATGTCAAAGCATACTGAGCATCTTTCTCTTTGACACCATGTCTGAAATCCCACGTGATCTGTCAAATACTAATGCATGAAAATCCTAACCTCAAAAAAATCACTCTTTATATACTTTATAGGGTCTCAGGTCGATATTTCAAGGTGTTACACACGGAATGACAAAGTTAGTATACCCCCATGGAGGGTATAAAAATTGCTCAATTTTTTGGCGATTTTTATACGAAAAATTACCCAATTGTTTTTTTTTTGCGATTTTTCATTTTTGATTTCGGTGATTTTTTATTTGTTTTTTCTTGGTCGTAATTTCATTTTTCATATTCCCCCCGACCTAATCTTCGTTTGGCTGATTTTTCATATTTTAATCTGATTCATAGTTATATCTGTAAGTTTGTAACTCCTAGTACGTGCAATCATACAGAGAATGTAAGCGAGATGAATAAGTTTAACAAATCGCATAGCCAAATAAATATGTATTTGTGGAGACGAAACCGTAAACCCCATTTAAACTGTGCCAGTGTCAACTGGACACTAGGTTTTCGTTATACTCGTTTGCTCGTATGCCCTGAATTAAGTACAACCACAACTCTAGTCACTTTATTACTTATTTTAAATGTTTATAACCTTATCGAATAGCATTTGAAATTAATTTTGAGATTTGTCACATCTGAAAATAAATAATATAATTATCAGGGAATAGTAAATGCTATTCAGAAACAGTTTTCCGCCGGCAATAAGTGGTCAGTCAGTGTTTTTTTTTTGCTCCAACTTAAGATGAAACTTTCGGCATTGATGCTGGGATTAGTGTTATTAGCGCTGGCTACAGCTGGCAGCTCTGCAATGGACGATACTATATATGTGCGTAAACTAAACAATTTTTAAAAATATATTGCAAATAATTTCATATATTTTTTTATTAGCGTGGAGGAAGTTACCGTTTAAAAGGATAAAGGATGGATGATTTTGCGGGTTACTTCAATAAATTATCTTCAATAATAATTTAATGATTATTATTGAAGATAACAAAAAAGAAATTTATGTAAAGAGTGATTTTTTTGAGGTTAGGATTTTCATGCATTAGTATTTGACAGATCACGTGGGATTTCAGACATGGTGTCAAAGAGAAAGATGCTCAGTATGCTTTGACATTTCATCATGAATCGTCTTACAAACGAACAACGCTTGCAAATTATTGAATTTTATTATCAAAATGCGTGCTCTGTTAAGAAAGTTCATCGCGCGCTTCCATTTTATGGTCAGTTTAATCGACCCACTGAAGCGGCTATTCGGGCTATTGTGACTAAATTTCGCACCAAATTTACATTGTTGGACATTAAACCACCAACACGCTTACGTAGAGTGCGAACTGAAGAAAATATCGCAGCTGTATCGGCCAGTGTTAATGATGACCACCAATTTTCGATTCGTCGCCGTTCGCACCAATTGGGTCTCTGTTACTCAAAAACGTGGAAATGCCAAAATTGGACTAAGCGGATGGACCACCTAAGACGCAGCCGCGGTCAACATTTAAATGAAATTATCTTCAAAACGTAAATGTCATGGACCAATCTAACGTTTCAAATAAAGAACCGATGAGATTTTGCAAATTTTATGCGTTTTTTTTTAAAAAAAAGTTATCAAGCTCTTAAAAATCACCCTTTATTACATGCATAGTACAGGAGATTTGGAGATATTATTTTATTCTGGGGGTTTCACAGAGGTTTTCGTAATTAAACAAAGACCTAGCTTATACACTCAAAGGAATTGGTCAGTAAAAGAAAGCAGAAAGTCTGCTGAAAGAGCAGATTTTCTGCTGAAAAAGAGACAACAGATTTGTATCTGCTGAAACAGCTGTTTGCTGTTTTTATGCAATAAAGAAAAAACGAAACGAAATTTTAAGCACACAGTACAGAATAGTTTGGAGAGTCGAAGACACATATTAACAACACTTCTTAGAATAAAGGCAATTAGAAGGCAATTCAGTACCACTGAAAGATATTATGGTTGTATTTTTATACCCTCCACCTCCAGGATGGGGGTATACTAACTCTGTCATTCCGTTTGTAACACCTTGAAATATCGACCTGAGACCCAATAAAGTATATATATTCTTGATCGTCATAAAATTCTAAGACGATCTAGCCATGTCCGTCCGTCTGTTGAAAGCACGCTAGCATCTAAACGAAAGCAGCTAGAACGTTCAAATTTTCCATAAATGCGTCTTATAGTCGTAGATCAGTTGGGATTGAAATGGGGCGAAATCAGCCAAAAGGGCAAACATTTTCCCTCACAAGGACTAAAAATACCCATAATAATCCCTAATATTTTAGCGTATTTAAGCATGTTTTTTGAATATGTCTGTTTATATTTCCTTGATATTTGGTTTGCGCATTCCCCCTACAGCAAAAACGTGCACCATAAAGTGATTATTATTTGTAGGGGGTGAAATGGGGCAAAAAAGGGATAAAAATGGTACATATTAAACGACAACAGCTAGAAACACGAAATTCGGTGTCTACATTCCTCTAATTGAGTAGATACATAATATAAAAGAATTTTTTTCCAAATTCGTACTTTTAAGGGGTAAAATGGGAATATAGGGATAAAAATGGTACCAACCAAACGGCTGTACCTAGAATAATGAAATTCGGTGTATACATTCCTCTGATTGCATAGACAAGTAAAATACACGGATTTTTTAAAATTCGTACTTTTTGGGGTTAAACTGAAAAAAGGGATAAAAATAGTACAAATCAAATGACCGTAGCTAGAGTCATGAAATTCGGAGTATACATTCCTCTGACTGTGTAGACGCGGAAAATAAACTGATTTTTTGAAATTCGTACTTTTTGGGGTCAAAATAGAAAAAGGGGATAAAAATAGTACCAACCAAATGACCGCAGCTAGACTCAGGAAATTCGGAGTATACATTCATCTGACTGCGTACACACGGAAAATACACGAATTTTTCGAAATTCGTACATTTTGGGGTTAAAATGGAATAAGGGGATACAAATAGTACCAACCGCAGCTAGAGTCATGCAATTCGGAGAATACATTCTTCTGACTGCGTAGACACGAAAAATAAACAGATTTTTCGAAGTTCGTACTTTCAAGGGATACAATGGTACAGGGGGATAAAAAAAGTACCAACTAAACGACTACATCTAGAATGATGAAATTCTAATTGCGTAGAAACGTCAAGGGGGTAAAAATGGTACCAACCAAATGGGCGCAGCTGGAATCATGGAATTCGGTGTATACATTCCTCTGACTGCATAGACACGCAAAATAAAAAGCTTTTTTTTCCAAATTCGTACTTTTTCTTTTACGGCAAAAATTGGTTGAATCATGAAGTTAGGTTATTTTGCACTTTGCACATGTACGTCTGATAATGGATTTTCAAAATGTTTACTTTTGGAATTCAAATAGAATGGGAGTACAACCAAATGTAGGTCCCTCTATCTTCCAATATTTATGGTATTTAAGCTTTTTGAAAATATAAATATAAGAATATTTTTTTTTGATTTGAAATAGATAGATAATAGTTTGATAAATTTAAAATAATATATTTATTTATATAATTATTTTTTCAATATTTGTATTTGTTTTGGTTTGCCTATATTAAAAAATGTATATTTTCCTGTAATATTACTGCACTTCTACGAAAACCGGCAACCTCTGTGGAATGCAGTCCATGGTGGAGGGTATATAAAGTTCGGCCCGGCCGAACTTAACGCCGTTTTTACTTGTTAATTTTATGAATGCTGATTTTTATCTATTTTTATATGTTAATTAACAGAAGATATTTTTAGCAGACTGCAAACTGCAGTAAGAATGCTAATACAAGATTGCAGAAAAACTATTATGGCCGAAAAAAAAGAAAAATGCCTGCTGATAGACAACAGACAATCGCTGTAGTTAATAACAGATTTTTTTCTTTAAGTGTATGAATACAATTCAAATATGAAATAAGGATAGATAGAAAGATATCTGCCACAAGTCGTATCCACATACGGATAGCGAGGACAGAGAACGTAGTCATTCTCTAATCTGCAGTACTTTTGAGATCTCTAGAAAAGCTATTGCAATATACTCACTTCGGGGAAAAAACTACGAATATCGGAAAAACAGACACTGCGAGATGTTTTTATACCCTCCGCCTCCAGGATGGTGGTATATTCACTTTGTCATTCCGTTTGTAACACTTTATATATATATATATATATATATATATATATATATATATATATATATATATATATAATATATATTCTTTATCGTGGTAAAATTCTAAGACGATTTAGCCATGTCGTCCGTCTGTCTGTCTGTACGCTAGCTAGGGATTGAAAGTGGGCGAAATCGGTCCATAGGGAAATTTTTTCCCTAACAAGCACTGAAAATACCCCTCAATATTTACAATATTTAAGCAATATTTTTTGAAAACTTCCGATTTTTCTAACGTGAAAACACATAAAAAGTATTTACCGGGTGAAATGGGACAAAAATGGTACCAATGATACGACAACAGCTAGAAACATGAAATTCGGTGTGTAGATCCCTATAATTATGTAGACACGTAAAATATAGAGATGTGTCGAAATTTGTACTTTTAAGGGATACAATTGGAAAAGAGGGATAAAAATGGTACCAACCAGACAGGTGAAGATGAAATCATGAAATTCGGTGTATGCATTTATCTGACTGTGTAGACGCGAAACATAAAATGATATCTTTCGAAATTTGTATTTTAAGGCGGAAAATGGGGCGAAAGAGATAAAAAGGTTACCAATCAAACGGTTGCAGTTAGAACAGCGAAATTCGGTGTGTACATTGCTGTGACTACGTAGACACGAAAAATAAAGATATCACTTAATATTCGTACCTTTAGGATCAAAACGGGATAAAATTGGTACCAAGCAAACGGCTAAAGCTAGAATCATGAAATGAACACTCGTTTGTCTTCGAAAGACACGCATAATATGAGTATTTCTCCAAAATCGTACTTTTAGGGTCAACAAACGAATGTACCTAGAATCATGAAATTAGAAAAGGGATAAAAATGATAGGCAGCACCTAGAAACACGAAATTCGGTGTCTACATTCCTCTAATTGAGTAGATACATAATATAAAAGTATTTTTCCAAATTCGTTCTTTTAAGGGGTAAAATGGGAATAGAGGGATAAAAAGTGTACCAACCAAACGGTTGCACCTAAAATAATGAAATTCGGTGTATGTATTCCTCCGATTCCTTAGAGACGTAAAATAAAAAGATTTTTCGAAAATCGTACTTTAAGGGGGTAAAATAGAAAAAAGGGATAAAAATGGTACCAAACAACTGACAGCTGCTAGAGTCATGAAATTCGGAGAATACATTCCTCTGACTGCGTAGGCATGAAAAATTAAAAGTTTTTTTTCCAAATTTGCACTTTCAAGAGATACAATGGGAACAGAGGGATAAAAATGGTACCAACTAAACGGCGACAGCTAGAATGATGAAATTTGGCGTGTCCATCACTCTAAAAGGTACGAATTGTCGTTTTAGAAATTAGTACTTTTAAGGGGGTTATATTGGAAAATAGTACCAACCAAATGACCGCATACAGAGTCATTGAATTCGGTACATTAATCAGACTGCAAAGACTAGCTAAACACTTTTTTCCAAATTCGTACCTTTTTACTTTTACGCAAAAAATGGGTAGAATCATGAAGTTTGGTTATCTTGCACTGTGTAGGTGAGAGATAATTGATTTGTACTATGGGAAAATAAAGACCCTTCAGCACTGATATCATTCCTTATGCATATCTTCTATTCTGGCTTAGAAGGTCTCTGGTACGTTTTTGTTTTGTTATATTTAAGTCAGGTTTGTCTGGATATTTGACAAGTGCCCAAGTGAATGAAGGCGGCACTTTTAACAGATCCTATAGCGAGGGTACTCACAGTAGATCCCATCCTTGCCAACTCGTCTGCTCGTTCGTTCCCATAAAAGTCCCTATGTCCAGGGATCCATATAAGAGCGACTTCAGACAGGCAGCTTAGTTTGGCCACTTCATTAATACCTTGATCTACTATTGGAGATGTTTTGCGGTTAGATCTTAGAGAGCTTCCTTAATTGCGAAAATTTTCGCCAGAAAGACGCTGCAACTGTTAGGAAGTCGAAATGAATATGCTGGGCCAGCTTTTTCTGAGAAGACCAACCGGAACCAACTCCACAATCCATTTTGGAGACAAAAATGGCAGCTTCCTTAATTGCGAAAACTTCCGCCAGAAAGACGCTGCAACTGTTAGGAAGTCGAAATGAATATGCTGGGCCAGCTTTTTCTGAGAAGACCAACCGGAACCAACTCCACAATCCATTTTGGAGCCGTCTGTGTATACCTCAGTCTCATATTCGACAATTGGATATCGCCTTTCCCAATCCATTCTTGAAGGGAATTTGACCTCGAATGGCTTTGCTAATGTCATCTATAGTCCGATGAAGGTCGAAGTGTGTGAGGTAGTTTTTCAAGAATGTGGGATTCCGGTAGGGTGGGCTTTTACATAAATTAAATGACGTGCAACATGGGAATATTTGATAGTCAGCGACAAGTGGCAATCTAACCTACCACGTTGGGCGCCATTAAATTTAGGTGACAATCCAGCCTACCGCTCGTGCCTCGTAACCCATCCTACACAGTTGATTTTGATAATGATAGAGAGAGTTCCCTCAGAGGTACATGCACAACGTGTAAATTGGTGGTGGCATTCAGAGGCATACTGTTACTTCATGCCAAATTTCTGAATACACCCAATTCTTCATTAAGATCTGGTCGAATTGAAAGAGAATGAGAGAATCCGCCATGAAAATAAAAGCCATTCTAGTGGCGAGCCGCCTCGGCGGTTTCTCTCTCATGTGTTGCTCTTGTGTTTAGACTCTTTGTCGCTCTCTGTGTGATTTACTATCATTGTTCATGAACGACCTCACCTGATGTATCAAAGGTCAAAGTTCTATGTTTGAAGTTCGATGTTCGAAGGTCAAAGGGATAAAAGGTCAAAGTTCGATGTTTGAAGTTCGAAGCTCAAATGGATTCAAGGGATCAAAGTTCAGAGAAAAGGTCAAATGAATCAAAGGCCAGATGTCAAAAGTTCAAGGGATCAAATGAATCAAAGGTCAGAGGTCAAAGGGGTCAAATGGATTAAAGGTCAAGGGTCAATGTTCGAAGGTCAAAGGGATTAAATGTCACAGGTCATAAGACAATGGTTAATGGTGTGTGAATAAGTATTTAAAATAAATTTTGAAAAATTGCATCCTTTGGATCTTTGTAGACCTTTCCAGGGGCAAAGGGTTGGGGAAAAACTAATAACGCAAATTAACTCCATTTCACCTATAAATTCAGAAGTATATCATCTGGTTTAAGTGTAATATGGACTGTCGGACAGTCATCGATTATCGACCAGCCAACCAGAGTACCGTTTATTTTCGAATGCAATGGAAATTACGGCGATGCTATTTTCTTCTTTTTTTTTTGAAGTGAGTGAGTGCAGATTGTGGTTAAACTAAAGGGTGGTTAAATTTTAAGGGCCGCTTTTGTGCGGTTTTAACGGCAGTTTATGTAAACAAGCCGCTTGTAATATTTAGTAGTTATTTCGGATATCTACATGGTTGATTAAAAAATATCAAAATGACTTTAACCTATAATTTTAGTTTTTGCTGCGCCGTTTTCAGCGGCGGCGGCGTGGCTGATAAGAAAACCTCGGCTCCTTTCTCTGGGCCCGATGATGCCACCAGCCCATAAACCCCACCAAACAGTCACTCTTTGTGGGTGTATTGGTTTTTCGACAATCACTCTTGGATTATCATTCGCCCAAATGCGGCAAATCTGCTTATTGGCGAATCCACTGAGGTGAAAATGTGCCTCATCGCTGAAGATGTTTTTCTGCGAAAATTGATCATCCACCGTTGCCATTTCTTGCCACCATTCTGACCATTGACGACGTTTGGAATGGTCAAGAGGCTTTAGTTCTTGAGTCACTTGCACCTTGTAAGCGTGTAAATGCCAGCCTTTATGCATAATGTTCATCAACGACGAGCGTCAGAGGTGCAATTGTTGGGCAATATTTTCTGCAGTACGAGCTGTACGAGCATGCTGTGGGTTTTTCATATCTCCTACAGACCCGGTTTGCTCAGATTTTTGCACGATTTTTCCTAATTGGACGATGAAGTTGATCAAAGAAAGCACAAAGTGCACGATATGCATTTCGTCCATTTTCATAATAAGCCTGCATAACTTTAACACGTTGCACGATTGTGTATCTTTACATGGTTCAAATTGAGTTAATCTGAAATTAAGAAATGTGAAGTGAAATGGAGAAAAAACTTCACGTTTAGGTGCGGTTCACATTCAACATCGGCCCTTTATATACATAGCACTAATAATTACATTACAAAAATGTATCCATAAAAATTTTTCGTTTTGAGATCCATTATGGACCAAAGGCCTGTATTTCTAAAATATATTATTTAGAAAACCCTAGAATTGGTTGGTAGTAGCACCTTAAACAATATTCAGCAACATTTCCACGCAACGGTCTTCTTTTATTGAGAAAAATATTTGGGCAAAAAAATAATAATAATTTAGTATGAACGAAACTGACGATAACAATCATTATAAGTTTGTTTAGGAATTATTTTAACGCCCGCTGGACACTGGAATGCCTCGTCAAAACCTTCAAAATCCATGTCATTTTCGAACAACGATAATATATCGTTCATAGCACCCTTGGGGGCACACCAACGTTGGTGAATGTTAAGAAAGAATAATTGCTTCCAAGAAATATTTGTAAAATTCGGTTGCAAGTGGTTACCTCGTTCTTTGACATACGCCTTGTAAGCCACACGAGCGCTCATGGCACGAGCTTCGATTCTCATCTGAGCCAGACAATCACTCCATTTATACTCTTCCTTGTACTTTAATATGTTGGGCACAGCAGTGACTAGAATACTATAAACCAATTCGTATCCCAAAGAGGACCACTTAAAGATCGGGTCATAAGTGTGGTGGTAAAGCGGTGGCTGCAACATGCCGAATGGTAGCACCAGCAGCCGCAGTGGCTTATCATAAAAGGGCCACGTAGATGTACCACTGAAATAGCCGCTGATACTGGAAAAACTTTGGTTATTATACTGCAGCAAGGCCTTGAGAACATCATGTCTGAGCAAATGCAAATGATTGCTATAGTAATTGTGAACATCCAGAGCGGGTATATTCCGATAGAATTTTTCAATTTCCGATGTACGCAAATTTCGCGGAAAGTTGCCAATATTTAATGATACGGTGGGCAGGTAAGTCTGCAAATCATTGAGATCCCTGCTGTTAAAATTCCAACGATTTTCCCACAAAGCTTCCATAGTGTAATGGAGTGTTCGATTGAAGAACTTATAAACTTCGGCATTGTAGAATAGCTCGTCCGGCTTGTAGACATATTGATAGTACAACAAGTTTACGGGAAAGTCCAGATTACGTCTTAGGTCATCGATGCAATCCAGTTTCGTAAAGGCTTTGACTTTTTCATACCGCAAATTGACTACAAATCTTAACATTAAGTAGTTGCACAGACTCTGTGCTTCCTTGGCACTCCACCGTTTGTTCAAGAGAAACTCGAAATAATTCTTCCCGTATAGCTTTACTCTGTATGAATCTGGAAATATGTGCATATATTTGTTCTCCAAAAAGACTGCGAGATAGGGAAATTGCTCTTTCAGTCTCCCGTATGAAGTCCAAACATGCGGAGTTCTCAACATATAGTTTTGGTACAAACTGAACAAGTATTCTTGGGTATCAATAATATCCTCGGCATACTTAAAAGCCGCCCCTTCAGGCAGACCCCAGCCGCTGAGTATTTTCATAAGGCCAGGCTGAGTAAATAAGAAAAAATGCTCAGAACCAATTCCAATTTGCAATTCTGATTCTGCGTCGAGCAAGCTTTGATATAGTAAAACATTATTCAGGCCATAACTGTTCAATTGGCCAAGTAAAGCGAATACATCAAACTGGCCCGCTGGCCATGCACTGTTGTCGAAATATCTGTCACCTCTGCGGTAGGCCTGCAGCTCCTCCATTATGGGCCACTCCAAGTCCTTGCCGGGCTTAATCAACTCGAAATAGCGTATGTCGTTAGTGTATCTTTCATTAACGCACGATTTGTAGTAAATGTAGGCTTTGTCGAAAATACTTTGGTTGGCGTCGGGCGGCGGCTGTGGATATAGAGAGTCCATGACGAGAATCAGATTTACATTCATTGTTTTGCCAACTGATGGTGGTCTTTGTTGCGCAACAAACCAACATTGTTGCAAGCATACGCGTAGAAATCCTCACAAGGATTCACCCTTTCATCCATGGACAATTCAATTTGATGCACTAACTTGCAGTTTGGGAAAATCGATTGGACCGGACAAAGTTCAGCACTTGCCGTGATGATAAGCATTGCATAGGGTGCGAGCTGCACAAAATTCACGCTCCTCTGGATGAGCATCCTGACCGTTCTCTTGCAAATTTATGCGTTTCCTGCAACGGTGTCAGTAATGACCTCTAACGAACGATCGATCTTTCGTCTATTCGCTGTTTATTGGTTCGCTTATGATTGATTAGTGTTCGTTCCGTCGACTGCTAAACACAACTGCCTCTATGCCGACCGCTTGAAATAAATTCGTTCGTCAGTCCACTGATTAGAAATAAATGAGTCACATTCATTGGAGACATTCTAATCGGAAGTACATTACATATGTCGGTTCCGTGTCGGATCGGTCCGAATTTGATATACGCTGCGCTATGATGGACCTTTTACAAATTGTCATAATTCTTTCTCTAATTCATTATGGGAGTAGTTTGGCTATTTTTCTGCTGGAATCTATTGATGAACTAAACAAGTCTCTCTCATTAGTAAGATATCAATCTAAGGAAAAAGAGCTATGCCTGTTAATATCGCCAATAGTTTCAACAATCGCTCAAGCAGCAGAACAACGCTTGGAAATCGATATTTTAAATATTCGACTGATGGCAGAATTTGATTCAAATTTCCCAGGTTCACTTCAATTGATTAGATTTAGCATCGGACAAAGACGGACAGCGGACTGACGTACTATAAAGTACAATTCTGTTGAGACTGCATTCATTCAGTTCTTCTCTTCTTGGAAATCAATAAGGCATCTTGGATAGCATAGGCAACTAACTAACTGCCGAAGTGTTTGTCGTAGCAAACTGAACAAACACTCGACTTTATATAGTGGAGATCTGGAGGGTGATCGAATAACATAAAATTAGCTGCGGTTGATCGATCATACTATGCATTAGTAATTTATCATTGCACCACACAGTGCAACAACATTTGACCGTACTAAATATTTAAATAAAGTTAATAATTGTTTATGTTATTATTGTTCGGCTATTATGCCACACAAATAAAAGACGGATATCTTCTTTTAATTTGTTATTTTTATTTATATTTTCCAATATTTCGACCAACATCGTTGGTCATCCTCAGGGATCTATACAAATGCACATAAATTATACATTAACATAATTTCAAACAAAATACAATATAATCGTTATATATTAGAAAAAATGTAGGAATAAGTCTCTACACACAATACAGGGTAACGGGCTCCATAGACTTGGCAACACAGGAAGTTTCTAGACATAAATATTTATTGGAAGAGAGACATAGAGCGAGAGACGATAGGACAATCAAAGAAGGTAGACGAATAAGAAGGTTCATCCGACTCTTTCATTTCTGACAGTTACGTTCGATTAAAATGTAAATGGAAGAGCGAGACACTTTTGCCCACTCTTAGGTGAAGAATGGGTGTTTCAAAATGAATATTTTTCGTGTTTTTTGTTTAATTGTGAATCAACTAAAGAAAACAGCACAAAGCAACGACAAACAACATTAAAATAACAAGAAACTGTGTCGTATTTTACTCGAATTTTACTTATTTTATTTTTTAACTAATTGCAAAAAAAAATTTATTGAAAAATAAGGCAAAAATTATCGTATTCTTCTTTGTTCCCGGCGTTCTTAATTTTGAAATTTTTATGTTATTTTGAATGATTTCTGTCAAAACCGACGACAGCTCGCTCTTAAATTTTATTTTTCACATTTTAATCTAACGTAACTCGCTCGATTTTTTAAATGAGTACGACGGAGCTTCTTGTTCGTCTACCTTCTTTGAGGACAATGACTTTACATAGTATTACTGGCGGAGAAACTTCTGCAGACGATGCGAGAGGAAGGAGAGCAGAACTTTCGATGTACAACTGCTGAAAGTTTGGCGATGACGACAAGAACTTCGAACAAGAGGAGAAATATCGGACAGTCTCATTATAGATTGCAAACCATCAACAAGTCTCACTAAAGACCGCATAGTTATTTTTAAGAAAAGTCTCATTAAAGAATACATAATTATTCTAGATATTAAAAGTCTCACTAAAGACATATTTACTTTTATTTCTGTAATTAATATACATATTTACATGAATATTTTGTAAATAAATAAACATTAAAACTCAAAAAACGAATGTCCGTTTAATCTCAATAAAATATAATTAAATTTTTAGGAAAAACAAATAATCACTGTGAACAATAAAAGCTTTCTTACTTCACTGTTTAAATCTACGTCTATGTTTGTCGATTGTACGCCTGTAAATTTTAGCGACGGATGCGCTGTATCTCTCTTGTAATTGAGTCTTTTTTCCGCAGCGACGTCAATAATGTGTAACATTTCTAAAGTATATCTTCTCGCGTTGTTTCTCACTTCTTCTATTATCTCTACGTCGTCGAAGTTAGGTTTATGTCCAGTCAAGGTACAACGTCCGAGAGTTTTACATGATTCTCGCCGTGAGGCGTCAACCATGGTGCGCCAGCGCACAGGGGAACGTTACCATGCGACGGCCAGCGCCCAAGCAGAATTACCCCGGTGTCTCCTTAGAGGGTGGTAGCCCTCCACGGGAGCACCTAAGGTCTATCCCACCAGTACCAATTCGAAGCTTCTGCTATATGGGCATAACTTCCCCCTTGGTGAGGAGTTGAGGCCTATCTTAATACCTCCGCTGATCTTTGGGTCACAGTACCCGGTTGATAATGCAACACTACATGGAGCAAGCGCTCTACCCGCGATTTGGGTTTTAACCACAGCCACCACGTTGCTCCCAACAGGGGCCTCACCATTTAGTCAGCTAGAACCAAGTTCTAGGGGCTTCTGACTACCCGTGGTCCCAGAACAAGCCTCTGGTCAGACTTCGTAGGAGAAACTACTTCCAGTTTTTGTTCCATATAACACGGGACTGGTAGCCCACGGTCAAATTAAAGCAACGGTCGTGAGATAGTATACATGCAGACACAAGTGTCAAAACATGTAGGTGAAACGGTCTAATCATCATGTTTACATGGACATGACTTTCTCATGTGAAGAGCGAGGCCTATCCCTACCTTTTCCGCTCGAATCCGATGAACGGCAACCATATATTCAGGCTAGGCCCTAGGGTGAAGGGTTGAAGAACTTCATGGATCCCTGTCACTTGTGGTCCCAGAAAAACACCTCTGGTCAGGCTTCATAACCAAAGTTACTTCCAGTAACTGGTGGCCCCCCCAGCAGCTGTTGTTCGCCAAAGAAGAAACCTATATTCGGCTACAGTGGAAGACGCACACAATCAACGTGCAAGTAGGCGACGCCTAGCAAAAACTCCTATCATTTGCAGAGAAACATCAGTGGAGAGTACACTCCTAACATCCCATTCACCATTCACACGCACAACACCCATGACGCCCAGATTCCTGACATCATACATCATACATCACACAAAACGTGCAGCCAGTCCTCGACTGGAGCCCCACAACTACACGCCTCGGTTTCAGAAAGGGCTCTCTTTTGCAAGAATGCATTAAGATAGCCGTGCCCGGTTAACAAGAAACCCAGATAGAGGCCGAAGCAAAAATCGGGATTTCTTTCAACAAATGTCACATCAGATATGAATCTGAAGGTCACTCTTCCATTCATGGAATTGTTCCATCTCTCCTGCCACCTAGAGATGACACATTCTCGCAAACACGCCTTTCGTTCTGCTCAAGCCAGCCCGCCGCCGGTCATCGTCATCGGCTCAAATCGACTTGAACCACGCCGCCGATTTCATCGACTCATATCGACTTCAACCACGCCGCCGAGATTTGACGGAGTTCTAACTCAGACAAATCTTACTACCAAAATAGACAACCCACAATTACAAAAGAAAATATAAATGTCGACTTAAACAACCTACTACTGTGAAATATATGGATCTTTCTTTGAATTTAGTATCCCACTATATGATGACGTATATAGAAAGTCGAATGATTGTATTTTGATTTGAAAGTCGCATTTATATAAGTCAATTCCAGTACGTGCGGCCATGTATGACCCAGGTGTGTGAGGATTCTGATCCACAGGGTATCACACCCTATCCCTCTTTATCCCCCACAGAGGTCTTTTGGTATACGTACGTAAAGATATAGTGTTTCAGAGCCGGCATAACTTAAACTCTGAAAATCCAGAATTTAACTCCCTTTGGGTTAAATTCAAGATTGGAATACACGTACTACATTTCGGATTTGTGTACAGAAGTCCAAACGCGGAAAGCGAGGTATCCCTAAATGGCTTTGACGCCCTTTCCGATTCAATTGCAAAAATTTTAGAGGATTGTCCTGACAGTGAAATTGTGGTTGCTGGCGATTTCAAAGTCCATAATTCCTCTTGGCTTGCCATTCGAGTCACTCAACACCGGAGGGTCAATACGCCGAGCTTTTTGTCGCGCACAATGATTTGACGCAACTAGTGAATGAACCGACTCACATTCCGTGTGTCCAAGGGCAACACTCTAATATTCTTGATATTTTCTTAACATCACACCCTGAAAAGTATGAAGTTAACGTTCTAGCACCTCTTGGTAATTCGGATCACTGCATTGTTTCAGCATCCTTTGCTGTCAGATCCAAAGAGGAAGCATTCAGGAAATGGCGCTTAAATAAAAATGCCACAACTGATCTGCTACGCAAGCAGACAAGAACCATGTGTGCCAGGGTACTTAGACGTGAAAAGTTTCTGTACGAACAACGTCTTTGTGCCAAAGTTCTTGCTTCTCCCAGGGGAAGTAAGAGCTTTTGGTCATTTGTGAGAAGAGTAAAGGATAACTCCTCATCTATCCCAACTCTTGTTAAAGATGACCAGATATTCACTAACCCGGTTGACAAAGCTAACCTATTGGCTGAAATGTTTGCAAGGAATTCATCCTTGCCGGAAAGCAATCGACCACTCCCCGTGATCGAAAATGTATCCAGTTCCATGCCTCAGATATTTTTTCGAACACGTGGAGTTAAAAGGGCCCGGATGGCATTTCAGCACTTGTCCTATGTAAGTGCTCTTCGACGCTTGCCCGTCCCCATCGCAATCTTTTCAACCTTGCATACCGTGCAAGGGTTTTCCCAGCGCGTTGGAAGATTGCGAACATTCAGCCCATCCCTAAAAAAGGTGAGGCTAATAATCCTGCTAACTATCGACCGATCGCGATTTGCTCAGCGCTTTCGAAGGTTATGGAGAGTATGGTTAACCACCATCTTGTGAGGTATTTAGCAACTAATGACTTACTTAATGATCGACAGTATGGCTTCCGTAGGAATTGATCTACGGGAGACCTGATGACACTGCTATCCGAAAAGTGGAATCGATCTATTCACATGCCTCAGATATTTTTTCGAACACGTGGAGTTAGAAGGGCCCGGATGGTATTTCAGCACTTGTCCTATGTAAGTGCTCTTCGACGCTTGCCCGTCCCCATCGCAATCTTTTCAACCTTGCATACCGTGCAGGGGTTTTCCCAGCGCGTTGGAAGATTGCGAACATCCAGCCCATCCCTAAAAAAGGTGAGGCTAATAATCCTGCTAACTATCGACCGATCGCGATTTGCTCAGCGCTTTCGAAGGTTATGGAGAGTATGGTTAACCACCATCTTGTGAGGTATTTAGAAACTAATGACTTACTTAATGATCGACAGTATGGCTTCCGTAGGAATCGATCTACGGGAGACCTGATGACACTGCTATCCGAAAAGTGGAATCGATCTATTCACAAGCTTGGTGAGAGTAAGGTCGTTGCTCTAGATATCTCGCAGGCCTGTGATAGAGTTTGGCACGGCGCACTCATATCAAAGCTTACCGCTTTTGGTGTTGGTAGTGACTTCTCTCGATTTATATCGAGCTTCCTCAGAGATCGCACTATACGTGTTGTTGTAGATGGGTTCTCATCCGACGAGCATAGGTTAACCGCAGGAGTACCACAGGGCTCTGTCCTTTCCCCCTCCCTTTTTCTTATTTTCATCGACGACCTCTTGGATCGGACTGTGAATCCAATATACTCATTCGCGGATGACAGCAACCTCTGTCATTCATACTCATTCGATCATAGGCCAAGTCGTCAAGAAATTGAGGATAAAAGGCGATGTATGGATGAGTCACTTAGCCAGGATTTGATGGCCATTTCTGAATGGGGTCGAGAGAATAGAGTAGATTTTAATGCACGTAAGATCCAGTGCTCCTTGTTGTCTCACAAGCGATTCACTGATCCAACGGTGTCGTCGATTTTAATGAACGGTGTAGCAATCAGATGCTCTCGTTGTTCTTGGCATAAAAATACAATGTGATGTTCGTTGGACAAAACATGTATTTGATGTGTCGAAAGATGCCTTCAAATGTTTAGGCTTTTTAAAAAGATGTAAGAAATATTTCACACCCTCTGATCTTCTCAATATCTACACTACCTACATCAGACCAAAGATGGAATACAACTCCCATATATGGTCGGGTGCTCCAGCTTCATAACTGGAGCTACTTGACCGTGTCCAGAGGAGGGCGATGGTGTTGATAGGTGACGGTAGGATATCCAATTCTATTGTCTCCCTTGAACACCGTCGTAATGTTGGTTGTGTGTCATTGTCCTATCGATACTTTCATGGTGTTTGTTCTTCGGAAATTCGTGATCTTATACCGCCCGTGAGAACGTTCGGTAGAGATACGCGACTCTCCAGAAACGCTCACCCATTTGTTGTCGATTGGACAACCGGCCGCACTACACATTACAGAATAAATTCGTTCTTCGTCCGTACTATCCGTATGTGGAATCGACTTCCGGCAAATATCTTTCCCTCCAATTACGACATTCAGAGATTCGAAACAGATGTCAACAGACACTACATCCTCTTTCCCCCTTCCAATACCTTATCTTCCTTCTACCAACACAATGCACTGCATTTATAGGGGACATCCCCTGAGTGTTGGTTCAGTGAACAAAAAATTATTTGGAAGGATTATGATATTCAAGATGTCTGATCAAATATGCCTCACATGAAAAGCTGTAATTGCAAAAATATTTATTAAATTCATCCATATTATAAATTTTGGGAATGGATTCCCACTCCCAAAAAAATTGTATGGGATAGTTATATGGGAACATTTGCTAATATTGGCTAATATAGGGTGTTTTTATTGGGGTATAGAACTTTAAGTTGGCATCACTTTTTTAACTGGCGGCCATTTTGTCAGCTGTCAAGTGATTAATATTTAGTTTGGTTTGCCATTTCATCATGAACAGGTTGACAAAAGAACAACGCTTGCAAATCGTGCAAATTTATTTCGAAAGTAATGGTTCAGTTCGCGAAGTTCACCGCAAGCTCCGTCCATTTTATGGTCGACATAATCGTCCATCAGAGCAATTAATTCGGTTAACCATGGATCGTTTTCGCACTACGTTTACTCTATGTGATAATACGCATCCGCAGAGACGTCGAACAGTGCGCACCGAAGAAACAATTGCCGCTGTAGAGCAAAGTGTTGAAGAGGACCCGAATGAATCGATTCGCCACCGTGCACAGCAATTGGAATTATTGAAGGAAACATTCGATGAGCGCATAATTTCGCGGAATGGACCTGTCAATTGGCCACCAAGATCGTGTGATTTGACACCATTGGATTATTTAAACATTAATGGCATAAAATTATCCTTCCAATAAAGCCAAATTGATGGACATTAAAACGATTTTCTTGTGTTTTAATTCAATTCGAAGTTCTATACCTCAATAAAAAACACCCTTTATTAACGAATATTGAATTAGTTGACAAAGAATAAAAGAAAAGGTATCAAAATCCAATATAAATTGTTCCTTCCATTTTCCCAAAATTGTCAAATAAATAGAGGTAATCGAATGACAGAACGAGCCGGAAAATCAGACCAAAGCCGCCGCCGCCGACCCATTTTGAACAGCGCCGCCGATAATTATGGTTCTACTTGTAACTCTGGCTGCGAGCGCGGTTTTTTGCTCAATTGGCTTGCTTTTTGGTCTGACTTATGCGATAATAGTCTGGTTTTTAATTTTGTCGTAGCAACATATACCTTTTGGCATATGTTGGACTCGTCTCCATTACATTTGATCTTATAAACCACATTTGTCTTTTCCTCCTTTTTAATCTTTGATCTCGTCTTGTTGAATAATTTTGAGACTGTATTGTGGGACTTGTGGGCCAATTCATATTTCTCTTTGTCATAAATATTCGAATGTCGTAGCCTTTCGGAGAGTCCAGGTATATAAATCATAGATTTATAAATTTTCTGTGGTCCATCCTTGTCAACTTTTCTTTGATTTTATGTTGCGCGTTTTATTAAATCCTCGATCGTGCTCTTTGGGTAGACATTCAATTGAAGAATAGTCCTTATATTCCTTATTATTTGTTCATTTTGTGATAATCTTTGTCACTGATTTGTAATACTCTATTGATAAAGTTCGTCGCTGTATTAAGGATTGTACGTCTTGGATGTTTAGAATAAAAGTTTATAAGTCGTCCTGATGCCGGTTGATGGTTTTTGCTACCAATCTATTTTAAGCGCTGTCCATTGTCTTATGACTATAGTGTCGGCAATTTATGGTCTTTTTCCTCTTCCAGCGTAAATTGAATTTAGCTATGGAATGAATACAATGCGTTAAGTAACAATTCCAAACAAGTCATCTAAATATTTCGTCATGATTTTTGGTTCAAGGTGTCCAGTAGTTCTTCCATTATTATATCAGCTATTACTGGGGATCTCTCTTTCTTCTGCTCATATAACTTGTCACCGTGCTTGAAATAGCGAGTCTCCGTAACGCAAAATGTCAAAATATCCATAAAAAGTGGCTTAGGTATAGGAGTGAATTTTTTCACAATGCTCCATTTCTTTTTTATTGTCCTTAAGGCTAAATCTATAGGAATGCTTGGAAAATGTGAGACCACGTCAAAAGAAATAAAGATTTCGTCACTATCAATTTTCTCTTTCTTGATTGTCTGTTTAAATTCTGTAGCGTCTTTTACATTGTATTTTGAATCTTTGGTCACGTTTTTAAGAATGTCAACTAAATATTTGCAGAGTCAATAGCCTCCAGACATTGATGGATGAACATATAGGTCTTAGTGATATCCCGACATTTTTACTAACAAGGATTTTTCTAGTACTATATATTCTAACGTTTATATGTTGTTGTTATACCTACATGTCACTTATACTAAATCTATAATATATCAACATATTTGCCCCAAGATACGAATTATTCATCATTTTTATATAAAAAAAAAACTTAAATTAACACTTAACACTTATAACTACTATTTACAATGTAGGGTGAACCATTGTATGTTCCGATTATTGGTATGTGTTGTATACAAGATCGTCCAAGTCAAAACTACTTAACCTTCGATGGTAGATTAGGAGCTTACCATCACTATACCGAATATCCTCCCTGTCGAGAGTCAAAAGACCGACAGGCGGTCGGCAGTTATTGTCTACTATTCTTACCAGATTGGTATCCAGCTGAAGACTATCCCTAACCAGTCCGTTAACCAGGGAGGCGGACCTATCTAGGAACCTAAGTGCCCCATTCATTAGAAAACGGTTCTACAAGAAGGTCTTCCTCAGCAATGGATATTGAGCAATTGGAACCTTTAAATGTTGAATGAATTGTTTTATACTCTAAATATATGTTATTTATTAATTTTATTTAAATATTTAGTACGGTCAAATGTTGTTGCACTGTGTGGTGCAATGATAAATAACTAATGCATAGTATGATCGATCAACCGCAACTAATTTTATGTTATTCGATCACCCTCCAGATCTCCACTATATAAAGTTGAGTGTTTGTTCGGTTTGCTACGACAAACACTTCGGCAGTTAGTTAGTTGCCTATGCTATCCAAGATGCCTTATTGATTTTCAAGAGAGAGAGAAGAACCGAATGAATGCAGTCTCAACAGAATTGTACTTTATAGTACATCAGTCCACTGTCCGTCTTGATCCGATGCTAAATCTAATCAATTGAAATGAACCTGGGAAATTTGAATCAATTTCTGCCATCGTTGGAATATTTCAAATATATCGATTTCCAAGCGTTGTTCTGCTGCTTGAGCGATTGTTGAAACTATTGGCGATATTAACAGGCATAGCTCTTTTTCTTTAGATTGATATCTTTCTAATGAGAGAGACTTTTTAGTTCATCAATAGTTGCCAGAAGAAGAATAGCCAAACTACTCCCATAATGAATTAGAGAAAGAATTATGACAATTTGTAAAAGGTCCATCATAGCGCAGCGTATATCAAATTCGGACCGATCCGACACGGAACCGACATATGTAATGTACTTCCGATTAGAATGTCTCCAATGAATGTGACTCATTTATTTCTAATCAGTGGACTGACGAACGAACTTATTTCAAGCGGTCGGCAGAGAGGCAGTTGTGTTTAGCAGTCGACAGAACGAACACGAATCAATCATAAGCGAACCAATAAACATCAAATAGACGAAAGATCGATCGCTCGTTAGAGGTCATTACTGACACCGTTGCAGGAAACGCATAAATTTGCAGGAGAACGGTCAGGATGCTCACCCAGAGGAGCGTGAATTTTGTGCAGCTCGCGCCCTATGCAATGCTTATCATCACGGCAAGTGCTGAACTTTGTCCGGTCCAATCGATTTTCCCAAACTGCAAGTTAGTGCATCAAATTGAATTGTCTATGGATGAAAGGGTGAATCCTTGTGAGGATTTCTACGCGTATGCTTGCAACAATGTTGGTTTGTTGCGCAACAAACACCATCATCAGTTGGCAAAACACGAGGTGAATGTAAATCTGATTCTCGTCATGGACTCTCTATATCCACAGCCGCCGCCAGACGCCAACCAAAGTATTTTCGACAAAGCCTACATTTACTACAAATCGTGCGTTAATGAAAGATACACTAACGACATACGCTATTTCGATTTGATTAAGCCCGGCAAGGACTTGGAGTGGCCCATATTGGAGGAGCTGCAGGCCTACCGCAGAGGTGACAGATATTTCGACGATAGTGCATGGCCAGCGGGCCAGTTTGATGTCTTCGCTTTACTTGGCCAATTGAACAGTTATGGCCTGAATAATGCTTTAATATATCAAAACTTGTTGGATGCAGATACAGAATTGACAATTGGACTACCGGAAACTCAGCCATTTTTCTATTTTACTCAGCCTTACCTTATGGCTACACTCCTGCGGTGGGGTCTGCCTGAAGGGGCGGCTTTTGAGTATGCCGCGGATATTATTGATACCCAAGAATACTTGTACAGTTTGTACCAAAACTATATGTTGAGAACTCCGCATGTTTGGACTTCATACCGGAGACTGAAAGAGCAATTTCCCTTTCTCGCAGTCTTTTTGGAGAACAAATATATGCACATATTTCCGGATTCATACAGAGTAAAGCTATACGAGAAGAATTATTTCGAGTTTCTATTGAACAAACGGTGGAGTGCCAAGGAAGCACAGAGTCTGTGCAACTATTTAATGTTAAGATTTGTAGTCCATTTGCGGGAAGAAAAAGTCAAAGACTTTACGAAACTGGATTGCATCGATGACCTAAGACGTAATCTGGACTTTCCCGTAAACTTGTTGTACTATCAATATGTCTACAAGCCGGACGAGCTATTCTACAATGCCGAAGTTTATAAGTTCTTCAATCGAACACTCCATTACACTATGGAAGCTTTGTGGGAAAATAGTTGGGAATTTAATAGCAGGGATCTCGATGATTTGCGGACTTACATGCCCACCGTATCCCTAAATATTGGCAACTTTCCGCGAAATTTGCGTACATCGGAAATTGAAAAATTCTATCGGGATATACCCGCTCTGGACGTCCACAATTACTATAGCAATCATTTGCATTTGCTCAGACATGATGTTCTCAACGCCTTGCTGCTGTATAATAAACAAAGTTTTTCCAGTATCAGCGGCTATTTCAGTGGTAGTTCTACGTGGCCCTTTTATGATAAGCCACTGCGGCTGCTGGTGCTACCATTCGGCATGTTGCAGCCACCGCTTTACCACCACACTTATGACCCGATCTTTAAGTGGTCCTCTTTGGGATACGAATTGATTTATAGTATTCTAATCAATGCTGTGCCCAATATATTAAAGTACAAGGAAGAGTATAAATGGAGTGATTGTCTGGCTCAGATGAGAACGGAAGCTCGTGCCATGAGTGCTCGCGTGGCTTACAAGGCGTATGTCAAAGAACAAGGTAACCACTTGCAACCGAATTTTACAAATATTTCTTGGAAGCAATTATTCTTTCTCAACATTCACCAACGTTGGTGTATCCCCAGGGGTGCTGAGGGCGATATATCAACATTGTTCGAAAATGACATGGATTTTGAAGGGTTTGACGAGGCATTTCAGTGTCCAGCGGGCGTTAAAATAATTCCTAAACAAACTTATAATGATTGTTATCGTCAGTTTCGTTCATACTAAATTATTGCCATTATTATTATTATTTTTTTCCAAATATTTTTCTCTATTAGTAGTAGTAGTTCTTTATTTATCGTTGTAATATTTGAAAAAAAGCAGTATTTAATTACAAATTAAATTAAACTAAAGTAATTTTGGATTATAATTTCCATGTCCATGCCTATACACAAATTTTTTTATCAAAATTTTTGTACGATAATGTTTCTATAATTTAAAATTATATATATATATATATTATATGTACAGCGATTATTTCATTTTCATTTAAAATAGCTTTTCCTAAATATCTATTCCGGAATTCTATGAGTATCGGGCATCTTGCCATGAAATGTTGAAGAGTTTCGTTTTCTCCGGTGTTGCATAAACTACATTGAAAGTGTTCGCATTTAATAGTAATATATCGGATCTGGTTTTGCATATTAATGAAATTTGGTGCGCTTCAATATATTCTATGCCTTTGTTGTGGCTCAAGAATTTATAGAATCTTGATCTGCTACTTTTAGCCTTATAGTGGATTTATATAAACTTGAAATATCGACCTGAGTCCCAATAAAGTATATATATTCTTGATCGTCATAAAATTCTAAGACGATCTAGCCATGCCCGTCCGTCCGTCCGTCTGTTGAAAGCACGTTACCATCTAAAGGAGGAAAAGAGCTAGGACATCCAAATTTTCCATAAATGCGCCTTATAGTCGTAGATCAGTAGGGATTGCAGCTAGGCGAAATCGGTCCAAAGGGAAAATTTTGTCCCTCACAAGGACTGAAAATACCCATAGTGCCCTCTAATATTTTAGAGTATTTGGGATTGCAGCTGGGCGAAATCGGTCCAAAGGGAAAAATTTTTGTCCCTCATAAGGACTGAAAATACCCATAGTGCCCTCTAATATTTTAGAGTATTTAAGTATGTTTTCAATATGTCTGCTTGTGCTTACTTTAATTGGGCATGCACATTTCCCCTATAACAAAAATGTGCACCATAAAGTGATTCTTATTCGTAGGGGGTGAAATGGGGCCAAAAGGGGATAAAAATGGTACCTATCAAACGCCAACAGCTAAAAACACGAAATTCGGTATGTACATTCCTTTGAATGCGTTGACACGTAGAATAAAATAATTTTTCGAAAGTCGTACTTTTAAGGGGATAAAATGGAAAAAGGGATAAAAATGGTACCAACCAAATGACAGTAACTTGAATCATGGAATTCGATGTATAAAATAAAATGATTTTTCGAAAGTCGTACTTTTAAGGGTTAACATGGGAAAAAGGGGATAAAAATGGTACCAACAAAATTGCTGTAACTGGAATCATGGAATTCGGTGTATAGATTCCTCTGGCTGCACAGACACGAAAAATAAATTGGTTTTTCCAAATTCGTACTTTCAAGGGATACAATGGGAAGAGAGGGATAAAAATGGTACCAACCAAACGGCTGCACCTAAAATAATGAAATTCGTTGTCAACATTCCTCTGATTTCGTAGACACGTAAAATAAAATGATTTTTCCGAAAGTCGTACTTTTAAGGGGGTAAGAAAAAGGGGTTAAAAATGGTACCAACCAAATGGGCGTAGCTGGAATCGTGGAATTCGGTGTACATTTCTCTGACTGCTTAGACTTGTAAAATAAAACGATTTGTCAAAGAAACTTTATTTCATCAAAATCCGACCAGCTGGGTCATATCGGTTCAGATTTTTATATAGCTCCCATACAAATTTCGCTCCCAATTGGACTTTTTCGGCTTTAGAAACCACATTTTTTAACAGATATTCTTTAAATCTTGCAAACTATCTTATATTTCCACTAGAAACAACCATGGTGTAAATGAGTCAGATCGGTTCAGATTTATATATAGCTCCCATACAAATTTCGCTCCCAATTTGACTTTTTCCGCTTTAGAAACCACATTTTTTAACAGATATTCTTTAAATCTTGCAAACTATCTTATATTTCCACTAGAAACAACCATGGTGTAAATGAGTCAGATCTGTTCAGATTTATATATAGCTCCCATACAAATTTCGCTCCCAAATTGACTTTTTCCGCTTTAGAAACCACATTTTTTAACAGATATTCTTTAAATCTTGCAAACTATCTTATATTTCAACTAGAAACAGCCATGGTGAAAATGGGTCAGATCGGTTCAGATTTATATATAGCTCCCATACAAATTCCGCTCCCAATTTGACTTTTTCCGCTCTAGAAATCATATATTTTATCAGATTGTCTTCAAGTTTGGCAAAACATCTTACATATCAACTAGAAATACCCATGGTGAAAATGGGTCAGATCGGTTCACATTTATATATAGCTCCCATAAAAATTTCGATCTCGGCTTAATTTTTTCGACCCCGAAACCTCGTATTTTCACCGAATTTCTTCAAATTGAGCATAACACGTTATACTTGAACTGGAAGAACCTATTGTGAAAGTGGGCCACTTCATTCCATGTTTGGATATAGCCTCGATACAAATATTCTTGTCGATTTGACAAATTGGGTCAGGTCATATTAGCCCGTGATTAGGACACATACAAAAATCCTTCCCGTTTTCACTTTTTTTTTATCAAATTGAATTGTATTCGGAGAGAATGTGGAGTGTATCATATAGTCGGCCCGCCCGACTTTAGCCTTTCCTTACTTGTTTTTGCTTGGCGAAGCGGGCGGGATTCAGCTGGTAATTATATAATTAAAATCTAAAAATTTTAAGACATTTTTATACCCTCCACCTCCAGGATGGGGGTATACTAACTTTGTCATTCCGTTTGTAACACCTTGAATTATCGACCTGAGACCCTATAAGTATCATACAATTCTAAGACGATCTAGCCATGTCCGTCCGTCTATTCGTCTGTTGAAAGCACGCTAGCATCTAAAAAAGGAGCTAGAACGTTCAAATTTTCCATAAATGCGTCTTATAGTCGTAGATCGGTTGGGATTGAAATGGGGCGAAATCGGCCCAAAGGGAAAAATTTTTCCCTCACGAGGACTAAAAATACCCATAATAATCCCTAATATTTTAGAGTATTTAAGCATATATTTTCAGTATATCTGCTTGTACTTGCTTGATAACGGGTATGCGCATTCCCCCGGTAACAAAAACGTGCACCATAAAGTGATTCTTATTTGTAGGGGGTGAAATGGGGCAAAAAGGGATAAAAATGGTACATATTAAACGACAACAGCTAGAAACACGAAATTCAGTGTGTATATTTCTCTAATGGAGTAGATACATAATATAAAAGTATTTCTTCCAAATTCGTACTTTTAAGGGGTAAAATGGGAATAGAGGGATAAAAATGGTACCAACCAACCGGCTGTACCTAGAATAATGAAATTCGGTGTATACATTCCTCTGATTGCATAGATAAGTAAAATACACGGATTTTTCAAAATTCGTACTTTTTGAGGTTATAATGAAAAAAGGGGATAAAAATAGTACCAATCAAATGACCGTAGCTAGAGTCATGATATTCGGAGTATACATTCCTCTGACTGTGTAGACACGGAAAATAAACTGATTTTTCGAAATTCGTACATTTTGGGGTCAAAATAGAAAAAGGGGATAAAAATAGTACGAACCAAATGACCGCAGCTAGAATCATGAAATTCGGATTATAAATTCCTTTGACTACGTAGACATGCAAAATAAAAGTTTTTTTTTCCAAATTCGTACTTTCAAGGGATACAATGGGTACGGAGGGATAAAAATGGTACCAACCAAACGGCTACACCTGGAATAATGAAATTCGGTGTATACATTCCTCTGATTGCATAGACAAGTAAAATACTCGGATTTTTTAAAATTTGTACTTTTTGGGGTAAAAATGGTATCAACCAAATGGAATCATGGAATTCGGTGTATACATTCCTCTGACTGCATAGACACCCAAAATAAAAAGTTTTTTTTCCAAATTCGTAATTTTTCTTTTACGGCAAAAATTGGATGAATCATGAAGTTAGGTTATTTTGCACTTTGCACATGTACGTCTGATAATGGATTTTCAAAATTTGTACTTTTGGAATTAAAATAGAATGGGAGTACAACCAAATGTAGGTCCCTCTATCTTCCAATATTTATGGTATTTAAGTTTTTTGAAAATATAAATATAAGAATATTTTTTTTTTTGATTTGAAATAAATAATGGTTTGAAATAATTAAAATATTACCTTTATTTATAAAATTATTTTTTCAATATTTGTATTTGGTTTGGCTATATTAAAAAAATTATATTTTCCTTTAATATTACTGCACTTCTACGAAAACCGACAACCTCTGTGGAATGCAATCCATGGTATATAAAGTTCGGCCCGGCCGATCTTAACGCCGTTTTTACTTGTTTTAATTTTTTTTATTTTTTTTTTAATTTGAGTGAAATTTTAACTTTTTAAATTCTTAAAGAAAAAAAAACACTATTGTTAATTATGAATTTCCACGATAAAGCTGATTTCCACTGAGAAGCAAAAATAGAAAAATGAAATAAACCAAACTGAATGAATCATTTATTTATTTGTTGTTATTAAAATGCAAAATATACAAATTACACCACAAAGTATTGAATAATGTTATTATATACTAATATACTATATATACATTTATTGCGTATTACTGAGAACTCTGATAAAGTTGTGTTTTTTTTTTATTGAAAATAACGATAGCAGTCGTAAAAATTTTCTTTTTCGTTCAATTTTCCGCTCACTGGACATTGGTATGCCTCGGCTAGAATTTCAGAATCCATGTCATTCTGCAACATGGTCACCACCGCGACCGAATTGTCGTAGATGCACCAATTTTTTTGTATGTTGAGGAAAAACAACTTCTTCCAAGAAATATCGGAAAAATCCGGTTGCTCTGGGATTCCTTTTTCTTTGACGTAGTCCCTGTAAGCATTGTAAGCCACACGATAACTCACTAGACGAGTATCACGTTGCAGCTGTTCCATGCAACTGCTCAAATTATGCACAGCCTTGGGCATCAGAGCATGAGGCACAGCATTCCTGACAATAGCATAGGCCAATTCGAAACCGAGAGAGGACCATTTAAAGATCGGATGGTAAGAGTGATGGTAAAGCGGTGGTTGGAACATGCCGAAGGGTAGTATGACCCGACGTGTTACGGCATCATAAAAGGACAACGAAGAACTGCCGCTGAAATGTTCATTGATAATGGAAAAACTTTGATTGTTAAATTCCAGCAAGGACTTGAGCACACCGTGCCGCAGCAAATTCAAGTGATTTCTATAGAAATTGTGTGGCTCCATGGGCGGTATATTCTCATAGAACTTTTCAATTTGCGATGTATGCAAATTGCGCGGAAAGTTTCCGATGTTCAGTGATAACGTAGACATGTACGCCCGCACATCATTGAGATCCGATTTGGTAAAGTTCCAATGGCTTTGCAGGGCCTCCACCGTGTAACGGAAGGTTCTATTGAAGAACGAATATATTTCGGGATTGTAGAACAATTCATCCGGCTTGTAGACATACTGGTAGTACAACAAGTTTACGGGAAAGTCCAGTTTACGCCTTAGATCAGTGATGCACTCCAACTTGGAAAAGCCAATGGCTCTCTCTGCCACCAGCTCATTTAGAAATGTTATCATCAAATAGTTGCATAGATGCCGCTGGTCCTTGGCACTCCAGCGTTGGTTCAACAGAAACTCAAAATAACTGCGCTGGCGCATCTTTATTTTCTGTGTGTCCGGAAATGGCCGAAGGTATGTGTTCGCCAGAAAGGTGGCGAGGTAGGGAAACATTTGTTTTAGCTCCCCGTATGTCATCAAATCAAGCTGAAAGCCAAACTCATACTCGCTGTACAGCCGGTGCCAGTAGTGTTGAGTGTCCGCAATATCCTGGGCATACTTTGCTGCAGACTCTTGAGACATACCCCACTCTTGGAGCCGGTATGCTATGCCGGACTGAGGAATAATATTGCGACTGTCCGGTGGTCCAATAAACAAGACGGAATCTGCGTCGAATAATCTTTGATATACTAGAACATTGCGAAGGCCATAGCTGTGTAATTGGCCCAGTAGAGCGTAGACATCAAACTGATGCGTTGGCCAAGCGTTGTCGTTGAATTTCTTGTCTTGCAGCTGCTCCATCAGCGGCCACTCCAAATCCTTGCCGGGCTTAATGAAGTCCAGGTAGCGCAAGTAGTTGGTGTCCTTCTCATTTACACACGATTTGTAGTAAATGTAGGATTTTTCGAAAATACTCTGATTTCGATGGGTCTCCGGAGGCGCCGGCGGCGGCATAAAGCGTGCATGCAGCGTATCCATGACAAGTATCAAATTTAGATTCACCTGCTCATCGGCCACTTGGTGATAGTGTCTGTTGCGCAGCAAACCAACATTGTTGCAGGCGTACGCGTAGATATTCTCACAAGGATTCGCCGCGTGATCCATGGACAGTTCGAGTTGATGCAATAGATGGCAGTTCGGAGAAATCGATGAGATCTGACAGAGTTCAGCACTTGCCGCAATGACGCATAGGGCATAGGGCACGAGATTCGCAAAATTCACTACCGCCCGCCTGCTGAACATCTTGGCATTCAGTCTCATCAGTTGTAATGAGTTCGTTCGTCTTTATTTCACTTCGCGATATGATTCGCGCTCGTTCCGTTCACTACTAAACACAACTGCCTTAGGGGCCGGATGAAATATGTTGAAATATGTTGTTGCATTAATAGTTCCTCAGTCTATTGAGTGATTAGAAATTGAGTCATATGCGAGTGCATTGAAATGCGTGGCATTCTAGTCGGCAGAAAGAGTGTCGCCATACGTTCTCTCAGTGTGGACAATATATATATTCCACTGCGCTATTGTGGCTGAGACCTCCAAGGCAGTCACTTATACATTTCGCTAGGCTACTCCTCTCTAAACTATTGATAAAATGAAAATGTGTGTTCGTGCATCTCAATGTCAGAGATTAATTTAATGAAAACAATTGCCGAACTTTATGTACCCTCAATCATTGATTGCATTCCACAGACACTGTCGATTTTCATAGTACTGCAGTAATATTAGAGGAAAATGTTAATTTATTAAATAAAAATTAATTTAAACAAGTAAAAATGGCGTTAAGTTCGGCCGGGCCGAACTTAATATACCCTCCACCATGGATTGCATTCCACAGAGGTTGTCGGTTTTCGTAGAAGTGCAGTAGTATTGCAGGAAAATATAATTTTTTTAATATAATTTATGAATAAATATAATATTTTAATTTTATAAATAAATATAATATTTTAATTTTATAAATAAATATAATATTTTAATTATTTCAATCCACGCTTATAAGGTAATGCTATCAATACGTCAATTCAAAAAAATATTTTCAAAGCCGAAAATATTGGTAGATAGTGGGTGCTACAGTTGGTTGTATTTCCATTGTATTTTAATGCCAAAAGTACAAATTTTGAAAATCCATTATCAGACGTACATAGTGCAAAATAACCTCACTCCATGATTCAACCAATTTTTGCCGTAAAAGAAAAAGTACGAATTTGAAAAAAAAAACTTTTTATTTTGCGTGTCTATGCAGTCAGAGGAATGTATACACCGAATTCCATGATTCCAGCTGCGCCCATTTGGTTGGTACCATTTTTACCCCCTTGACATTTCTACGCAATTAGAATTTCATCATTCTAGCTGTTGTCGTTTAGTTGGTACTTTTTTTATCCCCCCGTACCATTGTATCCCTTGAAAGTACGAACTTCGAAAAATCCGTCTATCTTCCGTGTCTACGCAGTCAGAGGAATGTATACTCCGAATTTCATGTCTCTAGCTGCGGTCATCTGATTGGTACTATTTTTATCCCCTTTTTTCATTTTAACCCCAAAAAGTACGAATTTCGAAAAATCAGTTTATTTTCCGTGTCTACACACTCAGAGGAATGTATACTCCGAATTTCATGACTCTAGCTGCGGTCATTAGATTGGTACTATTTTTATCCCCTTTTTTCATTTTACCCCCAAAAAGTACGAATTTCGAAAAATCAGTTTATTTTCCGTGTCTACACACTCAGAGGAATGTATACTCCGAATTTCATGACTTTAGCTGCGGTCATTTGATTGGTACTATTTTTATCCCCTTTTTTTATTTTAACCCTAAAAAGTACGAATTTTGAAAAATCAGTTTATTTTCCGTGTCTACACACTCAGAGGAATGTATACTCCGAATTTCATGACTCTAGCTGCGGTCATTAGATTGGTACTATTTCATCCCCTTTTTCATTTTAACCCCAAAAAGTACGAATTTTGAAAAATCCGTGTATTTTACTTATCTATGCAATCAGAGGAATGTATACACCGAATTTCATTATTCTAAGTACAGCCGTTTAGTTGGTACCATTTTTATCCCTCTAATCCTATTTTACCCCTTAAAAGTACGAATTTGGAAAAAATACTTTTATATTATGTATCTACTCAATTAGAGGAATGTACACACCGAATTTCGTGTTTCTAGCTGTTGTCGTTTAATATGTACCATTTTTATCCCTTTTTTGTCCCATTTCACCCCCTACAAATAAGAATCACTTTATGGTGCACGTTTTTGCTGTAGGGGGAATACGCACACCAAATATCAAGCAAATATAAACAGACATATTCAAAAAAACATGCTTAAATACGCTAAAATATTAGAGATTATTATGGGTATTTTTAGTCCTTGTGAGGGAAAATGTTTGCCCTTTGGGCCGATTTCGCCCCATTTCAATGCCAACCGATCGACGACTATGAGACGCATTTATGGAAAATTTGAACGTTCTAGCTCCTTTCGTTTAGATGCTAGCGTGCTTTCAACAGACGGACAGACGGACAGAATTAGAATTTTATGACGATCAAGAATATATTTACTTTATAGGGTCTCAGGTCGATATTTCAAGGTGTTACAAACGGAATGACAAAGTTAGTATACCCCCATCCTGGAGGTGGAGGGTATAATAATAATTTTATAAATAAATATAAACTTTTTATTATTTTAAACCATGTTTATACGGCCAGGCTACCAAATGCCAAAGTAAATATAAGTCAGCAATCTTCAAAGAAAAAAGCTTAAAGCTTAGGAACATGCTACGCTCCCAGTGGGCTGAGATATAGCGTTTTTTCGGAGTTCGAGTTAAATGGGCCTGTGTACACTCAAACCAGCACTGTCATTGGAAAGACCAGTTGAAAACACTGTTTGTTGTTTGTTTACGACCGTCCGCCAGGTCAAGTGTAAGGCAGCCATATATGCAAATTCATCGATCTTCTCTCTGACGGCCGTTTCGAGGTACAAGCTGGCTCGCGAACGCGTGGACCGATTTTGATGAAACAAGTGGCAATGTCCTGGGCTACCCTATCCCTATGCAACATGTTCACTGTCTGCCCATTGTGGACGAAGATACTGCACGTTTTTGGGGTATGTCTCTTGGGTTACAGATGCTATTGCTCGGGACGAGCTGGACGGAAATAAATTGGCGTTTCTTCGAAAAACCGTTTTTTTGCAATTCCATGCAGTCAGAGGAATGTAGACACCGAATTCCACGATTCCATTTAGTTGGTATCATTGTTATTCTCTTTTTCCCATTTTACCCCCTTAAAAGTACGACTTTCGAAAATCCCTTTATTTTACGTATCTACGCTATTAGAGGTATGTACACAGCGAATTCCATCATTCTAGTTGTAACCGTTTAGAAGGTACCATTTTATTCACTCTGTTCCCAGTGAAAATGGGCCATCGGTTCAGATTTACATATAGCTCCCATACAAATTTCGCCCCAAAAATTTCCCATACAAATTTCGGATAGACTTTTTCCGCACCAGAAAGCACGAATTTTCACAAAATGAGTTTAACACGTTATCTTTGAACTGGATGAACTTATTGTGAGAATTAGTCACTATATTCCATGTTTGGATATAGCACCGATATAAATATTTCCGATTTGACAAATTGGACCATGTAACATTAGCCTATGTTTAGGATACATACAAAAATTCTTCCCGTTTTCACTTTTTTACCGAGTTGAATTGTATTCGGATAGAAAGTGGAGTGTATCATATAGTCGGCCCGCCCGACTTTAGGCTTTTCTTACTTGTTTTCATATAAAAACGGATTTTAAATATTATTTTTTTAATAATAAATAACAGTTTATATAATTTTATATTTTCGATCTCCTACTGCCCTTGAAATTACAGATTTTATATTATTCTTTTGTCAAATTTTGTTAGAGAGAGTTTGTTAGATGGGACCAATGTCGAATCGAATGTAAAAAATGGAACGAAGTGTTGTCTTACATCTTGAATAATATAAAAGTATTTTTTCCAAATTCGTACTTTTAAGGGTTAAAATGGAAAAAAGGGGATAAAAATAGTACCCTCCAAATGACCGCAGCTAGAATCAAGAAATTCGGAGTATACATTCCTCTGACTACGTAGATACGAAAAATAAAAGGTTATTATACCCTCCACCTCCAGGATGGGGGTATACTAACTTTGTCATTCCGTTTGTAACATCTTGAAATATCGACCTGAGACCCTATAAAGTATATATATTCTTGATCGTCATAAAATTCAAAGACGATCTAGCCATATCCGTCCGTCCGTCTGTCTGTCCGCCTGTTGAAAGCACGAAAGGAGCTTCTAGCGTTCAAATTTTCCATAAATGCGTCTTATAGTCGTAGATCGGTTGGGATTGAAATGGGGCGAAATCGGCACAATGGGAAAAATTTTTCTCTCACAAGGACTAAAAATACCCATAATAATCCCTAATATTTTAGCGTATTTAAGCATGTTTATACACTCCACGAGAGTATTATGTCTTTGTGCATTTGTTTGTAACACCCAAAAGGAAACGAGATAGACCCATTGTTAAGTATACCGATCGACTTAGAATCACTTTCTGAGTCGATTTAACAATGTCCGTCTGTCCGTCTGTCTGTCTGTCTGTCCGTCTGTCTGTCTGTCCGTCTGTCTGTCCATCTATTGTTGTAATCAAACTACAGGACGCAATTATAGTCCGATCTTAACAAAAATTGGCACAAGTAAATTTTGTGGATCAAGGTCGAACGCTATTTAATTTGAGGCAAATCGGTTCAGATTTAGATATAGCCCCCATACAAATGTCGCTCCCGATTTGACATTTTCCGCTCTAGAAACCACATATTGTACCCAATTTTCTTTAAATTTGGTACAACATTTTATAATCCAACTAGAAACACCTATGCAAAAATTGGATAAGATCGGTTCAGATTTAGATATAGTCCCCATACAAATGTCGCACCCTATTTCACTTTTTCCGCTTTAGAAACCACATATTGTACTCGATTTTCTTTAAAATTGGCACAGCATCTTATAATCCAACTAGAAACACCTATGCTGAAAGTGGGTAATATCGGTTCAGATTTAGATATAGCCCCCATACAAATGTCGCTCCCGATTTGACATTTTCCGCTCTAGAAACCACATATTATACCCAATTTTCTTTAAATTTGACACAACATCTTATAATCCAACTAGAAACACCTATGCAAAAATTTGATAAGATCGGTTCAGATTTAGATATAGCCCCCACACAAATGTCGCTCCCGATTTTACATTTTCCGCTCTAGAAACGACATATTGTACCCGATTTTCTTTAAATTTGGCACAACATCTTATAATCCAACTAGAAACACCTATGCTGAAAGTGGGTAATATCGGTTCAGATTTAGATATAGCCCCCATACAAATGTCGCTCCCGATTTGACATTTTCCGCTCTAGAAACCACATATTGTACCCAATTTTCTTTAAATTTAGCACAACATCTTATAATCCAACTAGAAACACCTATGCAAAAATTAGATAAGATCGGTTCAGATTTAGATATAGCCCCATACAAATGTCGCTCCCGATTTGATATTTTCCGCTCTAGAAACCACATATTGTACCAGATTTTCTGAAATTTGGCACAACATCTTATAATCCAACTAGAAACACCTGTGCAAAAATTGGGTAAGATCGGTTCAGATTTAGATATAGCTCCCAAACAAATGTGGCTCCCGGTTTTACTTTTGCCGCTTTAGAAACCACATATTGTACTCGATTTTCTTTAAATTTGGCTCAACAGCTTATAATCCAAGTAAAAAACCTATGGTGAAAGTGGCTAAGATCGGTTCAGATTTAGATATAGCGCAAATACAAATGTTGCTCCCAAATGTTTAACCGATTTTGTCCAAACTATACATATTATATTTCACCTATTTCGTTCCAGATTTCAATATACCCCCATACAAATGTCCTTTCCGATTTAACATTTTTTGTCAAACACATACATTTACAGGATACAAAAATCCTTCCCGTTTTCACTTTTTCACCGAATTAAATTGTATTCGGATAGAAAGTGGAGTGTATCATAGAGTCGGCCCCGCCCGACTTTATCCTTTCCTTACTTGTTTTTGTATATGTCTGTTTATATTTGCTTGATATTTGGTATGCGCATTCCCCTTATAGCAAAAACGTGCACCATAAAGTGATTCTTATTTGTAGGGGGTGAAATGGGACAAAAAAGGGTGATCCCTTTGGTACATATTAAACGACAACAGCTAGAAACACGAAAATCGGTTTTACATTCCTCTAATTGAGTAGATACATAATATAAAAGTATTTTTTCCAAATTAAAGGGGTAAAATAGGAATAGAGGGATAAAAATGGTAGCAACCAAACGGCTGTACCTAGAATAATGAAATTCGGTGTATACATTCCTCTGATTGCATAGATAAGTAAAATAGACGGATTTTTAAAAATTCGTACTTTTTGGGTTAAAATGAAAAAAGGGGATAAAAATAGTACCAACGACATTACCGCAGCTAGAGTCATGAAATTCGGAGTATACATTCCTCTGAGTGTGTAGGCACGGAAAATAAACAGATTTTTCGAAATTCGTACTTTTTGGGGTTAAAATGAAAAAAGGGGATAAAAATAGTACCAATCAAATGACCGCAGCTAGAGTCATGATATTCGGAATATACATTCCTCTGACTGCGTAGACACGGAAAATAGACGAATTTTTCGAAATTAGTACTTTCAAGGGATACAATGGTACAGAGGGATAAAAATAGTACCAACTAAACGACTACAGCTAGAATGATAAAATTCTAATTGCGTAGAAACGTCAAGGCGCTAAAAATGGTACCAACCAAATGGGTGCAGCTGGAATCATGGAATTCGGTGTATACATTCTTCTGACATCATAGACACGCAAAATAAAAAGTTTTTTTCCACATACGTACTTTTTCTTTTACGGCAAAAATGGGTTGAATCATGAAGTTAGGTTATTTTGAACTATGTCTGATAATGGATTTTCAAAATTTGTACTTTTGGAATTCAAATAGAATGGAAATACAACCAACTGTAGCACCCACTATCTACCTATATATGGCTTTGAAAATATAAATATAAGATTATTTATTTTTTGAATTGACGTATTGGTAGCATTACCTTATAAGCGTGGTTTGTAATAAATTAAATATTATATTTATTTATATAATTATTTTTCAATATTTGTATTTGTTTTGGTTTGGCTATATTAAAAAATGTATTTCCCTGTAATATTACTGCACTTCTACGAAAATCGACATCCTCTGTGGAATGCAATCCATGGTGGAGGGTATTTAAAGTTCGGCCCGGCCGAACTTAACGCCGTTTTTAATTGTTTTTATTTAAACATTTATTTACTCTGTAAATTTTGAGGCTTTGTTGAAAGTGGGCCTATAATAATTAATAATTTTTTCCCGATTCTTTTGCATTTATCTAATATGAAGTCATCTACACCATATTCAATATTCCCACGTCGCAAAGTGGTTCAGAATTAAAATCCATAGGCCAAAATTCAATATCTTTTGTTCTAGTAGATATTTTTGAGTTCTGTAAAAAATCAAGATTAGACAAGGACCCAAGGATTATTTTGAGATATTAACATTAAAAATCGGGAAATCGGATATATTTTAGAAATCGGACCAAAGTTGACTACTTTTTGTATGTTACGATTTTAAAGAAAATTAATATTTTCTATGAGTTTTGAATGTAATACATTCGAATTTCAGCTTATTCGATCAAGTAATTTCTTCTTAAGAAGGAAATCTTTGTTTTTTGGTAATGGAAAGCTGAAATTCGAATGTATTACATTCAAAACTCATAGAAAATCAATCAATCGATCACTAATCAACAACACAAAAACTAATAATTAAAATTGGGACAGCACGCCCTAATGTTGAAACAAAAATTCATCTTCTTCGACACTTGTTGTCTTTGGCCCGACCAGGTTTCGAACCTGGGTTGCACGTTCGTTGGGCGGAAATGCTGTGCTTCGCACCACGGCGTGATCATAACTTGATGGCGAATATAAGGACACATGAGACGAAAAGGGATGTAACAACTTCAACAAATCATCTCCAAAGAATTTTCACCACTCATTGTTGTTGTGGGTGGTTGTCTAACAAATTCGTGGGGAAAAAGCTGTATCGTGTTGAAAATATATCAGCCTACAGCAAAATGGTAATGAGAAAAGGTTTTAGGTAGAATAATGCTCTTCAAAAACGCTTTGCGGTGATGTTTTCGGGTGTATACATATAATACGCAGGTGTGATTTTCATTTAACGTAGATATATATACAACTTATGACTTCATGGTAACGCAAGCACTCCATACAGAAGGATCACTGATGAGTTGTCTCTACACAGGACAACGAAATACGTATATGGTCAAATGTGTGTATGGTTGAGTGTGGTTCTCCTCCTTTCCATTACCAAAAAACAAAGATTTCCTTCTTAAGAAGAAATTACTTGATCGAATAAGCTGAAATTCGAATGTATTACATTCAAAACTCATAGAAAATCAATCAATCGATCACTAATCAACAACACAAAAACTAATAATGAAAATTAATATTTTTATTTTTTGTTTTGTTTTTATGCTTCTTTTTTGATATATTTTTACGTTAATATTAATGTTAATATCCCAAAATGTCTACTAGAAAAAAAGTTATTCAATTTTGGCCTATGGATTTTAATTCTGAACCACTGTGTCGCGGCAATTTTTTCTTGATTTTCAATTGGTAATATCTTTTGAAAAAAAACATCATTTTTTAAATACTTTAACAGTTGTATATGTCTGGACAAGATCGTAAAAAATGTATACCATTTTGGAAAGGTCAGAATAAGAGCTTTAATAATAGGTAACAGGCCTATTTATTATAGGGTATCACTTGAACTGTAATTGCAGGCACTTTGCGAACTGAGGTAATAATTTTTCTCGTGTTGAAAAAATCACAATTTCGATCACATAATGAGGTCACAATTATTTATAAAGAACACCTCCGAGGTCTTTCTGATATTATAAATTCAAAATTCTTATTCATCGGAATTCTTTCAATGTTTCCAATCAAAAAAAAAAAATAGTTCAACCACAATCTCTAACTCATGGTGGAAAAAATAGTTTCACTACAACTTACATTGCATTTAAAATTAGATGATATCGATTGGTGACGATAGTCGTTGACACCGTACAACAGTCAAATAACTAAATAACTAAATAACTAAATAACTAAATAACTAAATAACTAAATAACTAAATAACTAAATAACTAAATAACTAAATAACTAAATAACTAAATAACTAAATAACTAAATAACTAAATAACTAAATAACTAAATAACTAAATAACTAAATAACTAAATAACTAAATAACTAAATAACTAAATAACTAAATAACTAAATAACTAAATAACTAAATAACTAAATAACTAAATAACTAAATAACTAAATAACTAAATAACTAAATAACTAAATAACTAAATAACTAAATAACTAAATAACTAAATAACTAAATAACTAAATAACTAAATAACTAAATAACTAAATAACTAAATAACTAAATAACTAAATAACTAAATAACTAAATAACTAAATAACTAAATAACTAAATAACTAAATAACTAAATAACTAAATAACTAAATAACTAAATAACTAAATAACTAAATAACTAAATAACTAAATAACTAAATAACTAAATAACTAAATAACTAAATAACTAAATAACTAAATAACTAAATAACTAAATAACTAAATAACTAAATAACTAAATAACTAAATAACTAAATAACTAAATAACTAAATAACTAAATAACTAAATAACTAAATAACTAAATAACTAAATAACTAAATAACTAAATAACTAAATAACTAAATAACTAAATAACTAAATAACTAAATAACTAAATAACTAAATAACTAAATAACTAAATAACTAAATAACTAAATAACTAAATAACTAAATAACTAAATAACTAAATAACTAAATAACTAAATAACTAAATAACTAAATAACTAAATAACTAAATAACTAAATAACTAAATAACTAAATAACTAAATAACTAAATAACTAAATAACTAAATAACTAAATAACTAAATAACTAAATAACTAAATAACTAAATAACTAAATAACTAAATAACTAAATAACTAAATAACTAAATAACTAAATAACTAAATAACTAAATAACTAAATAACTAAATAACTAAATAACTAAATAACTAAATAACTAAATAACTAAATAACTAAATAACTAAATAACTAAATAACTAAATAACTAAATAACTAAATAACTAAATAACTAAATAACTAAATAACTAAATAACTAAATAACTAAATAACTAAATAACTAAATAACTAAATAACTAAATAACTAAATAACTAAATAACTAAATAACTAAATAACTAAATAACTAAATAACTAAATAACTAAATAACTAAATAACTAAATAACTAAATAACTAAATAACTAAATAACTAAATAACTAAATAACTAAATAACTAAATAACTAAATAACTAAATAACTAAATAACTAAATAACTAAATAACTAAATAATGTTAAGAATGTAGCTCAACTTATGGCCTTGTTTGCTGGCTTCCGATTAGTATACTTCTCTCAATTGAAGGCATTGCAATTGTAAGCATTTATTTTTTCTTCAGAAACTTGCACTATAAAAACCTCAAACATTTCATTAGGACTGAGGCAGTTGTGATTATTTAACGAAGTTCGAACGAGCTCCATTCAAACAAGTGACTCAATCTCAAAATTATCAACATGAATTGTGTTAAACTCGTGCCATATGCACTGCTGGTCATCACCATGGCTAGTGGCGAACTCTGTCAGCCCAACACAATTTCGGCGAACTGTAACCTATTGCAAGAAATTGAGCTGTCCATGGATGAAACAGTGAATCCTTGTGAGAATTTCTATGCGTACGCTTGTAACAATGTGGGCTTGCTGCGCCGCAGCAACCATTATCAACTGGTCATACATCAGGTGAATTTAAAGCTCATACTTACCATGGACTCGCTGTATCCACAGCCGCAGCCAGAGACCACTCGAAATCAGAGTATTTTCGACAAAGCATACATTTACTACAAGTCGTGTGTAAATGAAAGGGACACCAGCGACTTGCGCTATTTCGAGTTGATTAAGCCCGGCGAGGGTTTGGAGTGGCCGCTACTGGAGGAGCTGCAGGCCTACCGCAGAGGTGATGCCCATTTCGCTGCTAAAGCATGGCCAGAGGATCAAGCAGTTGATGTCTTCGCTCTACTGGGCCAATTACAGAGTTATGGTCTGGCGAATGTTTTAATAGATCAAAGTATAATTGGTACAGCTTCAGTATTGACATTACGGCGACCGCAATTCTGGGATGTTTTCCGTTTTTCTCGCTCTAAACTTATGGATATACTCAGCGACTGGGGTCTGCCTGAAGAGACCGCTTTAAAATATACCCAGGAAATTATTGACACTCAAAAATACTGGCACAATCTGTACCAAGACTATATGCTGGAGCCTAAGGCCGAATTGTTTTTATACGGTAGACTGAAGCGGCAGTTTCCCTGCCTTGCAGAATTCCTGGAGAACGTATATCTGCAGAAATTTCCCGACACACAACGCATAGAGATGCACAACAGCAGGTACTTTGAGTTTCTATTGGCCAAACAATGGAGTGCCACGGAGGCACAAGCTCTATGCAACTATTTAATGTTGCAATTTCTGGTCGTTTTGCGCATGGACAAAGTCAACGACTTTTCGAAACTGAACTGCATCGAAGATGTAAGACTTAAATTGAACTTTCCCGTTAGTTTGTTATACTATCAGTATGTCTATAAGCCGGACGAATTGATCTACAATGCCGAAGTTAATGAGTTCTTCAATAAAACACGGCTTTACATAATCGAAGATATGGAAAATCATTTGAACTTTAGCACATCTGAACTGCGCAGTCTGCGAGCATACATAAGCGCCATATCCTTGAACATTGGCAACTTTCTGCGCAATTTGCATACATGGAATATTGAGAAATTTTATGAGAATATACCGCCCCTGGAGCCACAGAATTTCTACAAAAATCACTTGAATTTGCTCAGACACTTTGTGCTCAAGTCCTTGCTACAATTCAACAATCAAAGTTCTTCCATTATCGATGGACTTTTTAGCGGTAGTTCTACAATGCCCTTCTATTCCCCCAAACTACAACTGCTCGTAGTGCCACTGGGCGTCTTCCAAACGCCGCTTTATCACCACACCTATGATCCGCTATTTAAGTGGTCCTTTTTGGGATTCGAATTGACTTACATCAATACACTCAACTCTGTGGCCCAAGTATTAGAGCTTACGGAGGTTTATAGAACCGATGAGTGTCAGATGCAGATGCGAATCGATGCTCGTGTTGCGAGTTATCGTATGGCTTACACGGCGTATGTCAAAGAACACGGCGACCACTTACAACCGGAGTTTTCAAACATTTCATGGAAGAAGTTGTTTTTTCTTAGCATACATCAACATTGGTGTGGGCCTGAGTTACCGGAAGTGACATACCTGCTGGAAAATGGCAAAAATTTTGAAAGTTTCTATGAAGCATTTCAGTGTCCAGCGGGCGCGAAAGTGAATCCTACCAAATCAGTTTATGACTGTTATACGAAATGAGTTGTTATTTATATACCTAGTTGTTGTTGCATTAAAAAGACTTTATCCGAGATCACAGTAATGTTATAAAAGTAAATGGGGAGACTGGGAATAGTAGAGTTAGCGTTTCGTCGAAATATGCCTAAGAGTTGTCTCTGAATCTAATTCCTTTGCTATGGTCTGTTCCTATGTGGATAGCAATAGGCCAGGTAGGGTTAGTAAGGATGGGTTAGGAAAAGGCGGAGGCCCTGAAAAAATAAATAAAAATAAAAATAAAAATAAAAATAAAAATAAAAATAAAAATAAAAATAAAAATAAAAATAAAAATAAAAATAAAAATAAAAATAAAAATAAAAATAAAAATAAAAATAAAAATAAAAATAAAAATAAAAATAAAAATAAAAATAAAAATAAAAATAAAAATAAAAATAAAAATAAAAATAAAAATAAAAATAAAAATAAAAATAAAAATAAAAATAAAAATAAAAATAAAAATAAAAATAAAAATAAAAATAAAAATAAAAATAAAAATAAAAATAAAAATAAAAATAAAAATAAAAATAAAAATAAAAATAAAAATAAAAATAAAAATAAAAATAAAAATAAAAATAAAAATAAAAATAAAAATAAAAATAAAAATAAAAATAAAAATAAAAATAAAAATAAAAATAAAAATAAAAATAAAAATAAAAATAAAAATAAAAATAAAAATAAAAATAAAAATAAAAATAAAAATAAAAATAAAAATAAAAATAAAAATAAAAATAAAAATAAAAATAAAAATAAAAATAAAAATAAAAATAAAAATAAAAATAAAAATAAAAATAAAAATAAAAATAAAAATAAAAATAAAAATAAAAATAAAAATAAAAATAAAAATAAAAATAAAAATAAAAATAAAAATAAAAATAAAAATAAAAATAAAAATAAAAATAAAAATAAAAATAAAAATAAAAATAAAAATAAAAATAAAAATAAAAATAAAAATAAAAATAAAAATAAAAATAAAAATAAAAATAAAAATAAAAATAAAAATAAAAATAAAAATAAAAATAAAAATAAAAATAAAAATAAAAATAAAAATAAAAATAAAAATAAAAATAAAAATAAAAATAAAAATAAAAATAAAAATAAAAATAAAAATAAAAATAAAAATAAAAATAAAAATAAAAATAAAAATAAAAATAAAAATAAAAATAAAAATAAAAATAAAAATAAAAATAAAAATAAAAATAAAAATAAAAATAAAAATAAAAATAAAAATAAAAATAAAAATAAAAATAAAAATAAAAATAAAAATAAAAATAAAAATAAAAATAAAAATAAAAATAAAAATAAAAATAAAAATAAAAATAAAAATAAAAATAAAAATAAAAATAAAAATAAAAATAAAAATAAAAATAAAAATAAAAATAAAAATAAAAATAAAAATAAAAATAAAAATAAAAATAAAAATAAAAATAAAAATAAAAATAAACAAACATAGAAAAATATTATTATATCCTCCACCTCCGGGATGGGGGTATGTATATTAGGGCGTACCTCAAAAAAAAGTTCGCCGTACACCTTCGAATATGAAGTATTATTGAAAGGTAGTTTCAAAAAATTTTTTTTATTCTTTTATGCCGAACGTAGCGGTCGCGCTTTTACATTTTTCTATATAACTTCTGCATTTATAAACGGATTTTAAAGTGTGATACATCGATGTTTTTGTCTCGACGAGGCCGATTTTTTTGTCTTTGAAGTCATTGAGCTCAAGCACCCCCTTCTGGTACTTACCCATCATATATCAGTTGCTACTACCCTAATGTACCACTCTAATATCAGAAAATTAAAGCTCGCATAAAATCATGAATCATGCTTGAGCTCAATGACTTCAAAGACAAAAAATCGGCCTCGCCGAGACAAAAACATCGATGTATCACACTTTAAAATCCGTTTATAATTGCAGAAGTTATATAGAAAAATGTAAAAGCGCGACCCCTACGTTCGGCATAAAAAAATAAAAAAAAATTTTGAAACTACCTTTCAATAATACTTCATATTCGAAGGTGTACGGCGAACTTTTATTTTTTTACTTGTAACCTGGTACGCTCTAATGTATATTCACTTTGTCATTCCGTTTGTAACACCTTGAAATATTCAACGGAGACCTCATAAAGTATATATTCTGGGTCGTGGTAAAATTCTAAGACGATTTAGCCATGTCCGTCTGTTGAAAGCACGATAGAGGCCGAACGAAATGGTCTAGGAGGTTCGAATTTTCGCTAAATGTGTTTTATGGTTGCAGACCGGTTGGGATTGTGGGCGAAATCGGCTCAGAGGGAAAATATTTTCCCTAACAAGGACTGAAAATACCCCTAATATTTAGACTATTTTAGCATTTTTTTTAATTTCCGATGTTTATACACATGAAATCTGTTTCGTACCTTCCTCTAGTAAAGTGTAATCATCAAAACGTACAAAAAGGATTTAGCGATCGCAGCGACTTTACAACAACATACGCGGCCTCTTTAACCCTCTCATGACCGAATTTTCTTCTAAACAAATATATAAAATTTGATATGATTTTTGATGATCTATGGATCTAAATATGATTTGTATAGAGTTTTGGGGTTCTAATTCATAATGTATATATCGGTTAAATAAAAATCATATTTTGAATTGTTTCTTCATTTTAAAAATCTTTATTATGTATCACTTCGAATAACAAATAAAGTTTTTCTTGTACTCGAAGAAATCCTATAAAAATAATAACAAATTCTAAACAATTTTAATTACAAGACACTCAAATAATTGAAATTTGAGACTTCACTTTTGTTTTCATCTACCTACGCAGACCTAAGTTACCGAATTTCTGGGTTCTCTTTTGATTAATATTTGTTCCTATGTACACAAAAGTAAAATGTATTAATTCAGCAAAATATGTGATTTTAAATTTATATATATTTTTCATAGGAAACATTGGGCATGAAAGGGTTAAATAAACGATTCTCACAAACGAATGAGAATATCCGTTCCAAAAAATCGCACCAAGTAATAAAGCACACATTCCACCTTACAAGCATTTCATTCAAATAGATTCAACTAAAATATTGATTACAGACGAAAATAAAACAAACGAAAAAACTAAAACAATATTATTTTTATACAGCTAAAATTCTAACGAAGCAAACAATGTCTATTTGTAAAAGATCTATAGATAAATGTAGAAGCTGTGGCCTTCTTTAGCTTAATATCATATTTAGACCATGGTACGTATGATTAATATTAATTTAGTACTATCAAGGGGAAACTCCCAATAACTTTTGACGTACTAGACATTTGAGCATTGTAAATAGATTAAAACAAAGCCTAGATATTCTAGTTACTCCTCCAATTAAGCAAGGTCTCATTTTTGCTATTTACATATTAAAGATAAGATAACCGATATAGATTAACATTTTGAAAATGTGCCTTAAATTTCTATTAACAAGAATTCAATCTCAACATTTCGCCACTCTGGCTTAAACTATCTACGGTCGAAACTAAACTAAAAATAAACATAAACATAGAAAAATAATATTTTTATTTGACTGGAACTGGGATATTCTCAACACCAATTTGCATCTACATTTTATAGAATGAAAATTTATTTACAAATGGCATTGCGAACTTTATTACTTGTCTGCACACTACCTACCATGATTTCTACCCTGTGACTTTTCAACAACATACCCGGCCTCTTTAAGTAAATGATTCTCACAAACGAATGAGAATATCCGTTCCAAAAAATCGCACCAAGTAATAAAGCACACATGCCACCTTACAAGCATTTCATTCAAATAGATTCAAATAAAATATTGTTTAAAGACCTAAATAACACAAACGAAAAAACTAAAACAATATTATTTTTATACAGCTAAAATTCTAACGATGCAAACAAAGTCTATTTGTAAAAGATCTATAGATAAATGTAGAAGCTGTGGCCTTCTTTAGCTTAATGTCATATTTAGACCATGGTACGTATGATTAATATTAATTTAGTACTATCAAAGGGAAACTCCCAATAACTTTTGACGTACTAGACATATTAGCATTGTAAATAGATTAAAACAAAGCCTAGATATTCTAGTTACTCCTCCAATTAAGCATTGTCTCATTTTTGCTAGTTAACACATTAAAGATCAGCGATATAGACTAACATTTTGAAAATGTGCCTTAAATTTGTATTAACAAGAATTCTATCTCAACATTTCGCCACTCTGGCTAGTTTAAGTCTTAATGGTTTTGTGACTGCATTATTTTATAATTTGAAAATCTACGGTCTGGTCTGTGCTGACCAGCTTTACAAATACTAAATGTTCTGGCCGATTATGCATGGTCATTAAATGAAATCTAAAAAAAATGCAATTTTTCATGCATTCGAGAGAACACATATAAATAAGCACATTTGCGAATTAGCCAATTTGTCAAAAAGTGATAGATCCCTGAACGGAAAGTGGTATCGTTTGTTTAATCGCAATGCAACATTGCCGAATCCTTGTAGGACTGTTGGTGATCGTATTGGCGTTCTCCGACAGTGCACAGGCACAAAAACGTAAGGACTTCAAAGTACGTGCTATATATATCTGCAAGTTTAATTCATATTCTAATAAAAGTATGTATAATTTTCGATAGCTTCCGCCCGGCATGTGGTTCGGCCCAGGACATCGTCCCTCTAATGGATAACTACAGACACAACACCATGAATTGTTTTTGTAGTAAAATAATAGGAAATAAAATAGAATCAAACAAAAAATATATATGTTTTTTTTTTAATTTAACCCGAATATTCGTTGAGATGCTTCAAAATGGTCCTATTTCAGGAGTATGTTGGGAGAAGAAGATCTATGGCTAAGAGTCAGTGGAGAATTTTTGATCTCGCGAGTGTTTGGACTTCACATTTTTATTTTAAGCCAGAAGATACATATATTGAGACAGTTTGTCAGCATGTTTAAGGTTTAACGTCAAAATCCCTCTTGACAATCCAAAGTTCGAATGAGGATATGCTGTGTGGATATATTCCGCAAGATTGATTTGGACCGAGTCCCAAATAAACCTCTGCTATTCTATGGCTCGATAGGCAACTCCACGTCAAACCAAACATTTTTCAGGAATTTTGGTCTAACCCATAGCCAGAACACAGAACACCACCCCATCGTCCTAGGCTGGTGCAACGGCCTAATGGGCCCCTGACCACACGTGGCAGCAGATTATAGACATCGGTCAGAATGCGAATTTGCGCTGCAAAATGCCTATCACACCACATTTTCAAGAAATCCAGGTTCATTTAATTAATTAATTTTAATTCATCAAAAAAATTTGGCTTATAATACTTTATAGCCCTTAGAAAGTGTCTATCGTGGTTATTTTAGTGAAAACCGGCTCTGAAATCCGGATTTTTTTAACATTTTGAACCGGTTTTTTTCGAAAATGAATTTTGGTTTATTAATGTCAAAAAGTGTCTTTAGTGGCTATTTCAGTAAAACCCGATTTTGAAAACCCGGATTTTTTTTAACATTTTGAACCGGTTACCTCAAAATTTTATTTTGGTTAATTAATGTTTTATCGCTGAAAGCGAATCTGCTCTCAAAAACAGTCCATCGTGCATATTCCAGTGAAACCAGGTTTTGAAACCCGGTTTTTTTTCAACATTTCGAACCGGTTTTCTCGAAAATTAATTTTGATTTATTAATGTTTCATAGCTGCATGCGAATCTGCTCTCAAAAAGTGTCTATCGTGCATGTTTCATTGAAACCCAGTTTTTTCAACATTTCGAACTGTTTTTTTTCGAAAATTAATTTTGGTTTATTAATGCGAATCAACCTAACAGATAAAATCCGGATTTTAAAACCCACAATTCAAATACCAAAATCTTTTTTGTGAGTTAAAAAATTGTCTAGCATGTATATTTTAGTGCAACCGGTTTTGAAACACGATTTTTTTTTAATTTGGGACCGGTTTTCTCGAAAATTAATTTTAGTTTATTAATGTTTCATCGCTGAATGCAAAGTTGTCTTTAAAAAGTGTAAATTTTAGTGAAAACCGGATTTGAAACGAGGATTTTTTAACTTTTTGAACCGGGTACCTCGAAAATAACTTTTTATGTTTCATTGCTTAAAACGAATCTGCGCTCAAAAGTGTCTATTTTAGCTAATTCTGTTTTCAAACCCGTATTTTTTTAACAATTGGAACCGGTTTTCTCGAAAATTTATTTTGGTTTATTATTGTTCCATCGCTGAATGCGAATCTGCCCTCAAAAAGTGTATATTCAATGAAACCTGGAATTTTGAAATATGTCAAAACCTTTTTTAAATTATTTTTTTTAATTGATCAAAATTGAATTTTGGTTTTTGCACTTTCACAGCTGAATGTAAATCTACCCTCAGAAAGTCTCTATCGAACAGATATCCAAGAAAATCGGTTTAATTCGGTTTTTTTAATTTCAAATTGTTTTTTTTTTTTTTGAAAAAAAGATAATTTTTTGGTTTGTTAATGTTTTGCTGTTAATCTTTCATCGCACATTTCCCAGATACTCGGATTTTAAAAACTGGGTATTCAAAAATACTCAAACTTTTTTTTGAAAATTAATTTTTGTTTAAGATGAACGCGAATCCGCCATTTTTTCGAATTTTCAATCAAGCTTTCTCATAAATGAACTTTGGTGTATTAATTTATCCTCCTAAACCTTGAATCTGTCCTCCAAATAGGGTGTATTGTGCCACATTTCTGGGGAAATCCGTTTTTATACTAGTTTTTTTCAAATAAAAATGTTCTCGAATAAGAATGGGCTCCTGGCCACACGTGGTATCAGATTAAAGACTTCGGTCAGACCTCGTAGTCGAAACTACTCAACTCTCATAGCAACTATTAACTGGCTGCTTTCCAGTAGGGGTAACCCAGTAAACAGCTGTGAGAAACCAGCTTATCCTCCTGACCACCGCACCATAGACTATATATAAGAGAAGAGAACTATTTACGGAAATGGAAATCAGATCACAAAAAGAAATGCCCAATTTTAATTTCAATAATATAATAATAATTTATTTAAATAATACAAAATATTAGCAAATATCCTTGTTATTAACCCCGGCGTGATTCCCGTTTACTGGGTGGTATCTGTTAGAAATGCAATATTTAATACTGATATTTTCTGATATTCTATGGACACTGGAATACATACGTATTTGCTTTAGAAGCAACATGATTATAGGAAGCCTGAGCTAGCATGGCCACAGCCAACAGTTCCATAACGAATAGGAAGAATTTCATTCCAAAAATTTTGAATATCAACAATCGTTGAGATGTTTAATGCGATGAGGCGACTGCTGGCGATTTCCAAAAATCCTTGGCTTTATATATAGACCGATCGTCATGCATAACGAATTTGGAAATTTATTTCAAAACGCTTATTTGTCGAATGACTGTGTATAACATTTTCATTCATTTATCCATAGATATTTTTCAAATAAATAAAAATGAAAAAGTTGTTCCATATTTTTTCGTTTTTTTTTCTATTTTTAATTGGTTTTTTAAATCATTTTGCGAGGGAAATTATTTTTATGCAAATTTTAATAGGCGTGTTTTATTTAACATCTCCTTGTTCCTTTCACTTTACTCTTCACAGTTCACACACAAAGTCCCCGATCTATTGCTAGCACTGTCTATATGACGATTCAAAATACCAAAACCTTCTTTGAAAATTAATTTTAATTTTTCCAAAAAAAAAAAATTATACATTACACTTGTATAGCTGAACGCGAAACTTCCTTTAAAAAGTGTATATCGTGTAAATTTTAGTGAAACCCGATTTGGAAACCCGGATTTTTTAAAAGTTTTGAACCGGTTTTCTCGTAAATGAATTTTGATTTATTAATGGTGTACCGCAAAAAATGCCTATCCCGGATTTCTTAACATTTTGAACCGGGTTTTCTCGAAAATTAATTTTGGAATCCCGGATTTTTGTAAACATTTTGAACCGCGTTTCGCGAACATGAATTTTGGTTTATTAACGTTTCACCGTAATAAAGTATCTATCGTGTATATTTCAGTGAAACTCGGATTTCTTAACATTTTGAACCGGTTTTCTCGAAAATTAATTTTGGTTTATTAATCATTCATCGCTGAAACCGAATCTGGCTTCAAAAAGTGTCTATAGTGTGTATTTTAGTGAAACCGGATTTCGAAACCCGGATTTTTTAACATTTTGAACTGGTTTTCTTGAAAATTAATTTTGGTTTATTAATGTTGCACAGCAAAAAAGTGTCTATTTCAGTGAAACCCGAATTTCTTAACATTTTGAACCGGGTTTTCTCGAAAATTTATTTTGGAAACCCGAATTTTTGCAAACATTTTGAACCGGGTTTCGCGAAAATGAATTTTGGTTTATTAACGTTTCACCGTAATAAAGTATCTATCGTGTATATTTCAGTGGAACTCGGATTTCTTAACATTTTGAACCGTGTTTCTCGAAAATTAATTTTGGTTTATTAATCATTCATCGCTGAAAGCGAATCTGGCTTCAAAAAGTGTCTATAGTGTATATTTTAGTGAAACCGGATTTCGAAACCCGGATTTTTTAACATTTTGAACTGGTTTTCTACGAAAATTAATTTTGGTTTATTAATGTTGCACAGCAAAAAAAGTGTCTATTTCAGTGAAACCCGGATTTCTTAACATTTTGAACCGGGTTTTCTCGAAAATTTATTTTGGAAACCCGGATTTTTGTTAACATTTTGAACCGGGTTTCGCGAAAATGAATTTTGGTTTATTAATGTTTCGCCGTAATAAAGTATCTATCGTGCACATTTCAGTGAAACTCGGATTTCTTAACATTTTGAACCGGTTTTCTCGAAAATTAATTTAGGTTTATTAATCATTCATCGCTGAAAGCGATAGTGTATATTTTAGTGAAACCGGATTTCGAAACCCGGATTTTTTAACATTTTGAACTGGTTTTCTCGAAAATTAATTTTGGTTTATTAATGTTGCACAGCAAAAAAGTGTCTATTTCAGTGAAACCCGAATTTCTTAACATTTTGAACCGGGTTTTCTCGAAAATTAATTTCGAAAACCCGGATTTTTGTAAACATCTTGAACCGCGTTTCGCGAAAATGAATTTTGGTTTATTAACGTTTCACCGTAATAAAGTATCTATCGTGCATATTTCAGTGAAACTCGGATTTCTTAACATTTTGAACCGGTTTTCTCGAAAATTAATTTTGGTTTATTAATCTTTCATCGCTGAAAGCGAATCTGGCTTCAAAAAGTGTCTATAGTGTATATTTTAGTGAAACCGGATTTGGAAACCTGGATTTTTTTAACATTTTGAACTGGTTTTCTCGAAAATTAATTTTGGTTTATTAATGTTGCACAGCAAAAAAGTGTCTATTTCAGTGAAACCCGGATTTCTTAACATTTTGAATCGGGTTTTCTCGAAAATTAATTTTTGAAACCCGGATTTTTGTAAACATTTTGAACCGCGTTTCGCGAAAATGAATTTTGGTTTATTAACGTTTCACCGTAATAAAGTATCTATCGTGTATATTTCAGTGAAACCCGGATTTCTTAACATTTTGAACCGGATTTTCTCGAAAATTAATTTTGGTTTATTAATCATTCATCGCTGAAAGCGAATATGGCTTCAAAAAGTGTCTATAGTGTATATTTTAGTGAAACCGGATTTCGAAACCCGGATTTTTTAACATTTTGAACTGGTTTTCTACGAAAATTAATTTTGGTTTATTAATGTTGCACAGCAAAAAAGTGTCTATTTCAGTGAAACCCGGATTTCTTAACATTTTGAACCGGGTTTTCTCGAAAATTATTTTTGGAAACCCGGATTTTTGTAAACATTTTGAAGCGGGTTTCGCGAAAATGAATTTTGGTTTATTAATGTTTCACCGTAAAGTATCTATCGTGCATATTTCAGTGAAACTCGGATTTTTTTAACATTTTGAACTGGTTTTCTCGAAAATTAATTTTGGTTTATTAATGTTGCACAGCAAAAAAAGTGTCTATGGTGCATATTTCAGTGAAACCCGGAATTCTTAACATTTTGAACCGGTTTTTTTCGAAAATTAATTTAGGTTTATTAATGTTTTATCTCTGAAAGTTATTCTGCTCTCAAAAAGTGTCTAAAATATACACTATTTTAGTGAAACTCGATTTGGAAACCCGGATTTCTTATCAGTTTGAACCGGTTTTCTCGAAAATTAATTTTGGTTTATTAATCTTTCATAGCTGAAATCAAATCTGGTTTCAAAAAGTGTCTATAGAGTATATTTTAGTGCAACCGGATTTGGAAACCCGGATTTTTTTTTAAATGTTATGAACCGGGTTTCTCGAAAATTAATTTTGATTTATTAATCTTTCATCGCTGAAACCGAATCTGGTTTTAAAAAGTGTATAATTTAATGTAACCGGTTATGAAACCCGGTTTTCTAAACATATTGAACCGGTTTTCTTGAAAATTAATTTTGGTTTATTAATCTTTCATCGCTGAAAGGGAATCTGGTTTTAAAAAGTGTATAATTTAATGTAACCGGTTATGAAACCCGGTTTTCTAAACATATTGAACCGGTTTTCTTGAAAATTAATTTTGGTTTATTAATCTTTCATCGCTGAAAGCGAATCTGCTCTACAACATTCCTATCACATCACATTTTCAAGAAATCCGGGTTTTCAAAACGACGATTCAAAATATCAAAACCTTTTTTGAAAATTTATTTTAATATATCCGATTGCTAGCATTCAATTATAACATTCATTGGCATACATTTCAAAATAATGGTTTGAATAAAATTCAGCAATTTGTCACACATTTCAGGGCATAAATTAGATAGATGCCTTCATAGGGATATATATATATAACGAAATGTTACAAACTGCTTGAGAATCAACAGCAGGTGGATTACAAAATCATTTCCATACGTTCTTCTGCTCATCTAACTAAAAAAATGAGATCTTTTTCATTCGTACTGATACTATTGGTCGTGGCCATATCTTCGAATCATGCAGCTGTAGTTAGGCGTTGTCAATTTCGCGATGCCAATGGTAGCTGTCGACTTGTAAATACTTAATTAATACCGCGAAAAAATGGGAAAGTGAACCTTTAGAATATTTTAGTTGTTTTACATTTTTAAAGCAACTACATTTATTTGGCATAAACATAGTAATATGTTAGGTTAAAATAGCTATTATTATATTTTAGCATGAAAATATATTTTATTTAATAAATAAGCCTAAACTAAATTTTGATTGATGCGAAGACAATTTGGAACAGCAAAATTCAAATATTGAATTTAATACTAATTTACTGTTTCCTAAAAATGAGAGAGGATATTTTTCGCTTCTTCGAATGTTGAACTCAAGCTAAACTTATTATATGATGATCTAAATTTCGCATTGAAGTCACTACACCGATATTGCCGAAAATAACTTGAAAACTTGTCAGGATATTTACATCAACACCCTGGCTAATTAATAGAATTATAGACTCATATTTGTTTACTACTTTATTTAAGTGCTCAAGGTTAACAAGCAACGATCAGCGATCTTTCCCGACCTTGTAACCACGTACCGAAATATATATCAGCCTATTACAGAAATACGCTTTTGTGGTTGTTCTTTGTTACCCTGGCTTCTGACAATATCTGTGAAGACATTTCAGACATGGAAATTTGTATAAAAGGCCTGGCCCATCGATTAAACGACAGTATTCAAACCCTGCTTTTATTGTAATATTACAAAGTCGGAAAAAAGAAAATCGTTATTTTAAAATGCATTTCAATAAATTGTTCTTCATTTTTGCCCTGGTCATGCTTATGTGCTTGAGCCACACGGAGGCAGGACAAAAGGTTTCGAAAGCGGCCCAAAGTGCTGGTGTAAGAGGATTTTGTAATCGTTTAATGACTACGGAGTTGATAATGATAAATATTTGTTTGTTTCGATTTTATTTGTAGAAAGCCATTGGTAAAGCCGGCTCTAAAACTCCTCCATTGGTGGTTGTGGGCGGTATCAGTAAGAACTCCACCTATAATATGAATGTCAACCGACCCAGGTCGCCTTCACCTAAACGTGGCTGAAAAAGGGGAGTTCTTGAATTGAATTTATCATTTTCTTTGCATAAGTTGATATTTTTATTTGCAAATAAATTGAAAATGATATGAGTATGTATAATGTAAAGTGAGTGTGAACTTATTGGAAATATTAAAATCAGGTTCCTTCAAAATCAAAAGATACTTTGGGGAGCACCATCACTTTAAAACATGGTGAGATCACTTACATTTTTAAAAGATGTCAGCTTTTAAAGGCGGGCCTACGCACACGACTGTTGAACAGCGGGATTTTGTCATTCACCACTTCAAAATGGGAGAAACTCAGCGAAGAAAACTTATGAGAAAATTGTTTATTGTATATAGGGTGGGCCATTTTAAATTTTAAATTAGAATACGCTACAAAAAAGTACTGATTATTTTTTCAAATTTCTGATTTTATTGGAAAGATTGAACTTCATATCATTCATATGACTACCACAACTGGCTCGGCAGTAACTCATCCTCCGATCAACCCAATTTTGCAGTACATGACCCAATGATGCCGCCAGCCCAAAATCCACACCAAACAGTGACTCGTTGTGGATGCATTGGCTTTATAGTAGTCACGTGTGTGTTCTCTGAAAAGTGTGATTTGCTCCGATGAGTCGAAGTTTAATAGATTCGGTTCTCGCGGCAGGTAATTCGTGTAGCGGTAGCCCAATACGCAGCTACAGCTAAAGAATATGAGTGCAACTTTTGTTGTTGTAACAGTTATGTATGTTAGCGTTGTCCATTTTTAATCTGCTTAAATTTCAGGAACCTGAAGTTTGTCTTCAGGTTCACCTGGCCACCTGCTTTGAAAGCGACCAGCTGAGTTGGTTTAGCTGGACAGTTAAAATGGTGTAACGTGTCGTGTGGTCACTGGTTCCATGTGGAGAATATATTCTGCAAGTTGCCGTCGCGGCAGTTCCTTCTCCTCAGATGCAATTTCTGGTGGATGGTCTCCTAGTCTCATAACTGTCTCATATGCACCCTGATCCAGAGGATCTCTCTTATACCTCTGGACCTCTCCCGGAGGCCTTTCGATAATGCCATAATGGTACACTCATCTTCATGGTAGATAATCTCTACAGCTGCAGGGCCAGAAGGAATTTGGAGAGCTAGAAGTTAAACAAGATCGGGGAGAGATGTTTACATAATTTGAATATCCTATTCCTAAACTACACAAATGACTGACGACCACACAGATAGTTCTGGACCTCTTTCTCTCTCTCTCTCTCTCTCTCTCTCTCTGTAGATCATGGATGTCTTCCGATAATGCCATAATAGTACAGTCATCTTCTTAGTATATAATCTCTACACCTGCAGGGGCAGAAGGATTTTGGAGAGCTAGAAGTTAAACAAGATCGGGGAGAGAAGTTTACTTAATTTGGATCTCCTATTCCTAAACTCCACAAATGACTGACGACCACACAGATAGTTCTGGACCTCTCTCTCTCTCTGTAGATCATCGAGGTCTTCCGATAATGCCATAATAGTACAGTCATATTCTTAGTATATAATCTCTACGCCTGCAGAGGCAGAAGGAGTTTGGAGAGCTATAAGTTATACAAGATCGGGGAGAGAAGTTAACATAATTTGAATATCTTATTCCTAAACTCTATATTGACAAACTTAGTATACCCTCTTCCTGGAGGTGGATGGTATAAAAACGACTTTAAATTTGCTTAAACAATTTGAAAATATCTAAATGTACCAACTTCGGAATTTAAAATAGATTTTTAGTTCTTTTCCACACCTTATTTTTCTATGCTGGTCCAAAAACGAACGATATTTGGTGAAATCTCAGAAATGCTCCATAAACTCGTGTCTCCTCACTTGTGTCGCAGGGTCAAGATCCCTCGTGTTAGGGTAATTGTTACTTGGCTTGCCCAATCAGCTGCTCAGAAAAAACACAGTGTAGCCAATAAAGAAAACTTCGGTATGTCCAGGCCTTAATAATAATAATTGAGATTTGCTATCATGATCGCCGCTCCTCATCTAAATCTTATAAAAAATACGCCTTTTAATTCAATTCCACGAATTTCATTAAATTAAAAACATAAAAAGAAATTGTGAAAGTGCCACAGAGTACCAACTTATACTGAAAATAGATTTTTAGGACTTTTCCGAAGCTGATTTTTCCAAAAACGTCTCTATTCTCCACACGCGTCGTCCACTAATTCGTATCGTCTCACATGTGTCCCCACGTGTAAACAGGGTATTTGTTTAATTGGCTTTTCCGTTGCCCAATCAGCTGTTTAAGAAAAACATAGCGTTGCCAACACTGCAAGATTGCTGATTTGGCTACACCATTCGTCCACTAAATAGTATCGTCTCACATGTGTCCCCTCGTGTAAACAGGGTATTTGTTTACTTGGCTTTTCCGCTGGGTTGCCCAATCAGCTGTTTAAGAAAAACACAGCGTTGCCAACACTACAAGATTGCTGCTCCTCATCTCTTGTAATCGATGGAGAAGCTGCCGGCGATGCATTGCAACAGGACGAAGTTACACTTGATTTATTGATTGATTTTTTTTTAATTTATTTATATTCGTAAAAAGTACGAAATCAAGCATAAAATGAATTTTAAGCGTTGACTTATTTTTGACATTTAAATTGAATTTTGAATTTGGGTGTATTCAGAGACTTATAGCAGAGTTTTGTGGCAAATATTTTTGTAGAACATTTCGACCCGTTTAACCTCTGTTTTAGGGGTGTTTACCTTTTACACAAGAGGTGTTATCATGTGGGGCTTACCTGCTGAAAACAACTGGAGGAAGTTCGCTGCCACTCATCCCTTGTAATCTTTGTAGATGTTGTCGGTTAAGTTACACATATTTTAATTGTTTTTTTTCTTTTTTTATTTATGCTTATATTTGTTTAAAGTACATGGACAATCTTTAATAATTTTAGTAAATTTAAATCGATCACAAGAGAATCATTTTGTTGACTTCTTTCACAGTTCACTTAGCCTTTTTGTTTATTTTTACGTTTTCGTTTACGTTCTTCATGTCGGTCAATTTCTTTTGCTGCCTTGTTAGCACCCTTACCCGCTCGCACAGCACCCTTGGCAACTCTGGCAGTTTTAGCAGCTTGGCTTCCCGCTCGTGCAGCTTGGGCTCCTGCTCTTACCTACTCAGAAATTGAGTTTAGAATTGAAAAGAAAAAAAACTAAAAAAATGATGAAACTTACAATGGCCCCAACAATAGCACCGAAGGCCTCAACTTGCGATACATCGCAGATCACTAGCAGGAGAGCGGATAGAATGAGAATGCTTATCAACTTCATGGGAATTGTTGGTGTCAGTAATGAGATACTCCACAGATTTGTTCAGCTTTTATATAGATATTTTTTTTTCAGGCACTACAGGTACTCCTGGCTTAATCGTATACACCAATCGTATTCATATTTCTGTCTAGATAGTCTAACACTATATCTATTAGCCGCAAACTGTAATGACTGAACAATTCCCCAGTACATATTCAAAAGTAGTCCTTAGTCCTTATTTAAAAGTAGTCCTTAAAATCGCACAAAAGGGTCCAAAAAGACCCCTATATTGAGGAGATAGAGGGTTAAAATGTTACTCGTAGTGTTTAACATGTAAGCTTTTCTATGCCGATTCATCATAAGAGTGTGGAAAAGGGGGAAATATTGAAGCCTCGAAACGTAATCTTTAAAAACGCAGGACTTTTTTTATTAGTTTTTGTGTTCTATAATGTTATGTCCGTCCGTCGATGGCAATAACATTTTACAGAGAACATTTTTATTGTGGGTCAGCGACGGACAAATCAAAACCAAAACATTGACTACCGCATTACATGAGGATTACCTATTGCCGTAGCTCAAGTATTAGTCACGCGTAGGTTCGACGAAATTACGCACAGTCCGTGAATTGGAAATAGACATCGGCCATTGATAAGTGCCTGATAACTCCTTGTTATGGTAGTGCATATAAATAAAGTCGAATCATTGCCAAGATTGCAGCGTGTGCAAAATGAATCATCCAGGCTAACATCTGAACCAAACTTCTAGCTCCTCAATTAGGGCTCTTTTTGATTCCTTTTGATTCTTATTCGTAGGCGGTGAAATAGGGGCAACAGGGATAAAAATGGTACCTATCAAACAACAACATAATATAAAATCATTTTTTCCAAATGCGTACTTTTAAAGGATAAAATGGGAATAGAGGGATAGAAATGGTACCAACAAAACGGCGGCACCTAGAATAATGAATTTCGGAGTATACATTCCTCTGATTGCGTAGACACTTAAAATGAAGAGATTTTTGAAATTTAGGGGGGGTAAAATGGAAAAAGGGGATAATAATGGCACGAATAATAATAAAAAGATTTTCCAAATTCGAACTTTATTTTTTTACTTTTACTGCAAAAATGGGAAACTGGCAGCGAACAATTGCCTAGAATCCTGAAGTTAGGTTATCTTTCACTGTGTAAGTGAAATGGAGTTTCAAAATACTCCACGAGAGTATTATGTCTTTGTGCATTTGTTTGTAACACCCAAAAGGAAGAGAGATAGACCCATTGTTAATTATACCGATCGACTTGGAATCACTTTTTGAATCGATTTAGCAATGTCCGTCTGTCTGTCTGTCGTCCATCTATTCTTGTAATCACGATACAGGTCGCAATTGTAGACAGATCCAAATGAAACTATGCACAACGAAGTTTTTCGGGATAAGAACGAACGCTATTTAATTTGAAGTAAATCGGTTCAGATTTAGATATAGCCCCCATACGAATTTCACTCCCGATTTGACTCTTTTCACTCTAGATACCACATAGTTTAACAGATTTTCTTCTAAATTGGCAAAACATCTTATAGTTCAACTAGAAACACCTGTGGTAAAAATGGGTCAGATCGGTTCAGATTTATATAAAGCTTCCATTCAAATTTCGCTCCCGATTTGACTTTTTCTGCTCTAGAAACCACATATTGTATCAGATTGTCTTCAGATTTGCCAAAACATCTTATATTTAAACTAGGAACACATATGGTGAAAATAGGTCAGATCGGTTCAGATTTATATAAAGCTTCCATTCAAATTTCGCTCCCGATTTGACTTTTTCTGCTCTAAGAACCACATATTTTAACAGATCCTCTTCAAATTAGGCAAAATATCTTATATTTTTTTATAAACAGCCATGATGCAAATGTGTCAGATCGGTTCAGATTTATATATAGTTGACACACAAATTTCACTCCCGATTTCCCTTTTTCTACTCTATAAAGCACATATTTTAACACATCTTTCAAAATATCTTGTATCTCAACTAGGGTTTGGGGTCCGGGAATTCCCGAATCGTTTTTCCCGGGAATTCCCGGAAAAATTGGACGGGAATTCCCGGGAAAATTTTTCAATTTCCCGGGAATACGGGAAATATTGAAAAAATAATTTATTTATTATGTTGATCAATAATTTAATGTTACTATATACATTGGAATTTTTAGATGTATTTCAAATTCCCGGGAATGAAAATTTTCATTCACGTTTTCCCGGGAAATGAAAAAAGTCCGGGAAACCCCAAACCCTAATTTCAACCAGAAACCACGAATTTGCACCGAATTTCTTTGAAGTGAGCATAACACGTTATATTTGAACTGGAAGAACTATTTTGATAGTTAGTCACTTTAATTCATGTTTGGATATAGCTCCGATACAAATATTCTTTTCGATTTGACAAATTGGACCAGGTCATATTAGCTCATGATTAGGAAACATACAAAAATCCTTCCCGCTTTCACTATTTTTATCAAATTGAATTGTATTCGGAAAGAAAGTGGAGTGTATCATATAGTCGACCCCGCCCGACTTTAGCCTTTCCTTACTTTTTTGTATATTGCTGCCTTATATTTACTTTTTGAATTGACTTGAAGTATTATTTCGATGTATATAGTATAAACATTAGGGCGGATTGATTTTTATACCCTACACCACAGGGTATAATGACTTTGTGCATTTGTTTGTAACACCCAAAAGGAAACGTGATAGACCCATTGTTAATTATACCGATCGACTTAGAATAACTTTTTGAATCGATTTAGCAATGTCCGCCTGTCTGTCTATCTGTCCGTCCGTCTGTCCATCTATTCTTGTAATGAAAGTCCAGGTCGCAATTGTTGTTAGAACTAAAAAACTTTGCACGACGAAGTTTTATGGGATAAGGACGAACGCTATTTAATTTGAAGAAAATCGGTTCAGATTTAGATATAGCTCCCATACAAATTTTGCTCCCTATTTTACTCTTTCCGCTCCAGAAACCACATATATAAACAGATTTTATTCCAATTTGGCACAACGCCATACATTTGAACTAGAAATAGCTTTGGTAAAAATAGGCCAGATCGGTTCAGATGTATATATAGCTCCCATACAAATGTCTCTTCCGTACAAATACAAATGTCTCCTCTAATTTGACTCTTTCCGCTCTAGAAACCACATATTTTAACAGATTTTCTTCAATTGTGGCAAAATAACTTATATTTCAACTAGAAACAGCTCTGGTGAAAATAGGCATATATATATATATATATATAGAGTGATTTTTTTGAGGTTAGGATTTTCATGCATTAGTATTTGACAGATCACGTGGGATTTCAGACATGGTGTCAAAGAGAAAGATGCTCAGTATGCTTTGACATTTCATCATGAATCGTCTTACAAACGAACAACGCTTGCAAATTATTGAATTTTATTATCAAAATGCGTGCTCTGTTAAGAAAGTTCATTGCGCGCTTCCATTTTATGGTCAGTTTAATCGACCCACTGAAGCGGCTATTCGGGCTATTGTGACTAAATTTCGCACCAAATTTACATTGTTGGACATTAAACCACCAACACGCTTACGTAGAGTGCGAACTGAAGAAAATATCGCAGCTGTATCGGCCAGTGTTAATGATGACCACCAATTTTCGATTCGTCGCCGTTAGCACCAATTGGGTCTCTGTTACTCAAAAACGTGGAAATGCCAAAATTGGACTAAGCGGATGGACCACCTAAGACGCAGCCGCGGTCAACATTTAAATGAAATTATCTTCAAAAAGTAAATGTCATGGACCAATCTAACGTTTCAAATAAAGAACCGATGAGATTTTGCAAATTTTATGCGTTTTTTTTTAAAAAAAAGTTATCAAGCTCTTAAAAAATCACCCTATATATGATACGCATATTGTCCCAAGCTAATATAAAAGAAAATTCGAGCTAAACTCGCTTATGAACGCTTATCTATTTTTATATTTTAATTAACAACAGCCAATTTTAGCAGACTGCAAACTCTTTAGCAGTGTGAATGATGATGTAAGATTGCAGAAAACTGCAAAAAACTGTAATCGCAGAAAAGTATCTGCTGATAGGCAGCAGCCAATCGCTGCTTTTGTTACAGACTTGTTCTCTAAGTGTAGAACTTCTTTTTTTAAATAGTTGCTTGAAATTACATACATACATATCGAGGGCTTATATTCATAAGTGGCTATGAACAAAAACATAACTTTTCAGGAGAGCGAAAAAACTGATTTTCTCCTTAATTTGAAGACAAATTGTTAATCGTTCTTCTACAGTTTAATCTAAAAAGGATTACTAATTGCTACGATTTAAAAGTTTTCGAAATTCCCTATTGTTCGCGGTTTCGTGGTTCATAGCCACTTTTGTATTATTAAAATTGAGCACTATGAATGTTGAAATAATAATACGATTTATTGTAAACTGCATAATTTTTTTCATGAAATCTTGGCATTGTTGTATAAAAAACGCATTTTCTTTGACGTACACAGCGAATTTAAAGATTCCAGTTTCATCCGTCAGATTGGTCGCTTGTAACATATATATAGCCAATCACAGCAATTGATAAAAAATCCAAAATTCGCCGTTACAATTCCGTATATTTAAACTTTCTTCATTCATAATTCTGAAACTTTACATACACAAATATTCCCCATGAAGTCAGCAATCACATTCCAAAGAAATAGTTCTAAATATGATCAAAAGTTACGCGTGTTTTTCTAAAGATACTTTTCACAATTGTTGACTTTACTGCCACTATTTATACTATTTGAGCCTGATAACTTAGGAACCAAAATGCTATTAACGCGAAATGATGGAATTTGATAGTACGATATGCCCTAAATCTAGAAAAATGCTTTAAATAAAATCGTTGTAGCGAATTATAAATTTCGGTTTTGTGCTGCTCCATTGTTGAAATATTTTATTTCTATTATTTTTATGTTTATAGCCACTTATGCGGTCACAAACTAACGTGCGAGGGGATAGCAAAATCAAAAAAAAAATTAAAAAAATCTTTTCCAAATTTATATGACAGATGACATCCAAATCTGAAAATAGTTTGGCATCAAAAACTCATTTTCGAGAAAATGGTTCATAGTCACTTTTGAATATAAGCCCTCGATATATATTTTGAAGAAATATTACACAAAAAACGATCAAATTCCTCGGCGATAAACCCTTCAGTCCCGCATTTTTTCTATGATAAATGCAGAAATTTGGATATGCTTTTTGACAAAGTATGGGTCTAAATAGGATGTCTAAATAGTTTTGTGGTTTTTAACTTATATAGGACATGTGTAACAGGATGTTTACTCAAAATCTTTATACGCATATTCCGATTAAATAAAAATTATTTGGAAATGTTTCTTCATTTTTATAATCCTAAATATGTATAAATTCGAATAACAAATACAGTTTTTTTTGTATTCGATGAAATGCAAGAAGAAACAACTAGAAATTTTACTTCCAAAAAACCAAATAATTGGTATTTTAGAGTTTCGTTTTCCTACGTAGATACAAGTTACTGAATTTGTTGTTTCTCTTTTGAATAATACTTGTTACATATGTTCAAAAAATACTAACTCTGAAAAATATTTGACATAAGTGATAAATATAACAAAAATTTTAGTAAGTTAAGACTCATTTCTTATTGTTTCGCATCTTTAAAGTAGATTTTAAAATAGAGAAACGAAATTTTAGACACGTCAACATCGTTTTTGAGATTCTTTTGTGGGAAAAATTAGTTCCTTTGCGGTAAATATGTCAACAGTTGTTGTAAATTAACAAAGAGAAATAAGTTTATGTATATAAAACAGTTTTTTTCGTTTGTCGAAATGGATTTGTATTATAATTGCAAACTCCCAAAACATTGGAAGTAGCAGAAACCGTTGTTGTTGCATATGTGTTGAAAATAGGACACATCGGTTCAGATTTAGATACAGCTCCATAAAAATGACCAATCGCAAATGTAACATCTTAGCGCTCTACAAGCATCAAGCAAATTTTTTGCTTTTATTAAGAATATTTTAGATTTCATTATGATATCACAGTGATTCTTATCTACACTTTTTTAAAATTACTAAACGATTTTGTTATAAATGTCCAAACTTTTATTTTAGTACACTATTAAAAGTTCATAAGATATAGCTCTAGTCGAATATCAAGAAGTGGTATCAGTTATTTAAAATGAAAATGTTCCGAACAATTTGGTGTCCATTAGCGAAATTAGCACTACACAATCTTGAAATTGGCACAATTCGTTTAGTTTGTTTGTATTTTTCATAACCTTTGTCCGAAATTGAAGAAAGTGTCCACGTTTTTTTATGTAATTTTCGTGTTTTCATGATTTTACTGCAAAATTACCATTTCAGACGAGTTATTTTAAAAAGACCTTAAAAATTCTACATTTTATTGCTTCAGAAAGTCTAGAAGGTTTTAAAAAGTATATGTTCAAAACCTCTCTGGGGGGGGTTTGAATCAGTTATTTAAAATGAAAATTTTCCGAACAATTTGGTGTCCATTAGCGAAATTAGCACTACACAATCTTGAAATTGGCACAATTCGTTTAGTTTGTTTGTATTTTTCATAACCTTTGTCCGAAATTGAAGAAAGTGTCCACGTTTTTTTATGTAATTTTCGTGTTTTCATGATTTTACTGCAAAATTACCATTTCAGACGAGTTATTTTAAAAAGACCTTAAAAATTCTACATTTTATTGCTTCAGAAAGTCTAGAAGGTTTTAAAAAGTATATGTTCGAAACCTCTCTGGGGGGGTTTGAACCCCCAAAACCCCCCCCCCCCCCCCCCCTGCGCACGGCCCTGGCCATTGATAAGTGCCTGATAACTCCTTGTTATGGTAGTGCATATAAATAAAGTCGAATCATTGCCAAGATTGCAGCGTGTGCAAAATGAATCATCCAGGCTAACATCTGAACCAAACTTCTAGCTCCTCAATTAGGGCTCTTTTTGATTCCTTTTGCGTAAAAGTATTTTTGGTATTAATGTTATTTTTTTATTATTTATCACAAACTTTATTTGGCACAAACTCAGTTTTGGCCAGGCTTGCCAGATGTTGAGATATATCCCCAACTATGGGGGGTTTATGATGGTAAAAATGACAAAAAATATGATATGGCGACAGGAGATTTCTTAAAATATTTCGGAGATTTTGGGGGATATTCGAAGACTTTGAAAAATATTTTCTTTTTGTGGAAATTTATTTTGATACAAATATATGTATTGTAGATGGCGACATACGGCCAAACCCCTACAACTTTTTTTTAATTACCATAATAAAATTCTGAAATTTGGCATTTTGACATAATTTATGATTGAAGGCGAGCTACGCCAATTTTTTTAAAACTGATCAAAAGTCTGCAACTTAAGATTAATAGTACTTACTTATGATCCCATGGACTACTAAATGGTGTATAGTCACAACCTCTTCTCCCTCTTTTCCAGTAAGGACTTGACAAATTTTATACCCTCCACCTCCAGGATGGGGGTATACTAACTTTGTCATTCCGTTTGTAACACCTTGAAATATCGACCTGAAGCCCTATAAATTCCAAATTTTCCGTAAATGCTTGTTATAGTCGTAGATTGGTTGGGATTGCAACTGGGCGAAATCGGTCCAAAGGGAAACATATTTCCCTCACAAGGACTGAAAACGTCCCAAATAACCCCTAATATTTAGAGTATTTAAGTATGATTTTTTTCAATATATCTGCTTATATTTATTTATTCATAACAAAAACGTACACCATAAAGTGATTCTTATTCGTAGGCGGTGAAATAGGGGAAACAGGGATAAAAATGGTACCTATCAAACAACAACAGCTAGAAACACGAAATTCGGTGTGTACATTTATACATAACTAGCAGTACCCGCTGCTTCGCACGCGAAAAAGCAAGTTATTCGTTAATTTTATCCGTCTCTGTTTTTGAATAGTATTTATTTAATTTTCTTTTGGTGGATATAGATAAATCTAAAATAGTAATTTGGTAAGCTCCTATTAGCTAGCACTCACACACAGTCAAAGGAATGTCCTTGACGATAAGCACTATTTTAGCTGAACTACTTCGTATGTATAGTTTTCTACTAAGTTTTGAACAAAAAATTACAACCATTTATGTATATCCTCGATCTCATGTTTCTAGATTCAGCCAGCCAGTTTAAAACTTTTTGCACCTATTTCCCAAAAAGTACACATTTTGAAAAATCACTATAGGTAACATGTGTTTTTGCTCCCCTAAAAATATGTACTTTATTTGGTAACACAGGATTGTACAGCATTTTTATCCCTTTTCGTCCCGCGCACCCCTTAAAGTACAAATTTCGAAAAATCAAACTACTGCGCTGCTATATGATCAGTGGAATTTACACACTAAATTTCACGATTCTAGCTGTAATAGTAAAATTGGTAAAAGTTTTATCCCTTTTTGTCCCGCTCGTCCCTTAAAAGTACAAATTTCGAAAAATCCAATTTTACTTCGTTTCTATATGGTCAGAGGAATTTACATACCAAATTTCACGTTTCTAGCTGTAATACTTTAGTTGGTACCATTTTTATCCCTTTTTGTCCCGCTCGTCCCTTAAAAGTACAAATTTCGAAAAATCCAATTTTACTTCGTTTCTATATGGTCAGATGAATTTACATACCAAATTTCACGTTTCTAGCTGTAATACTTTAGTTGGTACCATTTTTATCCCTTTTTGTCCCTTTGAAAGTACAAATTTCGAAAAATCCAATTTTACTTCGTTTCTATATGGCCAGAGGAATTTACATACCAAATTTCACGTTTCTAGCTGTAATACTTTAGTTGGTACCATTTTTATCCCTTTTTGTCCCGCTCGTCTCTTAAAAGTAAAAATTTCGAAAAATCCAATTTTACTTCGTTTCTATATTGTCAGAGGAATTTACATACCAAATTTCACGTTTCTAGCTGTAATACTTTAGTTGGTACCATTTTTATCCCTTTTTGTCCCGCTCGGCCCTTAAAAGTACAAATTTCGAAAAATCCCTATTTGTAGCAAGTCTGCATGGTCATTGCAAGGAACTCACCGAATTTCATGTTTGTAGCTACTGCCGTTTAGTCAGGACGAAGGTGCGATGTTTATCCCTTTTTGGGCCATTTTATCCCCTAAAAGTACGAATTTCGTAAAACCCTTTCTTAGTCGACGTCTACGTCATATTTGGGAACTACCCTGAAAATTTCATGACCCTGGCTTCAGCCGTTTGGTCTGGGGGCTGGTCAATGATAAGTCAGTCAGTCAGTCAGTAACGCAACTCTTTTATATATATAGATATAAAATCATTTTTTCCAAATGCGTACTTTTAAGGGATAAAATGGGAATAGAGGGATAGAAATGGTACCAACAAAACGGCGGCACCTAGAATAATGAATTTCGGAGCATACATTCCTCTGATTGCGTAGACACTTAAAATGAAGAGATTTTTGAAATTTAGGGGGGGTAAAATGGAAAAAGGGGATAATAATGGCACGAATAATAATAAAAAGATTTTCCAAATTCGAACTTTATTTTTTTACTTTTACTGCAAAAATGGGAAACTGGCAGCGAACAATTGCCTAGAATCCTGAAGTTAGGTTATCTTTCACTGTGTAAGTGAAATGGATTTTCAAAATACTCCACGAGAGTATTATGTCTTTGTGCATTTGTTTGTAACACCCAAAAGGAAGAGAGATAGACCCATTGTTAATTATACCGATCGACTTGGAATCACTTTTTGAATCGATTTAGCAATGTCCGTCTGTCTGTCTGTCGTCCATCTATTCTTGTAATCACGATACAGGTCGCAATTGTAGACAGATCCAAATGAAACTATGCACAACGAAGTTTTTCGGGATAAGAACGAACGCTATTTAATTTGAAGTAAATCGGTTCAGATTTAGATATAGCCCCCATACGAATTTCACTCCCGATTTGACTCTTTTCACTCTAGATACCACATAGTTTAACAAATTTTCTTCTAAATTGGCAAAACATCTTATAGTTCAACTAGAAACACCTGTGGTAAAAATGGGTCAGATCGGTTCAGATTTATATATAGCTCCCATACAAATTTCGCTCCTGATTTGACTTTTTCCGCTCTAGAAACCACATATTGTATCAGATTTTCTTCAGATTTGCCAAAACATCTTATATTTAAACTAGGAACACATACGGTGAAAATAGGTCAGATCGGTTCAGATTTATATAAAGCTTCCGTTCAAATTTCGCTCCCGATTTGACTTTTTCTGCTCTAAGAACCACATATTTTAACAGATCCTCTTCAAATTAGGCAAAATATCTTATATTTGTTTTATAAACAGCCCTGGTCCAAATGGGTCAGATCGGTTCAGATTTATATATAGCTGACACACAAATTTCACTCCCGATTTCCCTTTTTCTACTCTATAAAGCACATATTTTAACACATCTTTCAAAATATCTTGTATTTCAACTAGGGTTTGGGGTCCGGGAATTCCCGAATCGTTTTTCCCGGAAAAATTGGACGGGAATTCCCGGGAAAATTTTTCAATTTCCGGAAATATTGAAAAAAATAATTTATTTATTATGTTGATCAATAATTTAATGTTACTATATAAATTGGAATTTTTAGATGTATTTCAAATTCCCGGGATTCCCGGGAATGAAATTTTTCATTCACGTTTTCCCGGGAAATGAAAAAAGTCCGGGAAACCCCAAACCCTAATTTCAACCAGAAACCACGAATTTGCACCGAATTTCTTTGAAGTGAGCATAACACGTTATATTTGAACTGGAAGAACTATTTTGATAGTTAGTCACTTTAATCCATGTTTGGATATAGCTCCGATACAAATATTCTTTTCGATTTGACAAATTGGACCAGGTCATATTAGCCCATGATTAGGAAACATACAAAAATCCTTCCCGCTTTCACTATTTTTATCAAATTGAATTGTATTCGGAAAGAAAGTGGAGTGTATCATATAGTCGACCCCGCCCGACTTTAGCCTTTCCTTACTTTTTTGTATATTGCTGCCTTATATTTACTTTTTGAATTGACTTGAAGTATTGTTTCGATGTATATAGTATAAACATTAGGGCGGATTGATTTTTATACCCTACACCACAGGGTATAATGACTTTGTGCATTTGTTTGTAACACCCAAAAGGAAACGTGATAGACCCATTGTTAATTATACCGATCGACTTAGAATAACTTTTTGAATCGATTTAGCAATGTCCGCCTGTCTGTCTATCTGTCCGTCCGTCTGTCCATCTATTCTTGTAATGAAAGTCCAGGTCGCAATTGTTGTTAGAACTAAAAAACTTTGCACGACGAAGTTTTATGGGATAAGGACGAACGCTATTTAATTTGAAGAAAATCGGTTCAGATTTAGATATAGCTCCCATACAAATTTTGCTCCCTATTTTACTCTTTCCGCTCCAGAAACCACATATATAAACAGATTTTATTCCAATTTGGCACAACGCCATACATTTGAACTAGAAATAGCTTTGGTAAAAATAGGCCAGATCGGTTCAGATGTATATATAGCTCCCATACAAATGTCTCTTCCGTACAAATACAAATGTCTCCTCTAATTTGACTCTTTCCGCTCTAGAAACCACATATTTTAACAGATTTTCTTCAATTGTGGCAAAATAACTTATATTTCAACTAGAAACAGCTCTGGTGAAAATAGGCACATATATATGGGAAAATCTACAAAATAGTCCGATTTCAATTTTGAAAAATTAAAAATTTCAAATTAGAGGCACACGTTTTATATTAGCGTCAACTTGTTAAAAATACATTAAATATAAATAATGTGCTCGCGTGCATCATTTTTTTCAAGTGCTGAAGAAGTTATAATGGGATTGTCCCTTTTGGTTCTATTGCAAGTTAAGCCTGAAAACCCTATGAAAATCAACAAAATTTAACCTAAAATGGCTCTCGGTACCAAAATAATAATTCGATCTATTTAGCACTTACACACATTATTAGTAGTACCCATATTCACCGATCACACAGGGCTGCCACCAGTTATTTTTCAAACTGCGGATGTGCTCTTCAAAAAATATGAAATTTCATGATCTGCACGCATCGACCTGATGATGTTCGTACTGTCATAATCTCCTTGTCGCTGAAGGCACACCAAATCGTCCGGTCGCCTTTTGTTAGTATCTCTGTCGTTTATAATCCAATATTAAAAAATTTGCAATTACGTTCACGCTGAAAGCGCAAAAAAGAAAATTGTACCAATTTTCGTTTTATGCAAAAACAGAGTGACAGATTTTGAAGAGCTACCATTTATTCCTCAGTGATGGTACACGCCCTTTTCAACATATAGAAGATTCCGCAACATCATTACTATCATTCACAAAAAGATCAGAATGATTTTCTCTTATGCTGAAAAAGTTATAGCCAAAAGAGTTGAACAACTCCCGAAAGTTACAAGCGTAAAAAAGTACGAATTTGGAAAGAACTTTTTATTTTGCGTGTCAGAGGAATGTATACACCGAATTCCATGATTCTAGCTGCGGCCATTTGGTTGGTACAATTTTTATTCCCTTTCTCCTTAAGAGTACGACTTTCTAAAATCTCTTTATTTTACGTGCCTACGCAATAAGAGTGATGTACACACCGAATTTCATCATTCTAGCTGTAGTCGTTTAGTTTGTACTATTTTTATCCCATTTTTCCATTTTAACCCCAAAAAGTACGAATTTCGAAAAATTATTATTAGGAAAGAATTAGGAATGTATACTCCGAATTTCATGTCTCTAGCTGCGGTCATTTGGTTGATACTATTTTTATCCCCTTTTTCCATTTTAACCCCAAAAAGTACGACTTTTGAAAAATCCGTTTATTTCACGTGTCTACCTAATCAGAGGAATGTATACACCGAATCTCATTATTCTAGGTGCAGCCGTTTTATTGGTACCATTTTTATCCCTCTATTCCCATTTTATCCCTTGAAAGTACGAATTTTGGAAAAAATACTTCTAAATTAGGGACAGAGGGACGGACAAGGTTAGATCGTCTTAGAATTTTATGACGATCAATAATATATATACTTTATAGGGTCTCAGGTCGATATTTCAAGGTGTTACAAACTGAATGACAAATTTAGTATATCCCCATCCTGGAGGTGAAGGGTTTAAAAAGATTAAAAATTTTATGTGAGTAGCGGTTACTAAATATTGACTTAATCAATTCAAAAAACATGGTGATTGAGGGGCCCTTCCTTTAGTGATTTATAACTTTGTACTTAAACAATAGTTCATTTCTTGATATAGCTATCATTTCTTCTGCTCAATGCAGAAGAATATTTTCTACGGACATTCAGATTGTTATTTGTGGACGATCATGTCATCGACTGCGATATCAGACTATTTCAAGGGCAAAGAGTTTGCGGTTTTTATAAAATCTCTTCAAGTATAAAAGCCCACAACTTTTTGAATTCGTTATCAAGTTGTAATTCAGATATCGTCAAGTTCATCCATCAAAAAGAAAAAAATGAAATTGTTCACAACTATTTTGATGTCATTTCTTCTATTGGCGCTTTTCGCTGACGTTCACGTCGAAGCTACAGTTAAGCAGCGCAAGGTAAGTCGTGTCGCGTTAATGCAACCAGAGTCAATTCTTATTGATTTTTATATTTTATTTATTTATTTTGTGAATTTTAGAATAGCATATCTGGTTCTGCAACATCAGCCAGGAAACAGTTGAAAGAGCCGCTAACGCTGGGAAAATTTAGACCTTGCAATGGCATTAATTGCTATCCCGGACAATCCGGTTATAGAGGTGGGAAGACATCTACACCTCAAATCTAAATATTGCAATTGACAAACAAGTAGTAATAAATATAAGCTATGTTAAAAGTAAATATAAAAGCTAACGACTATACTAAATTATCGCCTTTATAGTCAACGGGAAAAGGGTGTTAAGTTCGGCCGCTTCGATTCTTATACACCAAGGAAGTGAATTCCACAATATTATGGGCATGTTGTCGTAGACTTGTATTAACACATTATGAAAATTATAATAATTTTTATTGAAATCGCGTTATTTGTTTATTGATTTAAGTAAATTTCATTAGAGAAATATGGGAAAATTTTAAAGGGCCAAACAATTTTACTCCAGTTTAGTAAAAATTTCCTTAAAAGTAGGAGAATTAACTAATTAACTAAGGGTTTCAAATAAGAAAAATACTAGCAATTTGTTTGCATGGAAAAAATTCCATTTAGGAAATTTTAACTAAAAAATAGCTTTTTCTTAAAATTAAGTTAATGCCGAGTTCTTCATACATTTAAGTATTAATGAACTTATGCAAAATCACTTGAAATTGTTTAGAAAAGTCTTGAATATTATCTAAGAAGCAATTCTCGTTCGTACGCAAAGACTTATTTCTTAAATAAATTAAGTAATTTTCTAAACAACCACTGCGAAGGCGCCTATTTTGCCTTCGCAGCTATCGTGGTGTAATACCTCAAGTCTTTATGGCAGAGGTATCATGAAACTTTTGAGAAATATTTCATGTTGCAATTTTTTGTACTAGTTTTGCATAATCTGAAGCGAAATCATTTGTTTGAATGTTTTAGTTAGTTGAATTTAACTTATTTCAAGTTCACTTTTTTCCTTGTATCAAGTAGAATTTTCCTCAGTTTAAGTAAAAATGTACTTGTTTTAAGGAAACAATCAGCAAAATTGTCCTCAGTTCAAGTAAATATGTAATTGATTTCAGTAAAAATTAACTTAGTTTTAGGAAAATTTCGGCAAAATTTTACTTGCATTTACCTGGTTCGAATTAAAATTTACTTAGTTTTAGGAAAATTTTACTTAAATGTAGTAAAAAATTATTTGGATTTAGGAAGAATTTACTTAGATTTAGGAAAATTTCAGCGAGATTTTACTTAGATTTAGTAAAAATGTACTTGATTTGAGGAAAAACTTAACGGACTTTTCCTCAGATTGAGTAAATATTTACTTGGTTTGAGGAAAATTGAACTAGAATTAAGATCAAAGCATGTAATACAGAGTCTAACACAGCGTCAAAACCTTCGACTATACATATAAAAAGTATACCTCTTTACCTCTCTTTAATTTATACTAGAAATACGTATGCTGAAAGTCAGCTACATAGGTCAATGTTTTGGTATAGACCCCATACAAATGGGCCCCCAGTTTATACTATTATCGCTCTAGAACCCACATCTTACGTTGGATCTTGATAAAATTTTGCAGATCATGTTATATTTCAATAAAGAATACCTTCTTTGAAAGTGATCTATAAGGGCCCACTTTGAAATGGAATGGAATAACCCAAATGGGGCCCATTCTACTTTATAACAGCTCTAGATACTACGTCTTACATCGGATCATGATATATTTCAACTAGGAATACCTACCGTGAATGAGAAGTATATAGGCCCACGTTTTGGACCAGGCCACAGTGGTCAATTTCGCGAGATAGCGGTCAAAACTCTATAACTTTTGGCCGGATTGGTATTTTTTTACGCAAATTGTTTTGTTCAATAGGAGGGACTTTAAGCTGCAATTTGCGTGTTCAAACGTAAAAATCGACTGATAGGAACGTAAGTAATGTGGAGTTAAAAATGCATTTTAATTTTTTGTTGAGTTTCCATGTAAAAGTTGAATATTTTGACATTTTAAATAGGTATATTTTTTATAATTTCTTATTTTCTTCAATCGTATTTTACAACCAATACTTATTTATTATTCCTAAACTTAATTTTGGTCAGAAAATGCCAACATTTGGGCCCTGACATTTATTTAGTCTCAATATTCACAGGGGCCAAAGGTTGGTTTTTGTGGAAGAAAGCTAATTCTTGTGAGGATTAAACTGAAAAATAACACTGAAATTCCCAACAATATCAATACCATTTGGATATATTATATACAGAACACAACATCGATAAAATTTTAAGTAAACTTTTACTATTGATTTAAAGTGCACATATATTTTATTTAAATGTATTAATAAAAATTTATACTAAAATTAGAAACAAATTATAATCTTTAAACTAGTGTTAATTAAACAATATTAGTAAAAATTTCTTCCAAATAGCTTTGATTTTCATTTTGCAGTAGTTGTTTAGCTTCTTCATCTAACTCTAATGAGGTTGATTTCCATTTTTGTCGAATACTGGACATATATGGGTCTGATGTGCACAACAAAATATTAATAAGATCTTCATTAGTACAATATCTGGAATTTTTTCTTGTATTGTGCTCGCGAAAGAATCTGTAGTCTTTGTTCCTTTTTTCTTGCGCTTCTTCTGAGAGATCTCCAATTGGAAGCATATTGTGCTGAATTATTTGTTCCCCATGGAACAAAATTTTGTGAACTGTGGTTGGCATATGTCTCCAAGAATATTTTTGGTTATAAAGGGTTGCTGTCTCATTAGCATACTGACCAAATTTTTTTGCATCTATCTTTTTGCTACATGCTATAACTTCTAATATGATTTGGAATCGTCGTATTAAATCATAATCTACTCCAGTTATAGAAGCTGCAGTTTCTGGATCGGAAAAAAATCTCCTTGCTGTGTTTCCATCATTAGAATTTCCTTCTCCTTGCTTTGGCTGGTCAATTATAAGGCCTATCTCACGGTATTTTTCTTGAATATCTTTTTTTTTTTTTTGCTTTCTTTTTTCCAAATTTTCTTTGTTGTTTCTCACTGTTTCGCCTAACGGGCCAAATTCCAAATCGTATCCCAATTTAAGAATATGCTCCATAAAACGAACTCTAGCATGAAGAGGTGACATTCCAAATTCATATACTTCATTAAAACTATCGTCTTGTGTTGTGGTTGGCTCAATTGACTTGATGTTTTTTGGCATATGGTGCAGCTTGACGAAGACTTTGTTTCGGTTAAAGCTTGTGCAACTTTTCCATCGATCATTGTAAGTGACATTTTAAAGTTAACTTCGATGCATTGGTCATTAAATTCAAATATCACTGGTTGAAGTTCCTTAATTTCATCTCTTATTTTGCCAACTTCTTCAGTTATGACATCTTTAGTTTCTTTTTTGTAAGCAAACTTTATTGGTCTACAAAATTTTGTTGTCGAGGGAATTTCATTCTTCCATACATCTATCTCTGCAGCTCTACTAGTTGACGGCTCTGAACCAATATAAGTTTTTGTTAAACGTAATGGAACGAAAGAAATCATGAATAAATTGGCATCTGATGAATTTTCCGCATTACATTGTTTCTATTGTTTCTGGCCAGAGGACCCATCACATCCCCATTTAGAAATTAAAGTCATGCTGCAATTTTTAAACTTCTTTAAATAGTCAGCATCAAATGTCTTTAATAATCGTTCTGCAGTGTGTTCAAGAAGATCCTGCAATTTTATTTCTGCTGAACTTGAAGTTACACTAATAGCAGTTGATGAAGGTAAGCAATCTTTTTTGGCAGAAACTAAATCTCGATATGATGGAAAAATTCCACAATTTTTTTCATTGGTTCGCTTCCGCAATTCTGTATATTGGTTTTTAGTCATTTTCAAATCCAAAAATAGTGCATGTGCTTCTTCTGGAGTAAATTTATTTTCTTCAGTTGGTGTCGGCATACTTTCTAAAATCCTTTTTGTGCGTCTGGGGCTTGCTTCCACTATTTTTTCAATGATAGCAATTTTACTCTTTTTAGTTTTCGATGGTTGAATTTGATGCAGAAATGAATCCTTTATGATGCTACAACAAACTTCTTCATTGATATGTTTAAGCTTGCGTCTTCGTGATCTTTCACTACAATTATCAATTAGCTTTGCTGGTCGACCACCTTTTCCAGTTTCCGTGGTAGTTACTGATGGCTTTTCAAAAATAAGTTTATTTCTTAGCCATTCTTGGTTGCGTGAGTAAAACAATTTCTTGTTTCTGGAACATTGATTGTACCGTTTTCTTAAAGTATTTAAAAAGTTTTTTATTTTTAACTTATGAATTTTAATTTCTTGTTTGTCGGATATTTTGAAGAATGGATTATTCATTATATGTAAAATAATGTCGTTTTCATCTTTTCGTTCAAAATATATATCAGATAGAACACTATAACTAAATTTAGCCATTGTTTAAACAATAATTATATATAATTATATAATTCACTATTAAAAACTGCACTTTCAAAATATTGACTTGTACTTGTACTTTCGTCGACACTTGTTGAATGAGTAAAATCGATCAATGCACACCTATTTATACTGTGTATTGTTCACTATTTTACTGACAGGTACTTGTAAATGGGTGCATATTGGATATTGCCAATAATTGAAAAAATGTTCTGAATTTGGTTTTTATGCATATTATTATTGCGTATTAATTGCATATTATTTTATTTTCATAAAGTTTTTATAAATATTTTTTTTTTTGCATGATAATTTTTTAATTTTTATTTTTATTTTATTTTTTGAAATTGCGAATAAAAGCGAAACGCGTGCATCGATTTTCATGATCTTTGTCTCATTTTGCTCATAGGTTATGTGACTTTGCGAAAAAGTAACTACACTTGAAAATTATTTCCGTTTTGTATTTTTTATGAATTTAAAAAAAATTTTTCTTCATTTTTTATTGGAAACTTATTTTTAACTTGTAAACTGTTGCTTGTATAGGAAAATAATATATGAACAGATTAAGGGAATTGTAATTCTTAATTTTTTAAAATTTATTTCAACTAAATCGGGCTAGTGGCTGTCGAGCTATGTCAAACAACAGGGCCTAAAACGTGATAAATTCCCCTATACGATAGTACTAACTTCAAATCGATATTAAAAATATTTCGGCAGGTAAGAAGACAAAACGAATGATGCAGAAATTTCACATACTGTTCTCAGAATTGAGTTGGCAAATCATGTGTTGTACTGTGTAATGAATAATAATGACTTTGGATGATATGTACGTCAATCGTTTCGTTTGTTTTCGTGCACTGGATAGCACTAAGTTGTGACAGTGCTGTTGTCTCTTTCATTTTTGTGATTCATTCTCGTTGCTAATGTTCTCTTTGTTGTGTTCTGTCGTTAATGTTGGTAAAAATTGAATTTAATGTTCTATTTGGTTTGTAAGCAAAGCGAGTGTTGTCAGATTCTATTGTCATTTTTGTCAAAATTTTGATACACCCTTCTATGTGGACTAGGTCCAAATATGGGCCAAATTCTCCTAATTTCAACAGAATTATTTTTTGGGTCAATAAGAACTCTTGTACAAAATTTCATCAAAATATATGCATAATAGCCACTTTCACATACAAATAACTTCTCAAAAAATATGACGTGCATTTGTACCGAATATCTTACCTTGGGTCAGAAAAATTGCTGTAGCTCAAAAAGTGCAGTCCTGATGCATGGACTTGTATATATAGGAATGTAGGGGAGGGTTAGGCCTACAAAATAGTAAATTTGTGTTTTGACTCAGCTTGACTCACAGGAGTTGTGCTCTATGAAGTAGGAAATTTCCGATAAATTAGACCTTTTTTAAAAAAAATATTTAAATTTTTCTGCAAACAGTAGAGTTTCAATTTTTTCTACCAGTGATAGGAAATAAGTTAAGTTACAACACAAAATTTATTTCGTCCAAAAATCTTGAAAAACAAAAAAGTTATGATCATTTCAACTTTAAAAATTAACTAAAAATATCATAAATATCATAAATTCTGAAAAAGCCCATTTTGGACCACCCTGTTCTCAGTGAAATAGTTAAAATAGAGTTCTAATTTTTTGGCACCCGAGGTTTACTACTGTCTACTTTCATATAAGTCTAATAACTTTAAAATCGGAGAACAAAAACCAAAAGAAGTTTTGGCCGCTATCTCAAAATAATGACCACAGTGCAGGCCCCAAGTGTTGTTATACTAATGTATAATTTGTATTTGTCCGTCGGAAAATTGGATCAATTATTTACCATATTCGTTAAATATGGCTAAAGATGAATTTATAGTATACTTTATAATTTATATGAACTACATAAAATTGCTCCCATGTGTTTAGTAATAAAAGCGAGATATTTGCGCAGGGCGTGGTGTAGGGTATTATATAGTCGACCCCGCCCGTCTTTAGCCATTCCTTACTTGTTTTAGTTACATAGTTTTTGAAGTAAACTTTTACCTTACAACACATAAAATGCTCCTCAGCTTGAGTAAATTTTACTTGGTTTGAGAAAATTTTTAACTATAATCAAGTTCACAGCCAAAGGTTTGATGGTGAAAAGTCGCTGCTAAGCCACTTGAGAAGACTTTTAACATAGTCGAAATCATGATCGTGGTAGTCTGCAGCCAAGTAATAAATGCCACCATGCCATTTGTAAATAAATTTGCATTCTCTTGAATATAGATGCAAAATGGTCTTGAGCCAGGACAATATCCCAGTTCAAATCAAAAAATTATAATACATTTTACATCGCCATATTTAACAATAACATGTCTGTCTTCTTTTTGTTGCAGGTACGTACAATGAATAGAAATAATTTTATTTCTAATGTTAAGTAAGTACCACAAGTAGGTGTTAAAGTTTTGCAAGAATATCAGAGAAATCCGCCGAAAATTGTTTCGAGAATGGCAAACTTGACGTATATTTTATTTATTTATTATTTCCTTTAACTCCTACAAGCAGCACAGGGCCAAAACAAAGTCATTCCATGCCGGTTTGTCCGATGCCAGGATTTGCCGAGGTTGGTTGCTTCGATTTCAATTTGGCAATGCCTTGTGTGGGATGTGGGATAATTCCAGGATTTGCCGAGGTTGTTTGCTTCGATTTCAATTTGCCAACGCCTTGTGTGGGATGGTCTGCCATTTCTACGGGTTCCTTGCTGATTTCATTCTGAAGATTGTCTTGTCTTGTCTTCCGGTGGCTTATATGGAGTGTGCCCTATCCATCGCCATTTTCTTCTTCGTATTTCGATGTTTATGGAGTCTTGATTGCTTTGGGACCATAGTCTTTCGTTGGTTGTGGATTGGCCGGTATATTTCCATAATTCGACGAAGACAGAGGTTTATAAATACTTGTAGCGCGTTTATATCTTTCCGGGCTGCGTTCAAGCATCGCAACCATAGAGGAGCGTAGATTTAACGCACGAGTTGAAAATTTTTATTTTGGTTTATCTGGAGATCTGACTAGATCGCTAGATACATGATTGCCTTCCAGTTTTTATGCGATTTTTACATCATCAGGTTTCCCAGATAGCAAAATGTTGAACAATCTTCAAGATTTTGCGCATTGGGCGTGGCACTAACAATTTTCATTTAACGGCGGACTCAAGGGGAATCACTGGTAATTACTTGTATTAATGTATGTAAAGGGTGATTTTTTAAGAGCTTGATAACTTTTTTTTTTTAAAAAAACGCATAAAATTTGCAAAATCTCATCGGTTCTTTATTTGAAACGTTAGATTGGTCCATGACATTTACTTTTTGAAGATAATTTCATTTAAATGTTGACCGCGGCTGCGTCTTAGGTGGTCCATTCGGAAAGTCCAATTTTGGGCAACTTTTTCGAGCATTTCGGCCGGAATAGCCCGAATTTCTTCGGAAATGTTGTCTTCCAAAGCTGGTATAGTTGCTGGCTTATTTCTGTAGACTTTAGACTTGACGTAGCCCCACAAAAAATAGTCTAAAGGCGTCAAATCGCATGATCTTGGTGGCCAACTTACCGGTCCATTTCTTGAGATGAATTGTTCTCCGAAGTTTTCCCTCAAAATGGCCATAGAATCGCGAGCTGTGTGGCATGTAGCGCCATCTTGTTGAAACCACATGTCAACCAAGTTCAGTTCTTCCATTTTGGGCAAAAAAAAGTTGGATATCATCTCACGGTAGCGCTCACCATTCACAGTTACGTTACGATTCGCATCATCTTTGAAGTAGTACGGTCCAATGATGCCACCAGCCCATAAACCGCACCAAACTGTGACTTTTTCTGGATGCATTGGTAGCTCTTGCAATGCTTCTGGCTGATATTCACTCCAAAATCGACAATTCTGCCTATTTACGTACCCATTGAGCCAAAAATGAGCTTCGTCGCTGAACACAATTTCTTTCTTTCTGAACTTTCTTAACAGAGCACGCATTTTGATAATAAAATTCAATGATTTGCAAGCGTTGCTCGTTAGTAAGTCTATTCATGATGAAATGTCAAAGCATACTGAGCATCTTTCTCTTTGACACCATGTCTGAAATCCCACGTGATCTGTCAAATACTAATGCATGAAAATCCTAACCTCAAAAAAATCACTCTTTATATTAGGCTGGGTCACGAAAATAATTTGCAGCGGTCACCTCCCAGAAATGATGATTGGATTGTTTAATGATGAACTGCAAAATATTGGGTCAAGTCATCTGTGAGCTAAACGCTCCTGAAAACACGTCTAAAAATCATGTTTTTCCCGTGTAATTTTTTATGAAGCATTTTTGTCCAATTTTTTTTCTGAATTAATATACCATTGGGAGCACTTTAAATAAAAATTTTTATTCTTGTCTTAGAATAACTCATTGGTAGTAGAGGGTGTTTTTTATTGAGGTATAGAACTTCGAATTGAAATAAAACACAAGAAAATCGTTTTAATGTCCATCAATTTGGCTTTATTGGAAGGATAATTTTATGCCGCCGCGGCTGGCTCGAATATAGCCAATTCTACAGGTCCAATTTTCAACCACTGGACAAAGCTCCAATTGCTGTGCACGGTGGCGAATCGATTCATTCGGGTCCTCTTCAACACTTTGCTCTACAGCGGCAATTGTTTCTTCGGTGCGCACTGTTCGACGTCTCTGCGGATGCGTATTATCACATAGAGTAAACGTAGTGCGAAAACGATCCATGGTTAACCGAATTAATTGCTCTGATGGACGATTATGTCGACCATAAAATGGACGGAGCGGTGAACTTCGCGAACTGAACCATTACTTTCAAAATAAATTTGCACGATTTGCAAGCGTTGTTCTTTTGTCAACCTGTTCATGATGAAATGGCAAACCAAACTAAATATTAATCACTTGACAGCTGACAAAATGGCCGGCAGTTAAAGAAGTGATGCCAACTTAAAGTTCCATACCCCAATAAAAAACACCCTATATTATTGGACGTTTATATTGATGTTTTGTGCTTTTCAAGGTGACAGCTAAAAACTCATATTTCTTGGAAACATTTTGTAAGAGTTGATATGAAAAATAAATAGAAGGAATTAATACCTTTCGAAAATTGATATACGAAATACGAAATTGTTTCAGTTGTCACTGTGAAAATAATAAAAAAAAATACTATAAACGTCCAATAATTCGACCAACAAGTTACTCTAAGACAAGAATCAAAATTTTTATTTAAAGTAAAGTTCAAGGGTCTATTATTTCAGAAAAAAAAAATTGGGAAAAAATGTAACACAAAAAAATTATACCGGAAAAAGAAGATTTTTAGGTTTATTTTCAGAAGCGTTTAGCTCACAGATGGCTTGATCTAGGAACGTAATATTTTGCAAATCCTCATTAAACAATCCAAACTTTTTTTCGAGGGGTGACTGCAACTTGTTTTTCCATTTGTATGGACGACGACCAGTCTAATGTATATATTAGAATACGATATATATGACGATTTTACATTTTATGTTACACGGTAGGTTATGGATGGATTTAAACAAAAACTTTGTTTTGGTCCAATTTTATAATATAAGATTTTTAAGATCCTAGCACTACTGTTTCTAATTTTGTATGAAAATATTTGACTGTGAATCAATCTTAGAAGTAATTTAATAAATATTTATTGTTTGGATTAGTTTTCAAACAACACCAAAAATTAACCGTAATTCCAATCATTTGCTCATATTTGCTCTGCGATCCAAGTTACTGTTGCTTTCTTTTTAGCTATTCATGAAATCATCTTATCCATTGATTATCCGTCCAATACCCTCTTTGTTGCGACATTAAATATACATATTTAGCCCGCTCTAAGAAGTATGATATCTGCACTCAGAAAAATAGCATTCTTAAATCTGAGTAAAATCCATACTCCAATGTAGTTTAACAATTTTACTCCAGTTTAGGTAAAATTTCCTCACGAGAAGGAAAATTCAATAGATATGAGTACACTTTCCTTATTTCAAAGCCAGAAAAACTAAAGGGTGATTTTTTAAGAGCTTGATAACTTTTTTTTTAAAAAAAAACGCATAAAATTTGCAAAATCTCATCGGTTCTTTATTTGAAACGTTAGATTGGTCCATGACATTTACTTTTTGAAGATAATTTCATTTAAATGTTGACCGCGGCTGCGTCTTAGGTGGTCCATTCGGAAAGTCCAATTTTGGGCAACTTTTTCGAGCATTTCGGCCGGAATAGCCCGAATTTCTTCGGAAATGTTGTCTTCCAAAGCTGGAATAGTTGCTGGCTTATTTCTGTAGACTTTAGACTTGACGTAGCCCCACAAAAAATAGTCTAAAGGCGTCAAATCGCATGATCTTGGTGGCCAACTTACCGGTCCATTTCTTGAGATGAATTGTTCTCCGAAGTTTTCCCTCAAAATGGCCATAGAATCGCGAGCTGTGTGGCATGTAGCGCCATCTTGTTGAAACCACATGTCAACCAAGTTCAGTTCTTCCATTTTTGGCAACAAAAAGTTTGTTAGCATCGAACGATAGCGATCGCCATTCACCGTAACGTTGCGTCCAACAGCATCTTTGAAAAAATACGGTCCAATGATTCCACCAGCGTACAAACCACACCAAACAGTGCATTTTTCGGGATGCATGGGCAGTTCTTGAACGGCTTCTGGTTGCTCTTCACTCCAAATGCGGCAATTTTGTTTATTTACGTAGCCATTCAACCAGAAATGAGCCTCATCGCTGAACAAAATTTGTCGAACCGAACATTTCGAACCGAACACTGATTTTGGTAATAAAATTCAATGATTTGCAAGCGTTGCTCGTTAGTAAGTCTATTCATGATGAAATGTCAAAGCATACTGAGCATCTTTCTCTTTGACACCATGTCTGAAATCCCACGTGATCTGTCAAATACTAATGCATGAAAATCCTAACCTCAAAAAAATCACTCTTTAGTACAGGGTTGCCCATATTCGACGGACCCATGTTTCGACGAGGCTTGTCCACAGGCAACAATCTTTGCGTCAATTGAATTTTGTACGGGAACAAATGCAAATCAACGCGAATAATCCGTTGTAAAGTGGACCGAGCCATGCCCAACTGCTAAGAACGGCGTTTTTGGGATGTTCTTGGGGACCTCTCAACACTGGCTCGTACGGCAGCGATATTCTCGGCCGATCGCCTTGGTCGACTTTTATTTGGCCTCTTCGGATTAGAAAGAGCCTCACCAGTCGAAAATTTTTCGTATAAACGCTTAATGGTGTTCTTAGAAGGCGTACTTCTCACATTTTTTAATATTTTAAAAGCACGTTTAGTTTTCACAATTGACTTGTTCTGTTGAATGTAAATTTCAACTATTTCAGAGCGCTCGCGTGGCGTGTATTGTTGCATGGTAAAAATCTGCTTGGATTGACGCTTCAAACGCGGTATGCCATTAAGCGATCTGACATCTCTGTCAAAAGTTATGGCGTTGCCAGATGGGTCCGTCGAATATGGGCAACCCTGTACATATACTCAAAATAGGGTAGCAAATTTACCTAAAAACATTTTATTGGATCTAGTAAAAACTTCTTGCAATTAAGTATATTCATACTTGTGCGGAAGAAAATTTACTAGCGTTTAAGAAAGAAAATAATGCAGAATTTTTTGTATGGAAAAATTCCATTTAGGAAGTTTTTACTTAAACATGTGCTTACCACTTCAAATAAAATAAATAAATGTAATTAAATTTGTGCCATGTTCCTCATACATTCAAGTATAAATGAACTTATAAAAAAATACTTCAGTTTGTTTAGAAAAATACATGAATAGTAGTAGTCTATAAAGCAATTCTCGTTCGTTAGTCGGGACTTTCTTCATAAGTACTTCAAATATTACTCTAAACAATCACTGCGAAGGCGCCTACCTAGCTTCCGCAGCAGTCATGGTGAAATATCTCAACTCTTTATGGTGTGAGTAAGATGAAACGTTTGAGAACTATACCATGTTGTCATTTTTCATACGAGTGTTGCATACTCTGAAGCAAAATAATTTATTTTAATTATCAGTATAGTCGTAGTCAGGCTGAATACAAATTTGCTTGGTTTAAAGAAAATTTTAGTCAGGCTGAGTACAAATTTACTTGGTTTAAGGAAAAATTTCCGAAAATTTTCCTCAGATTGAATATAAATTTACTTGGCATGACTACAAATTTACTAAGTTTGCGTAACAATTTACTTGAATTGAGTATAAAAATCGGAATATTTTACTCAGTTTGAGTATAAATTTACTTGATTTGAGTAAAATTTTCCTCGGATTAAGTAAAGATTTACTTGATTTGAAGAAAAATGTTCCTCAGTTTAAGTAAATTTTACTTGCTTTGAGGAAAAGTTGAACTGGAATCAAGTTCAAAGCATGTCTTATTTTCAAGGAAAAGTTTGTACTTGATGTGAGAAATTATTTCCTTAGCGCTATACGAAGTTCAATTTTCCTCAGTTTTAGTACATATTTACTTAATCCGTTGCATACATTTTTCTGAGTATGGACAAATTTGTTGCCATCTTTTCTGTCAAAGATTGCCAACCATTTTCTATTTCATTTAAATTTATGTGGAAAGTTTGGATCATAAAAAATCTAACTGCATAAAAACATCATCCGGCTGAACACAACGTTTACCGAAAAAATATTTTATTGACCATGATTTTTCGTAGAAGACAAATGAAAACATGTTTGTTTTTGGTGTTGTCGTAAATCATGCAATTGACATTTTACTGTATTACACTCATAATCAATTGCCTGTCGGTCGGTCGGTTGGCCGGTCTGTCTGGCCAAAGAAACGAGGGGCAGACATACATACATAGTTCAACCCTTAACATTATAGAGTATACATTTATGCTGTGATACTGGAGCATACTTTGGGGCATAGCCAGGAGAACAAAGAAGTCTCGTGTTGGCTCAAATGGGAACGGGGACTACATGAGACAAGTGCTAGTCATAACAACTTATTTAAATGCTAAGACATGTTATGCTTTGTCTTCAATTTTGTTCGTTTGGCCCTCTTCCCCTCTTTAGCGGAAGTCTATGTCATTGACGACATCCGGTTTTTGTTTCGTGAAGGAAGGGAGGGTTGGTTGGTTGGTTGATATTCCTGCAAAAGTTCATGGCATTCTTGAGATGCTGTATAAGGGCAAAACTCTGGCTACCCTTTTTTTTTGTGAACTTCTGTGTAGAGACTTATAGTAGTAGAGCATTCTTTCACGTTTAAACTAAGTACGTGTAATTGGAGTTTAGCCAAAAAACTGCTTTTTGGTAATAAATTCCATTTGATTGCTGGAACAAGTAGACTGCAACTACCCGCCTGTCGTCCATGAAAATGATTTGGAATGGAAAATAACATTTTTTCCCTTGCGAATTATAAATGATTTGTAGATGTTGATGCTGCTGGCAAAGAGGCCGTAGTTTTAAAGCGCCGAATTGCTTGGTGGACAGCCTATGAGCATGCAATCTTAACCTACCCCAAAAAGTAAACTACAAATTTCTCATACCAAATGTTCTATAGAAAACGGCCTAAAAGTATGCAATGTGAACCTACCCCAACCAAATGGAAACGTGCTTTTGTATTTGACTTGTTATGTGATGGTGATGACGATTCCTTTAATTGGAATCCTAAAAATGTTTGTAGGAATTGGCTTAGTTGTTGAATCAGTTGGGAAATCAGTGTCTAAAGAATGTTGTTTTTGTGAGTGTGTGTGTGTGGAGATATGCTGTAAAGCTCTGTGTAAATATGAAATATTGTAGCTCAGATTTGAGCTAATTGTAAACGAGAGTTTGGCATATCATTTAAAAGTCCATGAAAAGAAAATTCATGAATGGCGAGAAGGTGTGGGGGAAGGGTAGACGGAGGGACAAGTGGACACACACAAAAGTTGAAAAGGAATGGAAGAAGTAGAAGTAGTTTCGCAGGGAAATATAGAAAGTAAGACCGATGGCCTCGTGGAGAGTTGGTGGGGGTACCAAAAACCACAGTGATATAGGCTCAAGGCTGATTTGATGGGAATATATATATTAATAAAGGGTGATTTTTTAAGAGCTTGATAACTTTTTTTTTAAAAAAAACGCATAAAATTTGCAAAATCTCATCGGTTCTTTATTTGAAACGTTACATTGGTCCATGACATTTACTTTTTGAAGATAATTTCATTTAAATGTTGACCGCGGCTGCGTCTTAGGTGGTCCATCCGCTTAGTCCAATTTTGGCATTTCCACGTTTTTGAGTAACAGAGACCCAATTGGTGCGAACGGCGACGAATCGAAAATTGGTGGTCATCATTAACACTGGCCGATACAGCTGCGATATTTTCTTCAGTTCGCACTCTACGTAAGCGTGTTGGTGGTTTAATGTCCAACAATGTAAATTTGGTGCGAAATTCAGTCACAATAGCCCGAATAGCCGCTTCAGTGGGTCGATTAAACTGACCATAAAATGGAAGCGCGCAATGAACTTTCTTAACAGAGCACGCATTTTGATAATAAAATTCAATAATTTGCAAGCGTTGTTCGTTTGTAAGACGATTCATGATGAAATGTCAAAGCATACTGAGCATCTTTCTCTTTGACACCATGTCTGAAATCCCACGTGATCTGTCAAATACTAATGCATGAAAATCCTAACCTCAAAAAAATCACTCTTTAGTTGGAATAAGCGAGAGATGTAAGGAGATGATTCAGAATAAGACCACGAGCCCCTAATTGAAGGAAAAATCCCCCTCAAGGATTTAGTGGGAAAGGGGTATCCATCTGTCGAATATGAGACTGAGGTATATACAGATGGCTCTGAAATCGATTGTGGAGTAGGTTCGGGAGAGATATGGATCCGTTTAAAGGAGTCTTTCCATAGCCGACTTTAAAGGAGTCTTTCCATAGACGACTTTAAAGGAGTCTTTCCTTAGACGACTTTAAAGGAGTCTTTCCATAGACGACTTTAAATGAGTCTTTCCTTAGACGACTTTAAAGGAGTCTTTCCATAGACGACTTCAAAGGAGTCTTTCCATAGACGACTTTAAAGGAGTCTTTCCATATACGACTTTAAAGGAGTCTTTCCATAGACGACTTCAAAAGAGTCTTTCCATGGACGACTTCAAAAGAGTCTTTCCATAGACGACTTTAAAGGAGTCTTTCCATAGACGACTTTAAAGGAGTCTTTCCATAGACGACTTTAAAGGAGTCTTTCCATAGACGGCTTTAAAGGAGTCTTTCCATAGACGGCTTTAAAGGAGTCTGTCCATAGACGGCTTTAAAGGAGTCTGTCCATAGACGACTTAAAAGGAGTCTGTCCATAGACGACTTAAAAGGAGTCATTCCATAGACGACTTTAAAGGAGGAATCTTTCAATAGACAACTTTAAAGGAGGAGTCTTTTAAAAGACGACTTTAAATAGGAGTCTTTCAATAGACCGTTTTAAAGGAGGAGTCTTTCAATAGACGATTTTAAAGCAGGAGTCTTTCAATAGACGACTTTAAAGCAGGAGTCTTTCAATAGACGACTTTAAAGCAGGAGTCTTTCAATAGACGACTTTAAATGAGCAATCTTTAAATATACGACTTGAAAGTAGGAGTCTTTCCATAGACGACTTTAAAGGAGGAGCCTTTCAATAGACGACTTTAAAGGAGCAATATTTAAATATACGACTTTAAAGGAGGAGTATTTCAATAGACAACTTTAAAGGAGGAGTCTTTCAATAGATTGCTTTAAATGAGGATACTTTCAATAGACGATTTTAAAGCAGGAATCTTTAAATAGTCGACTTTAAAGGAGGAGTCTTTCAATAGACGACTTTAAAGGAGGAATCTTTAAATAGTCGACTTTAAAGGAGGAGTCTTTCAATAGACGACTTTAAAGGAGGAATCTTTAAATAGTCGACTTTAAAGGAGGAGTCTTTTAAAAGACGACTTTAAAGGATGGGCCTTTCAATATACGACTTTAAAAGATGAGTCTTTCAATAGACGACTTTAAACTAGGAGTCTTTCTATAGACGACTTTAAGGGAGGAGTCTTTCAATAGACGACTTTAAATGAGGAGTCTTTCAACAGACGACTTAAAAGGAGGAGGCTTTGAATAGACGACTTTAAAGGAGGATTCTTTCAACAGACGATTATAGGAGTAGACTTGCAGTAGAGTTAAATGTATTTAAAAGGAGTCTTGCAAGAGGCGACTTTAAAGGAGTTTTGTAACAGACGACTTTAAATGAATCTCCAATGAACATCTGTGACCTAAGACAGAGCTAAGAGACATAAATATCAAAATCCCTAGAGGAAAATTCGGTTGGAGTGGTAAGTTGCCAAAAGAAGTATGTAATCGTACCTCAGGGCGACCGAAACAGACTTCGAGAAAGTCAACACTGACGGAAATAAACCCAATATCGCAAAGATCCCGCAATAACATTAAAGAGTTAATAGATTTAGCTGAGGAGATATTACAGACAGCTTATGGCCACAATAGACACAGCCCGTAAATCATGGATCTAATGTGTGATGGAAAGTTAGATGAAGTAGATCTATCAAATAAATTATTTGTTTGAAGATTAGTTTGCCCTCTACAAGTAACCGATTCATTTTATCTCAGTTGGTTCAACAGTTTCGTAATAAAATGCTTGGTTTGGTTGAAACCACTGTACAAAAGTAAAAATCTGGTTTGTTATTGATTATTTTTTGCTGGTTTAGCAAATCATTATCTTTATTAACACATACAGGTGACTAAAAACGCATTCGTCTCATTACTCCGGCGATTTTAAGAAATGCTTGCTTTGCATATTCTACTTGCGTCCCATTCCTGATTTCTCAATCCTCTTTCGAACCCCTAGTGGATCAAAGGGCTTTTAAAAAAATCGGCAAATAAGAATACACATATTTTTTTGTTTCATGTAAACATTTACTCACTTCAGATTGAACCCATGTAATGGCAACGAAAAGAACAATAAATGTTGCCAGAATTTTCATCTTTAGCCTGAATAGTCAGATCTGGCAGTCGTTAGAGGGAATTTCGATGCAAGACTGTAACATTACCGATCTTTGGCGGCATATTTAAGCGTGTTATTTTCTAGCATTACTGTTAATAGCACTCTTTTATTCAATGGATGGTGTGACAAATTTGTTGATTCGTGAACGTGATAACAAAATCAACGTGGGCACAAATAATTGAAATTGTTTACACGATTTGGTTAACACAACGGAGGGTTATAGATAGGGTTAGGGGATTGGGGCGTCTTTCTTTAGAAGACCTTAAATGAATCTTTCAGGATTCATTCAGCAGACTACTTCAAAAGAAGTTTTTCAATAGATTCTTACAATAGACGTCTTCGCCGAAATCTTTTAAAGCTCGACATTCTGAGACTCTTCCAATATATGTCTTTAAAGGAGTCTTGCAATATACGACTTTAAGGGAGTCTTTCAATAGCCGACTGTAAAGGATCCATAATTGTTTTAAAAATATGCAAAATTAAAAAATGTAGTGCGGAAATAAAGCATTGTTTTATTTATGGCAAAAATTATGAGCCCCAAATTTTGATTGTTGAAAAGTCTATTAAAGTTTATCATTGGAATCCTACCCCGGACGGCCACTACCACCAAATCTTTTTTGTGTAAATACTTTATCCTAAAAAAATAAAATACATATGTTAATTTATAATAAGTCCACAAGAAAATTTACTCACTAGGGAATGGACCCATGTAATAGACACAAGCAGAATAAATATTGGAGCTAATAATTTCATATTTCTGTGGGTTTTTAGTCAATGGATATATAAAGTTTTAGCGAAGTCAGAATACAGATTGCTTGAGTCGGTATTTAAACATTTTTGTCACTCTTAACTACGTGACAAATCTGCCACTCATCTTATAGTTTAATGTATTCGTAACAAAATGATTAAATTATTATTTTGAATGAATGAATGAATAATTCATTCATTTGAATTTTTTATTGACTTTTTCAATAGAGCACTTAAAAAGAAGAATCTTTAAATAGACGACATTAAATGAGGAGTATGTCATTAGACTTTAAAGGAGGAGTCTTTCAATGGACGACTTTAAAGGAGGAGTCTTTCAATAGACGACTTTAAAGGAGGAGTCTTTCAATAGACGACTTTAAAGGAGGAGTCTTTCAATAGACCATTTTAAAGAATGGGTATTTCAATATATGACTTTAAATGATGGGTTTTTCAATAGACGACTTAAAAGGAAGAGTCTTTCAATAGACGACTTTAAAGGAGGAGCCTTTCAATAGTTGACTTTAAAGGAGCCTTTCAATAGACGACTTTAAAGGAGGAGTCTTTCAATAGACGACTTTAAAGGAGGAGTCTGTCAATAGACAACTTTAATGGTAGAGTCTTTCAATAGACGAATTTAAAGGAGGAGTCTTTCAATAGACGACTTTAAAGGAGGAGCCTTTCAATAGTTGACTTTAAAGGAGCCTTTCAATAGACGACTTTAAAGGAAGAGTCATTCAATAGACGTCTTTAAATGAGGAGTCTTTCAATAGAGGACTTTAAATGAGGAGTCTTTCAATAGACGACTTTAAAGGAGGAGTATTTCAATAGACGACTTTAAAGGAAGAGTCATTCAATAGACGACTTTAAAGGATGGGTATTTCAATATATGACTTTAAAGGATGGGTATTTCAATAGACGACTTTAAAGGATGGGTATTTCAATATATGACTTTAAAGGATGGGTATTTCAATAGACGACTTTAAAGGAGGAGTCTTTTAATAGACCACTTTAAAGGAGGAGTCTTTCAATGGACGACTTTAAAGTAGGAGTCTTTCAATAGAGGACTTTAAAGGAGGAGTCTTTCAATAGACGACTTTAAAGGAGGAGTCTTTCAATAGACAACTTTAATGGTAGAGTCTTTCAATAGACGAATTTAAAGGAAGAGTCTTTCAATAGACGACTTTAAAGGAGGAGCCTTTCAATAGTTGACTTTAAAGGAGCCTTTCAATAGACGACTTTAAAGGAAGAGTCATTCAATAGACGTCTTTAAATGAGGAGTCTTTCAATAGACGACTTTAAATGAGGAGTCTTTCAATAGACGACTTTAAACGAGGAGTCTTTCAATAGACGACTTTAAAGGAAGAGTCATTCAATAGACGACTTTAGAGGAGGAGTCTTTCAATAGACGACTTTAAAGCAGGAGCATTTCAATAGTTGACTTTAAAGGAGCCTTTCAGTAGACGACTTTAAAGGAGGAGTCTTTCAATAGACGACTTTAAAGGAAGAGTCATTCAATAGACGACTTTAGAGGAGGAGTCTTTCAATAGACGACTTTAAAGCAGGAGCATTTCAATAGTTGACTTTAAAGGAGCCTTTCAGTAGACGACTTTAAATGAGGAGTCATTCAATAGACGTCTTTAAATGAGGAGTCTTTCAATAGACGACTTTCAATCAGGAGACTTTAAAGGAGGAGTCTTTCAATAGACAACTTTAATGGTAGAGTATTTCAATAGACGACTTTAAATGAGGAGTCTTTCAATAGACGACTTTAAATGAGGAGTCTTTCAATAGACGACTTTAAAGGAGAAGTCTTTCAATAAACGACTTTAAAGGAGGAGCCTTTCAATAGTTGACTTGAAAGGAGCCTTTCAATAGACGACTTTAAATGAAGTGTCATTCAATAGACGTCTTTAAATGAGGAGTCTTTCAATAGACGACTTTAAATGAGGAGTCTTTCAATAGACGACTTTAAAGGAGGAGTCTTTCAATAGACGACTTTAAAGGAAGAGTCATTCAATAGACGACTTTAGAGGAGGAGTCTTTCAATAGACGACTTTAAAGCAGGAGCCTTCCAATAGTTGACTTTAAAGGAGCCTTTCAGTAGACGACTTTAAATGAGGAGTCATTCAATAGACGTCTTTAAATGAGGAGTCTTTCAATAGACGAATTTCAATGAGGAGTCTTTCAATAGAGTCGTTCAGTAGTCGATTTCATAAGAGTATTTAAATGAGGAGTCTTTCAATAGACGTCTTTAAATGAGGAGTCTTTCAATAGACGACTTTAAATGAGGAGTCTTTCAATAGACGACTTTAAAGGTGGAATCTTTCAATAATAGACGACTTTAAAGAAGGAGTCTTTCAATAGACGAATACATAGGAGTATTTCAGTAGAGTCTTTCAATAGACGACTTTAAAGGAGGAGCCTTTCAATGAACGAGCCTTCAATCTATTAATCCTGAGTTAAATAAATAAACTGAAAAGTTTTGAATGGAAATTTAATGAAAGTTTTGGTTTTTATTGGAGATTATTTGATATGTATAAACCTTGAAGTTTTTTATACGGACACCCATAAAGTTCCATTTATTCTCTCCTGTAAAACAGAAATGGATGAAAAACGTATTAGAACGTATTTATTTCGAAAAATTCCATACATACCGATCGGGCTAGAGCAGGATCACTGAACAGGATGAGGACCAACAATCCCATAACGGCTGGTAGAATCTGCATTTTGTATGTGAATAAAAGAACAATATTCTAAAATATTACACGTGTAGTTGCTGTTTTTCTAAAAATGCAACTGGTTTTATAGCTGAATTCTATGGAAGTGCTGAGTACGACAAACAATGCAAGCGTGTATTTGAATATATTATATATAACTATAGCTTAGTTATATACTTTCTACTGGGAGACGAATTGAAATTAATTTTCAAATTTGTTACAGTAGTTAATGTAGTGTAGACTGCAGTGTCTTATCGTAAATATGAGAAATTCTTAGTCAAATTCGAAATACATCCATCCACGATAATGTGGCAGTGGCTGTTATAATTTCGTTCCATGTTATATGTTTGGTTCTGAAAACTATGAACTCGTATTATCACAAATACTGGTGTTGGGTATCACACAGTTCGTTCTTCACGACTTTAGTTTTTCATTGCTTATTTTTAATTTTTAATTTATAAAAATAAAAATAAAATCTGTGTAATGGATAGGTGTATAAAACGCCATGCATTTTTCCAAAAACAGTCATTCACATTACCACAGCATTCGTTTCATTACCTGGACTAGCTGTTTACCATGAACGTTTCACAATTCATACTTGGAATAGTGGCATTGGCGCTGGTCTCAGCGGACTCTGAACCTGAAGCTACAGTATGTCTAGATTGTATTGCATTTATCTAAGTGGATTTGTCTATAGCAATTTTTTGTTTGATTTTTTAGCAAAGACCGGTTCGTAAGATTCTTCGTTTCGGTTAGGCAGCCGGGAGAGTTGTGAAGTTAAAAAAATATTATGCGGCAGTTGAAGTTTCTTGAAGGATGTTGAATTGATGGAAATATTCCTGGTTACTTTTGTAAACAAATTGTATTTATCAGTATAGAAAAATCCACTGTTTTTTATTGAAATTTCATATTCATATTTCATAGAGTGTGTCATCATTAACGTGACCATCTCTTATTGGACAAAAAGCGATATTTGGCGAAATTTTGTAGAAATACAGGGGGATCGTGAAAATCTAAACAAAAAAAAAAATAAACAAGAAACTAAGCTGTGTTTAAAATATTTATGACTGACTGGGTTAGAAAAACAAAAAATTCCAAATTCGTACACAATGGGAAAATGAGGCAGATGCTACCAAGCAAACGGAAAAATTAAAATGAAAATTATTAAATAAATAAACAATATTTAGGATATTTTGCTTAAATATCCTAAATATTGTTTTTCAAGATTGCTGAGGTAGTGTTGTTTAAAATTTATTTAAAACAGTAAACTAATTTGCGTATAGGAAGACTTCTTCGCAAAGTCAACAGCCTGGAGTCAGTAATACTAGGCCTGTTCGATTGGGCGCACTAGTTTAAAATTAAGAGACATTTTTATACATTGGTTTTATTTAAACAAATTCCAAATAACAAGGAAAGGCTGAAGTCGGACGGGGCGACTATATGATAACCTTTTATACATTGTGAATATAGGACACACCGAATTGAATTGCAATGACGTAGAAAGGGTAGGGTATCATATCGTCGGCCCCGGCTTTAGAATTTCCTTACTTGTTTTTTATTATCTTTATTAGTTTTTTTACCTTCAATTTTTATGTGGCGAATAATGCTGCATTTACCGATTTTCAACAATAAAGATGTATAGAAAATAAAGTATTTTTGTCATAAGGTAATTAAAAAAACATTATTTTTTTATGTGGTATGAGATACAAAAATATATTTTTTTCTAATTTCAAGAACATTTATTCTAGTTTTACAAAAAATGATTAAATCTTAAAAAATATTTGTTATTTTTTCTATTTACTTTTATTTATTTTTTAAATATAAAACTTTCCATTTTTATGTGGCGAATAAAGCTACATTTACCGATTATTATGTGTTATGAGATACAAAGATATAATTTTTCTAATTTCAAGCAAATTTATTCTAGTTTTACAAACAATTATTAAATGTTATTTTTTATTTTTTCTTATTTATTTTTTGTACGAATAGAAAATATACCTTCGATTTTTAGAATAGATTTGTTTTATAGAAAGTGTAGTATTTTTTGTCATAAGATAATTTAAACAAGTGAAAAGGCGTTAAGTTCGGTCGAGCCGAATCTTATATACCCTCCACCACGAACTGTATTTCACAGTATTATCGGTAGATTAGAGGCTGTCGACATTACACAGATGTGCACTACCATATTAGGAAAATTGTGATTCTTCATTATTATAGTATAAATAGTCCTCTACTATATAATTATTAATATAATTACTAGTCAGAAATCTTCCAAAATGTGTCCAAGATATTATTAGTTAGAAAAAATTTCCCTCAATTCAGATTTTCCCCATTTGCAATTTCTTGATTCCATCTACAGCCTAAATGTCTGTACCACTTTGATAAGAAATGTTATAATATTGAAGAACCAGAGTGGAATGTACACACCTAATTTCATGATTTTAACTACAGCAGTTTTATTGGGACTAGTTTCACTCCATTTTCCAATATAATCCTAAAAGTACGAATTTAGAAAAATACGTACCTCTTATTTTCCTCGTCTACGTAGACAGGCGAGTACAAATACTGAATATCATGACTGTAGCTAACGAGTGATTTTTTTGAGGTTAGGATTTTCATGCATTAGTATTTGACAGATCACGTGGGATTTCAGACATGGTGTCAAAGAGAAAGATGCTCAGTATGCTTTGACATTTCATCATGAATAGACTTACTAACGAGCAACGCTTGCAAATCATTGAATTTTATTATCAAAATGCGTGCTCTGTTAAGAAAGTTCAGAAAGAAAGAAATTGTGTTCAGCGACGAAGCTCATTTTTGGCTCAATGGGTACGTAAATAGGCAGAATTGTCGATTTTGGAGTGAATATCAGCCAGAAGCATTGCAAGAGCTACCAATGCATCCAGAAAAAGTCACAGTTTGGTGCGGTTTATGGGCTGGTGGCATCATTGGACCGTACTTCTTCAAAGATGATGCGAATCGTAACGTAACTGTGAATGGTGAGCGCTACCGTGAGATGATATCCAACTTTTTTTTGCCCAAAATGGAAGAACAGAACTTGGTTGACATGTGGTTTCAACAAGATGGCGCTACATGCCACACAGCTCGCGATTCTATGGCCATTTTGAGGGAAAACTTCGGAGAACAATTCATCTCAAGAAATGGACCGGTAATTTGGCCACCAAGATCATGCGATTTGACGCCTTTAGACTATTTTTTGTGGGGCTACGTCAAGTCTAAAGTCTACAGAAATAAGCCAGCAACTATTCCAGCTTTGGAAGACAACATTTCCGAAGAAATTCGGGCTATTCCGGCCGAAATGCTCGAAAAAGTTGCCCAAAATTGGACTTTCCGAATGGACCACCTAAGACGCAGCCGCGGTCAACATTTAAATGAAATTATCTTCAAAAAGTAAATGTCATGGACCAATCTAACGTTTCAAATAAAGAACCGATGAGATTTTGCAAATTTTATGCGTTTTTTTAAAAAAAAAAGTTATCAAGCTCTTAAAAAATCACCCTTTACAACATTTTGATTGTAGCTAAATTTAATTCCATTTAGATTCTGATGCTACGAATATGGGAATATATCTTTTTTATTCGCGTCACCGCAGTCAGAGAAGTGTACACACCGAATTTCATTATTACAGCTGCAGCCGTTTGTTTGGTACCATTTTTATCCCCAAAAAAAAATCCCCCCATTTTCCGCCTAAAAGTAAAAATTTCGACAAAATCCTTTTTATTTCGCATCTTCACAGTTAGATGTATGTACACTAGAGCGTACCAGGTTACAAGTAAAAAAAAAAAAGTTCGCCGTACACCTTCGAATATGAAGTATTATTGAAAGGTAGTTTCAAAAAAAAATTTTTTATTTTTTTATGCCGAACGTAAGGGTCGCGCTTTTACATTTTTCTATATAACTTCTGCATTTATAAACGGATTTTAAAGTGCGATACATCGATGTTTTTGTCCGATTTTTTTGTCTTTGAAGTCATTGAGCTCAAACATGATTCATGATTTTATGCGAGCTTTAATTTTCGATTATTAGAGTGGTACATTAGGGTAGTAGCAACTGAGAAATGATGGGTAAGTACCAGAAGGGGGTGCTTGAGCTCAATGACTTCAAAGACAAAAAAATCGGCCTCGTCGAGACAAAAACATCGATGTATCACACTTTAAAATCCGTTTATAAATACAAGTTATATAGAAAAATGTAAAAGCGCGACCCCTACGTTCGGCATAAAAAAATAAAATTTTTTTTTGAAACTACCTTTCAATAATACTTCATATTCGAAGGTGTACGGCGAACTTTTTTTTGAGGTACGCCCTAATGTACACACCGAATTTCATTATTACAGCTGCAGCCGTTTGGTTCGTACCATTTTTATACCCAAAAAAAATCCAAAAAATCTTTTTTATTTCGCACCTTCACAGTCAGACGAAAGTACACACCGAATTTCATGATTTCAAATTCAGCGGTTTGGTTGGTACCATTTTTATCCCTCTTTTTAAATTGTTTCCCTTAAAAGTACGAATTTTGAAAAATCGCTCTATTTTACGTATCTACGCATTTAGAGGAATGCACATTCCAAATTTCATGATTCTAGCTGTTATCGAATGATTGGTACCATTCTTATCCCTTTTTGTCCCATTTCGCCAGCTAAAACGTGCATTTACTTTTTGGTGCTTTTACGCTACAAGATGAATGTACGAAACAAATTTCAAGTGCATATAAAGCAGAAATTTACAAAAAATTGCTAAAATATTCTAAATAATAGGGAGTACTTTCAGTCCTTGTTAGGAAAAAAACAATAAGACACATTTAGGGAAAATTTGAACCTCCTAGCTCATTTCGTTCGACTGCTATCGTGCTTTCAACAGACAGACGGACAGATAGACGGACGGACATGGCTAGATCTCTAGTCTTAGAATTTTACCACGACCGATAATATATATACTTTATGGGGTCTACGATGAATATTTCAAGGTGTTACAAAAGGAAAGACAAAGTGAATATACCCCTCATCGTTAGGTGGAGGGTATAAAAAATAATTTTTTTTAATGGTATAAGATAAAAATTTATTTTTTTTTTAATTTCAAACAAATTTGATCTAGTTTAACAAGAAATATCTTCGATGTTAGCAAAATAAATTTAATTAATTGTTAATAGTAACAGTAAGATGCTTCATAAGTTTCATGACAGTGTTCCTGGTACTTACCCTAAAAAATAATAAACGTGATTGCAGTCGAAATTAAATTAAATATTTAATAGAAATAATTAAAATAACTTATTTTAAACTCGTTTCACGAGTGTTGTTTATGTTCCCGACTAAACTGTATCTTTGGTCAGTTTACATTATCATTAATTACTTATATAAAATATAATTTCGACAACAATGACATTTATAAATTTTTAAGAGCTTACTCTTCACCATCATGAAACTTATGGAACGTCTTTCTGATACTAGTGACTATTAATAAAAATTATTTAAAAAAATCAAAGGTATATTTTGTTGATATTGTTGCAATCAAGCTACGATTGGTGCTAAGGCAACTGAACGACGTCATAAAGAGTGATTTTTTTGAGGTTAGGATTTTCATGCATTAGTATTTGACAGATCACGTGGGATTTCAGACATGGTGTCAAAGAGAAAGATGCTCAGTATGCTTTGACATTTCATCATGAATCGTCTTTCAAACGAACAACGCTTGCAAATCATTGAATTTTATTATCAAAATGCGTGCTCTGTTAAGAAAGTTCATTGCGCGCTTCCATTTTATGGTCAGTTTAATCGACCCACTGAAGCGGCTATTCGGGCTATTGTGACTAAATTTCGCACCAAATTTACATTGTTGGACATTAAACCACCAACACGCTTACGTAGAGTGCGAACTGAAGAAAATATCGCAGCTGTATCGGCCAGTGTTAATGATGACCACCAATTTTCGATTCGTCGCCGTTCGCACCAATTGGGTCTCTGTTACTCAAAAACGTGGAAATGCCAAAATTGGACTAAGCGGATAGACCACCTAAGACGCAGCCGCGGTCAACATTTAAATGAAATTATCTTCAAAAAGTAAATGTCATGGACCAATCTAACGTTTCAAATAAAGAACCGATGAGATTTTGCAAATTTTATGCGTTTTTTTAAAAAAAAAAGTTATCAAGCTCTTAAAAAATCACCCTTTATTATGGTTGAAAATTTAGTTGTGGGTGACATAGTTGTCATAATGATCATATTATGCTTAGCCACAGTCATACTATGCTTATCCTAACCATAATACCAGTCATATTATGATGTTTTTCGAATATGATTGCAGCAATCATATCTCTTCTCTGCGTGTCGTTTGTCTTGTCAATAAACCATATAACAAAGCAGTTCCCTGACGAATTGTGTTACTAGTTCAAATCAATCCCGGTTAATTAATGATTTGACACGTTTACTAAATCTCATCAGACATGCAAACTGAAATAAATTTTCCAATTTGTAATACACCTGTTCGCATGTAACATAACCACGCCTAGAATATGGTTATAAAAACCAAAACGATTTGTTTTAAATTTCAATAATAGTTGGCAAACTTTATTCAGGACAATCGATTTTGCTTTTTTTTGTTAAACTTTGTCATGAATTTCATACCAGTTCTCTTGGGATTTGTGGTATTGGTGCTGTTCTCGGACTTTGCTGCGGCTCGACCGGTATGTATACGATTTGTATAACAAATCAGACATTATTTTAAAAATTTAAATTTTTACTATAGGAGGATGGCCGCGTTTGGGGTAGAAAGAATCCACCTCCAGCCAGTAGCGGTTGATTCCAGATATTAAAGGATAATATGAATTTTATTAAGTTGCAGTGAACAGGAGGTTTTCTTAAATATATGTTTAAAGATTTATTGAATAAAATGTAAAAAATGAAAAAATACGCTTTTTAGTCAAGAAGCGCTTCTTTCAAAATCGGATCGATTTTTTATTGTTCTGGTCGAAATTAAATCGGCCGTCCCAAAATCGGTTAAAATGTATGGATTCAACAGGGGAAGATGGAAAATCGATAGTAACATTTGTATGATGGCTATATCTAAATCTGAATGGACACGATTGGACAGTGATAATGCCGAGATATATTGGGACAACGCATTAAACTAACCAACGATTCAATTTAGACAGGAACATTCACAATTTTTTTGAAGCCAGCTTAAAATAAGTTATTTTAATTATTTATATTAAATGTTTTTAATTTCGACTGCAATCACGTTTTCAATTGATTTAGAGTAAGTACCAGGAACACCGTCATGAAACGTATGAAGCATCTTACGGACACTATTAACAATATTTATTTTTCTAAAAAAGAAGGTATTTTTTTAAATAGATAAAAAATAAATAAATAACAAAAATAAAAATAAAATATTTTAAGATTTAACCGTTTTTAAATAGAATAAATTTGCTTGAAATTAGAAAAAATATTTTTGCATCTCATACCACAAAAAATTAAAAAAAAAATAAAATTAACTTATGATAAAAATACTTTATTTTCTATCCTCCCTAATTTTATTGGAACTCGGCGGTATTCACCATATAAATATCGAAGGTATATTTTTTATTTATAAAGTAAATAAGACACAAAGATAAAAAATATTTTAAGATTTGACAATTTTTTGTAAAACTAGTTCAAATTTGCTTGAAATTAAAAAAAAAACAAGTGCAAGATTCTATCCATTTTGTCGTAAAAGCTACAAAATAAAGTACGACTTTGGCAATTTTTTATTTTGCGTGGTTAATGGAATGTCTGCATCGCATTTCATGATTGTAGCTGCGGCCATTTGGTTGGTACCATTTTTGTCATCTTTTCCCCATTTTACCCCTTAAAAGTACGATTTTCGAAAATATATTTAGTCGAAATAATATCATTTCTGCTATTGTGATCAAATAGAAGAAAGGTAGAGGGGTTTGCGCTTCGAAATTCGGGACACCCAAGTAAACATCTTCTCGATAGTACTTCATTTGGTTTGGCGACCAAATTTTATAAACGTTTTGTTTTTGTTTGGGAGCCACATTAAGGATATCAGGAAGTCGATCAACTTTTAACCTTAAGGAGTGGTGGTAAAGGGTAGGTATGTATGTTAAGGGGAAAATGCTGAGGATCATTCCATCACGTTCCTCCTCTAGGGGCTAATGCCGGACAATTTTTCACCTTTCTTTCTTAGAAAATTATAAAAAATAAAAAATTCTGGGAGCACATTAAAGATTGAAGGGTCGGTCATTCATTTAACTCCACTAGCAACCTACTTGAGGTATTTAGAGCGGTGGGATCAACTTTTATAAAAATTAGTTTTTGTATGGGAGCACCATCAAGGAGTAGGGATAAGGATAAGTGTGTTCGGAAAAATGTTAGGGAGGGAAAATGAATGGGGCTGGTTTAACATTCAACCCTGATATGGGCGACTACGGAACAGTTTTGGACCTTTATTTCATAAGAAAATTATAAAAATTAAAAAATCGTATGGGGATCACCTTAAAGGTTAAAGATAGAGGGTATGTTCTGATAAAATGTGGGCTTTGAAAAAATATTGGAGGTCATCATACATTTGACTCCACTACGGGCCTCCTTGGGGTAGTTAGAGCGGTAGGAGACAATTTTATAAAAATTAGTTTTTGTATGGGAGCCCCATCAAGGAGTTGGGATAGGGTAAGTCTGTTCGAAAAAATGATGGGGAGTGAAAATTAATGTTATACCATTTAACCCGGCCAAGGGCGATTACGGAGTAGTTTTGTGCCTTTCATTCACCAAAAAAAATCATATGGGGACCACCTTAATGGTTGAAGGTAAAGAGTAAGGATGTTTTGAGAAAAAATTATAAAATATTGGAGATCGTTATACATTTGACCCAGGGGGTCTCCTTGGGACAGTTAAAGCAGTGGTAGCAAATTTTATAAAAAATAGTTTTTGCATTGAAGTTCCCTTAAGGAGAGGGGAAGATAGGGTGGGCCATTTAAAATTTTAAATTAGAATCGGCTATAAAAAAGTACTGATTAATTTTTAAAATTTCTGATTTTATTCCAAAAGTTGAACATTGTCATTTAATAATGGAACACAGTATATTTCATATGACTTAATTCAATTTTTCAGTACAGAACAAAATCCTCACCAAAAAGTGACTCGTTGTGGATGCATTGTGGGTTCTCTGAACACCATATGCGGCAATTTTGCTTATTGACATAGCCACCGAATTGAAATTGTGCTTCGCATTAATGTTTGAACTGAAGGGCGATCTCATCTCGAAAATTGTTCACGTAAATTTCTTACAGTTTACGTTAGAGACCCACTACTCTGGAAGTAAGTCCTTAATAATTCCCAAATTTCGTTCGAGCGTATAGCGTACCATTTTGCAAACGAAAGTAAAAATGTAAGTTATTCTATCTTTCAAAGTCAACGTAATCAGTAGTTAAATTTAAAATTTTAAATGACCTATCTTATATGTTTGGTGAATAAAAATTAATGGGGATCGGTCTTACATTTAACCGCTCTGGGTGTAACTCCGAGGCAGTTTTGGGGCTTTTTGTGTATTACTTTTTTTTTGTTTTACCCATTTTCCCACCTCTAGTCTCGATGAGCGCCCACTTGTAACTTATGAATTCTCATGAATGAATGAATGACTTTTATTTCGGAACCTCACAAAATTAGGGCTTCTAGCATATCCAAATCAAAAAGTCATGCACTATCCGACACCTAATGTACACACCTACGATTTTACGATTCTGGCTAAAGCCGTTTGCGTGGTATCCATTTTATCCCCCTTTTGTCCCTAAAAGTGCGAATTGGAAGAAAGTCTTTTATTTTGCATGACTACAATGTGAGAGAAATGTATAAATCGAATTTAATGATTGGTACCATTATTATCCCCATTCGCAGCAGTTTCCCCAAAAGTAACAATTTCGATTAGTTCCTTTATTTTTCCCGTCTATATAATCTGAGAAATGCCATTTGATCGGTACCAATTTAATCCCTTTTGTGGCCATTTTGACCCAAAAGTACGAATATCAAAAAATATCGCTTATTTTTCGTGTCTACGCAACCTGAACGATTTGTACAACGATTTTCATTCTATTCTAGCTGCTGCGGTTTGATTGGTATCATTTCCAAAATTGACTTTATATTGCATAAATGACTTTATATTATTATTCTAACTGAAGTCATTGGGATGGTAACAAATTTATCCCTTTTTGTCCATTTTGACCCTAAAAAGTAGGAATATCGAAATATAGCTTGTTTTTCGTGTATACGCAGCCAGAATGATGTGTACACCGATTTTCATTCTATTCTAGTTGCTGAGATTTGATTGGTACCATTTTTATCCCCTTTCGTCACATTTTCCCTAAAAGTACAAATTTCCAAATATGACTTTATTTTGCCGTCTACACTACCAGAGGAATGTACATACCGAAATTTATTATTCTAGCTCCACGCTTTTCGATGGTACCAATTTTATCCCTTTTTGTTCATTTTGACCCTAAAAGTACGAATATCGAAAGATATGCAGCCAGATGTATACATCGCTCACCGATTTTCATTCTATTCTAGCTGCTGCGGTTTGTTTGGTACCATTTTTATCTCCCTTTCTACCCGTTTTCCCTAAATGTAAAAATTTCGAAAGAAACCTTTATCTTGCACGTCTACACTATCAGAGGAATGTACATACCGAAATTTATTACTCTAGCTGCAACCATTTGGAAGGTACCTATTTTATCCCTTTTGGGCCATTTTTACTCTAAAAGTACGAATATCAAACAATTGCTTATTTTTCGAGTCTACGCAGCCAGAACGATGTATACACTGAGTTTCTTTCTATTCTAACTGCTGCGGTTTGTTTGGTACCATTTTTATCCCCATTCTCCACATTTTCCCTAAATGAACAAATTTCGAAAAGAACTTTATTTTTCGCGGCTATATAATCAGATGAATGTATACGCTAAATTTTACTATTCTAGCTGCTGCCAATTTTGTCCCTTTTTGGGCCATTTTGGCTCTAAAAGTACGAATATTGAAAGATCATATATTTTTCGAGTCTACGCAGCCAGAGCGATGTGTATACCGGTTTAAATACTATTCTAGCTGCGGTTAAATTGGTACCATTTTTATTCCACTTCTCCTTGTTATCCCTAAAAGTACAAATTTCGAAAAAAAAATCCTTTATGCAGTCTTGGTCTATACAGTCTTGGATTGGTTCATATTGTGAATCATGTAATTGATTTAAATTTATATCATACGCTCTGGGTCTTATCTTCGAAATCACTCCAAAATTATTAAATTTGAACCAGAATTTGAATTCTGAATATATTGTGAAAACTAAGTAATTGAGATTTTCAAAAAGTCGACAAATTTAATTGGATTTTCACTTAATGCAAATGTAAATATGTGCGCATCTAATAAAAACTAAAAAATACGTGATATTTATGAATAATTTTCATATCCACTGTCCTAACAATAATTGTCAGTAGACAAAGCACCGGGTAAACGACTTGAAATTGATTTTCAAATTTGTTACACCTGCTTGAGAATAATTACAATTAGTTGGCCCAAACCATGCAAGAACCATGAAAGCTGCTATAAAAGCCCTCACTCTGTCCTAAAGAAGGCACAGTCACAGCAATCGTCGCAACAGCTTGTTAATTGTTTCAAATCCAAAATTCACCATGAACTTCTTACCAATCGTAATGGGAATCGTAGTATTGGTTCTGATGTCCTCGGACTCGGCCCAGGCTTGTGTAAGTACATCTGTAAGAATTTGCCAAAATAATTTTAAATGATTTTTTCTTTTTTCAGAGAAAAGATCGTGGCCACAAGAACTGTAGACACTGATGCAGCCGCATGTAGTTGGAGGAAAGCCTTGAAAACCTTGTGGAGAAGATATTTACACGATGATGGGACATTGTTTCTTTTGATCGATAATTGAAAATTGCAAATTCAAAACAAAAAATATATTTAAAAAAGCTGCATAACAAAATTTGAGGTATTTGCATTGCGTGTGAGGGGAAGATGGAACGGGGTATTGACAAAAGTGGGAGATTGAGGTTCAACGGCATTTCAGAAACTGAACTTACAGGAAGTTATTTGTCGACATAAAAATTCTAATTGAGTAGATAATTTAAAAGTATATTTACCAAATTCAATTAGAGGGATACAAATGGTACAGCTGCACCTAGAACAATGAAATTCGGTGTATGCATTTCTCTGATTGCATAGGCACGTAAAATAAAGGGAACAGAGGGATAAAAATGGTACCAACCGAATGGTCGCAGCTATAGTCGTGAAATTCGGAGTATACATTCCACTGACTGAGTAGAAACGAAAAATAAAAAGGTTTTTCCAAATTTGTACTTTCCAGAGATACAATGGGAACAAAGGGATAAAAATGGTACCAACTAAACGGCTACAGCTAGAAGGGTGCAATTCATCCCTCTAAACGCGTAGACTCGTAAAATAAAGAGATTTTCGAAAGTCGTACTTTTAAAGGGGCTAAAGTGGGAAAATGTCGATAAAAATGTTACCAACCAAAGGTCCTAGTTAGAATCATTCCTACATTCCTGGACTAGACAGAAACTCAAAATAAAAAGATTTTATTTTGTTGCTTTTACGACAAAAAGGGTATCTGTCACGTACTCAGTGAGAGATAAAGGATTTCCAAAATTTATACTTTTGGAACTATATCGGATGGAAATACAAACAACTGTAGCACCCACTATCTACCAATATTTGTGGTATTTACGTTTTTTTTTGAAGATGTTGCCTTATATTTATTTTGTGCATTGACTATTATATATTATTATTTCGATATATATAGTATAAACATGTTGGTAGCCTTGCCTTATAAGCATGGTTTAATATTTCATATTTATTTATAAAATTCTTTTTTCAATATTTTTATTTGGTTTGGTTTGGCTATTTTAAAAAAATTACATTTTCCAGTAATGTTACTGCACTTCTACGAAAATCCACAGTCTCTGTGGAATGCACTCCATGGTGGAGGGTATATAACTTTTAAATTTTTTAGTACGGAAAGCCCTTTTACAAATTACATAACATGATTTGAACTGGGATATTGTCCTGGTTCAAGACCATTTTGCATCTATATTTAATAGAACGCGAATTTATATAAAACGGGCATCATGACATCTAGTACTTGGCTGCAGACTACCACTATCATGATTTCCACCCTGTCAAAGGTTTCCTCAGGTGGCTTCGCAACGACTTTTCAACAACATGCCCGGTCTCTTTAAGTTAATGATTCTCACAAACGAACGAGAAGCACAACTCACTAAAAAATAACATCAAGAATAATGCACACATGCGACCTTACAAGCATCTCATTGAGTTACATACCTAGCAATACTTCTGACGTGAAATTTGGCAGAAGTTACTTTTTTTGGCCAAGGACGATTGGTATTGACTTTGGAGAAAATCGGTTCAGATTGAGATATAGCCCCCATACAAATATCCCTATAATTTACACTTTACTTACTGCTTTAAAATACACATTTTACATGCGATCATGACCAAATTTTCAGGATCGTGTTATATTTGAACTAGAAATAGCTCATGGGAAAGTGGACCACATAGGTCCATGTTTTGATATAGTCCCCATACAAATGTATAACCGATTTACAATATTTCTGCTCTAAAATGCACATTTTTCATCGGATCTTGATCAAATTTCCCACACAATCTTATATTTGTACCAGAAACACATATTTTGAAAGCCAGCTAGATAGGTCAATGTTTTGATATAGCCCCCATACAAATGGGACCCAAGTTTACACTATTACCGCTCTAGAACTCATATCTTACATTGGATATCTATAAAATTTTGCAGATCGTGGTTTATTTCAATAAAGAATACCTACTCTGAAAGTGTTTTATAAAGGCCCACTTTTTAATGTAGCGCCCTTACAAATGGGCCCCCATTATAATTATTACCTCTCTAGGATCAACATTTTACATCGGAATTATTTTAAATTTTGCAAATTATATTATATTTCAACTAAGATTACATACTATGAAAGTCAAAAATATGGGTCCATATTATGGTATAACCCCCATACAAATTGAGCCCCCATTCTACTATATTACATCTCTAGAACCCACATCGTGCATTGGATCTCGATACAATTTTGCATATCAAGTCATATTTCAACAAAGAATACCTACTTTGAAAGTGATCTATATGATCTACTTTTTAATGTAGCGCCCTTAAAAATGGCCTCATTTTAATTGTTACCCCTCAATGACGCAAATTTTACGTCGGATTTTTTTCAAAGTTTGCAGATTATATTATTTTTCAACAAGAATATATACTATGAAAGTCAAATCAAAGTGTCCATACTTTGGAATAACCCAAATGGGGGCCCATTCTATTCTATTACAACTCTAGAAACTACGTCTTACATCGGATCATGATATATTTCAACTAGGAATATCTACCGTTTCGGACTAGGCCCCAAGTGTATAATTTATATGAACTACATAAAATTGCTTCCATGAAACACATGGGTTTAGTAATAAAAGCTATAGGTATATAAAGGGAGTGGTGTAGGGTATTATATAGTCGGCACCGCCCGACTTTAGCCTTTCCTTACTTGTTGTTTGTTTGTATTTTTTGTCTGTAGTAGTAGTATTCTTTATTTATCATAATTTTACATTTTGTTTGTTATAGATAATTATTAGCAATATATGTAATTAAATGCAAAAAGGTAAATAAAAGAATATATATAATATTGACATTGACCTGTGGTCGTCAGTCTTCATTCTAGACACAATATGAAATATATAGGTTTTCGTTTTTCAGAAATTAAATTCAAAAAATAATAGTTTCCTGTATTGAATACACATTTTTATAAAATTTACTAGAGCCTTCCAATTGATGACTACACCATTTAATATATTTACTAAATCGCCTTCATTAAGCAAAACCTTTTGGAAGAACATTAATCGGAATTCTTTCAATGCTGGACAGCGGCCTAGAAAATATTGCAAATTTTCTATTTCTCTCACATTGTTGCACATTGAACACTGCCGATTTATATTTGGTCGGTACTTGCTGTCCTTTATATCACTCAAGTCACTTCTGGCCTTGAAAATCCACATTATATTCTCTTGTTTTAAATTCTCAATTAAATATGTTTGGCCAACAGTAGGGTCTAAATTGGAATAAAAACGGCTTGTCTGACTGTCTTTGTGCATTGCTTGGTTTCTATTCCTAACATTTCAAGTTTGAATCAAATGATACTTGTTGAATATCCAATGCGGTTTTGTTTGATTTTCCAGAAAGGGCTCGATATTATTTTCCGACATCAGCATATTCATATTTTTTGCTCAAAATATCCTTTTAGCTAGTTTATGGGGCAAACTTTCTTCGTTACAATCAAAGAGAACTCGAATTATATATGTTAAGTGGGATTCCAATGTGTAAATATGTCCATTTTGAATACCAGTTTTTAGCATGAGGGCGTATGCGGGTGTAAAACTCGGTAATCTGAGAATTTTTTTAAGAAAATATATTGCCAGCTTGTCTACTTCTTCGAAATATGCACAACCCCATATTTGGGATCCATACGTTTGGATTGGTCTACATACAGCTTGGAATAATTTCCATAAAATTCTAAATTATAGTCGCAGCAATACATATGAGCATAATGTAAGTCTGGTGATAAATGTGGTTGGTTCAGGATTTGCTCAAAGTAGCTTTTCAGGGCTTCAGTCGACACCTGATTGTTCGATATCTCTTCGTTTCGAATTTCCTTAACAACTTTCCACCAATCTTTACAGTCTCTGATATTATCTATTTTCTCTTCCATGCGAAGTTGATATTGATGTTGGGCGTTTCTTGTTATTTCTTTGTATCGTCGATTATAATATAAATATTTATCTTTATTTTCATCAGAACTATTATTGCTGAACCTTTTTAGCCACTTAAAGGATGCTTTTCTAGCATTGAAACAATGTAGATCAAACCATTTTTCTGATTTAGGAAATTTAAACTATCTTTTTAAGGAGGATTGATGAGCAGTCTTAATCACATATGCCGTGTCTACAAAATCACGTTGGGTTTCATGTCTGCTGGTTTCAAGTAGGTTTCGCACCTCGATTATGGTATTCTAACACTTTGATATGGTTCCACTGTTTTTTCGGCATTAGTGTGCTTTTCTTGTAAGACTCTTTTCTGGGCTTAAATATCAAAGATAGGACGACTGGCATATGATCTGACCAGAGTTTGTTGACAACTTTAAAAGAGCTTACGACTGCTAATAGTTCCTGCGACATTGCACATATATCGTTGACTGATGTCCCAACTGTACTCACAAACGTATAATCACCGCATTCATCACCTTTCGTCATTCCATTTAATACAACCAACCCATAATCGTAACAGAAGTTAATAAAATCTCTACCTCTTGAGTTTATTTCGCTATCCTTGGATCTTCTTTCAGGCATACCTGCAGAGAATGTTGATTTGAAACTTTCGTCTATATCCTTGTGCATCGAGCCAATTCTTATATTTAAATCTGTAATCAATATATGTTTTGTAAATAAATTTGCATTCTATTAAATATATATCCAAAATGGTCTTGAGCCAGGACAATATCCCAGTTCAAATCAAATATTGATAACAGACCAAAAAAATACGAAAAAAACTAAAATAATATTTATATTATGTAATATATAATAATAATAAATATTTTATTTTCTTTTTTAATAGTTGATATCTGATAAGTCAAGACCTAATTGGAAAAAAAATCTATGGATAAATGTAGAAGTTATGATCCTTATTGCAGAAGTAATAGAATTTAAAACAATCGTGATTATCTAAATTGGTGGTTAAATAAAAATCCTTTGTTAACTAAATAACATAAATAGTTCTATTTTTAATAGCCGGAAGCTTAGAGAATAATCTTTTATGTAGAAGTTATTATGTTATTTTTTTATAAAGTTTTTGCTTAAAGTGATTTAGGTCAAACATGCAATACGGATCATAGCTTCTACATTTAACCAAATATTTTCTCCAAATACACCTTGTTTTGTTCGTAGATCCCAGCTATTACGAAATGGAACATAATATTCTGTTCTGTTTAATTTGTAAAGCAGTGTTTCGCGCTATTTAATAAAAAATCATGATTTTTTTAATTCTTTTGCGTCTACAAAGAGTGTCATAACTTCTATAATTATCCATCCAGATCAGATCTTTTACTTATATACATTGTTTTCTGCGTTAGAATATTAGCTATTCAAAATAGAACAATTTTTTCCTATTTCTATCAATTTGTTATGATTTTTTCGTAGCAGCAAAATACAATTTTTTGCAAAAAAAAAATATTTTTTTTTTATTTTTTTGGAGACTGTTCTTAAACCACTGTCACCATGTCTTCGGACATACAATTTGTATTTGTTGTTGCATAGTGTTATAAGAGGGTATTTGCATTCCTTGTAAGTGCAGCCTTTTTCCCTCTGGTCCGATTTTGCACATTTTCTATCTCAACCGATATATAACCATTAGATACAGACAATTATCAGTTAAATTAAATTTAATTTTTGTACACTCCGCGAGAGTATTATGTCTTTGTGCATTTGTTTGTAGCACCCAAAAGGAAGCGAGATAGACCCATTGTTAAGTATACCGATCGACTTAGAATCACTTTCAGAGTCGATTTAGCAATGTCCGTCCGTCCATCTGTCCATCTATTCTTGTAATCACGATACAGGTCGCAATTATAGACCTAACTAAATGAAACTTTGCACAATGAAGTTTTTCGGGACAAGGACGAACGCTATTTAATTTGAAGAAAATCGGTTCAGATTTAGATATAGCCCCCATACGAATTTCACTCCCGTCTCTTATCACTCTAGATACCACATATTACAACAGATTTTCTTTAAAATTGGCAAAACATCTTATATTTCAACTAGAAACACCTGTGGTAAAAATGTGTTAGATCGGTTCAGATTTGTATATAGCTCCCATACAAATTTCGCTCCCGATTTGACTTTTTCCGCTCTAGAAACCACATATTGTATCAGATTGCCTTCAGATTTTGTAAAACATCTTATATTTCCACTAGAAACAGCCATGGTGAATATAGGTCAGATCGGTTCAGATTTATATATAGCTCCCACACAAATTTCGCTCCCGATTTGACTTTTTCCGCTCTAGAAACCACATATTGTATCAGATTGCCTTCAGATTTGGCAAAACATCTTATATTTAAACTAGGACCATCTACGGTGAAAATAGATCAAATCGGTTCAGATTTAGATACAGCCCCCATACAAATGACGCTCCCGATTTGACATTTTCCGCTCTAGAAACCACATATTGTACTCGATTTCTTTTAAATTTGGCCAACATCTTATAATCTTACTAGAAACACCTATGCAGAAATTGGGTAATATCGGTTCAGATTTAGATATAGCCCCCATATAAATGTCGCTCCCGATTTGACTTTTCCGCTTTAAATGCCACATATTGTACTCGATTTTCTTTAAATTTGGCACAACATCTTATAATCTAACTAGAAACACCTATGCTGAAATTGGGTAAGATCAGTTCAGATTTAGATATAGCCCCCATACAAATGTCGCTCCCGATTTGACTTTTTCCGCTTTAAAATCTCTACCTCTTGAGTTTATTTCGCTATCCTTGGATCTTCTTTCAGGCATACCTGCAGAGAATGTTGATTTGAAACTTTCGTCTATATCCTTGTGCATCGAGCCAATTCTTATATTTAAATCTGTAATCAATATATGTTTTGTAAATAAATTTGCATTCTATTAAATATATATCCAAAATGGTCTTGAGCCAGGACAATATCCCAGTTCAAATCAAATATTGATAACAGACCAAAAAAATACGAAAAAAACTAAAATAATATTTATATTATGTAATATATAATAATAATAAATATTTTATTTTCTTTTTTAATAGTTGATATCTGATAAGTCAAGACCTAATTGGAAAAAAAATCTATGGATAAATGTAGAAGTTATGATCCTTATTGCAGAAGTAATAGAATTTAAAACAATCGTGATTATCTAAATTGGTGGTTAAATAAAAATCCTTTGTTAACTAAATAACATAAATAGTTCTATTTTTAATAGCCGGAAGCTTAGAGAATAATCTTTTATGTAGAAGTTATTATGTTATTTTTTTATAAAGTTTTTGCTTAAAGTGATTTAGGTCAAACATGCAATACGGATCATAGCTTCTACATTTAACCAAATATTTTCTCCAAATACACCTTGTTTTGTTCGTAGATCCCAGCTATTACGAAATGGAACATAATATTCTGTTCTGTTTAATTTGTAAAGCAGTGTTTCGCGCTATTTAATAAAAAATCATGATTTTTTTAATTCTTTTGCGTCTACAAAGAGTGTCATAACTTCTATAATTATCCATCCAGATCAGATCTTTTACTTATATACATTGTTTTCTGCGTTAGAATATTAGCTATTCAAAATAGAACAATTTTTTCCTATTTCTATCAATTTGTTATGATTTTTTCGTAGCAGCAAAATACAATTTTTTGCAAAAAAAAAATATTTTTTTTTTATTTTTTTGGAGACTGTTCTTAAACCACTGTCACCATGTCTTCGGACATACAATTTGTATTTGTTGTTGCATAGTGTTATAAGAGGGTATTTGCATTCCTTGTAAGTGCAGCCTTTTTCCCTCTGGTCCGATTTTGCACATTTTCTATCTCAACCGATATATAACCATTAGATACAGACAATTATCAGTTAAATTAAATTTAATTTTTGTACACTCCGCGAGAGTATTATGTCTTTGTGCATTTGTTTGTAGCACCCAAAAGGAAGCGAGATAGACCCATTGTTAAGTATACCGATCGACTTAGAATCACTTTCAGAGTCGATTTAGCAATGTCCGTCCGTCCATCTGTCCATCTATTCTTGTAATCACGATACAGGTCGCAATTATAGACCTAACTAAATGAAACTTTGCACAATGAAGTTTTTCGGGACAAGGACGAACGCTATTTAATTTGAAGAAAATCGGTTCAGATTTAGATATAGCCCCCATACGAATTTCACTCCCGTCTCTTATCACTCTAGATACCACATATTACAACAGATTTTCTTTAAAATTGGCAAAACATCTTATATTTCAACTAGAAACACCTGTGGTAAAAATGTGTTAGATCGGTTCAGATTTATATATAGCTCCCATACAAATTTCGCTCCCGATTTGACTTTTTCCGCTCTAGAAACCACATATTGTATCAGATTGCCTTCAGATTTTGTAAAACATCTTATATTTCCACTAGAAACAGCCATGGTGAATATAGGTCAGATCGGTTCAGATTTATATATAGCTCCCACACAAATTTCGCTCCCGATTTGACTTTTTCCGCTCTAGAAACCACATATTGTATCAGATTGCCTTCAGATTTGGCAAAACATCTTATATTTAAACTAGGACCATCTACGGTGAAAATAGATCAAATCGGTTCAGATTTAGATACAGCCCCCATACAAATGACGCTCCCGATTTGACATTTTCCGCTCTAGAAACCACATATTGTACTCGATTTCTTTTAAATTTGGCCAACATCTTATAATCTTACTAGAAACACCTATGCAGAAATTGGGTAATATCGGTTCAGATTTAGATATAGCCCCCATATAAATGTCGCTCCCGATTTGACTTTTCCGCTTTAAATGCCACATATTGTACTCGATTTTCTTTAAATTTGGCACAACATCTTATAATCTAACTAGAAACACCTATGCTGAAATTGGGTAAGATCAGTTCAGATTTAGATATAGCCCCCATACAAATGTCGCTCCCGATTTGACTTTTTCCGCTTTAAATGCCACATATTGTACACGATTTTCTTTAAATTTGGCACAACATCTTATAATCTAACTAGAAACACCTGTGGCTAAAGCGGGCTAGATCGGTTCAGATTTAGATATAGCCCCCATACAAATGTCACTCCCGATTTGACTTTTGCGCTATAGATACCACATAATGTACCCGATTTTCTTTAAAATTGGCACAACATCTTATAGTCCAACTAAACAAACCTATGGTGAAAGTGGGTAAGATCTGTTCAGATTTAAATATAGCCCAAATACCAAACTATACACTTTATATTTCGTCTACTTCGTTCCAGGTTTCATTATATCCTCATACAAATGTCCTTTCCGATTTAACATTTTTTGTCAAACACATACATTTACAGGATACAAAAAACCTTCCCGTTATCACCGAATTAAATTGTATTCGGATAGATAGTGGAGTGTATCATAGAGTCGGCCCCGCCCGACTTTAGCCTTGCCTTACTTGTTTCAATTATGTATGTTTGGGGAAAATTATGCGGGTCAGTGTTACACTTTTGCCCTAATAAAAAATTATAAAAAAGAGAAAAAAAATGTGGTAACTTCAACCTTAAGGTGGCCCCACCTGAGAAAATATTGGGGCTGAAAAAATATTGGAGGTTCGACCTATATTTGACTCCTCTTAGGGCTTCCTTGAGGCAGTTACTCCACTAGCGGCCTCCTTCGGCCAGAAACAGGCCAGGTGGGAACAAATTTTATTAAAAAAATATTTTTGTTAGTTATATTTATTGCATTTTTGAAATAAAAATAAAAATCTTAATCTTTTAATTACATGACCTATAGCCGAACAATAGCAAAGAATACAAAATATTTTTTGTATGGAAACCCCCTTAACGAGTGGAGATAGGGAGTATGTGTGTTGGAAAAAATGTTGGGGAAGGAAAATTAATGGGGGTCGATTTTACATTTAACCCCTCTGGGGACAACTCCGAGACAGGTTTGGGTTTTTTTGTGTTTTTTACCCCTTTTTTCTCAACCCACCACCACCATATTTTTGGCTCCTAAACTTTTTTTCCGAACCTCACAAAATTAGGTGTTCCAACACATCAAAATAGAAAAGTCCTGCACTATCCCACCCCTAATATACATATGAAAAAAAAGTTCTTCAGCATCCTTTTAATAAATCCATTAATCAAACCAACGCTTCTTTTAATCAAAAAAATAATTCATTATTAAAAAAATCGATCGATCGATGTAATTGTTTATTGAATTCACAAATTTCATTCAGATTCATATAAAAAATTTATCATGTCAAAATGTATTTTTATTTGTGCTTAAAATATTTTGTTTTTGCTTGAAATCATTATAAAAAGGGAATTTTCCATTTTCCATCTGGCTGTCCTTTGGCCTCATCCGATTTTCTTTGTTCTTCTGGTGTCAGCTGGAAAAAATAGAAATAAGTCATGCAGTCAGTAAGTCAAACCACACAAGATACACCTCATTAACGGGGGGTTTCCGGACGACGAATCACTCATTGTACGAACAGTACTTTTTTGGTTTTGGTGCCAAAATTCATCCGGTCTTACCTTTCTTCGATTTGGCGAAGCTATTGCGTCCCAGAATGCCAGAAGCACTATCAATATTAGGCCCAAATCCCTTAAGGATTTTGATAACTTCATAATGCCTATTATTTTTCTTAACTGTCAAGATCTTACGGATGAATTCATTTTATATTTCAACTCAACTATGATCAGACAGGCACAGTGTGTGTGACTAATGTGGAAACGCTTAGTTGGGTTAACTAGACACAATTATTGCATCTCATGCCTTAATGCAAATAGATAATAAAGAATTTATGTTACAACCATTCAAATTGTAAGTAAGCCATACAAGATTAATTTTTAAATTTGTTACACTTAAAAAATCTTGTCATCCATCATCCATGAAATGATTTTTGTATAAATATTCAAAAAGAAACAAAAAAATGTCGTTCAGTTTTCAAATTAGACATCGCCATGAATTTGATTGCCATCTTGCTGGGAATGATGTTTTATATAAATTGCAATGTATGTATACGATTGGATTAAATAAATGTAAGACATATTGAGGAATTAAATATTTAATTATCTATCTCGTTTTTTTGTAGGTAAAACATTGTCCCACATATGCCCAATCACGTGTTGGTTAGACAAATTTGCTGGGCGTGAAATTGCCACAAAATGTAGTACAAAAAATTTGGAAATTGATGGATTTTTCAATAATGAATTAAAATTGATTAATTTTTTGAAAAAAAAAAAATAGTTTCAGAATAAAAAAATAAACAAATTTTTCGTTACCTACATATTGAAATGTAAATATGAAAAATGGAATAATGCGTTTTCATCGTTCAACAAAATACTGTTGATTATTTGAACAAAGTCATCAGAGATTTGACTCACTTTCAGATTGATTGATATTGCTGAGTTTTTTTCAATTAAATCATGATCAGCAAAGTGGCTACTTTATATCTGAATGGTATTCTTCGAATATGAAACTTAGCACGCAATAACATATTAATAGCTTCAAAATTGTAGCACTTGTTTTGCAGAAAATCTACGAGTGATTGATCAGTTCGGTTTGAACTTCATCGGACCATTCAAAAATATAGCTAATCTAGTTAATAGTCGAAATTAATGTTAAGAAGCAAACGGAGCTAATTTTGGCCTGGACTAGTGGAACATGGCTCACAGAAAAAAATATTAGACCAGTAAATTTTTTTTGCTAAATTCAAAAATAATTGACAAAATTAAAATATCAGTTGAATTAAAGTATTTTTAACAGATATTCTCTTCTTTTATTTGACACATTATAGGACGCGAATTAGCATTTCAAATAATTTGTGAAAATTGCAATTTGTAGTCCTGTAAAGGCGCAAGAGGATGAGGAAATGAAAAAATAGCAAATAAAAACGGCGTTAAGTTCGACCGGGTCGAACTTTATATACCCTCCACCATGGATTGCATTCCACAGAGGCTGTCGATTTTCCTAGAAGTGCAGTAATATTACAGGAAAATATATTTTTTAATAAAGCCAAACCAAAACAAATACAAATATTGAAAAAAAATAAATTCATAAATAAGTATAATATTTTAATTATTTCAAACCATTATTTATTTCAAATCAATAAATAAATATTCTTATATTTATATTATGAAAAAGCTTAAATACCATAAATATTGGTAGATAGTGCATGCTACAGTTGGTTGTGTTTCCATTCTATTTTAATTCCAAAAGTACAAATTTTGAAAATCCATTATCAGACGTACATAGTGCAAAATAACCTAACTTCATGATTCAACCAATTTTTTCCGTAAAAGAAAAAGTACGAATTTAAAAAAAACTTTTTATTTTGCTTGTCTATGCAGTCAGAGGAATGTATACACAGAATTCCATGATTCCAGCTGTGCTCATTTGGTTGGTACCATTTTTAACCCCTTGACGTTTCTACGCAATTAGAATTTCATCATTCTAGCTGTAGTCGTTTAGTTGGTACTATTTTTATCCCTCTGTACCATTGTATCCTTTGAAAGTACGAATTTCGAAAAACCCGTTTATTTTCCGTGTCTACGCAGTCAGAGGAATGTATACTCCGAATTTCATGACTCTCGCTGCGGTCATTTGATTGGTGCTATTTGTATCCCCTTTTTTAATTTTAACCCCAAAAAGTACGAATTTCGAAAAATCTGTTTATTTTAAGTGTCTACGCAATCAGAGAAATGTATACAGCGAATTTCATTATTCCAGGTGTAGCCGTTTGGTTGGTACCATTTTTATCCCTCCGTACCCATGGTATCCCTTGAAATCTGTTTATTTTAAGTGTCTACGCAATCAGAGGAATGTCTACACCGAATTTCATTATTCCAGGTGTAGCCGTTTGGTTGGTACCATTTTTATCCCTCCGTACCCATTGTATCCCTTGAAAGTACGAATTTTGAAAAATCCGTGTATTTTACTTGTCTATGCAATCAGTGGAATGTATACACCGAATTTCATTATTATAGGTACAGCCGTCTGGTTTGTACCATTTTTATCCCTCTATTCCCATTTTACCCCTTAAAAGTACGAATTTGGAAACATACTTTTATATTATGTATCTACTCAATTAGAGAAATGTACACACCGAATATCGTGTTTCTAGCTGTTGTCGTTTAATATGTACCATTTGTATCCTTTTTTTGCCCCATTTCACCCCCTACAAATAAGAATCACTTTATGGTGCACGTTTATGCTATAAGGGGAATGCGCATACCAAATATAAACAGACATATTCAAAAAACATGCTTAAATACGCTAAAATGTTAGGGATTATTATGGGTATTTTTAGTCCTTGTGAGGGAAAAATTTACCCTTTGGGCTGATTTTGCCCTGTTTCAATCCCAACCGATCTACGACTATAAGACGCATTTATGGAAAATTTGAACGTTCTAGCTCCTTTCGTATAGATGCTACCGTGTTTTCAACAGACGGACAGACGGACGGACGGACATGGCTAGATCGTCTTAGAATTTTATGACAATCAAGAATATATAACCTTTATATGGTCTCAGGTCGATATTTCAAGGTGTTACAAACGGAATGACAAAGTTAGTATACCCCCATCCTGGAGGTGGAGGGTATAAAAACGAATAAAACTCCATTTTACCTAAAGTTACGATTTTTTAAATTGTAGTTCGGTGGTATTAATTAACTTTTATTAATTCGTATTTTCTGGTCACATTTTTGGCATAAATGGTTCTAAAGGCTTAATCTCAAAATTACAAGAATATTGATTACAAACAAAAATATAACAAACGAAACAAGTAAGGAAAGGCTAAAGTCGGGCGGGCCGACTATATAATACCCTACACCACTCCCTGCGTATATACCTCGCTTTGATTACTAAACTCAGGTATTTCATGGGAGCAATTTTATGTAGTTCATATAAATTATACAGTTACTATAAATTCATCTTTAGTCATATTTAACGAATATGGTTAATAATATGGTAATTGATCAAATTATCCGACAGACAAATACAAATTATACAGTAGTAATTGGATGAATCGGACCGACATTTCAAAAGGGAGCCTATAACAAAATGTTGTGTCTGGTCCAAAACATGGGCCTATATATTTCATATTCACGGTAGGTATTCCTAATTGAAAAATATCATGATCTGCAAAATTAAAGATCCGATGTAACATGTAGTTTCTAGAGCTGTAATAGATCAGAATGGGGACCCATTTGGGTTATACCAAAGTATGGACATATGGGCATCTCCCAAACAAGTAAGGAAAGGCCAAAGACGGACGGACTTTCTATCTCATTACAATTCAATTCGGTAAAAAAGTGAAATCGGGAAGGATTTTTGCATCCTGTAAATGTATGTGTTTGACAAAAAATGTTAAATCGGAAAGGACATTTGTATGGGGGTATATTGAAACCTGGAACGATGTGACCACGCTTTCACCATGTATGTTTATTGATAAAATATAATATGTAAAGTTTGGCCAAAATCGGTTTAACATTCGGGAGCAACATTTGTATGAAGGCTATATCTAAATCTGAACCGATCTTACCCACTTTCAGCATAGGTGTTTCCAGTTCGATTAAATGTTGTGCCAATTTTAAAGAAAATCGGGTCCAATATGTGGTTTCTAAAGCGGAAAAAGTGAAATCGGGAGCGACATTTGTATGGGGGCTACATCTAAATCTGAACCGATCTAACCCACTTTCACCATAGGTGTTTTAAGATAAATTATAAGATGTTGTGCCAATTTTAAAGAAAAACGGGTACAATATGTGGATTTTAGAGCGGAAAAAGTCAAATCGGGAGCAACATTTGTATGGGGGCTATATCTAAATCTGAACCGATCTTACCCACTTTCAGCATAGGTGTTTCTAGTTCGATTATAAAATGTTGTGCCAAATTTAAAGAAAATCGGGTACAATATGTGAAAAAATAACTTCTGCCAAGTTTCATGACAATCGGACAACAATTGCGACCTGTAGAGTGCGAACAAGCTTAGATGGGCAGCAGACGGCCGGACGGACAGATAGACATCGTTAAATTGACTCAGCTGGTGATTCTAAGCCGATCGTTATACTTAAAGGTGGGTCTAACTCGATTATTTATTGGTATTACAAACATTTTGCGCGAAACTAACTTATAATACCCTAGTCCACGAAGTGGTGTAGGGTATAAAAACTAAAACAAATGGCCGTTGGCACGGCAGAAGTATTGCTGGGTATATCTATATCTGCATATACACATACTTACATATGCAACTTAATGACATGCTTGTAAGGTGGCATGTGAGCTTTATTACTTGGTGCTATTTTTTGAACGGATATTCGGCAAGTAAGTTGTGCTTCTCATTCGTTTGTGATTTTTATTTGTATGGGGTGAAATGGGGCAAAAAAAATGGTACCTATCAAAGGACAACAGCTAGAAAAGCGATATTCGGTGTGTATAAAAGTATTTTTTCCAAATTCGTACTTTTAGGGGGTAAAATGGAAAAAGGTTATAAAAATTGTATCACCCAAACGACCGCAGCTAAAATCATGAAATTCGGTGTATATATTCCTCTGACTACGTAGACAGTGGGAACAGAATGGGATAACAGTGGGATAAGAATGGTGCCCACTACGAATTTTGCGATTTTTGTAAATTGGATATGGTTTTAATTTTTGTTATACACTCCACGAGAGTATTATGTCTTTGTGCATTTGTTTGTAACACGCAAAAGGAAACGAGATAGACCCATCGTTTATTATACCGATCGACTTAGAATCATTTTTTGAATCGATTTAGCAATGTCCGCCTGTCTCTCCATCTATTCTTGTAATCACGATATAGGTCGCAATTGTATACAGAACCAAATGAAGCTTTGCACAACGAAGTTTTTCGGTGCAAGGACTAACGCTATTTAATTTGAAGAAAATCGGTTCAGATTTAGATATAGCCTCCATACGAATTTCAATCCCGATTTGACTCTTTTCACTCTAGATACCACATATTACAACAGATTTTCTTCAAAATTGGCAAAACATCTTATATTTCAACTAGAAACACCTGTGGTAAAAATGTGGTAGATCGGTTCAGATTTATATATAGCTCCCATACAAATTTCACTCCCGATTTGACTTTTTCCGGCCCAGAAACCATGAATTTTCACCGAATTTCTTCAAAGTGAGCATATAGCCCCGATACAAATATTCATATCGATTTGACAAATCGAAGCAAGTCATATTGATTATGATTAGGAAACATACAAAAATTCTTCCCGTTTTCACTTTTTTATCGAGTTGGAATGTAATCGGATAGAAAGTGGAGTGTATCATATAGTCGGCCCCGCCCGACTTTAGCCTTTCCTTACTTGTTCTGTTTTAGGAAGTCCATAGATCCTCGGCGCTGTGGCAATTGTCGTTTTGTTCTTTTGCGGCTTCTAATAAATAGTCCATAGTTTCTAATAAATTGTCCATTTTGGAATTTTAATCATCTTTGTCCACACTCAAAATTAATGTATCCACATTTTCGTCTAGAAATTTCCTCGTTTGCCCCACTGTTTCAAGAATAACCTTATCCATTTGGCTTAGTTTGGTTGAGTGTAATTGATAGTCAATGAGTGATATTAGCTTCGTCCAGGAGATCTCTTGCTCTGCACTCATTCCTCTCCCTCCACGATTCATTTAAACAGGTTTATCAGATTATTTGCTTCCTCTGTCTGTCAGAACTGTCAGAAATCGCCAAATTTAGGTTATTCCAGTTTTTGTTCAAAAACGATTGGTGGAAGTTGGTGATTTTTAGGGGTAAATTTAAAGAATATACTCTCTCCTTTTTTGCAGTGAGAAGTTAGTTAGGTTTCTTTGAAAATTGCCAAATATTTTTACACTCTTAAATGATATAAATATTATTTTCACAATGTACATCTTATCCAACACAAAATTCACAGAATTTTTCACACAATACAATACTTTATTTTAATACATAAGCTAATAGTTTAGAAAAATGTAATGTCCTTAAAGTGAATCCTTTAGCTCACAATAACTAGACTAAGCAGAGCGTGAAATGAGTTGGGCATGGCAGAAAAGTGTCTGAAATCGTAAAAAAATTAAAATATTTCATTTTAGTTAAGCTGATAGTTGTTTATGCATACTTTACAAGCCTGAGCCGATTCCAGAGACGATAGGACCAATATCACTACTCCCATTAGGATTGTTAAAGATTTCATGACGGATTGTAATGATAAAACCAAAAAAAAAATTTGTGTGTTTGAAGTTTCTGTACTTTTATTTTCTAATTTTTTATCCGCTTTTATTCAAACTGCAAGGAAAGTCATTATTCTTGAATCAGGTGTAACAAATTTCAAAATTAATTCAATGGAGTCTTTTCGATATTTTTTAAGAACTTGTCGTAAATGCAACGGCAGGTTTATCTTATCTTACGATACGGATTTTTATAATAAATTATTATATTCGAAAACAAATGAACCGGTTTCCACCTAAGTGGTGGTCCAGTTGGTCTCCTCTAGACGGAGTCCAGAGGAGACAATTTATTAAAACAACACAAACTAGTTTTTTCAATGTTTTTTTTCAGCAAGTATTGCTGCTTCGTACAGAGTACAAAAAACTATTACTTTTATAACCAAAAGAGATATCACACCACCATCTATATGTGGATGATACAGCCGATTGCCATAAACGCAACAGCTGAGATCGATCATATGGTCGATTCTCAACAATAAGAATTAAAAATGTATATTTAAAATGTTTTAAGGGTATATTAATTCAGAAAAAATAAACAAATGATATATAAAAAATTACACGGGAAAAGCACAATTTTTAGAGATGTTTTCAGTTGTGTTTTTCTCGCAGACGGCTGGATTTAGGAAGGAAATAGTTTGCAAATCATCATTAAACAATCTAAACTTTATTTACGTGGGGTAAATGGAAATTAATATTTTTATTTGTATGGATTGCACCGCCTTATTTACTATAGATATAGGTAATCATTACGTAGTAATATACAATGGGTGACTGGAAATTATTTTTTGCATTTGTATTGTCTGAGACAAAGCCTAATATAATATAGAAACAGACTATAGCCTTAGCTCAGTTTAATATAGATATATAAATATATGTTTTTATAAAAGTCAAATCAATTACATAAATTGAAATATCTTACAAATCATTATATATTAATTTAGCATTCTTACAGGCTCAAAATTAATTATTATTTAATTGAATTAACTCATTTTTAATTGCCAATTGGTTCCTTGGTTCTTTACTATTTTAACTTTTTTCTTAGCCTCTTTTCATAGGGTCATGAATGGAGAAGGCTTCGATTAAATTTAATATATTTAGTAAATTTAAAAATTGAATTATTTATTACATATATAAAATGATAATTTTAACAGACTCAACATTAATTATTTTTTAATTTGAAACTTTTTTATTTGAAACTTGGTTCCTTGTACATATTTTTTGTGATATTTTTTATTATAATCATTTTTCTTTGCCCCTTTCATAGGGTACATGTATGGAGAAGATTTCTCTTTTACTTTGATGGATCTAAGCATCTATGGAAGACATTATAAATAATTATGAAATCTTTAAATTAAATCAATAAATAATTTTAATAAAAGATATACAAATTAAATTTTTAATCAAAAAGAGAAAAAAGATGTTCATCTTGCGATTCGGAAGTTGTGAAAATTGGGATCTTCATCAAAGATTTGAACATGTCATAGACGGGATATCCTTTATTTTGAAAGAGTTAAATGCTATTTTTTATTAGTGGGAAAGATCTATTTTTTCACTAGTTTCCATTTCTGTTTAAAAATCCGCCGCTACCGGGTGTAAAACCGCGGACCTTCTGTTTGCTACTACGGCACTCTAACCATCTCAGCTATCCTCTGTTGTCAGTGGTGAATATTATATTAAATTAGTATTAAATAAATGAAATAATTAAGTATTAATAACTAATAAAAAATTAAATATTTGGAGTACATTTATAATGGAATAAATTTGGGATTTTTAAGCAAAAAATTTTAAATTGTTTAAGTTATACAAAATTAAACATTGTTTATTTATAAAAACAATAAAAAAAATTACCGAGCCACGATTCGAACTAGAGACCTTCTAGGTGCAAGGCGGATGTCTTACCTCTGTGACCCCATACTTGTGAAAATGCTATTCGTATCGACTTGTTTGGAAGTTGTTTAAAAGAACTTCCTCAAATGTGGGAAAAATGCACATTTGGATTTTGAGATGCGATTACAATGTGCTTCCTACGGAAGTACTTACAATTTTTTTGCTGGGATTTATGATCTAAATGTAAATGATGATTGCTAGACGTTTGGAACTTTAACTTAAACTAAAATCATGTGATGTATGCCACTAGTATTTGAATATAAGTTGGAGAACAGAGTATGGGGACAGAACAGTTGGTTGAATTTGTGTCCATTGACCGAACGTTCGGCGAAAATGATCCTGAAACAAATGAATGAAAGCAACACTTGGTCATTAAAATTTCAGCAAAATGTTCTTAATATTAAGAAGATATGTACTTGTTGTTCAATCCTGAAGGGATCCTGTAAGTGAACTGTATATTAATTTCCCAGGTCTTTCATGATTTTAAGCGGTGCCTGGACTTGCTTTCATAATGGTAACTCGTTATCCACAAGATAGTGAGTTTGATAGAGAGTTACCATCTATACATAAAAATATTATAGAATTAGGTATTACAGCGGGACTTCATGAATGTTAATGAATTAATTATTTAGAAATTAGTTAGGGAATATTGAAATAGAAGCATGTTCACAACTATTCCAAATTGATTATGAGAAAACGATTAAGAGAATATTATGCATATGTCGGTTCTGCAACTATATATTTTAACCAATTTTATTCAAATTTCTTATATCCCGTTCCAAGGAGGTACAAAAGGCCTTTCATGTAGGCCCCATTAAAATGGGTTTTCCACCTCAGCGCCTCAAATCGCTTATACACGTAAAATAATGAGATATTTCAAAATTCGTACTTTTAAGGGGTAAAATGTGGAAAAAGGCATAAATTTGGTACTGACCAAATGGCTGCATAAAATCATAAAATTCGGTGTATTCCTCTGACAATGTAGACGTGCAGATTTACTTCTAAAGGGAGACGAAGAGAGCGGTTAAAAATAGTACCAATCAAACGGCCAGAATAATGAAAGGGGATAAAAATTGTACCAATTATAAGGCTGCAGGCAGAAAGATGAAGTGTACGTTTACGGATAAAATTGGTACCGATCATATGGCTGCAGCTAGAATCAAACAAATTGGTGTGTACGTTTCTCTGACTGTCTAGCCGCGAAATAAAATAGATTTTTTTAGTTTTCACTTATAGAGGAAACTATTTGCAAACAAGTTAGAAGGCGTTAAGTTCGGCCGGGCCGAATCTTATATACCCTCCACCACGGAGTGCATTTCACAGTATTACCAGCAGATTGTCGATAAGAAAAGAATAAATTTTAAAGATATCCCCATTCGCCCCATTCTCCGCCCAAATGTACAAATTTCGAAGAAACCCTTTTTCGAGTCTTCATAATAAAAAAGGTATATACCGAATTTCAACTTCAGCGGTTTGGTGGGTCCCATTTTTATACCTCTTTTTAATTATATCCCTTAAAAGTACGAATTTCGAAAAATCCCTCTATTTTAGGTATCTATGCAATTAGAGGGATGTACACACCGAATTTCATGATTCTAGCTGTTGTCGTATCATTGGAACCATATTTTATCCCTTTTTGTTCCATTTCGCCCGCTAAAACTTTTATTTTCTTTGTGGTGCTTCCAAGCTACAAGAGGAATGTCCGCAACAAATTTTAACTGTATGAAAATAAGAAATTTAATTAATAAGCCAAGGCTACCAATATTGGTACACTATATATGGATATAATACTTCAATTCATAAAGTAAATATAAGGGAGCAATCATAAATACCCTAAATATTGGGGGATAGAGAGTGTATTTTCAGCTACAGTCATTTGGTTGGTTGTATTTCCATCCTACTTTAATTTCAAAAGTATAAATTTTGAAAATACCTTATCTCTCACGTACGCAGTATAAGACAACTTCATGATTCTACCATTTTTTGTCGTAAAAGCAACAAAATAAAGTACGAATTAGGAAAAAAATATTTTACGTGGCTATGCAGTCAGAGGAATGTATACACCGAATTCCATGATTCTATCAGCGACCATTTTGTTGGTACCATTTTTATCCCTTTTTTTGCAATTTTGCCCCTCAAGAGTACGACTATCTAAAATCTCTTTATTTTACGTATCTACACAATTAGAGGGACGTACACACTGAATTTCATCATTCTAGCTGTATTCGTTTAGTTGGTACTATTTTTATCCCCTGTAGTCATTGTATCCCTGGGAAGTACGAATTTGGAAAAAACGTTTTATTTTTCGTGTCTACGCAGTCAGAGGAATGTATACTCCGAATTTCATGATTCTAACTGCGGTCATTTAGTAGGTACTATTTTTATCCCCTTTTTGCATTTGAACCCCAAAAAGTACGAATTTTGGAAAGTTCTTTTATTTTAGGTGTCTACGCAATCAGAGGAATATATATGTTGAATTTCATTATTCTAGGTGCAGCCTTTAGGTTGGTACTATTTTTATCCCTCTATGCCCATTTAACACCTTAAAAGTACGAATTTAGAAAAAATTTTATATTATGTATCTACTCTATTAGAGGAATGTACACGCCAAATTTCGTGTTTCTATCTGTTGTCGTTTGATAGGTACCATTTGTATCCCTTTTTGTCCCATTTCGACCCCTACAAATAAAAAGCACTCTATTGTGCCCTTTTATGCTATAAAGGGAATGAGAATTGCAAATATCAAGTGAATACAAGCTAATATGTTCAAAAAACATACTGAAATACTCGAAATATTAGGGGTATTTTCAGTCCTTGTGAGGGAAAAATTTTTCCCTCTGGGCCGATTTCGTCCACTTTCAATCCCAGCCGATCTACAACCTTAAGACACAGTTAGGAAAAATTTGAACCTCCTAGCTCATTTCGTTCGTCCGCTATCGTGCTTTCAACAGACAGACAGACGGACATGGCTAGATCGTCTTAGAATTTTACCACGACCCAGAATATATATACTTTATGGGGTCTCCGATGAATATTTCAAGGTGTTACAAACGGAATAACAAAGTGAATATACCCCCATCCTGGAGGTGGAGGGTATAAAAACGTTTTGGCTCCACTGTGTGTCGTTCTGTTGAAGAATATATAACATTTGGATTTTCATCAAGAAATAAAACACAGAGCTTATATTGAAATTTGCCAAACGATTTCAATTATTTATTGCACGAACATCCAATTATATTGTAGACGTTTCACTTGGGTATTTCATCATGAACTCCTGGAGGCAACTGAGGGAATAAAAAAACAAACCTCAATCCTCTGCTTTCCCTCATTTCAGGATCTCAACTTACCCTAGCAAAGGCTGAGCCCAACAAAACGGCGAATGATATCAATGTAGCAGTGAAAATTTTCATTTTGAATGTATTTACTAATGAAACCACATTTTGGTTTGCTTTTATAGTAAAACATTTTAAATAAATTTCATATATATTCGCAAACACTTGTGACAAATTCGGAAATTATATTCTCGGCTAAGTTTAGCCAGATTAATGGCACATACGTGTGGGTATTTAAAAAAGTAATAAATTTTTATAGATTCGAAATGTCATACATCATTAAAATACGATGCTAATTATGAGGCAACTAGATAAAGATTGCATTAGCCTAGTTGGCTGATTGTAAGATTGTAAAAATTTTCCATAAAATTCAATGATTGTTGACACAAAAGGTTTTCATATCACCCTACACTACTATTTATTATTTTCTTAAATTCCTATAAGGAATAGAGGGTTTCAACATTTTTTCCTATCGTTTCTTTCATTCGTCAGTTGCTTCTGGTCGTTTCCACTGTCTCCGATAGTTCTTATTTCATGCTCAAGTAGTCTTCTTCATATATGGGCTGGTCTTTCGTTACATCTCTGCTCCTGAGGAAGTCAATCAAGGGTCATGCTACTGATGTCTTCGTATACTTTCATTGGAGCTGAAGAGAGCTGGAGATTTTGATGCCGTATAAATTGATAAAGCCAAACTTATACACTCAACACCGTGAAGCAGGGTATATATATGAAAAACGTTTATCGCAAACTTAGTTTATTTGCCTCAAACGATATAAGTTTACCACAACAGTTGAAACATTTCCCGCAAATGAAGCGTTTATCGCAAATCGTTTCTATTGCCGTGCACGAAGATTCTTCTGTGTTAAAATTAATTTTCATTATTTACGTTTGTGGTAAACGAAAAACTTTTAATAGTGTGTTTAGGGTGCTCCGAAACTATTTTTTATTTCGGGCATTTAGTGACGTAAATAATGGCTAATTTTGACTAAACGGTACTACTCGATGCTTTCCATAGGTACAGTAACTTTGTCATTGCATTTGTAATACCTGCCGTTTGCTTCGGATAAACATGCAACACTTGTGACAAATAAAATAACCCATTACAACAAACATTTCGCAGGGATTTGTGATAAAAAAACGTTTGCGAAAAACGAATTTCTCTTGTCTAACATTTCGTTTGTGGATAACGATTCGGCACACCCGTTCTAAAATAAAGTTTTAATTGAGTTATTCAATTTTATTATTCTAATCATTTTTACATACAATTCTAATTCACCACAATTTACATTTCTCGACTTTGGAGGGACCCGTCTTGGGCGGACACGAAAACACCTCCTCGAACTCCGGATTATTGGCCACCACTTCGGGCACCCGGCGGAATGGCGTATCATGACTAGAATCGTAAATGATGCGATCCTCATTGCCGGCACAAAAGAATTGCGCAAACTTGATGAAGAACAATTGCTTGCTGGTCAGCTGCGTTTCTCCTTCGGTGTATTCGGCAACCCGGCGGGATTGCTGGAAGTATGTATCGTAGGCCAAGCGGAAACCGCTAAAATCGGCCAATTTCTCATCCAGACTGAAAGTTATGGTCTTTTGCAAACACTCGAGGGCCTCGGTGTATTTCGGTTTATTCGCCGTATCAAAGATTTTGCTGGGATTGCCATCGGCATCCATCAGTATGCCGGTCGAATCGAAACCGTGCATTATCTCGTGACCCATAGTATTGCCCAGCTCGGCGAACAGAAAGAGATCATTGAATCCCCGATGAAATGTGGGATAAAGCAAATAGGCAAAGGGTATGGTCAGTAGATTCTTACTTTCCGAATAGTAAGGTGAACCGGCGCTCAAAACCAAAAATGTGTTCAAAGGTCCCAAGGCTCGATTCCATTTCACCAGACTATAGTCCCGAGTGGCTCTATGCCGCATAGCACTGACATGCGAGCGATAGAAGTCATCCTTCACCACTTGCCAATCATGCAAATAATCCTTGTAGAATAGATCATCTACACCCTGCGGCACATTGCCTATATTCAGGCGCATTTTCAATATCTTCGCCTTGAGATATTCCAATTCTGGTGGCGAGAATTCATCCGCGTGTTCCCCAATGATTTCGACAAATTTCTGTTGCATATCCTGGAACACCTTGGCGATGACCGGGTCAGTGGCATTGCGCTCATAAACCTGCCTCTCATACAGATAGTCCACGGCCAGGGGCACATATTTCCTCAGTTGCCTTAGGCAGCCATCATACCATTCGTAGCCGGGATGATTGTCTTCGAGATAGGACAACAGCGATATTTTAAGCGTATGCATGAGAATATCCTGTGGGGTATTCCGGACTAGTTTACCCAGTTGGCGGAAGTAGGTTAGGTTCTTCACCTTGAGTTGAATGGCCGACAAATCTTCGCTGCCCAAAAGTGCCGAGAAATAGGCAAAGAAATCGATATCCTCAACTTCGCGCTGCAACTCGGCGAGAGACATTTGCACAGCCTTGACCTTCTGGTGGCCGTCATAGTGCAACTCGCCCAGCTTGCCCAAGTACTCTTGCATCCGTGTAGCCATCATAGTTGTGGCATTATTACTGCCAAGCCATTTCATGTGGCCGACTGCACGGGTCTCCGATTCGATAGATTCAAATTGATTCAGTTTAAAATGATGCGAGGTGGCATTGTGCTGCACCGCTTCCAGGGAGAAGTATAAACCATTGAAGCCCAAAGCGGCCAGCATACCCACACTGGTCCATAAATTCCACTTCTTTGTGTTCGGACTCCATGACGCACCTTCGGCCGGCCATTCTTCGCCGTCCGCAGGCTTGATAATATCCAAATAACGGGTCACATTCAAATACTCCCTCTTCTCGCAGGTTTCGTAGTAATCACGCAGTTTAGCATAGATCGGATCGGTTTCGAATTTATGCGTGGCCACCCTCTCTTCGAGAACTTTTATCACTTTCTGGTTGAAGGCATAGTCCAAACTGCCAATGTTGTCTACCAAATCGTAATGATTCTCGGTATTTTCCCAATTGCCACAGGCATAGTGATAGAATCTCTCGCAGGGATCTTGCTTGGGGTCCATGTAACTTTTCAGTGCCTGCAGTAGTTTCCCGTTAACATCTTCTTCAGCTTGCAAGGAGCGTGAGAAACGCACAGCGCACAAACAGGCGGGGAGGAGTAGGTAGAGATGCATCAGTATCCTTGGCCAGTTGACGAGATTCATTTTCGCGTTGTTTAGTGGGATAAAATGTTAAATGTGCTACTGAAATGAAAAAAGGATGAAAAGGGATAAAAAAGGTTACAGATCGGTGGGGATTGAAAATAAGCGAAATCGGTCTAGAGGAAAATTTTTGCCCTAACCAGGACTGGGAATTTCCCCCTAATATTTACGCTAACCAAAGAGTTAGTTTTGTAAAAATAAAATGGTACCAATCAAACGATAACAGGTGGAAAGTGGGATAAAAATGGTACAAGCATGCGGCTGAAGTTAGAATCAGAGAAGAGATCATTTAGGGATTAGTACTTTTATTGTGGGAACGTACCGAAAAGGGATAAAAGTGGTACCCACCAAACAACTGTAGTAATATCACTAATTGAGCAGACTTGGAAAATAAGTTGATATTTCGTAATTCGTACTTTTAAGGGGTAAAAATGGAAAAGAGGGAAATGGAAGAGGAAAGTTAAAATCATGAAATTCGGTGGGTACATTCTTCTGACTGCGCGGAGTCGTAAAATTAAAGAATTTTTAGAGGTGAACACACCGAAAGAGGATAAAAATGGTACTTACAAAACGGCTGTAGCTAGCGCTTTATAAATTCCTCTAATTGTATAGACTTGTAAAATAAGTGGATATTTAAAAATTTTTATTTTCAAAGATTTAAAAAAGAAAAGAGGGAGAAAAGAGAAAGTAGTACCAAGTTAAACTCATGAAATTCAGCGGGTGCAATACTCTGACTGCGTAGAGCAGTAAAATAAAATAATTTTTAGAGGTTAGTGGTTAGTAGTAGGGAACGTACCGAAAAGGGATAAAAATGGTACACACCAAACAACTGTAGAAATATGAACCATCTCAAACCATCAAAGATATACAGATAACAAAAAGGGGCGTAGTGATTGATGATGATTGTGAATCAAAATCCAAATTTTTTGACCAAGTGTATGTGGACGACCTGTTTTGAATAATAAAGAAAAATGATGCGGAAAACACACTATTTATACTTAATTCATACAACAGACAAATTCATTTCACGATGGAAGATGAACTCAACAACAACATTAATAATTGGGGAAGGAACCTAAACTACATTGTTACCGCATCGGGAAGTTTAATAAACGATCATTCTAAACACACAAAGAGGACGATCATAAACACAGGGACGGATGTCAAGAGTTTTTATGGAATTCCGTGACTCGAACAAGCAGAAAATACACAATATATCGAGACCATTAATGATTTACTAAAACGAGCCACCCAAAAAAAGGAAAAAAAAATCAGGACACTGCCACACCAAAACAAGTAAGGAAAGGCTAAAGTCGGGCGAGTCGACTATATGATACACTCCACTTTCTATTCGAATACAATTCGGTGTTCCTAATTTATATATAAGATGTTTGGGAGTGAAATTCGTGTGGGGGCTATGTAAATCTTAACCGATTTTCGTCAAATTAAATAGCATTCGTCCTTATCCCGAAAAATTTCGTTGTGCAAAGTACTTTGATTACAAAATAGATATGATGCCGAAATTTGGATTTTCCTTTTGTGGGCGGAGAGGGCGTTGCTAAAGTGTTTTTTTGAGCTAGAAGGATGGAAAGTAGTACATATATATTTGGTCAGTAGACCACGAGAATGATAAATATGATGCCGAAATTTGGATTTTCATTTTGTGGGCGGAGTGGGCGTGGTAATAGTGTTTTTTGAGCTAGAAGGATGGAAATTAGTACATATATATTTGGTCAGTAGACCACGAGAATGATAAATATGATGCCGAAATTTGGATTTTCATTTTGTGGGTGTGGCAAAAGTGTTTTTTTTTTAGCTAGAAGGCTGAAAATTGGTACATATATATTATTACTGACCACGAGAATAATAAATATGATGCCGAAATTTGGATTTTCATTTTGTGGGTGTGGCAAAAGTGTTTTTTTTTTAGCTAGAAGGCTGAAAATTGGTACATATATATTACTGACCCCTAGAATAATAAATATGATGCCGAAATTTGGATTTTCGTTTTGTGGGCAGAGTGGGCGTGGAAAAAGTGTTTTTTTTAGCTAGAAGGCTGAAAATATATATTACTGACCACGAGAATGATAAATATGATGCCGAAATTTGGATTTTCGTTTAGTGGGCGTGGCAATAGTGTTTTTGAGCTAGAAGGCTGAAAATTGTAACGTATATACTACTGACCACGAGCAAGATAAATATGATGCCGGATTTTGAATTTTCGTTTCGTGGTCGGTGGGGGCGTGACAAAAGTGATTTTGAGAGGTAGTAGACTGAAAATTGGTACTTATATATTACTGACCACGAGAAAGATCAATTTGATGCCGAAATTTGGATTTTCGTTTTGTGGGCTGAGTGGCCGTGGCAAAAGTGTTTTTGAGAGCTAGAAAGCTGAAAATTGGTACATATATATTGCCGAAATTTTAATTTTCGTTTCGTGGGCGTTGGGGCTTTTTTAAAGCTAGAAGGCTGAAAATTGGTACATATATATTACTGACCACGAGAAAGAGAAATATGATACCGAAATTTTGATTTTATTTTCGAGGTCGGTTGGGGACGTGGCAAAAGTGTTTTTTGAGCTACATAGATGGCTGAAAATTGGAACGTATATATTACTGATCACGAAAAAGATAAATATGATGCCGGATTTTGAATTTTCGTTTCGTGGGCGGTGGCAAAAGTAATTTTTTGAGCTAGAAGGCTGAAAATTGGAACGTATATATTACTGACCACGATAAAAATCAATATGAAACCTGATTTTAATTTTACCATTTGTTTTTTTTTTGCCTGGCGAAGCGGGCGGTGTTTAGCTAGTATATATACATGTATATGACAAAGATAAAATCGAACTAGCTTATCACATAATACAACCAATCAATTATTTAGCAGGACAAAATTACTAGTGATGAAAGAAAATAGATCCAATCTTGTATATGAAATAACATGCAATGGAGACGAGTTTGACATATGGCCATCTCCCAGTGGCCCTGACGCGACTTCAACTTTTAATAAAAATCGGTACAACGAAGACAGAATTAAAAAATCCAGACTTTCATCACTCAAATCTGACCATAAACCTCCAGAAGAAAATACAGCCCATTGTAAAGAGTGATTTTTTTGAGGTTAGGATTTTCATGCATTAGTATTTGACAGATCACGTGGGATTTCAGACATGGTGTCAAAGAGAAAGATGCTCAGTATGCTTTGACATTTCATCATGAATAGACTTACTAACGAGCAACGCTTGCAAATCATTGAATTTTATTATCAAAATGCGTGCTCTGTTAAGAAAGTTCAGAAAGAAAGAAATTGTGTTCAGCGACGAAGCTCATTTTTGGCTCAATGGGTACGTAAATAGGCAGAATTGTCGATTTTGGAGTGAATATCAGCCAGATGCATTGCAAGAGCTACCAATGCATCCAGAAAAAGTCACAGTTTGGTGCGGTTTATGGGCTGGTGGCATCATTGGACCGTACTTCTTCAAAGATGATGCGAATCGTAACGTAACTGTGAATGGTGAGCGCTACCGTGAGATGATATCCAACTTTTTTTGCCCAAAATGGAAGAACTGAACTTGGTTGACATGTGGTTTCAACAAGATGGCGCTACATGCCACACAGCTCGCGATTCTATGGCCATTTTGAGGGAAAACTTCGGAGAACAATTCATCTCAAGAAATGGACCGGTAAGTTGGCCACCAAGATCATGCGATTTGACGCCTTTAGACTATTTTTTGTGGGGCTACGTCAAGTCTAAAGTCTACAGAAATAAGCCAGCAACTATTCCAGCTTTGGAAGACAACATTTCCGAAGAAATTCGGGCTATTCCGGCCGAAATGCTCGAAAAAGTTGCCCAAAATTGGACTTTCCGAATGGACCACCTAAGACGCAGCCGCGGTCAACATTTAAATGAAATTATCTTCAAAAAGTAAATGTCATGGACCAATCTAACGTTTCAAATAAAGAACCGATGAGATTTTGCAAATTTTATGCGTTTTTTTTTTAAAAAAAGTTATCAAGCTCTTAAAAAATCACCCTTTACATACATTGACTGAGCACAAATAAATTTTGACGATGTAAATGTGTTATTGGAAGAGAATATTACTTCGTTACGTTACATTACTGACGTTCCCACTGAAAGGAGACTTTATTACAAAACTGACACCGATAGATGCTCTCAAATGTATCGATACATTACCAAAAACACGGACGAAACAAGCCTTTTTTATTTAATATCAATGTTTTGTTATTGTTTTTTAATGTGAGAACAATATGTGTTGTTTGTTAGATTATCTGAAGGTGACTAACGATATTAACCGAAATATTGAGCAAAAATAAATAAATTAAAAAACTATAAATTCGGCCTTGAGCCGAACTATAACATAAACAAAAGGAACGAAGAAAACTGTCTACGGATAAATGTAGAAAGTATGAATGTCTTTGCATACACAACAATTTTTTTAATAAAGATTTATACTAATGAATACTAATAAGAAGAAATAATCATTCCGACGATTTTTCACTGAAATTTTGGTTGTTTTTGCAAAAATATTTTTGAAAAATATTCGTAAGAAATATAACCTATCATTTCGCCACTTCCAAATTACCACAGTCGCTAAAAAAAGACACCTCAGAATATTACTTTAAAATTAAAAAAATATGTTAATGTAATCATTTTGAAAATCAAAATAAAAGAAATAAAATTGAGTTAGATGTCCTTCTCGTTCGTTTCTGAGAATCATTTACATAAAGAGACCGGGTATATTGCTGAAAAGTCGCCATTTAAATAAATTTGCATTCTATTAATTATAGATGCAGAATGGTCTTGAGCCAGGACAAAATTGTAAAAACTGTAAACATATAGACAATTGCGTTTTGTTTTATAATGTTAGCTGTAAAAAATAGATTTTTTTCTTTTTTAATTTTTATGATTTTTCGGAACATAAAGGGTGATTTTTTAAGAGCTTGATAACTTTTTTTTAAAAAAACGCATAAAATTTGCAAAATCTCATCGGTTCTTTATTTGAAACGTTAGATTGGTCCATGACATTTACTTTTTGAAGATAATTTCATTTAAATGTTGACCGCGGCTGCGTCTTAGGTGGTCCATCCGCTTAGTCCAATTTTGGCATTTCCACGTTTTTGAGTAACAGAGACCCAATTGGTGCGAACGGCGACGAATCGAAAATTGGTGGTCATCATTAACACTGGCCGATACAGCTGCGATATTTTCTTCAGTTCGCACTCTACGTAAGCGTGTTGGTGGTTTAATGTCCAACAATGTAAATTTGGTGCGAAATTTAGTCACAATAGCCCGAATAGCCGCTTCAGTGGGTCGATTAAACTGACCATAAAATGGAAGCGCGCAATGAACTTTCTTAACAGAGCACGCATTTTGATAATAAAATTCAATAATTTGCAAGCGTTGTTCGTTTGTAAGACGATTCAGGATGAAATGTCAAAGCATACTGAGCATCTTTCTCTTTGACACCATGTCTGAAATCCCACGTGATCTGTCAAATACTAATGCATGAAAATCCTAACCTCAAAAAAATCACTCTTTATAAGCGGGTGCATCGGGCCTATATTTCGAAAATGAGAGTACACATATTAAAGGTACCTCCGGCGCGAATTGAAATTTTAGTAAATTGAAAAAAAATATCCATTAAAATGTTTTAACACCATTAAATGATATACACAGTCAATCGACAAAATTATCAAAATTTGCATTATTATATATATCATTATAATACATATACCACCCAACGATATTTTTTCTCGAAAATTTTAAAAATGTTTTTTTTTAACGATCGAAGAAGGACTGTTTCATTTTATTACATCCTACACTACTTCTTGGAGTACTATATGATTTATGCTTATTTTTAAACATAATTGTTTTAATGATGCCAATCGTTATTTTTTTGTTTTTTTTTTCAAAATTTAATGAATTCAATGCTGAGCCGGTTTCCACCAAGATGTCGGAGTCTGAAAAATTTGCTGCAGTCTCGTAAATGTTTATTACACTTCAAGAAGATTTTACATTTTGACCTGCTTTAGTCGTGTTTTTTACACTTTTTCACAAAAAGAGTCAAAAAGACCCCTATATTGAGGAGCTGGAGGGTTAAAATGTTCCACAAATATGTTCCTCGTAGTGTTTTAAGTAATATTGCTGAACACATCCTATACTTAAAATGTAAGGATCACAAGCTTTCCTCTGCCGATTCTTCACAAGAATGTGGAAAAGGGGGAGATATCGACCCAACTTTAAAGTGGCCACCACAAGTAAATTTTTAAAACGCCTATACACATATATTCTTTTTTTTAACCCTCTATCAGAATCCATTGTCAGAATTGTCAGAATTTTCTTATTTTTCGTGTTTAGCAAACAATTAATATACATTTATTTTTTTCCAGTTGTTCACGTAAAGCACCAATATTAATCTGAAATGATATGGGCCAGTTTACACGTACGTTTTTTTTTGGTTGTTGTATTGTGCAGCACTACAACCACAACTTTTCTATGGCCCCGTTGTCTTTAGAATGTAACCGTCTGTCGTTGTTTAATTCAATTTTCAGACTATCTTCGAGTCGAGAATGTTGCCAAAAAGAAAGCCAAAGTTTCGGATTTGTTTTAACGTCTTCTAATTATCAGCATCACCATCGCCATCAAAAACAGGCCACGCTCAAGATGAACCCTCCCTCTGTCATGTTCTTTTTGGGTTGATAACAACATCACAACAACAAAATCTCAACAACATTTAATTACATTTGCATAATTAACAGATGTTAGGCGTCGTGTTGTTGTTGTTGCTAATGATTAATCCAATGAGCGTGCGTTTAAATGTTAAAAGAGTTGTCATCCAACCCATGTAGAGCAGAAATTGACTTTGAAAAATACAACAACAAAGAGAAAAGTTCACTCAACTTTAATTAGACATTTTATATGATTAGTGATGTTGTCAATCATTTGGCCAAGGAGTGTAAATGATAAAGAGAGGCCAACCCAATATTTTTGGAATTCAATGTTAGACAGATGTCGACGGCCCGCTTTAGGTTATCATGGCGTGATAATCTCAATACGAATACACATGCATTTTGAAACGATCTTGGAGGAATCGAAAACCGATTCTTGCGATTGTAATAGGTAGAATGAATATTGTATTTCGTTTACAGATGACAGGTGAACGCGACTAGTCAAACACACTACACCTCCCTTTTTACAAAAATAATAATCATAATCATATAATAAGGATGTCAATAATTAATAATATTTACATTTAATCTGTATATGGGCATTTCCGCAGAAAGGTCCACCAAGACCACAAAATTAAAAGTTCTTGTAAACGCTTTGTTTTCTTATATTTGCATAGAGAAATAATCAAATTTAACTTATGTAAACAAATTTTACTTTAATTCATATCCTATCTTGAGATATTTGAATGCAAAGTCGCGCGAGTGCAACTTTACTCCTCTGAATATTTCTCTCGCATATTTTGTTTCGATAAAAGTTCTTAAATAGAGACATTACACTTTGACTTTTGCTGTCTAAAATCTTTCAGGGAGTACAAAGAGTCAGAAAAGAAAGGATACGAAGTTATACGACTGCTATTAACTGTATCTTTTCGCTTTGCTTTATCACATATTTCGATGTCACGTTCGACATGGAAAAACAACATTTGTTGCTACTGTGTCCAAAGTACATGCAGAAAGATCATAAAATTTTTAGTACAAACAGAGATTTTTATACAATTTAAATAAAAATAAACATTACTGGAAAATGAGAAAATTTTTTACCTTGGTCCTTCATAAAAGTTGGTCACGTGCGACATCTTAAAAGGGAAAATTAAAAATTAAAAAATCTTACTTCAATAATTTATTTTTGTAAAAAAATACTTTTGTAATTTATTTATTAGCAAAAACGGATGCGAAAAAAGTAAAGAGAGCTGAAAACAGTGGTGAGAAAGCTGAAAGGAGATCAGCTAAAATTTCAAAATAATAAATTGAAAAACAAAATTTTCTTCTTTGCTGTTATTATTTGAGAATGAGTACATTGAATACTCCTGTGGATTACAAAAAATATATATTATCTATAATTTTGTAAAAATTGCAACTGAAACAACATAAATACCATGATGGAAAAAAATGTCACGTGCGACATGTCACGTTCGACCGGGCTTAAAATTAAAATAAAATTTTCGGATAAAATTAAAGCCATTTTTAAGAGACATCGGTATACAACGTTCTAAAATAGGTCACATTGAAATATTGCCACAGGTTTCGCTGAAATTGGCGTTTGAATTGTTGGTCGCGAAAACGACTTCTGTTTTGGTCACGTGCGAATGCCTTGGTTTTTTAGATTATCTTGAAAACGAAATATTACCCAAAATCCACATTAGCACCAATTATACAGTTAATTAAGATCTATAAGTTAATCATATGGTCAAAATAAAATACCGTTTTATTTTGACTTTTTTGTCACTTTAAATGTGTACGACGGTCACATTCGACATCATGGAAATGCCCATATATAAAAATGAATCTGTGCTTGTAAGTTTGTTTGTTCTTTATAGCAGCCTAAACTACTGAACCGATCTTCTTGAAATTTTCACAGTATGTTCATAGTGAACCGGTGGTGAAAATAAGCTATATATTTTTTTATATTTTCAGTGGGCGTGACACCTCCCACACAAATTGGAGATTTATTCGTTTTATATAAATTAGCATATTCTGAATACTGTTGCAGCTAGATTCTTGAGTTGTGCCAAAAATGGGCGGTATTGGAAAAGTGGGCGTGGCAACTCCCACACGAAGTTAAAACCCATTTTCGAGTATATTCCGTTCTATGGCAGATACTATACTGAAATTTTGTCTGATTGCATCCAGCATCAATGTGCGTAGTTGTGCCAAAAATGGGCGGTATTGAAAAAGTGGGCGTGGCACCTCCCGCACGAAGTTAAAACTCATTTTCGAATATATTCCGTTCCATGACAGATACAATACTGAAATTTTGTCTGAGTACATCCAGCATCAATGTGCGTAGTTGTGCCAAAAATGGGCGGTATTGGAAGAGTGGGCGTGGCACCTCCCATACGAAGAGAAAACCCATTTTCGAATATATTCCGTTCTATGACAGATACAATACTGAAATTTTGTCTGAGTGCATCCTGCATCAATGTTCGTAGCTGTGCCAAAAATGGGCGGTAGTGGAAAAGTGGGCGTGTCACCACCCATACGAATATAATACCTATTATCGAATATATTCAGTTCTATGACACCTAGAGTGCTGAAATTTTGTGTGAGTTCATCCAGTGTAAATAGTTGTACAAAGATGGGCGGAAAGTGGGCGTTACCCTTCCCATATGAAATTGAAATCGGTTTTAGAGTATATTCGACACCGAAATGGGCGGAAAGTGGCCGTGACCCTTTTCATACGAAATTTAAACCTGTTTTTTTACTATATTCGACACCGTGATTCATATATTGTTGTGTGAGTTAATTTAGTTGTAAACTGCTTAGACAATATACAAATGGGCGGGATTTGAAAGTTGGGGCATTTTTGATTTGAATTTTGTAAAATTACACCTTTTCTTTGGATTTTATTATTTTCAAGAAAGTAATATTAATTTTTTACTTTTTGTGTTGTTTGATTAGTGAACTATTTGATTGATTTTCTGAATGTAATGTAATTTCTTCTTACGAATGAAGTGTTTTGTTTATTTAATGGAAAGGAGGAGAATCACATTTAACAAAAAATCAATTTGATTTTTGACATTTCTTCCATCATTCGCCGAAAACTAACGTTCTCCATGGAACATATCCATTTCTTTAATATCTCAGGGAAGTAGCTTGATTATAAGTGGTACATAAATTTTAATTTTACCGTTTGTTTTTTTTTTTGCCTGGCGAAGCGGGCGTGGTTCAGCTATTTTTATATAAAACTCAAAAAATGTAATATAAATTAATTATTTAAAAATAAAAACTTCGCCCATGGAGAACTACTGGAACAAACGGTTTCTGGAAAAGGTCCTTCCTATTATTATCTAGGGTATTCCATATATGAATGCCACCATTCCAGTTTCCAAGTTATGGCCAGTCATCCTCTCCAGAATTTCAGTGTCAAAAATACTCAACTTTGGCCATGGAGAACTGCTTTACATGTCAACGACTGTAAGACACATTTGTGGAAAATTTGGACGTCCTACCTCCTTTCGTTTAGATGATAGCGTGCTTTCAACAGACGAACGGACGGACATGGCTAGATCGTCTTAGAATTTTATGATTATGGGATTTTATATTATGGGTCTCAGGTGTTACAAACAGGAAGACAAAGTTAGTATACCCCCATCCTGGAGGTGGAGGGTATACAAATGAATGTTATTCTACCTTTCAAAGTCAAAGTAATCGCTAATTCACATTTAAAATTGTAAATGTCCCACCCTATATAAAGATTTTCAATATTGATTTATCACAGCAGTATTGTCAAAGTAATCGCCAATTAATGAGTTTTAAGTGAGCTGTGCTAAATAATTAACAATGAACTCAATTCAAGCAGACCTGAAGTCGACACTGAGTACGTATCTAGCGGCAGTTTACAATTTGCTTGAGCCCCAGATGAATCACAAATTTTCGAGCATCTTCGCGTGTATGTCTCTAATAGAGCGACAGCTTTTGTGAGAATTATTGTAATTCGCAGAGTGTAAGCTTTTCCTCACCAAACGCATTTACACTCAAACATCTCAGTAAGAAAACAAGTCAACTACGATATTAATATTCTATACCACAAAATAGATTTTCGAATTAGTACTCAAACAGAACTAAATATGTACTCAAACTCAAACATGACAAATATTTATTTATATTATTAATTAACATTGTACATATGAAGTAAAGGTATCAAGTAAAAATTCCACAATTCCCGAATAGCGTCTATTTTTCTAAAAAAAAATCAAACTTTGAGATTTTTCCTCCGATTTGGGAATTGTGGGATTTTTTAATGAGGTACGTGCACCAAAAGTTATTCTTATTCGTGGGGGGGGGGGGGTGAAATGGGACAAAAAGGGATAAAAACTGTATCTATCCAACGTGGTGTCTGAGCAAAAGCAAATCATATGCTTTTGCATATGATCCAGATCGGGTATATTCCGAAAGAATTTCTCAATGTTTGGCAAAAGCAAATTTCGTGGCAGGTTGCCAATATTCAAGGTTATGGCGAACACTTTCGGCCTTAGATAGTCCAGAAATGCTGTAGGCAAGCTCCAATTATTACCAGCCAAAGTAGCCATGACATAGTGACGTGTTTTATTGAAGTATACACAGATTTCGCGATTGTAGAACAATTCATCGGGCTTGTAGGCCCACTGATAGTACAACAAATTAACGGGAAAGTCCAGTTTACGCCGTAGATCCCGGATGCACGCCACCTTCGAAAAGTCTTCGCGGGCACGGTCTTCTTGCACGTGGACCAGAAATCTCAACATTAAATATTTGCACATTCCGCGGGCTTCCTCGGCACTCCATTGCTTCCCATGTAGAAACTCCAAATAGCGCGTATTGTACAAATCAACTCGGTAAGCGTCGGGGAATTTCTGCTGATATATATTCTCCAAAAAGATATCTCATATAAAAATCCCATTATGTCCCCTTTCTTCCCCTAGAGGTTCATTCTTCAAAGTTATCTCGAAAAAAATCTTACAATTCCCAAAACGGGGAAAATAAATCCCAAAAATTTAATTTTTTAGAAAAATATTTGTTTGGCCTTGTATTTGAAATCGAGCGTGTTATGTGAGGTATCACCAAAAACTATTTTTCATATCCCACGAATCCCACAATTCCCAAAACGCGGAAAATAAATCCTAATTTTTTTTTTTTTTTTGAAAAATAACCGTCATTCGTTAAATTCGATCGAGGATCAGGAGACAAAAAAATCCCCATTTTGGGAATTGTTGGATTTTTATGAAATGTTTTTCAAAAGCAACATGATTAAAATTCTTTTTTATTTTGATATCTCTTATAAAAATTCCTCAATTCACAAAACGGGGAAAATAAATCCCAAAAAATTATTTTTTTTAGAAAAATATATGTTTGCCTTGTATTTGAAATTGAGGATATCACAAAAACTATTTTTAATATAACAAACCCCATATTTCCCAAAACGGGGAAAATAAATCCCAAAAATGTTTTTTTTTTAAGAAAAATAACAGCCATTCGTTAAATTCAATCGAGGGTCAGAAGACAAAAAAATCGAATTTTTAGAATTTATTTTCCTCATTTTGTGAGTTGTGGGATTTTTATATGAGGTATCACAAAAATTGTTTTTCAAAAGTAACATGATTAAAAATTCTCTTTTGTTTTAATATCTCATATTAAAATCCCACAATGAGATCTCCTGTTTTTCATCTATTTCATTCTTCAATGTTATCTCGAATTATATTTTGTAGTAATTTATATCTGGGGTTTGTCATGATATTCCCCACCAAGTGGCCTGTTTTCTTTCTTTTTATTGATTTATCTTTCTCAAAACTGCTGAATTAGGTACGAAGTGTGTCCAGGGAATTTTAAGGCTTCGGCTATAAATACACATTTCAAAGGCTTCCATACCTCTGAAGCTTAATGTAGCGCAATTTTGTCTCAATGCTGATGCCATGATTGTAGATAATTTATCGGCTTTGAACAAAGTTCCCGTGCTCGTTGGAAATTTTACTTTTGCATTGACTCTGGCCGTATTGTAAAATCAATTAAAACATCGTTTTCCAGTGGTTTCTACTTAGAATGCCACTCAATTCAATCTCTGTATATGAATATAACTCAATCGTATGCTTCAAAGAACTATTAATATTCAAACTTATTATTTAAATTGCGCTGCGTCAGTTGTGTTCATGAATCGACAGAACGTGGATGATTCAATCTTCAATGAAATAAACAATCGAATTCAACGATACAAAACGAATTACAAATTGGAAGGATGCTCACCAAAGGAAGATGTGTAGATCTGGTGCAACGCATACCATATATACTACTGCTTGTTATTGCGGCCGCTGCCGAACCTTGTCAGATCAATTCGATTACTCCGACATGCAGTCGACAGCACCTAATTGTACTGACCAGGGATCAAACTGTGAATCCTTGTAAGGATTTCTTTGCCTACGCCTGCAACAATTTTCGTTTGCAAGACAACAGCAATAAATCCTATCAATTGGTCGATGATCAAGTCAACCTAAAGCTTATCATTATCATGGAATCGCTGTATCCACAGCAGCAGCAGCTGCTGCTGGAGACCAAACAAAATCAGAGTATTTTCGACAAATTGAACATTTACTACAAATCCTGTGTTAATGTAGGCGACTCAAGCGATGATTTGCTCTATTTAGAAGTGCTTAAACCGGGCAAGGGTCTAGAATGGCCGCTGATGGTGGAGCTGCAGTTCTACCTTAGGGGAGAGGTAAATTTTGACGCTAACAAATGGCCGGCGCACCAGTTCGATGTCTTTGCTCTACTGGGCCAACTACACGGGTATGGTTTGAATAATGTTTTAATCCAACAACAACTGTTGAAAAAAGATTCAGTCATTCTTGTGGAACGAGCGGATGTGGAGCTCGACCATACCTTTACTAAGTCCGACCTAGTGGATGCGCTCACACGCTGGGGTCTCCCCGTAGACAGCGCTTTAAAGTTTGGCAAACATGTTATGGCCACTCAAGCGTATTTGTACAGCCTGTACCAGAACTTTAAGCTGCAGCCTCAGCATAATAAGATGTTGTACAGGAGACTGAAGCAACAATTCCCCTATCTTGCCGTCTTTTTGGAGAATATATATCAGCAGAAATTCCCCGACGCTTACCGAGTTGATTTGTACAATACGCGCTATTTTGAGTTTCTACTTGGGAAGCAATGGAGTGCCGAGGAAGCCCGTGGACTGTGCAACTATTTAATGTTGAGATTTCTGGTCCACGTGCAAGAAGACCGGGCCCGCGAAGACTTTTCAAAGGTGGAGTGCATTCGGGATCTACGGCGTAAACTGGACTTTCCCGTTAATTTGTTGTACTATCAGTGGGCCTACAAGCCTGATGAATTGTTCTACAATCGCGAAATCTATGAATACTTCAATAAAACACGTCACTATGTTATGGCTACTTTGGCTGGTAGCAATTGGAGCTTGCCTACAGCATTTCTGGACTACCTAAGGCCGAAAGTGTTCGCCATAACCTTGAATATTGGCAACCTGCCACGAAATTTGCATTTGCCAAACATTGAGAAATTCTTTCGTAATATACCTGATCTGGAGTTGAACAATTACCCTAAAAATCATTTGCATTTGCTCAGACACCGCCTACTGAAAGCACTGCTTGTTGTTAACAATCAGTCGTATTCCATTGTCAGCGACAACTTTAGAGGCACCTCGTCGTTGCCCTACTATGACTACAAAATCCATCAGATCGTGCTGCCATTCGGCATGTTCCAGCCGCCCATTTACCACTACTCATACGACGCGATTTTCAAATGGTCCATACTGGGATTTGAATTAGCGCGCTGTATTATAAACTCCATTCTTCCCGATATATTGCAGTTTATAGATGGCCAGCAGTTGGACGATTGCGTCCGAGAGATGGGTAGCAGTCTTACCAGAGCGAGAGAAAATTTTGTTGCTTTGGTTAGTTCTCAGGTGGCCTACAGGGCCTACGTCGAAGAACAACGCCTGCAGTTACAACCGGAATTTTCCAATATTTATTGGAAGAAGTTGTTTTTTCTTAATCTATCGCAACGTTGGTGCCGTCACCGGGATTCAGAGTGGGCGGACGAGGTATCGCTTATGTTTCGAAATATCATGAATTTGGAGAGTTTTGGCGAGGCCTTCCATTGTCGTTTGGACGTCAGTGGATTTATGTTGAGAGACACATGTCGTATTTTTTAACCAATAAACTACAAACTAATAGTAATAAATAATTATATTTTATTAATAATACCCTCCACCTCCAGTATGGGGCTATACAAACTTTGTCATTCCGTTTGTAACACCTTGAAATATCGACCGGAGACCCTATAAAGTATATATATTCCTGATCGTCATAAAAATCTAAGAAGATCTAACCATGTCCGTCCGCCTGTTGAAAGCGCGCTAGCATCTAAACGAAAGGAGCTAGGGCATCCAAATTTTCCACAAATACATCTTATAGTCGCAGATCGGTTGGGATTGAAACTGGGCGAAATCGGCCCAAAGGGAAAAATTTTTCCCTCACAAGAACTAAAAGTACCCATAACAAGCCCTAATATTTTAGAATATTTAAGCATTTTTTTTTCGTCTTACGGTCATAACGCCCAAATCGATAAATGTCATAACGGCCAATAAAAATGACAGAAAGCCCAAATAGGACATACTCCATAGAAGAAAATCTTTAATTTCGGTCGCAGGCCGGCAACGGAGTAAATTTTACTTTGCGTAGCGGGTTTTGGATGTATCCCATAGGAGAAAATCTTTAATCCCGGCCTAAGGCCGGCAACGCCAAAAACATTATGGTTTTATGAATTTGGGTTTAAATAATGCCACAATGCCCAAACGCAACGACATATTGCCCAAAAAATCGATAAATTTTACAACATCACAATCAACTCGTGTTGGGCGTTATGACCGTACGCCTTTATTTTCAATATATCTGCTTGTACTTACTTGATATTGGGTATGCGCATTCCCCCTATACATAGTAGATACATAATATAAAAGTATTTTTTCCAAATTCGTACTTTTAAGAGGTAAAATGGGAATAGAGGGATAAAAATGGTACCTACCAAACGGCTGCACCTAAAATTATGAAATTCGGTGTATACATTCCTCTGATTGTGGAGACACGTAAAATAAAGGGAATTTTCGAAATTCGTACATTTTGGGGTTAAAATAGAAAACGGGGATAACGATTTCCTCCAAATTCAATACCAATCGTCCTTGGCCAAAAAAGTAACTTCTGCCAAATTTCATGATAATCGGACAGCAATTGCGACCTGAAGAGTACGAACAAGCTTAGATGGACAGCAGACGGACGGACGGACGGACAGACAGACATCGGTAAATCGATTCAGCTGGTGATTCTAAGCCGATCCGTATACTTAAAGGTCTAGCTCGATTATTTTTTGGTGTTACAAACATTTGGCGGAAAAATAACTTATAATACCCTGGTCCACGAAGTGGTGTAGGGTATACAAATACGCCGCTGCCAGGGGGTAGAACGGCAAAAACTTCTGGTCGGGCACTCTAACAACAATCTCATCTATAGAAAACAATTTTGTTCGGTAGAACTGACAATAGGAAACTTAACAAAATATTTATTTAATATGAACTAATATATAATGGAAATAAATATTAAATTAAATTAACTGCACACAGTTTTTACTGATATTATGTAGTACACTAGAGCCCCGTTTTGCATCGTTTCGATTTGCGTCGCTTTTTAAAATTGGGCTCAACTCGCTTTGCGTCGTTTTGATTCTAATTTGCGTCGCAACATATGATTACATTTTTTTTCACAGAAGACAATCACATGACGACTATATAAAAGTTGTTTATATGCCGCATAACACAACATCCCTAATACAACCTATGGATCAAGGCATTAAAATGTATTATCTACGATGGACTTTTCGTTAACTTGTGGAATCAACCGACAGAAATGATAAAATATCCATGAAAGACTTTTGGAAAAATTACAACATAATGATGGTTATTGCAAACATAAATTTATCTTGGAAAGAAGTTAGAGCATCTTGTATGAAAGGAAGTTGATGGCAATTACGGCCAGAATTCATTAATAGAGATGCAGATGGTGTTAATACGTTCAAAATGTTTGTAGAGAGTTGGTTGATTTAGCCAGAGAAGCGGACTTCGATGGAATGGCGTTTAATGAACTGTTGGTATCTCATGAAGAGGAGCTTGATAATGAAAGTTTATTAGCCATTGATGTTCAACATGCGTTAGCGGAAGACATTACAATAACTGATGTTGCAATAAAAGAAAAAAATTGATTTCACAGACAATGGATATATTTGCTGATAATGATCCCGACGAAAATCGTAGTTCAGGCGTATCAGCATCGGTTGTTAACGCAATTAGTTGTATAAGGTATATATAGTATAGGGAAATCTCTACACAAAAGAAATCTATAAAAATTCAACGAAACTTAGACAACTTTGTTGACAAAGCCCCAAAACCACTTAATCAAGTGGATAAAAGTATTGTTGATTTAGATTTATCAGACGAAGATATCTCAACATAATCTCAAATTAGAATTTCTTTTTTTATATATGTGAATATGAATGAATTTTTGTTATGTTTTTAAGTACATTTATATTTTCTTATTTTTTTATAATTAAAAATATTTGCTGAAATGGCTTGTCAATTACAAATAAATAAAATGAAATGCAATAAATTAACTTTCTTATCAAAAATCTATTTTTTTACTAAATATTTAAATTTTTGACCCAATCAATATTTATACCAAAAAAAGTGATTCGATTTGCGTCGCATTTCTTTGGTCCCTATTAAAGACGCAAATCGGGGCTCCAATGTATTAATAATTAATAAAACCGACTTATATAAAATGTGTATGGAAGGACTCAAATTTTGCTTAGCGCCTTAGTATGTTTGTGGGAGGCACTAGAGATTTGTGCCAATTGGACTCAGCTTCCACATTTGTTAATAATGATGAAATATGAAGTCATAGGGGATATCAGGCACCGTAAAGGTTTTAATTTTACCTAGGACAGAGACTGTTGTGTGGGAGGTACAAGAAGGGGCGTGGCTCAAAACGGACATGGCTTAAACAACTTAAAAAGTCGTGAAACGGATATAGTCCAAACATACTTGGGCTTTTAAGTCATTCCATTCCATTTCAATGTGCTACATTTTTTTCTGTCGCAAATGATATATATAAAACAAAATAGACTTTTTTCCCGAGGCACGATTCGAACCCGAGACTTTCTAGTTTCAAAGTGGACACCTTATCTCTGTGATCCCATAATAAAAATACGTTCTCATTCACTTTTTTGGAAGTTGTTTAAAAGTACTTCCTAAAAGCGAGAAATATGCACACTTGGATTTTGAGATGCGATAAAAATGTGCTTCCTAGGGAAGTACTTCCCAAATGAAAAGTGTATCTTTGAAGATGTAACTCCGTCATAAGTAATTATTCGAATTGTAACAGAATCATAAAACTTTGTAAATGTACTTTAATGTGATTTATAATTTATTCTTTGAGCGCCCCTGTAGACGAGTGGTAGCGTGCTCGGCAATCAGCGTGGGGGTTGTGGGTTCGATTCCCACCAGAGGCCCTGATCTGAAGCTGCAATAACTAGCTAAAATGGTCTTAGTCACCCCGGCCAAAATTAGAATATAAAAGTACTTTGTATAAAATAAAATAAAATAAAATAAAATAAAATAAAATAAAATAAAATAAAATAAAATAAAATAAAATAAAATAAAATAAAATAAAATAAAATAAAATAAAATAAAATAAAATAAAATAAAATAAAATAAAATAAAATAAAATAAAATAAAATAAAATAAAATAAAATAAAATAAAATAAAATAAAATAAAATAAAATAAAATAAAATAAAATAAAATAAAATAAAATAAAATAAAATAAAATAAAATAAAATAAAATAAAATAAAATAAAATAAAATAAAATAAAATAAAATAAAATAAAATAAAATAAAATAAAATAAAATAAAATAAAATAAAATAAAATAAAATAAAATAAAATAAAATAAAATAAAATAAAATAAAATAAAATAAAATAAAATAAAATAAAATAAAATAAAATAAAATAAAATAAAATAAAATAAAATAAAATAAAATAAAATAAAATAAAATAAAATAAAATAAAATAAAATAAAATAAAATAAAATAAAATAAAATAAAATAAAATAAAATAAAATAAAATAAAATAAAATAAAATAAAATAAAATAAAATAAAATAAAATAAAATAAAATAAAATAAAATAAAATAAAATAAAATAAAATAAAATAAAATAAAATAAAATAAAATAAAATAAAATAAAATAAAATAAAATAAAATAAAATAAAATAAAATAAAATAAAATAAAATAAAATAAAATAAAATAAAATAAAATAAAATAAAATAAAATAAAATAAAATAAAATAAAATAAAATAAAATAAAATAAAATAAAATAAAATAAAATAAAATAAAATAAAATAAAATAAAATAAAATAAAATAAAATAAAATAAAATAAAATAAAATAAAATAAAATAAAATAAAATAAAATAAAATAAAATAAAATAAAATAAAATAAAATAAAATAAAATAAAATAAAATAAAATAAAATAAAATAAAATAAAATAAAATAAAATAAAATAAAATAAAATAAAATAAAATAAAATAAAATAAAATAAAATAAAATAAAATAAAATAAAATAAAATAAAATAAAATAAAATAAAATAAAATAAAATAAAATAAAATAAAATAAAATAAAATAAAATAAAATAAAATAAAATAAAATAAAATAAAATAAAATAAAATAAAATAAAATAAAATAAAATAAAATAAAATAAAATAAAATAAAATAAAATAAAATAAAATAAAATAAAATAAAATAAAATAAAATAAAATAAAATAAAATAAAATAAAATAAAATAAAATAAAATAAAATAAAATAAAATAAAATAAAATAAAATAAAATAAAATAAAATAAAATAAAATAAAATAAAATAAAATAAAATAAAATAAAATAAAATAAATAAAATAAAATAAAATAAAATAAAATAAAATAAAATAAAATAAAATAAAATAAAATAAAATAAAATAAAATAAAATAAAATAAAATAAAATAAAATAAAATAAAATAAAATAAAATAAAATAAAATAAAATAAAATAAAATAAAATAAAATAAAATAAAATAAAATAAAATAAAATAAAATAAAATAAAATAAAATAAAATAAAATAAAATAAAATAAAATAAAATAAAATAAAATAAAATAAAATAAAATAAAATAAAATAAAATAAAATAAAATAAAATAAAATAAAATAAAATAAAATAAAATAAAATAAAATAAAATAAAATAAAATAAAATAAAATAAAATAAAATAAAATAAAATAAAATAAAATAAAATAAAATAAAATAAAATAAAATAAAATAAAATAAAATAAAATAAAATAAAATAAAATAAAATAAAATAAAATAAAATAAAATAAAATAAAATAAAATAAAATAAAATAAAATAAAATAAAATAAAATAAAATAAAATAAAATAAAATAAAATAAAATAAAATAAAATAAAATAAAATAAAATAAAATAAAATAAAATAAAATAAAATAAAATAAAATAAAATAAAATAAAATAAAATAAAATAAAATAAAATAAAATAAAATAAAATAAAATAAAATAAAATAAAATAAAATAAAATAAAATAAAATAAAATAAAATAAAATAAAATAAAATAAAATAAAATAAAATAAAATAAAATAAAATAAAATAAAATAAAATAAAATAAAATAAAATAAAATAAAATAAAATAAAATAAAATAAAATAAAATAAAATAAAATAAAATAAAATAAAATAAAATAAAATAAAATAAAATAAAATAAAATAAAATAAAATAAAATAAAATAAAATAAAATAAAATAAAATAAAATAAAATAAAATAAAATAAAATAAAATAAAATAAAATAAAATAAAATAAAATAAAATAAAATAAAATAAAATAAAATAAAATAAAATAAAATAAAATAAAATAAAATAAAATAAAATAAAATAAAATAAAATAAAATAAAATAAAATAAAATAAAATAAAATAAAATAAAATAAAATAAAATAAAATAAAATAAAATAAAATAAAATAAAATAAAATAAAATAAAATAAAATAAAATAAAATAAAATAAAATAAAATAAAATAAAATAAAATAAAATAAAATAAAATAAAATAAAATAAAATAAAATAAAATAAAATAAAATAAAATAAAATAAAATAAAATAAAATAAAATAAAATAAAATAAAATAAAATAAAATAAAATAAAATAAAATAAAATAAAATAAAATAAAATAAAATAAAATAAAATAAAATAAAATAAAATAAAATAAAATAAAATAAAATAAAATAAAATAAAATAAAATAAAATAAAATAAAATAAAATAAAATAAAATAAAATAAAATAAAATAAAATAAAATAAAATAAAATAAAATAAAATAAAATAAAATAAAATAAAATAAAATAAAATAAAATAAAATAAAATAAAATAAAATAAAATAAAATAAAATAAAATAAAATAAAATAAAATAAAATAAAATAAAATAAAATAAAATAAAATAAAATAAAATAAAATAAAATAAAATAAAATAAAATAAAATAAAATAAAATAAAATAAAATAAAATAAAATAAAATAAAATAAAATAAAATAAAATAAAATAAAATAAAATAAAATAAAATAAAATAAAATAAAATAAAATAAAATAAAATAAAATAAAATAAAATAAAATAAAATAAAATAAAATAAAATAAAATAAAATAAAATAAAATAAAATAAAATAAAATAAAATAAAATAAAATAAAATAAAATAAAATAAAATAAAATAAAATAAAATAAAATAAAATAAAATAAAATAAAATAAAATAAAATAAAATAAAATAAAATAAAATAAAATAAAATAAAATAAAATAAAATAAAATAAAATAAAATAAAATAAAATAAAATAAAATAAAATAAAATAAAATAAAATAAAATAAAATAAAATAAAATAAAATAAAATAAAATAAAATAAAATAAAATAAAATAAAATAAAATAAAATAAAATAAAATAAAATAAAATAAAATAAAATAAAATAAAATAAAATAAAATAAAATAAATAAAATAATTCTCTTTCTTTATTATAAACACTAATTTTTGCAATTTTTATAAGATCAAGATCTTATGTACTGAGTAAATTCATAAATAAATAATGTGAAAAAATATTTTATTTATTGACATTTTTACGTTTTTGTTATCCAAGAAAACCACCCTTGCAATACCTCTGTTACCCTCATTTAATAAATATTTTTAACATACTTTTTTATTTATTTATTATTCACTAATGTATGTTTCTTTATCTCTATTGTTTCAGGTATGTAATATAAATATATATATATAATATATATGTGTGTGTATAACAATGTAATGTACAATGTGTCATAAAACCAGCCGAGGGGTAAGTTTTAACACGAGGAAGATAAAATATTCAAAATCGACCGTACCGAATTACAGGATACTTGTAAAGTACATAAATTGAATGGAGAAATAATCGCGATCCAATCGTTTGAAAGCTACATCGTAAAATCTACCAAATGCAATAATTTTTGATCCAGTAACCATTTTTAGGCTTTGTAAAAAATTGAATTTTTTTTATTGAAAATATGATTTGGCTTCGGCCGTCTATTATAATGTATACTGAATATACAACTTCGGCCTGAAATATCCTTTTCGTTTCGGTCTCTAGTATAGAGGTCTAAGTGGTGCTAATGGTGTTTTCTACAAACGAAATATTTCAAAGACAATATTAAAATATGCATATTTTTCGATGAATACATACATATGGACCCAAAGGCATTAGCGGGGTATTCTATAAAAAACAAACAAGAACATTTAATTTTTCTTTATATTGTTTGCGAGTATTCAATAACACTACAAACTGGGCATGGGCAACAGCAGTATCTGGTGATAGTACCAGGACTATCAAAGCCATAACGCCTGGCATGTGCAAGAATTTCATCTGAATGGAGAAAATAGTGACTGAGATTGCTGGCCATTTCTTTCCTACTTTTATAACAGTATTCGAACACATTTAAGGCGTAACAAATTTTATAAATTATGCTTTAACGCATACCGAATATAACGAATGTTTGTATTATTTGAAATTTACAAAAGCTAATTCAAAATATACTCAAATGTAGAATACATTAGTTTGAAATTTAAAAAAAGTGAAATGGGCGTTAAGTTCGAACCTTCGGTGAAGGGCATCACCATGGAACAGTAACGTATTCCGACATATATGATATTTTTTATTTTTTCGTTCCAATCGACTTAAAATCGAGAACTAGAAGAAAAAATCAATATTTTTTTATTAATCGCGATAACTGCATGGTAATCGATAGCTTCCAGAGTTATTTAAAGACAAATTAATAATTACTGCTATGCAATTTAATAGCAATAATAATTATTACTTCAAAGAAAACTAAAAACCGAAAATTATTAAAGAATCACGCGATTTTTAAAAGCATATTTTTTCATCAGCGGCCTTCTTTTGAAATTTAAACATTATTAAAAAAAAAGTTTCATGAATTGCATCTTCAAGGTATTACTACGTAAAAAAAAGATGCAATTCATGAAACTTTTTTTAAATAATGTTTAAATTTCAATAGAAGGCCGCTGATGAAAAATATTTTTTAAAAATCTCATGATTCTTTGATAATTTTCGATTTTTAGTTTTTAAGTAATAATTATTATTGCTATTAAATGGCATAGCAGTAATTATTAATTTGTTTTTAAATAACTCTGGAATTCATGAAATGGCGAAATATCGGAATATAATAAATATATAAAAAACAAAAACAAACCTCGAGCTTGAACAATTATTATTAAATAGTCAAATATCAGATGGGTCGAATAAATAACATAAATAAGTTAATAAACAAAAAGTATTTCAAAATTCGGATTTTTTTGAATAATTTTCTAATTTAAAATTTTTATTAATTCTAAATTTCGTTTATATACTAATATGTCGAAAGAAATAGTTTTATTTGGTTAGTTTAAAGAAAACTAAAATGAAAGAAATTGAGCGATTTTTATAAAATTTTTTATTTTGTTCTCTACGGCGCACAAAGCGTTGAAATCGTCAAAAATGGAGATTAATTAATTGAAATTTTTGTTTTACGATAAAAGAATATAAAATTCTACATTACTACCGAAAATACCAATGACATGTGTGATTTACTTTTCCCAGTTGCACTGCTTTAAAGTCAAGAATGTTTTGAGTTTTGGTGGAATAGTTGTGAAAATTGCAAATTGACATATTTTAAAGGTTAATATCATTTTCCACATTGTAAAAAGTAGCACTTTGATTATAGTATCTTGAAGTTCAGGTATTTGAGATTAATTATACAAAAAAATGTTTTAACGAAAGTATTGTAGAAATATTTTTAAAAAATTGTTGAAAATATGTCTAAATTTGAGGTATTTTCAAAATATATGTGGAGTTTCAAATGTGAATTCTGTAACATACCGACATATGGTGATTTTCTATTTAAATTACAATGTGTTTGCTTCAATACTCCGCAATTATATGCTGCGCGTTTTTGCGCCAATTTATTTTATCAAAAAAATTGTGAAATTAGTCAATCTTTAGGGTGTTTATACATGCATTTTTATTGTACAACTTGAAATTTAAATTTGACGAAAACTTAATAATTAAGGATTTTGTAATTGAAAGTACGTTTTTATTTATTTAACCCTTATACCTGCTAAATGAAACAACCAATTTCAGTGAAAAAGTATTGACAGAAGCAGAATGAGAATAAATTTTGATGTATAAAGATCTTCATATAAAAGCAAGAAAGGAAAGACTAAAGTTGAGCGACGCCGGCTATATGATACCCTGCACTTTCTATTCTCTTAAACGTTATTTACTACCAATTCTAGATTAATTCAAAATATTTATGTTAGTTAAATGCCGGAAAAAATATTACAACATTATTCTTAATGAGCAAATGACACACCAAATCTGGTGGTACATTTGTATGGGGGTTATATCAAATAATGGACCGATGTGATCGAATTTAACTACAGATGTTTCTAGTTGAAATATAAGGTGATGTCACAAATTTAAAGGGGATCGGCTATAATATGTGGTCTCTAGGCCGAAAAAATTAAAATTGAGAGATATCTTTGTGTGGGAGCTATATCTAAATCTGAACCATTTTCACCATAGATGTTTCCAGTTCAATTATAAGGTACTGTGCCAAATTTGAAGTTAATCGAGTGAAATATGTGCTATATAGAGCGAAAAAAGTCAAATCGGAAGTGACGTTTATATGGAAGTTATATCTAAATCTGAACCGATTTACTTCACATTTATTAGCGTCCGTCATTGGTGCCCAAAAATCAATTGTACCAAGTTTTGTTGGGAATGGGTAATAATTGCGACTTGTTCTTTGATGGATGGATTATTGACTTATATTCCAGGAAAATTTTTGTTTTCACTAAATTGGACTCAAATTGTGTATTCTGTTACTGTTTATGGTATAAATATTGAAAAAAAAATATAAACATTACCTGACCCGAAGGCTTCCCCGAATTAATCTCCATTTTTGGCGATTTCAACCCTCTGTGCGGCGCTCTTTTGAGGCATAGAAATTATTTCTGAAAAATGTTTCACTTATTATTATTGAATTTATTTTTTAACTTTAAATTAAAAAAATAATAAATTAAAATTTTGATGTTTCGTTAACTAGGATAGTTATTTTTTCAGTTTCTCTTTCTTTAAAAGAAAAACAAAAAGGAAAAATTATTTAACAAATTGTGTGCGGCGCTCTTTTGAGGTGTAACAATTACACTGTGTGTAATTTTTTAAGTCATGGAAATATAACCATATGCGGACACCACTACGTGATAAAAAACCAAAAAAAAACCGTGTCTCCCAGTTTTGCCCAAAGTCAGGCACTTTTTTATGGACCCCAAAGATTTTGGTCTTAGTGTCATTTTTGCAAAAAAAGTGATAATTTGCTCAGGCTCATATCTTGCAAACCATCTGCAATTTTGATATACTCTCTGCGGCAAAGTTGTAGCTCTTGTCATAAAGAACAAAAATTGTGAACATATAACATCAAAAAACTTCATCTTCAAGGTCAAAATCTCAAATGTCGTCGAACAAATCGTATAGGCTGTAGTGTGTGTAGGTAGCGTATACGTGCTGTTGATTGAGCATAATGTCACTCATACGCACTGTAGTCGGACAGACCATTAACAGAAACAGTCCTGCAAGATATATTCTTCCTACCTAAAAGGTGTTAAGAATCATTCCTAGGAAGTTCATATGTTCTAGAAAGTTGTTTATTAAGATCTTAGATACATTTTTGTAATTGATTGTTTCCTTGAAATTTTAATGTTTTTTGCGTTTTTGACCTTGAAGTTGAAGTTTTTTTTTTTATTTTATGTGTCCACAATTTTTGTTCTTTATAACAAGTGCTACAACTATGACTCAGAGAGTAAATAAAAATTCCAAACGGTTTGCAAGATATGAGCCTGAGAAAATGATCACTTTTTGCGAAAATGACACCGACGCCCCAAATTTTTTGGGGCACATAAAAATGACTTTGGGCAAAATAGGGAGACACGGGTCTTTTTTTGCTATATGGTTATATTTTTTCGTGTTGCTCTGTGTAATTTTCAAATATAATTTTAAAAAATATTAATAAAAAATGAGCTATTCTTATGAAATAATTTTTCCTCAACGGCGCTCTTTTAAGATTTAAAAATTATTTCTAAAAAGAAAAAATTATTATTATTGAATTTATTTTTTTAATATTTTTTATTTTTCAAATTAATTCGAATTTAAAATTAAAAAAATAATTTAAAATTTTAATGTTTCGTTAACAAATTTAACAAATTATTTATTAAAGAAAAAAATATTTTTCAAATTTAAAATTTTAAAAAAGTTTGTTTTTGTTTTTATGTTATTGAGTCTGAGAAATGTACATTTGTAAGTAAAATGAGTAAATAAAACTCATTTTGAATAAATTTTACTTGATTTGAGTATGATGGACGTACTATATTCAAGTAAAAAATAAACTTATATTGAGTAAAGGCATACTGGGTGCCAAACAGATACCAATTTCCTTAATATAAGTATATTTTTACTGGAATTTAGTACACTTTTTTCTGAGTGCATGATACCGAATATATATATGTAGGGCTGGGTTTGCCTTCGAATGAATGAAACACTTGAGACGTCTAGTTTTTAAATGTTTATTACATTAAATAACTTATTTATTAAATTAAGAGTAGTAAGAGTGAGATTAATTAATGTTTCAATGTAGAACGGCTTGAGTTCGTCAACACATCTATCTTTGTTAAATACTATACGACAACTGAACTGTTGACATCGTCCGTCCGTCCGAGCGTGTAAGTCAGTGTATTTGTATGCAAGTATGAGCGTCGGTGAGTCTACATGACGCCGTCGCGCATGTCATGCGAGACACAACAAAGGCGCCCAGCTCCCACATATGTATATATATTCCGTTGAATAATTCAAAGTATTACAAACGGAATGACAAAATAAATATACCCTCATCCTAGGGTGGAGAGATTAAAGTCCAAACTAAATTATTATAAAAAAATCTCAGAATTTTATGAAATTGGGAAGTCTTAAAATGTTCATCTTTAAATTTTATATATATAAAAGTTAATTAAAACAAGTAAGTAAGCTTCAGTCGGCTACACCGACTTATATATACCCTCACTCTCAGAAGTGAATATATACCCTCACTACGGAAGTTATAAAGAATTAAATTTGCCGTAGGTCAGGATAATTTTTTTGGAAGGTACTTGGAGGTTCGTATCACATGGTCCCAGCTTCCACATTTATAAAACAATTGTAAAAACATGATCAAATATCAAATCATTGTGTATTCCATGCACCAGTGTAGAATTCATGAAGGATTTAATTTTACCTAGGATATAGGCAATTGTGTGGGAGGTACAAGAAGGGGCGTGGCTAAAGCGTAAATATTTTATAGGTTTGACGTGATTATAAAAACATTTTCAAATATCAAATTTCAAATGATTTTGACTATGGAAGTTTTATTTATCGGTTTTATTTTAACCAATGCTTGTGTCACTTTGTGTGGGAGGTACCAAAAGGAGTGTGCCAATATCGCCCATATTCCACATGAATGCAAAATATATAAAAAATATCAAATGTCACAGTATTCCGATCATCCTTATAAAGGGTGATTTTTTAGGTATTATCTTTTTGGCAACACTGGTTTAAACAGCTGACGCACGTTTCGTGTTTTGTTTCACTGTCAAACATCTTCAGTTTGGTCTATAATTTAACCAGTCGTCTTACAAACGAACAACGCTTGCAAATTATTGAATTTTATTATCAAAATGCGTGCTCTGTTAAGAAAGTTCATCGCGCGCTTCTTCCATTTTATGGTCAGTTTAATCGGCTATTCGGGCTGTTGTGACTAAATTTCGCACCAAGTTTACATTGTTGGACATTAAACCACCAACACGCTTACGCACTGTTAAAAAATAAACTACTATATATAAATAAAATTATTCGCCGCCCAAATGTACAAATTTCGAAATAACCCTTTTTGGAGTCTTCATAGTCAGAATGTATACACCGAATTTCATGATTTCAACTTCAGCGGTTTGGTAGGTCCCATTTTTAGGCTACAAGAGGAATGTCCGCAACAAATGTTAACTGTATGAAAATAAGAAATTTAATTAATAAGCCAAGGCTACCAATATTTGTACACAATATATATAATGGATATAATACTTCAATTCATAAAGTAAATATAAGGGAGCAATCATAAATACCCTAAATATTGGGGGATAGAGAGTGTATTTTCAGCTGCAGTCGTTTGGTTGGTTGAATTTCCATCCTATTTTAATTTCAAAAGTATAAATTTTGAAAATACCTTATCTCTCACGTACGCAGTATACGACAACTTCATGATTCTGCCATTTTTTTATCGTAAAAGCAACAAAATAAAGTACGAATTTGGAAAAAAAAATATTTTACGTGGCTATGCAGTCAGAGGAATGTATACACCGAATTCCATGATTCTATCAGCGGCCATTTTGTTGGTACCATTTTTATCCCCTTTTTCCAATTTTGCCCCCTCAAAAGTACGACTATCTAAAATCTCTTTATTTTACGTATCTACACAATTAGAGGGATGTACACACTGAATTTCATCATTCTAGCTGCATTCGTTTAGTTGGTACTATTTTTATCCCCTGTAGCCATTGTATCCATTGAAAGTACAAATTTGGAAAAAAACGTTTTATTTTTCGTGTCTACGCAGTCAGAGGAATGTATACTCCGAATTTCATGATTCTAGCTGCTGTCATTTGGTAGGTACTATTTTTATCCCCTTTTTCCATTTGAACCTCAAAAAGTACGAATTTTGGAAAGTTCTTTTATTTTACGTGTCTACGCAATCAGATGAATGTATATATCGAATTTCATTATTCTAGGTGCAGCCGTTAGGTTGGTACTATTTTTATCCCTCTATCCCCATTTAACCCCTTAAAAGTACGAATTTAGAAAAAAATACTTTTATATTATCTATCTACTCTATTAGAGGAATGTGCTCGTCAAATTTTGTGTTTCTATCTGTTGTCGTTTGATAGGTACCATTTTTATCCCTTTTTGTCCCATTTCGCCCCCTACAAATAAAAATCACTCTATGGTGCCCTTTTATGCTATAAAGGGAATGCGCATTGCAAATATCAAGTAAATACAAGCTAATATGTTCAAAAAACATGCTGAAATACTCTAAATATTAGGGATATTTTCAGTCCTTGTGAGGGAAAAATTTTTCCCTCTGGGCCGATTTCGTGCACTTACAATCTACCGATCTACAACCATAAGACACATTTAGTAAAAATTTGAACATCCTAGCTCATTTCGTTCGGCCGCTATCGTGCTTTCAACAGACAGACAGACGGACATGGCTATATCGTCTTAGAATTTTACCACGACCCAGAATATATATACTTTATGGGGTCTCCGATGAATATTTCAAGGTGTTACAAACGGAATGACAAAGTGAATATACCCCCATCCTGGAGGAATTTTATGAAATTGGGAAGTTTTCAAATGTTCATCTTTAAATTTTAAATATATAAATATTAATTAAAAATAATATTTCGAAGTAGAAATAATGATCTGAATTTCTTGGGAATATTTATAATTGTTGGTAATATTTTATTTTGCGAAAATAGACGAGGACTGTGTACACATGATTTCACCTTCAGTCCTTCTCAAACTAATTTCGAAGTATACTTTTTTCTTCAGCTGGAGGAAGGGTCTGAATATCTAGGGAATATTTTTAGAATTGTGTTTAATATATTTTAAGATTATTTAACAAATTTGAAAAAAATATACATAATAAATATTGTACACAATATTGTACGCAATGCTCTCACACTTATTATTCTTGTCGATCAAGGTGCAGTAAAATGAATGTGAGAATGAGTTAACTAACGTTTTTTTAGTTTTTAATTTCGTCATCCGGAACATTTTGACTCGTTAAATTCCTGGAGTCAGAGGGTTAAAATTTTCCACAAAAATGTTCCTCGTTTTAAGTAATATTGCCGAACATATCCTATACTTAAAATGTAAGGATCATAAGATTTCCTAGGACGATCCATTATAAGAATGTGGGAACGGGGGAAATATTCACCCCACCCTCTCTAAAATGACCACCATATATAAACGCCGATAAACGTATATTCTGTTTTTAACCTCCTCTATCAGTATCCGTTGTCAGAACCTTGATATATTTCATTATGTTCGGAATTGGAAATTTTTGTTGTATTTTTATATTTTTTATTTTATACTTATTTTGAGTTTAGCACAATTAAAATTAATTAAAACTCTTCTTTATAACTTTTGGGCTAAAGGGATTTCTTGAGATTTATTAGCCTTATTGTCCTTAAATATGGGATTCTTTGTGGTAACATTTGTTGGCACAGCAGGAGCCTGTCTGTGTGGCTAAGCAACGAATGGAAACAAAGATAATAAGACACTCAGTGAGGTATTGTTATATGAGTATTTTTTTGGTTCTCACCTTTAGTGGACCTATCATCTTCGAATTCGAATTACCTGCTCCAGTGCTGACGAACGACATGGCGATTATAGTCACAAATAATAAATAAAACTTAAGTAAATGCATTGTGGAAGACTGTGAATGCTGAATGCTATCAACGATTAATATTCATGTGGTTATAATGTGGAAAGCAATGTTCGGCTAAAAATACACTTTGTAGCTTGTCCGAAGCAACCGGTAGCTCTTAATTTCCAAAGACTTCGTCATGTCAAAACAAGTGGTATAAGTCTATAAATACTATTGTACTTTCGCCGCAAACATATACACAATAGGCTGGGCCGCCGTCCATACAAATGGAAAAACAAGTTCCAGTCACCGCATGAAAATAAAGTTTGGAATGTTTAATGATGATTTGCAAAATATTTCGTTCGTAGATCAATCAAACCATCTGCGAGCTAAACGCTCCTGAAAAACAACCCTAAAAATCATTTTTTCCCTTGTATTTGTATTGTATTTTTTTTTTCATTTTTTTTTTCTGAAATAATATACCCTTGAAAACACTTTAAATATAAATTTTTATTCTTGTCTTAGAGTAACTTATTGGTCGAATTATTGGACGTTTATAGTAATTTTTTGTGGATTTTCACAGTGACAACCGAAAAATTTTTCGTGTTTGATGGTTGTACTTTATACAAAATAAATAGCTGCAATCAATACCTTTCGAATGATGCCTAAATGATGAATATCGGAATGAAGTTGACGCCGCAGCGCTCATTTTTGTAAAAAGTGTTTAAACTTTTTGCATTAAATTAGTTCACAAAAATGGAGTCAGTGACGTCATTTTTCATCCGATATTCATCATTTAGGCATCATTCCAAAGGTATTGATTCCTGCTATTTAATTTTCATTACACCTCTTACAAAATGTTTCCAAGAAATATGAGTTTTTAGCTGTCACCTTGAAAACCCACAAAAATATACAAAAATAAACGCTCAATAATTCTTCCAATCAGTTATTCTAAGCCAAGAGTAAAAGTTTTTCTTATTATTTGAAGTGCTTCCAAGGGTCTATTAATTCAGAAAAAAATTAGGGCAAAAATGCAACGTAAAAAAATGACACGGGAAAAACATGATTTTTGACCCAGTGACGAAATATTTTGTAGATCATCATTAAACAATCCTATCTTCATTTCTTGGGGGGCGGGTGACTGCTGCAATTTATTTTCGTGACCCATCCTAATGCACAATGGATTCCAATAAATATGTCATCGTTATACTACAAAAGCTCTAGAGCTTTTTCTTGAGTCACGCGTACGTTATATTTGTTTATTTATTTAAAAAAATCGTTTTTATACCCTCCACCTCGAGGATGGGGGTATACTAACTTTGTCATTCCGTTTGTAACACCTTGAAATATCGACATAAGACCCTATAAAGTATATATATTCTTGATCGTCATAAAATTCTAAGACGATCTAGCTATGTCCGTCCGTCCGTCTGTTGAAAGCACGCTAGCATCTCAACGAAAGGAGCTAGAACGTTCAAATTTTCCATAAATGCGTCTTATAGTCGTAGATCGGTTGGGATTGAAATGGGGCGAAATCGGCCCAAAGGGAAAAAAATTTTCCTCACAAGGACTAAAAATACCCATAATAATCCCTAATATTTTAGCGTATTTAAGCATGTTTTTTGAATGTTTCTGTTTATATTTGCTTGATATTTGGTATGCGCATTCCCCTTATAGCAAAAAACGTGCACCATAAAGTGATTCTTATTTGTAGGGGGTGAAATGGGGCAAAAAAGGGATAAAAATGGTACATATTAAACGACAACAGCTAGAAACACGATATTCGGTGTGTACATTCCACTAATTGATTGGATACATAAAATAAAAGTATTTTTTCCAAATTCGTACTTTTAAGGGGTAAAATGGGAATAGAGGGATAACAATGGTACCAACCAAACGGCTGTACCTAGAATAATGAAATTCGGTGTATACATTCCTCTGTTTGAATAGACAAGTAAAATACACGGATTTTTTAAAATTCGTACTTTTTGGGGTTAAAATGAAAAAAGGGGATAAAAATAGTACCAATCAAATGACCCCTGCTAGAGTCATGAAATTCGGAGTATACATTCCTCTGACTGTGTAGACACGAAAAATAAACTGATTTTTCGAAATTCGTACTTTTTGGGGTCAAAATAGAAAAAGGGGATAAAAATAGTACCAATCAAATGACCGCAGCTAGAGTCATGAAATTCGAAGTATACATTCCTTTGACTACGTAGACATGAAAACTAAAAGGTTTTTTTCCAAATTCGTACTTTCAAGGGATATAATGGGTACGGAGGGATAAAATGGTACCAACCAAACGGCTACACCTGGAATAATGAAATTCGGTGTATACATTCCTCTGATTGCGTAGACACGAAAAATAAACAGATTTTTCGAAATTCGTTTCGTTTTGGGGTTAAAAAGAAAAAGGGGATAAAAATAGTACCAATCAAATGACCGCAGTTAGAGTCATGAAATTCGGAGTATACATTCCTCTGACTGCGTAGACACGGAAAATAGACGAATTTTTCGAAATTCGTACTTTTTGGGGTTAAAATGGAAAAATGGGATACAAGTAGATAAACGGATTTTTCGAAATTCGTACTTTCAAGGGATACAATGGTACAGAGAGATAAAAATAGTACCAACTAAACGATTACAGCTAGAATGATGAAATACTAATTGCGCAGAAATGTCAAGGGGGTAAAAATTGTACCTACTAAATGGGCGCAGCTGGAATCATGGAATTCGGTGTATACATTCCTCTGAAAATATAAATAAAAAGTTTTTTTTTTCAAATTCGTACTTTTCCTTTTACGGCAAAAATTGGTTGAATCATGAAGTTAGGTTATTTTTGAAAATATAAATATAAGAATATTTATTTTTTCATTTGAAATAAATAATTGTTTGAAATAATTAAAATATTATATTTATTTATACAATTTTTTTTCAATATTGGTATTTGTTTTGGTTTGGCTATATTAAAAAAAATATATTTTCCTGTAATATTACTGCACTTCTACGAAAATGTTAAATTAAAATTCATAAATGTTAAAAATAGTTGAAAATATTATCGGGATAGTTGAAATTATTATTGGGATGTATCTCGGAAATCGTGTATCGTATTGAAATTTCGTTTAGTTTGTAGCTAATATGAGCTATTGAGGTTTTCTTTTGCATTTAAAAAAGTGTAATTACGTTTCTGCTTTCCTTTTCAGACAGTGGTTTACCAGATTTTCTTTCTTCGACCGATGCCTCGGCATTTACAAATATTGTTAAACTATTGTCTTATTTATTCATTTTAAAAAGAATATTCTGCTTATAGCTGTCAACATCGATTTTATTACTGAGGTAGTAAAACCTTCTAAGCCAAAAATGAAGCAATACTTTCTTCGTTGTTCTCTGTTAATTTATTTTGAAAAATTTATTTAAAGCATACTTTAGGGATGTAAGGTTTTGTGACAAGCGAGCGCATGTAAATATTGGATCGATATTAATCTTAAGTCGAATATAAAGCTATAATAGCCATCGTCTAAAAAATAAAATATTTTTTTATCAAAAATTCCGAAAATCGTAAAAAATCAAAAAATTAATGTGGGCGTTGCACTGACAATTTTCATTTAATTGTGGACTCAAATGAAATCACTAGTAATGATTTGTACTCACATATATATTAAAATATGAAATTTAAGACGTTTTTAATTTTAATTAACATGGTGGGCGTTGTTTTTGATCTAATTTGAGGACATAAGTGTGCGAAATTTCAAGATTCTATCTCTATTCCTTATAATTTTTGCCGCAGCTTGTATGAAAATATTCCACAGTGCGACCATTTTTGTACCTCTCACACAATTGTCTCTATCCTAAGTAAAATTAAATGCTTTATAACTCCTATACATTTGCCTGAAATCCACTATGACTCCATATTTGACTCATGTTTTTACAATTATTTAAAAATTAGAAACTGGGACCTTGTGCCACGAACCCTTTAGTACCTTCCACACAAATTATTATCTGAGAGTTAGGGTATATATACGACGGTTTAACCGACTGAAGCTTACTTACTTGTTACAACCATGGAAGTGGATTTTTGGGGCGATCGGTATTAGGCCCATTATTTTTGAGTGTTTGCTGATTACTTGCTTCAATCAATCATAGAATCAATAATAATAGAAACTTTGGCAGTATTGAAAATTGGTGTTCTGATAAATTTATTGCCGTGAGCATTTCGAATTTAATTTTAATTCGGTAGTCCTCGATTTTTTTTTGGTCTCGGGCACAAAATTTTTAATGTTTTTTTTGAATAGTGTTATAAATAGATGCAAAATGGTTTTGAGCCAGGACTTATGACGTCTCTCTTTTGTTTGTCTCAAATAGGGATTGGTTATAAAAATATAACCACTACTCGACCCCTGTCTCACACACGACCCACAAAAAAGACCCCTTCCCAAAACTGGGAGACATACATGCACTTTTTTATGGGGCCTCGGTGCACAGGGGTTCAGAATCAAAATACATCGGCCAAAATGCAATAACTTTTGTTCTAGTAGACATTTTTGAGTTCTGTGCAAATACGTAAAAATATGTTTAAAAAAACATAAAAACAAAAAATAAATTTAAAATTTTAATTTTAATTTTCTTTAAAATCGAAAAATACAAAAAGTAGTCAACTTTAGGCCGATTTCTAAAATATTTCCGATTTGCCGATTTTTAATGTTAATAATTCGAAATTATCCTTGGGTCCTAGTCTAATTTTGGATTTTTACAGAACTCAAAAATGTCTACTAGAACAAAAGTTATATTTTGGGCCGATGGATTTTGATTCTGAGCCAGTGTCACTTTTGCAAAAAAGGGATCATCTCATTCTCAGGCTCATATCTTGCAAACCGTTTGGAATTTTGATTTACTCTCTGAGGCAAAGTTGTAGCTCTTTTCATAAAGAACAAAAACTGTGAACATAGACTTTATCTTCAAGGTCAAAATCTGAAAAAAACTTAAAAAATCAATTTTTAACCTTTTGTAACCGTTCAAAATTCAAGGAAACAATCCACTACAAAAATGTACGTACGATCTCAATAAACAACTTTCTAGAACATATGAACTTCCTTGGAATGATTCTTAATACCGTTTAGGTAGGAAAAATATATCTTACAGGACTGTTTCTGTTAATGACCAGTCCGACCAGAGTGCGTATGAGTGACATTATCCTCAATCAACAGCACGTATACGCTACCTACGCACAATACAGCCTATAAGATTTGTTCGACGACATTTGCGATTTTGACATTGTAGATGTAGTTTTTTTGATGTTATATGTTCACAATTATTGTTCTTTCTGACAAGAGCTACAACTTTGCCTCAGAGAGTAAATCAAATTTACAAACGGTTTGCAAGATATGAGCCTGAGAAAATGATCACCTTTTTTCAAAAATGACAACGAGGCTCGTTGGGGGCCCATAAAAAAGTGGGAAAAACTGGTCTTTTTTCGGTCTTCTATCACGTAGTGGTGTCCGTAATTTGCGTCCCACCAAAATAAGTTTTTCCCAAATTTCACAATCAAAAGTATTTTGTTTCTTCAACTAAACAGAAGGTATGTTGCAGAATTTACCCCTGTCTCAATAATGTAGTTAGATAATATGTATTCAAGATTTTTTTCGTGGACGAATAGCTGAGGCTATTAATATTAGACATAACATCTTTATAAGAAATTTAATAGCCATATTCAACTGCGATAAAAACAGTTTTATAATATGAATTTTCAATTTAAAAGTATACAGAATATAAAAAAATTAAAAAAATCTTTAAGTTTGCCCGTGCCGAACTTTATATAACCTCCACCATGGATTGCATTCCACAGAGGCTGTCGTTTTGTCGTAGAAGTGCAGTAATATTACAGGAAAATATAAATTTTTTAATATAGGCAAACCAAAACAAATACAAATATTATATTAAAAATAATTTTTATAGATAAATATAATATTTTTATCATTTTAAACCACGCTTAAAAGGCAAGGCTACCACTACGTGTATACTATATATCGAAATGATACTTCAAGTCAATTAAAAAATGAATATTCTTATATTTATATTTTCAAATAGCTTAAATAACATAAATATTGATAGACTGTGGGTGCTACATTTGGTTGTATTTCCATTCTATTTTAATTCCAAAATTACAAATTTTGAAATTACATTATCTCACGTACATAGTGTAACTATGATTCAACCAATGCATGATTCATTTTTGCCGTAAAAGTAAAAAGTATGAATTTGGAAAAATCTTTTTATTTTGCGTGTCTATGCAGTCATAGGAATGCATACACGAATTACATGATTCTAGCTGCGGCCATTTGATTGGTACCATTTTTATCCCGTTTTTCCTATTTTTAAGAGTACGACTTTAAAAAATATCTTTATTTTACGTGCCTACGCAATTAGAGAGATGTACACACCGAATTTCATCATTCTAGCAGTAGTCGTTTAGTTGGTACCATTGTTATCCCTCTGTTCCCATTGTATCCCTTGAAAGTACAAATTTGGAAAAAAACCCTTTATTTTTCGTGTCTATGCACTCAGAGGAATGTATACTCCAAATTGCATGACTCTAGCTGCGTTCATTTGGTTGGTACTAGTTTTATCCCCTTTTTCCATTTTGACCCCAAAAAGTACGAACTTTGAAAAATCCGTTTATTTTACGTGTCTACGCAATCAGAGGAATGTATACACCGAATTTCATTATTGTAGGTGCAGCCGTTTGGTTGGCCCCATTTTTATCCCACTATTCCCATTTTACTCCTTCAAAGTACGAGTTTGAAAAAAATACTTTTATATTAGGTATCTACTCAATTAGAGGAATGCACACACCGAATTTCGTGTTTCTAGCAGTTGTAGTTAGATATGTACCATTTTTATCCCTTTTTGTCCCATTTCATCCCCTACGAATACAAATCACTTTATGGTGCATGTTTTTGTTATAGGGGGAATACGCATACCCATTATCAAGTAAGTACAAGCAGACATATTGAAAAATATGCTCTAAAATATTAGGGGTTAGGGGTATTTTTAGTACTTGCGAGGGAAAATGTTTTCCCTTTGGGTCGATTTGGCCCAGTTTCAATCCCAACCGATCTACGACTATGAGACACATTTGTGGAAAATTTGGACCTTCCAGACAGACGGACGGACGGACGGATAAGGCTAGATCGTCTTATAATTTTATGATAGTCAAGAATATATATACTTTATAGGATTTCAGGTCGATATTTGAATGTGTTATACCCCCATCCTGGTGGTGGAGGGTATACATTTTTTTAATATGGCAGTAAATCTTTAACAGATATTTATATAATTATTTGTAGTAAACAAATGCAAATTAAATATAAACCACAAAAATATTTTGTTTTGTAAACAACTTGGCTGAAAATAGACCAATGTGGTTTATCAATCCATCATCTGCCATTTGAATTTTCCAATGCGCAAATTATGCCTCCATATAGTAGAGATCGAGCTGTTATGGATCAGTATATAATCAACCTTTTAATTGTTCCAGACTTAAGTTGCCGCAGTCTCGTCTCGTCGCCATGGATTTATTCAAATATTTCGCAGTACTTTTGGTCTTGTTGGCCGCCCTGTCATTCGGTGCTATTGAAGCCGGAAATAATATTTCCAAAATTGGCGAACCCAAAGTAAGTTGTTAGATGTGACTATGTGTGTGTGTGTGCAGGAAACTTTATTAATTTCTGTGAAACTTGCAGCCACCTGGTGGAACCAAAGTAAAGAAAGCAAAACAGGGATAAACGGCGAACGAAGCGAAATTCCAAATATCGAATTTTATTTTTTTTTATTTAATTTTGAAATAAAATGTATCGATAATTGCCAGCATATTGTGTAAAACGACCTCGATGTTTTGAATTGTAAAGGACAAGCATCAAAATTTTGTAGAGAACGAAAATGATTGTTCTACGAAAATAACCTCTACATAACCTACGAATTTTCAAATATTTCCAAAAATATCAACAATTGTCCTGCGACAAAATCCCCAAATAGCCGATTCAACCGCTGGACTTCGAAAATATCCGGGGACAGTCCTTTCAAAGTGTCACCTTAAATACCAGTCGCTTGGATTTCTAAAATATCTTCGAAAATGTCTCCTCGAATATCCATGATTGTCCTTCGAAAATATGTTGAATGCCAACAGGGATAAGTTCTCTGAAAATGTCTGCTAAATTACTACGCTTGTCCTGCGAACACATCTCGGATAACTTAGGAAAACGTCATGTGTAAATTGTTCTACGAAAATCTCTTCTATACAACCTACGAATTTTGATACTACATATCTTGAAAAGAACTTTCAAATGTTTCCAAAAATATCAACAATTGCCCTGCAACGAAATCTCCAAAAATCCAACTGAATCGATGGACTTCGAAAATATCTTTTGAATAGTCCTCCTTAAATACCCGTCGCTTGGATTTCTAAAATATCTTCGAAAATGTCTGCTCGAATATCTATGATTGTCCTTCGAAAATATGTTGAATGCCAACAGGGATAAGTTCTCTGAAAATGTCTGCTAAATTACTACGCTTGTCCTGCGAACACATCTCGGATAACTTAGGAAAATGTCATGTGTAAATTGTTCTACGAAAATTTCTTCTATACAACCTACGAATTTTGATATTACATATCTTGAAAAGAACTTTCAAATCTTTCCAAAAATATCAACAATTGACCTGCAACGAAATCTCCAAAAATCCAACTGAATCGATGGACTTCGAAAATATCTTTTGAATAGTCCTCCTTAAATAACCGTCGCTTGGATTTCTAAAATATCTTCGAAAATGTCTGCTCGAATATCTATGATTGTCCTTCGAAAATATGTTGGCATTCCAAAAAAGAAAGATTGGCCTGCGAAAACATCTCGGATTACTAAGGAAAATGTCATGTCTAAATTCGTCTTCGGAATCCCTCTCAAAATGTCCATTCAGCAACAGCTTTCAGGATCTAGCCAAATTACAAGGAACCTTTTGAAATGAGAGATCTGAATATGTTGCAGTTATTATAGTTTTTCAATACAATAAAATCAAGGACTTCTATGTGATGATTAGAATAGAACCTTCCGAAATGATTGCAATTTCAAATATAAAATTAAACCCAATTCTAGTTTATTTATTAAAAATGGAGATACACATTTTCAGTTGTATGATCTCGGGGAAGTGGCGACTTCATGCGAGTACTCCGCTATGAGAAGAAGTTTATCCAATTTTGTCAACAATGGCAGCACCTACTCCTTCGACTGCCTTGCCGGCAACATGGCCCTGGGGGTGGGGAGGTGCAGGTTAAATAGAAATAGTTAAATTTTAAAATAGAATTTTGTAATGTCTTCAATAACTTACCCCGGCCCTGATGGCATCCTTTTTATAGCCGCCGCCCCTGCCGCCCTTGCCGCCTTTGCCTTTCTTGGCATCAATCTGTCCGGCGAACACGGCCAGGATAATGGCCACGAAGACGAAAAGGTATGAGAAGTTCATTGTTGAGTATTGAGAAGACTGGAGAAGATTACCAAACGTAGCAAGGCAATTGACACCAAGTGTTTGTCGTAACGATCTGAACAAACACTGGCCTTTATATAGTCGAGATTTCTCGGTGAATTGCTAGGCTATATAATTAACATTGGTTAATTATACAGAAAGATGTATAATTATACTTATTATAAATTTCTATTTAAATGAAATTTTAACCACAATCTTTAAATCATTGTGGCAATAAATATTACAAATCATGTAGTCATCGAAAAATCCAAGCCAATAATATTTTCTGATGATGAATTATAGTTTCCCAATGTGGTGATAATGAACTATATTGTTGCCACAATGATTCGAAGGTTGTTATTAAAACTGCCTGTAAACATATAAAGGTTGGTACAAGAAACGTGGGTGCCCAGAGCTAATGATAATGAGAGGATTTTTTACATCACTAGCTTTATTGACTGCTTCGAAAGTTTGTGTATGAGAACACTTACCTTAGAAATATTTTATAGAAGTTGCAGCTACACTGACATTCACAAGGCATTTTAACCGGTTGGATAATCCTTTATTCGTTGACAACGAAGTATGATTGTCCAGAAATGCATTTATTGAAGAGCTTCTAAGAGATAAAGTTATCTATTAGCTTGTTACTTCTGTAGTTATCTATGCACTTGAAATTACGGTTCAACAACATGTGAAAGGCCTTCCCATGTTGTTTAACTTTCTTGGGGAAAGTCTGTTCAAAATGACTGCTGAAAGTCTAACGCTAGGCCTGCGAAAATATCATGACATCAGCGAGAAGACCAACCAAGATTACCATTCAAACATATATTTGTCTTTCAAATAGGTTTTTTTTTTAAATCCAACTATTGCTCTTCGAAAATATTTGTGTATGAGTCATTCCATGTCAAGCGGTACAATTTTTGACCTCGATAGCTTCATTTTATTTATTGCCACAATGATTTAAAGATTGTGGTTAAAATTGCATTTAAATAGAAATTTATAAAAAGTATAATTATACATAATTCTGAAGGATTAACCAATGTTAATTATATAGCCTAGCATTGTACTAAGAAATCTGGACTATATAAAGGCCAGTGTTTGTTCAGATCGTTACGACAAACACTTGGTGTCAATTGCATTGCTACGTTTGGTAATCTCCAGTCTTCCCAATACTCAACAATGAAGTTCTCATACCTTTTCGTCTTCGTGGCCATTATCCTGGCCGTGTTCGCCGGACAGATTGATGCCAAGAATGGCAAAGGCGGCAAGGGCGGCAAGGGTGGCAGGAACGACTATACCAAGGTTGTCATCAAGACCACGGTAAGTTTTTGAAGACATTACAAAATTCTATTTTCAAATTTAACTAATTCTATTTAACCTGCCCCTCCCCGCCACCAGGGCCAAGTTGTCGGCGATGCACTCCATGGAGTAGGTCCTGCCATTGTTAACAAAATTGGATAAACTTCTTCTCATAGCGGAGTACTCGCATGAAGTCGCCACTTCCCCGAGATCATACAACTGAAAATGTGTATCTCCATTTTTAATAAATAAACTAGAATTGGGTTTAATTTTATATTTGAAATTGCAATCATTTCGGAAGGTTCTATTCTAATCATCACATAGAAGTCCTTGATTTAAAGTCCTTGTTGTTAAGTGTCTTTTTAGCGACTGAAGTGAGGGATTCCATTTTGGTACCCTTCAATTTAGCGTGTGGGGGTATATTAACTTTGTCATTCCGTTTGTAACCACTTGAAATATTCAAAGGAGACCACAGAACATACATATATTCTGTATCCTAGTATAATTCTAAGACAATTCATCCATGTCAGTTTATCTGTTGAAAGCACTCTAGCTGCCAAGCGAAGGAAGTTCAAATTTCCCCTAAATGTGTCTTATGGTTGTAGATCGGTTGGGTTTGAATATGGGCGAAATCGGCCAAGAGGGAAACGTTTTTCCCTAAAAAGGACTGAAAATACCCACTAATATTTAGATTATTTAAGCATTTTTTTTTTGAAAATTTCTGCTTCATATCCACTCGAAATTTGTTGTGTACATTCCTCTTGTAGCGTGAAAGCACCAAAAAGCAAATACAAATTTAGCGCCTAAAATGGTACAAAAGGGGATAAAAATGGTACAAATGATAAGAGAACAGCTAGAAACATTAAAATATCGGTGTGTACATTCCTCTAATTGCGTAGATACGTAAAATAGAGAGATTTTTCAAAATTCGTACTTTTTTGGGATACAATTGGAAAAGAGGCATGAAAATTGGGATACAATTGGAAAAGAGGCAAACCGCTGAATTTGAAATCATGAAATTCGGTGTATGAATTCATCCGACTGTGGAGATGCGAAATAAAAAAATGGGGCGAATGGGGATAAAAATGGTACCTACCAAACGGCTGCAGCTATAGTAATGAAATTCGGTGTGTACACTCCTCTGACTGTGGTGACGCGAACAATAAAGAAATCTTTCGATATTCCGACCGTCGGGATCTAAATGGGATTAAATTATGCAAACAATCAATGCTGTAATGATATTCAGTATTTTCACTCGTCTGTCTACGTAGAAGTGGAAAATAGGAGATACGAATTTTTCTAAATTCATACTTTTTTAAGGTCAAAATGGAAAAAAGGAGTGAAACTGGTACCACGCAATTAGGTTGTGCATATTCTATTCTGTAACATATTGGTCAATCGGGCTTGAGGAAAATTGTTTCCACCTAATAATATTTAGGGCACATTGTTGAAAATTGCTGCCTAATGTTCACTTTTTGTTGCCACTTGAAGTTTTATATTTATATATAAATAGTAGAAGACTATTAATATTAAAATAATGAAGCATCATAACTTTCATAATATGGTAGAGCACTTCTATGTAAAGTTGACAACCTCTAATCAGCCGGTAATTCTATGGAATGCACTTCGTTGTGGAGGGTATATAAGATTGGGCACACGCGAACATAAAGCCTGTTTACTTGTTTTTTTATACCCTATACCACAGGGTATAATGTCTTTGTGCATTTGTTTGTAACACCCACAAGGAAGCGAGCTAGACCCTTCGTTTATTATACCGATCGATATAGAACCACTTTTTGAATGGATTTAACCATGTCCGTCTGTCTGTCCGTCCGTCCATCTATTCTTGTAATCACGATGCAGGTCGATTTTACCGAAACTTGATAAAAACGATTTTTGCACGTCAAGAACGGATGCTATTTAATTTGAAGCATATCGGTTCAGATTTAGATATAGCCCCCATACAAATGTTGATCCCGATTTCACGTTTTCTGCTCTAGAAGCCACATAATTTAAGCGATTTTGATCAAATTTTTGCCTAACACCTTAAATATATGTAAGAAATATCTGTGATGAAAATGGGCCAAATCGGTTGAGATTTATATATAGCTCCCATGTAAATGCTGCTCCTGATTTGACATTTTCTGTTCTAGAAGCAACATAATTTGACCGATTTTGTTCAAATTATGCATAACACCTCATATTTCAACTAGAAACATCTGTGGTAAAAATGTGTCAAATCGGCTGAGATTTAGATATAGCCACCAGACAAATGTTGCTCACGATTTCACTTTTTCTGCTCTATAAGCCACATAATTTAAGCGATTTTGATCACATTTTGCACAACACCTTACATCTAAGCTAAAAACATCTGTGTTCGCTCCCGATTTGAGGTTAACCGCTGTAAGAACTACATACCATAACCTATTTTCTTCTTCTTTCTTCGGCAGGACAATTTATATTTATACTAGAAACGTCTATGGTAAAAGAGAATGAGATCGGTTCAGATTTATAGATTTATATAAAACACCCATACAAATGTCGCTCACATTTTCACCGAATTTAATTTGTAGTGGAGTAGAAAGTCTAGGGTATCATATAGTCGGCCCGACCGGCTTTAGTCTTTCCTTACTTGTTTTATGTTTCTTATTTCTTTTATTTAGATTTTTAAAATTATTACATTAATCAAATTTTTAAATTTAAAAAAGTGTTCTCAGATGTTTCTCTGTCTAGCGACTGTGTGAGTTAGGAAGTGGTGAAGTGATGGATTCCATTTTTTAAGAGTCTAAAAATTTCGGAAAAGCTTTCTCAAGATGTCATCTAAAATACCTACGACTACCCTTGCAAAATATCCAAGAACAGTCTCTACAAAATGTATTTTAAAAGACCTACGATCATATATCTGTGGTGTTGGTGCTAAAGGGGTCAATGCCAATATTTTTTTGTTTTTGAAATTAATATTTACATTAGAGTTATTTCCTAGCTCTCTGTCATAATACTAAAAAACGGACAATGCCATGTAAACTTTACCAATGTTTCAATGAACTCATCTCGAACTGAAACCTCATACAAAATCTTCTTCTTCTGCAATTTACTTAAAAATGAATATTTTTATGTTAGCTCTTCTAGTGTGACAAAATGCTAGTATTATATGTTAGTACAGTCTTTTCAAAATTTCTTCTAAACGACGAAATATAGTGGAGAAGTCCTCTGAAATTTACCTGCAAAATGGCAATTACAAATCCATATTATTTCGGATTTTAGTGTTTTCGGTAGTATTTTTTGATCTGTAATCAATATTTGATTTGAAGTGGGATATTGTCCTGGCTCAAGATTTTTTTTTTGAATTTCAATTAAACATCAACATTTCTTACAAACGGGCAATATTAAATCTAATCCATGTAAAGCTTGCCACAGTCACAATGTAATCTTCTCGAAGTGAAACTGAATATTTTGAAGTTAGCCCTTCGAGCACCTAGTCACAGATATTGGCACAATCTTTTAAAAATTTCTTCTAAAAGACCAAACATAATGGAGAAGTCCTCTGAAATTTGCATTCTAAAAAATGGCGTTTATAATTCCATAATATTTCGGAAAAGGCCTATCAAACTAAATTAAACATCAACATCATTATTACAATGGCATCATAATCCATTCCTTTCGGTTTCTAGGAAATCTCTCGTATATCTTTTCAAAACTACACTTACAAATCATATACTTTGAGATATCAATTGTTAAAACTTTTGATTGAATTTCCAAAATATCTCTTGCGTTTTGTTAAAGAACTAATATATTTGCACTCCAAATTGAAACGACTGTGAAATATGTTTAAAATAAAGCAACAGGAGAATATATCAATGATTCAGAAAGCATTTGATTGACGATTACAGGTGGTACCAAAAACCTGCAATCCAAAACAATTAATAAAGGACTGACCTAGGCGTACATCAGTATTCACAGTAATATAGAATAGCTTTACTCTGCATGGCCGACTTTGGTCGTACACCAAATAAGGTGTATGAGCCTTCGGTCATCAATACAGGTCACCTTTTATCTGCTTTTGCACAGGTCTTCTGCTCCGGCGACCTTCAGCAGGGCTTAAAGATTTTCTCCTTTGGGCTATGTCCAAACGCAAGAAACTTTTACTCCGCACAGCCCACAGGAAAACATTTTTAAGAACGGCCGCCAATGCAAGAGGAGAAAATCTCTAACCCTAGCCAAAGGTTGGCAATCATTAAGCACAGTCACCCATGTTAGTTATATCAGCCTTTATATTCAAATGCTGTTTTAGCCACAATCTCTAAATCGAGTGTGGAAATAAATAGTTCATTATAACCGCAACGGAAAATATTAAATTAATCAAAAAACCCATGTCTACAATATTACTAGTATAAATAGTTAATGCATGATTAACCTATATTAATTATATATGTTAAGATTTCACTGAGAAATATCGACTATATAAAGGCCTGTGTTTGTTCAGAACGATACGACAAACACTTGGTGTCAATTGCCTCACTACGTTTTGTAATCTCCTGTTTAATCAAGACTCAACAATGAACTTTACATACATTTTATTTTTCGTGGCCCTTATCCTGGCCGTATTCGCCGGTCAGATTGATGCCAAGAAAGGCAAAGGCGGCAGGGGCGGCTATAAAAAGGATGCCATCAGGGCTGGCGTAAGTTATTAAAGTCATTACAATATTCTATTTTCAAATTGAACTAATTCTATTTAACCTCCCCCCTCCCCTACACAGAGCCATGTTGCCGGCCAGGCAGTCCAAGGAGTAGGTGCTGCCATTGTTGACAAAGTTGGATAAATTTCTCATACAGGATGACTCGCATGAATTCGCCACTTCTACGAGATAATATACCGGAAAATATGTATCTTCATACAAGATAAATAAACAAGAATTGAGTTTAATTTTATATTTGAATTGATATTCATTTCGGAAGGTTCTATTGAAATCAAAGTCCTTGACTTGATTGAATTCAGACTCTGGGCACCGCACTAATTTCACAAGACAAGACGTAGCGTTATTTCGCCTAAAACCGGCTACGAGCAGAGTAAAGTTGCCCTGAGTTTGGACATAGCTCAGAGAAGAAACTCCGCAAACCCAACGCAGGCAACTTTAATCTTCGTAGCCAAACATATCCCAGGAGCAAGTCTTTAAGCTTTGCAGTGTAATGATTTTTCTGCCCTGCAATATGCCCCCAAAGCTGGGCTCTTCTTCAGTCATATCGGAAACTACACTGTTTGTAATATAAAATATAGCATAAGTTCAGGCGCACCAAATGTAAATTAATTACACAGTGCAACATGAAAAGATATAATCTTATACGGACACCACTAGGTGATAAAAGACCAAAAAAAAGACCCGTGTCTCTCAGTTTTGCCCAGTTTTATGGGCCCCCAAAGATTTGGGTCCTCGGTGTCATTTTTGCAAAAAGTGATCATTTTCCCATGCTCATATCTTGCAAACCCTTTGGAATTTTGATTTACTCTCTTAGTCAAATTTGTAGCTCTTGTTATAACGAACAAATTAAATTAAATAGAACTTCATCTTCAAGGTCAAAATCGCAAAAAACTTAAAAACTCGATTTTTTAACCTTTTTCCCTGTTCAGGTCCATAGGTAGCAAACCGTTCAAAATTCAAGGAAACAATCAACTACAAAAATGTACCTAAGATCTCAATAAACAACTTTCAAGAACATATGAACTCCCTAGGAATGATTCCTAACACCGTTTAGGTAGGAAAAATATATCTTACAGGGTTGTTTCTGTTAATGGTCAGTCCGACCAGAGTGCGTATGAGTGACATTATGCTCAATCAACAGCACGTATACGCTACCTACACACATTACAGCCTATAAGGTTTGTTCGACGACATTTGTGATTTTGACCTGAAGATGAAGTTTTTTGATTTTCTATGTTCACAATTTTTGTTCTCTATGACAAGAGCTACAACTTTGCCTCACAGAGTAAATCAAAATTCCAAACGGTTTGCAAGATATGAGCCAGAGAAAATGATCACATTTTTTTGCAAAAATGGCACCTCAAAACTTTGGGGTCCCATAAAAAAGTAACATGACTTTGGTCAAAACTGAAACAAGTAAGAAGGCGTTAAGTTCGGCCGGGCCGAATCGTATATACCCTCCACCACGGAGTGCTTTCCACAGTATTACCAGCAGATTAAAGGATGCCCACTTTACATACAAGTTCAGTATCATATTACAAAAATTGTGATATTTTTATGTCCCATTTTTATCCCGCTTTTTCAATTATATTCCTTAAAAGTACGAATTTCGAAAAATCCCTCTATTTTACGTGTCTATGTAATTATCCGTATGTACACACCAAATTTCATGATGCTAGCTGTTGTCGTATCATTGGTACCATATTTTATCCATTTTTGTCCCATTTATGCTATAAAGGGAATGCGCATGGCAAATATCAAGTAAATACAAGCTAATATGTTCAAACAGTCTGTAATACTCTAAATATTAAAGGTATTTTCAGTCCTTGTGAGGGAAATTTTTTCCCTCTGGGCCGATTTCGCCCACTTTCAATCCCAACCGATCTACAACCATAAGACACATTTAGGAAAAATTTGAACCTCCAAGCTCATTTCGTTCGACCGCTATCGTGCTTTCAACAGACAAACCGACAGACGGACATGGCTATATCGTCTTAGAATTTTACCACGACCCAGAATATATATACTTTATGGGGTCTCAGACGAATATTTTAAGGTGTTACAAACGGAATGACATAGTGAATATACCCCCATCCTAGAGGTGGAGGGTATAAAATAGAGTAATTCCGCACGCATTTTGTTTTTCTCTCCAATTTTGATAAAATTTACAAAATTTATACTTTTTTATAAAATATTTTTATAAAAAATTTATTTTTATAAAATAGTTTTTTAAAGATTTGAATATTTTTCGTAAAACTAGAGGAAATTTGCTTCAAAGTAAATAAAAAATACACCACAAAAAAGTTGTTTTGTTTTTAAATTACCTATGGCAAAAATATTTTATTTTCAATCTACTTTAGTGTCTACAATTTCTTATATTTTGAAAATCGGGAAATTCATTCCATGTCAAGCGGTACGTTTTTTTTACCTCGATAGCTGCGATTAATTTGAAATTTAACAAAATCGATTTTTTTCACGAGTTATGAACAGAGAAAAAATACGTTTTTTTCAAAAAGGTGTGTTCATTCAATCGCCTGGAACTCCTGAAACACTTGACACACGATGTTAATCTGATATACCTTGTTTTGAAGGCAATTTCAATTAATAAATAAAATATTAAATTGTAATGGACTGTAACATAAGTTTTTAAAATTGTATTCCTTTTATTATTATTTTCTTAATGATTACAGTCATCCATTTTTTGAAATTTTAAAGAAGTGTTCTTAGATGTCCTTCTTAGCGACTGTGTGAGTCTGGAAGTGGTGAAATGATGGCTTATATTTTTTATATTTTTTTTCCAATTTATTTTTGCAAAATCAACCATAATTTCAATGAAAAATCATCAGAATGATAATTTGTTCATTAGTTTATCAAAAACGAGATATGTATGTATGTATATAAAAAACAAAGACTTACTATTTGCCTCCGAAAATACAATCGAAAAACACCATTCATACCGTCATCAAAAAACAAGTAAGGAAAGGCTAAAGTCGGGCGTGGCCGACTATATGATACACTCCACTTTCTATCCGAATACAATTCAATTCGGTAGTAAAGTGAAAAAGTAAAGAATTTTTATATCCTATAAATGTGTGTGTTTGGCAAAATATGTTAAATCGGAAAGGACATTTGTATGGGGGTATATTGAAAACTGGAACGAAATAAGTGAAATATAATAAAGAGTGATTTTTTTGAGGTTAGGATTTTCATGCATTAGTATTTGACAGATCACGTGGGATTTCAGACATGGTGTCAAAGAGAAAGATGCTCAGTATGCTTTGACATTTCATCATGAATCGTCTTACAAACGAACAACGCTTGCAAATTATTGAATTTTATTATCAAAATGCGTGCTCTGTTAAGAAAGTTCATTGCGCGCTTCCATTTTATGGTCAGTTTAATCGACCCACTGAAGCGGCTATTCGGGCTATTGTGACTAAATTTCGCACCAAATTTACATTGTTGGACATTAAACCACCAACACGCTTACGTAGAGTGCGAACTGAAGAAAATATCGCAGCTGTATCGGCCAGTGTTAATGATGACCACCAATTTTCGATTCGTCGCCGTTCGCACCAATTGGGTCTCTGTTACTCAAAAACGTGGAAATGCCAAAATTGGACTAAGCGGATGGACCACCTAAGACGCAGCCGCGGTCAACATTTAAATGAAATTATCTTCAAAAAGTAAATGTCATGGACCAATCTAACGTTTCAAATAAAGAACCGATGAAATTTTGCAAATTTTATGCGTTTTTTTTAAAAAAAAAGTTATCAAGCTCTTAAAAAATCGCCCTTTATGTATAGTTTGGCCAAAATCGTTTAAACATTTGGGAGCAACATTTGTATTGGGGCTATATCTAAATCTGAACCGATATTATCCACTTTCACCATAGGTGTTTTTAGTTGGATTATAAGATGCTGTGCAAAATTTAAAGAAAAGCGGGTACAATATGTGGTTTCTAGAGTGGAAAATTCCAAATCGGGTCCGACGTTTGTATGGGGGCTATATCTGAACCGATCTAGCCCACTTTAGCCACAGGTGTTTCTATAAGCTGTTTTGGCAAATTTAAAGAATATTGGGTACAATATGTGGTTTCTAGAGTGGAAAATGCCAAATCTGGACCGGCATTTGTATGGGTGCTATATATAAATATGAACCGATCTTACCCACTTTCTCCATAGGTGTTTATAGTTGGATTCTAAGATGTTTTGCCAAATTTTAAGAATATCGGGTTCAATATGTGGTTTCTAGAGCGGAAAATGTCAAATCGTGAGCGACTTTCGTATGGGAGCTATATCTAAATCTGAACCGATATACCTCAAATTAAATGGCGTTCGTCCTTGATCCACAAAACTTATTTGTGCCAATTTTTGTTAAGATCGGACTATAATTGCGACCTGTAATTTGATTACAACAATAGATGGACAGACAGACGGACATACAGACGGACAGACGGACATTGCTAAATCGACTTCTAAGTCGATCTGTATACTTAACAATGGGTCTATCTCGCTTCCTTTTGGGTGTTACAAACAAATGCTCAAAGTCATAATACTCTCGTGGAGTGTATAAAAAGTAGTGGATGTTCCCGACTAAAATGAAAGATTAGTTTGTTTTATGTGTTCTCCCAAAATATTTCGCTTTTATCATTGTCCGTTCGTGAGCTGGACGCGTTCAAAATAACCTCTATAAATCAGGTTTTTCTTGAATAAAATTCACGGTGAGAATTGTATTTAGAAAAAACCTGTTAGAAATTAAAATCTGGTCGAAGCCTTATCAAACCATATCAAAAACTTGCTTTTTAATCAAGAATAGAGGGTAGAATTTTAACATTTTTGTGCAATTTTTGTTGAATTTTTTATAAAATAATAATAACTTCCACATTTTAGTTCGTATTGTTCGGTATTGATGACCAATTCCAATTTTTAGAACTTCCTAACCCATTAAGGGCCGACAATTTTTTCTTACTGCTGGTTCTCAGTGGGTTAAATGTGATGTAAAAACTGAAATATGGGGTTATTTGCATCGTAAACACATTCTAGTCTTACAAAAAGCTAATTTTTGAAAATTAACATCTGAAATTTTGGTCTTTCAATGCATAAATTGTGAGGAAAACTTCACATAAGATGTTACAATAAAACCGTGCGACATGATCACTAATAAGAAAACGCATACTCAGTTTTTTATTTCATGGTCGTTTGTCGTTTTTACAGGACTTTTAATTTCCAAAGGATGTAAATGTTTCAATAATTTAGTTTCGTACTTTTGCGTAAAATACAATGACGATATGGGTATCAAATGAAAGAGAAGATAATCTGCAAAATACTCTTTTTGATGTAATTCAGCCACGAATTAGGAAAAAGTGTAATAGAATTATGGGACATGTTTTCAGCAACACGAAAGACAATTTAAAATGTACTAAATCTGGCTGAAAATGAGGGGAGATTGAAGCCAAAGCGTGGAGGTGGTCCTAAGCCCAAAATAACTGAATGTGCGGAACGCCTAATGATTAGGAAAATTGATTGAAACCCCAAAGCTCAAGGAAGATTGTGGAGTAATTGTTTCTCATGAAACAGTCGGACATGTCATAATGAAGAACAAATATTCATCAAGAGCAGCAAGAAAAAAACTCCTCATTCATTAGTTAATGTAGGAAAGCGCTTTTCTTTCGCTGTGATGAATGCCTCCCGAATGAGTGACTATTGGGATGACGTCATATTTTGCGACGAGACCAAAATGATGTTGTATTACAACGATGGACCGTCTAGAGTTAATATCACATCATTCCAACTGTTAAATTTGGAAAAATGTCAGTTATGTTTTGGGTATGCATCCCCAAGCAAAGGAGTCGGTGACTTAACCTTTATAGAAAACCACCATGGACGCTCAGCAATATTTAGGACCAATTTGGTAAGCAGCGCGAGGAAATTTGGCTTCATCAGAGAAAACAAACCACAATTCAAATTTTATCAGGATAACGACCCTAAGCATAAGTCACATATGGTGCGGATGTGGTTTCTCTATAATTGCGGAAAAGTTATAGATACGCCACCACCAAAGTCCTGACCTAAACCCTATTGAAAATTTGTGGAAAATGTCGCCAAACGCCAACCCAAAAACAAGACAGCACTCAAAGCAGCTATATTGGGCGAATGGCAAGACATACCGAAATTATGGCATGAAAAAGTTGATCCATTCCATGAAAAAAAAAAAAAAACAAAGGGGGGTCATACCAAATACTAACTGAGTAAAAAACTAGTAAAAGCGGCGTTAATATATCCTCCACCATGGATTGAATTACACAGAGGTTGTTGGTTTTCGTATAAGTGCAGTAATATTACAGGAAAATGTAAATTTTTTAATATAGCCAAACCAAAACAAATACAAATATTGAAAAAATATTTTTATAAATAAATATAATATCTTAATTATTTCAAACCATTATTTATTTCAAATCAAAAAACAAATATTCTTATATTTATATTTTCAAAAAGCTTAAATACCATAAATATTGGTAGATAGTGGGTGCTACAGTTTGTTGTATTTCCATTCTATTTTAATTCCAACAGTACAAATTTTGAAAATCCATTATCAGACGTACATAGTGCAAAATAACCTAACTTCATGATTCAACCAATTTTTGTCGTAAAAGAAAAAGTACGAATTTCGAAAAAAACTTTTTATTTTGTGTGTCTATGCAGATAGAGGAATGTATACACCGAATCCCATGATTTCAGCTGCGCCCATTTGGTTGGTAGCATTTTTATCCCCTTGACGTTTCTACGCTATTAGAATTTCATCATTCTAGGTGTAGTCGTTTAGTTGGTACTACTTTTATCCCTTTGTACCATTGTATCCCTTGAAAGTACGAATTTCGAAAAATCCGTTTATTTTCCGTGTCTACGCAGTCAGAGGAATGTATACTCCGAATTGCATGACTCTAGCTGCGGTCATTTGGTTGGTACTATTTGTATCCCCTTTTTCCATTTTAATCCCAAAAAGTACGAATTTCAAAAAATTCGTCTATTTTCGTGTCTACGCAATCAGAGGAATATAACACCGAATTTACTTATTCCAGATGCAGCCGTCTGGTTGGTACCATTTTTATCCCTCCGTACCCACTGTATCCCTTGAAAGTACGAATATGGCAAAAACCTTTTATTTTTCATGTCTACGTAGTCAAGGGAATGTATACTCCGAATTTCATGACTCTAGCTGCGGTCATTTGGTTGGTACTATTGTTATCCCCTTTTTCTATTTTGACCCCAAAAAGTACGAATTTCGAAAAAAAACTGTTTATTTTCCGTGTCTACACAGTCAGAATTTCATGACTCTAGCTGCTGTCATTTGATTTGTACTATTTTTATCCCCTTTTTCATTTTAACCCCAAAAACTACGAATTTTGAAAATGTCCGTGTATTTTACTTGTCTATGCAATCAGATGACTGTATACACCGAATTTCATTATTCTATGTACAGCCGTTTGGTTGGTACCATTTTTATCCCTCTATTCCCCCTATTTTACCCCTTAAAAGTACGAATTTGAAAAAAAAATACTTTTATATTATGTATCTACTCAATGTACATACCGAATTTCGTGTTTCTAGCTGTTGTCGTTTAATATGTACCATTTTTATCCCTTTTTTGCCCCATTTCACCCCCTACAAATAAAAATCATTATATGGTGCCCTTTTATGCTATAAAGGGAATGCGCATTGCAAATATCAGGTAAATACAAGTTAATATGTTCAAAGCATTGTCTGTAATACTCTAAATATTAGGGGTATTTTCAGTCCTTGTGAGGGAAATTTTTTCCCTCTGGGCCGATTTCGCCCACTTTCAATCCCAACCGATCTGCAACCATAAGACACATTTAGGAAAAATTTGAACCTCCAAGCTCATTTCATTCGACCGCTATCGTGCTTTCAACAGACAGACGGACATGACTATATCGTCTTAGAATTTTACCACGACCCAGAATATATATACTTTATGGGGCCTCAGACGAATATTTGAAGGTGTTACAAACGGAATGACAAAGTGAATATACCCCCATCCTGGAGGTGGAGGGTATAATTAGCGTAAAGACTTATTAGATTTAAATTAAACACATTTGTGAAAAGAGTTTCTTGACACTGCCAAACTGGAGAAATAATTATTTTTGTTGTAGGTTTAGTTTATTTTGCATGGAATTTCTTTATATTTTTAATAACCCTAAATAAATTATGTATATAATCATAATAAATCAAAAAAATATATATATGTTATGAACAAAAAACATATATTTTATGCTAAAAAGGATGAAATTTTGGATTTTTTTTGTATGTGCAGAGTCATTCTTTACATACTGCATGTGCATATTTGCCTTTTGAAAATATCTCAGAATAATCTCTTCAAAATATCTTCAAAAATTACTACCAATCCCCTTCAAAATTTGTTAGGAAAACATATGTAATTCAAAAGGTTTTCTAAGAGGCCCACGATTGCCCTTCACAATATTTTGTTTGTTTGTTCTTTATAGCAGACAAAACTACTGGACCGATCTTCTTGAAATTTTCACAGTATGATCACGCTGAACCGGTGGCGAAAATAGGCTATATAAATTTTTGATATTTTCAGTGGGCGTGGCACCTCCCATTATTCTTTTTTTATTTTTTTTTTTTATAAAGTAACATATTGGGAGTACTGCTGCAGCTAGAGTCTTGAATTTTTTTTGAAGTTCACTAAATGTTAGTCTGCACAGTTGTGCCAAAAATGGGCGGTATTGGAAAAGTGGGAGTGACAGCTTCCATACGAAGTCAAAACATATTATTGAATATTGTCAGTTCTATGGCACCTACAGTGCTGACATTTTGTGTAAGTGCATCTAGCATCAATTCGCATAGTTGTGCCAAAAATGGGCGGTATTGGAAAAGAGGGCGTGGCATCTCCCATACGAAGTAAAAACCTATTATTGAATATTCCATGACACCTAGAGTGCTCAAATTTTGCACTTAGCATTATTGTGCGTAGTTGTGCCAGAAATGGGCGGTATTCGGAAAAGTGAGCGTGGTACCTCCCATACGAAGTTAAAACCTATTATCGAATATTGTCAATTCTATAACACCTAGAGTGCTGAAATTTTGTGTAAGTAGATCCAGTGTAAATAGTTTGTGCGAAGATATCCGAAAAGTGGGCGTGACCCTTCCCATATGAAATTAAACCGGTTTTAGAGTATATTCGGACACCGAAATGGGCGGAAAGTGGCCGTGACCCTTTCCATGCGAAATTAAAACCTGTTTTTTGACTATATTCGACACCGTGATTCATATATTGTGTGTGAGTTAATTTAGTTGGAAACTGCTTAGACAATATAAAGAGTGATTTTTTGAGTGGTTAGGATTTTCAATGCATTAGTATTTGACAGATCACGTGGGATTTCAGACATGGTGTCAAAGATAAAGATGCTCAGTATGCTTTGACATTTCATCATGAATCGTCTTACAAACGAACAACGCTTGCAATTATTGAATTTTATTATCAAAATGCGTGCTCTGTTAAGCAAAGTTCATTGCGCGCTTCCATTTTATGGTCAGTTTAATCGACCCACTGAAGCGGCTATTCGGGCTATTGTGACTAAATTTCGCACCAAATTTACATTGTTGGACATTAAACCACCAACACGCTTACGTAGAGTGCGAACTGAAGAAAATATCGCAGCTGTATCGGCCAGTGTTAATGATGACCACCAATTTTCGATTCGTCGCCGTTCGCACCAATTGGGTCTCTGTTACTCAAAAACGTGGAAATGCCAAAATTGGACTAAGCGGATGGACCACCTAAGACGCAGCCGCGGTCAACATTTAAATGAAATTATCTTCAAAAAGTAAATGTCATGGACCAATCTAACGTTTCAAATAAAGAACCGATGAGATTTTGCAAATTTTATGCGTTTTTTTTTTTTTAAAAAGTTATCAAGCTCTTAAAAAATCACCCTTTACAAATGGGCGGGATTTGAAAGAAGGGGCATTTTTGATTTGAATTTTGTAAAAAAGCACGTTTTCTTTGGGTTTTCTTAGCACAATATTAGAGAAAGGTTACAAAAAAAAAAGAAAGAAATATTCATTAGTCAAAAGCCGACTTAAGTTAAGAAAAACTGAAATAATATTAATTTGATAGTTTTTGTGTTGTTTGATTAGTGAACAATTTCATTGATATTCTATGATATGATTATTCGATTAAGTAAGTTCTTCTTACGTAGGACGTTTTTTGTTTTTTTTTTTTTTTTAATGGAAAGGAGGCGTATCACACTCAACCTAAAATCAATTTGATTTTTGACATTTCCTTCCTTTATTCGCCGTAAACTAAAGTTCTGTTCTTCAATATTCTCCATGGAATATGGTCATTTCTTTAGTATCTAAGGGAAGTACCTGGATTATAAGTGGTACGTATATTACGGATCACAAGAAAAAACAATATGAAACCTGATTTTAATTTTATCGTCTTATCTGGCTGGCGAAGCGGCCGGGGGTTCAGCTAGTGTATTATAAAAGACGTTTTCAAATGTCTTCTAAAAGACTTTATATTGAAAGCAAACATATTTAGAAACGTTTACTTCGAAGCGTCCTTCTAAAATACCTTATATTGGAAAGGAAATTTTGTTCAAAATATATTCTAAAAGACCTACTACTGTTCTTCGAACATATTTAGGAACATTTATTTCAAAATGTCTTCGAAAAGACCTAGGACTGCCCTTCGCAATACATTGGAAGAGACTTTTCAAAATATCTTCTAGAAGACCTACTTTTGTCCTTCGACAATAATATTAGAAGAGACTTCTCAAAATGTCTTCTAAAAGACCTTCGATTGGAAAGCAAACATATTTAGGAACGTTTACTTCGAAAGGTCTTCTAAAATACCTTATATTGGAAAGGAAATTTAGCTTCAAAATATATTCTAAAAGACCTACTACTGTTCTTCGAACATATTTAGGAACATTGATTTCAAAATGTCTTCGAAAAGACTTAGGACTGCCCTTCGCCAATACATTGGAAGAGACTTTTTCAAAATATCTTCTAAAAGACCTACTTTTGCCCTTCGACAATAATATTAGAAGAGACTTCTCAAAATGTCTTCTAAAAGACCTTATATTGGAAAGCAAACATATTTAGGAACGCTTACTTCGAAAGGTCTTCTAAAATACCTTATATTGGAAAGGAAATTTTGCTTCAAAATATATTCTAAAAGACCTACTACTGTTCTTCGAACATATTTAGGAACATTGATTCAAAATGTCTTCTAAAAGACATTCCAATACATTGGAAGAGACTTTTCAAAATATCTTCTAGAAGACCTACTTTTGTCCTTCGACAATAATATTAGAAGAGACTTCTCAAAATGTCTTCTAAAAGACCTTCCATTGGAAAGGAAAGTTTCTTTCTTTCTCTTCTTCAGAAATATTTAGGAAAATTTATTTCTAAATGTCTTTAAGGGCCTGTGAAAATATATTGTATGAGTTTTTTTTATTTTTCAGTCTTCTAATAGATCTAGGATTTCGTTCTTTTTCGCTTTCCAAAATGTTAGTTTTGAAATTTTTGAGGATATAACAAAACTTAAATCCTCATCCTATTGACCCACTGAACAGGTTTCCATCAGGATAACGGCACTGTTGGTCTCCCCTAGACGGAGTCTAGAGGAGACAATTTATAACAAAAACAACACAAATAGATTTTAATATTTTATTTCAGCACGTATTGGGGAGGTTAAATAGAATTAGTTCGATTTGAAAAGAGAATCTTGTAATGTCTGCCCAGCCCTGATGGCATCCTTTTTATAGCCGCCTTTGCCTTTCTTGGCATCAATCTGACCGGCGAATACGGCCAGGATAAGGGCCACGAAGAATAAAATGTATGTAAAGTTCATTGTTGAGTCTTGATTAAACAGGAGATTACAAAACGTAGTGAGGCAATTGACACCAAGTGTTTGTCGTATCGTTCTGAACAAACACAGGCCTTTATATAGTCGATATTTCTCAGTGAAATCTTAACATATAGAATTAATATAGGTTAACCATGCATTAACTTGTTATACTAGTAATATTGTAGACATGGGTTTTTTGATTAATTCAATGTTTTCCGTTGCGGTTATAATGAACTATTTATTTCCACACTCGATTTAGAGATTGTGGTTAGAACTGCATTTAAATATAAAGGCTGATATAACTAACGTGGGTGACTGTGCTTAATGATTGCCAACCTTTGGCTGGGGTTAGAGATTTTCTCCTCTTGCGTTGGCGGCCGTTCTTAAAAATGTTTTCCTGTGGGCTGTGCGGAGTATAAGTTTCCTGCGTTTGGACATAGCCCAAAGGAGAAAATCTTTAAGCCCTGCTGAAGGTCGCCGGAGCAGAAGACCTGTGCAGAAGCAGATAAAAGTTGACCTGTATTGATGACCGAAGGCTCATACACCTTCTTTGGTGTACGACCAAAGTCGGCCATGCAGAGTAAAGCTATTCTATATTACTGTGAATAATGATGTACGCCTAGGTCAGTCCTTTATTAATTGTTTTGGATTGCAGGTTTTGGGTACCACCTGTAATCGTCAATCAAATGCTTTCTAAATCATTGATATATCCTCCTGTTACTTTTCTTTTAAACATATTTCACAGTCGTTTCAATTTGGAGTGCAAACGTATTAGTTTTTTAACAAAACGCAAGAGATATTTTGGAAATTCAATCAAAAGTTTTAACAATTGATATCTCAAAGTATATGATTTGTAAGTGTAGTTTTGAAAAGATATACGAGAGATTTCCTAGAAACCGAAAGGAATGGATTATGATGCCATTGTAATAATGATGTTGATGTTTAATTTAGTTTGATAGGCCTTTTCCGAAATATTATGGAATTATAAACGCCATTTTTTAGAATGCAAATTTCAGAGGACTTCTCCATTATGTTTGGTCTTTTAGAAGAAATTTTTAAAAGATTGTGCCAATATCTGTGACTAGGTGCTCGAAGGGCTAACTTCAAAATATTCAGTTTCACTTCGAGAAGATTACATTGTGACTGTGGCAAGCTTTACATGGATTAGATTTAATATTGCCCGTTTGTAATAAATGTTGATGTTTAATTGAAATTCAAAAAAAAAATCTTGAGCCAGGACAATATCCCACTTCAAATCAAATATTGATTACAGACCAAAAAATACAAACGAAAAAACTAAAATCCGAAATAATATGGATTTGTAATTGCCATTTTGCAGGTAAATTTCAGAGGACTTCTCCACTATATTTCGTCGTTTAGAAGAAATTTTGAAAAGACTGTACTAACGTCTAATACTAGCATTTTGTCACACTAGAAGAGCTGAGATAAAAATAAAAATTCAGTAAGTTGCAGAAGAAGAAGAGTTTGTATGAGGTTTCAGTTCGAGATGTGTTCATAGTGACATTGGCAAACTTTACATTGATTTAAATTGGCATTGGCTGTTTTAGTATTATGCCAGAGAGCAAGAGAATAACTCTAATGTAAATATTTATTTCAAAAACACAAAATATTGAAATTGGCCCCTTTAGCACCAACATATATCTGTGATATATGATCGTAGGGCCATCGTAGGTCTTTTAAAATACATTTTGTAGAGACTGTTCTTAGATATTTTGTAAGACTTTTTCCTAATTTTTAGAAGCGATTTTGCAAAAAAAAAAAAACTCTTAAAAAATGGAATCCATCACTTCATCACTTCCTAACTCACACAGTCGCTACAAGAGACATCCGATAACACTATTTTAAAAATAAAAAATTTATTAATGTAATAATTTTGAAAATCTAATAAAAAAACAAATAAAAAGGCGTTAAGTTCGGCCTGGCCGAATCCTATATACCCTCCACTACGAAGTACGATTTGGAAAAAATACTCATATTGTACGTGTCTACGAAGACAGACGAGTATAACCACTGAATTTCATTATTCTAGCTACCAATTTTATCCCGTTTTTATCCTAATAGTATGAATATCGAAAGATATCTTTATTTTTCGTGTCACAGCAACATACACACCGAATTTCACTATTCTTACTGCGACCGTTTAATTGGCACCATTTTTATCCCCATTCGCCCCATTTTCCGCATAACAGTACAATTTTCGAACAAATCCTTTATGTTTCACGTCTACACAGTCAGATAAATGCATACACCGACTTTCATGATTTTATCTTCAGCGGTTGGGTTGGTACCATTTTTATCCCCCCCTTACCAATTGTATCCCTTAAAAGTACAAATTTCAAAAAATCTTTATATTTTACTGTCTACGTAATTATAGGGACGTACACACCGAATTTCATGTTTCTAGCTGTTGTCGTATCAAAGGTACTATGTCTATCCCTTTTGTCCCATTTAAAATGTGCTTTAAATCTTTTATGTACTTTTTTGTGATTACACGTTACTGGAGGAAGGTACGAAACAAATTTCAAGTGTATAAAATTGGAAATTTTCAAAAAAATTGCTTAAATAGTCTATATATTAGGGGTAATTTCAGTCCTTGTTAGGGAAAAAACTTTCCCTCTGGGCCGATTTTGCCCGGTTTCAATCCCAACCGATCTGCAACCATAAGACATATTTAGGGAAAATTTGAACCTCCTAGCTCATTTCGTTCGGCATCTATCATGCTTTCAACAGACGGACAGACGGACATGGCTAAATCGTCTTAGCATTTTACCAGGATACAGAATATATATACTTCATGGGGTCTCCGTGGAATATTTCAAGGTGTTACAAACAGAATGACAAAGTGAGTATACCCCCATCCTGGAGGTGGGGGTTACAAACAAGTAAAAAGGCGTTAAGTTCGGGTGGGCCGAATCTGGCAATATTCAATAATAGGTTTTAACTTCGTACCTCCCATTTTTTTTGGCAAAACTACGCACATTCATGCTAGATGCACGTATACAAAATTGCAGCACTGTAGGTGCCATAGAACTGACAATATTCAATAATAGGTTTTAACTTCGAATGGGAGGTGTCACGCCAACTTATCCATTACCGCCCATTATTTTTGGCACAACTACGCACATTGATGCTAAATGCACTTACACAAAATCTCAGCACTCTAGGTGTCATAGAGCTGACAATATTGAATAATAGTTTTTAACTTTGTATGGGAAGTGCCACCCCCACTTTTCTAATATCCCCCTTTTTTGGCACAATTGTGCAGACTAACAATTAGTGAAATTACACAAAAATTCAAGACTCTAGCTGCAACAGTAGTCCGAATATGCTAATTTATAAAAAACAAACAAACAAACTTAGAAACACAGATTCATCATACCCTACACCACAGGGTATAATGACTTTGTGCATTTGTATGTAACACCCAATAGGAAATTAGATAGACCCATCGTTTATTATACCGATCAACTTAGAATCACTTTATGAGTCGATTTAGCGATGTCCGTCCGTCCGTCTGTCCATCTATTTTTGTATTCAAAGTCCAGGTCGCAATTGTTGTTAGAACTAAATGAAACTTTGCACAATTAAGTTTTATGGAATAAGGACGAACGCTATTTAATTTGAAGCAAATCGGTTCAGATTTAGATATAACTCCCGTACAAATTTTGCTCTCGATTTTACTCTAACTAAAATTTTACTTTAACTAAAATTTAGGAAACCAAGTACATTTTTACTAAATATAAGTAGAATTTTGCTGAAAATTTCCTAAATCTAAGTAAATTTTTCCTAAAACCAAATAATTTTTTACTAAATTTAAGCAAAATTTTCCTAAAACTAAGTAAATGTTTACTAAATCTTAGTAAAATTTTGCTGAAAATTTCCTAAAACTAAGTAAATGTTGACTCAAATCAAGTAAATATTTACTCAAACTGAGGACAATTTTGTTGATTTATTCCTCAAAACGAGTAAATTTTTACTTAAACTGAGGAAAATTTTATTTTATACAAGGATAAAGGGTGAAATTAAAATAAGTTAAATTTAACTAAAAAAATCAAACAAATAGTTTTGCGTCAGAGTATGCAAAACTGATACAAAAAATGACAACATGAAATATTTCTTAAAAGTTTCATGATACCTCTGCCATAAGGAGTTGAGCTATTACTCCATGAATGTTGCGAAGGCAAGATAGACGCCTTCGCAGTGGTTGTTTAGAATAATTCATAAAGTATTTAAGAAATAAATCTCTGCAAACGAACGAAAATTGTTTCTTAATTTAATATTCAAGAATTTTTAACAATTTCAAATGTTTTTTATAAGTTCATTAATACTTAAATATATGAAGAACTCGGCATAAATTTTAGTAAACATTTTAACTTAATTTTAGGAAAAAACACATTTTTAAGTTAAAATTTCCTAAATGGAATTTTTTCCATACAACAAATTTCAGATTTTTTTCTCACTTAAAACCTTGGAAATATTCTTCCACATAAGTACGAAATTACGTAAGAATTTTTTAGTAGATCCAAAGAAATGTTTTTGAGTAAATCTACTACCCTTTTTCTGGTAAATGAACTATTTACTATGGCTTTGAAAGAAGGAAACTTTACTCATACTTAGTTAATTTTCCAGCTTTTTAGGAAATTTTTGCTGGAGCGTTTGGAAACCACTCATATTTTATTGCCAGGATCTTCGAGAAATATTTTGATACATTCGTCCGACAGACATTGTCTGCAAAATTGCATTTCAGTAATTCATCTATCAGTACACTCAAAGGAATATGTCAGTAAAAGAAAGCAGAAAGTCTACTGAAAGATCATATTTTAATAGATTTTCTTCAAATTTGGCAAAACGTCATATACATATTTCAACTAGAAACAACTCTGGTAAAAATAGGCCAGATCGGTTCAGACTTATAAATATATAGTAGGATGGGTCACGAAAATTAATTGCAACGGTCACCCCCCCCCCCCCCCAGAAATGAAAATTGGATTGTTTAATGATGATCTGCAAAATATTTCGTCACAGGGTCAAGCCATCTGTGAGCTAAACGCTCCTGAAAACACCTCTAAAAATCATGTTTTTCCCCTGACATTTGTTATATGTTGGATTTTTGTCGAACATTTTTTTGTGAATTAATAGACCCTTGGAAGCACTTTAATTAAAAATTTGTATTCTTGTCTTAGAATAACTCATTGGTCGTATAATTGGACGTTTATATTGTTTTTTTTTTGTGGATTTTCAAGGTGACAGCTAAAAACTCATATTTCTTGGAAACATTTAGTAAGAGATGTCATGAAAAATAAATAGCAGGAATCAGGAATCAACCATCGAAAGAAAAATGACGTCACTGACTTCATTTTTGTGAAATAATTTAATTCAGAAGATGGTTTTTCAGAGGCAAAATTTTCAAACTCATTTTACAAAAATGAGCGCTGTGGCGTCAATTTCCATCCGATGTTCATAATTTAGGCATCATTCGAAAGGTATTGACTACCGCTATTTATTTATTTTTTATAAAATACTAACACCAAATACGAAAAATTTGTCAGTTGTCGCTATGAAAAAGCACAGAAAAATATAAAAAACTATAAGACAAAATTATAATTTATATTTAAAGTGATTTCAAGGGTCTATAATTTCAGAAAAAAAAAAATTGGATAAAAAAGCAACATGAAAAAAAATTACACGGGAAAAACATGATTTTTAAGAGCATTTTCAGGAGCGTTTAGCTCACAGACGGCTTGATCTAAGAACGAAATAGTTTGCAAATCACCATTAAAAAGTTCCAACTTTATTCTCGTGGGGTGGCTGGAAATTGTTTTTCCATTTGTATGTAGCCTAATATATCGCTTCCATACAAATGTCTCCTCCAATTTGACTATTTCCGCTCTATAAACCACATATTTTAACAGATTTTCTTCAAATATGCATAACAAGTTCCCTTTCATCCATAAATATCTGAAGTGAAAGACGGTGCATATTTTGATATAGCCCCGATACAAATATCCCCTCAAATTTGACAATTTTCGGAATAGAAACCACATATTTCTACCGATTCAGACGAAATTATGTGTAACACGTTGAATTCCAATAAGAAACATTTTGAATGAAATAGAGTCACGTCGGTAGGTGTAGGGTATCATATAGTCGGCCACGCCCGACTTTAACCTTCCTTACTTGTTTTCATATATAGATGGGAGGTAGGCGTGGTTGTAGGCGGATTTAAACAAAAACTTGTTTTTGATCTAGCAAAATTTTAATGTCCTAGCTCTATTCCTTCTAATTGTTGCCTCAGCTTGTATGAAAATATTACACTGTGCGCCATACCACCCAACACCATAAGTGTCACAAAGCCCAAGTGATTGTGCAAACTGTGGGCGTTATGACATCCGATGCATAACACTGTATGAATATTATATGTGGACACCACTACGTGTTAAAATACCAAAAAAGGTCCATTGTCTCCCAGTTCTGACCAAAGTCATGTCACTTTTTTATGAGAGCCCAAAGTTTTGATGTCTCGGTGCGAAAAAATGATAATTTTCTCAGGCTCATATCTTGCAAACCGTTTGGAATTTTGTTTTACTCTCTGAGGGAAAGTTGTAGCTCTTGTCAGAAAGAACAAAAATTGTAAACATATAAAATCAAAAAAACTACATCTTCAAGGTCAAAATTGCAAATGTCGTCGAACAAACTTTATAGGCTGTATTGTGCGTAGGTAGCGTATACGTGCTGTTGATTGAGGATAATGTCACTCATACGCACTCTGGTCGGACTCGTCATTAACAGAAACTGCCCTGTAAGATATATTTTTCCTACCTAAACAGTGTTAAGAATCATTCCTAGGAAGTTCATATGTTCTTGAAAGTTGTTTATTGAGATCTCAGGTACATTTTTGCAGTTGATTGTTTCCTTGAATTTTGAACGGTTTGCTACCTATGGACCTGAACAGGGAAAAAGGTTAAAAAATCGAGTTTTTAAGTTTTTTGCGATTTTGACCTTGAAGATGAAGTTCTATTTAATTTTAGATGTTCACAATTTTTGTTCTTTATGACAAGAGCTACAAATTTGACTAAGAGAGTAAATCAAAATTCCAAAGGGTTTGCCAGATATGAGCCTGGGAAAATGATCACTTTTTGCAAAAATGACACAGAGGCCCCAAATCTTTGGGGTCCATAAAAAAGTTCATTACTTTGGGCAAAACTGGGAGACACGGGTCTTTTTTTTTGGTCTTGTATCACCTAGTGGTGTCCGTATAAGATTATATCTTTTCATGTTGCACTGTGTAATTAATTTACATTAGGTGCGCCTGAACTTATGTTATTTTTTATATTACAAAGAGTGTAGTTTCCGATATGACTGAAGACTGGCTCGACTTTGGGGGCATATTGCAGGGAAGAAAAATCATTACACTGCAAAGCTTAAAAACTTGCTCCTCTGGGATATGTTTGGCTACGCAGATTAAAGTTGTCTGCGTTGGGTTTACGGAGTTTCTTCTCTGAGCTATGTCCAAACGCAGGGAACTTTACTCTGCTCGTAGCCGGTTTTAGGCGAAATAACGCTACGTCTTGTCTTGTGAAATTAGTGCGGTGCCCAGAGTCAGAATTCAATCAAGTCAAGGACTTTGATTTCAATAGAAACTTCCGAAATGAATATCAATTCAAATATAAAATTAAACTCAATTCTTGTTTATTTATCTTGTCTGAAGATACATATTTTCCGGTTTATTATCTCGTAGAAGTGTCGAATTCATGCAAGTCATCCGGTATGAGAAATTTATCCAACTTTGTCAACAATGGCAGCACCTAATCCTTGGACTGCCTGGCCGGCAACATGGCCCTGGTGGTGGGGAGGGGCAGGTTAAATAGAATTTGAATTTGAAAATAAATTCTTATAATGTCTTCAATAACTTACCCCAGCCCTGATGGCATCCTTTTTGTAGCCGCCTCCTTTACCTTTCTTGGCATCAATCTGACCGGCGAATACGGCCAGGATAAGGGCCACGAAGAATAAAATGTATGTAAAGTTCATTGTTGAGTCTTGATTAAACAGGAGATTACAAAACGTAGTGAGGCAATTGACACCAAGTGTTTGTCGTATCGTTCTGAACAAACACAGGCCTTTATATAGTCGATATTTCTCAGTGAAATCTTAAGATATATAATTAATATAGGTTAACCATGCTTTAACTATTTATACTAGTAATATTGTAGACATGGGTTTTTTGATTAATTCAATATTTTCCGTTGCGGTTATAATGAACTATTTATTTCCACACTCGATTTCGAGAGATTGTGGCTAAAACAGCATTTAAATATAAAGGTTGATATAACTAACGTGGGAGACTGTGCTTAAAGATTGCCGACCTTTGGCTGGGGTTAGAGATTTTCTCCTCTTGCGTTGGCGGCCGTTCTAAAAAAAGTTTTCCTGTGGGCTGTGCGGAGTAAAAGTAAATGTAAAAAATATCGAAAGATCTCTTTATTGTTCGCGTCACCACAGTCAGAGGAGTGTACACTAGGGCGTACCTCAAAAAAAAAGTTCGCCGTACACCTTCAAATATGAAGTATTATTGAAAGGTAGTTTCAAAAAATTTTTTTTTATTTTTTTATGCCGAACGTAGGGGTCGCGCTTTTACATTTTTCTATATAACTTCTGCATTTATAAACGGATTTTAAAGTGTGATACATCGATGTTTTTGTCTCGACGAGGCCGATTTTTTTGTCTTTGAAGTCATTGAGCTCAAGCACCCCGTTCTGGTACTTACCCATCATATCTCAGTTGCTACTACCCTAATGTACCACTCTAATATCAGAAAATTAAAGCTCGCATAAAATCATGAAACTCTTCCTAACGAAGTATGTCGATTTTCCCAGCAGAAAAAGTGTTAAACTATTTTTTTCTTATTTTACCGAGAGCATTGCATGTATTTATAAGTTGTTCTTTGTATCTTCGATGTTTACAGTCGGTTGTCAAAGTATAATACATATATTGGTGTTTTTGTCCCGCACATACCAGATTTTCAGTTTTTAAAGTCGTTGACCTCAACAACCCCCTTCTACTATTTATGCATCATATTTCAATTCTTAGAACAATAAATATAAAAATTAAGGTACAATTAAAATTTTAATCAACCATATTTCGACGCGATTCAAGTTGGGTGTATTTTTGGCGGCTCTCAAGTTTAGAAAAGATGTGGCCCATGCGTTGCTCATCGGTGACCGCCATAGCTGATTCATGCACAACATGAACAAAACGCTCGGTGTTTTGAGAATGGCATGGATAATCTGTGAAAATAAATGAGTTCAGCAAAGAAAGCAATCAAATTAAGTTTTTCTTGTGCTAACCTGGTAAATCGATAATTTCTTCTGAAAATTGGAATGCTTCTAACTGTTCTTGCGAAAAAAACTGCAAGCATGGCGGCTCAGTCAATTCAAATTGTTTCCAATCGATCATATTGAAATATGAGTCACTATCAAAATTGATAAAATTATGAACTGGTGGACCGAACATTTGTCGAATGCTTCCCGTGGCTTCATTGCGGGCTGATAAAATCTTATCATAGGCATCTGAACGCACTAGTTGATCTGGGTCTGTTATCATCGATAACAAAATATTTTCAGGATGAAAAAAATATCCGTTATTTTCAATGAACGGACGGATGACCTCTTGAATATCTTTTGGCAACTGACGAATCCAACATATATAAAGGAAAACATTCCGACTTCCGTGAATTGCCAGTGGTTGGCTTTTTACAAGAAACCAGAATGGTGCATACACTTTCACAACGAACTGAGCCAGTTTTCTCAATACCATCGAGGGTTGCGTACACGTCATATAAAAGCGCAGAATTCGAGAGGCTGTTGTTAGCCAGCGCGCTTTGCAAATAGCGCCGGGCTTCTCGCTGGCTAATTTTTCATCGCATTCTCCGATATGAACGGCTCGAACCATACGATACAAGTAAAGCTGGTCGCCTCGAATATTCCACCCATCTATGTTCGCTGGCATTTCTCCCATTGTAATGCGTTCGAAATTTTGTTTGACCTGACCAAACGGAATAAGCAACAAAATATGCGAATTATTAATTAATAAAATGCTCACAAGTAAAGTATACGGAACACACGGACACGAAACACTATTAATATATTAAACTTACAGGGTAGTGTATGCAATTTTGAATGCCTTCTCCGATACTTCCGGGTCAGATTCCAGGTCCTTTCTGTTTTCCAAGCAATGATCTTAACAGCGCATTAAATGGTAACTCGTTGAAGTGGAAAAGGCACACGAACCACTGCAGCCCGCAATGAAGCCACGGGAAGCATTCGACAAATGTTCGGTCCACCAGTTCATAAATTTATCAATTTTGATAGTGACTCATATTTCAATATGATCGATTGGAAACAATTTGAATTGACTGAGCCGCCATGCTTGCAGTTTTTTTCGCAAGAACAGTTAGAAGCATTCCAATTTTCAGAAGAAATTATCGATTTACCAGGTTAGCACAAGAAATACTTAATTTGATTGCTTTCTTTGCTGAACTCATTTATTTTCACAGATTATCCATGCCATTCTCAAAACACCGAGCGTTTTGTTCATGTTGTGCATGAATCAGCTATGGCGGTCACCGATGAGCAACGCATGGGCCACATCTTTTCTAAACTTGAGAGCCGCCAAAAATACACCCAACTTGAATCGCGTCGAAATATGGTTGATTAAAATTTTAATTGTACCTTAATTTTTATATTTATTGTTCTAAGAATTGAAATATGATGCATAAATAGTAGAAGGGGGTTGTTGAGGTCAACGACTTTAAAAACTGAAAACCTGTTATGTGCGGGACAAAAACACCAATATATGTATTACACTTTGACAACCGACTGTAAACATCGAAGATACAAAGAACAACTTATAAATACATGCAATGCTCTCGGTAAAATAAGAAAAAAAATAGTTTAACACTTTTTCTGCTGGGAAAATCGACATACTTCGTTAGGAAGAGTTTCATGATTTTATGCGAGCTTTAATTTTCTGATATTAGAGTGGTACATTAGGGTAGTAGCAACTGAGATATGATGGGTAAGTACCAGAACGGGGTGCTTGAGCTCAATGACTTCAAAGACAAAAAAATCGGCCTCGTCGAGACAAAAACATCGATGTATCACACTTTAAAATCCGTTTATAAATGCAGAAGTTATATAGAAAAATGTAAAAGCGCGACCCCTACGTTCGGCATAAAAAAATAAAAAAAATTTTTTGAAACTACCTTTCAATAATACTTCATATTTGAAGGTGTACGGCGAACTTTTTTTTTTTTACTTGTAACCTGGTACGCTCTAGTGTACACACCGAATTTCATTACTATAGCTGCAGCCGTTTGGTAGATACCATTTGTATCCCCATTCGCCCCATTTGTATACCCTCCACCTCCAGGATGGGGGTATATTCAATTTATCATTCCGTTTGTAACACCTTGAAATATTCATCGGAGACCCCATAAAGTATATATATTCTGGGTCGTGGTAAAATTCTAAGACGATCTAGCCATGTCCGTCTGTCCGTCTGTCTGTCTGTCTGTTGAAAGCACGATAGCGGCCGAACGAAATGAGCTAGGAGGTTCGGTTTTTTTCTAAATGTGTCTTATGGTTGTAGATCGGTTGGGATTGAAAGTGGATGAAATCGGTCCAGAGGGAAAAATTTTTCCCTCACAAGGACTGAAAATACCCCTAATATTTAGAGTATTTCAGCATATTTTTGAACATATTAGCTTGTATTTATTTAGTTGATATTTGCAATGCGCATTCCCTTTATAGCATAAAAGGGCACTATAGAGTGATTTTTATTTGTAGGGGGCGAAAAGGGACGAGAAGGGATAAAAATAGTACCTTTCAAACGACAAAAGATAGAAGCACTAAATTTGGCGTGTACATACCTCTAATAGAGTAGATACATAATATAGAAGTATTTTTTCTAAATTCGTACTTTTAAGGGGTTTTTTAATGGGGATAGAGGGATACAAATAGTACAAACCTAAAGGCTGCAACTAGAATAATGAAATTCGATATATACATTCCTCTGATTGCGTAGACACGTAAAATAAAAGAACTTTCCAAAATTCGTACTTTTTGGGGTTCAAATGGAAAAAGGGGATAAAAATAGTACCTACCAAATGACAGCAGCTAGAATCATGAAATTCGGAGTATACATTCCTTTGACTGCGTAGACACGAAAAATAAAACGTTTTTTCCAAAATTCGTACTTTCAAGGGATACAATGGCTACAGGGGATAAAAATAGTACCAACTAAACGAATACAGCTGGAATGATGAAATTCAGTGAGTACGTCCCTCTAATTGTGTAGATACGTAAAATAAAGAGATTTTAGATAGTCGTACTCTTGAGAGGGCAAAATTGAAAAAGGGGATAAAAATGGTACCAACAAAATGGCCGCTGATAGAATCATGGAATTCGGAGTATACATCCCTCTGACTGCATAGCTTATTGCTTATACGACAAAAAATGGTAGAATCATGAAGTTGTCTTATACTGCGTACGTGAGAGATAAGGTATTTTCAAAATGTATACTTTTGAAATTAAAATAGGATGGAAATACAACCAACCAAACGACTGTAGCTGAAAATACACTCTCTATCCCCCAATATTTATGGTATTTATGATTGCTGCCTTATATTTACTTTATGAATTGAAGTATTATTTCCATTATATATAATATTGGTAGGCTTTGCTTATTAATAAAATTTCTTATTTTCATACATTTGAAATTTGTTGCGGACATTCCTCTTGTAGCTTGGAAGCGCCACAAAGAAAATAAAAGTTTTAGGGGGCGAAATAGGACAAAAAGGGATAAAATATGGTACCAATGATACGACAACAGCTAGAATCATGAAATTCGGTGTGTACATCCCTCTAATTGAATAAACACGTAAAATGGAGGGATTTTTCGAAATTCGTACTTTTAAGGGATATAATTAAAAAGAGGGATAAGAATGAAACCTACAAAACCGCTGAACCGATGTATACATTCTGACTATGAAGACTCGAAAAAGGGTTTTTTCGAAATTTGTACATTTTATTTTATACTTTTCTTGTCACTTTGTCTGTATCTGAAAATGCTTCTCCCTAATGGCGACTGACAATCGCCTAATATTTTCGGCATGTTCACTTTCACAATTACAGCTTTGTATTTATTTATATTATTTAGTAGATTTTAAACAGTGCGCATAAGTATACATTATAGTTTGAAATGGTAAACAATTATAGTAAATGTGCATAAAAATATCACAATTTTCGTAACATGGTTCTGTACTTCTATGTCGACATCCTTTAATCTGTTGGTAATACTGTGGAATGCACTCCGTGGTGGATGGTATATAAGATTCGGCCCGGCCTTCTTACTTGTTTTATTTCGCATCTCCACAGTCGGATGAATTCATACACCGAATTTCATGATTTCAACTTCAGCGGTTTGGTTGGTACCATTTTTATCCCTCTTTTCCAATTGTATCCCAAAAAAGTACGAATTTTGAAAAAATCCCTCTATTTTACGTATCTACGCAATTAGAGGGATGTACACTAGGGCGTACCTCAAAAAAAAAAGTTCGCCGTACACCTTCGAATATGAAGTATTATTGAAAGGTAGTTTCAAAAAAAAAAATTTTATTTTTTTATGCCGAACGTAGGGGTCGCGCTTTTACATTTTTCTATATAACTTGTATTTATAAACGGATTTTAAAGTGTGATACATCGATGTTTTTGTCTCGACGAGGCCGATATTTTTGTCTTTGAAGTCATTGAGCTCAAGCACCCCCTTCTGGTACTTACCCATCATTTCTCAGTTGCTACTACCCTAATGTACCACTCTAATAATCGAAAATTAAAGCTCGCATAAAATCATGAATCATGTTTGAGCTCAATGACTTCAAAGACAAAAAAATCGGACAAAAACATCGATGTATCACACTTTAAAATCCGTTTATAAATGCAGAAGTTATATAGAAAAATGTAAAAGCGCGACCCCTACGTTCGGCATAAAAAAATAAAAAAAATTTTTTTGAAACTACCTTTCAATAATACTTCATATTCGAAGGTGTACGGCGAACTTTTTTTTTTTTACTTGTAACCTGGTACGCTCTAATGTACACACCGATATTTTAATGTTTCTAGCTGTTGCCTTATCATTGGTACCATTTTTATCCCCTTTTGCACGATTTTAGGCGCTAAATTGTTATTTGCTTGTTGGTGCTTTTACGCTATAAGAGGAATGTACGCAACAAATTTCTAGTGTATATGAAGTAGAAATTTTCAAAGAAAAATGCTTAAATAATCTAAATATTAGTGGGTATTTTCAGTCCTTGTTAGGGAAAAATGTTTCTCTCCTGGCCGCTTTCGCCCACTTTCAATACCAACCGATCTACAACCATAAGACACATTTAAGGAAAATTTGAACCTCCTAGCGCATTTCGTTTGGCAGCTAGAGTGCTTTCAACAGGCAGACGGACATGGATAAATCGTCTTAGAGATTTGCCAGGAAACAATATATATATATATATATATATATTGTGGGGTCTCCGTGTAATATTTTAAGGTGCCCTAAGTTAGAGCGTATAAAAATGGAATCCGTTACTTCAGTCGCTAATAAAGACACTTAATAACACTATTATAAAATTTAAAAACAATGGATTAATGGTAATAGTTTTGAACATCGAAATAAAAGAAATATAACATTATTTCAAAATTTATGGAAATTACCCTCCGAACAAGGTATAGTACATTAAAATATGTCAAGTATTTCCGGAGTTAGAGGCAATTGAATGAACACGTCTTTTTGAAAAAAAAAACCCCCATAATTTCCCCACTGCCAAATTGGTCATAACTCGCGAAAATAATTCTATTTTTTTAAGTAAAAACTTTTTTTAAATGTGAAGTAAACATAGACAAACTTTCGAAAGAATCCAAGCAATCGAGGTCAAAAATGTTACCGCTTGACATGTTATGACTCATACACAAATATTTTCGAAGAGCAATAGTTGGACTTTTAAAAAACCTTTTTGAAAAGACAAATATATGTTTGAATGGTAATCTTGGTTGGTCTTCTCGCTGATGTCATGATATTTTCGCAGGCCTAGCGTAGGATTTTCAGCAGTCATTTTGAACATACTTTCCCCAAGAAAGTTAAACAACATGGGGGGGCCTTTCACATGTTGTTTAACCGTAATTTCAAGTGCATAGATAACTACAGGAGTAACCTTTGTTTAAAGGCAGTTTTAATCACAGCCTTTAAATCATTTTGGCAATAAATAGTTGATATCACTACATCGGAAAACCATAATTCATCATCAGAAAATATTAGTGGTTTGGATTTTTTCAAGGCTACATGATTTTCCCATGAACTATCATTTCCACAATGATTTAAAGACTGTGGTGAAAACCGCATTTTAATCAATCAATGTTAATTATATAGCCTAGTATTGCACTAAGAAATCTCGACTATATAAAGGCCTGCGTTTGTTCAGATCGTTACGTCAAACACTTGGTGTCAATTGCCTTGCTATGTTTGGTAATCTTCTCCAGTCTTCTCAATACTCAACAATGAACTTCTCATACCTTTTCGTCTTCGTGACCATTATCCTGGCCGTGTTCGCCGGACAGATTGATGCCAAGAAAGCCAAAGGTGGCGTTAAAAAGGATGCCGCCTGGATCGCCAATAGAACCTTGTCGGGCAAGTAGGTGCTGCCATTGTTGACAAAGTTGGATAAATTTCTCATAACAGAGTACTCGCATGAAGTCGCCACTTCCTACCCCAAGATCATACAACTGAAAATGAGTATCTCCATTTTTAAATAAATAAACTAGCTTTGAGTTTAATTTTATATTTGAAATTGCAATCATTTCGGAAGGTTCTATTGAAATCATTACTTTGTGGGAGCCATCAAATGCATAAAAGTCCTTGATTTAATTGAATACTGACAGTGAGCACCACAATACTTTCGCCCTAAACATTTGCCAAGCAACCTTTACTCTGCTTAGTCGAACTTGGCCACTAAGGAGAAAAGCTTTAAGCTACGCAGAGTAAAGTTTTCCTGCGCAAGCAGACTTCTTCTCTGGAATATGCCCATAGTTGGGCCTTTATTGTAATATAGACCATTAAAAAAGAATTTAAGTTCGACTGGGCCAAATCTTATACTTCCTCCACCAAGCAGTGCCTTCCACAGTGTCTCTTTATTGTTGGCGTCTACACAGTCAGAGTGACATACATATATACGGAATTTCATTATTCTAGCCACAGCCATTTGTGGTACCAAACTAACTGATAGTGGTCTAAGACACACTTTATCCGTTTCATACCCTCTAATTCCTGAATGGGGGTATACTAAGTTTGTCATTCCATTTGTAGCACCTTGAAATATCGACCTGGGACCCTATATATATATATATTCTTGATCGTCATAAAATTCTAAGACGATTTTGCCATCTACGTCTGTCCGTCTGTTGAAAGCACGCTAGCATCTAAACGAAAGGAGCTAGGACGTCCAAATTTTCCATAAATGCGTCTTATAGTCGTAGATCGGTTGGGATTGAATCGGCCCAAAGGGAAAATTTTGTCCATCACAAGGACTAAGAATACACATAATAAATAACCCCTAATATTTTAGGGGTATTTATGCGTGTTTTTTATACCCTCCACCTCCAGGATGGGGGTATACTAACTTTGTCATTCCGTTTGTAACACCTTGAAATATCGACCTGAGACCCTATAAAGTATATATATTCTTGATCGTCATAAAATTTTAAGACGATCTAGCCAAGTCCGTCCGTCTGTCCGTCTGTTGAAAGCACGCTAGCATCTAAACGAAAGGAGCTAGAACGTTCAAATTTTCCATAAATGCGTCTTATAGTCGTAGATCGGTTGGGATTGAAGTGGGGCGAAATCGGCCCAAAGGGAAAAATTTTTCCCTCACAAGGACTAAAAATACCCATAATAATCCCTAATATTTTAGCGTATTTAAGCATGTTTTTTGAATATGTCTGTTTATATTTGCTTGGTATTTGGTATGCGCATTCCCCTTATAGCAAAAACGTGCACCATAAAGTGATTCTACTTTTTGGGGTTAAAATGAAAAAAGGGGATAAAAATAGTACCAATCAAATGGGCGCAGCTAGAGTCATGAAATTCGGAGTATACATTCCTCTGACTGTGTAGACACGGAAAATAAACTGATTTTTCGAAAATTGTACTTTTTGGGGTCAAAATAGAAAAAGGGGATAAAAATAGTACCAATCAAATGGGCGCAGCTAGAGTCATGAAATTCGGAGTATACATTCCTTTGACTACGTAGACATGAAAAATAAAAGTTTTTTTTCCAAATTCGTACTTTCAAGGGATACAATGGGTACGGAGGGATAAAAATGGTACCAAGCAAACGGCTACACCAGGAATAATGAAATTCGGTGTATACATTCCTCTGATTGCGTAGACACTGAAAATAGACAGATTTTTCGAAATTCGTACTTTTTGGGGTTAAAAAGAAAAAAAGGGGATACAAATAGTACCAATCAAATGACCGCAGCTAGAGTCAGGAAATTCGGAGTATACATTCCTCTGACTGCGTAGACACGGAAAATAGACGAATTTTTCGAAATTCGTACTTTCAAAGGATACAATTGTACAGGGGGATAAAAAAGTACCAACTAAACGACTACAGCTAGAATGATGAAATTCTAATTGTGTAGAGGGTAAAATGGGGTAAAAATTGTACCAACCAAATGGACACAGCTGGTATCATGGAATTCGTACTTTTTCTTTTACGGCAAAAATTGGTTGAATCATGAAGTTAGGTTATTTTGCACGTGTACGTCTGATAATGGATTTTCAAAATTTGTACTTTTGGAATTAAAACAGAATGGAAGTACTACAAACTGTAGCACCCACTATCTTCCAATAATTATGGTATTTAAGCTTTTTGAAAATATAAATATAAGAATATTTATTTTTTGATTTTAAATAGATAATGGTGTGATGTAATTAAAATATTATATTTATTTATATAATTATTTTTTCAATATTTGTATTTGTTTTGGTTTGGCTATATTACAAAATTTATATTTTCCTGTCATATTACTGCACTTCTACGAAAACCGACAACCTCTGTGGAATGCAATCCATGGTTGAGGGTATACAAAGTTCGGCCCGGCCGAAGTTAACGCCGTTTTTACTTGTTCAATCTATATTACTTGATATTGGGTATCCGCATTGGGTACGTGCACCATAAAGTGATTCTTACTCGTAGGGGCCGAAATGGGGCAAAAAAGGGATAAAAATGATACCTATCAAACGACAACAGCTAGAAACACGAAATTTGGTGTGTACATTCCTCTGATTGAGTAGATACATTTTATAAATGTATTCTTCCAAATTTGTACTTTTAAGGGATAAAATGGGAATAGAGGGATAAAAATGGTACAAACCAAACGACTGCACCTAGAATAATGAAATTCGGAGTATACATTCCTCGGATTGCGTATACACGTATAATAAACGGAATTTTGGAAATTCGTACTATTTGGGGTTGAAATGGAAAAAGGAGATAGAAATAGTACCAACCAAATAACAGCAGCTAGAGTCGTGAAATTCGGCGTATACATTCCTCTGACGGCGTAGAAACGAAAAATAAAAGATAAGTACTTTCAAGGGATACAATGGGTACAGAGGGATAAAAATAGTACCAACTAAACGGCTATAGTAAGAATGATGAAATTCGGTGTGTACATTCCTCCAACTGCCTACACACGTAAAATATAGAGATTTTACAAAGTCGTACTCATAAGGGGTAAACTTGGAAAAAGGCGATAAAAATGGTACCAACCAAATGGCCGCAGCTAGAAGCATGGAATTTGGTGTGTACATTTCTCTTTTTCCAAATGCGTACTTTTTACGTTTACGGCAACAATTGGTTAAATCATGAAGTTAGGTTATTTTGCACTAAGTACGTGAGATAATGGATTCTCAAAATTTGTACTTTTGTAATTACGATTGAATGGAAATACAGCCAACTGTAGCACCCACTATCTACCAATATTTGTGGTATTTAAGCTTTTTTGAAAATATAAATATATGTAAGAATTTTAGTTTTTCGTTTGTATTTTTTTTTGGGTCTGTAATCAATATTTGATTTGAACTGGGATATTGTCCTGGCTCAAGACCATTTTGCATCTATATTCAAGAGAATGCAAATTTATTTACAAATGGCATGGTGACATTTATTACTTGGCTGCAGACTAACACGATCATGATTTCGACCATGTCAAAAGTCTTTTCAAGTGGCTTCGCAGCGACTTTTCAACATCAAACCCGGCCTCTATAAGGAGATGATTCTCACAAACGAACGAGAAGCACAACTCACTTGCCGAATTTGCGTTTAAAAAATCGCACCAAGTAATAAAGTACACATGCCATCTTACCAGCATCTCATTGAGTTGCATATGTAAGTATGTGTATATGCAGGTATAGTTACCCAGCAATACTTCTGCCATGCCAAAGCTCATTTTTTTGGTTTGTTATCAATATTTGATTTGAACTGGGATATTTTGCATCTATATTTAATAGAATGCAAATTTATTTACAAATGTCATAATGTTTTTATTATTTAAAATCACGCTTATAAGGCAAAGCTACTAATACGTTTACACTATATATATATATCGAAATAATACTTCAAAAAATAAATATTCTTATATTTATATTTTCAAAAAGCTTAAATATGATAAATATTGGTAAATAGTGGGTGTTACAGCGGGTTGTATTTCCATTCTATTTAAATTCCAAAAGTACAAATTTTTAAAATCAATTATCTCAAGTACATAGTGCAAAATAATAACTTCGTAACTCAACCAATTTTTGCCGTAAATGTTAAAAATTACGAATTTATTGTCTATGTCTATGCAGTCAGAGGAATGTATACATCGAATCCCATGATTCTAGCTGCGGTCATTTAGTTGGTACAATTTTTATCCCTTTGTATTCCTTGAACGTACGAATTTGGAAAAAAACTTTTCATTTTTCATGTCTACGCTGTTAGTGGAATGTATACTCCGAATTCCATGCGGTCTTTTGGTTGGTATCATTTTCATCCCCTTTTTTGAATATTATTTTACGTGTCTTTGCAATCAGAGGAATGTATACACCGAATTTCAGTATTTTAGGTGCAGCCGTTTGGTTGGTACCATTTTTATCCCTCTATTCCATTTTACCCGATAAAAGTACGAATTTGGAAAAATACTTTTAAAAATGTATCTACTCAATTAGAGGAATGTACACACCGAATTTCGTGTTTTTAGCTTTTGTCGTTTGATAGGTAACATTTTTATCCCTTTTTCGTCCTGCCCCATTTCACTCCAAATATCAAACAAAATATTAGGAAATACTCAAAATATTGGGAGTATTTTCAGTCTTTATGAGAACAATATTTTTCCCCGCCCTTTTGCAATCGCAACCCATCTACAAGTATAAGACGTATTCATGCAAAATTTGAAGTCCAAGCTCCTTACGTTAAGATGCTAGCGTGCTTTCAACAGACGGACGGACGTAGCAAAATCGTCTTAGAATCTTATGACGATCAAGAATATATCGTCATATGAAATCAAAAAAAGCGTAAGTTACAAAAAATTCAAAATCGACTTTTTGGTTGATTATAATGCACCGCATCAAAACACACGTACCTGCTAAGTTTTACAGTCATACGACTAAAAACGACAATTTTATTTACAAAATTCTAAAAGCCGTAACTGCAAGCGCAAACATTTCATAAACCAAACAGGTAACTTACGCCTTTAAAAAAAATAACTAACGCAAGAGAAGAAATAGAATAGAAAAGAAACAGACAAGAGAAGAAAGGCATGCAATGGGTTTTTAAAAACAGTTAGGTTTTGTTTTGTTGTTTTTAAATTAGTTGTTTAAATTTATGAATTATATTGTGAAGAATGCATTAAAAATTGCGATGATGAAGTTTCAGCATTATCGTATCCCAAGTTTATGCTTACAATAAAAGAACAAAATATTTCATTATTTAAACCAAGGAATGACATGTGTGATACTTGTGTATCGTACGAGGCAAGAAACATAACTGAGATCAATATATCAGTCATAGATCAGAAGTTGATGCCATGCGAGAAGAAAAAGCAAACGATGTCGAAAATGCAAAGTCTAGACTTTTCTTATTATTATGCATGGATATGCAAGCCGTAAAATTGATTCCTCAAACAAACGCAAGTGCTTCATATTATAAAATGAAATTGCAAGTACACAACTTCACTATTTATAATATAGAGTGATTTTTTTGAGGTTAGGATTTTCATGCATTAGTATTTGACAGATCACGTGGGATTTCAGACATGGTGTCAAAGAGAAAGATGCTCAGTATGCTTTGACATTTCATCATGAATCGTCTTACAAACGAACAACGCTTGCAAATTATTGAATTTTATTATCAAAATGCGTGCTCTGTTAAGAAAGTTCATTGCGCGCTTCCATTTTATGGTCAGTTTAATCGACCCACTGAAGCGGCTATTCGGGCTATTGTGACTAAATTTCGCACCAAATTTACATTGTTGGACATTAAACCGCCAACACGCTTACGTAGAGTGCGAACTGAAGAAAATATCGCAGCTGTATCGGCCAGTGTTAATGATGACCACCAATTTTCGATTCGTCGCCGTTCGCACCAATTGGGTCTCTGTTACTCAAAAACGTGGAAATGCCAAAATTGGACTAAGCGGATGGACCACCTAAGACGCAGCCGCGGTCAACATTTAAATGAAATTATCTTCAAAAAGTAAATGTCATGGACCAATCTAACGTTTCAAATAAAGAACCGATGAGATTTTGCAAATTTTATGCGTTTTTTTTTTTAAAAAAGTTATCAAGCTCTTAAAAAATCACCCTTTACCATTAGCCATGAATCTGACAATTATATCTGGGATGAATCTGAAGGGAATCTGGTAGCGTCTACTTTCACAACATGTGTTATAAAACACATAAAAAATTGTATACTTCAGTCACCTGATATTAACCATATTATAATATATTCGGATGGCTGCATTTATCAAAACCGCAATGTCATATTATCAAACGCATTACTATCCTTGTGTATTGAAAAAACTTAACAATTGAGCACAAATATTTAATAGTTGGACACACCCAAATGGAATGTGATTCAACGCATTCGCTAATCCAAAGAAAAATAAACAATAAAAAAATTAATCTTCCTTCTCAATTCGTTGAATATGTTAAAGATTCCCGTAAGTCTCCATTTCCACTCAACACCCATCATCTTACCCATTCATATTTTCTGGATTATGATTCTCTTCCTAGGCTTTACTCTTCCATTCGTCCAGGTAAACTTGTGATAATAAATATTTATGACCTGTTAATGCAATCAAAAATATTTTACAGGAAAAAAAGCTGGAGATCCCACGGTTAACACGATTCGAGCATTGGGATACGATACGTCTGGAACTATTTACTTTAAAACAAACATTAAAGAGGAATATGTAATTCTTCCAAACCGAAAAGCAAAAGATACTCATGACAACGAACCTGCTCCATTACATTCTCAAAGAATAAAAATTTCTAAAAAAAGTGGGAACATCTCCAGGATCTTAAATCCTTCATACCAGAAGATTGCCATGATTTTTATACAAATTTGCCCTATGAAAATTAGCAATAAAACATTATGCTATACTATATTCTAATTTTTATCTATTAATGAGATGAAATCTTTTTACTTAAAATGTTGTTTTTTTTTTTGCTCAATTATTTTTTATGTTTTGTTTACTATAAGTATGTTAATAAAAAACAAAATAAAAAAACATTTATGGTGAAACTATTTAATGAAGAACATAGGAAAACAACTTACGTAACTTACGCCCTTTTCGGTTTCAGAAAATCTAATCCTCAAAAGGCGTAAGTTTCATAGCTCTGTAAATAATACAAAAATTCAAAATTTTTCTTCAAATACTAATTCGATAGTAACAACTTAGCTTAACCTAAAAAAAATTTGAAAAAATTTGGTGTATTATCCATTTTAGGAAGATTTTTGCTTCTCCTGTAAAATTTTTGAAATGTAAGTTACGCCTTTTTTGATTTCATATGACGATATATACTTTGTAGGGTCCCAGGTCGATATTTCAAGGTGTTACAAATGGAATGACAAACTTAGTATACCCCCATTCTGGAATTAGAGGGTATGAAACGGATAAAGTGTGTCTTAGACCACTATCAGTTAGTTTGGTACCAAAAATGGCTGTGGCCGTATATATGTATGTCACACTGTGTAGACGCGAAAAATAAAGAGACACTGTGGAAGGCGGAGGATATATAAGATTCGGCCCGGTCAAACTTAACTTTTTTTAATGGTTTATATTACAATAAAGGCCTAACTATGTATTGTGGTGCCCACTGTCAGTATTCAATTAAATCAAGGACTTTGATGAATTTGATGGCTCCTACAAATTGGTGATAGAACCTTCCAAATGATTGCAATTTCAAATATAAAATTAAACTCAATTCTAGTTTATTTATTAAAAATGGAGATACACATTTTCAGTTGTATGATCTCGGGGAAGTGGCGACTTCATGCGAGTACTCCGCTATGAGAAATTTATCCAATTTTGTCAACAATGGCAGCACCTACTCCTTCGACTGCCTTGCCGGCAACATGGCTCTGTGAGAGTTGGAGGGAGGTTAAATACAATTAGATAAATTTGAAAATAGAATCTTGTAATGTCTTGAAAAACTTACCCCGGCCCTGATGGCATCCTTTTTATAGCCGCCCCTGCCGCCCTTGCCGCCACCACCTTTCTTGGCATCAATCTGCCCGGCGAATATGGCCAGGATAATGGCCACGAAGACGAAAAGGTATGAGAAGTTCATGGTTGAGTATTGAGAAGACTGGAGATTACCAAACGTAGCAAGGCAATTGACACCAAGTATTTGTCGTAGAGTTCTGAACAAACACTGGCCTTTATATAGTCGAGTTTTCTGAGTGCAACGCTAGGCTATATAATTAACATTGGTCAGAATGATGTTTAATTATACTTGTTATAAATTTATGTTTCAAAGCAGTTTTAACCACAATCTTTAAATCATTGCGAAAATAAATAGTTCATTGGAAAATCATGCAGTCATGAAAAAATCCAAACCACTAATATTTTCTGTTGTTGATTAGTTATGTTTTCGAATGTGATAATGATGAACTATTTATTTGCACAATGATTTAAAGATTGTGGTTAAAAGTGCATTTAAATATAAAGGCTGTTATAACTAACGTGGGTAACTATGCTCAGAAGAATGCTCGTAATAAGTTAGATTTAACAAAGAACTACTGGTTACGAAAAAAACATTTCCATTATCCTCTGATGGATAATGGAGAAATAAATATTGCTACTAACATTATCTTATTTTATACTAGCAAATACCAGCTACTTCGTACGCTGAAAAATGGTATGGTAAGACAGTAGTTTGTATCATTATTAAAACTGTTTTTAAGGATATCACTTTCAGAGTTTATACGTAGTCAATAGTTTAATTTATAGGCACAAAAAATCATATAAAGTAGAAAATTATTTGCACGTTTCTTTCTTAAGCTGTGAAAATATCATTAGGGATAGAATAAAAGTGTAACGCATTGAAGGAGAGATTTAAACCCATAAGTATGTCCCAAATCCCATTCACGTCCGTCTGGCTCGCTGGTATACACGATGACTCTGGAAGGGACTTAAAGAATTTATTCATTATATTAGTTTAAATTCGAAAATGGGGGAAATTGATATACATCTTATGGTACCCACACACGTATAGTCCATATTCCAAAATAAACGACCCGTACGTAAAATTAAACCTAATATAACTTCTATACTTTCCACGCAAATTGACATAAGCTTTGGTCAAAATAAAAAAGATAATGACTATAATGTTCACACATCACAAATTTCGAAACATTAATTTATGTACTCGGAGAAATATACACACCGAATTTCTTTTTATATTCTAGCTGAAAACTTTGGTTGGTACTATCTTTATCCCAAATCCCCTATTGTGTTTTGGTATCATTTGCACCACTTTTGATCCGCTTCACCCTTTAAAGTACATATACAAAAGTATAAATATTTAAAATCAGTTAATGTTTCGCGTCTACACTGTCAGAGGAATATACACACCGAATTTCACGAATCTAGTTTAAGCCGTCTTGTTGGTACCATATGGATATAAATAGGTACGAATTTCGAAAAATATATTAATTTTGTGTTTCTATGTATGTACAAACCAAATTTCATGATTGGTACCGCTGTTATCTTTTTACCCAATTTCACACCTAAAAGAATATTTTCGTATTCGTATTCACGTTATAAGAGTAATATGCATCCCAAATCCAAGATTCTAGGCACAGTATTTTGGTACAATTTGGCGGTGGTACAATTTTTAACCCGTTTAATCCCTTAAAAGTACAAATATCGGAAAATTCTTTGTTATTACTCATCTACACTGTAAGACGAATATGCGTACCGAATTTAATTATTGTAGCGTCATCCATGTTCTTGGCATCTTTTTAATCCCGCATTTCTCGTTTACCCTTTAAAAGTACGAATTTCGAAAAATTCCTTCAATTTGCGTTTGTAAGCATTCGAATTTCATGATTCCAGCTCCGTCTGTTTGATTAGTACCATTTTGTATCCCAATTTCACTCACAAAAAGTACGAATTTTGAAAAATATTTTCTTAGTCGCATTCGTGCTGTAAAAGTAATGCCCGTTCCGAATTTCACGATTCTAGGCCCAGTTGTTTGGTCTGGGCTGTGGTAAAATTTTTATCCCATTTAATCCCTTAAAATTACAAATTTCGAAAAATGGCTTCTTATCAGTGATTTGGGCTGTAAAACGAATATACATATCGAATTTCATTATTGTAGCGTCATCCGTGTTGTTGGTACCTTTTTTTATCCACTTTTCCCTTTAAAAGTACAAATTTCGAAAAATTCCTTCACTTTGCGATTCTAAACATTTTGAGGGATGTACACGCCGAATTTTATGGTTTCAGCTCCATCCATTTTATTGGCACTATTTTTATCCCTTTTTACCCGATTTCACTCCCAAAAAGTAAGAATTATTAAAAATATTTTCTTGGGCTCGTTGAAACTATAAGAGAAATTTTTGTACCAAATTGCAAGGGTCTAGTCCCAGCCGTTTGGTCATTGCGGTGGTACAATTTGTATCCCTCTTTACCCCTTAAAAGTACGAATTACGAAAAACTCCCTTCAAATCTGATTTCTTCACTGTAATGTACATACCAAATTTCATGATTCTAGTTTAAACCATGTTATAGGTACCATTTTTGTCCCTTTTTGTACCATTTAACCCCCCAAAAGTACGAATTTTTAAAATGTCCCTTTTTGGTTTGTCTTCATTCCGCAAGAGGAATATCCATACCAAATTTCATGATTCTAGGCCCAGCCGTTTGGTCATTGCGGTGGTACTATTTTTATCCCTTTTTACCCCGTTTTACCCCTTAAAAGTACGAATTTCGAAAAATCCCGTCTTATCACACCTCTACACTGTAAGAGAAATGTACACACCAAATTTAATGATTCTAGCTCTAGCCGTTTGGTCTGGGGAGTGATCAGTCAGTCAGTCACTCAGTCACTCAATCACGCAACTCTTTTATATATATAGATTAGGCAATATCTGGAAAGGTGTTAAACGTGGCATATTTAGAAGAAAATTTCAAAATTTGATAGAATCCCAAACCTGTAAAAATATAAAAAAAATAAAATATAGCAGTGGCATAATTTTTGAAGGACTAATTCCAGTTAAAGCCATGTAATGTCCATAACCAAAAATACGATGAAACTATTTACAACAAGTAATAACGGCGTTAACTTTATATAGCCTCCACCATATATTGCATTCCACAGATTCTGTAACATTCATTTTTTTTAAATATAGCCAAACCTAAACAAATAGAAATATTGAAAAAATATTTTTATAAATACAGTAATTTTCGCTTAAAGCGAACTTCAAGGGACTGGGTAAACTAGTTCGTTTTAAACGAAGTTCGGTTTAAATGAAGACTTGAAGAAAACAATTTATGTATGTAAGTGCACATGCGCATTGATTTATTAAAGACAATTCTGGGATATTTTAATACATATGTATAAAAAAACAGTTTGCTTAATACCAATATTACTTTCATTTATATACACTTCTACTTGAGCCAAGTGATTAAGAATTTGTTGTGAAGTGTCGCGTGACTGAAGAAAAGTTCTTACATAGCTTACGCTACACATTGCATCCAGGGCAGTTGTGACTCGGATTGGCTCTTCGTTGTCCAGTTGCCTTTAAAGTTATCTTCACCCATATCAAACAAATTAACAATTTTTGAGAGAAGCAAGTGGCGATATTGGTCCATAGGTTGTACAACTGAGCTTGTATTTGGAGGCATAAACTATAATTTAATGCACTCTAAGTTCTTTGTACCTGGATGAGCTGGGCAGTTGTCTACCAGAAGTATAATTTTTCGATTCGCACGGCGTAAATTATAGTCCCATTGTCTTAATTCGCTGGTGAAAATTTCGGATGTCATCCAAGCCTGGTAATTAACTGGCAATTTTTTAATGTTTTTAAAGCACCTGGGACTTTTTGATTTTCCGATTACTAAAAGTTTTCGTTTCTCTGTATCCGTCATATTAGCTACTACGAGCACTGTTAGCCGTTCCTTTGATAGTTTACCACCTGCACAGGTCACACCTTTGAATCGCAGTGTATTATTGGGAGTGAGTTTATGAAATAAACCAGTTTCATCGCCGTTAAATATGTCCTTATCTTTATAATTTGTTCTTATATCTGGCCACTTATTTTGCAACCAATCATTGACCACATCAACATTGACTTCAGCCGTCTCTCCAACAATTTTTCCACTAGTGATGTTGTGGCGTCTTTTAAATCGAACAATCCAACTTTCGCTGCACTTAAAATCGCAGTAGTTAAGCTTTTTTCCAAATTTTCTTGTGCTTTAGCTTGTAAAACGGCATTGGTTATAGTCATACTATTGGCTCTTTTTTGAGTAAACCATTTTAGTAGACAATGGTCCAGTTCCATGAAAGAAGGGGTTTTAACCTTATTTACATTTGAGGAGTTTTGCTCAAAATTATTTAGCACCAAGTCCTTATTTTTTCAAATTGTAGCAATTGTTGACTTGCTGAGGCCCATTTCTTGACATATTTGCTTTTGTTGTACACCTTGTTGTAATCGTTTAATTATTTCATACTTCTCTTTTAAAGAAAAACACTTTCTTTGCTTTCCAACTGCTGTCTGTCCATCGCCTTCACACAAACAACCATTAAACTTAGGGAAATCCCCTGATTCGAGAACATAGGAAAACTAAAACACTGCGTAATACAGTGTTGCCAGCGCAAAAATATCATGTTTTATTCATAGCGCCACTTATGGGTTCATTTTAACCGAAAAATAAAAACGGCGTTAAGTTCGGCCGGGTCGAACTTTATATACCCTCCACCATGGATTGTATTGCACAGAGGTTGTCGGTTTTCGTAGAAGTGCAGTAATATTATAGGAAAATATAATTTTTTTAATATAGCCAAACCAAAACAAATACAAATATTGAAAAGTTAATTTTATAAATAAATATAATATTTTAGTTATTTCAAACCACGCTTATAAGGTAATGCTACCAATGCGACAATTCAAAAAATAAATATTCTTATATTTATATTTTCAAAAATATTTTTAAAGCCATAAATATTGGTAGATAGTGGGTGCTACAGTTGGTTGTATTTCCATTCTATTTGAATTCCAAAAGTACGAATTTTGAAAATCCATTATCAGACGTACATAGTGCAAAATAACATAATATCATGATTCAACCAAAAGTACGAATTTGGAAAAAAACTTTTTATTTTGCGTGTCTATGCAGGCAGAGAAATGTATACACCGAATTCCATGATTTCAGCTGCGTCCATTTGGTTGCTACCATTTTTATCCCCTTGACGTTTCTACGCAATTATAATTTTATCATTCTAGCTGTAGTCGTTTAGTTGGTACTATTTTTATCCCTCTGTACCATTGTATCCCTTGAAAGTACTAATTTCGAAAAATTCAGTCAAAGGAATGTATACTTCGAATTTCATGACTCTAGCTGCGATCCTTTGATTGGTACTATTTTTATCCCCTTTTTTCATTTGAACCCCAAAAAGTACGAATTTCGAAAAATCAGTTTATTTTCCGTGTCTACACACTCAGAGTAATGTATACTCCGAATTTCATGACTCTAGCTGCGGTCATTTGATTGGTACTATTTGTATCCCCTTTTTTCATTTTAACCCCAAAAAGTACGAATTTCGAAAAATCAGTTTATTTTCCGTGTCTACACACTCAGAGTAATGTATACTCCGAATTTCATGATTCTAGCTGCGGTCATTTGATTGGTACTATTTTTATCCCCAAAAAGTACGAATTTCGAAAAATCAGTTTATTCTCCGTGTCTACACACTCAGAGGAATGTATACACCGAATTTCATGACTCTAGCTGCAGTCATTAGATTGGTACTATTTTTATCCCCTTTTTTAATTTTAACCCCAAAAAGTACGAATTTCAAAAAATCTGTTTATTTTCCGTGTCTACACACTCAGAGGAATGTATACACCGAATTTCATTATTCTAGGTACAGCCGTTTGGTTGGTACCATTTTTATCCCTCTATTCCTATTTTACCCCTTAAAAGTACGAATTTGGAAAAAATACTTTTATGTTATGTATCTACTCAATTAGAGGAATCTACACACCGAATTTCGTGTTTCTAGCTGTTGTCGTTTAATATGTACCATTTTTATCCCTTTTTTGCCCCATTTCACCCCCTACAAATAATAATCACTTTATGGTGCACGTTTTTGCTATAAGGGGAATGCGCATACCAAATATCAAGCAAATATAAACAGACATATTCAAAATACGCTAAAATACGCTAAAATATTAGGGATTATTATGGGTATTTTTAGTCCTTGTGAGGGAAAAATTTTTCCCTTTGGGCCGATTGCGCCCCATTTCAATCCCAACCGATCTACGACTATAAGACGCATTTATGGAAAATTTGAACGTTCTAGCTCCTTTCGTTTAGATGCTAGCGTGCTTTCAACAGACGGACAGACGGACGGACGGACGAACGGACATGGCTAGATCGTCTTAGAATTTTATGACGATCAAGAATATTTATACTTTATAGGGTCTCAGGTCGATATTTTAAGGTGTTACAAACGGAATGACAAAGTTAATATACCCCCATCCTGGAGGTGGAGGGTATAATAAACAAATGGGTTCGTTTTAACCGAAAAGTAAACAAATTTTGAATGCAAATAAAGTTTGTTATAACCGAAAGTTCGCTTTAAACGGGTTCGTAATAAGCGACAAAAATTTCATGGTTTATTAGAAATAAAGCACGTGCTTTTGAAATTGGTTTGTTTTAGGCGAAAGTTCGTTTTAAGTGGGTTCGTTATAAGCGAAAATTACTGTAAATATAGCATTTTTATTATTTCAAACCAAGCTTATAAGTAAATCTATATATAAATCTACCAATACGTTTATACTATATATGTATATCGAAATAATGCTTCAAGTCAATTCAGGAAGTAAATATAAGACGACAATCTTCAAAAAAGCTTAAATACCATAAATATTGGTAGATAGTGGGTGCTACAGTTGGGTGTATTTCCACTCTATTTTAATTCCAAAATTACAAATTTTGAAATTACATTATCTCACATGATTCACACAATTATTGACGTAAAAAAAATTGAAAAATCTTTTTAATTTACGTGTTTAAGCAGTCAACGGAATGTATACACCCAATTCCATGATTCTACCCTTTTTCCCATTTCGCCCCTTAAAAGTACGAATTTCGCAAATCTCTTTATTTTACATGTCTACGCAATTAGTGGGATCTACAGACCTAATTTCATTATTCTAGCTATAGCCGTTTAGTTGGTAACAGTTTTATCTCTCTTTTCCCATTGCACACTGATCCCAAATCCATTTTTTATGGCATAAAGTCGAAAAATAAACATACACATGCTAGACATATCATACGCAAAAAAAAAAATAAAAATAAAATTGGGCCAATCGGACCACGCCCACTACCACCTCCCATATAAACTCAATATATAACCAACATAATTATCACCCTGTATTGGTACAGGGTGACCAAAAACAAAATGAAGAGTTGTTTATTTTGACGAAATGTATTTTTCTAAACATTATTACAAAAGCAAAATATAGCATACAAATAGTATACTTTAAACTGCAATTTAAATAATTATTTCAAGAAATAAAGTAAAATGTATACATGTGTTCAAAAAAGGTGAATGATGTTGTATACCATTTTAAAGGTACTTTCAATACCTTTTAAATAAAATATTGATGGGTCTCGTACACAAAACTAATTCAGAGATATAATCATATATATGTCTATGGCTAATCAAAAACTGTGCTAAAATGACAATTTTTGGAGTTTGCCGAAAAATGCTGACGAGATATTAATTCCACCATAAACTACACCTCAGACGAACACTTTCACATTTACACTTTGAGTCAAGTTGAGTCGTACATATAACTTTTGGTCCACGACATTTATAGATTATGTTCTCTACAAATCACAAAATTACAATACCTATGAATACTTACAAGACCGCAATAATCATAAAATGTTAAATATAATTTTTCAACTACTAACTCTTGCCGTCAATTTTCATAATATAGTCACTTTATTATTTTCTTTTTAAGTCTTGATTTTAATTACTTTGTAAAACTGCTTTATATCAAAATTAATCCCACTTTTTTTGAACCGCAAAGTTTAAGTATTTACCATTCAGGCTTGTGGTGTTGCCACCTAATTTTCTCCAGTATATTTTCTTGATTGCTTGGAGTGTTGCCATAAAGAAAATATATACACATTTACCACTTTCCAATTTTAATTTTTTTATATATATATATATATATATATATATATATATATATACTTTGTAGGGTCCCACGTCGATATTTCAAGGTGTTACAAATGGTATGACAAACTTTGTATACCCCCATTCTGGAATTGGAGGGTATGAAACGGATAAAGTGTGCTTTAGACCACTATCAGTTAGTTTGGTACCACAAAGGGCTGTGGCTAGAATAATGAAATTCCGTATATATGTATGTCACTCTGACTGTGTAGACGCAAAAAGTAAAGAGATAGAATGTGGAAGGCACTGCCTGGTGGAGGATATATACGATTCGGCCCGGACAAACTTAACTTCTTTTTTAATGGTTTATATTACAATAAAGGCCTAACTATGGGTTTCCACGGAAGAAAACTTTACTCTGCACAGCTTAAAGATTTTCTACTTCGTTGCTAAGTTCGGGCGAAATGTTTTGGGCGAAAGTATTGTGGTGCCCACTGTCAGTATTCAATTAAATCAAGGACTTTGATGAATTTGATGGCTCCTACAAATTGGTGATAGAACCTTCCGAAATGATTGCAATTTCAAATATAAAATTAAACTCAATTCTAGTTTATTTATTAAAAATGGAGATACACATTTTCAGTTGTATAATCTCGGGGAAGTGGCGACTTCATGCGACTACTCCGCTATGAGAAGAAGTTTATCCAATTTTGTCAACAATGGCAGCACCTACTCCTTCGACTGCCTTGCCGGCAACATGGCTCTGTGAGAGTTGGGGGGAGATTTGAAAATAGAATTTGGTAATGTCTTCAAAACCGGCCCGGCCCTGATGGCATCCTTTTTATAGCCGCCCTTGCCGCCCCCGCCTTTCTTGGCATCAATCTGCCCGGCGAATACGGCCAGGATAATGGCCACGAAGACGAAAAGGTATGAGAAGTTCATGGTTGAGTATTGAGAAGACTGGAGATTACCAAACGTAGCAAGGCAATTGACACCAAGTGTTTGTCGTAAAGTTCTGAAAAAACACTGGCCCTTATATAGTCGAGATTTCTGAGTGCAATGCTAGGCTATATAATTAACATTGGTCAGAACAGTCAGAATGGTGTATAATTATATTTATTATAAATATATATTTGAAAGCAGTTTTAACCACAATCTTTAAATCATTGCGAAAATAAATAGTTCATTGGAAAACTACATGAGTCATCAAAAAATCCAAGTCAATAATATTTTCTGTTGCTGATTAATTATGTTTTCGAATGTGGTAATGATGAACTATTTATTTGCACAATGATTTAAAGATTGTGGTTAAAAGTGCATTTAAATATAAAGGCTGTTATAACTAACGTGGGTGACTATGCTGAAAAGAATGTCCGTATTAATTTAGATTTAAGATAAAAGATTAGAGAAAAATCATTTTCTCTGGATAATCAAACTAAAATTGGTAAATAAATATTGCTGCTAACATTGTCTTATTTGATATTAGGAACTATCGAAAAAGATTTGGAATCAATCGTGGCAGATTTTGAAGATTCAAAAAATTTCAATATTTCAAACTTGATATAATCTCAAACCTTTAATAAACTATATCAAATAGCAGTAGATTATTTGAAAGATTATTGAAGGATTATTACAAATTAAGGCAAAGTAATACCATAACCAAAAAACCGATGAAATTATTTACTAAAAATATTTTGTTGGTAAGTTCAGCTGAGCGTTATTTCATATTGAAATATAAAAATTCTCTGACTGTGTAGACTCGTAAAATCATAAACAATCTTTAGATATAAGCACTTTTTAAACGTTCTACCCTAGAATAATAATACTTATAGACAAAAAAAAAAACAAAATATACTATGGAATGTTCTCCATGGCGGAGGGTATATAAGATTCGACCCGGCTTTTTTCACAATGACCTGCAATCGTCTTTCGAAAATATATTAAAAAATCTCTTTTGAAAATTTCTCCTAATAAATCATGGAAAGTGCATAAAAATCAGAAAAAAATTAGAAAATATTTTTTGACAATTTCCTGTAAAACAAGAAGCAATTTGCTGGAAATTATACAAAATATATATACATACAAACAACAACAATACACACGAGGTACAGTGAAGACGGGACATACAACCTTTGCATTGTTGCGAGCGCTGCGAGCACATGCATAACATTGAATTGGCAAAGTGAGATTTTGTAGTGTGTCGACTTAGTTCGGTGGAATATTTTGTTTATCAGCGCTTCTCATTTGTCATATGTGACCGCTGGTACTAATATGAACCCTGATTTAAGTCAAACACATACATTCGTTGTGAAAGTTCTGACGAGATGGCTGCAACAATAAAGGTCTCACTTTGCCTGTTTGCTAATTTTGGGTTCTGCTGAAGACTTCAGCACAACCTTTGGTCTTAAACCAAAATAAATGACAACAATTATACAAAAATTACAAACAAGTTAAGACAAATTAGAATTACGTTAGCACAAAAGTAATAAAAATGCTTAGGTAATGCTTCGCGTCATCACCGTCAGAGGAATATACACACCGAATTTCACAATTCTAGCTGCAGCCGTGGTACAAATTTTATCCCATTTAATCCCTTGAAATTTAAAAATTTCGAAAAATTCTTTCTCATCAGTGATCTGCGATAAAAAACGAATATACACACCGAATTTCATGATTGTAGCGTCAACCGTGTTCTTGGTACCTTTTTTATCCCCGTTTTCCCTGTTTGATTGATACCATTTTTATCCCTTTTTACTTGATTTCGCCCTCACAAAGTACGAATTTTGCAGAAGTATTTTCTTGGTTGCCATCGTGCTATAAAAGTAATGTCCATTCTGAATTTCAATATTCTAAGCCCAACCGTTTGATGATGATGTGGAGTGTGGTACAATTGTTATCCCATTTAATCCCTTAAACGTACAAATTTTGAAAAATGTCTTCTTATCAGTGATCTGCGTACATACCGAATTTCATAATTGTAGCGTCGTCCGTGCTGTTGGTACCTTTTTTATCCCCTTTCCCCCGTTAATCCTTTTAAAGTACGAATTTCATAAAAGTCGTTCATTTTGCGTTTCTAAGCATTTTGAGGGATGTATACACCGAATTTTGAATGATTCCAGCTCCATCCGTGTGATTGATACCATTTTATCCCTTTTTGCACCATTTAACGGCCCAAAAGTACGATTTTTTCAAAAGCCACTTTTTGGGATGCCTCCATACCAAATTTCAAGATTTTAGGCCCTGCCGTTTGATCATTGCTGTGGTACCAGTTTTATCCCTTTTTACCCCTTAAAAGTACGAATTTCGAAAATCACACCTCTAAACTGCAAGAGAAATGTACACACCAAATTTCTTGATTCTAGCTGTAGCCGTTTGGTCTGGGGAGTGATCAATCAGTCACTCAATCACGCAACTCTTTTATATATATTGACTAGCAGTATCCGCTCCTTCGCACGCGAAAAAGCCAGTTATTTGTTATTATTTTTATTCGTCTCTGTTTTTGGATAGTATTTACTTACATATTTTCTCTTGGTTGATATATTTCTAGCTGTAATACTTCAGTTTGTACCATTTTTATCCCGCTCACACCTTATAAGAACAAATTTCGAAAAAAAATCCATTCTACACGGTCAGAGGAATTCACGTACTAAATTTCACGATTCTAGCTGTAGTACTAAAGTTGGTACCATTTTCATCACTTTTTGCCCCGCTCGCCCCTTAAAAGTGTAAAATCCATTAATGTTGCAAGTCTACGTTGTCAGAGGAATTTACTCACCAAATTTGACGACTACAGTTGCAATATTTTAGTTGGTACTATTTTTATCCCGATCTCCCTTTATAAGTAAACATTTGGAAAAAATCCATTTAGATTGCGCTTCTACGTTGTCAGATGAATTTACACTCCAAATTTCACTGCAATACTTTAGCTGGTACTATTTTTATCCCTTTTGGTTCCGCTTAACACTTATAAGTACAAATTTCAAAAAAAAAAAATCATTTAGATTGCTCTTCTACGTTGTCATTGGAATTTACACACTAAATTTCGCGACTATGACTACAATACTTAAATTAGTACATTTTCCATCCCTTTTTGTCCCTCGCAACCCTTAAAAGTACAAATTTTTAGAAATCCAATTTTAACGCGCTTCTACATGGTCAGAGGAATTTACATACCAAATTTCACGATTCTAGCTACAATAATTTAGTTAGTACCATTTTTATACCTTTTTGTCCCGCTCACTTCTTATAAGTACAAATTTCGAAAAAACCATTTATATTGCAAATCTACGTTGTCAGAGAAATGTAAAGAACGATTTTCACGATTCTAGCTGTTTTCTTAAATTGGTACCATTTTTATCCCTTTTTGTCTCTTTCCTCCCTTACAAGTACAAATTTCGAAAAATCCCTATATGTAGCTCGTCTGCATGGTCATTGCAAGGGACACGCCGAATTGCATGTTTCTAGCTACTGCCATTTAGTCAGGACGAAGGTTCGATGTTTATCCCTTTTTGTCCCATGTTACCCCCTAAAAGTACGAATTTCGTAAAATACTTTCTTAGTCGACGTCTACGTCGTATTTGGGAACTACCCTGAAAATTTCATGACCCTCGCTTCAGCCGTTCCTTTGAAAATTGTCTTCTAAAAGGCCTACGATTGCCCTTTGAAAAATATTGGATAAGTCCTTATCTTTTAAAATTTTTATTCTAAAAGGCCTCATATTACCCTTCGAATCGACTTGTACAATTCCTTTGAAATTTATCTTCTAAAGGACCTGCTATTACCCCTCGAATATATATTGTAAATATAAGTCCTTTGTAATCAGTCTTCCACAATACCTGCTATTACTCTTCGAAAGTATATTGGTTGAGCCTTTTAAATAGTATCTTCGAAAATATCTGCTATTAACCTTCGATTATACATTCCATAATTCTTTTGATAAACTGTTGCACTCTGCGTTTGATTGTATTACTAATGTTATTGGAAAATAAATGTTCTATTATTATAACTATAGATTGTCTGGCCATGAGTTATCGACCCTATATAAAGTCAAGTGTTTGTTCACAAGTTTACAACAAGCACTTGCAGTCAATAACCGCTCTACGTTCGCTCCGCAGATACGCAAACATGAACTTTGCCCATATTATCGCTTTTGTTGCCATTATCCTGGCCATTTGCGCCGGTCAGATTGATGCCAAGAAGAGGCGCAAGGGTGGCGGCGAGTATTCACGGGCAGCGGTAAGCATTTGAATATCATGGCAATCGGATCGAATTTTATTAAACTTATTCTATCCCCCCTCCCCCTTCACAAACAGAAACATATTGGCGGCAAGGCGGTTGAAGGTATGGGACCTGCAATTGTTGGTAAAATATTCGAAGGATAAAATCTGTTGAAAACAAAAAAATCCAGTGTTCCAGGTGTATAATTGCATAATGATATACATAATAAATTGAAGGCATATTTGCATAAAACTCACAAGATTATTTTCATTGGCAAGAGAGGATTCGTGGAATTTACAAATCCTGAACTGGAGAAAGATGGGGTTAGTCCCCGATTATGTCTTGGCATTACAAATATTTTAATAGAGAGATTTTCCAAGTAAACGGCCTTTTCAGAACACATTTTTAGATGAGATTTGAAATATATTTTCGAAAGACAATCGTAGGTCATTGAGAAGACATTTTTAGAAGAATTTTGAAATATATTTTCAAAAGACAATCGTAGATCTTTTAGAAGACATTTTTAGAAGAGATTTGAAATATATTTTCATAAGACAATCGTAGATCTTTTAGAAGACATTTTTAGAAGAGATTTGAAATATATTTTCAAAAGACAATCGTAGATCTTTTAGAAGACATTTTTAAAAGAGATTTGAAATATATTATCAAAAGACAATCGTAGATCTTTTAGAAGACATTTTTAAAAGAGATTTGAAATATATTATCAAAAGACAATCGTAGATCTTTTAGAAGACATTTTTAAAAGAGATTTGAAATATATTTTCAAACGACAATCGTAGATCTCTTAGAAGACATTTTTAAAAGAGATTTGAAGATTTGAAGAAGAAGAGATTTGAAATATATTTTCAAAAGACAATCGTAGATCTTTTAGAAGACATTTTTTAAAGAGATTTGAAATATATATTCAAACGATAATCGTAGATCTTTTAGAAGACATTTTTAAAAGAGATTTGAAGAAGAAGAGATTTGAAATATATTTTCAAAAGACAATCGTAGATCTTTTAGAAGACATTTTTTAAAGAGATTTGAAATATATTTTCAAACGACAATCGTAGATCTTTTAGAAGACATTTTTAAAAGAGATTTGAAATATATTATCAAAAGACAATCGTAGATCTTTTAGAAGACATTTTTAAAAGAGATTTGAAATATATTATCAAAAGACAATCGTAGATCTTTTAGAAGACATTTTTAAAAGAGATTTGAAGATTTGAAGAAGAAGAGATTTGAAATATATTTTCAAAAGACAATCGTAGATCTTTTAGAAGACATTTTTAAAGAGATTTGAAATATATTTTCAAAAGACAAGCGTAGATCTTTTAGAAGACATTTTTAGAAGAGACTTGAAGATTTGAAGAAGAAGAGATTTGAAATATATTTTCAAAAGACAATCGTAGATCTTTTAGAAGACATTTTTTAAAGAGATTTGAAATATATTTTCAAAAGACAAGCGTAGATCTTTTAGAAGACATTTTTAGAAGAGATTTGAAATATATTTTCAAAAGACAATCGTTGATCTTTTAGAAGACATTTTTAGAAGAGAGCCGGCGAACGAAATGGGCTAGGAGGTTCAAATTGTCTCTAAATGTGTCTTATCATGGGATTAAATGTGTCAGTTGGGATTAAAAGTGGTCGAAATCGGCTCAGAGGGAAAATTTTTTCTCTAACAAGGACTGAAAATACCCCCTAATATTTAGACTATTTAAGCAATTTTGTGAAAATTTCTGTTTATATGCACTTGAAATTTGTTGCATAACTTCCTCTTGCAGTGTAAAAGCACCAAAAATTAAATAAAAGTTTTAGCAGGCGAGATGGGACAAAAAGGGATAAAAATGGTGCCACTGATACGACAACAGCTAGAAGCATGAAATTTGGAATGTACTTCCCTCTAATTGCGTAGATACGCAAAATATAGGAATTTTTCAAAATTCGTACTTTTATGGGATAAACTTGGAAAAGAGGGATAAAAATGGTACCACACATGTGCACATTTCGCGTAGACGCGAAAAATAAAGATATGACTGGGATAAAATTTAGCACCAATCAAGCGGCTGTACCTAGAATCATGATATTGAATTTAGGCTTTGTTTATACGTAAGAAGTGCGTATTTCGGAGATATAATATTTTTTCATTTTTTTTTAAATGTCTTTTAAAAGATCTGTAATTGGCCTCATTTAAAAATGTCTTCTAAATTTTAGCGATATATGTATTTATTCCCGCCGTTTCAATGTGGAACATAGATATGGCATTTATTCAACAAGAGCTGCTATTACCCTTCGAAAATATATAAGGAAAGCCTTTTGAAATGTATCTTCTAAAAGAACTGCTATTACCCTTCAAATATATATTGTATAAACTCTTTGAATTTAGTTCTCCAAAAGACTTACGATTGTCCTTTGCAAATACATTGGATAAGTCCTTTGAAAAGTGTCTTCTAAAGGGCCAACCATTGCCCTTTGTAAATATATTGCGAAGTCCTTTGGAAGTTGTCTTCTACAAACCTTAAAATATACTGGATAAGCCCTTTGAAAATTTTCCTCATACGATTGAACTTATTGATTGAGAATATATTGGATAATTCCTTTGAAAATTGTCTTCCAAAAGACTTTCGATTGTCATTTGAAAATATATTGAAAAGCCCTACGATTGAGCTTCGAGAATATATGTATTTGATTAGTCCTTAGACATTTTTCTTCTAAAATACTTACGATTTCGTAGGGTAAGTCATTTGAAAATTGTCTTCTAACCGAACTAAGATATTGAATTGTGAATCCTTGGAAAATTGTCTTCTAACCGAACTAAGATATTGAATTGTGATTCCTTGGAAAATTGTCTTCTAACTGAACTACGATTTCGAAGTTTAAGTCCTTTGAAATGTATGTATATTCTAAAAGGCCTGGTATTACACTTCGAATTTAAGTTGTCTTTTGAAAATATATTTCAAATCTCTTCTAAAAAATGTCTTCTAAAAGATCTACGATTGTCTTTTGAAAATATATTTCAAATCTCTTCTAAAAAATGTCTTCTAAAAGATCTACGATTGTCTTTTGAAAATATATTTCAAATCTCTTCTAAAAAATGTCTTCTAAAAGATCTACGATTGTCTTTTGAAAATATATTTCAAATCTCTTCTAAAAAATGTCTTCTAAAAGATCTACGATTGTCTTTTGAAAATATATTTCAAATCTCTTCTAAAAATATCTTCTAAAGGATCTGCGATTGTCTTTCGAAAATATATTTCAAATCTCTTCTAAAAATGTCTTCTAAAAGATCTACGATTGTCTTATGAAAATATATTTCAAATCTCTTCTAAAAATGTCTTCTAAAAGATCTACGATTGTCTTATGAAAATATATTTCAAATCTCTTCTAAAAATGTCTTCTAAAAGATCTACGATTGTCTTATGAAAATATATTTCAAATCTCTTCTAAAAATGTCTTCTAAAAGATCTACGATTGTCTTATGAAAATATATTTCAAATCTCTTCTAAAAATGTCTTCTAAAAGATCTACGATTGTCTTATGAAAATATATTTCAAATCTCTTCTAAAAATGTCTTCTAAAAGATCTACGATTGTCTTTTGAAAATATATTTCAAATCTCTTCTAAAAATGTCTTCTAAAAGATCTACGATTGTCTTATGAAAATATATTTCAAATCTCTTCTAAAAATGTCTTCTAAAAGATCTACGATTGTCTTATGAAAATATATTTCAAATCTCTTCTAAAAGATCTACGATTGTCTTATGAAAATATATTTCAAATCTCTTCTAAAAATGTCTTCTAAAAGATCTACGATTGTCTTATGAAAATATATTTCAAATCTCTTCTAAAAGATCTACGATTGTCTTATGAAAATATATTTCTAATCTCTTCTAAAAATGTCTTCTAAAAGATCTACGATTGTCTTATGAAAATATATTCCAAATCTCTTCTAAAAGATCTACGATTGTCTTTTGAAAATATATTTCAAATCTCTTCTAAAAATGTCTTCTAAAAGATCTACGATTGTCTTTTGAAAATATATTTCAAATCTCTTCTAAAAATGTCTTCTAAAAGATCTACGATTGTCTTTTGAAAATATATTTCAAATCTCTTCTAAAAATGTCTTCTAAAAGATCTACGATTGTCTTTTGAAAATATATTTCAAATCTCTTCTAAAAATGTCTTCTAAAAGATCTACGATTGTCTTTTGAAAATATATTTCAAATCTCTTCTAAAAATGTCTTCTAAAAGATCTACGATTGTCTTTTGAAAATATATTTCAAATCTCTTCTAAAAATGTCTTCTAAAAGATCTACGATTGTCTTTTGAAAATATATTTCAAATCTCTTCTAAAAATGTCTTCTAAAAGATCTACGATTGTCTTTTGAAAATATATTTCAAATCTCTTCTAAAAATGTATTCTAAAAGATCTACGATTGTCTTTTGAAAATATATTTCAAATCTCTTCTAAAAATGTCTTCTAAAAGATCTACGATTGTCGTTTGAAAATATATTTCAAATCTCTTCTAAAAATGTCTTCTAAAAGATCTACGATTGTCTTTTGAAAATATATTTCAAATCTCTTCTAAAAATGTCTTCTAAAAGATCTACGATTGTCGTTTGAAAATATATTTCAAATCTCTTCTAAAAATGTCTTCTAAAAGATCTACGATTGTCGTTTGAAAATATATTTCAAATCTCTTCTAAAAATGTCTTCTAAAAGATCTACGATTGTCTTTTGAAAATATATTTCAAATCTCTTCTAAAAATGTCTTCTAAAAGATCTACGATTGTCTTTTGAAAATATATTTCAAATCTCTTCTAAAAATGTCTTCTAAAAGATCTACGATTGTCTTTTGAAAATATATTTCAAATCTCTTCTAAAAATGTCTTCTAAAAGATCTACGATTGTCTTTTGAAAATATATTTCAAATCTCTTCTAAAAATGTCTTCTAAAAGATCTACGATTGTCTTTTGAAAATATATTTCAAATCTCTTCTAAAAATGTCTTCTAAAAGATCTACGATTGTCTTTTGAAAATATATTTCAAATCTCTTCTAAAAATGTCTTCTAAAAGATCTACGATTGTCTTTTGAAAATATATTTCAAATCTCTTCTAAAAATGTCTTCTAAAAGATCTACGATTGTCTTTTGAAAATATATTTCAAATCTCTTCTAAAAATGTCTTCTAAAAGATCTACGATTGTCTTTTGAAAATATATTTCAAATCTCTTCTAAAAATGTCTTCTAAAAGATCTACGATTGTCTTTTGAAAATATATTTCAAATCTTTTCTAAAAATGTCTTCTAAAAGATCTACGATTGTCTTTTGAAAATATATTTCAAATCTCTTCTAAAAATGTCTTCTAAAAGATCTACGATTGTCTTTTGAAAATATATTTCAAATCTCTTCTAAAAATGTCTTCTAAAAGATCTACGATTGTCTTTTGAAAATATATTTCAAATCTCTTCTAAAAATGTCTTCTAAAAGATCTACGATTGTCTTTTGAAAATATATTTCAAATCTCTTCTAAAAATGTCTTCTAAAAGATCTACGATTGTCTTTTGAAAATATATTTCAAATCTCTTCTAAAAATGTCTTCTAAAAGATCTACGCTTGTCTTTTGAAAATGTGATTCAAATCTCTTCTAAAAATGTCTTCTAAAAGACCTACAACTGTCTTTTGAAAATATATTTCAAAATTCTTCTAAAAATGTCTTCTCAATGACCTACGATTGTCTTTCGAAAATATATTTCAAATCTCTTCCAAAAATGTGTTCTGAAAAGGCCGTTTTCTTTTTAGAGAGTCAAAGGATTCCCATTCAAAATATCATGGAAAATCTCTCTATTAAAATATTTGTAATGCCAAGACATAATCGATTACTAACCCCGTCTTTCCCCAGTTCAGGATTTGTAAATTCCATGAATCCTCTCTTGCCAGTGGAAATAATCTTGTGAGTTTTATGCAAATATACCTTGAATTTATTATGTATATCATTATGCAATTATACAACTGGAACACAGGATTTTTTATTTTCAACAGATTTTATCCTTCGAATATTTTACCAACAATTGCAGGTCCCATACCAACAATAGCAGTCCTGGCCGCCAACGATTTTCTGTATGTGAAGGGGGAAATAGAATAAGATTAATAAATCCGATTGCCATGATATTCAAATGCTTACCATGGCATCAATCTGACCGCCGCTAATGACCAGGATAATGGCAACAAAAGCGATAATATGGGCAAAGTTCATGTTTGCGTATCTGCGGAGCGAACGTAGAGCGGTTATTAACTGCAAGTGTTTGTTGTAAACTTGTGAACAAACCCTTGACTTTATATAGGGTCGATAACTCATGGCCAGACAATGTATAGATATAATAATAGAACATTTATTTTCCAATAACATTAGTAATACAATCAAACGCACAGCGCAACAATATTTCAAAAGAATTATGGAATGTATAATCTAAGGTTAATAGCAGATATTTTCGAAGGTACTATTTAAAAGGCTCAACCAAAATACTTTCGAAGAGTAATAGCAGGTATTGTGGAAAACTAATTGCAAAGGACTTATACCATATATATTCGAAGGTCCTTTAGAAGATAAATTTCAAAAGACTTAGTCAATTTCAATTCGAAGGGTAATATCAGGCCTTTTAGAATATACATTTCATAGAACTTATACTTCGAAATCGTAGTTCAGTTAGAAGACAATTTTCCAAGGATTCACAATTCAATATCTTAGTTCGGTTAGAAGACAATTTTCAAATGACTTACCCTACGAAATCGTAAGTATTTTAGAAGAAAAATGTCTAAGGACTAATCAAATACATATATTCTCGAAGCTCAATCGTAGGGCTTTTCAATATATTATCAAGTAACAATCGAAAGTCTTTTGGAAGACAATTTTCAAAGGAATTATCTAATATATTCTCGAAGATCAATCGTATGACTTTTAGAGGAAAATTTTCAAAGGGCTTATCCAGTATATTTTAAGGTTTGTAGAAGACAAATTCCAAAGGACTTACGCTATATATTTACAAAGGGCAATGGTTGGCCCTTTAGAAGACATTTTTCAAAGGACTTATCCAATGTATTTGCAAAGGGCAATCGTAAGTCTTTTGGAGAACTAAATTCAAAGAGTTTATACAATATATATTTGAAGGGTAACAGCAGTTCTCTTAGAAGATACATTTCAAAAGCCTTTCCTTATATATTTTCGAAGGGTAATAGCAGCTCTTGTTGAAGAAATGCCATATCTATGTTCCACATTGAAACGGCGGGAATATATATAAGACATTTTTAAAAGAGATCAATTACAGATCTTTTTAAGGCATTTAAAAAAAATGAAAAAATATTATATCTTCGAAATACAGAATTCTTACGTATAAACAAAGCCTATTCGAAGAGTAATAAAATATATTTAGATATGGAATTTCCCAAGATTTTTTTGAAGGATGCACCAATTTGAGAGGCAAAAGGTCCATTTTGAAGTAACGTATTTTCAGAAAGTAATAATGACAGGATGTTGCCAACATTTAATATGGAGAAATATAAAAAAAATTGGAACCAGGTGGCAACTCGTTTTCTCAAAACATACTGCCAAAGTTACTACTTTTTCATTTTTGATATTTCCACCTAAAGTCATAAAGAAAACACATCTGTTGTAAAACGAAAAGGGACAAGCTACTAATTTTTTTGTAAATTAGAAAATACTAACACAGATATATAAATTAATCAAAAAAAAATTGTAATAATATTATTGGGGTGGCGAGGGTTGTGTAAATATATTGTAACAACCCTTTGGAGCCATTGTGATTCCCTCCAAATGGATTATTATCTGTTGATCGAAATGAAACATATATGGGAGAAGAAAGGACAGAGAGAGAGAGAGGTTAGGATTGATAAGTTTCAATGGAATGTGGCTTGATTGGTGCCGAGCCACCAATCTTTGTGGCATTGCAATCACCGGCACGGTTTCTTATTCCTCTTCATCTTTACACATTATATCCCAGATCCTTATTCTATTTCTTGAAGAACAATATCCCCTGAAAATTCTTGTTTAGAAACAGTCTTATAAAAATTGAAAAAAAACACACAAATTAGAAAAAAAAATTAAAAATGTAAAAAATATTTTTTTTTTGATTTTTTAATAGCTAATATTCTAACGAACAAAACAATGTCTATATCTAAAAGATCTATTGACGTTTTTTTATTAAATAGCTAGAATATTAACGAAGAAAACAAGGCTAATTTGAAGAAAATCTATGCCCTTGTGGTAGATCGTCTTCATGACTAAATTTATTTAAACAAAAACATGACAATGACATACAATTTTTTGACATTCCCTTAACTTCTTCAAAATAAGGGTCACATTAAATCATAGATTTTCTTCAAATAAGTCTTATTTTCTTCCTTAGCTATTATATATATTAAATAAAATAAGATAAGAAAACAAGTAAGAATGCGTTAAGTTCGGCCGGACCTAATGCACTCCACCACGGAGTGCATTCCACAGTATTACCAGCAGATTAAAGGATGTCGACTTTACATAGAAGCACAGTACCATATTACGAAAATTGTGATATTTTTATGCAAATTACTGTAAACATACTATTTCAAACTATATATAATGTATACTTATGTGCACTGTTTAAAATCTACTACTATAAATAAATACAATGCTGTAATTGTGAAAGTGAACATGCCGAAAATATTAGGCGATTGTCAGTCGCCATTAGAAAGAAGCAATTTCAGATACAGACAAAGTGATAAGAAAAGTATACATTTTAAAGATATCCCCATATCCCCTGATTCGCCCATTCCCCGACCAAATGTACAAATTTCGAAAAAACCCTTTTTTCGAGTCTTCATAGTCAGAATGTATACTCCGAATTTCATGATTTCAACTTCAACAGTTTGGTAGGTCCCATTTTTATCCCTCTTTTTTAATTATATCCCTTAAAAGTACGAATTTTGAAAAATCTCTCTATTTTACGTGTCTACGAATTATTGGTTTCATGATTGTAGCTGTTGTCGTATCATTGGTACTATATTTTATCCCATTTCGCAAGTTAAAACTTTTATTTTCTTTGTGGTGCTTCCAAGTTACAAGAGGAATGTCCGCAACAACTTTTAACTGTATGAAAATCAGAAATTTAATTAATAAGCCAAGGCTACCAATTATTTTATACTATGTGTATATATATAATGGAAATAATACTTCAATTCATAAAGTATATATAACGGAGCAATCATAAATACCCTAAATTTTGGGGGATAGAGAGTCTATTTTCAGCTACAGTCGTTTGGTTGGTTGTATTTCCATCCTATTTTAATTTTCAAAGTATAAATTTTGAAAATACCTTATCTCTCACGTACGCAGTATAAGACTCGTGATTCTACCATTTTTTGTCGTAAAAGCAAAAAAATAAAGTTCGAATTTGGAAAAAAAAATATTTTACGTGTCTATGCAGTCAGAGGAATGTATACACCGAATTCCATGATTCTATCAGCGGCCATTTTGTTGGTACCATTTTTATCCCCTTTTTCCAATTTTGCCCCCTCAAGAGTACGACTATCTAAAATCTCTTTAATTTACGTATCTACACAATTAGAGGGATGTACACACTGAATTTCATCATTCTAGCTGCATTCGTTTATTTGGTACTATTTTTATCCCCTGTAGCCATTGCATCCCTTGAAAGTACGAATTTGGAAAAAACGTATTATTTTTCGTGTCTACACAGTCAGAGGAATGTATACTCCGAATTTCATGATTCTAGCTGCTGTCATTTGGTAGGTACTATTTTTATCCCCTTTTCCATTTCAACCCCAAAAAGTACGAATTTTGGAAAGTTCTTTTATTTTACGTGTCTACGCAATCAGAGGAATGTATACATCGAATTTCATTATTCTAGGTGCAATCGTTAGATTGGTACTATTTTTATCCCTCTATCCCCATTTAACCCCTTGAAAGTACGAGCTTAGAAAAAATACTTTTATATTATGTATCTACTCTATTTGAGGAATGTACACGCCAAATTTCGTGTTTCTATCTGTTGACGTTTGATAGGTACCATTTTTATCCCTTTTTGTCCCATTTCGCCCCCTACAAATAAAAAACACTCTATGGTGCCCTTTTATGCTATAAAGGGAATGTGCATTGCAAATATCAAGTAAATACAAGCTAATATGTTCAAAAAACATGCTGAAATACTCTAAATATTAGGGGTATTTTCAGTCCTTGTGAGGGAAAAATTTTTTCCCTCTGGGCCGATTTCGCCCACTTTCAATCCCAACCGATCTACAACCATAAGGCACATTTAGGGAAAATTTGAACCTTCTAGTTCATTTCGTTCGGCCGCTATCGTGCGTTCAACAGACAGGCAGACAGACAGACGGACAGACGGACATGGCTATATCGTCTTAGAATTTTACCACGACCCAGTATATATATTACTTTATGGGGTCTCCGATGAATATTTCAAGGTGTTACAAACGGAATGACAAAGTGAATATACCCCCATCCTGGAGGTGAAGGGTATACAAATATTATGTTGTCGAAAATGTAAAGCGCGGTTCTACCTTTTTGCTGGAGAATTTATTTTGATTGATTTTACGCAAATAATTAAAATATGATATGAGGGTGGCTGCGGCAAATAGCGACTTTAAGTGCATATTTAGGAAAGCTTGAACAACTGTTGAAGTCTCGGCTTTAGACATTTTTAAGTGTTTCTGCAGAAAACACATTTTATGCGATGATAGTTAATAGTTTATGTAAATAAGGCATTAATTAATATTAATTATACGCAAGGGTGGCCAGAATTTTTCTAAATTCATACAAATAAATCCATTGATTTTTTTTTCGTACGAAACGTAGTTTCCGAAGTGACATGGGGTCATGGGGGTGAACTTTTAAATATACTTTGATTAACTATTATTGGTTTATCTAAACGAGACATTAATTAATATCATACGTACTGGTGGAACGCACCGCGATTTTTTCCCTGTCATTGACAATCAATACGATTTCAGAGGAGATTTACGGTGATAAAGTAAATAGTAAATTTTAAATTGCACCATTTTAATGCTTTAATGCTTGGGGAACTGTGACAGTGTTGGCTTTGGGTGATTCCATTGGAACGGGTGTGACACTTTTCCTTAAATATGTTTAAGGAAATGTCATTGACTGAGATTTTTGCTATGTTGCCAATTGAAAGCGTCAGGTTAATCGGAATATTGTTGCAAATACAAATATGTCTTAGCGTTTTAAATATAGGAGATAGGCTACCCTATATAGTGCGTTACGGGTGTGACCTTAGCTCTGAAGAAAATCTTTTTCTTGAATTCTGTAATTTCCTTCCATTGCATGACTTTGTTCATTTTTGATAATCAAAAGAGTAGTTCGTTCATACACCTTCTTCTAAAGTATATGTTACCGACGTGTCTTTATGAATATAGGAAATATAGGATATTTAAATTGTAACGGACGTGACATTTTGACGGAAATCCTGCTACGACACCAGTCCATATCTGGAAAAGGAAAGGAAATGATCAGACCTATTGTTGTCATGATTTTTTGAAATGTAATAAAAAATATTTATTATGAGAAGTGCAAGCATTACGAATGTTTATCGGCGTTTTCTTAAATTATAAATTGATTTTTAAATTTTATCGAAAAAAGGGTCACTTTACGTGGAATCGCCCCTTTGCAATTTTGCAAATGTTGCTATAGAAAGCTATGTTTTCTAAAGAGCTATGAAAGATTTCTCTAAAGGAGACATTAATTAATATCAATCATACGCACTGGAGGAACAAACCTCCGTATGGCCTGTGGATGGAAATCTGTTGGGATTTTTGCAGTTTTCTAATTACTAGATGTCAATTAAAACTGGTTGCTCTTCTAGTAGAGAAAATTGACTTTGTCCATTTTTTCGCAAAGAATTAAAATGTGATTTTCGAGGATTTTCTAAATCGATCAAATCCCAATTTTTCCCAATCGTAGAATAGACTAGCCAATGAAGTTGTAACATTGTATGGCCCTGTCGCCCACTCTTTCTTCATTCTTTCACGTAGTATTAGTCACAAAGTTCTGAAGAAAAACTGGGCCTTTCAGGATCGTCATTACTTAACGATGTGGCGGTTAACCGAGCAATCAATCACGCCTATAATAATCCAATATGTTCTCATAAAGAAGTTTCTCAGATTTATTTAGATTGTGGTTTAAACAAAACGTGTTAAGATATAAGGGAAATAATGTTACACGCTTAAAACACACCTATTATATGTTCGAGAAATGTCTGCGTCATAAACGTGTATATTAAACGTTGACTATATATTATGGCCATCAAAATTCCCATGCTGCAGTATATAAACCTGTGATACGTTGCCGATCGTGCATTATCTATAGTATTATTCGATCACGTTGATATGCTACAGTTCCGTTCGAAAGTAAGTCAAACGTTAGCGAAAATGTTCTCCACCGCGGCACACGCGGTTGAACGTAAAGTGACAGTGAACGGCCGTGAGCTTAACATAGTCGAGTGTGGCCAGGGCGACAAAAGTGTGCTGCTCATACCCGGTGGCATGGGCTCGATTTGGACCGATTTTAAGCCACAAATCGAACAGCTGCCAAAGTTATTGCCAAATCACACCGTGATTGCCTGGGATCCGCCGGGCTATGGCAAATCGGTGCCACCCAAAAGATCCTGGCACCTGGATGTGCTGCACGACGATGCTCGTTGGGCAGTGGATCTGATGACGGCCTTGGAGCGACCGAAGTTCTCCATCGTTGGCTGGAGTGCCGGCGGGACGTCGGGTCTGATAGCGGCCAGCCTCTTTCCGGACAATATTGAGAAGCTCGTGATTTGGGGCACCAGTGCCTATCTGACAGAACGCGAAGTGCAGACATTCGAAAGTTTGCGTGACGTCAGTAAATGGCCCGTACATATGCGCGAACCCATGGAAAAGGTTTACGGCGTAGAGAATTTTCCCATACTTTGGAATGAATACATCGATGGACTTCGTCTGAACCATACGAAACGCAATGGTGACATTTGCAAGGACCTTCTAAGCGGCGTCAAGGCGCCCACGTTTATTCTGCACGGCAAAAAGGATCCGCTGAAAGCTTGGGAACATATTCCCTACTTGAGAGAAGCGCTAAAGCACGTGGGAGTAAGGTAAGCGACTGAGGCACTGGCACTAAGTTCTATGCATTATATATGTATGTGTGTAAGTGAAAATACGCAGCACAGTGGGTGATATTTTTTGCTCTTTGATGTAGACTTGAGATTTCTCGAAATATTTTCATGTTGAAGGTACTCTGACATTTTGAGGGTATTTAGTCGTGGTGAATATCATTCTATAAAAAATATATTCCATCTGTGGTTTGGTGCTAAAATGGCCAATGTCAATAGTTTTTAGCTTTGAGTTGTTTTCCCGCTCTCTTTCATAATACTAACGAGTGCAAAAAAGGGTGTTAAGTTCGGCCAGTCCAAATCGTGGAGTGCCTTAAACAGCATTAGCCGCAGATTACACTATGCAACCAAAAAATAAATATGTTGTTCGAGATATTTGTATTGAGACATACTGAGTCACAAAATCAACACAACAAATTGATTTTTATAATTTTTTACTAAAATACAAAATTTTAAAAATATAGGTCCGATCACAACTGCTTATATATTGAGTTAAAGGTAGTTATGATGGCTACAAATGTTGTGAATTGCACTTCCACATTAAAATAATGGTTTAGGGATAGTTTTCAAAAAATTAGAAAAAAATTGATTTTCTTGTTGTCATATTTTGGTGGCTCGAAAAAAACCATAAAAATTGAAAGAAAATTGGAAAAAAATATTTTGTTTTATTTTTCAATAGCTAACAGTGCAACGAAGAAAACAATATGAAGAGGGTTTTCCAATAAGGACTTTCCAACTTTTTTTTTAATAAAAAGCAAACCATTTGAGTTATTTCCAAATCCTTATGATCGACTTGAAATACAATCAAAAAATTTATGAATGAACTCGACTTCGTTCATATGGCCACCGCGGGCACACGGACCCAATTTTCGATGACTCGGCCACACATTTCGGCCGTAACGACCGCTATTTCGAGTTCAATGAACTTTTATTGTTATAAAATTTAGCATGAGGATAAGAGAAATTTACTCATTTACTTTTCCGAAGATAATGAGACGAAAATGGCTAAATTGCGTTTTGGAACTAAAAAATCTGACTTTTTGCACTAAATGTATACTATCGTCCAAGCGTGCAATTTCGTGCAGGCAAAATTTACCCTTCAAAAACGGGGAACACTTCAACCTTTCCAAATATGTATGTATATATTTCGTTAAAGGCTTTTGAAAGAAAAAAGTTGTGTTGGTCCCAAGTCAGAACTTGTTCAAAAAGGATATTTTTTACAATATTCATTACAACCAAACTATATTTGGCACAAACATAGTTTTGACGTCGTAATAAAGCTAAGAAATCACAATTTTTAAAAAAGCAAGTAAAAACGGCGTTAAGTTCGGCCGCGCCGAACTTTATATACCCTCCACCATGGATTGCATTCCACAGAGGTTGTCGGTTTTCGTAGAACTGCGGTAATATTACAGGAAAATATAAATTTTGTAATATAGCCAAACCAAAACAATTTGTATTTGTTATTGAAAAAATAATTTTATAAATAAATATAATATTTTAATTATTTCAAATCACGCTTATAAGGTAATGCTACCAATACGTCAATTCAAAAAATAAATATTCTTATATTTATATTTTCAAAAATATTTTTAAAGCCATAAATATTGGTAGATAGTGGGTGCTACAGTTGGTTGTATTTCCATTCTATTTGAATTCCAAAAGTACAAATTTTGAAAATCCATTATCAGACGTTCATAGTGCAAAATAACCTAACTTCATGATTCAACCAATTTTTGTCGTAAAAGAAAAAGTACGAATTTGGAAAAAAAAAACTTTTTATGTATATGCAGTCAGAGGAATGTATACACCGAATTCCATGATTCCAGCTGCGCCCATTTGGTTGGTACCATTTTTACCCCCTTGACGTTTCTACGCAATTAGAATTTTATCATTCTAGCTGTGGTCGTTTAGTTGGTACTATTTTTATCCCTCTGTACCATTGTATCCCTTGAAAGTACTAATTTCGAAAAATTCGTCTATTTTCTATTAGAGGAATGTATACTCAGAATTTCATGACTCTAGCTGCGGTCATTTGATTGGTACTATTTTTATCCCCTTTTTTTCATTTTAACCCCAAAAAGTACGAATTTCGAAAAATCAGTTTATTTTCCGTGTCTACACACTCAGAGGAATGTATACTCCGAATTTCATGACTCTAGCTGCAGTCATTTGATTGGTACTATTTTTATCCCCTTTTTTCATTTTAACGCAAAAAAGTACGAATTTTGAAAAATCGGTGTATTTTACTTATCTATGCAATCAGAGGAATGTATACACCGAATTTCATTATTCTACGTACAGCCGTTTGGTTGGTACCATTTTTATCCCTCTATTCCTATTTTACCCCTTAAAAGTACAAATTTGGAAAAAATACTTTTATATTATGTATCTACTCAATTAGAGGAATGTACACACCGAATTTCGTGTTTCTAGCTGTTGTCGTTTAATATGTACCATTTTTATCCCTTTTTTGCCCCATTTCACCCCCTACAAATAATAATCACTTTATGGTGCAAATATAAACAGACATATTCAAAAAACATGTTTAAATACGCTAAAATATTAGGGATTATTATGGGTATTTTTAGTCCTTGTGAGGGAAAAATTTTTCCCTTTGGGCCGATTTCGCCCCATTTCAATCCCAACCGATCTACGACTATAAGACGCATTTATGGAAAATTTGAACGTTCTAGCTCCTTTCGTTTAGATGCTTGCGTGCTTTCAACAGACGGACAGACGGACAGACGGACCTACGGACGGACGGACATGGCTAGATCGTCTTAGAATTTTATGACGATCAAGAATATATATACTTTATAGGGTCTCAGGTCGATATTTCAAGGTGTTACAAACGGAATGACAAAGTTAGTATTCCCCCATCCTGGAGGTGGAGGGTATAAAAATTTAGAGCAAAATCTCTTAAAATATGAGAGAAACAAAGACAAAAAAAGTCAAAAAAAGAAATTATGTTTTTCAATTTTTAAAATCTGAAAAAACGTGAAAATCTGTAACACAAAAAAATCTTTTCTTCGCGTTATAAACAAATACGTAAAAATATGTTAAAAAATAAAAATTTTAATTTTCTTTAAAATCGAAAAAATACGAAAAGTAGACAAATTTGGGCCGACTTCTAAAATATATCCGATTTCCCGATTTTTCATGTTAATATCTCAAAATAATCCTTGGGTCCTTGTCTAATTTTGGTTTATTTACAGAAATGAAAAATTTCTCCTAGAACAAATTTATTTGAATTCTGGCCGATGGATTTTGATTTCGAACCACTGTGCGCCGGCATGCAAACAGTTATTTTTTGTGGCTGAAGTTGTGATACACGAAGCACATGTGGAATTTCAACAAACCATAATGCATATTTGCTTATTGACGAACCCATTGAGCCTAAAATGAGCTTCATCACTTGAGATGATTTTGCGATGAAATTCATCATTTTGGCGCATTTCTCCAGAGTCCAATCGGTTAACGTACGTGGCGTCAAATGGTCCATCGGCTTCAACTATTGAGTCAGCTTGATTTTGTGTAGGTGTAAATCAAGACCCTTACGCAAAAATTCGCCTTAAAGTGGTCTTGGAGATGCCCAGTTCTTGAGAACGATTTTTTTAGGTCGTAAGTTTTGCAAATTAGACAACAGACTTTTTTTGTGATAGTTGCGACCTTCTGTGAATAAATGTAAAGGTTATGAACTCTTATTATCGAACTGTCCAATATAAGATTAAACATATTAAATCTGCCTTCGGAGCTAACTGGTAAAAAGTTAAAAAAATATGGATCAATTAAATAAAGTTAATATCATTTCCAAGCTACACGCTCCATGGTCGATCAGTCCAATTTTGGACTACTTTGGGCTTGAATATTGACTTCCAATGCTTCAAAAGTTGCAGGTTTGTGTGTATAAACCAATGACTTAACATAACTCCATAAACATTAATCCAGAGGCATTAAATCGCACGAACGAGGTGGCCAATGAACAAGACCAATTCTGGAAATAAAGTTGTCTCCCAACTGAATTTGCAATGAAATAAACAGCAAGACCAAACATTTTTTTATTTTTTTTTAAGAAAATTTTTTACAATTTGCGACTTGCCAAAACTTACTTAACAGAAATGTCAACACACTTTTACATTATCAGCTGGACTAATCATAGTTTTCAATATCGATAGTTCTCATGCAACTTTGTTTTCAATTCTAACAGGTATTACGAATTTCCCGAAGGCAAACATAACATACATATACGTTACAGCGAAGAATTCAATAAATTGGTGGCAAATTTCTTATTGGAGAACTGTAATAGGGACACTACTTCTATCGTAATATTAATTTTACAAATTTTGCTGCCTAGTTTTCGCCCCATTTATTTTAAAAACTTTTAAATTTCAAATGAATTAAAAAAACACGAACTGAAATGCATGATTTAAGAATTTTAACTTTTTAAAATGAAAATAAATAAGTTTTTAATCATGAATTGTATCATGCAAATATATATTTTTTAATTAAAAAATCTATTTTATTTCCAAAACAGTACCTTTAATATTATTTAGGAAAAAGCAAATTTTCTGTAAAAAATATTATATTATATATTTCTAATTTTATTGAAATTAAATTTTTAGATTCTTATCATACAAATGGAAACATATTGTTTATATAATTAAGCTATATAATAAGAACTATTCAACTTAATCGAAAAAAAATATATATTCATTACATTTAAAACAACTAAAATAGAAAATATTTTATATTTAAAAATGAGAAAGTCTAAGTATTCCTCTTATTTATCTATATATATAAAAGAGTTGCGTTACTGACTGACTGACTGACTGACTGACTGACTGACTGACTGACTGACTGACTGACTGACTGACTGACTGACTGACTGACTGACTGACTGACTGACTGACTGACTGACTGACTGACTGACTGACTGACTGACTGACTTATCATTGACCAGCCCCCAGACCAAACGGCTGAAGCCAGGGTCATGAAATTTTCAGGGTAGTTCCCAAATATGACGTAGACGTCGACTAAGAAAGGGTTTTACGAAATTCGTACTTTTAGGGGATAAAATGGCCCAAAAAGGGATAAACATCGAACCTTCGTCCTGACTAAACGGCAGTAGCTATAAACATGAAATTCGGTGAGTTCCTTGCAATGACCATGCAGACGAGCTACAAATAGGGATTTTTCGAAATTTGTACTTTTAAGGGACGAGCGGGACAAAAAGGGATAAAAATGGTACCAACTAAAGTATTACAGCTAGAAACGTGAAATTTGGTATGTAAATTCCTCTGACCATATAGAAACGAAGTAAAATTGGATTTCTTCGAAATTTGTACTTTTAAGGGAAGGGAGGGACAAAAAGGGATAAAAATGGTACCAACTAAAGTATTACAGCTAGAAACGTGAAATTTGGTATGTAAATTCCTCTGACGATATAGAAACGAAGTAAAATTGGATTTTTCGAAATTTGTACTTTTAAGGGACGAGCGGGACAAAAAGGGATAAAAATAGTACCAACTAAAGTATTACAGCTAGAAACGTGAAATTTGGTATGTAAATTCCTCTGACCATATAGAAACGAAGTAAAATTGGATTTTTCGAAATTTGTACTTTTAAGGGACGAGCGGGACAAAAAGGGATAAAAATAGTACCAACTAAAGTATTACAGCTAGAAACGTGAAATTTGGTATGTAAATTCCTCTGACCATATAGTAACGAAGTAAAATTGGATTTTTCGAAATTTGTACTTTTAAGGGACGAGCGGGACAAAAAGGGATAAAAATGGTACCAACTAAAGTATTACAGCTAGAAACGTGAAATTTGGTATGTAAATTCCTCTGACCATATAGTAACGAAGTAAAATTTAATTTTTCGAAATTTGTACTTTTAAGGACGAGCGGGACAAAAAGGGATAAAAATGGTACCAACTAAAGTATTACAGCTAGAAACGTGAAATTTGGTATGTAAATTCCTCTGACCATATAGAAACGAAATAAAATTGGATTTTTCAAAATTTTTACTTTTAAGGGGCGAGCGGGACAAAAAGGGATAAAAATGGTACCAACTAAAGTATTACAGCTAGAAACGTGAATTTTGGTATGTAAATTCCTCTGACCATATAGTAACGAAGTAAATTGAATTTTTCGAAATTTGTACTTTTAAGGACGAGCGGGACAAAAGGGATAAAAATGGTACCAACTAAGATATTACAGCTAGAAACGTGAAATTTGGTATGTAAATTCCTCTGACCATATAGAAACGAAATAAAATTGGATTTTTCGAAATTTGTACTTTTAAGGGGCGAGCGGGACAAAATGGGATAAAAATGGTACCATCTAAAGTATTACAGCTAGAATCGTGAAATTTGGTATGTAAGTTCCTCTGACCATATAGAAAAGAAGTAAAATTTGATTTTTTCGAAATTTGAACTTTTAAGGGACGAGCGGGACAAAAAGGGATAAAAATGGTACCAACTAAAGTATTACAGCTAGAAACGTGAAATTTGGTATGTAAATTCCTCTGACCATATAGAAACGAAGTAAAATTGGATTTTTCGAAATTTTTACTTTTAAAGGGACAAAAAGGGATAAAAATGGTACCACCTAAGTATTACAGCTAGAAACGTGAAATTTGGTATGTAAATTCCTCTGACCATATAGAAACGAAGTAAAATTGGATTTTTCGAAATTTGTACTTTTAAAGGGTCAAAAAGGGATAAAAATTGTACCAACTAAAGTATTACAGCTAGAAACGTGAAATTTGGTATGTAAATTCCTCTGACTATATAGAAATGAAGTAAAATTGGATTTTTCGAAATTTGTACTTTTAAGGGACGAGCGGGACAAAAAGGGATAAAAATGGTACCAACTAAAGTATTACAGCTAGAAACGTGAAATTTTGTATGTAAATTCCTCTGGCCATATAGAAACGAAGTAAAATTGGATTTCTCCAAATTTGTAGTTTTAAGTGGCGAGCGGGACAAAAAGGGATAAAAATTTTACCAATTTTACTATTACAGCTAGAATCGTGAAATTTAGTGTGTAAATTCCACTGATCATATAGCAGCGCAGTAGTTTGATTTTTCGAAATTTGTACTTCTAAGGGGACGAAAAGGGATAAAAATGCTGTACAATCCTGTGTTACCAAATAAAGTACATATTTTTAGGGGAGCAAAAACACATGTTACCTATAGTGATTTTTCAAAATGTGTACTTTTTGGGAAAGAGGTGCAAAAAGTTATAAACTGGCTGGCTGAATCTAGAAACATGAGATCGAGGATATAAATGGTTGTAATTTTTTGTTCAAAACTTAGTAGAAAACTATACATACGAAGGGAGTTTAGCTTAAATAGTGCACATCGACAAGAACATTCCTTTGACTGGATGTAAGTGCTATCTAATAGGAGGTTTCCAAATTACTATTTTAGATTTATCTATATCCACCAAAAGAAAATTAAATAAATACTATCCAAAAACAAAGACTGATAAAATTAACAAATAATTGGCTTTTTCGTGTGCGAAGCAGCGGGTACTGCTAGTTACAAATAAGTGTATCAAACTTTTAAGGGGTTTTAAAAGCAAACAAAATTAAACAACAAAATGTTTTTGATTATTTCAGAAAAAATGAGAAATTTGTAAAGAACACTCAATTTTTTTAAATAATTTTAAAAGTATTTCAAATTTAAACAAGCGAAAGAGCTCTATTTTTATTTCAAAAATTGAATCAAACTTATTTTTAACTTAAAAAGTAATTCATAACAATAATTAGGGCCGGGATAATAAGCTGCGATAACAAAAACCTTAATAAAGAGTTGATTTTTACTCAAAATAACAAATTATTTTTTTCACATTGTCGCCGACTACAGATCAAATCAAATATTCAAAAAAAACTATTTTGTGTTGACTTTTTTCGGTCTTAACCTCGATAACCATAAATTTGACTTACACTGGATAATTATCCTGGCTAAGTCCAAATCTTTTTACATAAAATTATTTTTTCAAAATTTTATTTTATACACACATTGATATTGCTGTTGGCAATAATAATCTTTAAGTTCAAATATTAAGAACTTGTTTAATTTAAAATCTTAAAATGTAATTTAAAAAATTATTATTGTTTTTTTTGTAAGTTTTAAATAAAATAAAAACCACTTAATTGAAATTAAAATATTTTTTTTAAACAGTTCAAATAAAATGAAATATATATAAGATAAATAGATATAAGATAATAAAATATAAAGAATTAAACTTTTTGAACTGCGAAATTTATGTTCTAATTATGATTATTTTTCTTTTAATTTTACCAGGTATCATGAATTTCCCGAAGGCAAACACAACATACATATACCTTATAGTGAAGAATTCAATAAATTAGTGGCAAATTTCCTATTGGAGCAGTCTTAGCGATCACTGGGATTCGATAGCTCCAGTTTCGTCAGATTTACATTTACACATTTCAATCGCCTACATTTTGAAATAAATTAAATTTATTTAAATTTTTAAATGGTTTTTGTTTTAATAATTTCCTTTGTCTAACATGTAATAAAAACTAAAGATACTTAAAGTTTTCTTTGGAAATGTGTGAGTGAACTATCAGCATGAATGAGTCTGAATTCAAGCAAGCAGTAGTTTTTACCACAATTTTCCATGATCCCGCAATTGAATTACTGCGGCTGCAATTCGTTGATACAACCTACGACTCTTTCTCTCTGATCTTTCAAGTTGTGGATATTCAGGGGCATCAATCTTAAAAAAATAAAAATACAAGTTTTAGTCATTCCCATTCACATCTCTCATAATTTAACGAATAAAAATACTTGATATTCGTAAATTCAGATGAAAATGGTAAACAAAGTATGTCGACCATTTTAATAAAAAAATCCCCAATTTCCAACCCTACATTTTCCCAATTTGGGTATTTAAAAAAATGGAAAATCTAGTAATTTTTTCATCGTTTTATTCAAATGCGTACTTTTAAGGGATAAAGTGGGAATAGAGGGATAAAAATGGTACCAAACAAACGGCTGCACTTATCATAATGAAATTCGGTGTATACATTCCTCTAGTTGCGTAGACACGTAAAATGAAGCGAAAGTCGTACTTTTAAGGGAGTACAATGGGAAAAAGGGGATACAAATGGTACCAAACAAATGTCCGCAGCTAGAGTCATGAAACTCGAAGTATACATTCCCCTGACTGCGTAGACATGAAAAATAAAAATGTTTTCCAAAAATAAGCAGATTTTCGAATTTCGTACGTTTAGTGGTAAAATGAAAAAGGGGATAAAAATTGTACCAACAAATGGCCGTAGCTTGAATCATGGAATTCGGTGTATACATTGCTCTGACTGCGTAGACACGAAAAATAAAAAAGGTTTTCCGCAATTCGTACTTTCAAGAGATACAATGGGAACAGAGGGACAAAAAAATGGAACCAACTAAACTGCTACGACTACAATGATGAAATTTTGTGTCTACATCTCTCTAATAGCGTAGACACGTAAAATAAAGCGATTTTCGAAATTCGTACGTTTTGGGGGTAAAATGGTTCCAACCACATGGCGGCAGCTAGAATCATGGAATTCAGGGTATACATTCTTCTGACTGTACAGACATGCAAAATAAAAAAATCTGGTCGAAATACTGTATTTATAGAAAATTTCGTCGAATTTTTCGATTTAAAAAAATTATCGTCGAAATTTTCTATTTATAAAAACTCTCGTTGAAATTTTGTATTTATAGAAAATTTCGTCGAAATTCTGTATTGAGAGAAAATCGGGTCGAAATTCTGTATTTATAGAAAATCTGGTTGAAATTCTTTATTTGTAGAAAATATCGTCGAAATTTTATAATTATAGAAAATCTTGTCGAAATTTTGTATTTATGGAAAATCTGAGCAAAATTTGTATTTATAGAAAATCTCGTCGACATTTTGTATTTATAGAAAATCTGGAAGAAATTTTGTATTTATAGAAAATCTAGTCGTTATTTTGTATTTGTAGGAAATCTTATCGAAATTTTATGCTTATAGAAAATCTGGTCGAAATTTTGTATTTATAGAAAATCTTGTCGAAACTTTTTATTTATAACAAATCTGGTCGAAATTTTGTATTTATAGAAAATCTTGTCGAAATTTTGTATTTATAACAAATCTGGTCGAAATTTTGTATTTATAGAAAATTTCTTCAATATTTTATATGCATAGAAAATATCGTCAAATTTAGAAAAATTTAGAAAAAACTACTGAATATTTTCTCAAATTTCTTTTTTTATTTGAAAGTACAATCCTTCCGGTTAATAAAGGAAAATAATTTCATTCAAATGGCTGCTGAGGGCACCCCACAAATAATAGACCAACGGTTGAATAGTTGAAAAAAACGTTAGATGGCGGACCCTTTACTTATAAAAAATCTGGTCGAAGTTTTGTATTTATGGAAAATCTGATCAAAATTTGTATTTATAAAAAATCTCGTCGACATTTTGTACTTATAGAAAATCTGGTCGAAGTTTTGTATTTATAGAAAATCTGGAAGAAATTTTGTATTTATAGAAAATTTAGTCGATATTTTGTATTTGTAGGAAATCTTGTCGAAATTTTGTGCTTATAGAAAATCTGGTCGAAATTTTGTGATTATAGAAAATCTGGTCGAAAATTTTGTATTTATAGATAATCTAGTCGACATTTCGTATTTGTAGGAAATCTGGTCGTTATTTTGTATTTAAAAAAATCAGGAAAATCTCGTCGAAATATTGTATTTATAGAAAATCTTGTCGAAATTTTGTATTTATAGAAAATTTCTTCAAAATTTTATATGCCTAGAAAATATCATAACCACATATTTCAACAAATAACTTTTTTTTTTGAAAATGCTATAAAAAAACTACTGAATATTTTCTCAAATTTCTTTTTTTATTTGAAAGTACAATTCTTCCGGTTAATAATGGAAAATAATTTCATTCAAATGGCTGCTGAGGGCACCCACAAATAATAGTCCAACGGTTGAATAGTTGAAAAAAACGTTATATGGCGGACCTTTTACTTATAGAAAATCTCGTCGACATTTTGTACTTATAGAAAATCTGGTCGAAGTTTTGTATTTATGGAAAATCTGATCAAAATTTTTATTTATAGAAAATCTCGTCGACATTTTGTACTTATAGAAAATCAGGTCGAAGTTTTGTATTTATAGAAAATCTGGAAGAAATTTTATATTTATAGGAAATTTAGTCGATATTTTGTATTTGTAGGAAATCTTGTCGAAATGTTGTGCTTATAGAAAATGTGGTCGAAATTTTGTATTTATAGATAATCTAGTCGACATTTTGTATTTGTAGGAAATCTGGTCGTTATTTTGTATTTAAAAAAATCAAGAAAATTTCTTCAAAATTGTATATGCATAGAAAATATCGTCAAATTTAGCAAATCTCGTCGAAATTTTGTATTTATAGAAAATCTGGTCGAAATTTGCTATTTATAGAAAATTTGGTCGAAATTTTGTATATACAGAAAATCTGTCTATACTAAATAAACAAATTGGAATTTTGTATTTATAGAAAATCTCGTTTAGATAGCAAAGTATCTAAATGTTGAAATAAAGAAACAAACAAATGAAATTAAAAAAAATCGGGAAAATTATAACTTTTTTGCAAGGGCATGACTTTGGGCAAAACTGGGAGACACGGGTCTTTTTTGCTTTTATCACGTAGTGGTGCCCGTATATGGTTATATTTTTTCGTCTTGCACTGTGTAATCTTAATAACACCATCAATAAAGTAATTACGCTTTTAACTGCAGCCTGTCCTGTCCAGACATGAACATGTATTTTTTTGATAAATAACTCCACAAAATTCTTTTTTTTAATTCCAACAATCATCCATTTAGTGAAACTGTAAAGAATTTTCAAAATTGCAAGGACTTATTATTTCAGTGCTTCCGTTGGCAGATCCAATTTCTTAAAATTTATTTTTTTTATATTCATATTATCCACAACAACTATCTCTCCAGTGCAATTCTAAATCGGTTGGATATCGAATAACACTACCCTGCATAAATCATTTCAAAATGTATGTGTACCTTTTTGGCAATATTAAATTAAACTCAATTCTTGCTTTTCGTTCTTCACAAGATACAACTCTATTATTTATTATTATTATATATTCCATTATTATTATAAAATTGTAGAAATTAAAAGTGTTATTTATTGTTTCATTATCTTAAGAAAAGGGAAACATATACTTTATGTGTATATTGTTTATGGTTCCGTGTCTTTAACCAATTTGTCTGACAATCTCGGCACCCATTCCTTCGACTGCCTTGCCGGCAACGTGACCCTGTTGGAGAGGAAAACCAAATTAATTCAAATTTTTCTAGATTCCGGCTACGTATTCAATAGCTTACCCCAGCTTTGATGGCATCGCTTCTTAAGCCGCCTCTGCTACCGCCTCTGCTCCTGCTACTGCCACTGCTCCTGCTACTGCCACTGCCACTGCTCCTGCTACTGCTCCTGCCACTGCTCCCGCTTCTGCTCTTGCCACTGCTCCCTCCTCTGCTCTTGCCCGTCTTCTTGGCATCAATCTGTACGGCGAATATGGCCAGCATAATGACCACGAAAAAGAAAATATGTGAAAATTTCATTGTTGTTGTTTTCTTTTGAGTAGACTGGAACTGGCAATTGACACAAAGTGTTTGTCGTAAGCTTTGCCCAGACACTCGCCTTTATATAGTCGATGCGTCTTGAAAGAAATGTTGGCTCATATAATTAACATCGGTTAACCAAACCAACAAGTATTTATAATAATGCAATTGATGACTAATAATTTTTCCATGAGGACATTATTAAATTAAATTTATTCGCAGAGTGATTTAATGTGTGTGGTTAAAGTTTAATTTAAATATAAAAGTTGTCATTACTAACTTGTCGGTGAGTAGTTATGCTGTAAGTGAATGTCCTTTTGCTCTTCAGAGCTTCAGAGATTACTGGCAATAATTTAAGACAAAGTGTAATTAAAAGTGTTCTTCTCATTCATTATTTAATTTATTCATTATTTAATTTCTTAAGTAAAATCCCTAAATTTGAGACATCTGCTCCAACGTTCCCTTAGGTTGACTTTTGCTTGTCGAATAATAAATCTTGAGATATGACAATTCTTCCAAAAACTGTCAGCTACTGTCGCACAGAGGAATATTTGCATACAAGCTGCGTCAAAAATTACAAGGAATAGAGCCAGGACCTTGAAATGTCGCATACATCCCTTATATAATCAAATTAGGTCAAAAAAAAATGCTTAAATTAAATGGAATATTTTCATACAAGCAAAAAAGATAAGGAATAGAGCTTAGATCAAAAATAATTTTTTGTTTAAATCCGCCCACAACCACGCCTACCTCCATGTAAGCTCAAATGTAAAATACAAATCATTACCAGTGATTTCATTTGAGTCCATAATTAAATGAACATTTTCAGTGCCACGCCCAACACCCAAATAAAAAATTTAGTGTTGTACGATTTTCGATTTTTTTTGATAAAAAATTATATTATTTTTTAAACGATGACAAAATGCTATTATAACTTAATAAATAACTTAAGTTTAATATCGCTCCAATATTTACATGCGCTCGCATGCCATAAAACCTTAAATCCCTAAAGTATGCTTTAATTAAATTTTCCAAAATACATTAACAGAGAACAACGAAGAAATTATTGGTTCATTTTTGGCTCAGAAGGTTTTACCATTTCAATAATTAAATCGATGTTGGCAGCTATAAGCAGAATATTATTTTTAAAATGAATACATAAGACAATAGTTTAACAATATTTTTAAATGCCGAAGCATCGCTTGGCCTCGAGAATATAGTTTTATACTGTAGAAAATTAACAATACTAAATAAATACAACCTTCAGGTAAACCACTGTCTGAGAAGGAAAGCAAAAACGTAATTACACTTTTTTAAATGCAAAAGGCCTCCTATTTTCTACAAACTACACAAAATTTCAATGCGATAAGTGGTTTTCGAGATACATCCCAATAAAATAACCTCTATTATGATGAAATTTCCAATTATTTTAGCCTTTATGAATTTTAAATGCATCAACAACTAAATTTAGCCGCGATATTGGCTAAATCTTTTAGAATATACTTAATACGAATGTTGTTGACAAAATTCAATTAGAAAAGTCGAGATTTGTCCACATGAAATTTGGTAGCTTTTGCCACTGTGCGGCACACAATGGTTCCAAAACGATTCTGTAACTTTAGAACAGAAAGATATACCTTTTTGGAAACGGTAGAGCAAGGGCTTCAATAAATAGTATATCACCTTTTGAACTTCATTAAAGGCACAACACAAAAATTGCCTAAAAATATAACATTTTTAGAAAAAACAATTTCATATTGAACATCTATTCATATTGAAATCTATTAAAATTGAGATATCGTACGGGACGTTTTTTAAATGATGTCGCAAATATGTCTACGAAAATAATGTATTACTAGTTTTTGCATTTATGTGAAAGAAAAATACCGAAAATCCCAGAGTGGGGTAAAGATGTTCCAAAATTTGGAATTTCTTTTACTAAAATGGTCTCCAATGCACTATGGTCCCAAATCCATATTTTTTGGCAGAAATTAAAAAAAAAAAAATAAATTGGAAATTGTTAAAAGTGTATATATTTTCTTAATGGCAACACTCCAAGCTATCAAGAAAATGTATTGGAGAAAACTAGGTGGCAACACCGCAAGCCTGAGAGGCATTTAATGTTTGCCGTTGAAAAAAGTGGTATGAATACGAATTTAAAGCAGTTATACAAAATACTTAAAATTAAGGAGTACCATATTACGAAAATGTTGATATTTTTATGTCCCATTTTTATCCCTTAAAGGTACGAATTTCGAAAAATCCCTTTATTTTACGTGTCTATTTAATTATCGGTATGTACACACCGAATTTCATGATTCTAGCTGTTGTCGTACCATTGGTACCATATTTTATCCCATTTTGTCCCATTTCGCCCGCTAAAACTTTTATTTTCTTTGTGGTGCTTCCAAGCTACAAGAGGAATGTCCGTAACAAATTTCAAATGTATGAAAATCAGAAATTTTATTAATAAGCCAAGGCTACCAATATTTGTATACTATGTATATATATATATATATAATGGAAATAATACTTCAATTCATAAAGTAAATATAAGGCTGCAATCATAAATACCCTAAATATTGGGGGATAGAGAGTGTATTTTCAGCAACTGTCGTAGCTCACGTACGCAGTATAAGAAAACTTCATGGTTCTAACATTTTTTGTCGTAAAAGCAACAAAATAAATTACGAAATTGGAAAAAAATATTTTACGTGGCTATGCAGTCAGAGGAATTTAGACACCGAATTCCATGATTCTATCTGCGGCGATTTTGTTGGTACCATTTTTATCCCATTTTACCTCTTAAAAGTAAGACTTTCGAAAATCTATGTATTTAACGTTTCTATGCAATTAGAGGGATGCAGACACCGAATTTCATCATTCTAGTTGTAGCCTTTTAGTTGGTACCATTTTTATCTCTCTGCTGCCTTTGAATCCCTTGAAAGAACGAATTTGGAAAACCTTTTTTTCGTGTCTATGCAGTCAGAGAAATGTATACTCCCAATTTCATTACTCTAGCTGCGGTCATTTGTTTGGTACTATTTTTATCCCCCTTTTCCATTTTAACCCCAAAAGGTACGAATTTCGAAAAATTCTTTTATTTTATGTGTCTACGCAATCAGAGGAATATATACACCGAATTTCATTATTCTAGGCACAGCCGTTTGGTTGGTACTATTTTTAACCCTCTATCCCCATTTAACCCCTTAAAAGTACGAATTTAGAAAAAATACTTTTATATTATGTATCTACTCTATTAGGGGAATGTACACGCCAAATTTCCTGTTTCTATCTGTTGTCGTTTGATAGGTACCATTTTTCCCTTTTTGTCCCATTTAGCCCTCTACAAATAAAAATCACTCCATGGTGCCCTTTTATGCTATAAAGGGAATGCGAATTGCAAATATCAAGTAAATACAAGCTATTATGTTCAAAAAACATGCTGAAATACTCTAAATATTAGGGGTATTTTCAGTCCTTGTGAGGGAAATTTTTTTCCCTCTGGGCCGATTTCGCCCACTGCGGGATTGAATCCCAACCGATCTGCAACCATAAGACACATTTAGGAAAAATTTGAACCTCCAAGCTCATTTCGTTCGACCGCTATCGTGCTTTCAACAGACAGACAGACTAGCCATGTCCGTCGTCTCAGAATTTTACCACGACCCAGAATATATATACTTTATGAGGTCTCAGACGAATATTTTAAGGTGTTACAAACGGAATGACAAAGTGAATATACCCCCATCCTGGAGGTGTAGGGTATAAAAAGAAAATAATGAAGTTGCTATATTATTGAAATTGAAGGCCGGCGTAAGTAGTTGAAAAATTATATTGAAAATTTTGTGACTACTGTAGTCTATCAATTTTTTTAAGTGTTGTAATTTTGTGATTCGTAGTGAGCATAACCTAAAAATGCCGTGGACCAAAAGTTATATGTAGGACTCAACTTGACTCAAAGTGTAAATGTGGAAGTGTTCGTCTGAGTGTGTAGTTTATGGTAAAAATAATATATCGTCAGCATTTTTCGGCAAACTCCTACAATTGCCACTTTATTTTAGCACAATTTCGATTAGCCATAGTACACATATTTCTGAATCATATCTCTGAATCAGATTTGTGCAAGAGACCCATCACCATCTCATTTTAAAGGTATTGCAAGTACCTTTGAAATGGTATATAACGTCATTCACTTTTCTGTACACATGTAGACATTTTATATTATTTCCTGAAATAATTATTTATATTGCAATGTTAAGTAGAATATTTGTATGTTATATTTTGCCTTTGTAATAATGCTCAGAAAAACATTGTTCGCCAAAGCGAAATAAGTTTCATTATTTTAAGCTTTCATAATATTTTGTTTTTGGCCATCCTGTACTAATACAGGGTGATAATTATGTTGGTTATATATTGAGTTTATATGGGATGGGTGATAGTGGGCGTGGTCCGATCGGCCCAATTTTATTTTTTAAGATTGTTATGTCTAGCAAATGTGCAAAATTATAAGATTCTATCTTTATTTTTCGACTTTATGCCATAAAAAATGGATTTGGGACCAGTGTGCAATGGTCTAATGGTTGTAAGAAGTCAATATATGAGAATAAAAAAAGTAAAAAGGCGTTAAATTCGGCCGTGCCGATTCTTATATACCCTCCACCATGGATTGCATTCCACGCTTTTTAGGAAAGGCTACCAATACGTTTATACTATATATACTTTAACAAGTAAAAACGGCGTTAAATTCGGCCGTGCCGATTCTTATATACCCTCCACCATGGATTGCATTCCACAGAGGTTGTCGGTTTTCGTAGAAGTGCAGTTATATTACAGGAAAATATAATTTTTTTAATATAGCTAAACCGAAATAAATAAAAATATTGAAAAATTAATTTTATAAATAAATATAATATTTTAATTATTTCAAACCACGCTTATAAGGTAATGCTACAATACGTCAATTCAAAAAATAAATATTCTTATATTTATATTTTCAAAAATATTTTCAAATCCATAAATATTGGTAGATAGTGGATGCTATAGTTGGTTGTATTTCCATTCAATTTGAATTCCAAAAGTACAAATTTTGAAAATCCGTTATCAGACGTACATAGTGCAAAATAACCAAACTTCATGATTCAACCAATTTTTGCCGTAAAAGAAAAAGTACGAATTTGGAAAAAAAATTATTTTGCGTGTCTATGCAGTCAGAGGAATGTATACACCGAATTCCATGATTCCATTTGGTTGGTACCATTTTTAGCCCCTTAACGTTTCTACGGAATTAGAATTTTATCATTCTAGCTGTAGTCGTTTAGGTACTATTAGGTACTATTTTTATCTCTCTGTACCATTGTTTCCCTTGAAAGTACTAATTTCGAAAAATTCGTCTATTTTCCGTGTCTACGCAGTCAGAGGAATGTATACTCCGAATTTCATGAATCTAGCTGCGGTCATTTGATTGGTACTATTTTTATCCCCTTTTTCATTTTAACCCCAAAAAGTACGAATTTCGAAAAATCAGTTTATTTTCCGTGTCTACACACTCAGTGGAATGTATACTCCGAATTTCATGACTCTAGCTGCGGTCATTAGATTGGTACTATTTTTATCCCCTTTTTTCATTTTAACCCCAAAAAGTACGAATTTTGAAAAATCCGTGTATTTTACTTATCTATGCAATCAGAGGAATGTATACACCGAATTTCATTATTCTAGGTGCAGCCGTTTGGTTGGTACCATTTTTATCCCTCTATTCCTATTTTACCCCTTAAAAGTACGAATTTGGAAAAAATATTTTTTTATATTATGTATCTACTCAATTAGAGGAATGTACACAGCAAATTTCGTGTTTCTAGCTGTTGTCGTTTAATATGTACCATTTTTATCCCTTTTTTGCCCACGTTTTTGCTATAAGGGGAATGCACATACCAAGTATCAAGCAAATAAAAACAGACATATTCAAAAAACATGCATAAATACACTAAAATATTAGGGATTATTATGGGTATTTTTAGTCCTTGTGAGATCCTTGTGATTTTTCCCTTTGGGCCGATTTCGCCCCATTTCAATCACAACCGATCTACGACTATCGTTTAGATGCTAGCGTGCTTTCAACAGACAGACGGACGGACGGACATGGCTAGATCGTCTTAGAATTTTATGACGATCAAGAATATATATACTTTATAGGGTCTCAGGTCGATATTTCAAGGTGTTACAAACGGAATGACAAAGTTAGTATACCCCCATCCTGGAGGTGGAGTGTATAAAAAGTAAATTTAAGGCAGCAATCTTCAAAAAAACTTAAATGCCCTAAATATGGGTATAGGAGATAGATAGGTGGATGCATTTTCAGCTACAGCCGTTTGGTTGGTTGTACCTGCATTCTATTTTAATTCCACAAGTACAAATTTTTAAAATCCATTATCTCTCACGTACACAGTTCAAGATAACCTTACTTCATGATTCTAGCCATTTGCTCACTGCCAGTTGTATCACTTTTCTCATTTTTGGCGTAAAAATAAAAAAGTTCGAATTTGGAAAATCTCTTTATTTTGTGTGTCTATGCAGTCAGAGGAATTTGTACACCGAATTCCACAATGTTTGATTGGTACTATCTTTATCCCCTTTTTCCATTCTTTTTTTCGCCGAACCAACACTCAGGCAATGTCCCCTGTAAATGCAGCGCATTACGTTGGTGGAAGGATCATAAATTATTGGAAGAAGGAGTAGTGTTTGCTGACTTCTGTTTTAAAATTACCCATTTTACCCCCTTAACAGTACGACTTTCTAAATTTAAAATCCCTTTATTTTACGTTTATGTACAAACCGTCATCATTTCAAAGCTGTACACATTTAGATGGTACCATTTTTATATCTATATTCTCCTTTGTATCCCTTGAAAGTACGAATTTGGAAAAACATTTTTATGTTTCGTGACTCTAGCTGCGGTCATTTGGTTGCCACAATTTTATCCCCTTTTTCCATTTTTACCCCAAAAAGTACAAATTCCGAAAAATCCCTTTATTTTATGTGTCTACGCCAGTCAGAGGAATGTATACAACGAATTTTATTATTTTAGGTGGAACCGTTTTTATCCCTCTATTCCCATTTTACCCTTTAAAAGTACGAATTTGGAAAAAATATTATGTATCCACTCAATTAGAGGAATGTACAAACCGAATATTGTGTTTCTAGCTGTTGTCGTTTGATAGGTACCATTTTTATCCCTTTTTGTCACATTTCAAACCCTACAAATATGAATCACTTTATGGTGTACGTATTTGTTTTAGGGAGAATGCGCATACCTAATATCAAGGAAATATAAGCAGACATATTGAAAAAACATGCTTAACTACTCTAAAATATTAGGAGTTATTATGGGTATTTTCAGTCCTTGTGAGGGAAAAAATTTTCCCTGTGGACCGATTTGGCCCAGCTGCAATCCCAACTGATAAGACGCATTTATGGAACATTTGCAGCTAATTTCATTTCATTTAGTTGCAAGCGTGCTTTCCAAAGGACGGATGGGCGGACATGGCAAGATCGTCTTGGAACTTTATGACGACCAAGTATATATATACTTTATAGGGTCTCAGGTCGCTATTTCAAGGTGTTACAAACGGAATGACAAAGTTAGTATACCCCCATCCTGGAAGTGGAGGTGAAATAATGTTGTCGTCTTATAAAATATGTATATTATTAATTAAATATAATATTGTTATGAGCATAATATTATTATTGAATTGTAGTACATTGCTGCTCTGTAAGGAGTTATTTTAATATACATAATAGTAAATGAAAGTTATTAATTATTATTAGATAGTTTGAGGAAAAGCTATCGATATTTTCGCATAATTTGTAGCATTTATTATACCCTCCACCTCCAGTATTGTTTTAAGAAATATCATTGAACTTCAAGTAACTAAGAAAAAAACAAATCTAACAATATCGCTGTATTGATAAAAGCACTCAATTCATATCGAATTATTTTATTCTTTTGTCTCGATATTTTTCGCTTTCAAATAAAATATTAATTTTCAACTTGTTTTTCTTTTTGTTCACTCGCAGCGTTATCAGAGACTTTTTTCACCGATTGTATCGCTATCGAGAAAAAACTAACGATAGTACCCTCAAAACTATTTTTACCGCGAATAATACAAACAACAATGCGTAGACAAGTTAAATAAGGGAATTTTTCGAAATTCGTACTTTTAGTGGGGTAAAATGGGAAAAAGGGGATAAAATGGTACCAACCAAATGGATGGAGCTAGAATCTTGAAATTCGGTGTATCCATTCCTCTGACTGCATAGACACGCAAAATAAAAAGAATTTCCAAATTCGTGCTTTCAAGGGATACAATGAGAATAGAGGGATAAAAATGGTACCAACTGAACGGCAACAACTAGAATGATGAAATTCGATGTACATACATCGGTTCAATTACGTAGACTTGTAAAATAAAGAGATTTTCGAAAGTCATACTTTTGGGGGGTAGAATGAAAAATGTGGAAAAAATGGTACCAACCAGATGGCGACAGCTAGAGTCATGAAGTTCGAAAAATACATTCATTCCTCTGACTACATAGACACGTAAAATAAAAAAAGAATTTTCCCAAATCGTACTTTCAAGGGATACAATATAATATAAATAAAAGTAACTTCTAGATCTCAATATGGGCTAAAAACTAATAAAAATATTAAAACAAAATTATCCTTAAAAAGAACGAACTTCATTGACAAGCTGTACTCTTTAATCAATGTTTACCTTGAAATTGTCTGTTGTTTCGACATCGAAGCTATCGCATATCAATCGATACTCAATGTCATGAACTGTGGTTATGTTTAGTTGGCAATGATTCAATCAAATCTTCATAACGATTTCAAACAATTATAAGTTTATATAGAGGTTTTGCAAAAACCGCAAACTTTATTCTTGATATAATTTGAGTCACGCCAACGATATTGGAGTGATGACTCGGCCGAGCACTATTCTAGTAATCAATAGCATTCCATTAGATCGAAGGATAAACCACAAAAATACTCCTTTAAAGTCGTCTACGAAAAGACTCCTTTAAACTTGTCGTCTATGGAAAGACTCCTTTAAAGTCGTCGTCTATGGAAAGACTCCTTTAAAGTCGTCGTCTATGGAAAGACTCCTTTAAAGTTGTCGTCTATGGAAAGACTCCTTTAAAGTTGTCGTCTATGGAAAGACTCATTTAAAGTCGTCGTCTATGGAAAGACTGCTTTAAAGTCGTCGTCTATGGAAAGACTGCTTTAAAGTCGTCGTCTACGAAAAGACTATTTTAAAGTCGTCTATGGAAATACTCCTTTAAAGTCGTCGTCTATGGAAAGACTCTTTTAAAGTCGCCGTCTACGAAAAGACTCCTTTAAAGTCGTCGTCTATGGAAAGACTCCTTTAAAGTCGTCGTCTATGGAAAGACTCCTTTAAAGTCGTCGTCTATGGAAAGACTCATTTAAAGTCGTCGTCTATGGAAAGACTCCTTTAAAGTCGTAGTCTATGGAAAGACTCCTTTAAAGTCGTCGTCTATGGAAAGACTCCTTTAAAGTCGTCGTCTATGGAAAGACTCCTTTAAAGTCGTCGTCTATGGAAAGACTCCTTTAAAGTCGTCTATGGAAAGACTCCTTTAAAGTCGTCTATGGAAAGACTCCTTTAAAGTCGTCTATGGAAAGACTCCTTTAAAGTCGTCTATGGAAAGACTCCTTTAAAGTCGTCTATGGAAAGACTCCTTTAAAGTCGTCGTCTATGGAAATACTCCTTTAAAGTCGTCGTCTATGCAAATACTCCTTTAAAGTCGTCGTCTATGCAAATACTCCTTTAAAGTCGTCGTCTATGGAAATACTCCTTTAAAGTCGTCGTCTATGGAAATACTCCTTTAAAGTCGTCGTCTATGGAAATACTCCTTTAAAGTCGTCGTCTATGGAAATACTCCTTTAAAGTCGTCGTCTATGGAAATACTCCTTTATAGTCGTCGTCTATGGAAATACTCCTTTAAAGTCGTCGTCTATGGAAGTACTCCTTTAAAGCGTTTTTTGAGAGACTCCTTTAAAGTCGTCTATTGAGAGACTCCTTTAAAGTCGTCTATTGAGAGACTCCTTTAATGTCGTCTGTTGAGAGGCACCTTTAAAGTCGTCTATTGAGAGACTCCTTTAAAGTCGTCTATTGAGAGTTCTTTAAAGTCGTCTATTGAGAGACTCATTTAAAGTAGTCTATTGAGAGACTCCTTTAAAGTCGTCTATTGAGAGACTCTTTTAAAGTCGTCTATTGAAAGAGCTTTGCTAGGTTCATACTCCAAACATTAGTTTGGTACTGATTTAGGTTTGCCTATTTATATCTTCAATAACACTTAGTAATGATAGATTTACTTAAAGCTTCCATTCCGTTTGACTCACTACTTGAGCTACTTCAAAAGCACATATATCTCTCGTAAAACGCGGTGATCGTTTTATACTTTATCAATGCCTTCAGTCTGCAAGGAAATGAAACACGAATTGAATGAAGAATTTATGAAACCGACTAGCCCGTATTGTTCGAGATCTGCCTGCATTGGCGTGTGGTATATATATGCAGAATTTATTTGATCCATAACTAATTAGTTGTTTGACGGTCACCAGAAAAACACCAACAATCCAATGAAGTTTATAAGCATTTTCGCTATATTCGCTTTTGTGCTGCTGATCTACGATGTATCTCAAGTTGAGGTCTTCGGTGATCTTTTTGACCTTGTAAGTTGTTGCAAACTCTGTGTCTCTGTAATCCATAAATTTTACATTTTTTGTTTACTTCTGGACTAGTTTCCTTCAAGAGCGGTACGTAAAAGTGTCAGAGAGATTTTCGAAAGTCGTACTTTTGGAGGGTAGAATGAAAAATGTGGAAAAAATGGTACCAAGCAGATGGCGACAACTAGGGTCATGAAATTCGAAGTATACATTCATTCCTCTGACTACATAGACACGTAAAATAAAAAGAGAAGAATTTTCCCAAATCGTACTTTCAGGGGATACAATATAATAAATAACTAATAGAATAATATAAATATAATAATAAAAAGAAACAAGTAAGGAAAGGCTAAAGTCGGGCGGGGCCGACTATATAATACCCTACATCACTCCCTCCGTATATACCTATAGCTTTTATTACTAAACCCATGTGTTTCATGGGAGCAATTTTATGTAGTTCATATAAATTATACACTTGGGGCCTGTTCCAAAACATAGGCCTATATATTTATCATTCACGGTAGATATTCCTAGTTGAAATATATCATGATCCGATGTAAGAAGTAGTTTCTAGAGTTGTAATAGAATAGAATGGGCCCCCATTTGGGTTATTCCAAAGTATGGACACTTTGATTTGGCTTTCATAGTATATATTCTTAGTTGAAAAATAATATAATCTGCAAACTTTGAAAAAAATCCGATGTCATTGAGGGGTAACAATTAAAATTAGGCCATTTTTAAGGGCGCTACATTAAAAAGTAGATCATATAGATCACTTTCAAAGTAGGTATTCTTAGTTGAAATATGACTTGATCTGCAAAATTGTATCGAGATCCAATGCACAATGTGGGTTCTAGAGATGTAATAGAGTAGACTGGGGGCACAATTTGTATGGGAGTTATGCCAAAATATGGACCCATATATTTGACTTTCATAATATATCTTCTTAGTTGGAATATAACTCAAAGTGCAAAATTTGATAAACTTCCGATGTAAATTGTGGGTCCTAGCGAGGTAATAATTATAATGGGGGCCATTTGTAAGGGCACTACATTAAAAAGGGGGTCTTTATAAAACACTTTCAGAGTAGGTATTCTTTATTGAAATATAACATGATCTGCAAAATTTTATAAAGATCCAATGTAAGATGTGGGTTCTAGAGCGGTAATAGTGTAAACTTGGGGCCCATTTGTATGGGGGCTATATCAAAACATTGACCTATCTAGCTGGCATTCAAAATATGTGTTTCTAGTACAAATATAACATTGTGTGGGAAATTTGATCAAGATCCGATGAAAAATGTGCATTTTAGAGCGGAAATATTGTAAATCGGTGGTACATTTGTATGGGGGCTATATCAAAACATGGACCTATGTGGTCCACTTTCCCGTGAGCTATTTCTAGTTCAAATATAACACGATCCTGAAAATTTGGTCATGAACGCATGTAAAATGTGTATTCTAAAGCAGTAATAGTGTAAATTATAGGGATATTTGTATGTGGGCTATACCTCAATCTGAACCGATTTTCTCCAAATTCAATACCAATCGTCCTTGGCCAACAAAAGTAACTTCTGCCAAATTTCACGACAATCGGACAACAATTGCGACCTGTAGAGTGCGAACAAGCTTAGATGGACAGCAGACGGACGGACAGACAGACATCGTTAAATCGATTCCGCTGGTGATTCTGAGAAGCATGGTTTAAAATTATTGAAATTCATTACACATTTATTTATAAAATTATTTTTCAATATTTTTAATTGATTTGGTTATATTTAAAAAATGTTACAATTTCCTGTAATGTTACTGAACTTCTACGAAAATCGACAGCCTCTGTGGTATGCAATCCATGGTGGAGGGTATATAAAGTTCGGACCGGCCGAACTTAACGCCGTTTTTATTTGTTTTTTGTATTGTGGCCAACTCGGTCGGAGTATACATCTTGACAATTTTTAAAGCACCTAAAATCAGGCTATAATTTTCAACTAAGAAACTCGCCCAATCGATGAAATATAGATGGGCAAGAATTTACCAAAGACCTAGAACCATAAAGGCTGAGCATATGGGAGAATAAAAAATATATACAATAGATGTCGTGATAGTATGAAAATATGACAAAATCGGCAAACACAGTCAAACGAGATGCTTATGATCAATTTTCTTTTTGAATATTGTTATATTAATTTAAACAAATTTTTAAACAATAAAAATTAAAAAATCTTGCAATACATTGTCTTGTTATTAGAAATCACGAAAAGTACCATCTTTTGATTGCCGCAGATCAGGAAATGCGTTCTTCCTGCTCTATTAGAGCTAATCAAAAAAAAAAGACCACCGGGGAGACTCAATATGGGCTAAACACTAATAAAAATATTAAAACAAAATTATCCTTAAAAAGAACGAACTTCATTGACAAGCTGTACTCTTTAATCAATGTTTACCTTGAAATTGTCTGTTGTTTCGACATCGAAGCTATCGCATATCAATCGATATTCAATGTCATGAATTGTAGTTATGTTTAGTTGGCAATGATTCAATCCAATCTTTATAACGATTTCAAACAATTATAAGTTTATATAGAGGTTTTGCAAAAACCGCAAACTTTATTCTTCATATAATTTGAGTCACGCCAACGATATTGGAGTGATGACTCGGCCGAGCACTATTCTAGTAATCAATAGCATTCGATTAGATCGAAGGATAAACCACAAGAATACTCCTTTAAAGTCGTCGTCTACGAAAATACTCCTTTAAACTTGTCGTCTATGGAAAGACTCCTTTAAAGTCGTCGTCTATGGAAAGACTCCTTTAAAGTCGTCGTCTATGGAAAGACTCCTTTAAAGTCGTCGTCTATGGAAAGACTCCTTTAAAGTCGTCGTCTATGGAAAGACTCCTTTAAAGTCGTCGTCTATGGAAAGACTTCTTTAAAGTCGTCGTCTATGGAAAGACTCCTTTAAAGTCGTCGTCTATGGAAAGACTCCTTTAAAGTCGTCTATGGAAAGACTCCTTTAAAGTCGTCGTCTATGGAAATGCTCCTTTAAAGTCGTCGTCTATGGAAATGCTCCTTTAAAGTCGTCGTCTATGGAAATACTCCTTTAAAGTCGTCGTCTATGGAAATACTCCTTTAAAGTCGTCTATGGAAATACTCCTTTAAAGTCGTCTATGGAAATACTCCTTTAAAGTCGTCTATGGAAATACTCCTTTAAAGTCGTCGTCTATGGAAATACTCCTTTAAAGTCGTCGTCTATGGAAATACTCCTTTAAAGTGGTCGTCTATGGAAAGACTCCTTTAAAGTCGTCGTCTAAGGAAAGACTCCTTTAAAGTCGTCGTCTATGGAAAGACTCCTTTAAAGTTGTCGTCTATGGAAAGACTGCTTTAAAGTGGTCGTCTATGGAAAGACTCCTTTAAAGTCGTCGTCTATAGAAAGACTCCTTTAAAGTCGTCTATGGAAATACTCCTTTAAAGTCTTCGTCTATGGAAAGACTCCTTTAAAGTCGTCTATGGAAATACTCCTTTAAAGTCGTTGTCTATGGAAAGACTCCTTTAAAGTTGTCGTCTATGGAAAGACTCCTTTAAAGTCGTCGTCTATGGAAATACTCCTTTAAAGTCGTCTATGGAAATACTCCTTTAAAGTCGTCTATGGAAATGCTCCTTTAAAGTCGTCGTCTATGGAAATACTCCTTTAAAGTCGTCGTCTATGGAAATACTCCTTTAAAGTCGTCGTCTATGGAAAGACTCCTTTAAAGTCGTCTGTGGAAATACTCCTTTAAAGTCGTCGTCTATGGAAAGACTCCTTTAAAGTCGTAGTCTATGGAAAGACTCCTTTAAAGTCGTCTTCTACGAAAAGACTCTTTTAAAGTCGTTTTCTATGGAAAGACTCCTTTAAAGTCGTCGTCTATGGAAAGACTCCTTTAAAGTCGTCGTCTATAGAAAGACTCCTTTAAAGTCGTCGTCTATGGAAAGACTCCTTTAAAGTCGTCTTCTACGAAAAGACTCTTTTAAAGTCGTCGTCTATGGAAAGACTCCTTTAAAGTCGTCTATGGAAAGACTCCTTTAAAGTCGTCTATGGAAAGACTCCTTTAAAGTCGTCTATGGAAAGACTCCTTTAAAGTCGTCTATGGAAAGACTCCTTTAAAGTCGTCTATGGAAAGACTCCTTTAAAGTCGTCCATGGAAAGACTCCTTTAAAGTCGTCTATGGAAAGACTCCTTTAAAGTCGTCAATTGAAAGACTCCTTTAAAGTCGTCTATGGAAAGACTCCTTTAAAGTCGTCTATGGAAAGACTCCTTTAAAGTCGTCTATGGAAAGACTCCTTTAAAGTCGTCTATGGAAAGACTCCTTTAAAGTCGTCTATGCAAAGACTCATTTAAAGGCTCGTTTAAAGTTGTCTATTGAAAGACAGAAAGTAAAGTTGTCGTCAATGGAAAGACTCCCTTAAAGTCGTCGTCTATGGAAAGACTCCTTTAAAGTCGTCGTCTATGGGAAGACTCAGAGCAAGTCGTCTGAAAGACTCTTTTGAAGTAGTTTATTGAAAGACTCTTTTGAAGTCGTCTATTGAAAGACACTTCGCCACATTGCAGGGATCTTTCCAGAACGTTGGAAGATTGTGAACATGCATCCCATTATTAGAAAAGGTGAGGCCAATAGCCCTGCTAATTACCGCTCGATTTCGATTTGCATTCTCGAAGGTTATGGAGAGTATGTTTAACCACCATCTTTTGAGCTATTTAGAGACCAATGACATAATTGTCGACAATATGGCTTTCGTAGGAATCGATCTACGGCGGACCTGATGACACTGCTATCCGAAAAGAGGATTAGAGTCATCCACCAGAGATCGCACCATAAGTATTGTTGCAGATGGGTTCTCATCCGACGAGCATTAAGCGCAGGAGCACCACAGGGCTCTGCCCTTAACCATTTACTTTTTGTTATTTGCATCGACGAACTCTTGGATCAGACTTCGAATAGTAGATATTCGCGAATGACACCAAGTCTTCTGGAAATTGAGGAAAAAATGGGATTGATGGATGAGTAAATCAGGAGTTACAGCTAATTTCCTAATGGGGTCGAGTGAATAGAGTAGATTTTAATGCAGGTAAGACCCAGACGTCAACAAATGCTTCTCCATCCGACTCCTTATCTACCCTTTGTCAACGCATAGGGGATATCCCCTGACCGTCCAACTCCTCTTATACATTTAGCCAACGCAAAACACTGTAATTAAAAGGGACATCCCCTGAGCGTTGGTTCAGTGAAAAAAGTTTGACTCACTACTTGAGCTACATCAAATGTACATGTGACTCTCGTATAACGCGAAGTTCGGTTTATACTTCACCCTTCCTTTAGTCTGCTCGGCATTAAATAAATAAATAAATTAAATAATAACCCCTTGCGTCGTATGAGAATCATCTGCAGATTTAGTATAAAATTTGACGCGATTTGTAGAACATACTAGCCCGTGTTGTTCGAGATCTGTCTGTATTTCGTTATGGTATATATGTGCAGAAATGATTTGATGTATAACTCATTAGTTCGTTGACGTTCACCGGAAGAACACCAAACATCCAATGAAGCTGATAAGCATTTGCGTTCTATTCGCTCTTCTGTTGCTGCTCTGCGATGTATCTCAAGTTGAGGCCATCGGTGGTCTTGTCGCGGGCATTGTAAGTTGTTGTTGTAAACTCTACAATCTGCAAATTCTGCATATTCTTTTCTTAACTTCTGGACTAGGCAAGAGCGGCAGCCCAAGGTGCCAGAGCAGGCAAGAATGCTGCCAAAATAGGAAAAGCAGTTGGCCAGGCAGGCGATGGAAAAGAAAAACATTACACTGATCTGCATTACAGGCGGTTAGAAGCCAGAAGAAAGCGTTATCCCTAGTTGGACTCTAAATTTGTTTTAATATTGTTTCTTTTAATGGTTTTTTAAACAATTAAAACTACTACAATCTGCAATAATAATTCATGTTGTCGTTGTTTCTGTATCGATTGCAAGGGATGAGGAACCTCAAAGAATTGGTATTCAATCTAAAGAAGTATTAATTCATTTCCAACTTCAAATGCAATCCTGATACCTTTTATGTGTACATAAAGTCGTCTATGGAAAGACTCCTTTAAAGTCGTCTAGGGAGAGACTCCTTTAAAGTCGTCTAGGGAGAGACTCCTTTAAAGTCGTCTAGGGAGAGACTCCTTTAAAGTCGCCTAGGGAAAGATTCCTTTAAAGTAATCTAGGGAAAGACTCCATTAAAGTCGTCGTCTTTGGAAAGACTCCTTTAAAGTCGTCTAGGGAAAGACTCCTTTAAAGTGGTCGTCTTTGGAAAGACTGCTTTAAAGTGGTCGTCTATGGAAAGACTCCTTTAAAGTCGTCGTCTATGGAAAGACTCCTTTAAAGTCGTCGTCTATGGAAAGACTCCTTTAAAGTCGTCGTCTATGGAAAGACTCCTTTAAAGTCATCGTCTATGGAAAGACTCCTTTAAAGCCATCGTCTATGGAAAGTCTCCTTTAAAGTTGTCTAGGGAAAGACTCCTTTAAAGTCGTCGTCTATGGAAAGACTCCTTTAAAGTCGTCGTCTATGGAAAGACTCCTTTAACGTCGTCGTCTATGGAAAGACTCCTTTAAAGTCGTCGTCTATGGAAATACTCCTTTAAAGTCGTCGTCTTTGGAAAGACTCCTTTAAAGTCGTCGTCTTTGGAAAGACTCCTTTAAAGTCGTCGTCTATGGAAAGACTCCTTAAAAGTCGTCTAGGGAAAGACTCCTTAAAAGTCGTCTAGGGAAAGACTCCTTAAAAGTCGTCTAGGGAAAGACTCATTAAAAGTCGTCTAGGGAAAGACTCCTTAAAAGTCGTCTAGGGAAAGACTCCTTAAAAGTCGTCTAGCGAAAGACTCCTTAAAAGTCGTCTAGGGAAAGACTCCTTTAAAGTCTTCAAGGGAAAGACTCCTTTAAAGTCTTCAAGGGAAAGACTCATTTAAAGTCTTCAAGGGAAAGACTCATTTAAAGTCTTCAAGGGAAAGACTCATTTAAAGTCTTCAAGGGAAAGACTCCTTTAAAGTCGTCTATGGAAAGACTCCTTTAAAGTCGTCTATGGAAAGACTCCTTTAAAGTCGTCTATGGAAAGACTCCTTTAAAGTCGTCTATGGAAAGACTCCTTTAAAGTCGTCTATGGAAAGACTCCTTTAAAGTCGTCTATGGAAAGACTCCTTTAAAGTCGTCTATGGAAAGACTCCTTTAAAGTCGTCTATGGAAAGACTCCTTTAAAGTCGTCTATGGAAAGACTCCTTTAAAGTCGTCTATGGAAAGACTCCTTTAAAGTCGTCTATGGAAAGACTCCTTTAAAGTCGTCTATGGAAAGACTCCTTTAAAGTCGTCTATGGAAAGACTCCTTTAAAGTCGGCTATGGAAAGACTCCTTTAAAGTCGACTAGGGAAAGACTCGGAAAAGTCGTCTATGGAAAGACTCCTTTAAAGTCGTCTAGGGAGAGACTCCTTTAAAGTCGCCTAGGGAAATATTCCTTTAAAGTAATCTAGGGAAAGACTCCATTAAAGTCGTCGTCTTTGGAAAGACTCCTTTAAAGTCGTCTAGGGAAAGACTCCTTTAAAGTGGTCGTCTTTGGAAAGACTGCTTTAAAGTGGTCGTCTATGGAAAGACTCCTTTAAAGTCGTCGTCTATGGAAAGACTCCTTTAAAGTCGTCGTCTATGGAAAGACTCCTTTAAAGTCGTCGTCTATGGAAAGACTCATTTAAAGTCATCGTCTATGGAAAGACTCCTTTAAAGTCATCGTCTATGGAAAGTCTCCTTTAAAGTTGTCTAGGGAAAGACTCCTTTAAAGTCTTCGTCTATGGAAAGACTCCTTTAAAGTCGTCGTCTATGGAAAGACTCCTTTAACGTCGTCGTCTATGGAAAGACTCCTTTAAAGTCGTCGTCTATGGAAATACTCCTTTAAAGTCGTCGTCTTTGGAAAGACTCCTTTAAAGTCGTCGTCTTTGGAAAGACTCCTTTAAAGTCGTCGTCTATGGAAAGACTCCTTAAAAGACGTCTAGGGAAAGACTCCTTAAAAGTCGTCTAGGGAAAGACTCCTTAAAAGTCGTCTAGGGAAAGACTCATTAAAAGTCGTCTAGGGAAAGACTACTTAAAAGCCGTCTAGGGAAAGACTCCTTAAAAGTCGTCTAGGGAAAGACTCCTTAAAAGTCGTCTAGCGAAAGACTCCTTAAAAGTCGTCTAGGGAAAGACTCCTTTAAAGTCTTCAAGGGAAAGACTCCTTTAAAGTCTTCAAGGGAAAGACTCATTTAAAGTCTTCAAGGGAAAGACTCCTTAAAAGTCGTCTAGGGAAAGACTCCTTTAAAGTCGTCTATGGAAAGACTCCTTTAAAGTCGACTATGGAAAGACTCCTTTAAAGTCGACTATGGAAAGACTCCTTTAAAGTCGTCGTCTATGGAAAGACTCCTTTAATGTCGTCGTCTATGGAAAGACTCCTTTAAAGTCGTCTATGGAAAGACTCCTTTAAAGTCGTCGTCTATGGAAAGACTCCTTTAAAGTCGTCGTCTATGGAAAGACTCCTTTAAAGTCGTCGTCTATGGAAAAACTCCTTTAAAGACGACGTCTATGGAAAGACTCCTTTAAAGTCGTCTATGGAAAGACTCATTTTAAGTCGTCGTCTATGGAAGGACTCCTTCATAGTCGTCTATGGAAAGACTCATTTGAAGTCGCCGTCTATGGAAAGACTCCTTTAAAGTCGTCGTCTATGGAAAGACTCCTTTAAAGTCGTCTATGGAAAGACTCATTTAAAGTCTTCTATGGAAGGACTCCTTTATAGTCGTCTATGGAAAGACTCATTTGAAGTTGCCGTCTATGGAAAGAATCCTTTAAAGTCGTCGTCTATGGAAAGACTCCTTTAAAGTCGTCGTCTATGGAAAGACTCCTTTAAAGTCGTCGTCTATGGAAAGACTCCTTTAAAGTCGTCGTCTATGGAAAGACTCCTTTAAAGTCGTCGTCTATGGAAAGACTCCTTTAAAGTCGTCGTCTATGGAAAGACTCCTTTAAAGTCGTCGTCTATGGAAAGACTCCTTTAAAGTCGTCGTCTATGGAAAGACTCATTTGAAGTCGTCGTCTATGGAAGGACTCCTTTATAGTCGTCTATGGAAAGACTCATTTGAAGTCGTCGTCTATGGAAGGACTCCTTTATAGTCGTCTATGGAAAGACTCATTTGAAGTCGTCGTCTATGGAAGGACTCCTTTATAGTCGTCTATGGAAGGACTCCTTTATAGTCGTCTATGGAAAGACTCATTTGAAGTCGTCGTCTATGGAAGGACTCCTTTATAGTCGTCTATGGAAAGACTCATTTGAAGTCGTCTATGGAAAGACTCCTTCCTTTAAAGTCGTCGTCTATGTAAAGACTCCTTTAAAGTCGTCGTCTATGGAAAGACTCATTTGAAGTCGTCTGATATGATATGACCAGTTCTCACGACTTTAATCTCATTTCTACATCATATTCTATAGCTCAGCAATATTTAAACGTTATCTATTTATAAGTTCCTTAATGTTTGCAAGTGATACATTAACCTAAAATTCCCCAGTCTATAACCAACCATCATGACTCAATAATTGACCAAATGTACATATAACCCTCGTATAATGTGGTGTTAGGTTTATACTTTATCATTAATTGAGGCCTAGATGAACACAAATAGTAAACAAATTCGAAGAGTTGCATTATTGTCTTTAAATTAGAATTATATTGCAAGGATATTTGTATAAAATCGAATACGTTTTATATAATCTACTAGCCCTCGTTGAGCGAGGTATATCAGTATTGCCTTGTGGTGTGTTTGTGTATATATATATAAGTTGGAATGATTTGTTGTATAACTCATTAGTTGTTTAGTCAGTCACCAGAGAAGCTACCGTTCCAATGAAGTTCATAAGCATTTTTGTTCTATTTGCTCTCCTGCTCCTTTTCTGCGTTGCATCACAAGTTAAGGCCATCGGAGGTGTTGTTGCGGACATTGTAAGTTGTAGTTGCTCACTGAGTCTCTGTAATCCATAAATTTTACATTTTCTTTTTTGACTTGCGGACTAGGCAAGAGCGACAACCCAAGGTGCCAAATTGACCAAGAATGCTACCAAAGTGGAAGAAACTGTTGATCAATAAAAAATGAGGGACTTATTTACATAGAAAACGGTTAGAAGCTGAAAAAAATTATACCTGATTGGACTTCATTGTAATGATTTATGATTTTAATGATTTTCTCTGTAACAATTAAAATTAAAATATATCACTAATTAGATGTTATGCTCTCATTGTTTGTCTATCGATTGCAAGAGATGAGGTACTCCAAATAGTCCATAACAACAATTTAATTAAATTCGAAATACTAATTTCATTTTCAACTGCAAGTCAGCGGCTTCAAGCGTATATATGAAGTCCGTGCTCTACATGTACTGGCTTTCGTCTTGCGACGATGCCTCAGGTATTGACCTATCCGCCGCTGTTAGCATTTATATACATCTGCAAATATTTATATTTATCAGCAAAGGCTCCCATAGGCATAGTTTGAAGGAAATTTGCCCAGTTTCTAGACTTCGTGTCTACTTTTTAAAAGTTGATGAGAAAAAAATTGGTAATTCGCGTATTGGAACTAAAAAATCAGACTTTTAGTACTAAATGTATACTATCTTCCAGGTGCCATTTCATACTGGCCAAAGTTACGCTGCAAAAACGGGGAATCCTTCGGCCTTTCTAAAAATGTGTTTTATTCGCCAAAGGCTTTCAAAGGCAAACAGTTATGTTAGTCCAAAGTCATAAATTTTTTCAAAAAGAATATTCTTTAAAATATTTATCACAAACATACTGTATTTGGCACATTTTTGGCGTCATATTAAAGTTAAGAAATCGTAGTTTCTACAAATAAAAAAAGAAAAGCTTTTAAAACATATGAGAAACAATTCAACTTTGTCGAAATAATTTTTTTCAAATTTTCCAAATCTTGAAAAGGTAAATCTGTAATACGAAAGAAATATTTTTTTCCTCATTTTGGGCCGACTATATGATACACTCCACTTTCTATCCGAATACAATTCAATTCGGCAAAAAAAAGTGAAAACGGACTAATCACGGACTAATATGACCTGGTCCAATTTGTCAAATCGAGTAGAATATTTGTATCGGGGCTATATCCAAACATGGAATGAAGTAACTAACTTTCACAATCAATTTGAAGAAATTCGGTGAAAATATGTGGTTTCTGGAGCGAAATTCTAATGGGAGCTATATGCAAATCTGAACCGATCTGACCCATTTTCACCATGGCTGTTTCTAGATGCAATATAAGATATTTTGCCAGATTTGAAGAAGACCTGTTAAAATATGTGCTTTATAGAGTGGAAAAGTGAAATCGGGAGTGAAATTTGTGTGGAAGCTATATATAAATCTGAACCGATCGGACCCATTTGCACCATGGTTGCTTCTAGTAAAAATATAAGATATTTCGCCTAATTTGAAGACAATCTGATACAATAAATGGTTTCTGGAGCGGTAAAAGTAAAATCGGGAGCGAAATTTGTATGGGAGCTATATAAAAATCTTAACCGATCTGACCTATTTTCACCATAGCTGTTCTTAGGTTTTGCAAGATTTGAAGAAGATCTGTTAAAATGTGTGGTTTCTAGAGCAGGAAAAGTCAAATCGGGAGCGAAATTTGAATGGGGGCTATATATAAATCTGAACCGATCTGACCTACTTTCACCATAGGTGTTCCTAGTTTAAATATATGATGTTTTGCAAATTTTGAAGAAAGTCTGTTGTAATATGTGGTATCTAGAGTGAAAAGAGTCAAATCGGGAGTGAAATTCGTATGAGGGCTATATCTAAATCTGAACCGATTTTCAAATTAAATAGCGATCGTGCTTGTCCCGAAAAACTTAGCTGTGCAAAGTTTCATTTGGTTCTGGCTACAAGTGCGACCTGTATCGTGATTACAAGATGGACAGACAGACGGACATTACTAAATCGATTCAAAAAGTGATTCTAAGTCGATCGGTATAATTAACAATGGGTCTATCTCGCCACCTTTTGCGTGTTACAAACAAATGCATAAAGGCATAATACGCTCGTGGAGTGTATAAAAATATAGAAATTTTGCTTTTCTTTTAAATCGAAAAATAAGAAAAGTAATCAAATTTGGATCAGTTTCTAAAATATATCCGACGACACCATTTTTGGTAATATTCAATCCTTGAGTCCTTGTCTAATTTTGGTTTTCTACAGAAGTCAATAGCGTTTACTTGAACAAAATTTATTGAATTTTGGATCGGTATTTAAGAGCTCTCGGGGCACTATTGGGCCTTTTTCCCATGCTTTATATAAGGTTACTTTCTATATATGTTTGTGTGCCACAAAATTTGAAATCAATTTTTGAAAGCTTTTTTCTCAACCAATTTTGCTCAAATTTTGCACACTTAATCATTTTCGATGACAATACAAGGAAATGGAAAAATTTGACCAATTGGACAAAGGGGCGTGGTACCTCCCATACAAACCACAAATTAAAAATCTATTATTTCTGCTCCTGATAACGGTATTTAAACAAAATTTGGTACGTCGGTTTGGTGTGCATGTTGTAAGTGCTGCTGCAAATATGGGCGGGATTGTACAAAGGGGCGTGGTACCTCCCATACAAACCACAAATTAAAAATCTATTATTTCTGCTCCTGATAACGGTATTTGAACAAAATTTGGTACGTCGGTTTGGTGTGGATTTTTTAAGTGCTGCTGCAAATATGGGCGGGATTGTACAAAGGGGCGTGGTACCTCCCATACAAACCACAAATTAAAAATCTATTATTTCTGCTCCTGATAACGGTATTTGAACAAAATTTGGTACGTCGGTTTGGTGTGCATTTTTTAAGTGCTGCTGCAAATATGAGCGGGAATGGACAAAGGGGCGTGGTACCTCCCATACAAACCACAAATTAAAAATCTATTATTTCTGCTCCTGATAACGCAGTAATTTTTCCTTCTACAAAAGATAACTAAAAAAGAATTTCTAGGCCCAATAGAATTCTGCTTGCATAAAGCATGGATTTGAAAAAAAAAATTTTTTGATTTACTAGTTTTCTTAAAAATATAAAAATACAAAATAAATATATAAATAAAAAATAAATAAATATATAAATAAATCGATAAATATATATAAAAAATGAATGATTATTTTATAAAATTTCTGGTTTTATTGGAAAGGTTGAAGTTTGTCATTTAATAATGGCTAATTCATATAATGGCTAATTCATACCTCATCCGATCTACCCAATTTTTCAGTACAGCCCAAAATCCACATCAAACAGTGACTCGTTGTGGACGCATTGTCTTCTCAATAGTCACGTGTGGGTTTGCCAATTGCGCTTATCGACATGGGCATCGAGATGAAAATGAGCTTCATGAAGGCCGAACTGAAAGCCGATCTCTTCTCGAAAATTTTCCACGTAAATTTCTTACAGCTTGCGTTAAATACTCATTACTTTAGAAGTAAGTTTTTAATATTTCTCAATTTTGTTCGACCGTATAGCGTCCCATTTTGCAAATGTCAAAAATAACCCTGCAAATAAAAATAAAAATGTATGTTTTTCTACCTTTCAAAGTCAAAGTAATCGGTAGTTCAAATTTTTTTTAACAATACTAATTTAAAATTGTAGCATAGAGTGCTTTTGGCGGAAGAGGAAAGAGAAGGAGGAGAACTATAAGAGGCTAATAAATCAAAATTCATTTCAGTTCAAATATACAAATGGTTCTTGCTTAAAATGAGACTACATTAAAACCAATTTAAATAAAAAGTTCGTCGATTGAAACTGTTGGGAAAAAAGAAAATTTGTAAATCATCAAAGTCAACAATATCCACTGAGGCTGTCGATTTTACGTAGAAGTGCAGCGACATTACAGGAAAATGTTATTTTTTTTTTAATATAGACAAACCAAAATAAATAAAAGTAAAGCAAAAGTAATTTTATAAATAAATATAAAATTTTAATTATTTTAAACCGCACTTATAAAGCAAGTTTCCCAATATCTTTAATCGAACTTCATGATATATACACCAATTTTCATCATTCTAGTTGTATCCATTTATTTGGTCCAATTTTTATCCCTCTGTTCTCATTGCATCACTTGATAGTACGAATTAAAAAAAAATATTTTTCGTGTCTACGCAGTCAGAGGAGTGTACACTAGAGCGTACCAGGTTACAAGTAAAAAAAAAAAAGTTCGCCGTACACCTTCGAATATGAAGTATTATTGAAAGGTAGTTTCAAAAAAATTTTTTTTATTTTTTTATGCCGAACGTAGGGGTCGCGCTTTTACATTTTTCTATATAACTTCTGCATTTATAAACGGATTTTAAAGTGTGATACATCGATGTTTTTGTCCGATTTTTTTGTCTTTGAAGTCATTGAGCTCAAACATGATTCATGATTTTATGCGAGCTTTAATTTTCGATTATTAGAGTGGTACATTAGGGTAGTAGCAACTGAGAAATGATGGGTAAGTACCAGAAGGGGGTGCTTGAGCTCAATGACTTCAAAGACAAAAAAATTGGCCTCGTCGAGACAAAAACATCGATGTATCACACTTTAAAATCCGTTTATAAATACAAGTTATATAGAAAAATGTAAAAGCGCGACCCCTACGTTCGGCATAAAAAAATAAAAATTTTTTTTTTGAAACTACCTTTCAATAATACTTCATATTCGAAGGTGTACGGCGAACTTTTTTTTTGAGGTACGCCCTAGTGTACACTCCGTATTTCATTGCTCTAGCTATGTCCATGTGGTTGTTACTTTTTTATCCCCTTTTTCCATTTTATCCCCCTAAAAGTACGAATTTCGAAAAATCCATTTATTTTGCGCAATCAGATGGCTGTATGCACTGAATTTCAAGCCGTTTGGTTGGTACCATTTTTATCCCTCTATTGCCATTTACCCCTTAAAAGTACGAGTTTGAAAAAATACTTTTACTTAAATACTTTTAAATACTAATATATTATTATGTATCCACAATTAGAGGAATGCATAAACCAAATATCGTGCTTCTAGCTGCTGCCTTTTGATATGTACCATTTTTATCGCTTTTTGTCCCATTTCACCTCCTACAAACTAAAATCACTTTATTGTGCACGTTTTTGCTATATTCAAAAAAAAAAAACATTGGTTACTGGGTGTATTTTCAGTCCTTGTGAGGGAAAATTATTCCCTCTGGACCGATTTCGCCCACATTCAATCCCAACCGATCAACACGTACAACTATGACACGTATTCTGGGAAAATTTTGAAGTCCTGGCTCCTTTAGTTTCGCTTCGGACGGACAGATGGACATGGCTAGAGCGTCTTAGAATTTGATGACGATCAAGAATATATATATTTATATTATAGGGTCTGAGAACGATATTTCAAGGTGTTACAAACACAATGAAAAACTTAGTATATCCCCATCCTGTGGTGGACGGTATAATGATAAAAAACCCAGGACCAGTACCTAACAAACTGTGAAAGAGACACTTTAAAAAATCATATCGTCTGTTTTCCCCCAAGGTTTGAAAAATGAGTAAGATCAAATTATGCCCAAATTTTCATTGTAAATTTAATTTATGGATTTAATTTCTTTAGGCCTGCATATTCGAATTCAAATTTCTTTCATTCTTCAACTAGACTTGCAACAATCAACAATCTCTTCTTTGCCTGCCCATAATCTGAATTCATCTTCACTTCACTTAGATATTTAAGGACATAGTGGCTTCGGCCATCCTAGAACACCAAAGTACTCATCGTACAAAGCGTAATCCTCCTGGGCGGCTGGAACTTCGCTTGGTTTGCTGTCATTGCCGCCAATTTTCTCTGCACACCTCTACAATTTTCCAATTGAGAGTAAAAATATATTGACAATGTTTCCGACCTTCAAGATTCACTTCGTCATCGTCGACAGGAGCAGCGATCGCAGTCAAAAGGAGAGCTGTTAAAATTAGAAATATTAGTAATGCTAATTAAAAGACTAATGAAAGAATTCTCACATTGACTTTTATACACTCAGAAAAAAGTATGCTACAGATTAAGTAAATATGTACTAAAACTGAGGAAAAATGAACTTCGTATAGCGCTAAGGCAATAATTGCTCACATCAAGTAAAAACTTTTCCTTGAAAATGGGACATGCTTTGAACTTCCAGTTCAACTTTTCCTTAAAGCAAGTAACATTTACTCAAACTGAGGAAAATTTGTCTTCAAATCAAGTAAATCTTTAGTTAATCCGAGGAAAAATTTTAAGAAAATTTACTCAAATCAAGTAAATGTATACTCAAACTGAGGAAAATATTCCGATTTTTTCCCTCAATCCAAGTAAATTCTTACTCAAACTAAGTAATTTTGTAGTCATACCAAGTAAATTTATACTCAATCTGAGGAAAATTTTCGGAAATTACTTTTACTTGATAATTGAAATAAATTATTTCGCTTCAAAGTATGCAACACTCATATGAAAAATGGCAACATGGAATAGTTCTCAAACGTTTCATCTTACTTATACCATAAAGAGTTAAGATATTTCACCATGACTGCTGCGGAGGCTAGGTAGGCGCCTTCGCAGTGATTATTTAGAGTAATATTTGAAGTACTTATGAAGAAATTGTTTGCTAACGAACGAGAATTGCTTCTTAGACTACTATTCATGTATTTTTCTAAACCAACTGAAGTATTTTTTATAAGTTCATTTATACTTGAATGTACGAGGAACATGGCATAAATTTAAGTACATATATTTACTTTATTTGAAGTAATAAACATATTTTTAAGTAAAAACTTCCGAAATGGGTTTTTTTCCATACAAACATTTTCTTCGTTATTTTATTTCATAAAAGCTAGTAAATTTTCTTCCGCAGAAGTATGAATATACTTAATTGTCAGAAGTATTTACTGGATCCGAAGAAATGTTTTTAAGTAAATTTACTACCCTATTTTGATTATATGTACTATTTCTTCTGGCTTTGAGATAAGGAAACTGTACTCATATCTAGTTAATTTTCCTTCTCGCAAGGAAATTTCGACTAAACTGGAGTAATATTGTTAAGAATGCCATTTTTCTGAGTGTAGGTAGTTTGCCGAAACCACAAATCAAAATATTTAAAATAGTCACATTGTAAAGATATGATGTGGTTGGCGGGTTTTTTTGAACTGGCATCAGTACACTGTGTCTCATCTTTACCTATAGCAATAGTTTTACTTAGTAAAACAGAGATATTTTCAGATTATGAATAAAAAACTAAATTCGTTGCGATTGGTCATCGATCGATTAGCTTAAAGATATAACAGTCATATCTTTAAGCTAGTCGATCGATTCATTTTAAATCTAATCTTCTGGTGTTAATAATTTGTCATAAGTTGTCATGCAGTTATTTCGAATGCATTGTTTTGTGGTTTTATAGATGTTAATATAACAATGAGAATAGAATAAATATATGTAATTGATTTGCAACAGAGGTCAACTATCGAAGAGATATCTGCGTACCCCAGCAAAAACTCTCAACTCTCTCAAGTAATGTGGGGAATAAGGCAAATCCAAAAACCTTCACTACTTATTTTTCGGATACGTTTCTAATTATTTTTACAAAGGGATTGTAAAAAAATAAGTACTTCCACGCACGCTTACAAAATGTTGACAAATAAGTACATCCACGCACGCTTACGAGAAGTTAATAAATAAGTAGTTCTAAAGGAGTTGTAAAATAAGTGGCCTCATGAAGGTGCAAAATAAGTCATTATTGATAATTAGCCAAATAATGTATTATCAATAATGGGCTTAATAAGTGATGAAACCAGCATTTTTATTAAATTACATATTTTGTATCGACTTGTTAACAATCTGAATACAGAATTTAGGATAAAGCTGCGATAACAACAGCACTGCTATTCTCTGACTCACCACAAACATGTGGAAAATTAAGTTTTAAAATCTGAAGTTCTATGAAATTTAACTTACCAATAACTACTTATTTAAACCATTATAAGGAAGTAATTATTTCATACTTCAAAATATTGCAGGGCGTAACGAGCAGTCATTACTAGGTAATGCTAAAAATAATGAGGTGTCATTACCAAGTTTTTGCTGGGACGTTTCCATTTTGACGATTCGAATGGCGTCGTAGGACTTTTCAAGGATTAGACTGATAAGTAAAAATCTTAAAGAGAACCGAAACTACTGAAATAGTTACCGATTGAAATAAAGAACTCCACATTGATTCAATATTTAGCCTATTTCAAATGCATTGCCTTGTGGTTTTAGAAAACTATGTTTACATCCATTAATCACATTATCATATAATTCATTGGTAATTATATTATATTAAGTTAATATTATTATCGAGTGCTTAAAGAAAATCGCTTAGAAAAACATTATATCAAAATCAAGAGACACTGTTGAGAATTTTATTTTGAGTACTTATTTTCAAACAAATATAATGACTCACTAAGAAATAAAGACTCCAGGAATAGGTTAATAATTTCAATTAGATTATTAGAATATTCTTGGAAGCAAGTAGAAGAAAGAAGAAACTACCAAGCACAATATTTGTAAGCAATGTCATTGTTTTAACCAGGTAACTTAGCTTTTCATCCCTCAAAATAAAAACTCATATCCAAAAGTGACAGTATGGCTGCGAGTAAGTCTTTTCCTCTAATGACATCGCCATGCAAAAGTAATTCGAAAGGTCATGAGAAGTTTTTGGTTTGACTTACCCCCAATGTTACTTGGTAATGTGAATTTTTGCTGGGTTATGACTTCCGAACGATGTATACGTTGTTTTGTTTTTGTCCAGAAAACATATTTTTTTTAATTTTTTCAACTTTGGCAATGTTTTTTCACATTCGTTGGTAATTGACACTAAATATTAAAACTATTTTTTCCAAAAAATATGATATTATTTATAATTAATTTTGTTGATAATCAATTAAGATACAGGCTTATAAGTTGGGCTGTCTGACAAATTTCACAAACAAATTCTTGTTTGACCCGACAACACCTAAAAGGGTTAATGGACTGCCGCACAGTGTTATGCAATCAATACAAAAATATTTATAAATAAATTAATACATATGTAAAAAAAAATAAAAATAAAAATTCTAAAAATAATAAAGAAATCGATTTATAAATAAAATAACAGAAAATTAAATCGACATACAAATAAATCGACAAATACAGAATAAACAAATAAGTCAATGAATAAATAAATCGGAATAAATACTTAGATAAATAAATAAATCGACAAATAATGCAACCAATACTTACATAAAGCGATGAATAAATAAATCGATTAATAAATTTATAATAAATATAAATAAACTAATAAATTAAATTAATAATAAATAGAACAACTAAAGCGTCAGAAGTAGAATCGATAAATAAACAAGTCGACAAATAAAGAAATTGATAAATGCATGAATCGATAAATAAATAAATCAGAAAATAACGAAATGACAAATAAATAAATTTGTATAAATAATCAGACAAATAAATAAATCGATATTTAAACAGGTATATATTGAATATTGTTTTCAATATAAGTAAATCAACAAATAAATATATTGATAAATATATAAATATCAATTTATTTATTTGCCAATATATTTATTATCGATTTTTTATTCATCGATTATTGCCTGTAGATTTATTAATAATACTATTTATCGATTCTGATTGATCTGTTGATTCATTTATCTATCAATTTGTTTATTATTTATCAATTCTGTATTTGTAGATTAATTTGTCAATTGACAATTAAATAATCAACAGATAAGTAAATAAATTAACGAATATTTTCTATTCATTCATGGATGTTTTATTCACAGTCTTATATATTTGTATATTATTACAAGTAAACAACAATTAAAGAAATTGATAAGTATAAATCAATGAATAAATAATCGATAAATAATTTGATCTATAGAAAACCGAAGAGTAAACAATGAAAGCATGAATAAATATAAAAATTATTATTTCTTTCTTTATCGATTTATTGAACTATATATTTATTTATTCGTCTCGTTCTGCATGGATTTATTTATTTGTCGTTTTATTAAAAAAAAAATCGGCAAATAATGAAATCTTTTACAAATAAGTCGACAAATATAAAATTTAAAAACATATGAAATAAATATATCAATCAGAATTGATAAGTAAATATAAAAATACAATACAAAATTTATAATCAATAAGAAATACATTGACAAATAAATAAATTGATAAATATAAATATCTATGTATAAAGAAAACCATCGAAATAAATTGATCTATAGGTAATCGACATGTAAAAAATAATAAATAAATATATAAACCTATGAATAAATAAATTGGTAAATAAATAAATTCATGAATAAATCGAATATATTCGTTGATTTATTTATTTATCTGTTTATTATTTCATTGTCAATCGACAAATAAATCAACAAATACAGAATTGATAAATAACTAAAGTTAGTTAAAAAAAAAATAAAATTCAGAAAAATGGATGAATTCTTTATTTGAATCGATAGTACATATAATTTAATGTTTGAAGATTATTTCATGCAAATGTTGACCTTGACCGCGCCTCAAATGGCCCCTCCGCTTAGTCCAATTTTGGTATTTCCACGTTTTTGAGTAACAGAGGCCCAATTGCTGCGAACGGCGACGAATCGATAATTAACGGTCATCATTAACACTGGCCGATACAGCAGCGATATTTCTTCAGTTCGCACTCTACGTAAGCGTGTTGGTGGTTTAATGTCCAACAATGTAAATTTGGTGCGAAATTTAGTCACAATAGCCCGAATAGCCGCTTCAGTGGGTCGATTAAACTGACCATAAAATGGAAGCACGCGATGAACTTTCTTAACAGAGCACGCATTTTGATAATAAAATTCTATAATAAATAAATCAACAAATAAATAAATCGATAAATAAAATATAGAATTAACAAATGAATAGTTTATAAATAAACAAATTGATAACGAAAGAAGTCAATATAAATATATAAAGAAATCGATAAATAAAGAAATAAATAGACAAATACAGAATTAACAAATAAATAGTTTACATAGATACATACAAAATCGATGAATAAATAAATCGACATTGGTTCTAATCGATAAATAAATATATCGATAAGAAATAAATTGATATTTAATATATTTATCAATTTATTTTGTTGCCGATTTATTTCTTATCGATTTATTTATTCATCTATATCTAGATATATAAAAATAAATCTGTATGTGTAAGTTTGTTCTTTATAGCTGCCTAAACCACTGGACCGACCTTTTTGAAATTTTCACAGTATGTTTATGCTGAACCGTTGGTGAAATAGGCTATATAAATGTTTGATATTTTGAGTGGGCGTGTCACCTCCCACACAAATTGCGGATTTATTCGTTTTTTATGAATTAGCATATTCGGAGTACTGTTGCAGCGAGAGTCTTGAATTTTTGTGAAAGTTCACTAATTGTTAGTCTGCACTGTTGTGCCAAAAATGGGCGGTATTTGTAAAAGTGTTAAAACCTATTATCGAGTATTGCCAGTTCTATGACACCTAGAGTGCTCAAATTTTGTGTTAGTGCATTTAGCATCAATGTGCGTAGTTGTGCCAAAAATGGACGTATTTGGAAAAGAGGGCGTGGCACCCCACATACGGAGTTAAAACCTATTATTGAATATTCCTAGAGTGCTGAAATGTTGTGTAAGTGCATTTAGCATCAATGTGCGTAGTTTTGCCAAAAATGGACGGTATTTGGAAAAGAGGGCGTGGTACCTCCCATTCGACGTTAAACCCTATTATCGAATATTGTCAGTTCTATGACACCTAGAGTGCTAAAATTTTGTGTTAGTAGATCCAGTGTAAATAGTTGTGCAAAGGTGGGCGAAAAGTGGATGTGACCCTTCCCAGACGAAATAAAAACCTGCTTTAGAGTATATTCCACACCGACATGGGCGGAAAGTGGCCGTGACCCTTCCCATACGAAATTAGAACCAGTTTTAGAGTATATTCGACACCGATACTCCTAAATTGTTGTGTGAGTTAATTTAGTTGTAACCTGCATAGACAATATACAAATGGGCGGGATTTGAAAGATGGGAACATTTCGATTTGAATTTTGTAAAATTAGACGTTTTATTTGGAATTTCTTAGCACAATAGTAAAGAAAGGTTACAAAAACGAAATATCCATTCGTCAAATGCTGACTTAAGTCAAGAATACGGAAATTATATATGTAAATTTATTTAGTTTTTGTGTTGTTTGATTAGTGAACGATTTGATTGATTTTCTATGTGTTTTGAATGTAGTATATTCAAGGTCCAGCTTTTCGATTAAGTAATTTCTTCTTACGAATGAAGTTTTTTGTTTAGAGATTCACGCTTAATCAAAAATCAATTTTAGTTTTGACATTTCTTCATTTATTCGCCGTAAACTAACGTTCTGTTCTTCAATGTTCTCCATGCAACATATCCATTTCCTTAGTATGGATATCAGCCTAATATTAGTATATTAGGCTGGGTCGCCGTCCATACAAATTGAAAATCAAGTTCCAGTCACACCACGAAAATAAAGTTTGAATTGTTTAATGATGATTTGCAAAAGCCTAGATCAAGCCATCTGCGAGCTAAACGCTCCTGAAAACAGCCCTAAAAATCATGTTTTTTCGTTGTAATTTATTTTATGTTACATTTTTTCTCAAAATCTTTTCTGAAATAATAGACCCTTGAAAGCACTTAAAATATAAATTTTGATTCTTGTCTTAGAGTAACTTATTGGTCGAATTTTTGGACGTTTATAGTAATTTTTTGTGGATTTTCACAGTAACTGCCGAAAACTTTTTCGTATTTGGTGGTAGTTTTCTATAAAAAAATAAATAGATGCAGTCAATACCTTTCGAATGATGCCTAATTGATGAACATCGGGATAGAATTGACGTCACGGCGTTCATTTTTGTATTATTTCACAAAAAATGGAGTCAGTGTCATTTTTCGTCCATTATTCATCATTTAGGCATCATTCGAAAGGTATTGATTTCTCCTATTTATTTTTCATTACACCTTTTACAAAATGTTTCCAAGAAATATAAGTTTTTAGCTGTCACCTTAAAAACCCACAAAAAATAAATATAAACGCCTAATAATTCTAACAATCAGTTATTCTAAGACAACAATCAACATTTTTTTTGAAGTGCTTCCAAGGGTCTATTAATTCAGAAAACAAGACAAATGCAACATAAAACAAGTAAAAACGGTGTTAAGTTCGGCCGGGTCGAACTTTTTATATCCTCCACCACCATGGATTGTATTCCACAGAGGCTGTCGAATTTCGTAGAAGTGCAGTAATATTACAGGAAAATATCATTTGTTTTAATATAGCCAAACCAAAACAAATACAAATATTAAAAAAATAATTTTATAAATAAATATAATATTTTAATTATTTCAAACCACGCTTATAAGGCAAGGCTGCCACTACGTTTATACTATATATATCGAACTAATACTTCAAGTCAATTCAAAAACTAAATATTCTTATCTTTATGTCATAAAAAAACTTAAATACCATATATATTGGTAGATAGTGGGTGCTGCATTTAGTTGTATTTCCATTCTATTTTATGTCCAAAAGTACAAATTTGGAAAATTCATTATCTCACGTACACAGTGCAACATAACCTAACTTCATGATTTAACCAAATTTTGCAGTAAAAGTAACAAAATAATGTAAGTGTCTATGCAGTCAGAGGAATGTATACACCGAGTTCCATGATTCTAGCTGCGGCCATTTGGTTGGTACCATTTTTATCCCCTTTTTCTACTTTAGCCCCTTACGAGTAAGACTCTCTAAAATCTATTTATCTTACATGTCTACACAATTAGAGGGATATGCACACCGAATTTCATCATTCTAGTAAGTCGTTTAGTTGGTACTATCTTTATCCCTCTGTTCCCATTGTATCCCTTGAAAGTGCGAATGTGGAAAAACACTTTTATTTTTCGTGTCTATGCAGTCTGAGGAATGTATACTCCGAATTTCATGACTATACCTGCGGTCATTTGGTTGGTACTATTTTTATCCCTTTTTTCCATTTTAACCCCAAAAAGTACGAATTCCGAAAAATACGTTTATGCGTTTATAAAAGTACGACTTTGGAAAAAATACTTTTATATTATGTATCTACTCAATTAGAGGAATGTACACATCGAATTTCGTGTTTCTAGCTGTTGTCGTTTGAAAGGTATCATTTTTATCCCTTTTTGCCCCATTCACCCCCTACGAATAAGAATCACTTTTTGGTGCACGTCTTTGTTATAAGGGGAAGCGCATTTCCAATATCAAGCAAATATAAGCAGACATTGTGAAAAAACATGTTTAAAAACTTTAAATATTAGGGGTAATTAGGGGTATTTTCAGTCCTTTTGGGGGAAAATTTTTTCCCTCTGGGCCGATTTCGCCCACTTTCAATCCCAACCGATCTGCAACCATAAGACACATTTAGGGAAAATTTGAACTTCTTAGCTCATTTCGTTCGGAAGCTAGCGTGCTTTCAACAGACAGATGGACATCGTCTTACCACGACCCAGAATATATATACTTTATGGGGTCTCCTACGAATATTTTAAGGTGTTACAAACGGAACGACAAAGTGAATATTCCCCCCTCCTTAGGTGGAGGGTATACAAATTACACGGGAAAAACATGATTTTTAGAGGTGTTTTCTGGAGCGGTTCAGATGGCTTGACCCAGTGACGAAATATTTTGTAGATCATCATTAAAAAATCCAATCTTCATTACTGGGGGGTGACCACTCCAATTTATTTTCGTGACCCATCCTAATGTATATTACCCATCACGAGAAAAAACAATATGAAAGCTGATTTTAATTTTACTGTTTGTTTTTTGCCTGGCGAAGCGGGCGGGGGTTCAGTAGTAGTTTATATTGATAAATACAAAATCGATAGTGGAAATAATCGATAAATAACTAAATCGATAAGAAATAAATCGGCAAATAAATAAATTGATATTTATATAGGGTCCGCTATCTAACGTTTTTTTTTTCAACTATTCAACCGTTGGCCTATTATTTGTGGGGTGCCCGAGGCAACCATTTGAATGAAATTATTTTCCATTATTAACCGGAAGGATTGTCCTTTCAAATAAAACAAGTAAGGAAAGGCTAAAGTCGGGCGGGGCCGACTATATAATACCCTACACCACTCCCTGCGTATATACCTCGGTAAACCCAGGTATTTCATGGGAGCAATTGTATGTAGTTCATATAAATTATACAGTTACTATAAATTCATCTTTAGTCAAAGTTAATGAGTATGGTAAATGATAAAGTAATTGATCCAGCAGATATTTCGAGTAAAGTAAATATAACATGATATGGATAAATTGATCTAGATCCAATGATAAATACAGATTATACAGCGGTAACAGGATAAATCGGAAGGAGATTTGAAGGGGGACTATAACAACAATTGAGGTCTGTGCCAAAACATGTACCTATATATTTCTCATTCACGGTAGGTATTCCTAGTTGAAACATATAATGATCTGCAAAATTTGATGATGATCCAATGTAAGATGTGGTTTCTTGGGTTATACCAAAGTATGGACATATGGGCATCTCCCAAACAAGCATGGAAAGGCTAAAGACGGACGGATCCGACTATATGATACACCCCACTTTCTATCTCACTACAATTAAATTCGGCAAAAAAGTGAAATCGGGAAGGATTTTTTTATCCTCTAAATGTAAGTGTTTGACGAAAAATGTTAAATCGGAAAGGACATTTGTATGGGTGTATATTGAAACCTGGAACGATGTGACCCGCTTTCACCATGTATGTTTATTGGTGAAATATAATATGTAAAGGGAGCAACATTTGTATGGGGGCTATATCTAAATCTGAACCGATCTTACCCACTTTCAGCATAGGTGTTTCTAGTTCAATTATAAGATGTTGTACCAATTTTAAAGAAAATCGGGTACAACATGTGGTTTCTAAAGCGGAAAAAGTGAAATCGGGAGCGACATTTGTATGGGGGCTATATCTAAATCTGAACCGATCTTACCTGATTTCTGCATATGCGTTTCTAGTTGGATTATAAGATGCTGTGCCAAATATTAAGAAAATCGAATACAATATGTCGTTTCTAGAGCGGAAAATATCAAATCGGTGTATGGTGGCTATATCTATATCTGAACCGATCTTATCCACTTTCTGCACAGGTGTTTCTAGTTCAATTATAAAATGTTGTACCAATTTTAAAGAAAATCGGGTACAATATGTGGATTTTAGAGTGGAAAAAGTCAAATCGGGAGCGATATTTGTATGGGGGATATACATAAATCTGAACCGATTTCCTCCAAATTCAATACCGATGGTCCTTGGCCAGAAAAAATAACTTCTGCCAAGTTTCATGACAATCGGACAACAATTGCGACCTGTAGAGTGCGAACAAGCTTAGATGGACAGCAGACGGACGGACGGACAGACATCGGTAAATCGATTCAGCTGGTGATTCTAAGCCGATCCGTATACTTAAAGGAGGGTCTAGTTCAATTATTTATTGGTGTTACAAACATTTGGCGCGAAACTAACTTATAATACCCTAGTCCACGAAGTGGTGTAGGGTATAAAAAGAAATTTGAGAAAATATTCAGTAGTTTTTTTATAGCATTTTCAAAAAAAAGTTATTTGGCGGACCCTATATATTTATCAATTTATTTTTATTGTCGATTTGTTTCTTATCGATTTATTTACTTATCGATTATTTCACTCTCGATTTATTTATTCAGCTATGAATATAGAAAACTATCAAGATAAAAAGATAAATAAATCGATATAAATATATCTATAAATAAAATAATATATCTATAAATATATAAAACGATACTGTTTAAAAGTAAAAAAGAAAAACATTTGAAATGTATAATGTTTATATATTACTTTGGTTATTTTTTATTTTTTTTCTACATTGAAATCATTAAACAAAACATGTGTTGTAGTGAAGGCAAGGAGGTTTCCATCCCATCCTTCGCATATATCTATTAATTTATCCACTTAATTCTCTGCTGGCCTCCTCTTACAGAAGTACGTCGTCAAACCGATGACCGATACAAGTACCGATATACATATAATTGCGATAATTATTTGATTTCTACGCTTGTTGGATGCTGGCTTTGGACTTTCGGCTATCGACGATTTCCACGAATATTCTTCATTGTTGGCAACCCAGCTTTGACCGTTCAAGCTATTGGTCACACCATAAGTGGCCTTTTCATTGCGTTTCGTGGTGAATTGCTGTAAGATAGATTAGAGGTTATTGTTTTTTTTTATTATTTTTAATAATAATAATAATATTTTTATACACCACCTTGATGCCCGATTTCAAAGCCTTTTTGGCCATATCCTGAAACTTCTTGGTAGTGGACTTCGTGGGAGATCCTTGATTATCATTATTATTATTATTATTAGTCCAGCCATCATTCTGCGAGAAGAAGAATTGTTTTTTTATTTTCCCTAAAAATTACACATATATTGTTTAACACGAACTTGACCGGTAGTGTCCATGGTATTTCCAATCCAGGGCATATTTTCCACATTGGGAGGATAGTTTCTATTATTATCAGATGGTATGTTGAACTGGTAATTTTTGGGGAAAGATTATGGTGATTTGGATTTAAAAATTATTATCTGGAACCTACGTTTTTCGTTGTGGCTGCTTGGCCCAGTAAGGGTGCTTGAACAATTGAGGGATTACCATTTTCATTAATACGAGCATTTCCTGGGACCTGGCTTGTATTGGTCTTTAATAATAAATTTTAAATATATATATATTTAAATATAATTTTTTTAAATAAAATTATTCCTAATCTATAAACTTACTAGACGTGTTGCATTAAACAATGTCGCTTTGGCGAAACCATTTCCGGTATAGTTTACATTTCCACTGGAGTTTGCGGTGAAATTCTATGAACACAAAAAGATGATTGAGGAAATTTATAAGAATCTTGTCCATACTCACCCGTCTTGTGTTATTCAAGGCCACTCTTTGGATAAAGCCATTGCCTTTGGTTACCCCATTTCCGTTTAAAGTTTGATTTACTTTGCCGATATGGTTCTGACAATTTTTTATTTTTTCAAAATGAAAAGCTCTCTATTTCACATATTTTTTTCAAAAATGTTCTCACCTCTTTTGCGTTTCCCCATAAATTAGTGGCATTTCCGGGGAAATTTTTAGAATTCCCACTGGCAAAACCATTTCCGGTGGCATTCTAAGGAAATACAGACTTTAAACTTTTTAGAGCTTTTGATGATCTAAGCTTACATACCTTAAACGAGGTGTTGTTGAAAGAGTTTCCTGGGGAAAATGTAGATCCCACTGTGGCATTTACTACCGGTTTTGGCGGCGGATGTAGTGAAAGGTTGGCCTGTGCTTACAGATTAAGTAAATATTTGACTATCTTATTTTGATTATTTTAAATACCTGAACCGTGCTATTATTAGCCCCCTTTCCTGACTTCGAAGGCCTGCTGTTGTTTGTCGAAGTGGCATTTATTTTCTACAATTTGATTTATTATTTGATGTTGCTGTCGTCTCAAGTTCTTAAGTGCTACTCACCTTAAGCAAGGTTGGTCCTAACAATCCTCTAGCCACCAGGGGATTAACTGCTGCAAGGGTGGCAGCATTACTCTAAGTAAAAATAAGAGTTCTTCATTAGCCTCGTCATTTCATTTCTCGTCGCCAACATACTTACCGGTTTCAAAAGCTGCTTAGCTGGTGACGGTGGTGGTGGTTTTGGAATTCTTGATCCGCTTTTGGGCCGTGGCTAAGAAAGAGATTCATATTGACATCTACTTGGATCTAAGCTATTGTTTTTTAAACTTACCGCTGATTTAGGAGGAGCTGGAGGTGGAGGAGGAGGCAATGGTGGAGCCGATGGAATTCGGGGTTTCTGTTTTTAACAAAATGTGGTATAAATCATAGGCTATACTTCATGTTCAATAAAAATTACTTACATGTTGAGAATTTATAGGGGTACTCCTGACAGGCTGTGAGGAAAAAAATAATAGATATTTTTAGAAATAATGCAGTCTCTTATCTCCCCCGAAAAATGTTTCGGGATTTAGATTTAGATTTTAACGAGCTTTCTAAATTGATTTTTTCGAAATCTGCATTTTTGCTCCCTGACCTAATTCGTCAGATATTTTTGCTTTTTGGCGTAAAATATGAATGAGTGTGTATTGATGATTTCAAATTATTTGCTCCTAGGACAGCTCTAAGATCTGGGGGAAAATCACGGATTTGATATCGAGAAATTACAAAAGAAGTGTAATTTTCCAAAGAAATCGAATGGGATATTGAGATAACGTATTTTGAACCCAATTTAATTAATTTTTTGCATTGAGGAATACCCAGCAAATAAAAATTTAAAAAAAAAGATAAAAATGATACCAACCAAATTGTCGCAGCTAGAATCATGGAATTCGGTCTATACATTTCTCTGACTGCATAGACACGCAAAAAAAAACATTTTTCCAAATTCGCACTTTTTGCTTTTACGGCAAAATTGGTTGAATCATGAAGTTAGGTTATTTTGCACTATGTACGTGAGATAATGGATTTGAACTGGGATATTGTCCTGGCTCAAGACCATTTTGCTTCTATATTTAATAGAATGCAAATTTATTTACAAATGGCATGGTGACATTTATTACTTGGCTGCAGACTATCACGATCATGTTTTCGACCATGTCAAAAGTCTTTTCAAGTGGCTTCGCAGCGACTTTTCAACATCAAACCCGGCCTCTATAAGGAGATGATTCTCACAAACGAAATTTGTACTTTTGGAATTAAAATAGAATGAAAATACAACCAACTGTAATGCTTTTTGAAAATATAAATATAATAATATTTATTTTTTGAATTGACTTGAAGTATTATTTCGATAAATGTATTGGTAGCCTTGCCTTATAAATGTGGTTTGAAATAATAAAAATATTATATTTATATATAAAATTATTTTCTTCAATATTTGTATTTGTTTTGGTTTGGCTTATTAAAAAAATTATATTTGATTTGAACTGGAATGCATGCATCACATGGTCGAAATCATGATCGTGGTAGTCTGCAGCCAAGTAATAAATGTCACCATGCCATTTGTAAATAAATTTGCATTGTATTAAATATAGATGCAAAATGGTCTTGAGCCAGGACAATATCCCAGTTCAAATCAAATATTTTTTTAATTTTTAATAAAATAGCAGTCTTCGTTGAAGGTATCTTCAATAATTGTACTCTTATTTTGGAAATATAAGTCTGGATATATGCTAAATTAAAGGTACTCATTATGGTTAAAAATATTGCGAATTACACTTTCACATAGAAACAGAGGTTTAGGGACAGTATTCAAAAATTTGTGTAAATTTTTTTTCAAAAAAAATCATAAAAAATAGACAAAAAGTTGGAAAAATATTTTGTTTTATTTTTAAACAGCTAATATTCTAACGCAATAAATCAATGTTTATCTGTAAAAAATCTATGGATAAATGTAGAAGTTATGATAGTCTTTGTAGGCGCCAATTTTTTAAATCATATTTTTTTAATTTTTCTTTAAATAGCGCGGAAAATCCTTTTGCAATTTAGATAACAGAATATTTCATTTTGGTTTGTAATATCTGGCATCTTAACGGAGAAAACTGGGCCTAGTTTTTCTTCACGTATGACTAAATCAATTTTAGCAAAAACTTCGTAAAAATGACACACGATTTTTTAAAATTGCCTTACTTCTACATAATGGCCATAACTTCTATATTTATTCATAGATTTTCTTCAAAAATGCCTCGTTTTCTTCTTTAAGTTGCCAGCTATTACAAACATTAACAGAATATTTTCTTATAAAGTTAGTAATTTTTAAAAAAATATTTTAGGTCCACAAAGAGTATCATAACTTGTACATTTATTTATGCATTGATTTTTTACATAAAAGCATTGTTTTTGCGTTGCGATTGAAACATTTTTTTTTCGAAGAAAATCTTCGTTAGAATGTTAGCTATTAAAAAAAGAACAGAAAATGTTTTTCTATTTCTTATGATTTTTCTCGTGCCAGCAAAATTTTTTTTTTGAAAAAAAAAAAAATCGATTTTTTCTCAATTCTTTGGAGACTGTTACTACACCACTGTTTCTATGTGGAAGTAAATTGGAAACATTTGTAGCCATCATAATTATTTTTAATTGAACATATAAGGGGTGTGCTCGAACTTACATTTTCAAAATGACAGTACAATCCATGAAGGTATCTTAGGCCAAAATTTGAATTTTACTAAAAAAAATTTCCATAATTTTTTGAATATCGTTTTCGATTCGAGGAAGCCAAAATACATCTGAAAATGTAATACTATATAGCCTCTCGGAAAATTTTTGCCGATCGAAACTTTATCATTTTCAAACGCAGTGATTAGCCCCCTGATATATTGTTATAATCCCCTACTGAGATGAGATTCTCAACACTTCCTGAATTGAGCCCTTTTTCGTTGAATTTTTCAGTTTCCCAAGATGGAATTGTGTCTGAACTTCTTCAGGTACTCGTATGCCTTCTCTGGGTCGTTCCTTTTATTTGTCAGTATAAAAAATGAATAAGATTCGATCAGGATTATTTGCTGATCATTCAGTTAAACTATCGGTGGAACGGACCAATGACCTTTGCATAGCTTTGAGGTTTTGTTTTTATTTCTTAATTCTCATCAGCTCACTATTTTTCCCTCACTATAGACTTTACTTCTTGGATTTAATGATGCTAGCGTTTTGGTCACACAAAGTTCGACATTTTCTATAGTCTATATCTCCGCCTATTTAATTATTTTTTTTAGAAATAACAAGAAACGCGCCTGACTGGAACCCTCAAGGCAGTCGCAGAAGAAAACGCTCTAGTTACACTTGACATAGAAGCGAGGACAATAATCAAATCGTGGCACGAACTGTATTCACGTCAATTCATCCCTGAAGATGAAGATGATGGAAAATACCAACGAAACGTAGGATGTAAAATATGAAATAAATAATCTTTAATTTGCATAACTACAAACATTAAAAGTCCATCTAGAAAATCAAAATGAAAACTCTTTCATCGAACAGAAACGAATGGAATACAGTTGTCCTATTCCCTATGTTCCTCATAGGAACCTGAGGAAACATATATATATATGTATGTATATATTTCAAACTTACCGATATCCTTGTTATAGGACGTCTGTTTACTCTACCACGACCTCTGGGTATCTTATTTATACCGAAACTATTTGTCGATCTTCTCGGTCCTTTGTTTAATTTGGCATAGGTGCTTAGAATCAAGCAAGAGATTAGTAAAATCCATTTCAAATTCATTTAGTCAACTTTCGAAAATACCGATCCTTTAATATCCTTTGTCGGTTGATGTGTCTTCAAGCTTTGCCGTAACTAAATGAACGAGGGAAAAACACTTGGCTTTTATATGCGTTCGCAATGAGCGATAGTCATAAAGGGTAAAAAAAGCAAAAATTGTGGTTGGCTAGGACCATTACTAAATGAAGATTCATCGATGACAGTATATATATGTGATATATATATCATGGTCTAACTAAATCAATGTTTATATATAGGTTTAGTGGAAAGTAGTTAGTCATGAAGAGACCAACGACAGAACAACGCTGGCAAATTGTGCAATTTTTTTTCGAAAATCCTATTTTGGGAATACCAATGTTACATTCAGAGTGTCATTTTTGGCTCAATGAACATGTCAATAAGCAAAAATGCCACATTTGTTATATAAATAATCCACAAGAGATTCACGATCGTTTGCCCTTACTTTATAAAAGGAGAGAATGGGAAAAACGCTACCTTCCCGATTTATATCGAGCTTCCTCAGCAATCGTAATATACGCTTTGTTGTAGATGGGTCTCATCCAACGTGCATATGTTAACCGCAGGAGTACCACAGGGCTCTGGTCTTTCCACTTTCTTTTTCTTATTTTCATCGAGATCTCTTGGATCAGACTTTGAACCCAATCTACTCATGCACAGCAACCTCTGTCATTCATACTCATTCGAACATACACCAAGTCTTCAAGAAATTAACAACAAAAGGCGAGTCACTCGGCCAGGATTTACTTGGCATTTTCCAATGTGGTCGAGTGAATAGAGTAGACTTTAATCCCTATTGACTCACAAGTGACTCACTAATCTAAGAAAGTAATTCGCCTTTTTAAAGTAAAAAATCTGACTTTTTGTACTAAATGTATTTTATCTTCCAAGGGTGCAATTTCAAGTGGGAAAAATTTACCCTGCAAAAACGGAGAACCCTTCAACCTTTGTAAATGTGCATTTTATTCTTCAAAGGCTTTCAAAGGAAAAAAAGTTATGTTGGTCCAAATTCATCAAAAAGGGTATTTTTTTTTTAATATAAGGCTTTCCATTAAGGACTTTTAAAATTTTTTTTGTTCTAGTAGACATTTTTGAGTTCCGTAAAAAACCAAAATTAGACAAGGACCAAGGATTATTTTGAGATATTAACATTAAAAATAGGAAATCCGACATATTTTAGAATTGGGTCCAAAGATGACTATTTTTCGTTTTTTTTTTTTGATTTTAAAGAAAATTAAAATATTTATTTTTTTGTGTTTATGTTTTTTAACATATTTTTACGTATTTGTTCTAATGCGAAGAAAAAAATTTATTTTTTTTTGTATTACAGATTTAAAAAAACCTAATTTCTTTTTTTGACTTTGTCCAACTGTTGCTCACAGAAATTGTGGTTTCTTTTTATTAGAAATTGTGGTTTTTTAGCTTTATTATGACGCCTATGTTTGTGCCAAATATAAAGGGTGTTTTTTATTGGGGTATAGAACTTTAAGTTGGCATCACTTTTTTAACTGGCGGCCATTTTGTCAGCTGTCAAGTGATTAATTTTTTGTTTGGTTTGCCATTTCATCATGAACAGGTTGACAAAAGAACAACGCTTGCAAATTTATTTCGAAAGTAATGGTTCAGTTCGCGAAATTCACCGCAAGCTCCGTCCATATGGTCGACATAATCGTCCATCAGAGCAATTAATTCGGTTAACCATGGATCGTTTTCGCACTACGTTTACTCTATGTGATAATACGCATCCGCAGAGACGTCGAACAGTGCGCACCAAAGAAACAACTGCCGCTGTAGAGCAAAGTGTTGAAGAGGACCCGAATGAATCGATTCGCCACCGTGCACAGCAATTGGAGTGGTTGAAAATTGGACGAAGTTCTATACCTCAATAAAAAACACCCTTTAGTTTGGTTGTAATAAATATTGCAAAAAATATCCTTTTTGAACCAATGTTTGACTTTGGACCAACACAACTTTTTTCCTTAACGAATGTAAACCGCACCCAACAGTTATTTTTGTGGATGAAGCACATGTGGATTTTCACCAAACCAATAACGCATATTTTTATTATTGACGAACCCATTGAGCCAGAAATGAGCTTCGTCACTGAAGATGATTTTGCTACATTTTTATAATTTGCATACGTTGTTCGTTCGTGTACTTTACCACGATGAAAATGTTGAGTTTACTAAAAAAAGAAAAGTAACAGTTAGATGATCAGTGAAAAAGTGCGATCACAAATTAAATTCAAAGTAGTCATGTACCTATTAGAAACCCCTTCATTTATTACAAACAAACTATACAGTAATGCCTCGATTTACGTCGTCTCGATTTACGTTGTTTCGATTTGCGTCGTCAAATATTTTGTTCCTTTCAAATTCGATTTGCGTCGCCATTCGATTTACGTCGTCAAATACATATGTATTTTGTTCCTTTCAAATTCGATTTACGTCGTCTCAGTTTGTATGACTTATGTATGTACTACATACATATGTATGTAGGGGAATCCCAGTTTTTAAAATTTAAACGTTTAAAAATTTTGTGTGTGCAGCAACAACTAAAGTATTGCCTCTCATGGACAGGTCGTGTGTGTTTGGCAGCGCGTCGTGTGTGTTACTTTTTCAATCTGTTTTTGATCGTCGGGCGCAACGTAGTAAATATGAGCTCAAAAAATAAAACTAATAAAGTAACATCTCAAATAAAAAAGAAAAGAAATGTAATTTCGTTAAAAACTAAAATAGATATTATTCGCCGTTATAACAATGGGGAAAAGGCTTTTATTATTGCCAGTACGATGGATCTTCCACCAACCACAGTTCGAACAATAATAAAAAATTCAGCTGAAATCCTTGAAAGTGCAAGATCGGCTGGAGCTGGTTCTGTTGAAACCACCACAAAAAAAGGCCAGTACTGATGGAAAAAATGGAAAATGCACTAATACTGTGGATAAAAGACTTAAGTGAAAAAAAAAATATTCCAGTAACTACGTTAATTATCCAAAGAAAAGCGATAAGTTTGTTTAACGATCTAAAATCTGACTCTGTGAATTCCGATTTTTGTTTTAACGCCAGCGGAGGATGGCTACATAAATTTAAAAAAAGAGCACAACTTCGCAACATAAAAGTTGTCAGAGAATCTGCAAATTTTAAAAAAAATAATAGATGATGGTGAATACACCCCTCAGCAAGTTTTCAATGTCGACGAGACCGGACTTTTCTGGAAACGTATGCCGGGGTGAACATTTATATCAAAAGAGGAAAAATTAGCAGCAGGGCCAAAGGTTTCGAAGGATAGGCTTACGCTTTTGCTCGGTGGTAATGCTGCAGGATACTTGAAGCTTAAGCCCTTGTTAATATATAAATCCGAAACTCCAAGAGCTATGAAAACTTGTGGAGAGGATTCTGAAATTCCATTGACAAAACTGTCAGAAGCCCTTGCCAGCGTAAATAAGGCTATGCAAATTTTGGAAGAATTTGACAAAGATGACGAAAGAGTTGATTCGACAAAAAAATCAATAAATGCAAGCCTTAAATATTACCGGGATCTGTACGAGCAGAAAAAGTTGACATTAACCCAGAAGCGAATTGATACATTCTTTAAACAAATTTTATCAGAAACGCCTGTTATAAGCGAAAGTAATGCTGAAGATGGTGACCTCAACATGCTAATTTCAGAAATTCTCACCGAAACATATCACCGAAACATAGATATTGTATTGTCGAATTTTTGTTAATTTAAGTTTTTTTAAGTTTTTATTTATTTTATGAATTTTGTTTTTAAAATCGAAATTTTTTAATATTGAATTGTTGATTTTTTGTTGATATGTTTACTTTAGATATTATTTAATTTTTTTAACTGAATTTTATATTTGTTTTAAAATTCTTATACGAATTAAATGTTTATAACAAATATTCTATGTACAATAAAAGACTGAATTACTTGTAATTTTTAAGTTTTTTTTATGAAATTAAGTGAACGTTAACGTATGACCAATATCAAATTCGATTTACGTCGTTTCGATTAACGTCGTCAATTTCCGGAACCAATCACGACGTAAATCGAGCCATTACTGTATTTGGCACAAACGTGAAATCACAATTTCTTGAGTGGAAAATCTATTAAAATGTGTTAGAAACAGTTAGACAAAGTAAAAACAAGTAAGCAAAGGCTAAAGTCGGGCGGAAATATATATTAAAATATGTGGTTTCTAGAGCAGAAAAAATCAAATCGGGAGCGAAAATTGAATGGCAGCTATATATAAATCTGAACCGATCTAATACATTTTTACCACAGGTGTTTCCAGTTGAACTATAAGATGTTTTGCCAATTTTGAAGCAAATCTGTTAAAATATGTGGATTCTAGAGCGAAAAAAATCAAATTGGGATCGAAATTTGTATGGGAGCTATATATAAATCTGAACCGATCTAATACATTTTTACCACAGGTGTTTCCAGTTGAACTATAAGATGTTTTGCCAATTTTGAAGAAAATCGGTTAAAATATGTGGATTCTAGAGCGAAAAAAATCAAATTGGGATCGAAATTTGTGTGGGAGCTATATATAAATCTGAACCGATCTAATACATTTTTACCACAGGGGTTTCTAGTTGAAATATAAGACATTTTGCAAAATTTTAAGAAAATCTATTAAAATATGTGGATTCTAGAGCGAAAAAATTCAAATTGGGAGCGAAATTTGTATGGGAGCTATATATATAAATCTGAACCAATCTAACACATTTTTACCACAGGTGTTTCCAGTTGAACTATAAGATGTATTACCAATTTTAAAGATAATCTGTAAAAATATGTGGTTTCTAGACCAGAAAATGTCAAATCGAGAGCGAAATTTGAATGGGGGCTATATATAAATCTGAACCGATCTGACCTATTTTCACAAAAGGTGTTCCTAGTCTAAATATAAGATGTTTTGCCAAATCTGAAGATAATCTGATACAATATGTGGTTTCTAGAGCGGAAAAAGTCAAATCAGGAGCGAAATTTGTATGGCAGCTATATATAAATCTGAACCGATCTAACACATTTTCACCACAGGTGTTTCTAATTGAAATATAACATGTTTTGGCAATTTTGAAGATAATCTAATACAATATGTGGTATCTAGAGTGAAAAGAGTCAAATCGGGAGTGAAATTCGTATGGGGGCTATATCTAAATCTGAACCGATTTTCTTCAATTTAAATAGCGTTCGTCCTTGTCCCGAAAAACTTCGTTGTGCAAAGTTTCGTTTGGTGCTGTCTACAATTGCGACCTATATCGTGATTACAACAATAGATGGACAGACAGACAGACGGACATTGCTAAATCGACTCAGAAAGTGATTCTAAGCCGATCGGTATAATTAATGGGTCTATCTCCCTTCCTTTTGGTTGTTACAAACAAATGCACAAAGCCATAATACTCTCGTGGAGTGTATAAAAAAAGAAAAATATTTTTTTCTGCGCATTAAGAACAAATATGAGTCATTCCATGTCAAGCGGCACGGTTTTTTCCTCGATAGCTGTGATTGTTTTGAAAGTTTGTGTATGTATTCTTCTCATTAAATTATTACGTATTTTTGGAAACAAAATTAATTTTTTTTTCACGAGTTATGACCAATTCAACAGTGAAAAACATACTAATTTTTCAAAAAGGTGTGTTAATTTAATTGCCTGTAACTCTTGAAATACTTTACCGATTTTAATTAGTTATACCCCGTTTTGTAGATAATTTCAGTTACTTTGAAAATATTGAGGAGTTGTATCAGATTTATTAAAGTTTTTTGCAATTTTAATTCTTTTATTTTTAATTTCGAAATGATTACACCAATCCATTTTGTTGAAATTTTATTTTTTTACAGAACTCAAAAATGTTTACGAGAACAAAAGTTACCACTGTGAACCACTGTGCATTGGCTATATAATATATCTATAAAATTTGAAAATTTGATACTGAATCATACTAAAATTGAGTCAGAGAAATGTATACAATCTAAGTACATTTGTAGTTAAAATGGGTAAATAAAACTCATTTTGAATAAATTTTACTTGATTTGAGCATGAACGTACTACATTCAAGTAAAAATAAACTTTGAATTGAGTAAAGGCATATTGGGTGTCAAACAGATAGGAATTTCCTTAATTTTAGTACATTTTTACTGGAATTTAGTACACTTTTTTCTGAGTGTACAAATTTTAAAAAATATTATTATTATTTATATTTATTTTAAATTTCGAATTTAAAACTATAATGTTGTTTGAATAAAATTATATACATCCGAATCGTTCGTGTGATATTGAAATTTATTTCGAACTCCGTTAGTGTATTACAATAAATATGAAAACTTAATGACTCGTATTGAATTACATTTTCCTTACATATATATAGGGTGGGCCACTTTGCTTATTGACATAGCCGCCTAGATGAAAACAAGTAAGAAGGTGTTAAGTTCGACCGGGCCGAATCAGTATCATATTACAAAAATTGTGATATTTTTATGTCCCATTTTTATCCCGCTTTTTCAATTATATTCCTTAAAAGTACGAATTTCGAAAAATCCCTCTATTTTACGTGTCTATGCAATTAGAGGGATGTACACACCGAATTTCATGATTCTAGCTGTTGTCGTATCATTGGTACCATATTTTATCCCTTTTTGTCCCATTTCGAAATCCCTTTTTGTCCCACGAATTTCGAAAAACCTTTTATTTTTCGTGTCTATGCAGTCAGAGAAATGTATACTCCGAATTTCATGACTTTAGCTGTGGTAATTTGGTTGGTACTATTTTTATCCCCTTTTTCCATTTTAACCCCAAAAAGTGCGAATTTCGAAAATTCTTTTATTTTGTGTATCTATGCAATCAGAGGAATATACACCCAATTTCATTATTCTAGGTGCAGCCATTTAACCCCTTCAAAGTACGAATTTAGAAAAAATACTTTTATATTATATATCTGCTCTATTAGAGGAATGTTCACGCCAAATTTCGTGTTTCTATCTGTTGTCGTTTAATAGGTACCATTATTATCCCTTTTTGTCCCATTTCGCCCCCTACAAATAAAAAAAAACACTCCATGGTGCCCTTTTATGCTATAAAGGGAATGCGCATTGCAAATATCAAGTAAATACAAGCTAATATGTTCAAAAAACAGTCTGTAATACTCTAAATATTAGGGCTATTTTCAGTCCTTGTGAGAGAAAATTTTTTCCCTCTGTGCCGATTTCGCCCACTTTCAATCCCAACCGAACTGCAACCATAAGACACATTTATGAAAAATTTGAACCTCCAAGCTCATTTCGTTCGACCGCTATCGTGCTTTCAACAGACAGACGGACATGGCTATATCGTCTTAGAATTTTACCATATATATTCTGGATATACTTTATGGGGTCTCAGACGAATATTTTAAGGTGTTACAAATGGAATGACAAAGTGAATATACCTCCATCCTGGAGGTGGAGGCTATAATGGGAAGGTCCATCTCTTCTCGAAAAGTTTTCCATGTATATGTCTTACAGTTTGCGTTAAAAACTCATTACTTTGAAAGTAAGTTTTTAATATTTTGAAATTATCTTTGTAGGCTACTCTGACTGTTGAGATTGCAAATGGGTAGTATTTATCAAGAGAGTTAAAGTTTTTCCCTAACAAGAGCTGAAAATACCTCCAATAAATCGTAATATGTGGGGTTTGTTAGGTTTCCATTTTATATCCACTTTTTTAATACATTTGATGTATTATTTTGATGTGTATAGTTTTTCCACAATTAATTGAAAATATATGTACAAAGTTGTTGTGGACTATCAATTTCTATTTTATTCGAAAATACCTGAAGTTGAAGGATCCATAATAAAATAAAATTGGTTTTGAATTGCAATTTTTTGAAGAAAAACTTTCACTAGAAAAGACTTCACTTTCACTTTTTGTATCAACGACAAAAAACGAAGATTAATTAAGAAAAATATGTTATCCATTATTTTATCTAATGATGGCGAATTTTGTATACAATAATCAAGGAGAAAACTTTAATTCTATAATTCTCAATTTTCATTTTTCAATTAATCTCTGTTTGAGGATGTCACCTGCCGGCAATACTATAGAATGTACTATAGGATGGGTCGCGAAAATAAATTGCAGCGGTCACCAGCCAGAAATGAAGATTTGATTGTTTAATGATGATCCACAAAATATTTCGTCACTGAAAATCATGTTTTTCCGTGTCTTTTTTATGTTGCATTTTTGCTCTTTTTTTCTGAATTAATAGACCCTTGGAAGCACTTTAAATACAAATATTATTCTTAGAATAACTCATTGGTAGATTTATTGGGCATTTATATTGATTTTTGTGGGGTTTCAATGTGACAGCTAAAAACTTCTAAAGAGTGATTTTTTTGAGGTTAGGATTTTCATGCATTAGTATTTGACAGATCACGTGGGATTTCAGACATGGTGTCAAAGAGAAAGATGCTCAGTATGCTTTGACATTTCATCATGAATAGACTTACTAACGAGCAACGCTTGCAAATCATTGAATTTTATTATCAAAATGCGTGCTCTGTTAAGAAAGTTCAGAAAGAAAGAAATTGTGTTCAGCGACGAAGCTCATTTTTGGCTCAATGGGTACGTAAATAGGCAGAATTGTCGATTTTGGAGTGAATATCAGCCAGAAGCATTGCAAGAGCTACCAATGCATCCAGAAAAAGTCACAGTTTAGTGCGGTTTATGGGCTGGTGGCATCATTGGACCGTACTTCTTCAAAGATGATGCGAATCGTAACGTAACTGTGAATGGTGAGCGCTACCGTGAGATGATATCCAACTTTTTTTTGCCCAAAATGGAAGAACTGAACTTGGTTGACATGTGGTTTCAACAAGATGGCGCTACATCCACACAGCTCGCGATTCTATGGCCATTTTGAGGGAAAACTTCGGAGAACAATTCATCTCAAGAAATGGACCGGTAAGTTGGCCACCAAGATCATGCGATTTGACGCCTTTAGACTATTTTTTGTGGGGCTACGTCAAGTCTAAAGTCTACAGAAATAAGCCAGCAACTATTCCAGCTTTGGAAGACAACATTTCCGAAGAAATTCGGGCTATTCCGGGCGAAATGCTCGAAAAAGTTGCCCAAAATTGGACTTTCCGAATGGACCACCTAAGACGCAGCCGCGGTCAACATTTAAATGAAATTATCTTCAAAAAGTAAATGTCATGGACCAATCTAACGTTTCAAATAAAGAACCGATGAGATTTTGCAAATTTTATGCGTTTTTTTAAAAAAAAAGTTATCAAGCTCTTAAAAAATCACCCTTTATTTCTTGGAAACATTTTGTTTTTCGTCCGATATTCATCATTTAGGCATCATTCGAAAGGTATTGATTCCTCCAATTTATTTTTCATAAGACGAAAAATAATTATTTCTATCTATTATTTCAGAAAAAATTTTTGGGGAAAAATGTAACACAAAACAAGTAAAAACGTTATATATATATATATATATACCCTCCACCATGGATTGCATTCCACAGAGGATGTCGATTTTCGTAGATGTGCAGTAATATTACAGGAAAATATAATTTTTTTAAAATGGCCAAACCAAAACAAATACAAATATTTAAAAAATAATTTTATATATAAATATAATATTTTAATTATTTCAAACCACGCTTATAAAGCAAGACTACCAATATGTTTACATATCCAAATATGTCAATTCAAAAAATAAATATTCTTGTATTTATATTTTCAAAAACCTTAAATACCATAAATATTGGTAGATAGTGGGTGCTACAGTTAGTGAATGTATACTCCGAATTTCATGACTCTAGCTGCGGTCATTTGGCTGGTGCTATTTGTATCCCCTTTTTCCATTTTAACCTCAAAAAGTACGAAATCCATTTATTTTACGTGTCTACGCAATCAGAGGAATAGATATGCACCGAATTTCATTATTTTAGGTGGAGCCGTTTGGTTGGTACCATTTTTATCCCTCTGTACCCATTGTATCCCTTGAAAATATGAATTAAAAAAAAAACTTTTATTTTCCATGTCTACGCAGTTAGAGGAATGTATACTCAGATTTTCATGATTCTAGCTGCGGTCATTTGATTGGTACTATTTTTATCCCTTTTCTTCATTTTAACCCCAAAAAGTACGAATTTCGAAAAATCCGTTTATTTTCCGTGTCTACGCAGTCAGAGGAATGTATACTCCGAATTTCATGACTCTAGCTGCGATCATTTGATTGGTACTATTTTTAACCCTTTTTTTACATTTTAACCCCAAAAAGTACGAATTTTGAAAAATCTGTGTATTTTACGTGTCTATGCAATCAGAGGAATGTATACACCGAATTTCATTATTCTATTCCCATTTTACCCCTTAAAAGTACGAATTTGAAAAAAAACTTTATATTATAAATATATCAACTCATTAGACCATTTTTACCCTTTTTGCACCATTTACCTCCTACAAATAAGATTCACTTTATGGTGCATACGCATATCAAATATCAAGCAAGTAGAAACAGACATATTAAAAAAACATGCTTAAATACGCTAAAATATTAGGGATTATTATGGGTATTTTTAGTCCTTGTGAGGGAAACATTTTTCACTTTGGTCCGATTTCGCCCCATTTCAATCCCAACCGAACTACGACTGTAAGACTCCTTTATGGATAATTTGGACATCCTAGCTCCTTTCGTTTAGATACCAGCGTGCTTTCAACAGAAGGACATAGCTAGATCGTCTTAGAATTTTATGAACATCAAGAATATAAAGGGTGATTTTTTAAGAGCTTGATAACTTTTTTTTTAAAAAAAAACGCATAAAATTTGCAAAATCTCATCGGTTCTTTACTTGAAACGTTAGATTGGTCCATGACATTTACTTTTTGAAGATAATTTCATTTAAATGTTGACCGCGGCTGCGTCTTAGGTGGTCCATTCGGAAAGTCCAATTTTGGGCAACTTTTTCGAGCATTTCGGCCGGAATAGCCCGAATTTCTTCGGAAATGTTGTCTTCCAAAGCTGGAATAGTTGCTGGCTTATTTCTGTAGACTTTAGACTTGACGTAGCCCCACAAAAAATAGTCTAAAGGCGTCAAATCGCATGATCTTGGTGGCCAACTTACCGGTCCATTTCTTGAGATGAATTGTTCTCCGAAGTTTTCCCTCAAAATGGCCATAGAATCGCGAGCTGTGTGACATGTAGCGCCATCTTGTTGAAACCACATGTCAACCAAGTTCAGTTCTTCCATTTTTGGCAACAAAAAGTTTGTTAGCATCGAACGATAGCGATCGCCATTCACCGTAACGTTGCGTCCAACAGCATCTTTGAAAAAATACGGTCCAATGATTCCACCAGCGTACAAACCACACCAAACAATGCATTTTTCGGGATGCATGGGCAGTTCTTGAACGGCTTCTGGTTGCTCTTCACTCCAAATGCGGCAATTTTGTTTATTTACGTAGCCATTCAACCAGAAATGAGCCTCATCGCTGAACAAAATTTGTCGATAAAAAAGCGGATTTTCTGCCAACTTTTCTAGGGCCCATTCACTGAAAATTCGACGTTGTGGCAGATCGTTTGGCTTCAGTTCTTGCACGAGCTGTATTTTATACGGTTTTACACCAAGATCTTTGCGTAAAATCTTCCATGTGGTCGAATAACACAAACCCAATTGCTGCGAACGGCGACGAATCGACATTTCACGGTCTTCAGCAACACTCTCAGAAACAGACGCAATATTCTCTTCTGTACGCACTGTACGCATTCGTGTGGTTGGTTTAATGTCCAATAAAGTAAACTGAGTGCGAAACTTGGTCACAATCGCATTAATTGTTTGCTCACTTGGTCGATTATGTAGACGATAAATCGGACGTAAAGCGCGAAACACATTTCGAACCGAACACTGATTTTGGTAATAAAATTCAATGATTTGCAAGCGTTGCTCGTTAGTAAGTCAAAGCATACTGAGCATCTTTCTCTTTGACACCATGTCTGAAATCCCACGTGATCTGTCAAATACTAATGCATGAAAATCCTAACCTCAAAAAAATCACTCTTTATATACTTTATAGAGTCTCAGATATTTCAAGGTGTTACAAACGGAATGACAAAGTTAGTATATCCCCATCCTGGAGGTGATTTTAGCGTTATTTTCGGGAGCGTTCAGCTCACAGATGGCTTGATCTAGGAACGAAATATTTTGCAAATCATCATTTAACAATCCAAACTTTATTTTCGTGGGGTGAATGGAACTTGTTTTTCCATTTGTATGGAAGGCGACCCAGCCTAATGTACTATATGACAAAGGGTACATAAGATTCCGGCCGACCGAACTTTAGTAGTGCCTTAAGGCACCGTTTTTAATAAGAAGCCAATTTACTTTATTTCAATTTTTATTATAAAACACTATAAATTATAACTATAAATATGCATTGAACAGAGATGCATTCTTCGGACAGAGTTGCATTTTTTGGTGAATTGCTTTATTCTTAACATGAATTGTTTTTTTCCTAGAGAACATGTTGCACAGGTGGGAAGTTTAATTAATTCAATTGGACATAATTAATTTTCCAAGATACCCGGTTGCTTTCGATTACAGAAATATGCAATCAAACCGATAATTATCAACATGATCGATATACATATGGCTATGATAACTATTTTATGTATCATTATAGTTGATGGCGGCTTTTTATCATTTTCTTCGGATGACTTCCATACCAAAACCTCCTTTGCAGCATCCCAAGTTGTTGGCTCGTTCAAATTTTGAATGGTATCGTAGAAGTCTTTCTTTGGCGATCCATTTAGGTTGTTTGTCAATTTCTGGAAGATAAAAAAGCAATCGATTGAGAATTTTTGTGAAAACAGGCCACCCGATAAATTTACGAACGACATGTGTTTTTTATTCATTGTGAAGTGGATAGAAAAGAGGAACGAAATTATTAAAAATATTAACAGCTAATATTGTTAAAATTTGTAATAATTATTTTTACTATTTTTTATTAAATTTTAAAATAATTTAATAATTGAATGTTGTCTGATCATTTCGTTGGAAATTTACAATTCTTTCACAATAAATAAAAATTATTAAATATTTAACAATATTAGCTTCAGAGTTATCTCAACATCGTTGGAAATTTACAATTCTTTCACAATAAATAAAAAATTTCTATTTCGATCGTAATTTCTATATATCGAATCAATCCCCTGTTCTGCCAACTTTTCACAAATTGATGCCTACTTTGACGACTCCTTTTGAAAGAGTTCCTTGATTACTGCTCCTTATATCATTCTGCTGCAAGGTTAGAAGAGGAAATTTTTTGATTACTCATAAAACATAAATACTCAATACATACTTGTGCCGAGTTTCCATTCAAGGTCCTATTTTCTGACATAGTTGGATATTTCTGGAACTGGAAATTGCAAGAAATTTTTGTTAATTAGTTATTTGTAGCTCCCTAAGAAATTCTTGAGTCGAACATACATTTTTCGATGCGGAATCTTGATCAGTTCCATTGATTTGATCATCGATTGTATTGTTCTAATGTGATACGATTTGAAAATTATTTATATACATTTTATACAAAACAAGTAAAAATGGCATTAAATTCGGCCGGGCCGAAATTTTTATACCCTCCACCATGGATTGCATTCCACAGAGGTTGTCGATTTTCGTAGAAGTGCATTAGCATTACAGGAAAATGTTATTTTTTAACCAAAACAAATAAAAATGTTGATAAAAATGTTTAGAATAAATTTTTATTTTTTATTTTTATTTTTATTTTTATTTTTATTTTTATTTTTATTTTTATTTTTATTTTTATTTTTATTTTTATTTTTATTTTTATTTTTATTTTTATTTTTATTTTTATTTTTATTTTTATTTTTATTTTTATTTTTATTTTTATTTTTATTTTTATTTTTATTTTTATTTTTATTTTTATTTTTATTTTTATTTTTATTTTTATTTTTATTTTTATTTTTATTTTTATTTTTATTTTTATTTTTATTTTTATTTTTATTTTTATTTTTATTTTTATTTTTATTTTTATTTTTATTTTTATTTTTATTTTTATTTTTATTTTTATTTTTATTTTTATTTTTATTTTTATTTTTATTTTTATTTTTATTTTTATTTTTATTTTTATTTTTATTTTTATTTTTATTTTTATTTTTATTTTTATTTTTATTTTTATTTTTATTTTTATTTTTATTTTTATTTTTATTTTTATTTTTATTTTTATTTTTATTTTTATTTTTATTTTTATTTTTATTTTTATTTTTATTTTTATTTTTATTTTTATTTTTATTTTTATTTTTATTTTTATTTTTATTTTTATTTTTATTTTTATTTTTATTTTTATTTTTATTTTTATTTTTATTTTTATTTTTATTTTTATTTTTATTTTTATTTTTATTTTTATTTTTATTTTTATTTTTATTTTTATTTTTATTTTTATTTTTATTTTTATTTTTATTTTTATTTTTATTTTTATTTTTATTTTTATTTTTATTTTTATTTTTATTTTTATTTTTATTTTTATTTTTATTTTTATTTTTATTTTTATTTTTATTTTTATTTTTATTTTCATTTTCATTTTCATTTTTATTTTTATTTTTATTTTTATTTTTATTTTTATTTTTATTTTTATTTTTATTTTTATTTTTATTTTTATTTTTATTTTTATTTTTATTTTTATTTTTATTTTTATTTTTATTTTTATTTTTATTTTTATTTTTATTTTTATTTTTATTTTTATTTTTATTTTTATTTTTATTTTTATTTTTATTTTTATTTTTATTTTTATTTTTATTTTTATTTTTATTTTTATTTTTATTTTTATTTTTATTTTTATTTTATTTTTATTTTTATTTTTATTTTTATTTTTATTTTTATTTTTATTTTTATTTTTATTTTTATTTTTATTTTTATTTTTATTTTTATTTTTATTTTTATTTTTATTTTTATTTTTATTTTTATTTTTATTTTTATTTTTATTTTTATTTTTATTTTTATTTTTATTTTTATTTTTATTTTTATTTTTATTTTTATTTTTATTTTTATTTTTATTTTTATTTTTATTTTTATTTTTATTTTTATTTTTATTTTTATTTTTATTTTTATTTTTATTTTTATTTTTATTTTTATTTTTATTTTTATTTTTATTTTTATTTTTATTTTTATTTTTATTTTTATTTTTATTTTTATTTTTATTTTTATTTTTATTTTTATTTTTATTTTTATTTTTATTTTTATTTTTATTTTTATTTTTATTTTTATTTTTATTTTTATTTTTATTTTTATTTTTATTTTTATTTTTATTTTTATTTTTATTTTTATTTTTATTTTTATTTTTATTTTTATTTTTATTTTTATTTTTATTTTTATTTTTATTTTTATTTTTATTTTTATTTTTATTTTTATTTTTATTTTTATTTTTATTTTTATTTTTTTTTTTATTTTTATTTTTATTTTTATTTTTATTTTTATTTTTATTTTTATTTTTATTTTTATTTTTATTTTTATTTTTATTTTTATTTTTATTTTTATTTTTATTTTTATTTTTATTTTTATTTTTATTTTTATTTTTATTTTTATTTTTATTTTTATTTTTATTTTTATTTTTATTTTTATTTTTATTTTTATTTTTATTTTTATTTTTATTTTTATTTTTATTTTTATTTTTATTTTTATTTTTATTTTTATTTTTATTTTAATTTTTAGGTTTATGTTTGACATTTACAAAATATCTCCTAATACGAATATTAGGGTTTTTAGGGATATTTTCAGTTCTTGTGAGGGAAAAATGTTTCCCTCTCGACCGATTTCGCACATTTGAAATCCCAAACGATCGACAGCTATAAGACGTTTTCAGGCAAAATTTCGACGTTCTAGCTCCTTTCGTTTAGATGCTAGCGTGCTTTCAACAGACAGACGGACGGACATGACTAGATCGTCTTAGAATTTTGTCACGATCAAGACTATATATACTTTATAGGGTCTCAGGTCGATAATTCAAGGTGTTACAAATGGAATGACAAACTTGGTCTACCTCCATCCTGTGGTGGAGGATACAAAAGTCGACTTACAAGCTGGGTTGTGTTGAACGATTGGCTTTTGGCAAAGTCATTACCGGTGTTGCTACCATTCCCATTGGAATTTATGGGGAGATTCTGTGAATTAAAAATATAATTGATCCTCAATCCTGGTATTCGAAGGAAAATTAATATACTTACAAGTCTCAAGGGGAGCACTGGGGCAAAACCATTCCCCACATATAGCCCATTTCCAGTTTGATTTTTGTTACCTATATTTGTCTGGAAGCTATTTCCGGTGTTGGAGATTCTGTGAACAAAAAATATAATTGATCCTCAAGCATGGTATTCCAAGGAAAATTAATATACTTACAGGCCTTGAGTTATTCAAGGGGAGCACTTGCGTAAAACCATTCCCTACAGATAGCCCAGTTTGATTTATGTTATCTATATTTGTCTGGAAGCCATTGCCGGTGTTGCTAACATTCCCATTGGAATTTATAGGGAGATTCTATGAATAGAAAAAATATAATTGATCTTCAAGCATGGCATTCCAAGGAAAATTAATATACATACAAGTCTTGTGATATTCAAGGGGAGCATGGGGGCAAAACCTGTCCCTACGGATAGCCCATTTCCGTTTACGGTCTGATTTATGTTACCTATATTTGTCAGGAAGTCATTTCCGGTATTGGAATTTATAGGGAGATTCTGTGAATACAAAATGTAATTGATCTTGAAGTATTGTATTCCAAGGAAAATTAATATACTTACAAGTTTTGTATTATTCAAGGGCAGCATGGGGGCAAAACCATTCCCTTCAGTTTGATTTTTGTTACCTACATTTGTCTGGAAGCCATTTCCGATGTTGGAATTTATAGGGAGAGTCTGTAAATACAAAAAAATTTATCGATCTTCAATCATGGTATTCCAGGGAAAATTTATATACTTACAAATTTTGTATTATTCAAGGGGGGCATGGGGGCAACACCATTCCCTACAGATAATAGTTCACTTTGATTTATTTTACCTATATTTGTCTGGAAATTTGGAAAACTTATTCAGCATACTTTTCGAATAATATACACGACAAAATCTCACCCTGTTTAAGTTTCCTCCTAAATTCGTGGTTTTGGCGATCAAATCTTTGGAAATTTCTGTAGCATTTTTTGGAAGACCCTACAAAGTTTTGCTCTCATAAATGTGATTTGTAAATATATTTTAATCTATTTAAAATTACCTGTAACAAGGCGGCGTTAGAGTTTCCTTTGGAAACTTCAGCTACTGCTTTAAATGTACTTGCTGTACTACTTACGCTTTGTTGTAACTGTGCCCGAGAACGTATGGGGAAATTGGTCTGCTTTGATGGACAGCTTGTTACATCAAGTAATTCATTTGAATTGTATATCCATAAATACCTGAATCGTATTATTCTTAATGCCTGCGGTTTCGAGCTTCAAAAGGTTTCCATTGAAAGCTGAAGTATAATTCTGTTTCTAAGAATATATCAAATAATTAATATAGACTCTATGTATTTAGTAGTACTCACCTTAATCGGAACTAGCCCTGCCGCTCCTGTAACCGATTGGGGAGCAACTCCTGTTGAGATGGTAGTAGTATTCTATAAAATAAAAAATTATAATTTATTTTGAACAATTGCATTCTTTGTCTTCTTGATAATTACCGTGTTAAGAGGTTTTACTGGTTTTGTGAATGATCCCGAATTGGCAAAAATTTGGAAATTTGTTGCTGTTGGAGTTGGAATTTTTGATCCGCTTTTGGGTAATGTCTAAAAAACATAAACGATTAAACAATAACAAATATTCTGAGAGAGTATATTGTAATCTGAAATTCGAAACGTTTGTCCCAAACGAAGAAATTGAATTTCTCGATATACTATGTATACAGTAGACCAAAACCTTCATTTTATTTATATAGGATGGAGTGTATATTAAGTTTAATTAATCATTCCATTTGCAATACCTACAATAGAATCTAAATTCCAAACGTTAGTCCTAAACGAAGAATTTGAATTTCTCGACATACTATGTATATATGAGACCAAAACATTCATTTTATATAGGATGGAGTATATATTAAGTTCAATTAATCATTCCATTTGCAATACCTGCAATAGAATCTAAATTTCAAATGTTAGTCCTAAACGAAGAATTTGAATTTCTCGACATACTATGTATATATGAGACCAAAACATTCATTGTATATAGGATGGAGTTTATATTATGTTTTATTAATCATTCCGTTTGCAACCCCTGCATTAGAATCTAAATTCCAAACGTTTGTCCTAAACGAAGAATTTGAATTCCTCGACATACTATGTATATATGAGACCAAAACATTCTTTTTATATAGGATGGAGTGCATATTAAGTTTAATTAATCATTCCATTTGCAATACCTACAATAGAATCTAAATTCCAAACGTTTGTCCCAAACGAAGAATTTGAATTCCTCGGCATACTATGTATACAGTAGACCAAAACCTTCATTTTATATAGGATGGAGTATATATTAAGTTTAATTACTCATTCCATTTGCAATGCCTGCATTAGAATCTAAATTCCAAACGTTTGTCCTAAACGAAGAATTTGAATTCCTCGGCAAAACCTTCATTTTATATGGCATGGAGTGTATATTAAGTTTTATTAATCAAGTATCATTCATCAATCGTGAAATTTGGTGTAATCATTCCGCTGATTATATTGCGCAAAATAAAATGATTTTTGAATAAAACAAGTAAGAAAACATCAGTTGGCTAAACCGACTTATATATACCCTCACTCTCAGAGAACATATATATGGAATGACTTAAATTTAGCTTAGCGCCGGTGTATGTTTGTGGGAGGTACTAGAAGTTTGTGCCAATTGGATACAGCTTCCACATTAGTTAATAATTGTAAAAATATGAAGTCATAATGGATTTCATGCACCGGTAAAGGAGTTGTAAAACATTTAATTTTACTAGGATGGGGACAATTTTATGGGAGGTGCAAGATGTGGTGTGGCCAAAGCGTAAATATTTTTTATGTTTATAGTGATTGTAACAACATTTTCAAATATCAAATATTTTGTCTACCCGTGTAGGAAAGGGACAAAAGGGATAAAAATGGTACCAATTTAAGAATTGCAGCTAGAATCGTGAAAATCGGTATATACATTTCTCTGATAAAGTAGACTTGCAATATAAACTGATTTTTAGAAATTTGTATTTATAAGTGGTGAGCGGGGCAAAAAGGGATAAAAATTGTACCAACTAAAGTATTGCAGCTAGAATCGTGAAATTTGGTATGTAAATTCCACTGGCCATGTAGAAGCGCGTTAAAATTGGATTTTTCAAAATTTGTACTTTTAAGGGTTACGAGGGATGAAAATGGTACTAATTTAATTATTGCAGCTATAGTCGCGAAATTTGCTGTGTAAATTCCTCTCACCACATAGAAGCGGAATATAAATGCATTTTGTACTTTTAAGGGTTGCGAGGGACAAAAATGGATAAAAATGGTACCAACTAAAGTATCGCAGCTAGAATTTTGAAATTTGATGTGTAAGTTCTAATAACAAATACTTGACTTTTTCGCGTGTGAAGCAGCCTTTTTACTTGTTTTTTTTTATTTTTTTTACTAAAATTAAATTTTTCATCGTAGGTACCTTTAATATTTGTACTCTCATTTTGGATATATTGGTCCGATCGTACCTGCTTATATGTGCAATTAAAGGTAATTATGATTGCTGCAAATGTTACAAATTATACTTTCACACAGAAACAGTGGTTTAGAAACAGCCTCCAAAAATTTGGGAAAAAAATATTTTTTTTTCGAAAAACATCTATTTTTGCGGACACGGGAAAAATTATTAAAAATGAAAAGAAATGGAAAGAATTTTTTTAAAACATCATGATTTTTTATTTTTTTTTATATACCGCAAAAAGTCTCAATACAAATGTTATAAAAGAATATATTGTTTTAGTTGTAATAGCTGACATCTAAACGAAGAAAACAAGGTGTTTTTGAAGAAAATCTATTCGTAGACGTAGAAGTTATGACCCTTATGTTGAAGTAAGGAATTTTAAAAAGCTTTTGCTTTACTTGACTTAGTCATATGTGAAGACGATATAACTTCTTTATCCATAGATTTTCTTTAACAAGGCCTTGTTTTGATACCTTTTTATGTAAAATGTATAAATAAGGGATTTGTCGCGCTATTTATACAAAAATTAAAACTTATGATTTAAATAAATCTTTTGCGTCTACAAAGAGTATCATAATTTCTACATATAAGCATTGTTTTTCGCGTTAGAATATTAGCTATTAAAAAATAAAACAAAATATTTTTTTCATTTTTTTTTCTAATATTTGGGATTTTTTTCGAGCCAAGATTTTTTTTTTTTTTTCAAAAAAAATATTTTTTTCCAAATGTATGAAGACTGTTCTTAACCACTGTTTCTATGTAAAGTGTATATTTGTAGCCATCATGAGTACTATTATCGGACCTTTATTTCCAAAATGAGAGTACACATTTTTAACGTACATACATCCGCCGAAAGTTGGAATTTTAGTAAATAATTAAAAAAATACAATAACAATTTTTTAATATCATTTTCGAGTTAAGAAGGTGAAAATACTTCAGAAAATGTTATACTTGACACTTCGACAAAAATTTTGTTGCAGTGTACATTCTATTCGGTAACACCTGATTTCATTTAAACAATATTCTAACCTAACATATCCCATTATACTATACCTTAGGTTTAAACTACTTTACTGAGGTTCTCTCTGTATGATAGTCTACTTCTAGTCTAATGTCTATGCCCTTTTTCTTGGATTGTGCTTTGATTTTCCTTTCCCACTATGAATTGATCAATATTCTCCTATAAAAACTTATCAAAGTAAAAGATGAGGCAGAAAGTTTTTTGTTCCCGACAGAGCTCAAACAGAAGGAAGAGTTTACACGTCTCAGATAGAATTATATTTCAATTTTTTGCCTTATACTACTTACCGCAGAGGGAGATGTGATAGAGGGCAACTGAGGTCGGTTCTGCAATTATGGAAATCTATTATAAATGAAAAATGATGGCTACCTACTAAGTCTTACTGGAGGTAAAGGTGGCGCAGAAGGTTTTCGTGGTCCCGACTGAGCACCAACGGAAGGAAGACTCTGAAGAGTTTATATGCTTCCGATAGAATTATATTTCGAATATTTTGCCTTCATATTACACTTACCGCAGAGTTAGATGAAGTAGTCCATTGAGGTCGTGGTGGCAGTGGTGGTGCCGAAGGTATTTTGCGTGCCCACGGAGAAGAAGCACTCTAAAAATACGAAATAGACATTTTTTCTTTTCTTTTATTTTGTTCTCTAAATAATATTTGATTTGAAAGGAGTGCCATATATTTGTGTTGGACCTTGGGAAACGATCTAAAATAAAATACATCCTTTTTAAGTAAATTTTTTAAGGCTTAAAGGCCCAAATCTCCGGTATGTCTTGTGTAACATAACACAAGTCTTACCGGAACTTTGGGCGGAAGTAATGATGGAACGGAAGGGATTAGTTGTCAATCAATTATTTTAAGAAATATTTTTTTAAATGGCTCAATCTCAATTCTCTTCCCCTGACTTGAGAGTGAAAACGTGTCCATATAAAAATCTTAAAATTGATTTCGATTTAGGCTAAAATGGTGAAATACAAATATGGTCGATACGGATTTACGATATTCAAAAAAAAAACATAATATTACTATCATACTCATATTGGCGTTTTTTTGAAAACTGCACACAGACGTTAAAAAATTTAAAAGTTTAATAAAGTAATATTTTTACAATATTGAAGTTAGAAAAAAAAATACTAAAATATATTTCATTTATTAATCTGCCCAAGTGTGCTCTGACAATATGAAATAATAACAATCATACGCTACGTGTACCCTACAACTATGAAATAATATCAATCATACGCCAAGTATGCCTCCCCAACTATGAAATAATATCAATCATACGTCAAGTGTTCTCTACAACTATGAAATAATATCAATCATACGTGAAGTATGCCTTAAATTACATTTGTGCCCATAAAAAATACCAAAACATATGGAATTGTTTTAACAGAATTGAGAAAGAATGAAATTTTGGCATACACACTACTTGCCCTATCATCAAAGCCATGGTAGTTTCTTGAAACCCTACAGTCTGTTGGAATGATTCCCTTGATCTGGTTTCTGAGATTCTTTCAGATACTTTGACAGTTTTTAAATCATCTTCACTGGAAAGTCATAAAGTCTAGAATTAAGAATTATATTTCGAATATTTGTCTTCATATTACACTTACCGCAAAGTTAGATGAAGTAGTCCACTGAGGTCGTGGTGGCAGTGGTGGTGCCGAAGGTAATTTGCGTGCCCACGGAGAAGGATCACTCTAAAAATACGAAATATACATTTTTTCTTTTCTTTTATTTTGTTCTCTAAATAATATTTGATTTGAACTGGGATATTTTGCGAATACATACCGACAAAGGAGTCCCATATATTTGTGTTGGACCTTGGGAAACGATCTAAAATAAAATACATCCTTTTTAAGTAAACTTTTCAAGGCTTAAAGGCCCAAATCTCCGGTATGTCTTGTGTAACATAACATAAGTTTTACCGGAACTTTGGGCGGAAGTAATGATGGAACGGAAGGGATATAAGGATGCTGTTTAAAGAACATCTGAGCGTTAATTAGTTGTCAATCAATTATTTTAAGAAACATTTTTTTTAAAATGGCTCAATCAATCTCAATTCTCTTACCCTGACTTGAGAGTTAGACGAAGAAAATTTTTTGTTAATACGACGAAATATTTATTTATAGGTTTCGTTGTGTTAACATATTTGCTATAAAAAATCGAATCGATTTCCCAGCATTTACAAAAATTATAGTTCAAATACTTTAAAAAGTTGAAGACGAAATTATGAATATTAAAAGATGTTTTAAAAACGTATCCATATAAAAATTTTAAAATTGATTTCGATTTAGGATAAAAATTTGAAATACAAATATGGTCGATACGGATTTACGATATTCAAAAAAAAACATAATATTACTATCATACTCATATTGGCGTATTTTTGAAAACTGCACACAGACGTTAAACAATTTTAAAATTTGAATAAAGTACTATTTTTACAATATTGAAGTTAGAAAAAAAAATACTAAAATATATTTAATTTATTAATCTGCGCAAGTGTGCCCTGACAATATGAAATAATAACAATCATACGCTACGTGTACCCTACAACTATGAAATAATATCAATCATACATGAAGTGTTCCTTACAACTATCAATTAATATCAATCACACCAGTGAAATAATATCAATCATACGCCAATTGGACCCTACAACTATGAAATAATATCAATCATACGCCAAGTATGCCTCCCCAACTATAAAATAATATCAATCATTCGTCAAGTGTTCCCTACAACGATGAAATAATATCAATCATACGTGAAGTATGCCTTAAATTACATTTGTGCCCATAAAAAATACCAAAACATATAGAATTGTTTTAACAGAATTGAGAAAGAGTAAAATTTTGGCATACACACTACTTGCCCTACCATGAAAGCCATGGTAGATTCTCGAAACCCTACAGTCTGAATTATATTTCGAATATTTTGTCTTCATATTAGACTTACCGCAGAGTTAGATGAAGTAGTCCATTGAGGTCGAGTTGGCAGTGGTGGTGCCGAAGGTATTTTGCGTGCCCACTGAGAAGGAGCACTCTAAAAATACGAAATATACATTTTTTCGTTTCTTTTATTTTGTTCTCTAAATAATATTTGATTTGAACTGGGATATTTTGCGAATACATACCGACAAAGGAGTTCCATATATTTGTGTTGGACCTTGGGAAACGATCTAAAATAAAATACATCCTTTTTAAGTAAATTTTTTAAGGCTTAAAGGCCCAAATCTCCGGTATGTCTTGTGTATCATAAGACAAGTCTTACCGGAACTTTGGGCGGAAGTAATGATGGAACGGAAGGGATATAAGAACATCTGAGCTTTAATTAGTTGTCAATCAATTATTTTAAGAAATATTTTTTTTAAATGGCTCAATCTCAATTCTCTTCCCCTGACTTGAGAGTGAGCCGAAAACTAATGTTTTGTTAAAACGACGAAATACTTATATATGGGCTTCGTTGAGTTAACATATTTGCTATAAAAAATCGTGTCAACGAAACTATTTCCGTGCATTTACAAAAATTATAGTTCAAATACTTTAAAAAGTTGACAACGAAATTATGAATGTTAAAAGATGTTTTAAAAAACGTGTCCATCTAAAAATCTTAAACTTGTTTTCGATTTAAGCTAAAATTATGAAATACAAATATGGTCGATACGGATTTACGATATTCAAAAAAAAAAAAAAAAACATAATATTACTATCATACTCATATTGGCGTATTTTTGAAAACTGCACACAGACGTTAAAAAATTTTAAAAATTGAATAAAGTAATATTTTTACAATATTGAAGGTAGAAAAAAAATACTAACATATATTTCACTTGTTAATCTGCCCAAGTGTGCCCTGACACTATGAAATACTATCAATCATACGCCAATTGGGCCATACAACTATGAAATAATATCAATCATACGCCAAGAATGCTTCCCCGACTATAAAATAATATCAATCATACGTCAAGTGTTCCCTACAACTATGAAATAATATAACTCATACGTGAAGTATGTCTTAAATTACATTTACATTAAAAAATACCAAAACATGGAATTGTTTTAACAGAATTGAGAAAGAGTGAAATGTTGGCATACACACTACTTGCCCTACCATGAAAGCCATGGTAGTTTCTTGAAACCCTACAGTCTGTTGGCATGATTCACTTGATCTGGTTTCTGAGATTCTTTCAGATACTTTCACATTTTTTAAATCATCTTCACTGGAAAGTCATAAAGTCTAGAATTAAGAATTATATTTCAAATATTTTGCCTTCATATTACACTTACCGCAGAGTTAGATGAAGTAGTCCATTGAGGTCGTGGTGGCAGTGGTGGTGCCGAAGGTATTTTGCGTGCCCACGGAGAAGGAGCACTCTAAAAATACGAAATATATATTTTTTCGTTTCATTTATTTTATTCTCTAAATAATATTTGATTTGAACCGGGATATTCTCCGATTACATACCGACAAAGGAGTGCCATATATTTGTGTTGGACCTTGGGAAACGATCTAAAATAAAATACATCCTTTTTAAGTAAATTTTTTAAGGCTTAAATGCCCAAATCTCCGGTATGTCTTGTGTATCATAAGACAAGTCTTACCGGAACTTTGGGCGGAAGTAATGATGGCACGGAAGGGATTAGTTGTCAATCAATTATTTTAAGAAATATTTTTTTTTTAAATGGCTCAATCTCAATTCTCTTCCCCTGACTTGAGAGTGAAAACGTGTCCATATAAAAATCTTAAAATTGATTTCGATTTAGGCTAAAATGGTTAAATACAAATATGGTCGATACGGATTTACGATATTCAAAAAAAAAAACATAATATTACTATCATACTCATATTGGCGTATTTTTGAAAACTGCACACAGACGTTAAAAAATTTAAAATTTGAATAAAGTAATATTTTTACAATATTGAATTTAAAAAAAATTCTAAAATATATTTCATTTATTAATCTGCCCAAGTGTGCTCTGACAATATGAAATAATAACAATCATACGCTACGTGTACCCTACAACTATGAAATAATATCAATCACACCAGTCAAATAATATCAATCATACGCCAATTGGACCATACAACTATGAAATATTATCAATCATACGCCAAGTATGCCTCCCCAACTATAAAATAATATCAATCATACGTAAAGTGTTCCCTACAACTATGAAATAATATCAATCATACGTATGCCTTAAAATGCATTTGTGCCAATAAAAAATACCAAAACATATGGAATTGTTTTAACAGAATTGAGCAAGAGTTAAATTTTGGCATACACACTACTTGCCCTACCATGACTTTAGTTTCTTGAAACCCTACAGTCTGTTGGAATGATTCCCTAGATCTGGTTTCTGAGATTATTTCAGATACTTTCACATTTTTTAAATCCTTATCACTGGAAAGTCATAAAGTCTAGAATTAAGAATTATATTTCGAATATTTGTCTTCATATTACACTTACCGCAGATTTCGATGAGGTAGTCCATTGAGGTGGTCGATGTGGCAGTGGTGGCGCCGAAGGTATTTTGCGTGCCGACGGAGAAGGAGCCCTCTAAAAATACGAAATATATATATTTTTTCGTTTCTATTATTTTGTTCTGTAATCAATATTTGATTTGAACCGGGATATTCTCCGATTACATACCGACAAAGGAGTGCCATATATTTGTGTTGGACCTTGGGAAACGATCTAAAATAAAATACATCCCTTTTAAGTAATTTTTTTAAGGCTTAAAGGTCCAAATCTCCGGTATGTCTTGTGTATCATAACACAAGTCTAGAATTATATTTCGAATATTTTGTCTTCATATTACACTTACCGCAGATTTCGATGAGGTAGTCCATTGAGGTGGTCGAGGTGGTGCCGAAGCTATTTTGCGTGCCGACGGAGAAGGAGCCCTCTAAAAATACGAAATATATATTTTTTTTCGTTTCTATTATTTTGTTCTGTAATCAATATTTGATTTGAACCGGGATATTTTCCGATTACATACCGACAAAGGAGTGCCATATATTTTTGTTGGACCTTGGGAAACGATCTAAAATAAAAGAAATCCTTTTTAAGTAAACTTTTCAAGGCTTTTATAATACACAAGACTTAACGGAGCTTTGGGTTTAGGTAATGATGGCGTGAAGGATGCTGTTTAAAAAAAAATCTCATCTCGTTAATTAGTTGTCAATCAAGTTAGAGACAGAATAAAAGTGGAATTTATTTTAAGAAATTGTTTTTTTAATGTGGCTCAATCTCAATTCTCTTCCACTGACATGAGATTGAGACGATTTTTTTAATTTGAATTTGAAACAAATTTGTTATGAAAAATGGTGCCAACGAAACCATTTCCGAGCGTTTTATCCCAAAATTATGGTTCAAATACTTAAGAAAGTTTTGACGATAATTTGAATGTTGGATATTTGGAAAAATGTAGGATATTTGGAAAAAACACAATATTAGTATCATACTCATATAGGCGTATTTTTGACAACTGCACACAGACGTTAAAAAAATTGAAAATTTTAATGAAGTACTATTTTTACAATATTGATGTTAGAACAAAAATACTAAAATATATTTCATTTAGGAATCTGCTAAGAATCTGTTAATCATATGCCAAGTGTGCCCTGACACTATGAAATAATATAAATCATACGCCAAATATGCCCTGAAATTATGAAATAATATTAATCATACGCCACGTGAGCCCTAAAATAATTAAATAATAGCAATCATACGCCAAGTGTACCCTATTACTATGAAATAATATCAATCATACGCCATGTATGCCTCCCCAACTATAAAATAATATCAATCACACGCCAATTATGCCCTGAAATTATGAAATAATAATAATCATACGCCAAGTGTGCCCTGGCACTATGAAATAATATAAATCATACGCCAAATATGCCCTGGAATTATGAAATAATATTAATCATACGCCAAGTGAGCCCTAAAATAATTAAATAATAGCAATCATACGCCAAGTGTACCCTATTACTATGAAATAATATCAATCATACGCCATGTATGCCTCCCCAACTATAAAATAATATCAATCACACGCCAATTATACCCTGAAATTATGAAATAATAATAATCATACGCCAAGTGTGCCCTGACACTATGAAATAATATAAATCATACGCCAAATATGCCCTGAAATTATGAAATGATATTAATCATACGCCAAGTGAGCCCTAAAATGATTAAATAATAGCAATCATACGCCAAGTGTACCCTACAACTATGAAATAATATCAATCATACGCCATGTATGCCTCCCCAACTATAAAATAATATAAATCATACGTCGACTATGCCCTGAAATTATGAAATAATAATAATCATACGCCAAGTGTGCCCTGACACTATGAAATAATATAAATCATACACCAAATATGCCCTAAAATGATAAAATAATAGCAATCATACGCCAAGTGTACCCTGAAATTATGAAATAATATTAATCATACGCCAAGTGAGCCCTAAAATGATTAAATAATAGCAATCATACGCCAAGTGTACTCTACAACTATGAAATAATATCATTCATACACCATGTATGCCTCCCCAACTATAAAATAATATCAATCACACGCCAATTATGCCCTGAAATTATGAAATAATAATAATCATACGCCAAGTATGCCCTGACACTATGAAATAATATAAATCATACGCCAAATATGTCCTGAAATTATGAAATAATATTAATCATACGCCAAGTGTACCCTATAACTATGAAATAATATCAATCATACGCCATGTATGCCTCCCCAACTATAAAATAATATCAAACACGCGCCAATTATGCCTTAAAAAGTATTCGTGTCAATAAAAATTCGAAAACATATGGAATTGTTTTAACAGAATTGAGCAAGAGTGAAATTTTGGCATACACACTACTTGCCCTACCACGGATTCAGTTTCTTGAAACCCTACAGTCTTTGGTAATGATTTCTTTGATGTGGTTTCTGAGATTCTTTCAAATTTTTTTAATCATCTTCACTGGAAAGTCATAAAGTCTAGAATTAAGAACGTCCGCTCCTGTCTTCCATCACTGACCACAAGAGACCCTACCACACAAGACAAACCACAATATAATTTATTTAGATAAGTCACCATAAAGATAAACTCGATTCAGTCCAATAAATGTCCACTTCCACTTTTATAGTCTACATTCTTTTTTTGCTTCTCTCACTTCAACAACACATACTTACGGATGATTGTCCCGAAGGCATGATCATAGTACTAGGAAATCCGCTGCCCTTGCCAAATCCACTTGAACCAAATCCACTAGATCCAAATCCATTGGAGCCAAAACCATTGGAATCAAATCCACCGGAGCCAAAACTACCGCTGCCCTTGCCAAATCCATTAGGAGCAAATCCATTGGAGCCAAAACTACCGCTGCCCTTGCCAAATCCATTAGGAGCAAATCCATTGGAGCCAAAACTACCGCTGCCCTTGCCAAATCCATTAGGAGCAAATCCATTGGAGCCAAAACTACCGCTGCCCTTGCCAAATCCATTAGGAGCAAATCCATTGGAGCCAAAACTACCGCTGCCCTTGCCAAATCCATTAGGAGCAAATCCATTGGAGCCAAAACTACCGCTGCCCTTGCCAAATCCATTAGGAGCAAATCCATTGGAGCCAAAACTACCGCTGCCCTTGCCAAATCCATTAGGAGCAAATCCATTGGAGCCAAAACTACCGCTGCCCTTGCCAAATCCATTAGGACCAAATCCATTGGAGCCAAAACTACCGCTGCCCTTGCCAAAACCATTTGAACCAAATCCACTGGAGCCAAAACTACCGCTGCCCTTGCCAAATCCATTAGAACCCAGTCCACTAGATCCAAATCTGCTTCTGGTAACTCCACTGGAACCAAAACTACTGCCGTAGGGTTTTCCAAAACCGCCGGATCCTCCCGTCGTTCTGGAATCCCATGATTTGGCATATATGCCCACAATCAAGCAAGATATTATGAAAATTCCCTTCAAATGCATTTAAACCACTCTCGTCTCGCGCGATGCTTTCGTTATATTTTCTTTGAATCGTTTTCAATATTTGCCGCAACTAAATGTTCGAGGGAAAAACGCTTGACTTTTATACACGGTCTCAGTGATGAAGAAGGTGAAGTTAGACATCAGACAAGTCATCCATGTTAAAAAATCAATAAGTGGACTGTATTGTGGTTGATTGAAAAGAAAACCGAGAGAAATTATCTATATACAAACATACATTTATCATCGTATAACTGAGTGCCTATATTTAATAATTTATTTTTTTAGACTGTTTTATACAATAATATATATTATTATTTTTATTTGAATTGCTTGAAGATGATGAATGGGAAAAGCAATACAGCTCACATGAGGTTTCTTTGTGCGTAACCACACTATGTTATGGAGAGAAGAGGCAAAATCTCCCCCCACTGGATCGTTGATGCAATTAATTATCTACGATGATTGTTCCGAAGGGATGTTCATAGTACTAGCAAATCCGTTGGAGCTACCGCTGCCCTTGCCAAATCCGCTAGAACCAAATCCACCGGAGCCAAATCCATTGGAGCCAAAACTACCGCTGCCTCTGCCAAAACCATTGGAATCAAATCCACCGGAGCCAAAACTATCGCTGCCCTTGCCAATTCCATTTGGACCAAATCCACTAGATCCAAATCCATTGGATCCAAAACTACCGATACCTCTGCCAAAGCCATTGGAATCGAATCCACCGGATTCAAAAATACCGCTGCCCTTGCCAAATCTATTAGAACGAAATCCACTAATTCCAAATCCATTGGAGCCAAAACTAACGCTGTCCTTGCCGAAACAATCTGAACCAAATTCACTGCAGCCAAAACTACCGCTGCCCTTGCCAAAACCACTGGAGCCAACACTTCCACCCTTGCCAAATCCACTGGAGCCAAAACTTCCACTGCCCTTGCCAAATCCACTGGAGCCAAAACTACCACTGCCCTTATCAAATCCACCGGAGCCAGAACTTCCACCGGAACCAGAACTTCTACTGTCTCTGCCAAAACCACCACCGGAACCAGAACTTCCACTGTCTCCGCCAAAACCATCTCTGGGGCCAGGACTACCACTGCTTCTGGTAACTCCACTGGAACCGAAACTAATGCGGTAGGGTTTCCCAAAACCGCCGGATCCTCCCGTCGTTCGGAAATCCCATGATTGGGCATAGATGCCCACAATCAAGCAAGATATTATTAAAATTCCTTTCAAATGCATTTAAAGCACTCTCGTATACTGCGATGCTTTCGCAATATTTTTTTAATCGTTTACAATATTTGCCGCAACTAAATGTTAGAGGGAAAAATGCTTAACTTTTATACAAGGTCTCAGTGAGACATCAGACAAGCCATCAATGGTAAAAATATCAATAAGTAGTAGATGGACTGTATTGTGGTTGACTGAAAAGAAAACCCAGAGAAATCATATATGTATATACAAACATACATACATATAATAATAATTTATTTTTTAGATTCTTTTATACAATAATATATATAATTATTTTTATTTGAATTGCTAGAAGATGATGAATGGGAAAAGCAATACAGCTCACATGAGGTTTTTTTGTGCGTAACCACACTAAGTTAGAGGAGAGAAGAGGCAAAATCCTCACACTTAACGGTTGATTTAATTAATTTTCCGTTTTAAGCCATTGTAATACCTCACCGAATATATAGCTGAATATTTTTGCTGATAGCCAATGTGGCTAAAAACTCTCATGATCGACAAAATCGTCCACAAGTGAGACTCTCTCACAGCGACTTATGCTCACACAATCGTGAGCGCATATTCTGTGGCGAGAGAGAGAGAGCCTCTCACTTGCAGAGCTTAGTCAATTTCAGCTATAGATTTTTGGATTGTTTTCTTTCATATCAGCTCCTTGTCTGATCTTTCTTATTTTATCTTCAGTGTTCCTCCAGAGAATTCATAAGAACAACTGCCTAGTTCTGCGCTGCACAGTGTCAGCGACAAAAACTCCCAAATTTCATGCGCCCAAATCTCTACTTTATTGATTGAATTTTGCAAAGAACATTCTTATTAAGCACATTCCAAAAGATTTTCCCAATATCGCGGCTAAATTTAGCTGTGGATGTATTTAAAGTTCATAAATGCTAAAATAGTTGAAAATTTCATTATAAAGGGTGATTTTTTAAGAGCTTGATAACTTTTTTAAAAAAAAAAAACGCATAAAATTTGCAAAATCTCATCGGTTCTTTATTTGAAACGTTAGATTGGTCCATGACATTTACTTTTTGAAGATAATTTCATTTAAATGTTGACCGCGGCTGCGTCTTAGGTGGTCCATCCGCTTAGTCCAATTTTGGCATTTCCACGTTTTTGAGTAACAGAGACCCAATTGGTGCGAACGGCGACGAATCGAAAATTGGTGGTCATCATTAACACTGGCCGATACAGCTGCGATATTTTCTTCAGTTCGCACTCTACGTAAGCGTGTTGGTGGTTTAATGTCCAACAATGTAAATTTGGTGCGAAATTTAGTCACAGTAGCCCGAATAGCCGCTTCAGTGGGTCGATTAAACTGACCATAAAATGGAAGCGCGCAATGAACTTTCTTAACAGAGCACGCATTTTGATAATAAAATTCAATAATTTGCAAGCGTTGTTCGTTTGTAAGACGATTCATGATGAAATGTCAAAGCATACTGAGCATCTTTCTCTTTGACACCATGTGTGAAATCCCACGTGATCTGTCAAATACTAATGCATGAAAATCCTAACCTCAAAAAAATCACTCTTTAATAGAGATTATTTTATTGGGATGTATCTCGGAAACCATGTATCGTATTGCAATTTTGTTTAGTTCGTAGTGATTTTGTTTAGTGGGCAGGGATCTACCCATTCCCCCACCTTTTTCTTAGCTTCATCAGCGACCTCTTGGCCCTTATTTGGGACCCCGTTGCAAATAAAGTCGTATAATACAAACAAAACGAAAAACCCCACATAGATCTACGAGGGACCTGATGACGCTGCTGTCCGAGTCGTGGAGTCGATCCATCCACCAGTTGGGTGAGAGTAAGATCCTTGCTCTAGATATCGCCAAGGCCTTTGATAGAATCTGACACGGCGCACTCGTTTTTTTTTTGTCGTTGCTAGTGACTTCTCTAGATTTACATCGAGCTTCCTCAAAGATCGCACTATACTACGTGTTGTTGTAGATGGATGCCGCAGTCCCACATGGATCTATCCATTCCCCACCTTCTTCTCTCTTTTCATCGACGACTTCTTGGATGGGACTTCCAATCCCATCTACTCATTCGCGGATGGCATTCATACTCATTTGATCATTGGCCAAGTCTTCAAGAAATTGTGGACAAAAGAATAGAGTAGATTTTAGTGAATGTAAGACCCAGTGCTCCTTGTTGTCTCTCGAGTGATCGGTGTCGTCGATTTTAATAAACGGAGATTGAGCAATCGGCCACTCTGGAAGTCCTGGGTATGAAAGTACAATGTGATGTTCGTTGGACAAAACATGTATTTGCCCAACGTTTACGCTGCTTAAAGCTGTACAAGAAATACTTCACTCCCTCTGATCTTCTCCATATCATCAGACCTAGATCTTCTTTGGAGCTACTTGAAAGTGCTACGACGGTGATCTCTTGAATGTGGGATGTGATACCGATATTTGTAATTTCGATTTTGTGGGCGGAGTGGGCGTGGAAATAGTGTTTTTTTTGGGTAAGTGGCAGACAACTGGAACGTATATATTACTGATCATGACATAGATGAATTTGATGGCGTATTTTGGATTTTCGTTTTGTGGACGGAGTGGGCGTGGCAAAAGTGTTTTTCAGAGCTAGAAGGCTGAAAATTGGTACATATATATTACTGATCACGAGAATGATAAATATGATGCCGAAATTTGAATTTCGGCGGTTACTGACCACTAACATCAATATGAAACCTGATTTTGATTTTACCATTTGTTTTTATACCCTACACCACTTCGTGGACTAGGGTATTAAAAGTTAGTTTTCCGCCAAATGTTTGTAACATCAAGAAATAATTGAGCTAGACCCACCTTTAAGTATACGGATCGGCTTAGAATCACCAGCTGAATCGATTTAACGATGTCTGTCTGTCCGTCCGTCTGCTGTCCATCTAAGCTTGTTCGCAATCTACAGGTCGCAATTGTTGTCCGATTGTCACGAAATTTGGCAGAAGTTATTTTTTTTTGCCAAGGACGATTGGTATTGAATTTGGAGAAAATCGGTTCAGATTGATATATAGCCCCCATACAAATATATAAAATAATAAATAAAAATATCCCTATAATTTACACTATTACTGCTCTAGAATACATATTTTACATGGGATCATGACCAATTTTTCAGGATCGTGTTATATTTGAACTAGAAATAGTTCACGGGAAAGTGGACCACATAGGTCCATGTTTTGATATAGCCCCCATACAAATGTACCACCGATTTACAATATTTCTCCTCTAAAATGCACATTTTTCATCGGATCTTGATCAAATTTGCCACACAATGTTATATTTGTACTAGAAACACATATTTTGAAAGCCAGCTAGATAGGTCAATGTTTTGATATAGCCCCCATACAAATGGGCCCCCAGTTTACACTATTACCGCTCTAGAACCCACATCTTACATTGGATCTTTATAAATTTTTGCAGATCATGTTATATTTCTATAAAGAATACCTACTCTGAAAGTGTTTTATAAAGGCCCACTTTTTAATGTAGCGCCCTTACAAATGGGCCCCCATTATAACTATTACCTCTCTAGGACCCACAATTTACATCGGAAGTTTATCAAATTTTGCAAATCTATATATATAAAAGAGTTGCGTTACTGACTGACTGACTTATCATTGACCAGCCCCCAGACCAAACGGCTGAAGCCAGGGTCATGAAATTTTCAGGGTAGTTCCCAAATATGACGTAGACATCGACTAAGAAAGGGTTTTACGAAATTCGTACTTTTAGGGGTTAAAATGGCCCAAAAAGGGATAAACTTCGAACCTTCGTCCTGACTAAACGGCAGTAGCTATAAACATGAAATTCGGTGAGTTTCGAAATTTGTACTTTTAAGGGCCGAGCGGGACAAAAAGGGATAAAAATGGTACCAACTAATGTATTACAACTAGAATCGTGAAATTTGGTATGTAAATTCCTCTGGCCATATAGAAACGAAATAAAATTGGATTTTTCGAAATATGTACTTTTAAGGGATGAGCGGGAGAAAAAGGGATAAAAATGGTACCAACTAAAGTATTAAAGCTAGAAACGTGAAATTTGGTATGTAAATTCCTTTCACCATATAAAAACAAAGTAAAATCAGATTTTTTCGAAATTTGTAGTTTTAGGGGGCGAGCGGGACAAAAAGGGATGAAAATGGTACCAACTAATGTATTACAACTAGAATCGTGAAATTTGGTATGTAAATTCCTCTGGCCATATAGAAGCGAAGTAAAATTTGATTTTTTCGAAATTTGCATTTTTAGGGGGCGAGCGGGACAAAAAATGTTCCAATTTAAAAATTGCAGCTATAGTCGGGAAATTTGGAGTGTAAAATGTGTGTAAAGCGCAATGGATGGATGGATAAATGGATTTTTTGAAATTTTCTTATAGAGGGTGAGCAACAAGGGATAAAAGTAGTACCAACTAAAGTATTGGAGCTATAGTCGTGAAATGTGGTGTGTAAGTTCCACTGACAACGAGAAGCGCAAATCTAAACGAATTTTTCTCATTTTGTACTTATAAACAATGAGCGGGATAAAAATAGTACTAACTAAAATATTTCAGCTATAGTCGTGAAATTTTGTGTTTAAATTTCTCTGACAACGTTGACTTGCAACTTAAATGGATTTCTCAAAATTTGTACTATTAAGTTGCGAGCGGGACAAAAAGGGATAAAAATGGTACCAACTTTAGTATTACAGGTAGAATCGTGAAATTTAGTGTGTAAATTTCTCTGACCATATAGAAGCGGAGTAGTTTGATTTTTCCAAATTTTTACTTTTAAGTGGTGCGCGGGACGAAAAGGGATAAAAATGCTGTACAATCATTTAATTACGTAAGCGCGGAATATAAATGGATATTTCAAAATTTGTATATAAAAGGGGGGATACGGGACAACAAGGAATAAATGTGTTACCAAATAAAGTATGTACATATTTTTAGGGGAAGCAAAAACACATGTTACCTATAGTGATTTTTCAAAATGTGTACTTTTTGTGAAAGAAGTGCTAAAAGTTATAAACTGGCTGGCTGAATCTAGAAACATGAGATCGAGGAAACTTGGTAGAAAATTATACATACGAAGTAGTTCAGCTAAAATAGTGCATATCGACAAGCATATTCCTTTGACTGTGTGTGAGTGTTAGCTAATAGGAGGTTTCCAAATTACTATTTTAGATTTATCTATATCCACGAAAAGAAAATTGAATAAATACTATCCAAATTAACAAATAACTGACCTTTTCGCGTGCGAATCAGCGGGAACTGCTAATTATATTATATTTCAACTAAGATTACATACTATGAAAGTCAAAAATATGGGTCCATATATTGGTATAACCCCCATACAAATTGGGCCCCCATTCTACTATATTACATCTCTAGAACCCACATTGTGCATTGGATCTCGATACAATTTTGCATATCAAGTCATATTTCAACTAAGAATACATACTTTGAAAGTGATATACTTTTTTAATGTAGCGGCCTCATTTTAATTGTTACCCCTCAATGACGCAAATTTTAGTTGGGATTTTTTTTTTTTCAAAGTTTGCAGATTATATTATTTTTCAACTAAGAATATATACTATGAAAGTCAAATCAAAGTGTCCATACTTTGGAATAACCCAAATGGGGGCCCATTCCATTACAACTCGTCTTACATCGGATCATGATATATTTCAACTAGGAATATCTACCGTGAATGATAAATATATAGGCCTATGTTTTGGATCAGACCCCAAGTGTATAATTTATATGAACTACATAAAATTGCTCCAATTAAACACATGGGATTAGTAATAAAAGCTGTAGGTATATAAAATGTATATACGCAGGTAGTGGTGTAGGGTATTATATAGTCGGCCCCGCCCGACTTTAGCTTTTCCTTACTTGTTTCTTCCTGAAGAAGCGGTCGTAATTTAATCTTGGCAATAAGATCATGCGTAAGGGTATGGAGTCATATATCGTTTAACCACAATTTCCTTCTATGAAATAATCTCGATAATCTATTGTCGCATTTAGACGCTCTATTGCAAAATGACTAATGCCAAGAGAGCTGACTTTTTTGATATAAAAACGAGTGCGCGATCAGAAGATTTCAAAAGAAAAATATCTTGCAATCAGTTAGCATATACTACTCGCTATTTTAATATCGAATATAACAAAAAGCGGAATGTATTTGCGTAGCTCTTTAATAATTATTGTCATTATCCTTACAATATTCAGCGGACGAATTGAGGCCAAAGGCAAGGGCCACTTGACCGTGGTATGAAATCTGCGGTAAGATACTGATCATTATGCGTATTTGAAGTTGTTACATTTTTTGTCTTTGTTCCTAACAGTCTCATGATGTCTACAAGGCAGTCCAAGGAATTGAAACAGAGGCTGGTCAACAAAATCTAGATGACATATTTTCATGAAATACTAAAGGGTAGATGTTAAAATACAATAAAACAAGTTGTGTGTAATATAATATATTGTATACTAAAGGGTTTTCCAATATGAACGGGTAGATGTTAAAATACAATAAAACAAGTAGTATGTAGATATCAATGACAGCATGTGTGGACCGTCAGAACTTTGTTGGTTAGAGAGCACCCTAGAATTTCGCAGCATCGACCTGTTGGAACTACATGTTCTTTACATCCTTCTCATCCAGTTTTGGTCCTCCGTGGACTGTAATAGCTATGCCATTTTCGTGTGACGCTAAACAATACTTTCCAAAATCCGGTATTTTTGCTTGTTGCCTGACCACTAGGGCGTACCTCAAAAAAAAAGTTCGCCGTACACCTTCGAATATGAAGTATTATTGAAAGGTAGTTTAAAAAAAAAAAATTTTATTTTTTTATGCCGAACGTAGGGGTCGCGCTTTTACATTTTTCTATATAACTTGTATTTATAAACGGATTTTAAAGTGTGATACATCGATGTTTTTGTCTCGACGAGGCCGATTTTTTTGTCTTTGAAGTCATTGAGCTCAAGCACCCCCTTCTGGTACTTACCCATCATTTCTCAGTTGCTACTACCCTAATGTACCACTCTAATAATCGAAAATTAAAGCTCGCATAAAATCATGAATCATGTTTGAGCTCAATGACTTCAAAGACAAAAAAATCGGACAAAAACATCGATGTATCACACTTTAAAATCCGTTTATAAATGCAGAAGTTATATAGAAAAATGTAAAAGCGCGACCCCTACGTTCGGCATAAAAAAATAAAAAATTTTTTTTGAAACTACCTTTCAATAATACTTCATATTCGAAGGTGTACGGCGAACTTTTTTTTTTTTACTTGTAACCTGGTACGCTCTACTGACCACCTGTTAATCTAATAATGGCCGTCGACAAACAGAGGCTCAGAATCAAAATCCATCGGCCAAAATTCAACAACTTTTGTTCTAGTAGACATTTTTGAGTTTTTGGTTTAAGACCAAAGGTTGTGCCAAAGTCTTCAGCAGAACCCAAAATTAGCAAAAAGGCAAAGTGAGACCTTTATTGTTGCAGCTAAAAAGTATTCGCAACGAATGTATGTCTTTGACTTAAGTCAGGGTTCATATTAGTACCAGCGGTCACATACGACAAATGAGAAGCGCTGATAAACAAAATATTCCACCGAACTAAGTCGACACACTAAAAAAATCACTTTGCCAATTTCAAAAACTAGTTTAATATTCCTACCGATTCGCATCTAAAAACATGTCTAAATTTCCTACCAATTCCCTTTCAAAAACTCGTCTAAAATTCCTACCTTTTCTCTTTCAACAACTCGGTTAAAATTGCTACGATTTTCCTTTCGACAATTCATATAAATTTCCTTCCAATTTCCCTTTCAAGAACTCGTCTAAAATTCCTACCATTCCCTTTAAAAAACTCGCCTAAAATTCCTTTCCAATTTTTTTCTAAAATAAAGGTGATTGATAGACCTTTCAAAAAATCGTCTAAAAGTCCTACTAATTTCCTTTCAAAAACTCGTCTATACTTCCTACCAATTTCTTTTCAAAAACTCATCTAAAACTTTTGTCAATTCCCTTTCAAAAGCTCGTCTAAAATTCCCACCGATTGCCTTTCAAAAATTCGTCTAAAATTCCTACCAATCGCCTTTTAAAAACTCGTCTAAATTTTCTACCAATTCCCTTTTAAAAACTCGTCTAAAATTCCAACCAATTCACTTTTAAAAACTCGACTAAGTATCCTACCAATTCCCTTTCAAAACCCCGCGTAAAATTCCTAGCAATTCCCTTTCAAAAACTTGTGTAAAATTCCTACAAATGGCCTTTCAAAAACTCGTCTAAAATTTCCTTTCAAAAAATTTTCTAATTTCCTTTCAATAACTCGTCTATACTTCATACCAATTCACTTTTAAAACATCGTATAAATTCCCTTCTGAAAATTCATCTAAAAATCCCTTTCAACAACTCGTCTAAAATTCTTACAAATTCACCTTCAAAAACTCGTCTAAAATTCTTAGAAATTCCTTTTCAAAAACTCGTCTAAAATTCTTAATAATTCTCTTTCAAAAACTCTAAAATTCCTACCAATTGCCTTTCAAAAACTTGTCTAAAATTCCTATCAATTCACTTTCAAAAACTCGCCTAAAATTCCTACCACTTCCTTTTCAAAAACTTGACTAAAATTCCTACCAATCCCCTTTTAAAAACTTGTCTAAAAATACTAGCAATTCCCTTTTAAAAACTAGTCTAAAATTCCTACTAATTCCCTTTCAAAAACTTGTGTAAAATTCCTACAAATGGCCTCGTCTAAAATTTCCTTTCAACAAATGGTCTAATTTCCTTTCAAAAACTCGTCTATACTTCCTACCAATTAACTTTTAAAACCTGGAATAAATTCCATTCTGAAAATTCGTCTAAACCTCGTCTAAAATTATTACAAATTCACCTTCAAAAACTCGTCTAAAATTCCTACTAATTCCCTTTCAAAGACTCGGTTAAAATTGCTACAATTTCCCTTTCAAAAACTCGTCTAAAATTTATAACAATTAACTTTCAAAAACTCGTCTAAAATCCCATGATTTCCCTTTCAAAAACACTGTTAAAATACTAAAATTCCTATCAATTCCCTTTTAAAAACTCGTCTAAAATTCCTACAAATTCCATTTCAAAAGCTCGCCTAAAATTCATAACAATTCCCTTTCAAAAACTCGTCTAAAATTCCTGTCAATTGCCTTTCAAAAGCTTGTCTAGAAGTACTACAATTCAATTCACTTTCCAAAATTCATGTAAAATTTCTACCAATTCCCTTCGTTTAAAATTCCTTCGATTTCACCTTCAACAATTCGTCTCAAAGTTGGACCAATTTTCGTTCAAAAACTCATCCAAAATTTCCTAATTCTTTTTCAAAAAATTTCCTTCCAAAAACTCGTCTAAAATTCTTACGATTTCCCATTCGAAACTCGTCTAAAATTGCGTTCTTCAAAAACTCGTCTAAAATCGTCGAATATTTCCCATTCAAAAACTCCCAATACTCCTACGATTTTACTTTCAACTAAAAGTCCTACGAGTCCCCTTTCAAAAACTGGCCTAAACTCCCTGCCATTTACCTTTCGAAAACTCGTCTAAAATAAATTAATAAATAATAATAAAAAGGGAATTCCTTTTCAAAAACTTGCGTCGAAAATCCTTCAAATGATTTTCCAAACACGAGCTAAACGTGGCATTTTCACTTTTCCAAAAACTGGTCTAAAAATGTTCTTCCAAGATATCTCCTAGGTTCTGTGAGTTTCCTTTCGGAAAAAATATTTTAAAACGTCTACAATTAGACTCCCAAAAAGTCGCCAGTAAGCTCTACGACCCACTAGCTAGTAGCGAGCTTATGTAGCCACAGTAAAAGAGTACAATGAGCCTTATATTCACCACACCGGATCCGCAGCTTCTACAGTCAGTCCAAGAAAATATATTTTCACTTATTCCAATCCAAAACATATTTCATGTACATGTATGTATGTATGTGTTTTTCTTTGTTTTATTTCTACTTGAAATTATCGCTAGGTTCAGTATTTTTCTATTTCTTTTTCCGGTGCTTCAATTTATCCAAAAACGAGGCCACCGGCGCAATCATTGTCAGCAGATAGATCAAAACAGTGGCCAGGGCAAAGGCCGGTATAACTGAAGCGTCCACATACTTTGTAAAGAATTTGGTGAAATAGCCCAAATACACTGTGAGCATGGCAAGGGAAAAGCCGATCATGCCGGATAGGTTATGACGGAATTTTATGACAGCCGGAGAGTGGATTTTGAGTACGAATTTCGGTTGAAAGAAATTCACAATACCACCGAGTAGGCCGATAGAACAAAATATAGAGGCGGCCAGTCCTATAGAGAAGAAACGAAAAAAAAACGTAGAATAATTTCATGATTTTTAATGCTCTGACCAGCAAACTTACCAAACTTTCCATGCCATGTTGTGAAGTGATCCTCGGTTGAGAGAAATTTGCTCAAGCCACCCCAAAGGGACATCGAACCACCGATCATCTGTAGGATACCATGGAACCGTGACTTGTTGCGATGTGATAATCGTTTTGTTATCGGATTGTAAGGGTAATGAGACATAAGGGCTTCTGCTGCCAAAAAATTCCACTGTAAAAAATCAAAAACAAATGTTTGTCGATTAATAAAATTGTTTTCTTGTGGGTAATTTTTAAATGGACTATTAAAGGAAAATAAGTTCGATTATAGGCTCACAACATTATCCAGCGAAATTAACTTGGATTTGTGTATTTATAAAGTGTCGATAATAAAGTTTACCGTCGCATTGTCGATAATACGGTTTATTCAATATCCGCGTCGTAATCTAAACATCGGTGTGCGCGACCCTTAAAACGCATAGCCTTAACTGTGACTGGATGTTCCAATAATACCCTCGACCATTGATTGCATTCCACAGAGGATGTCGATTTTCGTAGAAGTGCAGTAATATTACAGGAAAATATATATATTTTATATAGCCAAATCAAAACAAATACAAATATTAAAAAAAATAATTTTATGAATAAATATAATATTTTAATTATTTCAAACCTCGCTTATAAGACAAGGCTACCAATACGTCAATTCAAAAAATAAATATTCTTCTATTTATATTTTCAAAAAGCTTAAATACCATAAATATTGGTAGATAGTGGGAGCTACAGTTGGTTGTATTTCGATTCTATTTTAAGTACAAATTTTGAAAATCCATTATATCTCAGGTACACAGTGCAAGATAACCCATCTTCATGATTCAACCAATTTTTGCCGTAAAAGAAAAAGTACGAAATTGGAAAAAAAACTTTTTATTTTGCGTGTCTAAGCAGTCAGAGGAATGTATACACCGAATTCCATGATTCCAGCTGCGCCCATTTGGTTGGTACCATTTTTACCCCCTTAAGAGTACGAATATCTCATTTGACGTTTCTACCCAATTAGAATTTCATTATTCTAGCTGTGGTCGTTTAGTTGGTACTATTTTTATCCCTCTGTACCATTGTATTGAAAGTACGAATTTCGAAAATCCGTTTAGTTTCCGTGTCTACGCAGTCAGAGGAATGTATACTCCGAATTTCATGACTCTAGCTGCGGTCAATTGGTTGGTACCATTTGTACCCCCTTTTCATTTTAACCCCAAAAAGTACGAATTTCGAAATATCCATATATTTTCCGTGTCTACGCAATCAGAGGAATATATACACCGAATTTCATTATTCTGGGTGTAGCCGTTTGGTTGGTACCATTTTTATCCCTCTGTACCCATTGTATTCCTTGAAAGTACGAATTTCGAAAAATCCGTTTAGTTTCCGTGTCTACGCAGTCAGAGGAATGTATACTCCGAATTTCATGACTCTAGCTGCGGTCAATTGGTTGGTACCATTTGTACCCCCTTTTTCATTTTAACCCCAAAAAGTACGAATTTCGAAATATCCGTATATTTTCCGTGTCTACGCAATCAGAGGAATATATACACCGAATTTCATTATTCTGGGTGTAGCCGTTTGGTTGGTACCATTTTTATCCCTCTGTACCCATTGTATTCCTTGAAAGTACGAATTTCGAAAAATCCGTTTAGTTTCCGTGTCTACGCAGTCAGAGGAATGTATACTCCGAATTTCATGACTCTAGCTGCGGTCAATTGGTTGGTACCATTTGTACCCCCTTTTTCATTTTAACCCCAAAAAGTACGAATTTCGAAATATCCGTATATTTTCCGTGTCTACACAGTCAGAGGAATGTATACTCCAAATTTCATAACTCTAGCTGTGGTCATTTGATTGGTACTATTTTTATCCGCTTTTTTCATTTTAGCCCCAAAAAGTACGAATTTTGAAAAATCCGTGTATTTTACGTGTCTACGCAATCAGAGGAATGTATACACCCAATTTCATTATTCTAGGTGTAGCCGTTTGGTTGGTACCATTTTTATCCCTCTGTACCCATTGTATTCCTTGAAAGTACGAATTTGGAAAAACCGTTTATTTTCCATGTCTACGTAGTCAAAGGAATGTATACACCGAATTTGATTATTCTAGGGGCAGCCGTTTGGTTGGTACCATTTTTATCTCTCTATTCCCATTTTACCCCTTAAAAGTACTAATTTGGAAAAAATACTTTTATATTACGTACCTACTCAATTAGAGGAATGTACACAGCGAATTTCGTGTTTCTAGCTGTTGTCGTTTAATATGTACCATTTTTATCCCTTTTTGCCCCATTTCACCCCCTATGAATAAAAATCGTTTTATGATGCACGTTTTTGTTATCGGGGGAATGTGCATACCCAATATCAAGTTAGTACAAGCGGACATATTGAAAAAATATGCTTAAATACTCTAAAATATTAGGGATTATTATGGGTATTTTTAGTCCTTGTGAGGGAAAAATTTGTTTAACTCCATTTTAATTATTACTTGAAACGTATACCATCCGCTTCAAGTGTAATATGGACGGTGTTATTTCTCCATGTGTTCTTCGTTGTATTCCATGTGAAGTGTAAACGCTACCATTTGCGATACTAGGTACTATTTTATCAACATTAGGGCTCCTGACGTACAACCGTTCACAGTAACATGTAACATGTCAAAAGAATTATTATAATATTTTATCAATACATTCCGGAAGAAAATCCTTTGTGAGCGTTCAAAGTTATCGATTGTCTCCCACCTTGAGGAAAACATGGTGACACATTTAATACGAATTTTTTATACAAACTGAAAAATGGTATAACGAAAATTTTATATTTCAAAAACCGCTTTTTTCCGACTTATGACAGTCTTGAAGTAAGTGAGCGATATATGCATGAATACATAGATTAGCATCTAATATTAAGTTATTAATAGCTATTAACCCCTTATTTTTGTTATAGCCAAGATAAGAAAATATTTTTCACTGCATCACGATTACTATGCACGCAATGTGCACAGTGTGCGATATTATCAAAAATGTTCTATTATAAATTATGAATTTTCCTACTGATTTCATGGTTAAACTACCAGTCACATAAAATGTTGACGTTGAACCTCACAGACTTCAGCGTGCTGTTATGAACCATTTATTTTATGTAGCCAAGATAAGATAATAGTTTTGAGTATTTTCTAATCAAAATCAAATTTATATTGAGCAAAAGTTAAAAACAGTGGGAGACATTTGGAAATATGTAATTCGGAAATAATTTATTCTCGACTTTTTTTAATATAAGACAGACAAAACTAAAGCACCCCATTAATTGGTAACAAAAAAATTGATTAAAATATACACATACTTACTGCAACTCAATGAGATGGCATGTGTACTTTATTACTTGGTGCGATTTTTTAAACGCAAATTCGTCAAGTGAGGTGTGCTTCTCGTTCGTTTGTGAGAATCATTTCCTTAAAGAGGCCGGGTTTGATGTGAACGAAAGGGTGGAAATCATGATCGTGGTAGTCTGCAGCCAAGTAATAAATGTCACCATGCCATTTGTAAATAAAGTTGCATTATATTAAATATAGATGCAAAATGGTCTTGAGCCAGGACAATATCCCAGTTCAAATTAATAATTGGTAGCCAATCTTTTATACTGGCTGACATAAATACATCTATTAGGCATTTAGGTTTTTGAATTACCTATTATTTATTATGCAATTCCTTCCCATGCTATTTTTACTGTTTAAAACTAATCATGATTATTTTTTAATTTTTTGTTTGATATTTACATATTAAAAACCTCCCAAAAATTCGCAAGTGGATTGCAATCGAAGGATTGAGCAAGCCAACCAACAACTTCAATCCTATTGCACAGTAGCCAGGGCTTAGAAACTTTAGAAGCGTATTTTGTGTCGTTATCCTGTTAGAACGTCCATTGAAGTGGCATCTCTTCGTCGGCATATGACAATATCTCTTCCACAGTGCAAGATAACCTAAGTTCATGATTCTTCTTATTTTTGTCGTAAAAACAACAAAATAAAGTATGAATTAGGAAAAATCTTTCTATTTTGCGTGTCAATTCAGGCAAAGGAATGTACACACGGAATTCCAACATTCTAGCTGCGCTCATTTGGTTTGTACCATTTCTATACCCTTTTCCCCATTTTTCCCCTTAAAAGTAAAAATTTCTACAATATCTTTATTTTACTTGTCTACGCAATTGAAGGAATGTACACAATGAATTTTATCATTCTAGCTGTAGCTAGAATGATAAAATGCTGTAGCTAGAATGTAAAAGTACGAATTTGGAAAAACCTTTTTATTGTTCGTGTCTACGCAGTCAGAGAAATGTATACTACGAATTGCATGACCATTTTTTTATCTCTCTGTTCGCATTGTATCCCTTGAAAGTACGAATTTAGAAATTGTTCGTGTCTACGCAGTCAGAGAAATGTATACTACGAATTTCCTGACTTTAGCTGCGGTCATATGTTTGGTACAATTATTATCTCCTTTTTTCTATCTAACAGTATGACTTTCTAAAATCTCTTGATTTTACGTGTCTACGCAATTAGAGGGATGTACACACCGAATTTCATTATTCTAGCTATAGCCGTTTAGTTGGTACCATTTTTATCCCTCCATTCCCATTTTACCCCTTAAGAGTACGAATTTGGTAATATACTTTTGTATTGTGTATATACTCAATTAAAGGAATGTACACACCGTGTTTCTAGCTGTTGTCGTTTGATAGTTACCATTTTTGTCCCTTTTTGCCCCATTTCTCCCCTACGAAGAGGAATCACTTTATGGAGCAGGTTTTTGTTATAAGGGGTATGCACAGATCCAATCAAGTAAATATAAGCAGACATATTGAAAAAAAAAATGCTTAAATACTCTAAAATATTAGAGGTTATTTTCAGCCCCTTATGAGGGGAAAATGTTTCCCTTTGGACCGATTTCGCCCACTTTCAATCACAACCGATCTACAACTATAGGACGTATTTATGCAAAATTTTGACGTCCTAGCTCTCTTCGCTAAGATGCTAGCGTATTTTCAACAGACGGACTTTAGAATTTTATGACGATCAAGAATACCTATACTTTGAATGGTCTCAGGGCGATATTTCAAGGTGTTACAAACGGAATGACAACGTTAGTATACCCCCATCCTGGAGGTGGATGGTATAAGAATTTGGAACATGGTATATCTCGCTTAGTTGTCGAGTTATCAGACGTTAGGATAATAATTTGCCTGTTCGATTACTAGCTTAAAATTAAGAGACTTGATAAGTTGGCAACGTTGCTACACATTGGTTTTTCGTAAATGGATTAACAGGAAAAAGCTGGCAACACAGCTATGAGAGTAGTAAGCTACTTTCTTGTTAAGCGAGTAAATTCCATACAAAAATTAAGCTAGTAAGCCCAATCGAACAGGCCTAATATGCCTGTTAGATTGAGATTGCTAGCTTACAATTAAGAGACTTGATAAGGTGGCAATATTGTTACCCAATGGTAACGTCTCGGTTTTCATACTCTTGCCAAAGTGAACGACAGGGCTGCTCTTTAATCCGGGATAAGAAGTTGCGATAACAGAAACGTTAATAAAAATTTATTTTTTGTTCAAAATAAAAAAATTCACATTGTCGCCAATTACAATATAAATAATTGTATCAAAACAAATTTCCAAAAAAAATATTTTGTGTTGACTTTCTTGGACTTAACCATGAATTTGACTTACACTGGATAATTATCCAGGCTAAGTCCAATATTTTTAACAAAAAATTAACGATATTGCTGTTGGCGACAATTTAAAAAAAAATTATTTTGAGTGAAATGTGAATTTTTTATTTAGGCTTTTGTTATCGCAGCTTAGTTATCCAGTCTTAAAGAAAACAGCCAAAAGTTAAACTTAAAAATATAAAAAATATTCCAGTCCAAATTAAACAAGTAGAAAGGCGTTAAGTTCGGCCTGGCCTAATCTTATATACCCTCCACCACGGAGTGCATTCCATAGAATTACCGGTGGATTACCGCCTGTCGACTTTACCAAGAAGTGAAGTATGTTTAAATGTTGACCTTAAAGTACGATTTGGGAGAAATACTCATATTGTGCGTGTCTACGAAGACAGACGAGTATAACCACTGAATTTCATTATTCTAGCTACCAATTTTATCCCGTTTTTAGCCTAATAGTACGAATATCGAAAGATATCTTTCTTTTTCGTGTATACACACCGAATTTCACTATTCTAACTGCAACCGTTTAATTGGCACCATTTTTATCCCTATCGCCCCATTTTCCGCCTATAAGTACAATTTTCGAACAAATCCTTTATGTTTCACCTCTACACAGTCAGTTAAATACATACACCGAATTTCATGATTTTATCTTCAGCGGTTGGATTGGAACCATTTTTATCCCCCTTTACCAATTGTATCCCTTAAAAGTACAAATTTCAAAAAATCTTTATATTTTACTTGTCTACGTTATTATAGGAACGTACACACCGAATTTCATGTTTCTAGCTGTTATCGTATCAAAGGTACTATTTTTATCCCTTTTGTCCCATTTAAAATGTGCTTTAAATCTTTTATGTACTTTTTTGTGATTACACGTTACTGGAGGAAGGTACGAAACAAATTTCAAGTGTATAAAATTGGAAATTTTCAAAAAAATTGCTTAAATAGTCTAAATATTAGGGGTATTTTCAGTCCTTGTTAGGGAAAAAATTTTCCCTCTGGGCCGATTTTGCCCGGTTTCAATCCCAACCAATGTGCAACCATAAGACATATTTAGGGAAAATTTGAACCTCCTAGCTCATTTCGTTCGGCCTCTATCATGCTTTCAACAGACAGACAGACGGACATGGCTAAATCGTCTTAGAATTTTACCAGGATACAGAATATATATACTTTATGGGGTCTCCGTGGAATATTTCAAGGTGTTACAAACAGAATGACATAGTGAATATACTATACCCCCATCCTGGTGGTGGAGGGTATAAAAATATATTATTATTATTGCACAAATGTTACTAAACTATCCAAGATAAAATTGAGATTTCCGAACAAAGTTAAAAAATTGAAAATGTTCATACCATGCCTACTTCAACGCTTCAAAGTCTAACAAATAATTCCTACAATATCATACACTGTGCCCTGGTTTATTGACTTAGAATAACCATTAACAATAAACAACAGTTTTGAATATATGTATAAATTTGTGTATGCGTGTGTTTGAAAGTTGATGAATATTAATATTTATGCAAGAATACATATGTTTGTCATATGTCGATACAAAAATAAAAAGAATAACATTTGACAGCAAATAAACAGGTCTTCGCTCACACTCTCGCCGGCTTGTAAACAAAACACCAATATATGACGTCAGCAGAGCCTAAGCACAGTTTTCTGGAGAGAGAAATTTTCTCTCTATTCTCTCTTTCACTCTTCCATATGAAATACACGTGTAATTACAGAGTTTTCATTGTGTTTACCCAGCAAACAGTTTGATTTGAATAGACCGTTAATGAAGTCGTAGTCATCAGTACCGCAATTCTGTAACTTTTCTAACGATATTGTAGTTATCGTTAATTAACGATAAATGTCGGTTGTTTTAGCGAAATTGCTATTCTCTAATTTTTAGTTAACGACTTTTTTCGATAGTATATGTTTTTGCAAGTTAACGACGAATATCGCTGCAAATATGAAAATGTCAAAAATTGATTAGTAAACAATACAAAAGTAAACACTTTTCAAACAATTTTTTGGAGTATTAAGTATGAAAAAAATTGTAAGTATATATTATTATAATTAATAATAATTATAATATGTATTTAATAAACATTACTACAAACATATGTATGTATTTACATGTGCAGGAAAAAAATACGCGGTCCGCGAGCCACACCGGCACAACATTAAATTAACAGGCCAATTTCAGTGTCGTAAACTTTACTTTATGAAGATAATTCTTTAAAAATAAACTTTTTCTGCAAAAAAATCACCTTTTAGGCATGTTTTATGTTGGAATTGACAACACTGAAACAAAATATGTAAACACAAAACAGCTGTTTGTATACATAACGATATTCGGTACGATTTTACTACGGCAATTTTATTGTAGTTAGCCTACCGACAATTTTAGTAAGTTAACGATTCTTTTTAACGATAAAAATCGGCAAGAAAATGTTACGGAATCACTGTTAACGACAATTGTAGTAAACTAACGAATTTTGACAACTTAACTACCGAAAGATGTCGTTAAAAAGTTACAGAATTGCGGCACAGCATATATTTTTGAACCATCAATTTCTGAAATATCACATGACTATTCTGGATATTGCCTGGAAATAGCTTTGTTTTATTCTCATGCACATACTTGTAGAGAACATTGAATGACGTTTTACTGGTTTTGCAAAAATAAAACTCAATCATCAAGTTTTTAATGAACTCTAGCGAACATAGCAAACATTTTTTAATTGATCGCATCGTTGCATATTCATTATATCCAAATGTCAGTTGAAAGAGTTAATAGACAAGTATACCAAATATTACGGAAACAAACATAGATGAACTGTGGTATGGGAAGTAAAAGCAAATCTACCGTTTAAAAATAGCAGAAAAAGTTACACCTCCGGCAAATCAGGGCGAAGTTGACATAAGATCGATTTCATGTGTCAATTTTGTATGAGATCTGACAGCTGAAAATCGACCTAGCGCAATTTCGCATGAAATGCCTATAATAGCCTTTTCAAACTTCATGTGAAATCGAGCTAAAATGACATAAGGTCGATTTACAATTTTCCATTTTTAAATCTTCCTTGAGCTGACATCGCCTAGAAAGGCTTTAAGAATCCTTACCTAAAATATAAATTGAAGCTCTAAATTTTGGGGAAAATATAGGGTGGGCCATTTAAAATTACGTTGACTTTTTATGGTAGAATAACATTCATTTTTATTTTTATTCTGCAATACGCCAGAACAAAATTGGGAAATAAAACTTACTTCCAAAAATTTACTTACAAAGTAGTAAGTCTTTAACGCAAACTGTACGTGGAAATTTTTCGAGAAGAGATCGGCCTTCTCGAAGCTCATTTTCATCTCAGTGGCCGTGTCAATAAGTAAAAAAAGTGCCGAATATGGGGTTCAGAAAACCCACACAGACTATTGAGAAGCCAATGCATCCACAACGAATCACTGTTTGGTGTGGAACTTGGGCAGTACTGAAAAATTGGATTGATCGGATGAGGTACTGCCGAGCCAGTCGTGCTAGTCATATGAATGAATATTTGTTTTTGACGCTCTTTTGGGCAAATGTTAAAATTTTACTCAAAATAAAAAAAAATATTGTTTAAAATTGTAATATCAATGTGTGTATAAAAACAAATTTTAGAAAAAAATTGTTTATCTTAAAAATATCGGACTTGGTCTGAATAACTATCCAGTGTAAGTCAAATTTATGGTAATCGAGGCAGAGTCCTTAAAAGTCAACACAAAATATTTTTTTGAAAATATTTATATTGTATTTAGTTGGCGACAATTTTATTTCCAGAAGTGATCCTGGTCACCTCGTTCATACGATTTAACGCCTCTGGATTACTTTTTATGGAAATACGTTAAGTCATTGGTTTATGCTGACAAATCTGCATTGGAGGCCAATATTAAAGCCACCATACCAGTATAAGTATGAAGGATTTAATATTACCTAGGATAGATGCAATTGTGTGGGAGGTACAAGAAGGGGCGTAAATGTTTTTTATGTTTAACGTGATTATAAAAACATTTTCAAATATACAATTTCTAATGATTTTCGCTGCCCCTATGGATATTATATCGGTTTTATTGTAACCAAGGATTATGCCACTTTGAGTGGGAGGTACGAGAAGGGGTGTGGCAATATCGCCCATTTTCCATGCGAATGTAACTTCTATAAAGGCATTGTCAAATATCAAATTTCACAGTATTCCGATCGTCCGTATACAAGTTTAATTTTAAGTAGTTTAGGGTAAATTGTGTAGGAGGTACTAGAAGGGGCGTGGCAAAACCCGCCATATTTGGTACACTTAACGTGATCATAGAAACATTATCAAATACCAAAATATAGCTGATTCTGAATATCCCTGTGGAAGTTACATTCGTTTCAATTTAACATTGAAATATGGGTCATTTGTGTGGAAGGTACCAGAATTTCGTCCATCTTCGAACTTAAACTAAGTTTGTGAAAAATATTACCATGTGTTTGTTTGAAAGTTTGAATTCCTTATCCACTTTTCGAGAGTTATCGTGTACACCAACCAGACAGACGGACGGACGGAGATGGCTCAAACATGAAACGGATTTGGTCCAAACATACATAGGGTCTAAAGCCACTTCTTTAATGTGTTACACTCCTCCTTCTCTGTAGAGTGAGGGTATAAACATTAGTATTTCGCGTTTTGGAACTAAAAAATCTGACTTTCTGCACTAAATGTATTCCAAGGCTGCAATTTCGTGCAGGCAAAAGTTAGCCTGCAAAAATGGGTAATCTTCCAACCTTTCTAAATATTTATTCTTCAAAGATTATCTTCAATTGTGAGAGAATCAGTTCGACAATAGTCCTGTTCGATTCGCTTAACAAGAAAGTAGCTTACTACTCTCTTAGCATTGCTGCCAGATTTTTCTTGTTAATTCATTTAGGGTAACAATGTTGCCACCTTATCAAGTATCTTAATTATAGTCTAGTAAGCCCAATCGAACAGGCCTAATGTCGAAAATAGAAATTACGTTTTTTAACTTTCAAAATCTCAAAACGGTGGAAATCTATAATACGAAAAGAATTAAAATATGAACAATTATGTAAAATAATTGTTAACGCAGGAAGCTTTTTTCCTTAGCGGAGTTTGTACACCGCAGTGTTTAAACCAAAATCTCAAAAATATTAAGAGATGAGCGTGGCGTGGTTTGCTTGTAGATGTCACACTAAATTTATTTGTTCATTCTTTACTTATTCTAAGTTGAATTAATTTAATTACTTATTTTAGTATATAGGGTTATGTAGAGTAAGTAAATATAACAATTATTCAATGAAGCACATATGTGCAAAGACTATCTAATAATCTCAAAACTGGTTATTGGTCAGAACATGATATGTAATAGATAAGCGAAAAAAGGCAATAACAATTCAATGCGAGACATATTTGACAAAAAATAATAAGAAATTATGCTTATATGTGCAAAAAGTCTGTTTTGTCTTTTAATTGTTCGACCTTTTCTTTTCATAGTTTTTGTTGTAACTCTTACTCAGGTTAAAGATCATTTGTTTTTGGTTTCTTAAATAGAAAACAAAGTATTTAAAAAGAAGTGTATGACATTTATTTGGTTCGGTTGCTAGGATAAAGGATAGGTATTTAATGATCGTTAATTAACAAATATTTTAAATGGCCGCAAGAATAATGTTAAAAAACATAAAAACAAAAAATAAATATTTTATTTTCTTTAAAATCGGAAAATACGATAATTTGTCAATTTTGTGCTAAATTCTAAAATATATCCGATTGTCTGATTTTAAATATTAATATCTCAAAAATGGATCCTTGTCTAATTTAAATTTTTTACAGAAGTCAAAAATTTTTACTAGAACTAGATTCTGAATCACTGTGCAACGGACATATGTCGCAAATCATATTTAAATAATAAATATAATGAAATTATCTGGCGGATTTTAATACAAATAAATTGTACTCCAATAATATTTCTGCCTTGTATAAGTATTAACATTTCATGTTCTCAAATTATTCAAATTTATTTCACAGTATTAACATCGTGTGAGATGTGATTCTATATATTACAGCAAATGAGCTCAGTTTTTTTCTTTTTGGATACAATGTTTTATTTAGTATTTGAATTTTTCGAGTTAATTTTCGTAGTTACAAATATCGATATAAAGTAATTAAATGGTAATTACATGCTCTTATCAGTGGAATGTATGTTTGTATTATAATTTATAGTTACAAATATCGATAAAAAGTAATTAAATGGTAATTACATGCTCTTATCAATGAAACGTGTGCTTGTATTATAACAACTTTTGCACCTGAATTCATGGATTTTTCGTAACCACTACTACTATGAAGAAGATCCGTAGGATATCTACAACCCAGGTTTTAAATTATTTTTAAACATTTATTTTGAATAATTTGCAATTTTTGGATATGGGTCAGTCTTCTCGTACGTATTCAACCCAATTCGAAAGAAATTGTTCGCTGGTCAGCTTCAGACGGCTGTATGTTCTTGATAAACACTTACATATGTATATATCGACAGAGAATTACATCCACACACGATGATACAAATGCTTTCCCTGTGTGTGTGTGCCTGTGTGAGTGCGTCTTAATTCAACTTACCCCAATTACAGTTAGAAACATGTGCAACGCCGTATCTTTAAAGTCTAAACTCCGTGCCAAGAGTGTAACAAAAACCGCAATCAACAGAATCAAAATGTGATTAATGCTATTCAATAAACTTTGGATTTGGGGCCAAAATGCAACTTTTTGTTTCGGTTTATCACCGGCCGATTTCGTTTTGGTAGCCATATTTTGTGACTAATCGGATGTGTGAACCCAACCTCTTTAGATAATAACCAAATAAATACTAAAATTTGTTGATGTTCTAAGCAACTATTGAATGAAGAGACGTGGAAATTTGATGTGGTAGTTTAGTGTGAGTGTGTGTTTATCGCTCTCTCTCCATATAGCGTAGAATATTGTGTATCTCGGAGAATAAAGAGAGAGAACACATTGTTGATAACAAATTAAACGTTGCTCGCTCTCTCTCTCTGGTCTTTTAGTTTTGACAGTGTTTCTTAACGTGTGGTTGCTTGGTGCAGGTGAAATCAAATTAATTATATACGTGTGTATGTTTATAAATGCTCAACAAGTATTTCCAAAGAGATACATGAGGGGAACAACAACTACCCAGCCTAGCCCGTTTCGCTGAGTTTAAAGCATTTTTGGCAGCATAAAAACATAATCACGAATTGGTTTGACCAAATCAAATTCAAAACAAACAGAACCTGCGGTTGGACTTGGAATTGCTTTAACTCGATGTTCGATGAAATGACCCTCTCCATGTCTGGTATTAAAGGTGAAGTCAGCTGGATGTTTGGTACGCAAAATTAGTATTTTATTTCGCCTACTGCCACATTAGTTATGTTTTTGCTTTGGCCAGTTTGAAAGGGACCTTCGAGGAGTTTCGTAGTGGCTGCAAACTTTTGTCTTAAAGTGGCGATTCAAATCAAGACACAGCCACACAAGATTTATATCGACTTCAAATAAAGGAGAGTATGTCGGCACTAATGTCCACCAATTAGAACAATTGAAGTTTTGCAGCTACAGTTCGCAAATTGCGATCAATTTGGGGTCACAATAATGCTCCAAAAGAGTCAACTGTAAAGAGATTAATGGATAAATTTGCCGAAACTGGGTCTGTTAGTGATGTAAAGACAACAACGCGCCTTCGACCAGGTCGATCGACCGAAAATGTCGCAGCTGTACGTGATGATGTCGCTCAAACTCCATCCACCTCAATTCGACACCGAGCTCAGCAAATTGGTGTCTCCAAATCCACTTTGCAGCGAATTTTGACGAAAGATTTGCATCTTCATGCATACAAAGTTCAATTGACTCAGGAACTGAAGCCAACTGACCATGGACAGCGAAGGGAGTTCGTTAATTGGGTATTGGAGAGACAACATGAAAATGCTGATTTTGCCGATAAAATCATCTTCAGTGACGAGGCCCATTTTCATCTTGATGGCTTCGTCAATAGGCAGAATTGTCGCATTTGGGGTGCGGAAAATCCTCGAGTGATTCACGAGAAGCAAATGCATCCTCAACGTGTCACTGTGTGGTGTGGTTTTTGGGCTGGAGGAATCATTGGACCTTTTTTATGAAAATTAGGCAGGTCAAGCGCAAACAGTCAATGGTGTTCGGTATCGTGAAATGATAACCTGTTTTTTCTTGCCTAGAATTGAAGAAATTAATGTGAAGGGCATGTGGTTCCAACAAGACGGCGCCACATGTCATACAGCCAGAGAAACAATTCAATTGCTGCATCAGTCATTTCCCGGTCGTGTTATTTCGCGTTTTGGAGATCAGAATTGGCCGCCTAGATCGTGCGATTTAACACCAATAGATTTTTTTCTTTGGGGTTTTTTGAAGTCGATGGTTTACGCGAATAAGCCGACGACGACTCAAGCCTTAAAAGACGAAATTGGACGCTGCATTAATGAAATACCGCAGCATTCATGCAAAACGGTCATTGAAAATTTCATTAAAAGATCGCGTGCATGCCAGCAAAGCCGCGGCGGCCATCTGCACGGTATATTTCCATACATAACCTCAATCTGTCTACTTTACGATATAATAAAGTTTCACGATTTTTTCTTAAATATCTGTGTTTTATTTAAAATTAAAAAATTGCGCTCTTCTTGGGACACCCTTTATATACGAAAATATATAGCCTGCTATTTGGAACGGAGAAGAATTCTCAACTTATTTCAGGTGTCAAATAGGGCTGTCTCCTATAACAACTCCTTTTTGTCCTTTATATAATCGACATCCAAGAGTTTCTAGAACGTGGTATAAATATAGAAGGAACAAATATAAGCATTCTAAGACACAGAATAGTATAAAATCTACAGCGATTTCTAACCAAGGAGAGAGTATGTCACAACACTAATACCCACTAATTAGAACAATCAGTGTAGCTAAGTGGGGTTGACCGTCCATTTATAATTAAACCCAATAAGTAAACATTGAACCCTTGTAAAAACGATAGAGTCCAACATTTTGTTGATCTTTATACACTCCACGAGAGCATTATGTCTTCGTGCATCTGTTTGTAACAGGAAGTGAGATAGACCCATTGTTAATTATACCGATCGACTTAGAATCGCTTTTTTACTTGATTTAGTAATGTCCGTCTGTCTGTCCGTCCGTCCATCTATTCTTGAAATCAAAGTACAGGTCGTAATTGTAGCTAGAACCAAATGAAACTTTGCACAACAAAGTTTTTCGGTACAAGGACGAACGCTATTTAATTTGAAGAAAATCGGTTCAGATTTAGATTTTAGCCCCCAAACGAATTTCACTCCCGATTTTACTCTTTTCACTCTAGATACTACATATTACAACAAATTTTCATCAAAATTGGCAAAACTTCTTATATTTAAACTAGGAACCACTGTGATGAAAATAGGTCAAATTGGTTCAGATTTATATATAGCTCCCATTCAAATTTCGCTTCCGATTTGACTTTTTCTGCTCTAGCAAACACATATTTTAAATGATCCTCTTCAAATTAGGCGAAATATCTTATAGTTGTACTAAAAACAGTCATGGTGCAAATGAGTCAGTTCGGTTCAGATTTATATATAGCTCCCATACAAATTTCGCTCCCGGATTGACATATTCCTCTCTAGATACCACATATTTTAACAGATCTTCTTCAAATTTAGCAAAGTATCTTATATTTCCACTAGAAACACCTGTGATGAAAATGTGTTAGATCGGTTCAGATTTATATGAAGCTCCCATACAAATTTCGCTCCCGGCTTGACTTTTTCCGTCCACAAACCACTTTTTTCACCAAATCTTCAAATTGAGCATAACAAGTTATACTTGAAATGGTAGAAACTATTGTGTAAGTGGGTCACTTCATTCCAAGTTTGGATATAGCCCGAATACAAATATTCTTCTCCAATTGACAAATTGGGTCAGGTCATATTAGGAAAGATACATGAATCCGTCCCATTTTCACTTTTTTACCGAATTGAATTGTATTCGGATAGAAAGTGGAGTGTATCATATAGTCGGCCCACCCAACTTTTGCCTTTCCTTACTTATTTTTATTTCAATTTGGAAAGTATTTAAACGGAATCTAAATTTAGTATCCCATTTCAATAACAGTTGGCACAGTGGTCCACTGTAAAATTACTTAACATAGGGTGGGCCATTTAGCATTTTAAATAATTAAAAAAAAAGAATATTTTTATTTTCAGTTTCAGTTTGACATTTGCAAAATGGGAATGATACTTGAACAAAATTGGGAAATATTAAAATCTTACTTCCAAAGTAGTGAGGCTTTAATGCAAACTGTAAGAAATTTACCTGGAACATTTTCGTGTTTTCAGATGAAGCTCATTTTCATCTCGATATGTCAATGAGCCAATTTGTCGTATATGGGGTTCAGAGAACCCACACGTGACTATTGAGAAGCCAATGCAGCCAGCCACAACGAGTTATTGTTTGGTGTGGATTTTGGGCTGACGGCATCATTGGGCCATGTATTGAAAAATTGGGTTGATCGGATACTGGTACTGTCGGATAGGTACTGCCGAGCCAGTCGTGGTAGTCATACGAATGATATTGTGTTCCATTATTAAATGACAATAAAACCAGAAAAATAATCAGTACTTTTTATAGCCGATTCCAATTTTAAATGGCCCACCTTATAAATTGGGATAAGGGAAGATGTTGAAAGTGAACCACACTTAAACGTCAAGTTTTTTTCTGCATTTCATTTGCCATTTCTCAATTTTAGACTAACTCAATTTGAACCATGGAAAGATACACAATCGAGCAACGCATTAAAGTTATTCAGGCTTATTATGAAAATAGGCGTTCAAATCAAAATGCATACAGTGCACTTCGTGATTTTTTCGATCAATTTAATCGTCCAAATGTGCATACAATCGGAAAAATCGTGCAAAAATTTGAGCAAACCGGGTCTGTAGGAAATGTGAAAACACCAGTGCGTGCTCGTGCAGCTACACCATTTTCAAGTGTAATTCAAAAGACACCATTTGAAATTCAAAAATTCCATTTGAAATTCAAAAAATATCAATTGAAATTCAAAAATTCCATTTGAAATTCAAAAAAAAACAATTGAAATTCAAAAAATATCATTGAAATTCAAAACCCATCATTTGAAATTCAAAAGACAACATTTGAAATTCAAATTGTTTCTTAAGTTGAGAATAAAGCTATAATAGCCGTGTGTCATCGATTAAAGAATAAAATAATTTTTATAAAAAAATTCGAAAATCCTAATAAACCAAAAATTTTATTTGGGCGTTGGGCGTGGCACTGACAATTTTCATTTAATTGTGGACTCAAATGAAATCAATGGTAATGATTTGTATTCACATATATATTAAAATAATAATATTTATGACTTTTTTCGTTTTAACTTACATGAGAGGTGGGCGTGGTTGCAGTCGGATTTAAACAAAAAATTGTTTTTGATCTAATGTGACGATATAAGGGATGTGTGCGAAGTTTCAAGGTCCTAGCTCTATTCCTTCTAATTTTTGCCGCAGCTTGTGCCGCGGGCCATAATTTTTCCAAAATGAGGCCGGTCAGGCAATTACTGTGAATGGTCTTCGCTATCGTGAGATTAAAACGATTTGGGTTTTATTAAATTCATTTCAGCCTTACACAATATAAAATATCTTAAATCTAACATTAACATGGTAATTTACATCCTAGCATACTATAGTATCTTTCAAGGACAATGTCATTTATACTAAAGTTATGTCGCAGCTTGCTGCTAACATGGCATTCTTTCATTTTTTTACATTAACATGTTTTTCCTTAAAAAATAGAATTATATAAAAAGGGAAGATCTTTTACATTTTGTTTCTTATACTAACACTTACACTAAATGCTTACAAACTACTTAAAAACTATTATATCCAAATTATTGATTGGTATTATATACCGTGTCATCAATGTCCAAGGTCTTAAACCGTCTGTGGTAGAACAAGAGTTTGTCCGCCCGGTAAAGAAGTCCCTCGGAATCGAGAGTCAGTAGCCCGGCAGGTGGAAGGAACTCATTACTGAGTTGCATTTCCACACTATCGGTCATCTCAAGACAACCCCTAATCAGTGTGTTGTCCAGAAACCCAGCCCTTCCATAGAAATTCAGAGCATTCCGGACAAGAAAGACCGCCAAGATTATGTGATTTGACACCGTTGGTCATCTTTCTTTGGGGTTATTTGAAAGAAAAGGTGTACGTCGATAAGCCAGCAAGAATTCAAGAGCTAAAGGATGAGATAATTCGGCACAGTAACGGCATAGAACCTCAATTACGCCTCAGCGTCATCGAAAATTTGGACGGATCGGATGGAGGTGTGCCACCGAGGTCGCGGCGGCCATTTGGCCGATATTTTGTTCCATACCTAATTGAACCATACCAATATTATCATAATAAAAAGAAATGACCAGAAGTTCCTAAATAATTCGTGTTTTATTCAAAATCAACATCGGCCCTTGAAATTTAACCACCCTTTACATTTACCAACACTACTATTGTGGATATTGACCCGATTCTTATCAAATATCTTTCCATTTTCTCTTCTTACAGATGAGGATTCAAATTTCCCTGCCAGTGAATTAAATACACACGGTCCAACGGTACACGGATGGCGGAGTGCCCCAAATAGTAGCATAACACCGCATGACATAGTACTGAGATTTCAAAAGCCAGCGAAAATATATCGTATACAATTATTAGCCCACCAATATTTGATACGTAAGTATGGTACAATTTCTAAAAAAAACACGGGCTGTGGAAAGTTGAGTCCAGATCTCACAAGATCTCCCAATTTCCGACATTTACAAAACTTGACTTCTCTTAATATCTTTTTTTCTTTAATTTCCCTTCTCTCTGTCAATTTTAGCCGAAAAAGTAGAGCTCTGGCTGCACTACTCACCCAAGAGTATACCCAGCACTCCATCCTCACAATGCTTCGATTTCCTCGGTTTTGTGGCCTTAGCAGACAATGCTGCAACCAATTATAAGTCTCGGGAGCTGCAAAGCGTTTCCGTCAATCCTCGCAAGGGCACTCATCTCAAGCTGCGCATCAGCGGAGCCCATGCTAATGAATTCAATACGGATAATCAAATTGCCTTAATTGCTGTCAATGTCTTGGGCGAGGAACTGGAAACGGCGGCAACCGCAGCAGCAGCAAGCGCTGGCAAAGATGCCGAAGAGAATGGTGGCGTTGCCACAGATTCCTCCGATGGTTCGGAGCAACCCTTGGCTTCGATGTGTGACGATTTGCTGTTCTCCATGTATGTGGAGGAATCTATAGCCGACATAATACGGGAAATGGAAGATCGCAAATCGAAAGCCGTGGCAACCGAACGTTTCGAATATGCCCGTAAGCTTAAGCTATGCATGTGCGCATTACGCTCAGCCGGAGAGCGTCTGGGCCGTTACGCCTTGGCGAAACGCCAGGCTGTGCAACAGGAGGACTTTACTACGGCCAAACTGCGTAAGGAACAGATTGAGATGTACAAGGCGGCGGTGTTCAAGCATTTGCTGGTAGATGAGCTGCTGGAAAAGAACGGCGAATCGCTGGCCGCCAATGATGTGGCCTGTGAAGTGTATGCCTCGAAGCCCATACTGCCTGTGGCGCCCAGTCTGCAAGATGTGGCTCAAGCTTTGGCCGAGGCCCATTTGGCGGCCACCATGAGTCCTAAAAGTTGCCAGGAAGATAAATCCTCGACAGACGGGAACAGTTCCACCGGTGGTGGCGGTGGTGGTGGTGGCGTTGGGGGAGTCAGCGGCGTTGGTTTTATGGGAGGTGGGAAATTCTCGCATATCAATCATAGCCTAAATGATCATGTTTCACCACTATCCGCAGCCAATCTGCGCAAGTCCCACGACGAAATACCCATGTCGCCGAAGCTCAACATGCGACGCAGTCCCAGCCGCCACAGCTCACCCATGTCCAGCCATCAGGGCTCTTTGCGCAGGCGCAATAAAAGTGCACCGCGCAATTCCTACGAGGAGTACGAAGATCGTGCCATACCCACATTAAGGCAGTAAGTACGGATGTAATGCAAACCTATCGTCAGTTTTTCTTTCGAAATCTTCTCTAGATCTTGGTGTTTCCCAAATAATAATCCTTTAGCGTAACGAACGTAAAATTCTAGTTGTAACACCCCCCCCCCAAAAAAAAAACTTTAAATAATAATTTTTCGATGTTCTAGTCAAAAACCAAAGTCAATTATATCGAGAGCGTTTAACGATTGTGTGTTTTCTTCATGCATGCTTTGCGCTATAACCTACTTAGCCTAGTAGATGATCCGATACCACCATCGACATCGACATCAACATCGTCGTCATGGTCATCGTCATCCTCCTCAGGTCAATTTTAGTTTGTAGCCCCAATTAGTTCTAACCATTTCTCTATCTCTCTTTCTCTCGCTCTATCTTCTCCCGAATTATTCATGCCAACACTATGACAACAACAACAATATCATGGTCACCCAATCATCATTGTCATCGCCATCATTGGGATCACAACACAACATCACACACCACTATCTGGCCCATTGCCGACCGTATTCCTCCTTCTCCTCCTTCTGTTTCATCCTTTTTGTAATATTTTGATTTCTTAATTTTGATGTAATCGATGTAACACACACTTAAAAAAAACAAACATCCCTTTGACCTGATCCAGTTCGAATACTAATGAATTTTTAAGAGAGTGTCAAGGTACGGCTCTATTGGAAGCGGATCCGAATCGTGGCCGTTCACGTCTGAACGATCGTGAACGGCGTCAGGCTGCATTGCCCATACTGGTGTTTGGAAACGATATGGTGAGTATGTGGAACGTAGTCATTTATGTGTACTTTGGAGTTGGGGATTGGTAAATGTAGAATCTAGAAATAGTAGTTGATGTCGGTGATATTGTATCCGCCACATTTAATAGAGTCTCGGTCCGAAATTAGTAACGTAAAATATTTAGAAATGTTTTTTATTTGTAACTTTTTTGAGTTTACGTACAATGGGTAGAACCGGCAAATGACAGCGGAATAGAATGTAGTCGTCTGCAATTCTTATTCCAATAATTTCATATGGTTCGGGATCACTTTTATCGCGCTGATGAATTATCGCGTCGTTAGAGCTGTGTCGTAACTAAAGCTACGTTCAGATAATCCTCTTATAAAGAGTGATTTTTTAGCTATTATCTTTTTGGCAACACTGGTTTAAACAGCTGACGCACGTTTCGAGTTTTGTTTCACTTCACTTCAGTTTGGTCTATAATTTAACCATGAATCGTCTTAAAAACGAACAACGCTTGCAAATTATTGAACTAAATTGTGACTAAATTTCGCACCAAATTTACATTGTTGGACATTAAACCACCAACACGCTTACGTAGAGTGCGAACTGAAGAAAATATCGCAGCTGTATCGGCCAGTGTTAATGATGACCATCAAATATCGATTCGTCACCGTTCGCAGCAATTGGGCCTATGTTACTCAAAAACGTGGAAATGCCAAAATTGGACTAAGCGGATGGACCATTTGAGGCACAGTCAAGGTCAACATTTGCATGAAATAATCTTCAAACATTAAATTATATGGATCGTACTATCGATTCAAATAAAGATTTCATGCAATATTCTGAATTTTATGTGTTTTTTTTTAAACTTTCCTATTGCTTTTAAAAAATCACTCTTTATTAAATACTGAGATATATTGGGTGATTCATCGTGAGCTTTGATTTTGAATAGGCTTTTTTGACTGATCACGCATTACTAATATCGCTTGGCAAGTCATCATGGAAAGATTCACACCACAACAGCGTCTCCAATTTGTTCAGCTTTATTACGAAAACAAGTAAGGAAAGGCTAAAGTCGGGCGGGGCCGTCTATGTGATACACTCCACTGTCTATCCGACAATTCAATTCGGTAGTAAAGTGAAAACGGGAAGGATTTTTGTATCCTGTAAATGTATGTGTTTGACAAAAAATGTTAAATCGGAAAGGTCATTTTATGGGGGTATATTGAAACCTGGAACGAAGTAGATGACATATAATATGTATAGTTTGGCCAAAATCGGTTAAACATTTGGGAGCAACATTTGCATTGGTGCTATATCTAAATCTGAACCGATCTTACCCACTTTCACTATAGGTGTTTTTAGTTGGATTATAAAATGTTGTGCCAATTTTAAAGAAAATCGGGTACAATATGTGGTTTCTAGAGCGGAAAACGTCAAATCGCGAGCGACATTTGTATTGCGGCTATATCTAAATCTGAACTGATCTTACCCACTATCAGCATAGGTGTTTCTAATTGGATTATAAGATGTTGAGTCCAATTTAAAGAAAATCGTTTCTAGAGCGGAAAAGGTCAAATCGGGGCCGATATTTGTATGGGGGCTATATCTAAATCTGAACCGATCTTACCCACATTCTGCATAGGTGTTTATTGTTGGATTATAAGATGTTTTGCCAAATTTAAAGAATATCGGGTTCAATATATGGTTTCTAGAGCGGAAAATGTCAAATCGGGACCGACTTTTGTATGGGGGCTATATCTACATCTGAACCGATCTTACCCACTTCCTGCATAGGTGTTTATAGTTGGATTATAAGATGTTTTGCCGAATTTAAAGAATATCAGGTTCAATATATAGTTTCTAGAGCGGAAAAGGTCAAATCGGGGCGATATTTGTATGGGGGCTATATCTAAATCTGAACCGATATGCCTCAAATTAAATAGCGTTCGTCCTTGATCCACAAAACTTACTTGTGCCAATTTTTGTTAAGATCGGACTATAATTGCGACCTGTAATTTGATTAAAACAATAGATGGACAGACGGGCGGACATTGTTAAATCGATTCAAAAAGTTATTCTAAGTCGATCGGTATAATTAACAATGGGTCTATCTCGCTTCCTTTTGTGTGTTACAAACAAATGCACAAAGATAATAATACTCTCGTGGAGTGTATAAACAGCGTTTTGCGAGAAAGAAGACCGTGGCGAATCGGTTCGTCGTCGTTCTCAGCAGCTTGACTTGTCGTATTCGACAACTTGGCGTATTTTACGCAATGATCTCGGCCTTAAAGCGTACAATATTAAACTTGTGCAAGAATTGAAGCCATTCGACATAAATTTGGGTGTTATTTTCAGTGAATGAGTTCTTCAGTCGCTATGCTCGAACGAGTCGCCCAAAATTGGACCTTCCGAATGGATCAACTCAGACGTAGTCGTTGCGAGAAATATGCCCAATACTCGTTGCCCAAAGGACATTACTAGAAGACTTATTTGCTTATCACATATATTATACGCCGCTCCTATGTACGCCTATATGCTGAAAAGGAAACACTTTGTGAAGCAGTTTCTCAAGTCACAGATTATGTGCCCACGGGGTCAGCTCTTGTACTTGCAAGTATTCCGCCCATAGGAACGAGATTATATCTATAGAATAAGAACAAAAGTATAGAAAAGAATAAAGGCTAGACAAATGATTCGAGAAGATTGACAGAAAAAATGGGATGGCACAGAAGATGGACACGTAGATTAATTCCAAAGATTCGTCTTTGGATAGAAAGACAAACTGGCAACGTTAACTATTTAATAACCCATCCAATAACATGAAACGACAAACTCCATACAACACTAACCGCCGATAATTTAATAAACGAAATTATAATTTCGAAAGAATGATGGAAATGGTGTGAAGATTTTATAGGTATAGGATTTTATATTGCACAAATGCTATAGAACACCCTAATCCTGTAAGAGGAAAATGGAAGTAGGTTATAAAGAGTGATTTTTTTGAGGTTAGGATTTTCATGCATTAGTATTTGACAGATCACGTGGGATTTCAGACATGGTGTCAAAGAGAAAGATGCTCAGTATGCTTTGACATTTCATCATGAATCGTCTTACAAACGAACAACGCTTGCAAATTATTGAATTTTATTATCAAAATTCGTGCTCTGTTAAGAAAGTTCATTGCGCGCTTCCATTTTATGGTCAGTTTAATCGACCCACAGAAGCTGCTATTCGGGCTATTGTGACTAAATTTCGCACCAAATTTACATTGTTGGACATTAAACCACCAACACGCTTACGTAGAGTGCGAACTGAAGAAAATATCGCAGCTGTATCGGCCAGTGTTAATGATGACCACCAATTTTCGATTCGTCGCCGTTCGCACCAATTGGGTCTCTGTTACTCAAAAACGTGGAAATGCCAAAATTGGACTAAGCGGATGGACCACCTAAGACGCAGCCGCGGTCAACATTTAAATGAAATTATCTTCAAAAAGTAAATGTCATGGACCAATCTAACGTTTCAAATAAAGAACCGATGAGATTTTGCAAATTTTATGCGTTTTTTTAAAAAAAAAGTTATCAAGCTCTTAAAAAATCACCCTTTACAAAGAAAAAAAGGAACATGCAGGTACGACAGTACAATTAAAACCATCCATTCCGATGAAATGTGAAAGCGACAACCGGGTAGAATGGCTCTGATTTCCTGGGACCAGTACCAACTTTTATGGGACCAACTTTTATGAGAACGAACTAGAAGAAGAGGGGCCAAGGATATGATCTACTTTAATTACCCCGCCTCGCAGGTGCTCGCTACACCGATAGGATCTGATATTATTATGATCATCCTGCACCGAGCTACCAAGCAAAAAATTATCTAGATTTACTTACTGACCGCGTATCAAGAGTTTTTGCTGGTTAATTTCAAGTGGAAACACAAACAAACATTTGCAAAAAGATGGAACGTATTGCAATACTAACTGACCATTGACCAAGTGTAAACCATGCACGACGAATGAAACTTCAATTCAACCATTGAGTTAAACAGGAAGTTCTCCAAGTATGCGTTATATTTCCGGCACTGTTTAATCTCCATCTCTCTGGTATCCCACAACCATCTATCTCGTTGATCTTACAAATTTCTTCGAAGAGAGAGCAATCTGAAAATATCCGCCTCCAAACCCTCAGCAACACTATTTACTACATGGTCTGTAGAGATCAGAACGATATTGAATATGAGAGTCGACGATACAACAATACCGACAATAAACTACCCCAAAATCCTTGGGGTTAGATTCGACAGTCTATATGAAACCTGTACACACGCCACAGCTATTTGCGATAAAATGAGAAGTAGGAAGAAGGTCCTCAAGTCTCTAGACGGCGGCACTTGGTGTAGCCACAAATAATCTTTGTTTACCTCTTACAAAGCAATAGGCCGGTCCGTGGTGAACAATGCGGCGTCAGTGTAGTCTGCGAATGTGAGTGATACGCAGAAGAGGAATGTACAAACCTACCAAAATGCCGCCCTGAGAGCAGCAACTGGCTCTACCATCAGGATCGGAGTCTAAGATCATTTCTGTACGTAGGCACAACTTTATGTAGAGAGAGAGGTCCAGAGGTATAAGAGAGAGCCAAAAGATCAGCGAGCATATGAGGCAGGTCGCAGCAGCAATCACGTTAATATCTTTCTCGGAGAACGACAACAACAGGCTATGCCCCATCAGGAACACCAACATGAGGAGTCTAAGGTCATTTCTGTATGTAGGCACAACTTTATGTGGAGAGAGAGAGGTCCAGAGGTATAAGAGAGAGAGCCAAAATATCAGCGAGCATATGAGACACGTATGAACTAAATTTATAGAGACGCAGTCGCAGCAGCAAACAACCACCACGTAGTGAATATCGTTCTCGGAGATCATCCATCAGAAATTGGATCTGAAGAGAAGGAACTGCAGCGACAACCTATGTCGGTTCTGGCACAGCTGAGATCTGAATGATGTTGCCTCAATTCATACTGGGCGCGTAGAGAATATCTGTCCCGCATGTAGCCAGGGCCCACACGACACGCTACATATAGTAAACTAACCAGCAAAACCGTCCCTATGGACGCACCCAAAGCAGGTGTTCATCTTCCAGAACCTGGAGACAAACGATGCAGATCCGGATAGTGAAGAAGATTAGAAATGGGCAACACAAACGGTTACAACATCAACAAGTCAACCCTCACTGTCGAAGCTGCGACAAGACAGAAGAGACTGTCGAGTACCTCTTATGCGACTGGCCAGCTCTAATAAACTCTCGACACAGGATCCTTGGGAAATAGTTGCTACACGACATTATTTCAGGCTGGATATGCAGGCTGGAAGCACAACACACGTCTCGCAACCATTGCGACGAGTTATTTATCTAACTGCTTAAGGATAATATAACTACACCGGAATATAATTAAATGTTGATATTGAACGAACTTTGCCGTGATTGAACATATCAAATTTACGACAGGCCCTTGTTTGGTTAGGTTGACATTTGTTCGTGAGTTCATTTCGGACCAATTCTTATATAATCTAAATCTTGAGGTCTACTAACGTCGTTCTAAAACATTCTCTCGAAAATAAATGATTTTTTAAATTTTCCGAAAATATCATTTTTATGGAGGATTTCTAAAATTAGACATAATTCTGCGAAATACTGGTTGGGATACATTTTTTGAATAAATTTCGCCAAAGACCACATCCCAACTCCACTCAACACTCCGCAACATACATAAGCTGAGCTCAATTGTTTCTTTCTCTCGCCTCCTTTCAGGTTGAACAATTCTACTCTCGTCAGTTCCAGGACCGCGAAGATGGTCTGGTACGTTTACGTAACTTTCTCAAGGGTCAAGAGACGGAAACGCAAACTCCCAACAATACGAACACTGAAAATACCGCGGGCCCCAACAAAGTAGCGCGCAGTGCTGCCTTCTTGCTGCATCGAGCTGTACGTGATGCCGTCTACTCGGTTTTCAATCAGGCCACCGAGACGGTGAGGGTGCTCTTTTTGGAATATGTACCCGGCCGGGTGTCACAGAGCGAAGTGGCGCGCTGTGTGGATCGTCTGCTGCCAGAACTCTTGGCCAAATCGGGTGATCCTTCGGCCCGCATACACACCTTGGCGCAGCACACAATTTTGAGCATGGCCTCCTGTCCCGAAGTGGCGGAGCAACATTTGGTGGCGCCCGCTCTCTCGAGGACAGTCAGCTCGGGCACCCATCCACGGTTGGCCCTGAGTCGCATGCAAATGCTGGAACAGTTGGTCTTGAGTCAGGGCATCAGCACCGACAAGCACAGCGGCTTGACATGTCGCGCCCTCTCGGAGTGCGGCTGCTCGGGTATACATCATCCTGCGGAGCCGGTGCGCAAGGTAGCCGAAAGGATACTTTTACTGGTGTACAAAGTAAATCCACGACTCGTGCGTAAACAGCTACCGCCCGATGATGATATAACGCGACGTAATCTCCTCTATCGGCAGCTATTCACCGAATTCGATAAGCTAGACTTGGAGCGTAAAACGGAAATGCTGGAGGCCAACAAGTATGCGGCGGGCCACAGTTCCAGTGATCCTCAAACACCTCCCTCGAATCGCAGTGCCGTAGATCACTTACAGCTGGGCGGCGGAGCCAGTGGTGGGAGCTCGGACAGCCGAGCTAGTCCTTATGGCTTCTCGTGCAAATCGCCGGATTCGCAATCGAGTCCTATGCGCAGATCAGAAACTAGGATTTTGAAAAGTAGGAGTGGCAATACGCTGGCCCAGGCCAACAATCCGGGAACTAGTAATGGCTATGCCAGCCGGGAGAATGCAAAGTGCAATGGCAAGCAGCAGTATAATGAACAATTGAAGCGGTCCATGATATCGGCCAGCAGTTCGCGAAAGAATTCGAACTCGAATTCCAACTCGGAGTCATTCGAAGAGACGACAGATGTGATGTAAGTTTGATGTTTGGTGTATTATGAAGATTGTGTTACCTTTTTCTCTTTATTCCAGATGCTGTCCCTTTTGCGATTGGTCTTCGCAGAGCGGTGATCAGTCCCAATTGGATCGTCACTATTGGAAATCGTGTCCGTTCCTCACGAAATGTCCTCAGTGCAGTCAGGTTTTAGAGGTGGCCGCCTTAAATTATCATTTGACAAGTAAGTTGTGATGCGAAAATCTTGGAATATAGGGAAGCTTGATTGTTTTTTTTTTTTTTTTTTTTTTGAAAATTTCCAGAGGAATGCGAGGTCAAGGACAACTATATAATGTGTGAACGATGCACGGAATCTGTACACAAACAACTCTATGATCTGCACCAAATGGAAGACTATTGCAGAGGTAAGAATCTGATAAATTCTGGAAAATTATTGTCCTGATGCCCCCACCTTTTCTCCTGCATGTTACAGAGTTAAAAACTGGAGCCGCCCGTTGCCCTTTGTGCCACGACGATGTCCATTTGCCTTTGGATGGCGGTTGGAAGCTGCATTTGTTGAGTGCCTCTGGTTGTCCCGGTAATTCGCGAAGACGTTCCAAGAAATCAACATCATCCTCATAAACACCAGGGTTTTGACTCATCCCGCAACCGGAAACTCCCATTCGCAATCAGACACAGATACACACACAAGCCCACTCTCTGCCTTCTTAAGATATACCAGATACATATATAAACTACAAACATAATTAGGGCAGGCTAGTCGTAAAGAAAAAGCCAAGGAAGAAATCCACATAAAATCAAAAAAAAACCATAAACGTTAAAAATCAATTATATTCGAAATCGCATTGGATGGAAATCTATGGAATATCGAAATGCAAATAATCTGCGGGGTTGAAAAAAGGCGACTCTGTGGAAATAGCTCTTCTTTACTATTCGTTTTTTAGGGACTTACAACTTAAGCACATTTGAAACTGAACTATAATGAAACCCTCATAGAAACTCCTAAGTCCATAAGAGAATTTTGCATAAATTTTTTGGAGCTTAACTTACTTTAAAAACAACAAAACATAATGTATTACTGAATGACGAAAAAAAAAAGAAGAAGAAAAACTTACGAATTTTGCAAAAAAGAAAAAAGATAAACTACTATTGAAATAGATAGTCATTGAAATCAAAGTAAAAAAAATCAAACAAAAAACACAAGGATCACTAGCTTACACGAGGGTGGTGTGGAAGCGACTAGTCTTCTGCGGAAACGAGCCAGTCTTTAACACATTCCTTTGAGATAATTCGAAAACGATCGAAAGATCACAATTAATCTAGGAGGTTTGAATTATCAAGGTCGATAATGTAAAATAATAGCCGCATTTTATTGGCTTGGTCGGATTTTTGAACATTTTAAATTTGATTTAATTTATAGAAAGCTATTTGTATAAGTCATATTGAACAGAGAAATTACAACCATTAAATTAATTCAATAGAGAGGAAATTAGTACCAAATACAATTTCAGAAACTACTCTAGTATAGAAATTCGGGCAACCAATAACTTCATCTCACTAGTCTATAATATAGGGCGGGCTATTTTAAATTTGAACTACCGATTACTTTAACTTTGAAAGGTAGAATAATATTCATTTTTATTTGCAAAATGGGACGCTAGACGCTCGAACAATATTGGGAAATATTAAAAACTTGCTCCCAAAAAAACTAAGAAATTTACGTGGAAAATTTTCGGCCTTCAGTTCAGCTTTCATGAAGTTCACCTTCATCTCGGTGGATCCATAACGAGTCACTGTTTGGTGTGAATTTTGGGCTGTATTGAAAAATTGTTTTTTTTTTTAATCGAATAACGGTCCCAACGCCTCTCAATCCCGCCCTTTCCGACCGAGAGGGCCACGTCCCCATAACGTAGGAACAACGTATCCACCACAGTCCGAACCATGGCGGTCAAGCAGTAGAGGGTGGACACCGCACAGTGGCGCCATTTGAGTTTTTTCGTTGCAAAAATCATATCTTTTGAACCGAATAAGATAATTGAACAGTTTAAACAGCATATGATAGATAACTGTTCAGCCTATGAAATGAGCGTTTGGAACGGGTGCTACGCTCTGTAGGGGCCTAATTATGGGTTATCAAAGATAAAATTAGTAGAAAAATCAATTTTATGGTAACTAAAAAAAATTATTTTTACATTTTTAGATTGTTTTTATTTTTTTTCTTTAGGGTTTTATGTTTTAAATTATTACCCAACAAATTAAAAAAAATATTTTTTTTTAAATTTATTTATTTATTATTATTTATTTTTTTATTTATCTATTTTTTATTTTTTTTTTGTCCGGATGATCCATCGCAGCCCCATTTGCTGATCAATGTCAACTTTTCAGGAAGAATTTTCACCTCATTTTCAGGAAGACTCTCCAACAACCGTTTTGCTGTATGGCCCATGAGATCCTGCAGATTGGCTTTCGCAGAGACTTCCGTAAACTCCGTATGCAGTGGTCGTGAATTTATTTTGGCTTGCGTAATATGCTTGTATCCGGGTAAAACGTCAGCGCCGTGTCGCGTTAAAGATGTCCTTAGTTTCTCATATTTCTCTTTGGAAAGTTCTAAGTCCATAAACAAGGCCAAGGCTTCTTCGGATCCATACTTTTTAATGTGTGCGTTTGTGGGCGTGGGAATGCTTTCCTTAATCCTTTTTAGTCGCAGTGGGCTTGCATCAGCAACAGATTTGGTTATCTGCGACCTAACTCTTTCACTATCCTTTGTAAATTTAATAGTCAAGTCATTGGTGGCATCGGCAAGTTTCCTCTTCCTTGTGAAAATTGAACACTCCTCAATACATTTTTTGGCCTTCCTTTTGCTCCTCTGGTTGATGTGGTGGGTTTATCTACTGCCAATATATCCAGGATGGTGTCTTCATTAAGCCAGTCCTCGTATTTGGAGTTGAAGTTCTGAATGGTTCTATTAGATTTCACCCATTTTGCCTTAATATTTGCATATATGTATCAGATAACATTTATTTTTTATAATTTCGCTTCTCTCAATATTTCCGTATAAGCTATCAAGTTCTTCTAAAGCAGCTTCCGTGAAAAAATTTGGTGTGGTTGACTTTCTAAACAGTTCAAATAATTTAAAATTGTTCAACGCCATGTTTTCAGTACTTAAATTGTTTAATGGTTTCAGTAATTGTTGCGCCAACTTTCAGTCGTAGAGTAATCCAGGCATTATCCTTATTTTGCAATATATAGGCTTATGCTACCATGTCTAAAAATAAAAAATAAAAATAGGGACCATAAGTCATACATATGGATTTAGGCTGAATAATGCAATTTTGATATTATGCACGTGTCCAAATAAGATTTGTGCCTACCTGTAGGGACCATAAGTCAATATTGTTCTTGAACATTTGTACGCCAAAGTATTGTTTAAGTGAGGTACGTACCTGCTAATTTCAATGAGTAGTTTTTTTCAAACTATTAGATCAAACTACTGTCAGTCAAAACATATAAGGGATGGACGCCATACAATTTCTGCAACCATGTCTTTTTAACCTTTTTTACATCTAGAAGCCAAACGGGCAGCTAAAATTTTTAAATTATGTAAATGGCAAATATAGAAAAATATAGATTTTTTTATTTTCCGTCAAAGTTGAAAAATAGTAAAAAACGGATAGTTTTTAAATAGTGATTTACCAGGAGAAACACAAAGCAAACAGTTAATTTTTTTTATCATTATACATTTAATAAATACATCAATCAATACAAACAAAAAATAAGGCGATTCGTTACCTATTTTTCGTGATACTACACCTGAAATCGCAACAAATTCACTAAAAATTTTGAGTTTTTTTGAAAACCGAAAGTCGGTCAACTTTGAACGGCTATATCTTCTAAACTAAAAATGTGATATTATTAAGAGTGGCAGATTTGAAATCGTTGAAAAGTTTCCTATAACATGATTTTATTCAAAACTTCGTCGGCGCTCATGAAAATTTTGATTTTTGCAACCTCGTTTGCTCTACGGGCGCTACTGTGCACCGGTTACAGATCAAATATCAACAGCCGGTAGAACAAAAATATTATTAAACAAAAAATTAGTATCACATGTAAATAATGGTTATTCTTTGAAGTTGGTAAATAAAAATATTAAAGTAAATGTATCATAACAAAACTAAACATCCAAGCAGGAGAAAATCCTGGACTTTATTACATCGATTCCTAATCCGAAATCTATGATGTGACACAATGAATTGAAATCAATACACATCCTACGAATGGGCTCTGCGAAAGCATAATTCGTACGCTGAAAGTCAATATGGATGAATTGATAGTATCTAGAAGGTCTAAATGGCACGTTAAACTTAATCCTAGAAATAATATAGTCAGAAGAGAAATCACCATTTAAAACCTTATAAACCATCTCGGTGTTAACATAACACGTCAGCTTTTTAAGGATGGCAAGTCGATCAACTTCAATCTACTAGTATAAGGGGGAAGAACAAAATCACTATTCCAATGTAAGTGTCTTAATGAAAAAATCAAAAATTGTTTCTGAACTGACTCAATTCTATCAATATAGATTCCATACTGAGGATCCCACACAACGGAACCATATTCCAGAATATGGAATGACAAGCGATGTAAATAGTTGCTTCGTCACGTAAGGATCAGAGAACTCCTTAGTCCATCGCTTAATGAAACCAAGAACACCATATGCTTTGTTAACCATAGTAATAATATGATTGTTGAAATTCAGTTTGGAATCCATTAGAATACCAAGGTCTACGAAAGAATCAACTACCTCTAACTCAGCTCCTCCAATATTATACCTGACAAATCTCGGGTTCGATCTAAAGAAACGCATATGTTTGCATTTCCTTAGATTGAGTTCCATGCAATTTATGTCACACCAGCGTCCAAAACTATCCAAGTCAGTCTGCAATGGATGAGAAAATTCTGGCCAATCATAAGAAAGAAATATTTTTAAATCATCTGCATACATTAGAAGTTTAGAGTTAATAATAGACTCTGGAAGGTCATTTATGAATAATAAGAATAAAACAGGCTCTATATGACTACCCTGATGGACTCCCGATGGAATCAGAATTCGTTTAGAATAAGAATTTCCAAATTTAACAATCTGTGAGCGATTCGAAAGATACGAAGATATCCACTTCATGAAGTCAGAGCTAAAACCAATGCGATCTAATTTATATACCAAAAGTTCATGGTTCACTTTATCAAATGCTTTACTAAAATCCGTATAGACGACATCAGTCTGATTACCCTGAACAAATTCATCAATAACGTGAGAAGTAAACTGAATTAAATGTGTAACAGTAGAAAAGCCCTTACGAAACCCATGTTGGTATGGACTCAATATAGAAGAAACCCTATGAGATAACACCTCAGTAACCAATTTCTCAAACAGCTTCGGAATGGCACTCAACTTAACTATCCCACGTCAATTAGACTGCCAGACTTATGGAGGGGTTCAATGAATGAACTCATCCAAGCCAAAGGGAAGTATCCAAATCTCAATGAAATATTATCTGGTCCAACACTATTCGTGGATCTGAGATTATTCAAATTGGACAAAACCAAGGCTAAATCAAATACAGGGATTTCCAGTTGACTCAATGCAGAGACATTAAAAGGATAAGTGTCATTCGATCGATAAGATCGTTCAGAATAAGTCGTTGTTAAAACAACTTCGCAAAACAATCAGCAATCGCCTGATCTTCACAAAATTCTAAACCATCCATTCTAATCCTAGTTGGCTTAGATGCGGATCTACGCTTACGGATCTACGAAGTCATAAAAAGATCTGGGGTTCTTCCTAAAATCATTCTTTAGTTTCTCCAAGTAGATCCTATAAAGTCTCGGTTGATCGGATGAGGTACTGCTAGAGTGATCAAACCCGAGACCGAGTTGTTCATCTGGGAGCGACCGTCGGTTTTTTTAAATCGCGTTTTTTTTAAATGACAAAGTTCATTCTTCCCAATAAAACCAGAAATTTGAAAAAATAATCAGTACTTTTTTATAACCGATTCTAATTTAAAATGTTACATGGCCCACCCTATATCTAGTCATTTTATAAAAATATAAATATAAAAAATAACACAGTGCTACTGTGATATTATCGAGTAGAACAAGAATCTGTATTTGAAATTTGCCAGACACCCTCAAAACCTTGACTTACGAAAGTATCGATAGAACAATGACACACAACAAACATTACGACGACGTTCAAGGGAGACAATAGAAGTGGATATCCTACTGTCACCCATCAACACCATCGCCCTCCTCTGGACATGGTCAAGTAGCTCCAGTGATGAAGCTGGAGCACCCGACCGTATATGGGAGGTGTATTCCATCTTTGGTCTGATGAAGGTAGTGTAGATATTGAGAAGATCAGAGGGTGTGAAATATTTCTTACATCATTTACATTTGAAAAGCCTAAACCGAATTGAATGCTTCTTTCGACACATCAAATACATGTTTTGTCCAACGAACATCAGGTTGTATTTTCATGCCAAGAACATCGAGACTATCTGATTGCTCAATATCTACACCGTTCATTAAAATCGACGACACCGTTGGATCAGTGAATCACTTGTGAGACAACAAGGAGCACTGAGTCTTGCGTGCATTAAAATCTAATCTATTCATTCGACCCCATTCAGAAATGGCCAGCACTCATCCATCAATCGCCTTTTGTCCTCAATTTCTTGACGGCTTGGTCTATAATCGAATGCGTATGAATGACAGCGGTTGCTGTCATCCGCGAATGAGTATATTGGATTCGAATTCCGATCCAAGATGGAGAGAAGTCAATACCAACACCAAAACCGATAAGTTTTGACATGAGTGCGCCGTGCCAAACTCTATCAAAGGCCTTGGAGATATCTACACCATTTTAAAGTCTAATTCAAAAGACACCATTTGAAATTCAAAAAAAATATCACTTGAAATTCAAAAAATCCATTTGAAATTCAAAAAATATCATTTGAAATTCAGAACTCGTTATATGTAATTCAAAAGACACCATTCGAAATTCAAAAGTCGTCATATGAAATTCAAAACTCGTCATTTGAAATTCAAAACTCGTCATTTGTAATTCAAAATACACCAATTCCCAATTTTGCGTATATTTACGCACTTATTAGCCCATCGAAAAAATGCCCAATTGGCCCACAAAGAGAAGAGCTAGAGGGTTAAGATCTTTCACAAAAATGATCCTCATAAAATTCCACAATATAGAATTCTCACAGACATTAACACTTTTTTCAGCCCTTTGACCAAAAAACTTTGACCCACTGTTATTCTACAAAAATGACATTCAGAATTATACTCTGTTCCAAAAATACTGTTGGACAGTGTATTTAATTTGATCTCAAATTTGAAGTCGATTTCCGAGGGCTAGGAATTCATTCATGATTTCTTGAGCAAATGATCTTAGAATTTTCGGTAGGTTTCGGTTTGTAAGGTAACCGTATTACTTGTGATTTTATTTAAAAAAGATCTGCGTTTATTAGAGATTAAAACGATACTTAGTTTTTTACAATCCGTCAGTAATTGACTGAGTTATTGAAGTTTTTGCTAAAACAAAATTGTTACAAAAAGTTTTGATCATTCCGGTTAACATCTGTAAAAATTTTATGGATTTGAGGACCACACACGCAAAAAAGAGTTAGCTACAAACGAAAGGTTCGAAAAAAAAAATTCGTTTGTCGCAAAAGGTTTATGTTTATCCCACATCCTACGGAACGTTTATGACAACTGGTTAATGTGCTTACCACAAACGTTTTATGTTTATCACAAACCTTGTGAAATATTTATTAATAAAAATATTTAATATTATTAAGCGATGTGTGTTTATCACAAGCAAATTGAAAGTGTTATAATATAAGCGTAATGACAAAGTATACCCTATATATCGTATATTGGTGGGTATAAAACTCAGTATCTCAGTATGTATCGAGTAGTACTGAAATGTATCGTACAGTACTATTTGCCCGAAACAAAAATATTAAGGAGTATGCACATTTTGACATAAAAGAAACTACGTTTACGATGAACATTTTCATTTGCGTGAACGTTTCAACTGTTATGATAAAAGTAGATCGTTTGAGACAAATAAACTATGTTTGAGACAAACGACCTTTGCATGCAGAAATGTCTAAACTTTTGAGATATTAATTTAAATAAATGCAAGAAAATGTTTCAACTGTTATGGTAAAAATAGATGGTTTGAGACAAATAATATATGTTTGCGATAAACTACATCCAAACGTTTTTTTCTTTGTGTAGAGGGAAAGAAAAGTTTCAAAAGTTTAGCTCCGCAGGGATCCAAATTAAATAGAAGCAGGAAATGCTAAAGTCGTGCTTTAGGGACGAATATATCCTTTTAGGTATATTCAAGGCCAACTCTTGCTTCAACCCTTGCAAAATTTGAACCGATCCGTGTATCCCTACTTAGTTTGTTTATGGGCAATGATTTTATTACTATTTTAATTAAAAATGTTCAAAATAATTTCAATGAAATTCAGTCTTTCTGATGTATTCAGTGACTTATTATGGCAAATATTTTTGCAGAACATTTTGACCCATTAAACCCTTTTATAGGGGGTGGTTTTTACCCCTACCAAAAAGACCCCTACTTTGAGGAGCTGGAATGTTCAAATGTTCCTCGTAGTGTTGTAAGTAATATTGCTGAACACATCCTATACTTAAAATGTAAGGCTCACAAGGTTTCCTATACCGATTCATCATAACAATGTCCAAAGGGGGAAATATTCATCGCCTTCTAAGATCACCACCATACATAAACTTTCTAAATGCCGATACACTTATATTCTTTTTTACCCCCTCCATTTGACCCCGTTGTCAGAGTCTTCTTATTTTTTGTGTTCCACGTTGTTATTAGATGATTGTGTATACATTTTATACGCTTGGCCACAATGGAAGTAACAAAGCGACCGATTTGTTTTTCTAGAAAGTACAAACTCTTCATTCTGTTCTCGAGGAATTTGTGTACCGAAATTGCGGCACACAAAACAAAAATGCCAATAATAACTCAAATAAAAGTTTTTCGGAAAACTATCTAATATGCCCCACAACCAATTTTGTTAATAAAATTTGTTTTAATTTAATTTGTGGACAGAGGTCTTTTGTTACTCTGTGATTTTACGTCGTGTTAATTTATAATCTTGCCTGGGTTGCTCTTCTATTTCAGTAGCCAGAGAATTATCTTCATCAGTTAAATAACTTATTCTCTGCTACGGTATTTTCATCAATGATTTTGTTGGTTTAAAAATGAATGAATGTCCCGAATGTTTTTTTACAAATAAAAAACCCAAGCTAAAGCTAATTCATACATTGTCCTAAACGAACCTCAATCAAACGAACCTATCCATGATGAGGCCAAACACCAATTTGAGAGGCAAAAAGTCAATTTTTAAAGTAACGTATTTTCTGAAAGTAATAATGGCATGTTGTTGCCAAGACTTTCAAATGCCAAAATATAAAAATTTGGAACCAGGTGGCAAGTCGTTTTTTCAAACCATGCTGCCAAAGATACTACTTTTTCTCTTGTTTCATTTTTGATATTTTAACTTAAAATAATATGAAAACACATTTGTTGTAAAACGAAGAGGCACAATCTAATACTTTTTTTGTAAATTAGAAAATACTAACACAGATATGAAAATTAATCAAAAATTAAACAATTTTATACCCTCCACCTCCAGGATGGGGGTATATTCACTTTGTCATTCCGTTTGTAACACCTTGAAATATTCATCGGAGACCCCATAAAGTATATATATTCTGGGTCGTGGTAAAATTCTAAGACGATATAGCCATGTCCGTCTGTCTGTCTGTATGTCTGTTGAAAGCACGATAGCGGCCGAACGAAATGAGCTAGGAGGTTCAAATTATTCCTAAATGTGTTTTATGGTTGCAGATCGGTTGGGATTGAAAGTGGGCGAAATCGGCCCAGAGGGAAACTCACATGTACTGAAAATACCCCTAATATTTAGAGTATTTCAGCCTGTTTTTTGAACATATTAGCTTGTATTTAGTTGATATTTGCAATGCACATATAGCATAAAAGGGCACCATAGTGTGATTTTTATTTTTAGGGGGCGAAATGGGACAAAAAGGTATAAAAATGGTACCTATCAAACGACAACAGATAGAAATACGAAATTTGGCGTGTACATTCCTCTAATAGAGTAGATACATAATATAAAAGTATTTTTTCTAAATTCGTACTTTAAAGGGGTTAAATGGGGATAGAGGGATAAAAAAAGTACCAACCGTATATATTCCTCTGATTTTGTAGACGCATAAAATAAAAGAATTTTTCGAAATTAGTACTTTTAGGGTGTAAAATGGAAAAAGGGGATAAAAATGGTACCAAACAAATGGATGCAGCTAGAACCATGAAATTCGCTGTATACATTCCTATGACTGAGTAGACACGAAGAATAAAAAGGTTTTTCCAAATTCGTTCAATGGGAGCATAGGGTTAGGGGAATAATGAAATTCGGTGTGTACATCCCTCTAATTGCATAGACACGTTAAATACATAGATTTTCGAAAGTCGTACTATTAAGGGGTAAAATGCAAAAATGGTACCAACAAAATGGCCGCTGATAGAATCATGGAATTCGGTGTATAAATTCATCTGACTGCATAGCCACGTAAAATATTATTTTCCAAATTCGTACTTTATTTTGTTTCTTTTACGACAAAAAATGGTAAAGAGTGATTTTTTTGAGGTTAGGATTTTCATGCATTAGTATTTGACAGATCACGTGGGATTTCAGACATGGTGTCAAAGAGAAAGATGCTCAGTATGCTTTGACATTTCATCATGAATCGTCTTACAAACGAACAACGCTTGCAAATTATTGAATTTTATTATCAAAATGCGTGCTCTGTTAAGAAAGTTCATTGCGCGCTTCCATTTTATGGTCAGTTTAATCGACCCACTGAAGCGGCTATTCGGGCTATTGTGACTAAATTTCGCACCAAATTTACATTGTTGGACATTAAACCACCAACACGCTTACGTAGAGTGCGAACTGAAGAAAATATCGCAGCTGTATCGGCCAGTGTTAATGATGACCACCAATTTTCGATTCGTCGCCGTTCGCACCAATTGGGTCTCTGTTACTCAAAAACGTGGAAATGCCAAAATTGGACTAAGCGGATGGACCACCTAAGACGCAGCCGCGGTCAACATTTAAATGAAATTATCTTCAAAAAGTAAATGTCATGGACCAATCTAACGTTTCAAATAAAGAACCGATGAGATTTTGCAAATTTTATGCGTTTTTTTTTAAAAAAAAGTTATCAAGCTCTTAAAAAATCACCCTTTAGAATCATAAAGTTGTCTTATACTGCGTACGTGAGAGATAGTATTTTCAAAATTTATACTTTTGAAATTAAAATAGGGTGGAAATACAACCAACCAATCGACTGTAGCTGAAAATACACTCTCTATCCCCCAATATTTAGAGTATTTATGATTGCTCCCTTATATTTACTTTATGAATTGAAGTAGTATATCCATTATATATATATAGTATACAAATATTGTTAGCCTTGACTTATTAATTAAATTTCTTATTTTCATACAGTTAAAATTTGTTGCGGCCATTCCTCTTGTAGCTTGGAAGCACCACAAAGAAAATAAAAGTTTTAGCGGGCGAAATGGGACAAAAAGGGATAAAATATGGTACTAATGATACGACAACAGCTAGAATCATGAAATTCGGTGTGTACATCCCTCTAATTGCATAGACACGTAAAATAGAGGAATTTTTCGTACGGAAACGTACGACGTAACACGCAATGTGTTAAGGGATATAATTGAAAAAGAGGGATAAAAATGGGACCTTCCAAACCGCTGAAGTTGATATTATGAAATTCGGTGTATTCTGTGTTCTGACTATGAAGACTCGAAACAAAAAGGTTTTTTTTTTCGAAATTTGTACATTTGGGCGGAGAATGGGGATATCTTTAAATTTGTACTTTTCTAATCAAAAAATACAGTCACTTTGTCTGTATCTGAAAATGCTTCTCCCTAATGTCTACTGACAATCGCCTAATATTTAGGCATGTTCACTTTCAGCATTTTATTTATATATAATAGTCGATTTTCAACAGTGCGCATAAGTGCACATAAAAATATCACAATTTTCGTAATATGGTACTGTGCTTCTATGTAAAGTCGATATCCTTTAATCTGCTGGTAATACTGTGGAATGCACTCCGTGGTGGAGGGTATAAAAGATTCGGCCCGGCCGAACTTAACGCCTTCTTACTTGTTAACAATGTTATTGCAAAAAGCAATGCACTGCGATAAAGTGTGTTGTGTTTTTCGTATATGCTTACGAGACGTTCCTGTATTTCTTGGAATAGAACTTTGTTTATCCGGACGTATCCGCTGAACCATATATATGAGAAGAAAGGTTAAAAGGTACACTTTAATATGCCGGTAGAATGGGCTGCCGCAAACTGCCATAAATTATGAAAATTTCTGATTTCAAATTGTATTAAAGTTAAAAATGCGGATATTGTGAAATTTTGATTAGAAAATGGCCGAAATGGCATTGATCTCCGCGAAATTTCACAAAGGTGTTTATAATCAATGTATTAATAAATAACAACATATTAAATGTCTATCTGTTTTCTGAGGTATTTTTGCTCAAAAAACAAACTACCATCTCACAGTAAATGGGCGTGTCACTAGGTTGAGAAACTTATTTTCTTCTAAACATTTTCTGTAAGCAACATTTTCTGTAAGAAATTTCAAAACTGGTCATCTGGCCCACAGTGCTATCGTGGGAATAAAAAGGATTATTTTTCTAAATTTAATTTATTTTAAATTTATTGAGTTTAACAAACGAAGAGTTTGTTTGATGAGGAACCAATTTGTTAAATGATTTTGATAGTCACAAAGACAAAATTTTTATGATTTATACGATCATATGTTGGATCAGCTGTTCCTCCTTATGTCGTTAACGAAGTCCACTAGTTGTGTATGTTTAATCTGCTATATCTACCAATATATTTATTGTCGATAATACTGTACAACTATATACGAACAATAGTGCAATATCAACAAAGTTACACAAAACCAAAGGTTTAAAGATATATTTCAATGTAAAAACTATTTTGATTTTTTGTCATCAATTTGTGTAATTGTTTCCTGGCTCGCCTCATCCTGGAGCGTGTGTCACCACCCCGTGTAAGCTTTACTCAAACTAACAAATCAACCAAAACAAAACACGACTCTATAAAATTAAGTTTTATACATTTATACATAAAAACACATATTTTTTTGTATGACTGCATATACAAAACATATTTTGCCTATGTTATTTTTTTTATTATCAAAGCAAAACAAAACTACATGATTTGTGTTACTCTGAAAATTCGCATTAAGTTTATTTTTAAATGACATTTTAAGTTCCTATCTTAAGCATAAAACGATGTTATGTATGTTTCGTTTATTATTATATTTATTAAAAAATGTTTGTTATCTAATTTGTTTATTTTGCAATAATCAGCAAATTCAAATAATCACCAGAGATGCGATACATTACATGACATTTTGAAAATGTCTTCGAAAAAATTATCAAAAAGTTAAAGGCTTTCCTAAATATTTTACATTCATAAATTCCCTGGTGATTACTCGTTACTATATGAAACTAGCCTTAGTTCCAATGTCTCAAATGTATTTTCTTTGCATTATTAAATTTGTTATTTTTGTTTTGTTCGTTCGTTCGTTTGTTTTCTACAAAACTATAGTTAAACGTCCGTTAAATGAAACCCATCCAATTTAAAATAAATACAAACAATTATTAGAAAATTAATACAAAACAAAAAACAACCTAATCTACAAATAAAATGATACAATTAAATTGTAGTTGAGAGGAATGAATGATTCTTAATAAAAATAATAAATTAAACAAACAAATGGGCGTTTTATTAATTACTGGTAAGCTTGATAAACGAAAACAACAAGTAAAAAAGATGGTAAGTTCGGCTGGACCGTGTCGTATATCCCAGCAAAAACTTGGTAATGACATCTCATTATATTTAGCATTACCTAGTAATGACAGCTCGTTACGCCCGGCATTATTTTGAAGTATGAAATAATTACTTCCTTATAATGGTTTAAATAAGTAGTTATTGGTAAGTTAAATTTCATAGAAGTTCAGATTTTAAAAATTAATTTTCTACCCTTTTATGGCAAGTCAGAGACTAGCAGTGCTGTTGTTATCGCAGCTTAGTTAACCAGGCTTAAAGAAAAACAGCCCTAAATTCTGTATTAAGATTGTTAACAAGTCGATACAAAAAATATATTTTGTTTTCATCACTTATTAAGCCCACTATTGACAATACATTATTTGGCTAGTTATCAATAATTACTTATTTTGTATTTTCCTGAGGCCACTTATTTTACAACTCGTTTAGAAGTACTTATTTAATAACTTTTAGTAAGCGTGCGTCAAAGTACTTATTTCTCAACTTTTTGCAAGCGTGCGTGGAAGTACTTATTTTTATACCCTCCACCTCCAGGATGGGGGTATATTCACTTTGTCATTCCGTTTGTAACACCTTGAAATATCGACCTGAGACCCTATAAAGTATATATATTCTTGATCGTCATAAAATGCTAAGATGATCTAGCCATGTCCGTCCGTCTGTCCGTCTATTGAAAGCACGCTAGCATCTAAACGAAAGGAGCTAGAACGTTCAAATTTTCCATAAATGCGTCTTATGGTCGTAGATCGGTCGGGATTGAAATGGGGCGAAATCGGCCCAAACGGAAAAATTTTTCCCTCACAAGGACTAAAAATATCCATAATAATCCTTAATATTTTAGCGTATTTAAGCATGTTTTTTGAATATGACTGTTTATATTTGCTTGATATTTGGTATGCGCATTCCCCCTACAGCAAAAACGTGCACCAAAAAGTGAAGGGGTGAAATGGGACAAAAAGGGGATACAAATGGTACTTATTAAACGACAATAGCTAGAAACACGAAATTCGGTGTGTGCATTCCTCTAATTGAGTAGATAAATAATTATTAATATTTTGTCCAAATTCGTACTTTAAAGGGGTAAAATGGGAATAGAGGGATAAAAATGGTACCAACCAAACGGCTGTACCTAGAATAATGAAATTCGGTGTATACGTTCCTCTGATTGCATAGATAAGTAAAATACACGGATTTTTCAAAATTCGTACTTTTTGGGGTTAAAATGAAAAAAAGGGGATAAAAATAGTACCAATCTAATGACCGCAGCTAGAATCATGAAATTCGGAGTATACATTCATTTGGATCTAATAAAAAATTCTTACAATTGAGTAAATTCATACTTGCGTGGAAGAATATTTCCAAGGTTTTAAGCAAGAAAATTGAAATTTTCTGAAATTGAATCTGAAATTTTCTATATTGAAAAAATTGTATTTTGGAAATTTTAACTAAATATGCGTTTTTTTCTAAAATTAAGTTAATACACTGAAATTTATGCCGAGTTCTTCATACATTTAAGTATTAATGAACTTATAACAAAATCACTTGAAATTGTTTAGAAAATTCTTAAATATTAATTTAAGAAGCAATTCTCGTTCATTTGCAGGGACTTATTTCTTAAATATTTCAAGTGTTACTCTAAAAAACCACTGTTTTCGCAGCAAACATTGATTAATAGCTCAACTCTTTATGGTAGAGGTATCAGGAAACTTTTGAGAAATATTTCATGTTGTCATTATACCCTCCACCTCCAGGATGGGGGTATATTCACTTTGTCATTCCGTTTGTAACACCTTGAAATATTCATCGGAGACCCCATAAAGTATATATATTCTGGGTCGTGGTAAAATTCTAAGACGATATAGCCATGTCCGTCTGTCTGTCTGTCTGTCAGTCAGTCTGTCTTTTTTTTTTTTTTTTTTTTTTTTCGTTGGAGGTGTGGAATCTTCTAAAGATGCATCCAATCCGCATTGGAAAACATGTACGATTCGCCTTAACGCCTACGTACTAAACCACACCCCCTCTTCCCTCCTCCCCGCGGGACTGCCTATAGGTATTACTTCGCGGGGGAGGTCAGCTTTTAGTTGCTGATCATTACTTTCATTGTGGCTGTATACGAGCCCTTCGATTCTGCTCTTCTTCCCGTAAAGCATCATTCACGTTCTTGATGAAGCTATTTACTCCATCCCACTTACTTTTAGAAGTAACCATGACGTCGACTATATTGTCCGGGGTCAGAGTACTTCCCACCGCGAGCTCTAATTTTCTTCTATCTTCTGCGAATCTCGGGCAGACAAAAACTACGTGTTCTGCATTCTCATCGTCTTCTGAGCAGACTACACACCTCGGACAAGAATCTATACCGAATCGATATAGATAGCTTCTATATCCCCCATGCCCCGTTAGGAACTGTGTCAGGTTATAGTTAACCTCCCCGTGACTTCGATTTATCCATCTGTCGATATTGGGGATCAGCCTGTAAGTCCAGCGACCGTCAGGAGAATTGTCCCACCTCCGTTGCCAGTTTCGTATGGACATACTTCTTTCTGCTTTTCGGATGAACCTGAGCTCCATCTCTGGGTTTTGAATTTGTTTTCAATGTATGTTTGAGAATTCCCTCGCTGTTATGTCGATTGGGATTATTCCTGCGATTACACATGATGCTTCCAGGGAAATGGTGCGGTATCCACTGCACACTCTCAGACAGCTTCTACGGAAGATGGACAACATGTCCTTCCTGGATGTACACCTTAGGGAGCTTTCCCAGACAGGCGATCCATAGAGGAGAATTGAGTTGGCCACTCGTGATAGAAGTATTCGCCGACTTTGCCTTGGACCTCCTACATTTGGCATCATCCTTGCCAAAGCGCTTACCACGTTAGTTGCCTTTTGGCAAGAGTATTCTGTGTGTCGTTTAAAGTTTAAGCGGTCATCGATCATTATGCCCAGGTATTTAATAGCGTCTGTGGAAATAATCTCGCTTCTGCCCACACGTATTTTTAAAACCTCCCTTGTTCTCTTGCTGCTTATTAGAACCAACTCGGTTTTGTGTTCCGCTAACTTCAAGTTCACAGACTCTAACCATATCTTGATTGTCCGAATGGTTTCATTAGCATACAGTTGGATTTCGTCTAAGTGCCGTGCCTGAACTACGACTGCAACATCATCAGCAAATCCAACGATGTCTGCCTCCTCTGGTACTTTGAGGCTGAATATTCCGTCGTACATGACGTTCCAGAGTAGGGGGCCTAGGACCGATCCTTGTGGGACACCAGCCGTAATGACCTGCGACTCTGTGCCATTATCCGTCTCTGTCTGTCTGTTGAAAGCACCATAGCGGCCGAACGAAACGAGCTAGGAGGTTCAAATTTTTCCTAAATGTGTCTTATGGTTGTAGATCGGTTGGGATTGAAAGTTGACGAAATCGGCCCAGAGGGAAAAATTTTTCCCTCACAAGGACTGAAAATACCCCTAATATTTAGAGTATTTCAGCATGTTTTTTTGAACATATTAGCTTGTATTTAGTTGATATATGCAATGCGCATTCCCTCTATAGCATAAAAGGGCACCATAGAGTGATTTTTTATTTGTAGGGGCCGAAATGGGACAAAAAGGGATAAAAATGGTACCTATCAAACGACAACAGATAGAAACACGAAATTTGGGGTGTACATTCCTCTAATAGAGTAGATACATAATATAAAAGTATGTTTTCTAAATTCGTACTTTTAAGGGGTTAAATGGGGATAGAGGTACTAAAAATAGTACCAACCTAACGGCTGCACCTAGAATAATGAAATTCGATGTATACATTCCTCTGATTGCGTAGACACGTAAAATAAAATAACTTTCCAAAATTCGTATTTTTGGGGTTCAAATGGAAAAACGGGATAAAAATAGTACCTACCAAATGACAGCAGCTAGAATCATGAAATTCGGAGTATACATTCCTCTGACTGTGTAGACACGAAAAATAAAACGTTTTTTACCAAATTCGTACTTTCAATGGATACAATGGCTACTGGGGATAAAAATAGTACCAACTAAACGAATACAGCTGGAATGATGAAATTCGATGTGTACATCCCTCTAATTGTGTAGATACGTAAAATAAAGAGATTTTAGATAGTCGTACTCTTGAGGGGGCAAAATTGGAAAAAGGGGGTGAAAATGGTTCCAACAAAATGGCCACTGATAGAATCATGGAATTCGGTGTATACATTCCTCTGACTGCATAGCCACGTAAAATATTTTTTTTTTTTTCAAATTCGTATTTTATTTTGTTGCTTTTACGACAAAAAATGGTAGAATCATGAAGTTGTCTTATATTGCGTACGTGAGAGATAAAGTATTTTCAAAATTTATACTTTTGAAATAAAAATAGGATGGAAATACAACAAACCAAACGGCTGTAGCTGAAAATACATTCTCTATCCACCAATATTTAGGGTATTTATGATTGCTCCCTTATATTTACTTTATGAATTGAAGTATTATTTCCATATATATATATATATATATATATATATATATATATACATAGTATACAAATATTGGTAGCCTTGGCTTATTAATTAAATTTCTGGCTTATTAATTAAATTTTCAGACAGTTAAAATTTGTTGCGGCCATTCCTCTTGTAGCTTGGAAGCAACACAAAGAAAATAAAAGTTTTAGCTGGTGAAATGGGACAAAAACGGATAAAATATGGTACCAATGACACGACAACAGCTAGAATAATGAAATTCGGTGTGTACATCTCTCTAATTGCATAGACACGTCAAATGGAGGGATTTTTCGAAATTTGTACTTTTAAGGGATATAATTAAAAAAGAGGGATAAAAATGGGACCTACCAAACCGCTGAAGTTGAAATCATGAAATTCGGTGTATACATTCTGACTATGAAGACTCGAAAAATGTTTTTTTTTTGGGAAATTTGTACATTTGGGCGGAGAATGGGGCGAATGGGGTTATCTTTAAAATTTATACTTTTCTTATCACTTTGTCTGTATCTGAAAATGCTTCTTTCTAATGGCGACTGATAATCGCCTAATATTTAGGCATGTTCACTTTCACAATTTCAGCATTTTATTTATATATAGTAGTCGATTTTAAACAGTGCGCATAAGTATACATTATAGTTTGAAATAGTAATCAAATATAGTAATGTTCATAAATATATCAAAATTTTCATAATATGGTACTGTGCTTCTATGTAAAGTCGACATCCATTAACCTGCTGGTAATACTGTGGAATGCACTCCGTGGTGGAGGGTATATAAGATTCGGCCCGGCCGAACTTAACGCTTTCTTACTTGTTTTTAGTTAAATTGAACTTATTTTTAGTTCACTTTTTTCCTCGGATCAAGTAAAATTTTCCTCAGTTTCAGTAAAAAATTTACTTGGTTTGAGGAAAAAATCAGCAAATTTGTCCTCAGTTTAAGTAGATATTTACTTGATTTGAGTAATAATGTACTTACTTTACTTGGTTTTAGGAACAATTTACATAGATTTACGAAAATTTCCGAAAAATTTTACTTAGATTTAGTAAAAATGTACTTGGTTTGAGGAAAACCTAACTGAAATGTTTCTCAGTTTGGGTAAATATTTACTTGGTTTGAGGTTACTTGGTTTAAGTAAATATTTACTTGATTTGAGTAAAAATGTACTTACTTTAAGGAAATTTTCAGCTAAATTTTATTTAGATTTAGTAAAAATTCCTTGGTTTGAGTAAAAATTTAGTTTTAGGAAAATTTTACTTAAATTTACTAAAAATTTTCTTAGATTTAGGAAAATTTCAGAAAAATTTTACTTAGATTTAGTAAAAATGTACTTTGAGGTTTGAGGAAAACCTAACTGAAAATTTTCTCAGTTTGAGTAAATATTTACTTGGTTTGAGGAAAATTGAACTAGAATCAAGTTCAAAGCAGGTACAACTTTCAAGGAAAAGTTTGAACTTGATATGAGGAAATATTGCTTTAGCTTTTATAAAAAAATTAGTTTATTTTAACTCACTATAGGGTTCACTTTTATCTGAGTGTATATTAACTCATACAAATGCTAATGTACATTAGTCTGGGTCGTGGTTCATACAAATAAAACATATTTTCATTGGTCATCGCACGGAAATAATATTTGGATAGTTTAATGATGATGTACAAAATATTTCGTCGTTGGATCAAAATGCTCCTGAATGGAACAGAAAAAATGATTACATTGAAATGACTACTTGTGTAAGTGTTGCCAACCGAAACAATAATACCTTTTATATCTAACATTTATCTATATATATATATAAGAGTTGCGTTATTGACTGACTGACTGACTTATCATTGACCAGCCCCCAGAGTAAACGGTTGAAGCCAGGGTCATGAAATTTCAGGGTACCTCCCAAATATGACGTAGACGTCGACTAAGAAAGGGTTTTTCGAAATTCGTACTTTTAGGGAGTAAAATGGCCCAAAAAGGGATAAACATCGAACCTTCGTCCTGACTAAACGGCAGTAGCTAGAAACATGAAATTCGGTGAGTTCCTTGCAATGACCATGCATACGAGTTACAAATAAGGATTTTTCGGAATTTGTACTTTTAAGGGAGGAAAGAGACAAAAAGGGATAAAAATGGTACTAAGTTAAGTATTGCAGCTATATTCGTGAAATTTGGTATGTAAATTCCTCTGACAACGTAGACTTGCAAAATAAATGGATTTTTCGAAATTTGTACTTTCTAGGGTGTGCGCGGGACAAAAAGGGATACAAATGGTACTAATTTAAGTATTGCAGCTATAGTCATGAAATTTGGTATGTAAATTCCTCTGACCACATAGAAGCGAAGTAAAATTGGATTTTTCTAAATTTGTACTTTTAAGGGGCGAGAGGGACAAAAAGGGTACCAATTTAAGTATTGCAGCTATAGTCATGAAATTTGGTGTATAAATTCCTCTGACCACATAGAAGCGAAGTAAAATTGGATTTTTCTAAATTTGTACTTTTAAGGGGTGAGAGGGACAAAAAGGGATAAAAATGGTACCAACTGAAGTAAAACAGCTAGAATCGTGAAATTTGGTATGTAAATTCCTCTGGCCATATAAAGAGTGATTTTTTTGAGATTAGGATTTTCATGCATTAGTATTTGACAGATCACGTGGGATTTCAGACATGGTGTCAAAGAGAAAGATGCTCAGTATGCTTTGACATTTCATCATGAATCGTCTTACAAACGAACAACGCTTGCAAATTATTGAATTTTATTATCAAAATGCGTGCTCTGTTAAGAAAGTTCATTGCGCGCTTCCATTTTATGGTCAGTTTAATCGACCCACTGAAGCGGCTATTCGGGCTATTGTGACTAAATTTCGCACCAAATTTACATTGTTGGACATTAAACCACCAACACGCTTACGTAGAGTGCGAACTGAAGAAAATATCGCAGCTGTATCGGCCAGTGTTAATGATGACCACCAATTTTCGATTCGTCGCCGTTCGCACCAATTGGGTCTCTGTTACTCAAAAACGTGGAAATGCCAAAATTGGACTAAGCGGATGGACCACCTAAGACGCAGCCGCGGTCAACATTTAAATGAAATTATCTTCAAAAAGTAAATGTCATGGACCAATCTAACGTTTCAAATAAAGAACCGATGAGATTTTGCAAATTTTATGCGTTTTTTTTAAAAAAAAAGTTATCAAGCTCTTAAAGAATCACCCTTTAGAAGCGAAGTAAAATTGGATTTTTTGAAATTTGTACTTATTAGGGGTGAACGGGACAAAAAGTGTACCAATTTAAGTATTGCAGCTATAGTCGTGAACTTTGGAGTGTAAATACCTCTGACAACGTTAAAGCGCAAATTTAAATTGATTTTTCGAAATTTTTACTTATAAGGGGTGAGCGGACAAAAAGGGATACAAATGGTACCAACTTTAGTATTACAGCTAGAATCGTGAAATGTAGTGTGTAAATTCCTCTGACCATATATAAACGCTGTAAAATTAGATTTTTCGAAATTTGTACTTTTAAGGGGTGCGCTGGACGAAAAGGGATAAAAATGGTGTATGTGAACATAAATGGATATTTCAAAATGTGTACGTAAAAGGAGGATACGGGACGATAAGGAATAGACGTTTTACCAAATAAAGTACATATCTTTAGGGGAAGCAAAAACACATGTTACCTGTAGTGATTTTTCAAAAGGTGTACTATTTGGGAAATAGGTGCAAAAAGTTATAAAGTGGCTGGAAGAATCCAAAAACATGAGATGAGGATATAAATGGTTGTAATTATTTGTCAAAAACTGGGTAGATAATGATAAAAATACGAAGTGAGTTCAAACAAAGGGAGTGCAGCAAAAATAGTGTCCATCGACAAGCACATTCGTTTGACTGTATATGAGTGCCATCAAATAGGAGGTTTCCAAATTACTATTTTAGGTTTATCTATATCCACCAAAAGAAAATTAAATAAATACTATCCAAAAACAGAGACGGATAAAATTAACAAATAACTGGCTTTTTCGCGTGCGAAGCAGCGGGTACTGTTAGTGTTAACATATACACGTTACGAAAAAATCACACCTTCCTCTCCACCCATAATGTGTGACTGTTCCCAATTAAACAAATTCTAAGGACGCATTTTTAGTGAAATGTAAATGTTCTCACCTTTCATTCACCAATTTTCTATTTTAAATATTTTATTGTCATATAACACACACTGTGTAAACAAACCGTTTGCCAATCGTTTTGCCAATTATCCGTCCAATTAATTTGTGCGAAAAGAAAGGACGTCGTCCGTCATCCGACAATTATCAAATAATTAGCTTAGCATTCATGAATACAGTAACCAAATTAAACCTCATATAAATGTATTGCACAATTTTCACAACTTCGCAGTTCGTAGTGTGAAGTTCGTTGTGGAAAATGTCCGAAGAAAAGAGGCAAAATTTGGAATTCCTTAAAATACAATACGGGGCACTGATGGCTTTGGGCCTGGACATTGGTGTCACACGTCGCAAATACTTACTCCAATGCAAGTGGAAGTTTATCTTCAATTTCGTCTGTATGACCTATATGCAATACGGATTTATAAACTTCACGTTCCACAGTATCACGAACATCGACAGCGTCACCAGTGGCCTTTCGATGTTCAATCAGGGCTTGTTGTTGATGTTTAAAGTGCTGTTGATTATTCTGAAGGGTGATCGTTTGCTGCAATTGATATGGAAAATGAATACGTTGGCCGAAGAGGGTAAGTTGGAAGAAATTTCTTCAATTGCGGGTGATTACAGGCTAGCGCACACCAAAGCTTTTGCTATTGAAGACGCTGCGTTTTATTCAACGTGCAGTCTAATGCGGATGTACTCATATTAATAAATCCTGGCAGCGTCAAAAATATAACGCTTCAGTGTACGCGAGCCTTAAGTCTGACTGACGTTTTACTGATAAGTTGGAAATATTTTATCGGGTTATTGCAGGCTAGCGCACACCAAAGCTTTTGTTATTGAAGACGCTGCGTTTTATTCTAATGCGAATGTACTCTTATTAATGAATCCCTGCAGCGTCAAAACTAAAGGGTGGTTACATTTTAAGGGCCGATGTTGATTTTCAACAAAACACAAATTATTTAGGAAATTATTGTCATTTCTTTTTATTATACCCTCCACCTCCAGGATTATACCTAACTTTTTCATTCCGTTTGTAACACCTTGAAATATCGACCTGAGACCCTATAAAGTATATATATTCTTGATCGTCATAAAATTCGACGATCTAGCCATGTACAGCCATTGAAAGCACGCTAGCATCTAAAGGAAAGGAGCTAGAACGTTCAAATTTTCCATAAATGCGTCTTATAGTCGTAGATCGGTTGGGATTGAAATGGGGTGAAATCGGCCCAAAGGGAAAAAATTTTCCCTCACAAGGACTCAAAATATCCGTAATAATAATATTTTAGCGTATTTAAGCATGTTTTTTGAATATGTCTGTTTATATTTGCTTGATATTTGGTATGTACATTCCCCCTACAGCAAAAACGTGCACCATAAAGTGATTCTTATTTGTAGGGGGTGAAATGGGGCAAAAAAGGGATAAAAATGGTACATATTAAACGACAACAGCTAGAAACACGAAATTCGGTGTGTACATTCCCCTTACTGAGTAGAGACATAATATAAAAGCATTTTTTCCAAATTCGTACTTTTAAAGGGTAAAATGGGAATAGAGGGATAAAAATGGTACCAACAAAATGGCTGTACCTAGAATCATGAAATTCGGAGTATACATTCCTCTGACTGTGTAGACACGGAAAATAATCTGATTTTTCGAAATTCGTACTTTTTGGGGTCAAAATAGAAAAAGGGGATAAAAATAGTACCAACCAAATAACCGCAGCTAGAGTCGTGAAATTCGGAGTATACATTCATTTGACTACGTAGACATGAAAAATAAAAGTTTTTTTTTCAAATTCGTACTTTCAAGCGATACAATGAGTACGGTGGGATAAAAATGGTACCAACCAAACGGCTACACCTGGAATAATGAAATTCGGTGTATACATTCCTCTGATTGCGTAGACACTTAAAATAAACATATTTTTCCAAATTCCTACTTTTTGGGTTTAAAAAGAAAAAAGGGGATAAAAATAGTACCAATCAAATGACCGTAGCTAGAATCATGAAATTCGGAGTATATATTCCTCTGACTGTGTAGACACGGAAAATAAACTGATTTTTCGAAATTCGTACTTTTTGGGGTCAAAATAGAAAAAGGGGATAAAAATAGTACCAACCAAATAACCGCAGCTAGAGTCGTGAAATTCGGAGTATACATTCCTTTGACTACGTAGACATGAAAAATAAAAGGTTTTTTTCCAAATTCGTACTTTCAAGCGATACAATGGGTACGGAGGGATAAAAATGGTACCAACCAAACGGCTACACCTGGAATAATGAAATTCGGCGTATACATTCCTCTGATTGCATAGACAAGTAAAATAAACAGATTTTTAAAAATTCGTACTTTTTGGGGTTAAACTGAAAAAAGGGGATAAAAATAGTACCAATCAAATGACCTAAGCTAGAATCATGAAATTCGGAGTATATATTCCTCTGACTGTGTAGACACGGAAAATAAACTGATTTTTCGAAATTCGTACTTTTTGGGGTCAAAATAGAAAAAGGGGATAAAAATAGTACCAACCAAATAACCGCAGCTAGAGTCGTGAAATTCGGAGTATACATTCCTTTGACTACGTAGACATGAAAAATAAAAGGTTTTTTTCCAAATTCGTACTTTCAAGCGATACAATGGGTACGGAGGGATAAAAATGGTACCAACCAAACGGCTACACCTGGAATAATGAAATTCGGCGTATACATTCCTCTGATTGCGTAGACACTTAAAATAAACATATTTTTCCAAATTCCTACTTTTTGGGGTTAAAAAGAAAAAAGGGGATAAAAATAGTACCAATCAAATGACCGCAGCTAGAGTCAGGAAATGCGGAGTATACATTCCTCTGACTGCGTAGACATTGAAAATAGACGAATTTTTCGAAATTCGTACTTTTTGGGGTTAAAATGGAAAAAGGGGATACAAATAGTACCAATCAAATGACCGCAGCTAGAGTCATGCAATTCGGAGTATACATTCCTCTGACTGCGTAGACACGGAAAATAAACGGATTTTTCGAAATTCGTACTTTCAAGGGATACAATGGTACAGGAGGATAAAAATAGTACCAACTAAACGACTACAACTAGAATGATGAAATTCTAATTGCGTAGAAATGTCAAGGGGGTAAAAATGGTACCAACCAAATGGGCGCAGCTGGAATCATGGAATTCGGTGTATACATTCCTCTGACTGCATAGACACGCAAAATAAAAAGTTCTTTTCCAAATTCGTACTTTTTCTTTTACGGCAAAAATTGGTTGAATCATGAAGTTAGGTTATTTTGCACTTTGCACATGTACGTCTGATAATGGATTTTCAAAATTTGTACTTTTGGAATTAAAATAGAATGGAAGTACAACCAAATGCAGCACCCGCTATCTTCCAATATTTATGGTATTTAAGCTTTTTGAAAATATAAATACAAGAGTATTTATTTTTTGTTTTGAAATAGATAATGATTTGATATAATTAAAATATTATATTTATTTATATAATTATTTTTTCAATATTTGTATTTGTTTTGGTTTGGCTATATTACAAAATTTATATTTTCCTGTAATATTACTGCACTTCTGCGAAAACCGACAACCTATGTGGAATGCAATCCATGGTGGTGGGTATATAAAGTTCGGGAAAAAAATACGGCCCGATGATGCCGCCAGCCCATAAACCACACCAAACAGTCACTCTTTGTGGGTGCTTTGGTTTTTCGACTATCACTCTTGGATTATCATTCGCCCAAAGGCGGCAATTCTGCTTATTGACGAATCCATTCTTCGAAAATTGATCATCCACTGTTGCCATTTCTTGCCACCATTCTGACCATTGACGATATTTGCTCAAATTTTTGTACGATTTTTCCGATTGTACGCACATTTGGACGATTAAATTGACCGAAAAAATCACAAAGTGCACGATATGCTTTTTTTATTTGAACGCCCATTTTCATAATAGGCCTGATTAACTTTAACGCGTTGCTCGATTCTGTATCTTTCCATGGTTCAAATTGAGTTAGTCTGAAATTGAGAAATGTCAAATGAAATGCAGAAAAAACTTAACGTTTAGGTGTGGTTAACATTCAACATCGGCCCTTACAATTTAACCATTATTATTTATTTTTAATTTAATGAATATTTTTATTAAATTTCCAAAAAAATCTTTTTTGTTTTATGTTTTCAACTTTTTACAATTGAAATCGTTAAATTTGCTGTAAATGAACATAAAGAACACAATATTTTCACAATTTAAAGAAAACACCAAAATAATAAAGAAAACTTCATCAAATTGTGAGAAAATTAATTTTTTATTATTAAATAAATAATAATATTTACCACAATTGCAAGAAAAGTAAAAAATAATGAAATTTTCAGCAATTTTTATTAAATTAAAAATGGACAATTTCAAGTCCAAAATAATGAGATATCCATAAATTTTTAAGAAAATTCCAATTTTTTATTATTAAATACATAAAAATAGTTGTCGAAATTGCAAGAAAAGTAAAAAAAAATAATTTTCATCAAATCTTACTCAGTTTTCGACAAATTGTTTACTCAGTTTTCGACAATTTCAGGACAAGTCGAAAATAATGAATTTTCCATCAAAATGTAAGAAAATTGATTTTTTATTATTAATTAAATAATAATATTTGCCTAAATTGCAAGAAAAGTCTAAACTAATAAAATTGTCAAAACAAAATTTCCAGACAAGTCGAAAATAATGAATTTTCCATCAAAATGTATGAAAATTGATTTTTTATTATTAAATAAATAATAATATTTGCCTAAATTGCAAGAAAAGTCTAAGCTAATAAATTGTCAGCAATTTTTAAGAAAAATTAATTTTTTTTATCAAATGAATAATATTTGACAAAAATTCAATAAAATTCCAAAATAATGATATTTTCATTTCATTTATTTCAACATCACAATACAAAAGCCAATAAGGCCAATTGTTTATATTGCGCACTAAATACAACAATTCAAAAATAAGTAACAAAAAGTAAAACTATCTTAAAACTAATATTATAAAAGTACAAAAATAACTTAGAAAGTAAATAAATATTTATAGAAAAATGTAATGAATGGCTCCCCAGCCAACCACAAAGATATTGTTCTACAGATTAAAAAAGATAATGGTAAACGCCCATATCAACAATGCATACAAACAACATGATTAATATACTGCTTAAGCATATATAAATGAACTAGGAATGATGAAGAACATACTCTAAATATCTCTGTATGAAGACATGAGGAGGGAATGAAAAGCTACGCAAATGAATAGGGAGCTAGTTCTAAATTCTGGATACACGAACAATGAACGACCGATCAAAAACTGAAGACGAAAAACGAGGCAGAATAAGTTGTGGGTTACGAGTTGACCTAGAAAATATAAACTTATGATAAAGAAACTCTGGAGAAGCAGAGATATAATTTTGTAAAAGTAAATGAGAATACGTTGTTTAACAAATAAGTTGAACGGCATGCCCAAAAACTGAATTGCATGTTCTGAAATATGATCATGACGATTCAACCTAAAAACAAATCGAACTACCAAATTAAAGAGTCTGGCCAGATACTACTTCTGTACAACAAGAAATGCTAGACATCAGTAATGCAAAAGCAAGCCTCTTCCTTATAAATTGAGGCAAATAAAAATCAGTGCAGTATAGCTTTCGTAGTGTAAATAAAATCTTTGGAAATAGTGACTCAAAATGACTACTAAAATCCAGTTTGGGATGAAGAATTACGCCGAGACACTTCATCTCATCGACAAACCCAATTCTAACACCATTCATATAAATTAATAAACTAGAGGCGCTGTGGCTCAATGCTTGGTTTTCGAAACATTCACACTAAATTTATTGTTATCTAACCACCGGCTGACAGTTCCCAGTGTATAATTTATATCTGCAACCAATGTATTGGTAGCATCTGATCTAAAAAAGAGATAGATATCATCAGCATATAAAAAAGGAAAGCAACATCTATTATCAATGCTAACGGTTATATCATTAACATACAAAATAAAAAGGAGAGGACCCAACACAGAGCCCTGTGGCACTCCGCTGCTAATGTTGAGTATATCTGAAACATTGCCATTAAAAGATACGAACTGAGAGCGGCCCTGTAAATATGGCTTACACGCCGTGGAGGAAAATAAAAATGAGCTCTTCAATTTATCAATTAACATAACATAGTCTACCCGATCAAAGGCTTTAGACAAATCCAGACCAACCAGAACACCACCACCACCAATATCAATGGCTTCCCTAATAGTGTCTGTCAAGTGCAATAAGTGTGACGTTGTACTAAGACCTTGCCTACAACCATATTGGTAATTATTAAGCAATTTCTTATCCTCAATAAACCCAAGAATTTGATGCTTTATAAGATGTTCAGCAACTTTAGAAAGAGCAGGAAGTATACTAATAGGTCTCATATTATCAAAGCAATACGAGCCTTTAACTTTAGGAATAGGAACAACGCGTGCAATTTTCCAAGCAGTGGGGAAAACAGACGTTGTGAAAATGCTATTAAAAAAGTGAAGCAGGCAACGCGAGATGTATGGGAAAATCAACTTTAAAAATTTTACAGGTATACCATCAACACCAATTGAACTAGACTTAACACAACTAAGAGCTCTCAGCACTTCACTTTCAAACACACAATCAAAGGAGAAATCCCCGTCCCCACGAACATAACCACTCAAATCAACTTGGTTGTCATTACTAACAGAACACGATTGAACAAAGAATTTTATTAAGACTATAAACGTTTATGTTGACATCAGACATATCAACATCATCACCAATACACCCGCCATTACGAAGAGTACTCCAAATCTGAGATGGATTCAAATTGTTAAACAAACCAGTAAAATGTTTTCTCCTTTCTCTTCTGAGCACAGACTTCGCTCTGTTTCTATAAGAACAAAAAATGCGCCAATTATCTTCAGAAGGATACCTCAAGTACTCCTTCTACGCAATATCTCTAAGTGACCTTGACAGTAAAATCGATCTAGACTTCAGCCAAGTCTCTAAACGATACCTAAGTCTACGTCTTACTAGAGGTACAAAAGAGAAAAGATTAGTTACAAGGTCATTCAAAGAAGAAAGCTGGGTATCAACATCAGATGTCAGCAAGATATTGTCAAAATTAGTAACGGACAAAAACAGAAAAATCCCTTCCCCATCAATATTATTATAATCTCGGTATTCTATAAATTGATCCTGCGGTGAAACATTAATATTAAGCAAGCCAAATATTAACGAATGATGAGATAAGGCCGGACACTGAACTTGACTAGAAAAATGTAAAAGGGAAGAACTTCTTAATAAAATTCATTCATTCATAAAATTCATTTTCATCAAATTTTTAAGGATTTATTTATTTATTTATTAATTAATAAATAATAAAAATGGTTACAATTGCAAGAAAAGTAGAAAAAATTCAATTTTCACCAAGTGGTAAGAAAAAATCCAAATTTCTATTATTATTTAATAATTAAATTTCCAAAAACGTCCAAAATAATGCAATTTCCATAAAATTTTAAAAAATTTCCAATTTTTATTAATTAATAATAAACAATAATATTTATAACACTTCGGTGTACGCAAGCCTTAAGCCTGTCTATCCCTTTATGTCTCGTTTCCTTCTTTCCAAAGCCAATTCTATGGAGTACGATAAGTGGATTTCGGAAAATCGCCGTGGTGTTCTAATAACCAAGTGCTATTTCTATGCATGTTGGACCGCCGTGACGTGTGTGGCCATTATACCATGGGCCTTTATGACCTATGAGTATAAGGCAGGCTTGGGCATCAATTTAAGACTGCCCTTTGAAATGGAGTAAGAGAGTCCTTCTTTGCCTTAAAATCTCAAAGTAAAGTGACCATCTTTGTCGTCTATCTTTTTTTCAGATACTCCTTCGATGACGGCAGCTTGAATATTGCAATACTCAATTATGTCATTACACTGCTGCATGTTCGTGCCCTGCTCAATATGTCCGTGGGCATAGATACCCTATTCGGTTGGTATATACACGCAATTTCAGGACATTTTCGCATTTTGCGCATTAAAATCAAAGAGGCTGCCAAGAAAATTGACATCGACGGCAATCATTCGGCGTTTGTGCAGGATGTTGCCGGCATTGTGCGGTATCACAATAAAACGTTAAAATTTGTCGAAGACTTAAATGATCTGTACGGTGAAATTCTGTGGGCTGAGATTTCAATGAGCTGCTTGCAAATATGTTTCCATTTGTATACGCTGAACAATGATCCGAACTTTGCCAATATACCATTTCATTTTGTGGCGTTCACCGCCATAACGATGCAGCTGATGATCTATTGTTTCGGAGGAGAGAAGATCACAAATGATGTAAGTGGAAAAAGTGTCAGGTATAATTCATTATAGCCTGTTCAGACTACATGCGAAATCGAAGTGAAATAGGAAAATTGTGATGCTTCTTCTGCAATATACATATATATATATATATATTTATATATATAAGTAAAACTTCAAGTGGAATCAAAAAGAGAACAATCTTAAAAAATGTACCATAATTAGCTAGAAACAATTTCCTTCAAGTGCGATTTTCCCCATTTGCAATTTCTTGATTCCTGCTACAGCCTTAATGTACAGACGTCTGTACCAGTTTGGTAGGAAAAGTTCGAATATATAAGATCCAATATGTTACAGACTGGAATATACTCACCTAATTTCATGATTTCAGCTGCAACCGTTTTCTTGGTACCAGTTTCACGCCCTTTTTATACCCTCCAACTCCAGGATGGGGGTATACTAACTTTGTCATTCCGTTTGTAACACCTTGATCGTCATAAAATTATAAGACGATCTAGCCATGTCCGTCCGTCTGTTGAAAGCACGCTAGCATCTAAACGAAAGGAGCTAGAACGTTCAAATAAATGCGTCTTATAGTCGTAGATCGGTTGGGATTGAAACGGGGCGAAATCGGCCCAAAGGGAAAATTTTTTCCCTCACAAGGACTAAAAATACCCATAATAATTCCTAATATTTTAGCGTATTTAAGCATGCTTTTTCAATATGTCTGTCTATATATTTACTTGATATTAGGTATACGCATTCCCCTTATAGCAAAAACGTGCACCATAAAGTGATTCTTATTTGTAGGGGGTGAAATGGGACAAAAAAAGGGATAAAAATGGTACCTATTAGATGGTACCTATTAGATTAAATGGGGATAAAAATGGTACCAAACAAACGGCTGTACCTAGAATAATGAAATTCGGTGTATACATTCCTATGATTGCATAGACAAGTAAAATACACGGATTTTTCAAAATTCGTACTTTTTGGGATTAAAATGAAAAAAGGGGATAAAAATAATACCAATCAAATGACCGCAGCTAGTGGCATGAAATTTGGAGTATACATTCCTCTGACTGCGTAGACACGGAAAATAAACTGATTTTTCGAAATTCGTACTTTTTGGGGTCAAAATAGAAAAAGGGGATAAAATTAGTACCAACCAAATGACCGCAGCTAGAGTCATGAAATTCAGAGTATACATTCCTTTGACATGAAAAATAAAAGGTTTTTTTTCCAAATTCGTACTTTCAAGGGATACAATGGGTACGGAGTGATACAAATGGTACCCACCAAACGGCTGTACCTAGAATAATGAAATTCGGTGTATACATTCCTCTGATTGCATAGACAAGTAAAATACACGGATTTTTCAAAATTCGTACTTTTTGGGGTTAAAATGAAAAAAGAGGATAAAAATAGTACCAATCAAATGACCGCGGCTAGAGTCATGAAATTCGGAGTATACATTTCTCTGACTGTGTAGACACGGAAAATAAACTGATTTTTCGAAATTCGTACTTTCAAGGGATACAATGATATAGAGGTATAAAAATAGTACCAACTAAACAACTACAGCTAGAATGATGAAATTCTAATTTCGTAGAAACGTCAAGGGGGTAAAAATGGTACCAACCAAATGGGCGCAGCTGGAATCATGGAATTCGGTGTATACATTCCTCTGACTGTATAGACACGCAAAATAAACAGTTTTTTCCAAATTCGTACTTTTTCTTTTACGGCAAAAAATTGGTTGAATCATGAAGTTAGGTTATTTTGCACTATGTACGTCTGATAATGGATTTTCAAAATTTGTACTTTTGGAATTAAAATAGAATTGAAATACAACCAACTGTAGCACCCACTATCCACCAATATTTATGGTATTTAAGCTTTTTGAAAATACAAATATAAGAACATTTATTTTTTGAATTGACGTATTGGTAGACTTGCCTTATAAGCGTGGTTTGAAATAATTAATATATTATATATAAAATTATTTTTTCACTATTTGTATTTGTTTTGGTTTGGCTATATTAAAAAATATATATTTTCCTGTAATATTACTGCTTTTGCTGTTGAAAATCGACATCCTCTGTGGAATGCAATCCATGGTGGAGGGTACTTGTTCATTTTTACTTGTTCATTTTCAGACGAGTGCTAATACTGAATATCATAATTCTAGCTTAGCCGCTTTATTGGTGCCAAATTTAATCCCATTTAGATCCCGAAGGTACGAATATTGAAAGATCTCTTTATTTTTCGCATCTACGCAGTAAAAGAAATGTACCATTTTTATCCCTCTTTTCCAATTGTATTCCAAAAAACACAAATTTTGAAAAATCCCTCTATTTTACGTATCTGCGCAATTAGAGGGATGTACAGTAGGGCGTACCTCAAAAAAAAAGTTCGCCGTACACCTTCGAATATGAAGTATTATTGAAAGGTAGTTTCAAAAAAAAAATTTTTATTTTTTTATGCCGAACGTAGGGGTCGCGCTTTTACATTTTTCTATATAACTTGTATTTATAAACGGATTTTAAAGTGTGATACATCGATGTTTTTGTCTCGACGAGGCCGATTTTTTTGTCTTTGAAGTCATTGAGCTCAAGCACCCCCTTCTGGTACTTACCCATCATTTCTCAGTTGCTACTACCCTAATGTACCACTCTAATAATCGAAAATTAAAGCTCGCATAAAATCATGAATCATGTTTGAGCTCAATGACTTCAAAGACAAAAAAATCGGACAAAAACATCGATGTATCACACTTTAAAATCCGTTTATAAATGCAGAAGTTATATAGAAAAATGTAAAAGCGCGACCCCTACGTTCGGCATAAAAAAATAAAAAAAATTTTTTTGAAACTACCTTTCAATAATACTTCATATTCGAAGGTGTACGGCGAACTTTTTTTTTTTACTTGTAACCTGGTACGCTCTAATGTACAGTGTAAGTTCAATTTAACTAAAAACAAGTAAGAAAGCGTTAAGTTCGGCCGGGCCGAATCTTATATACCCTCCACCACGGAGTGCATTCCACAGTATTACCAGCAGGTTAATGGATGTCGACTTTACATAGAAGCACAGTACCATATTATGAAAATTTTGATATATTTATGCACATTACTATATTTGATTACTATTTCAAACTATAATGTATACTTATGCGCACTGTTTAAAATCGACTACTATATATAAATAAAATGCTGAAATTGTGAAAGTGAACATGCCTAAATATTAGGCGATTATCAGTCGCCATTAGAAAGAAGCATTTTCAGATACAGACAAAGTGATAAGAAAAGTATAAATTTTAAAGATAACCCCATTCGCCCCATTCTCCGCCCAAATGTACAAATTTCCAAAAAAAAAAAACATTTTTCGAGTCTTCATAGTCAGAATGTATACACCGAATTTCATGATTTCAACTTCAGCGGTTTAGTAGGTCCCATTTTTACCCCTCTTTTTTAATTATATCCCTTAAAAGTACAAATTTCGAAAAATCCCTCCATTTGACGTGTCTATGCAATTAGAGAGATGTACACACCGAATTTCAGGATTCTAGCTGTTGTCGTATCATTGGTACCATTTTTATCCAAAAGTACGAATTTTGAAAATTCCCTCTATTTTACGTATCTACGTATCTAGAGGGATGTACATTCCATATTTCTAGCTATTATATCATTATATATATATATATCTCTTATATACAAATTTCAAGCGCATATAAAGCAGAAATTTAAAAAAATTCTTAAATATTCTTAATTTTAGGGAGTACTTTCAGTCCTTGTTTGGGGAAAAAAATTCCCTCTGACCGATTTCGCCCAGTTTCAAACACAACCGATCTACAACTATAAGACGCATTTATGGAACATTTGGACGTCCTAGCTCCTTTCGTTTAGATTCTAGCGTGCATTCTAGATGCTAGATCGTCTTAGAATTGTATGACGATCAAGAATATATATACTTTATAGGGTGTCAGGTCGATATTTAAAGGTGTTACAAACGGAATGACAAAGTTAGTATACATCCATCCTGGTGGTGGAGGGTATAAAAACCGAAAGGGGGAAAGTGGAGAAGATCAATCGTTCAGTCTAGTTCAGGAATTCCGTGTCAATCATGAACTTCCTTAGTTTCGACCAGTGACAAAGAAAGTGTTCCACCGTTTCGGTGTTCCGGCACTCATCCGAGTCCGATCGCTCGATGCGGTGTAGATGCACCCTTAGGGGTAACTGACCCGTGAGAAGTCCCATCGTGCTGCGATTTGCTAAGCGCTCACGAAGGTTATGCAGAGTATGGTTAACCAGAGAGGTATTTAGAAACCAAATAATTTACTTAATGATCGACAGCATCGATCTATCCGAAAAATGGCATCGTTCCATCCACCAGTTTGGTGAGAGCAAGATCGTTGCTCTTGATATCTCCAAGGCCTTTGATAGAGTGTGGCACGGCGCACTCATATCGAAGCTCATCGCTTTTGGTGTTGGTAGTGACTTCCTCAGAGATCGCACTATACATGTTGTTGTAGATCGGTTCTCATCAAACGAGCATAGGTTAAACGCATGAGTGCCACAAGGCTCTGTCCTTTCCCCCCCCCCATTTTTCTTATTTTCATCGATGACCACTTGGATCGGACTTCCAATCCAACCTACTCATTCGCGGATGACAGTAACCTCGTGTCATTCATACTCATTCGATCATAGTCCAAGTCGTCAAGAAATTGAAGTCAAAAGGCGATTGATGGATGAGACTCTTAGCCAGGATTTACTGGCCATCTCCGAGTGGGGACGAGTGAATAGAGTAGACAGGTAAGACCCAGTGCTTCTTGTTGCCTCACAAGCGATTCACTGATCCAACGGTGTCGTCGTTTGAGCAATTGGACACTCTTGACGTTCTGAGCATGAAGATACATTGGCGATGTTCGTTGGACATAACATGTATTCGATGTGTCAATAGAAGCATTCAAGTGTCTTGGTTTTTTAAAGCGGTTTAAGAAATACTTCACTCCTCCCGATCACCTCAATATCTACATTACGTACATGAGACCTAAGATGGAATACAACTCCCACATATGGTCAGGTGCTTCAAGATCATCCTTGGAACTACTTGACCGTGTTGATATCAAATTCTATTGTCTCCCTTGATCATGGTCGTAATGTGGGATGTGTGTCGCTATTTTATCGTTACTTTTATGGTGTTTGTTCCTCGGATAACCGTGATGTCATACCGAACGTGAGGGCGTTCGTTAGAGATACGCGACTTTCAAGCAACTCGCATCCATTTGTTGTTCATTGGACAGCTACACTACACATTACAGATTCAACTCGTGTGGAATCCACTTCCGACAAATATCTTTCCCGCCAATTATGACATCCAGCGATTTAAAAGAGACGTTGTCCATTGGACAGCTACACTACACGTTACAGATTGAATTCGTGTGGAATCGACTTCCGGCAAATATCCTTCCCGTCAGTTATGACATCCAGAGATTCAAAACAGACGTCAACAAATACTCATACAAATACCCTCTTTCCTCCTTCCAACTCCTTATCGTCCTTTAGCCAACACAATGCACTGCATCTATAGGGGATATACCCTGAGTGTTGGCTCAGTGCAAAAAAAAAGATTTTACGATGAGTATTTCCAATTTTTCAAGAGCTTGATATTTACTCCATTTTTTCTTCTTTCTCTTCAGAACGATATGCTTTGTGACGACATCTACTTAAGTATGCCGTGGGAGAAAATGTATCCATCGGAAAAGAAACTAATGTTGCTCCCACTGCTACGTGCCCAGAGGGAGACTTCGCTAAAGGGTTTATACTTTCAAATCAATCGGAACCTAATAGTCTTCGTAGGTATTTTGTAACTTCATGTTGGTCTTCTTTAAATGAATTTAAATTCCCCCCCCAAAAAAAAAACAGATTTTTAAAACCGCCTTCTCTTTCATTACTTTATTGGGAGCTATGAAGGAATAAATATGAATGTATTGTCTGGGAAAAATTCAAATTAAATATTAATAACTATTGGCCGGAACCAGTTGGACCTTGAAGGTATTTTGTAAGTACATTTTGTCCTCCTTTTAATGAATTTAAATTTCTCTCAAAACACAGATTTTTTCATAACTTTCTTGGGAGCTATGAAGGACTAAATATGTATGGAAATATTATCTGGAAAAAATCAAATTTAATATTCTTAGCAATTTTTGAATTAATATTTATTGTTAATTAATACATTTAGTTGCACTTTAAATGTAGAGTTATTAAATAAATATAATTTGCACTGCATAATTGAAATTATTTAAAATAACATTTATTGATAATTAAAATATTTAATTGCCCTTTAAATGTAGATCTATTAAATAAATTTGGTATCGCTTCATTGAAATTATTTTTTATTCTATTATTTTACTCAATTAGGCTGCGATATAGGGATAATCCTAGATATAGAGAAGCCATTAGGTAACGTTACGAGTTCAGGAGAGAGTTAATTTCGTTTAATAGGCTAATAGCCTTGTCGTACTGCATGCGAAATCTACCTGAAGCAGCGTAAGGTCGATTTACAAATGTCAGATTCCATACAAATTTGATATTTGGAAAATCGACCTTAAGTCATTTCTGCTAGATTTCGCATGCAGTGGACAAGACTATAACGCACTCTCACCAGATCGTCAAGTAGTGCCTTCAGGCACTACATTTGATGATCCACCATCGAAATAAAATCATTTCAGTGTGTCCTAGACTTAAATCATCAATTTCAGACAGTGCTACAAATAAACTGATGGTATATTTCAGGGAGGCATCAATGAGGTCAATGTTCATGGTCATATGCACAGTGGTCCCAAATCGATTTTTTGGAACTAATTCCGTAATTATTGTGTGGAAAAAGATATCTTGATGGAATTTCTCATGAATAGAGCAAAGGGGGTTTTCCAAATGATTTGCAAAATGTTGGATCCCTAGTGGATCCAAGTACTGGAAATGACCCTCTAAATTTGATCACCTAGCCCACGGCAAAAAAAAAAAACTTTTGCAAAATACTCAAAGAGAGGAAAATATGTTGCAAAATTTGGGAATTGTACAACACCATTTCAATACATCTTTAACTTGAGAAAATACAAATTGAAGTTCTGAAATGTAAATTGAAATTGAGAATAGACTAATTGATATTGAGAAATAATATAAACTGTGATGAAAAGTTGAATTGAAAAAGAAAAGTGAAAATCACCATGCCAGTTGTTAATAGGAGAATACGCGGATGGTCCAGAATAACAAATGGCTCTTAAAAGAGTTAACACTTTCAGATTTAACGTACATATAATATTTTTCTATAAAATAAAAGTTTTATACAGTATTATAATTGATTATAATGATCATTTTCTCTGAACAATAATCTATCATATCTCGTATGTTCTCTAACGTATCGTATCAATAATGGTATTTTCGAAAAGATTCCAGACATATATATATACTATTAACCAACTTTTAGAAAGAAAGTTATTACATGTAACTTATTATTAATTGAGAGATATTAGGCCTGTTCGATTGGGCTTACTAGCTTATTTTTGTATGGAATTTACTCGTTTAACAAGAAAGTAGCTTACTACCAAAGATAATGGAAATATATAGATTAAACAAAACTCTCAGAGAAATGCGTAGTACGAAGACTATTATTTAGATGGCACTGAATGTCATTTTGGAGAGAAAATTTCCCTTTTTTTTCTAAGAACTGCAATAAATGGAAAATAAAAGCGAATTAAATAAACTGAAGTGTGGTATTTGACGTAGAGTCATAAAAATCATTGGAAGTAACTTTTACTTCATTCGTTTTCTTTCCATTTTCAGTATTATAAGCGAAAGAGAGTACCAAATTGAGTGAATTAGAATGTACTTTGAGTGAAATAGAATGTACTTTTTACACATTCGCCACCTAATGGCCATGGCTGCAACTACAACTATTTTATCTATATATTTCCATTATCTTTGTTACTACCCTCTTAGCTGTGTTGCCAGATTTTTCCTGTTAATCCATTTACGAAAAACCAATGTGTAGCAACGTTGCCAACTTATCAAGTATCTTAATTGTAAGCTAGTAAGCCCAATCGAACAGGCAAAAATATGCATAGCTAATAGAATTTGGAGTTTCGTCTGTCTGAATGGCTTTTATGTTTAGAATGCTCATTCTATATCGTATTATACCCTCCCAACTCCAGGATGGGGATATACTAACTTTGTCATTCCGTTTGTAACACCGTGAAATATCGACCTGAGACCCTATAAAGTATATATATTCTTTATCGCCATAAAATTCTAGGACGATCATGGCATCTAAATGAAAGGAGCCAAGACGTCCAATATTTTCCAGGATGCGTCTAATAGTTATAGATCGGTTGCGATTGAAAGTGGGGGAAAAAAATTCCCTTACAAAGAGAGAAAATACCCCTAATATTTCGAGTATTTAATCATGTATATATACCCTCCACCTCCAGGATGAGGGTATACTAAATTTGACATTCCGTTTGTAACACCTTGAAATATCAACATGAGACCCTATAAAGTATATATATTCTTGATCGCCATAAAATTCTAAGACGATCTAGCCATGTCCGTCTGTTGAAAACACGCTAGGATCTAAACGAAAGGATCTAGGACATCCAAATTTTCCAAAAATACGTCTTGTAGTCGTAGATCGCTTGCGATTGAACCTGGGCGAATTCGGCCCGAAGGGAAAAAATTTTCCCCACAAGGACTAAAAATACCCATAATAACCCCTAATATTTTAGAGTATTTAAGCATATTTTTCAATATGTCTTCTTGTACTTACTTGATATTGGGTGTGCGTATTCCCCCTATAACAAAAACATGGTGCAAGTGATTTTTATACCCTACACCACTTCGTGGGCTAGGGTATTATAAGTTAGTTTCGCGCCAAATGTTTGTAACACCAAGAAATAATCGAGCTAGACCCACCTTTAAGTATACCGATCGGCTTAGAATCACCAGCTGAGTCTATTTAACGATGTCTGTCTGTCCGTCCGTCTCTCCGTCTGCAGTCCATCTAAGCTTGTTCGCACTCTACAGGTCGCAATTGTTGTCCGATTGTCATGAAACTTGGCAGAAGTTATTTTTTCTGACCAAGGACCATCGGTATTGAATTTGGAGGAAATCGGTTCAGATTTAGATATAGCCCCCGTACAAATGTCGCTCCCGATTTGACTTTTTCCGCGCTATAAAGCGCATATAGTACCCGATTTTCTTCAAATTTGGCTTAACACTTTATAATCAAACTAGAAATACCTGTGGCGAAAGCGGGTTAGATCGGTTCAGATTTATATATAGCCCCCATACAAATGTCGCTCCCGATTTCACTTTTTCCGCTTCAGAAACCACATATTGTACCCGATTTTCTTTAAAATTGGCACAACATTTTATAATCGAACTAGAAACACCTATGCTGAAAGTGGGTAAGATCGGTTCAGATTTATATATAGCCCCCATACAAATATCGCTCCCGATTTCACTTTTTCCGCTTCAGAAACCACATATTGTACCTGATTTTCTTTAAAATTGGCACAACATCTAAAAATCCAACTAAAAAACCTATGGATCTTGATCAATTTTTCCATATCATGTTATGTTTACTTTACACGGAATATCTGCTGGAAAATTGGATCAATTACTTTATTATTTACCATATTCGTTATATATGACTAAAGAGTAATTTATAGTAAACAGTATAATTTATATGAACTACATAAAATTGCTCCCATGGAATACCTGGGTTTAGTAATCAAAGCGATGTATATATACAGGGAGTGGTGTAGGGTATTATATAGTCGGCCCCGTCCGACTTTAGCCTTTCCTTACTTGTTATTCGTAGGATGTGAAGTGGGGCAAAAGGGGATAAAAATGGTACCTATCAAACGACAGCAGCTAGAAACACGAAAATCGGTATATACATTCCTCTAATTGAGTAGACATAATATAAAAGTATTTTTCCCGAATTCGTACTTTTAAGGGGTAAAATGGAAATAGAGCGATAAAAATGGTACCAACCGAAGGGCTGCACCGAGAATAATAAAATTCGGTATATGCAGTCCTCTGATTGCCTAGACACGCAAAAAAAGAATTTTTCGAAATTCGTACTCTTAGGGTGTAAACTGGAAAAAGGGGATAAAAATTGTACCGACCGAATGGCAGCAGCTAGAATCATGACATTCGGAGTATACATTCCTCTGACAGCGTATACACGAAAAATAAAAAGGTTTTCCGCAATTCGTACTTTCAAGAGATACAATGGTAACAGAGGGATAAAAATGGTACCAACTAAACAGCTACTGCTGGAATGATGAAATTTGGGGTGGAAATCACTCTAATTGCGTAGACACGCAACGTAAAGAGATTTTTGAAAATCGTATTTTTTAGGGGGGAAAGGGGGTATAAATTGTACCAACCAAATGGCCGCAGTTACAATCATGGAATTCGGTGTATACATTCAGTCGTACTCTTTTACTTTTACGCACTGTGTACGTGAGAGATAAAAGGATTTCAAAATTTGTACTTTTGGGATTCAAATAGGATGAAAGTACAACCCATTAAACGATTGTTGCTTTAAATGCACCCACTATCCTCCAATATTTAGGGTATTTAAGCTTCTTTTGAAGATTGCTGCCTCATTTTTGAATTGACTTGAAATATTATTTCGATATAGGCCTGTTCGATTGGGCTTACTAGCTTAATTTTTATATGGAATTTACTCGCTTATCAAGATAGTAGCTTGCTACTCTCTTAGTGATTTCTTGGCTATAAAAAAAATGAAAAATGTTCCTGTAATGTTACTACACTTCTACGAAAATCGACAGCTATGGAATACAATCCATGGTGGAGGGTATATAAAGTTCGGCCCGGGCGAACTTAAAGCTGTTTTACTTGTTTTATTTTCAGCGCAGCGTTTTATTCAACTTTCTTATTTTTGAGCGCCCCGGTAGTCGAGTTGGTAGCGTGCTCGGCTATCAGCGGGTTCGATTCCCACCAGAAGCTCTGGTCTGTCGCTGCAAATAACTAGCTACTATGGTCTTAGTCACTCCGGCTCAATCCCTGGACCCAAAATTAGAATATAAATTTACTTTGTATTGTAATTCATAATAAATAAATAAATAAATAAACTTTCTTATTGTTGTGAACGTACTATTTTTATGGTTTCCCCAGTCAACTATTCAAGAAAACCACAGTGCCCAAAATAAAAAGCGTTGGTGTGAACAAAGTTTAAATCTTCGTAGTTTACATTGAAATAAATGTTTGAAAATCAAAGGAAAAATAAATAAAGAAATAAAATAAAAACTGAAAATAATTGTCGTAAAATCAACTAACTCTTGAAATGGATGAGTAAGTTAAAGGATACTATTCGAAGAAAATCTAGAACTATGTGCATCAGTGAAATCTCTCCCTCTAACTTTTCAACAGCTTAAGTCTTGGACAACGACTTGGCAATTGTCTCCGCATACATTGGAATGGTTTTTTCTATATCATATCACCTCTGGTACTATTGCCACTGGTATTTATGGAACCGCTATTAGTAAGTAAAACACCACGAAATGAAGTTCATTCAGTGGCCGATGAAGAAATTCAAGATTCTTCTACAATTCACTCTTGATCGAATGTGGATTTTCGTTCAAACTTAACTAGAAATTCATTTGAAAATTATTTAAAGAAATATGTACAATTTTCTTTCCCAGGAAAATCGTACCTTGTCCCTTATGCTCTTGTCTTTATTGTGGTATGCGGTCGATGTCATGCCTCAGGGTGTCATAGCTGTATTACCCATTATTTTCTATCCTATTTTTGGGATATTGGTGAGTATTGAATTGAAAAATTTGTTATCGTGAGATTGTTCATAAGATTTTATGGAATTCCTTTTACAGTCTTCCATGGAAGCCTGCATGGCTTATGCTCGTGACAGTCAAATGGTTTTTATGCTATCATGCTATGTCGGCATTATATTGATAAATAGTCAATTGGATCGTTATATAGCCCTTAGATATCTAAAAATGATAGGAATCAGTCCCGCAAGGTAAGTGGAAAATGACAAAAAATACGTATTGTCCTTTCAGACTGCATGGAAATCAAGCGATTTCAGTTCAAGGTCGATTTACGAATGTTAAATCTGTGTTTGGAATCTGACATTTGTAAATCGACCTAACGTCATTTCAGCTAGATTTCGTATGCAGTCTGAAAAGGTTATTAGTCACAATCGGTGGCCACAAACTAAAGACACGAAAGATTAAAACACAATAGACTGCTTTTAAAGAAGTCCGTAATAGGCTTATTACTTTTGATAATTTAAAATTTTAAAAATCATGTCCTATAAACTCATGTCTTCAGTAAAAATCTTTGGTGTGACTAACCTTAAAACGCGCTAAAATCTGCTGCTATTATAGCCTTGTCACATAGCATGCGAAATCTAGTTTAAATGACATAACGTCGATTTTCAAATGTCAAATTTGTATGACATCTGACATTTGTAAATCGACCTTATGTCATTTAAACCAGATTTCGCAAGCTGTGTGACAAGGCTATTAGCTAATTTGATGTAATCAATCTGATCAAATCCAATCTGATACATTGTCCAACAAATCAATAGGGCTGTTTTTCTTTAAGACTGGATAGCTAAGCTGCGATAACAAAAACCTAAATAAAAAATTAAAATTTCACTCAAAATAAAAACAAATTTTTAAAAAATATTTTTTTTTAATTTTGGATTTAGCCTGGATAATTATCCAGTGTTAGGCAAATTTATGATTATAGAGACAATGTAATGTTTTTTATTTTGAGAAAATAATTAAATTTTTATTAGTGTTTTTGTTATATTTTTACATTCCCCGGGAATTCCAAAAGTCCGGGAAAAGAAACCCTACACTCAGAAAAAAGTATATCACGGATTAAGTAAATATGTACTAAAACTGAGGAAAATTGAACTTCGTATAGAGCTGAGGCAATAATTTCTCACATCAAGTACAAACTTTTCCTTGAAAATAGGACATGGTTTGAACTTGATTCCACTTCAACTTTTCTTCAAAGAAAGAAAAATTTACTCAAACTGAGGAACATTTTTCTTCAAATCAAGTAAATCTTTACTTAATCTGAGGACAATTTTTAAGAAATTTTACTCAAATCAAGTAAATTTATACTCAAACTAAGGAAAATATTCCGTTTTTTTCCTCAATCCAAGTAAATTGTTACTCAAACTAAGTAAATTTGTAGTCACGCCAAGTAAATTTATACTCAATCTGAGGAAATTTTTCGGAAATTTTTCCTTAAACCAAGTAAATTTGTACTCAGCCTGACTAAAATTTTCCTTAAACCAAGTAAATTTGTATTCAGCCCGACTACGACATACTGATAATTGAAATAAATTATTTCGCTTCAGAGTATGCAACACTCATATGAAAAATGACAACATGTTATAGTTCTCAAACGTGCCATCTTACTCATACCATAAAGAGTTGAGATATTTCACCATAACTGCTGCGGAGGCTAGGTAGGCACCTTCGCAGTGATTGTTTAGAGTAATATTTAAAGTACTTATGAATAAAGTCTTGGCTAACGAACGAGAATTGCTTCTTAGACTACTGTTCATGTATTTCTCTAAACACACTGAAGGCATAAATTTAATTACATTTATTTACTTTATTTGAAGTAATAAACACATTTTAAACTTCTTAAATGGAATTTTTCCATACAAAAAAATCGGCATTATTTTCTTTCTTAAACGCTAGTAAATTTTCTTCCGCACAAGTATGAATATATGTACTGACCTGGCTTTGAAATAAAGAAAGTGTATTCATATCTATTTAATTTTCCTTCTCGTAAGTAAATTTTACCTAAACTGGAGTAAAATTGTTAAACTAATTGGAGTATGGATTTTACTCAGATTTAAGAATGCCATTTTTCTGAGTGTAGCTAAAATATATCACCTCTATCTAATATTCTTTTTAGGATTCTTGCCTCCTTGATGGTCTTGACATTTCTTTTATCCGCCCTAATACCCGATGCATGCGCCTGCTCTCTAATGATACCCATAGCCAAGGCCATACTAACAATACTGGATGAAATAAGTGTTTGTAAAACAATCGACGACACTGTTATAATTAAAGATGATCAGTAAGTATTAAATTGTGAAAAAGTTAAAAAAGTAAAGGTAGTGCTATCCGAAGGATATAGCTGTTAGGTTGTGTGGGATTTGACAGCTCTAACCAACGGATAACACTTACATGTGGTTTTTTTTTGTTTATATGTAGTTACCGACCCTTAAAATACCCTATAGCCATAACATATAGATAGCCCTATTCTGACTTCCGCGGGTGTTTTCGTGGTTTTGTGTTTTTAAATTTGAGATATGGCTTTAAAACATCTACGATTTACAAAAAAAAAATCTCTTCACAATTCGAAGAAGATAAGTTTCGAAGTCAAAACCGGCAGTGTCGGTAAAACAGTGCTTTGAAACCTACGTGGAAGTCAGAACGATTATTTTAGGGCCGTTTTTCTTAAAGCCGGTTTAAAAAACTGCGATAACAAAAATAAAAGTTAATTTTTTACTCAAAATAAGAAAAATCATTTTTTCACATTGTCGCCAACTAAAATATAAATACAGGGTTTTCCCAATAAGGACTGGACAAGTTACTTTTTAAATAAAACACAAACCATTTGAGATATTTCCAAAACTTTATAATCAACTTGAAATACAATCAAAACATTTATGAATGGAACTCGACTACGTTCATATGGCCGCCGCTGGTACGTCGGCAGCGGTCGATTCGTTGCACTCAATTTTCGATGACTCGGTCACACATTTCGCGTTCAATGTTAGCTCTGAGTTCTTCCAACGTCGTCGGCTTGTTGGCATAGACCAATGATTTTATGTAGCCCCAAAGAAAAAAGTCTAGAGGTGTTAAATCGCACGAACGAGGCGGCCAATTGACTGGTCCATTTCTTAAGATAACACGCTTACCAAACTTACTCTTTAATAAATCGATTGTAACGTGTGCTGTGTGGCTTGTGGCACCGTCCTGTTGAAACCGTCTAAGTACATGTTTTCCAATTCGGTCCAAAAATATTCAGTAATCATGGTAACGTTACGAAAAATATGGCCCAATGACGCCGCCGGCATAAAAACCGCACCAAACAGATATTTTTTGTGGATGAAGTGGTGATACATGAATCACATGTGTATTTTCACCAAACTAATAACGCATATTTTGCTTATTGACGAACCTATTGAGCCAGAAATGAGCTTCGCCTTGGCGCATCTTCTCCAGAGCCCAATCGGAGAACGTACGTCTCATCAAATGGTCCATCAGCTTCAATTCTTGAGTCAGCTTGATCTTGTATGGGTGTAAACCAAGATCCGTACGCCAAATTCGCCATAAAGTGATCTTGGCGATGCCCAGTTCTTGAGAACGCTTTGGATCGTTTGCTAGTGACGCCTGAACGACAGCGATATTTTCGTCACTTCGACCAACAAGTTATCTCGCTGGCACGGCAGCATCACACAATGAATATGTAGACTCAAATTTTTGCACTAAACTTGTTATTGCTTGTGTACTAGGGCGAGAATAACGACCGGTCACCGACTCCGAATTTCGGTATTTTTATAATTTGCATACGTTGTTCGTTCGTGTACTTTGTCATGATGAAAATGTTGAGTTTAGTGAAAAAATAGAAAGTAACAGATGATCAGATGAATAGTGCGTTCACAAATTAAATTCAAAGTTGTCAAGCACCTATTGGATAACCTTTTATTTGTAACAAAATAAATTTTCAAAAGAAATATTTTGTGTTGATTTTTTTTGATTTAGCCTTGATATTTGATTTACACTGGATAATTATCCAGGCTAAGACCAAAATTTTTAAAACAAAATTATTTTTTTTTTCAAAATTTGTTTTCATACACACATTGCTATTTTGAGTAAAATTTTAACTTTTTATTTAGGATTTTTTATCGAAGCTTAATTATCCAAATATCCAAACATATTAATTACTTAACGACTTGTGATATTTTAGAAAACCCTATCCTTCCAAAGTGGCCAATGCCTTCTACATCGGTGTAGGCTATGCCGCAAATATAGGCGGAATGACGACTCTGTGGTCTTCGGAATCGGGATATGAATTTTTGCAAATGTATAATGAGTAAGTTTGGAATAAAATTTACATTTGGATGTTCAGGAATTTTTTACAAAATAATCAAAAACGTCTAAAGTGTAAATTGGATTCTTTTGGCAGATTTGGCAAGGTAACAACAAGAAAGCCTTGTACTGTGATGCTACAAAAAAAACAGAAATGAAACTTTCAATATAAATAAATCTATACATGAAACAGTTTTTTGTAAGCAAATGCTAACACTTTTGCATTTTGTTCTATTTAGCACAATTTACACACACAATGCACAAACACATTTTTATTGAGTTTATTTCAATTGTATGACAATTGTATGTGACAACATACTGCATGCGAAATTGGCTAAAAATGGCATGACCAATTTACAAATGTCAGATCCCATACAAATTTGACATTTCTAAATCGACCTTACAGCCTTTTCAAACTGCATGCGAAATCAATCGATGCATGTAGTCTGAAATGACATAAAATCGATTTACAAATGTCAGATCCCATACAAGTTTGACATTTAAAAAACCGATCTTATAGCCTTTTCGTACTGCATGCAAAATCGATCGATTTTAGCTCAAGGTTGATTTACAAATTTGACAATTTGAAAACCTGAAATCGATTGATTTCGCATGCAGTCTGCAAAGGCTATTATGTCATTTCATGCTGAAATCGCATGCAGTCTGAAATCCCATACAGTCTGAAAAGGCTTTTCTATAGCCGATTTCATCATGAAAAGACATACGGTCGATTTACAAATGTCAGATCACATACATATTTGACATTTGAAAATCGACCTTATGTCATTTCAGTTAGATTTCGCGTGTAGTGCGACAAGGCTATAAGGTCGATTTTCAAATGTAAAATTTGTAAATTGACCTTATGTCATTTTGTATCGATTGACTATAACATCCAATAAGAAGGACCATCCACACTACATTAAAATAAAAAACGCGATGTGATCTAATAGGGGAGTTTACACTTAAAGATTTAACGTACAACTTGAAGGTAAACTAATAGTTTTTTACAATGTCTGCGAGATCGAGCTGAAATGACATAAGGTCGATTTTCAAATGTCAAATATGTGTGTGATCTGACATTTGTAAATCGACCGTATGTCTTTCAATTTGCAAATATGACATTCCATGCAAATTTTAAATCGTTCTAAAACTGAAATCGTGTAATAATTGCTGATTTCGTTAATTCAATTTATTTTTAACTCTAGTATTTTTCTGAAATATATCATTACTTCGTTACCCATGACCATTTGTCTGCCGATATTTACCATTTTTATCTGCAAGTGATATTTTTGGATTTATTCAAAAAGCTTTCCTTTCTCAACAGACAAAGACTGCTGTTTCACTAACTTTTTTGATTCCTTGATTATTTCTGCAAATCGTGTAACAATTTCTAACAAATTGATTTCATAAATTTCAACTTTTCTTAGCTCAAACATTTTTCTGAAATATATCATCACTTCGTTACCCATGACCATTTGTCTGCTGATATTTACCATTTTTTATCTGCAAGTGATATTTTTGGGTTTAATGCGTTCGGAAGACCAAAAAATTGAATTTAACGACGAAGCATCCACATCAGCCTTGAATAACATACTTAACAGCGAATCACAAGAAGTTGAATTTGCATATATTATTATAACTATATGTTTAATGGTGGTCTATGTGGTTCTGTTGGTAGTCGTGAAGATTTTCGAGGAGTTACGTGATGCAGATGAAACAATGTAAGTGATGATATTCTCCGTGGAACTTAAGACAACATTCACATACAATAATTTTTCTAATTTTAGATATGTTAAATATTCAACCATTGTAATGTTTATTTGCCTCCTCGCTTTTGTCTGCCCAAACAATTGCTCATTTTTGAATTATTTTATTTGTCGCAGTAAGTACCGAGTTGGCTTAAACTCGCCGATATAGTAAAATGAAAATTTATATGAAGATTTATAAAATTCATGCTGTCCAGAGTTTCGAATCGATTTGAATCCGATAATAGATCTGCTCTATTGTGCATAACGAAATAACATGCAAAGACTGCTTTATAGCCTTGTCATATTGTATGCGAAATCTAGCTGAAATGACAAAATAGCCTTGTCACACTGAATGCGAAATCTAGTTTAAATGAAGATTTTCAAATGTCATATTTGTATGGAATCTGACATTTGTAAATCGATCATATGTCATTTATACTAGCTTTTGCAGGCAGTGTGGCAAGGCTATAAGGTCGATTTACAAATGTCAGATCCAATACAAATTTGACATTGAAAATCGACCTTATGTCACTTCAGCTAGGTTTCGCATGCAGTGTGACAAGGCTATTATAGCCTTTTTGGCTTTGTGGGATTTGACTGTCACAATCGTCAACACTGTCGGTCAAAACTAATACAAATAATACGGTCAAATAAAACACTGCATGCGAAATCAATCGATTTCAGCTCCAGGTCGATTTACAACTGTCAAATTTGTATGGGATCTGACATTTGCAAATCGACCTTATGTCATTTCAACAGTGTGACAAGGTTATTAGGACAACTCGTTTAAACCACGAGTAAAGTGCTACCCGATGTTTTGTCCGAACAGGGCTTGACGCGCCCTGTTTCGATAACGATTACGAAATGTGCTACTGAAGTTTGACATTTGAAATTTAAGCTCAATTTCGTCAATATATATGAAAAGCTTATTATGAGATTCAGATATTCGTATCAACTTGAAACTCTGAGCAGCTAGGTGTGAAGTGAAATGTTATATTAAGAAGAAAATTAAGTTACTACTTTTAAAATATACCCAATGTCATCCTTCCTTTTTAAAATTAATTTGATTTAAAAAATTCCATATTTCTTCCCTCAAGAGCCTGCCATGTACAAAATGACACCCAGTATCCTACCCTGGACGATCATTCCCAAACTAATGCCTTGGAGTCATTTTTTGGTTTATGGTAATAGCTTGGTTTTTGGTGTTGCCCTCAAAAAATCTGGTCTCTACAAATACTTTGCCGAGAAATTGGTGGAATCGAGCAGCATTATGTTGAAGCAATTAGGTTTTATGGGCGTGGGCACTCTATTGAGCGTAGTGAGCGCCAATCATTTGGTTGCTAATGCTTTGCTGCCTTTGGGAGCGAAATCGGTAAGCTAAGAAAATTTAGGAAATTCTTAAATAATATTATATCACATTACCTTCCAGGGCATGTTAAGTGACGCAGATCCTTCATTGGTCACCATACCTATTGTCTTGGCTTGCAGTTTGGGATTTATGCTACCAATTAGCAGTGTTTGTAATTGTTTTTCCAGTGGCTGGGGTAATATACGGTCAAAGGATATGGTGAGTTTACACGGCAACATATATGTAATAGCCTTGTCACACTGCATGTGAAATCTAGCTGGAATTACATAAGGCGATTTTAAAAAATCTAATTTGTATGTGATCTGAAATTTGTAAATTGACCTTATGTCATATCAGCTAGATTTCGCATGTTGGGATCTAAAATTTTAAACCGATATCGACGTCAGTGTGAAAACCTATTAACCGAAAAAATCCATTGTGCAGATTTTCTAAATTTGAATTTATTTTATTTATATTATCGTTTCAGCTGTTGGCTGGCATTGGCCCCACTATTTTTGGCTATATCTTGACATTTACTTTTATATCCTTGGCAAATGTATCCACCCCATTTTTCGATAAGCCATCTTATGATTTGCATGCAACATTTTAGAGTATTTGTTTCTTCTAAATTACTTTATTAATTCAATACTGGCTACTGATTTCTTTCCTGATCTATTACAAAAATAAATTGTTTTGTTTGATTCATATTTTTTCATTTTTTCATGTAACGACATGAAAACAAATACATAGGGTCATTACAGCGATATACTGCTTTCTCATATAGGGTCCAACCTAAATTCGCGTTGACTGCCGCTGCGGACAATTTTGATTACATGTATTCATAAGCATTCATAGTATTCATAGCCTTGTCACACTGCATGCAAAATTTAGCTGAAATGACATAAGGTCGATTTACACATGTCAAATCCCGTACAAAATTGAAAGACCCTACAACAAAAACACTCCGGTGCACGGAGAAACGGAAAGTATAAATGCGTTCTGCACAATATGTGCCTCGACAACTCAATTGGTGCCTAGGAAGTTCGTGGCGAGATTATCTCGAACACCGAGGAAGAAGTATGAAATAGAGAGGAGAGCAATACAAATATAAAACACATTTTGAATTTTATTTATTTATGCTAGCGACAGACAAAACACAAGTGAGTGATTTTGACATTTTCATTCGCACAGATGACAGAAAAAATAGTTAGTGGCCCCCGATTTTGTACTGAAATGCTTACGTTTTCGTTCGCTTTGTCGTTATAGTGCCTGTTAGTGGGTCCCAAATCAGCTGTTTGTCGCATGAAAGGCATGCGAACGTTAACGTTCGACATCGTGGGCCAGGCAGTAAGTCTATTATTTTTAACATAAAATTATTTGTTCAAAATTCGTTTTCATCGATGTGTGTGGTATTGCAGTTGGCGACAATTAATTTTTTTTTTATTTTGAGAGAAATTTTATTTTTTTATTTAGATTTTGTTATCGCAGCTTAGTTATCCAGTCTTAAAGAAAAAACAGCCATAATATACAATTGCTGCTGCAGTAGTCATTGTCCCAGATGGTTTAACTTTATTGAAAATTTATCAATTTTATAAAGTCGTCAAATCTGTCACTTGCATTCGTCTCATTTACGTAATATATATAATATATATTTACGTGTAATATAACTAACTTTTCTTTTTTATTTGTAATCTATTCTATTCTAGGGAATTTTTGTGCGATTTAGGAGAAATGTGTAGACAAAATCTGGCAACTCTCTGTAGATTATGTTATTTGGAGAGTTTTGTATTTTGTGCTACACGCTGTCGCCGACCTTTTTGTTCTCATTTACGCCGCCACCGATGACAACGACTGTAATCGGTTTCATCTTGACCAAAAGCGTCGTGAGAAATAAAATCATAGCCTTTTCAGACTGCGGACGAAACCTAGCTGAAATAAGATGTGGATGATTTTCAGATGTCAAATTTATTTGAGATCTGACATTCAGCCAGATTTCCCATGCAGTCTGTTTGCTAAAGCAGCCTTTAAACAGGGTGGGTCATTTAAAATTTTAAATTAGAATCGGCTATATAAAAATACTGAATATTTTTCAAATTTCTGGTTTTATTGGAAAGGTTGAACTTTATCATTTAATAATGGATTGGCAATACCTCATCCGATCAACCCAACTTGTCAGTACATTTTCCATTGTTCCGACTCGAATCTCTTCAATGGCAAATTCGATTTCATGTTTCAACGCTCAAATAATCCAAAGGGCTCAAATTAGGCGGCTATTTGGCATCACAATTTCGACTGATTTTTCGGTTTTCAAAGACAGTTAGTAAATATCGATGGTTGCGTTGGCTGTTGAAACCAAGTGTCGTCCATGTCATTTTCTTACATTTTTGGAAACAAAAATTCGTTGAGCATGGTACGGTAACGCTCACCGTTGACGATACCAATGTCCTAATGACGCCGCCAGTCCAAAATTCACACCAAACAGTGACTCGTTGTGGATGAATTGGCTTCTCAATAGTCACGTGTCGGTTTTCTGAATCCCATATGCGACAATTTTGTTTATTGACATAGGCATCGAAATGAAAATGAGCTTCGTCTGAAAACACGATTTTTCGGTAAAATGCTTCATTTCTTGCGAAACAATCTCCAGCCCATTGGACGAAGCGAAATGAGGCTTTAGTTGTTGGACCAATTGAGCTTTGTAAACCTTCACACCGAAGCCTTTGCACTTCTCAAAGAAGTGTTTAGTTCGTGAGAACGATGACGAGTTGATGTTGATGAACATTCAGCAATGTTTTCGATTGAACGCACTGGACGAGAACGTACACGACTTGGTTTGTCCAATAACGATCCATTTTCACAGCGACCTGCTTCATAAATTGACGCACAAACTTAACTGAAGGTCGATTTCTTCTCGAAAAATTTCCACGTAAATTTCTTACAGTTTGCGTTAAAGACTCACTACTTTGGAAGTAAGTTTTTAATATTTCTCCACACATCCGAAGCGGATGACGCGCTCGCATGTTCATTTTGTGTTTGAACTTCGGTAGAAAATTTTTTATTTAACAATTGGTTTTTTCTGTTGATTGGAAACTTAAAAAAACATGTGTTGTTGTGGTGAACATTGGACATATGTTTCCGTGGCTGCACTTGCAAGTAAACTTGTTGTTGTACTTGTTGCTGCCCAAGGCTCACGGAACTTTGTAGTGTCAGAATGCCTAGTTGCGCGTACACAAGGGCTTCGTCCATCACATTTTTTGCATATATTTTTTGCTCCGGCCTTAATTTGCGGAATGTTACTGCCCACGCTTCACCATAAATATCCGCCTCGTCCTTATTTGTTTTTGGGATAGTTTTTTCAGATGGTCGACAGCCGTTTCTAGAAAATCGGTCGGATCGATTTTTTTTTTCTTTGGTTCCTAGAAATGAAAATATTATGCATTTAGAGACTGAAAATAATAAATTACATACACAAATAAATATTCTATTAAACATGCACAATTTACTTACCTTTTCAATTTCTGCGTCAAACGTCTCATCAAACGTAGAAATGCCTTCCAACTGTGTCTCTTGGTCGAGCAAAAAATAAAGATGGTCAAAATACCACAGCGACGGCACGTATATATCCTCAGCACCTGCACCTGACCTTTCGCTTTTGCGCATCTTCTGCAGCTCCCTTCTGTACGTTGTTCGTAGGCAATTATATTTTTTTTACTACGTCCACCGAAGCATTTCTGTCAACCTCTTTCCATTTTGTTCGAGTTTTTCCCATGATTTTTGTTTTTCTAATTTGTCTTTAAATTTTTCACTTTTTGAAAATGCCATTCATTTTTAACACATCAAAAAATTCTATCATAAAGTCTTTGCCCATAAAGTCTTATGACAACTGAAATGGCGAAATGGCTTAAAATTTGCGCAGTAGCCCACACACGTATGATTTGTTTGCCAACAAATTGCAAGTTTTTGAAAATTTTCAAAAACTTGCAATTTGTTCGCAAGCTACCCCACAGACGTAAAAAAGCGACCACAAACCCAACAAATTGCTCGAATTTATTGTTCGTCTATGGCCAGCTTAAGAGAGTAGTAAGCTACTTTATTTTCTAACTCTTAGTTGGTGGTTATCTGGCGATATCCCATTTTTATCTTCCAGGTGATATTATGGCGATATCATCCAGATTTCTAACGGATGATAATCTGGCAATATCGCCGATTTATCATCCGGATGTATTGCTTTCGTGTTGCCTTGGCGTATCGCCCTGGCCGCACAAACTTCTCCAATTGAGGTTACTTCCGCAATACGAATATGATAGTTGCCGCAATATTATTTTTCTTCTAGACGATACGATTTCGAATCGTTTTCGTATTGCTTTGCTTGTTATGGTATCACAAACACTTTTTCATTTTGTTCTATTACAGTTTCCACTGTAAAACAATGCAGAAACACATTTCTATTTTTCTTATTGAGTTTATTTCGCTTTCTTACAAAAATTATGTTTGAATAAAAAATCATCACAAATTTCGACAGTTTATTTGATTTTTCCATTTCAAACAACACTTTTTGAAATTGGTGAAATTTCCCTTTTTTGCTATCAGGGTTATATTTCAAAGAAAGGATAAATATTGTAGCGCGTGTTAACTGTTTTTATTTTTTGAATTTTGCATTATTATTGTGTGATAAGTGTAAATGCTGCTCTCGATGTACACAATCGTATAATCTAAAGGCAGGTTAAATGGTCGAGCCGACATCCTATTGAATTATATCGGCTTTGCTGCCGCCGCCACCTACAAAATATATCTTACGCCGTTGCCGCCGTTAATTATGACTTGGCCAGCCTTGGCGGCTTTTTCCTACACATGTGAAAACGGTCGGCGTCGTCGCCAGCGTGTCGCATTGTGTTTGGACTTAAATGTCTTTGCTGTTGCGTCCGGCGTTGTGGAGATTTATTTTATGAAATCAGCTGAGATTTCACGAACTCACCGCTATTGCGCTGCCCTCCATTCTCTCTCATTCTTAAATTGCAGATTCTTCCATTCTAGACTTCTTCTTCAATCAACCCTGCACATCTCGTTCTACTCCAATTTTTAGCAACTCAGTCGTTCTTTTTTTTCTTTTAGTAATTTTTTTTCATTGAACGAGTTTGGTCGCGGACGGTCTGCGCCGCAAAACTTTTGTGATTCCTGGTTGCAGCCGGACGGTGTCCAAGACAGTGAAGGGAAAAAATATAAAAGGTTTTCATGGAGACAAAAGAAAGAAGTGAAATTGAAATGTAAAAAAAAATCTATCAATAAAAGTGCTATAAAAGTGGAAATATATTGCAGAGAAGAGAAAATAAATAAAGTTATTAAACCAAAGAAAAATAAAAAAGTTGTTGCCACAAACCTGTCGGCTTGATATTCTATTTTCTAAAAGAAATAACACTGAAACTGAGTGAACTAATACAAATTGCAGAAATTCCCATGAGCCAAGACAGCGACACATAATATTTGTTTAATTTTATCTTCCCCCGCCACGGCTGTGATTAATTTGTTTGTCGCCGGAACGACCCTTTTGCGTGGGTGTTTTTTTTTTGCTGGTGGTTCGTGTGTGCTTGTGTGTGTGAATTAAAGTCTGCGCTGCTACTGTTGTCTATTTGTGAGTTTGTGAGGTGTTCCTGGAGAAATCTATCTCTTATCACGACGGCGGTGGCTGCAGTTCTTTTTTTTGCCAGAGAGACGAAGAGAATAGCAACAAACAAACAAGAAAAAACAACGTGGTTTTTAAATATTTTATTTTTATTTCAATCTAGTGTGTGTCTGTGTGTTCGTTCATTCAATTAAATTCAATTATATTCTAACATCAATAATCATATAATCATCCACTGGGCACAAGCAAAAAGCAGCAACATAACACTAAATTTTTTCTCCAACGACGAGGAACTGAAAAGAGGAGGATAGCAATTTCTCCGGCGTGCGGTAATATCTTCCTTCAGCTGCCTGGCTATTAATCATCCCTTACGGCGTCCCTTACGCACGCAAACTCCTTAAAAACACAACAACGACCTTTGTAACATATCTTTGCCGGCATCATAATGACGTTGGTACAGCAGCTGTTGAACTATAAATATCTGAATAAAGAGCATCTGAATGGATTCGACAACTACAAGGTAAGAAGCATTTAAATTATATCACCAAATTCATTCTGGATAATCATATGATTTTATTTGATTTTTCTTATTTCTGAGTGCCACACACATACATATTTGGTGGAGTTTTATCTGATCACATCCCCAGTCTGCCTATGTTTTATAAAATACCAGAAAACAACCAAGGATTTACCTCCTAACATTTGAATTGTTCTCCATCTAGAAGTCTAATGTGCTGGTATTCCATTTCAGTGAGTTCTGTGGCCATAGTTACCATGGCGGCTATCAAAAATGGATACGCTAGTTGTATATACCATTACACTAGGATGGCAGGAAATAGAACATTATTAAGATTTTTTCCCTCTGTACTCATTTTGATATTGACGCCATATAGCCAAAAGAAAGCTCAGTCTCAGTATGCAAATTCAGAAAGAATGTACGTCTTATTGGAGACATTCTCCATAGAAAATAAATTAAGAAACAAGCAAGCGACTATACGATATCCTAGACCACTCCCATGTTGGAACGATTTCATATAGACCATATAAAAACTGGAATCTATATTTTACAATATTGCTGTAATATGGCAAATTTTCTGGAATATCTCTCTAGTATTTCTTTTTCTTTAGGTGTTTCTAGCTGGAATACGACGTGATCTGTCAAATTTCTAACATGAAGTAATATAGAGGTTCAATAGATTATATATGGAGGTTCTATTCCAGATTATAAAAATATCATTCACTTAAAGATGGACAAGAAAGAAATCATCAAAGGAAGCACATGGCGGGCACTTCGTTATAGTGAAAAAACATACTTTTAGAGGAAATTTAGTACACCTTTTAATTGCATAAGTAGGCGGACCAATTTTTGCATAACAGCTTCAATTTTCAGGTTAGTTTTCATCTTCTTTAGATCATTCTGAAGTGGATGACAAATTTTGTTTTTCTTTCTAGGAGTAAAGTACACTTTATTCAGAATTTAGAGTTACTTCTCCCATTTTCACAATCTCTGGTTAAACTTGGTGACTTGACGTCTAAAAAACTATGCATTGAACACCACGTCGGATAGAAATTGTAGTGTGCAGACCATCTGAAAATGCTTTAGCGCTGTTTACACATTAAGAATTATTGTTAGTTTTCATCTTCTTTAGATCATTTTGAAGTGGATGACAAATTTTGTTTTTCTTTCTAGGAGTAAAGTACACTTTATTCAGAATTTAGAGTTACTTCTCCCATTTTCACAATCTCTGGTTAAACTTGGTGACTTGACGTCTAAAAAACTATGCATTGAACACCACGTCGGATAGAAATTGTAGTGTGCAGACCATCTGAAAATGCTTTAGCGCTGTTTACACATTAAGAATTATTGTTAGTTTTCATCTTCTTTAGATCATTTTGAAGTGGATGACAAATTTTGTTTTTCTTTCTAGGAGTAAAGTACACTTTATTCAGAGTTTAGAGCTGCTTCTCCAATTTTCACAGTCTCTGGTTAAACTTGGTGACTTGACGTCTAAAAAACTATGCATGGAACACCACGTCGGATCGAAATTGTAGTGTGCAGACCGCCAAAAAAAAAATAGCACCCCCCATGACATAATTTTCAATTGAAATTCTGAAACTGCTTTAGCGCTGTTTACATATTAAGAATTATGTTTAGTTTTCATCTTCTTTAGATCATTCTGAAGTGGATTTTGTTTTTCTTTCTAGGAGTAAAGTACACTTTATTCAGAATTTATAGCTACTTCTCCCATTTTGACAGTCTATGGTTAAACATACAAAATTTGTGACTTGACGTCTAAAAAACTATGCATTGAACACCACGTCGGATCGAAATTGTAGTGTGCATAAAAATTAGCACCCCCATGACACCATTTTCAATTGAAATTCTGAAACTCCTTTAGCACTGTTTACACTTGGAATTATTGTAAGTTTTCATCTTTTTTAGATCATTGTGAAATGGATGACAAACTTAGTTTTTCTTTCTAGGAGTAAGGGGCACTTTATCAACATTTAGAGCTACTTCTCCCCATTTTCACAATCTCTGGTTAGAGATAACCAACAGTTATAGATGTTAAACTCCACACAAACATACAGACTTGGTTAAAGTAGGGCTTTAGCCGTTAACTTAATCAAAATAGCTTTTGAAATTCCACAAATCGTCCGATTAGATAGACGCCTAAGAAAACTAAGAATCGAGCACCACTTTGAATCAAAATTGAAGCGCCCATAAAACCTCTTTAACACCATTTTTAATTGAAATTCCGAAACTAATTCTGAAATCATTTACATTTAAAAATTATTGTACAACATGAAAATAGAATATGACGAAAACTTAACACATTTGAAATTTTTCGATAGATTCTTTTTTCTGTAAATTTTATTAGTAAATTAAAGCTAAGATATACTAAATAATGTAATATTTTTTTTCTGAAAAGCCTTCACAGAACTAGATTCCACCGAATAGTTTTTCAATTGAAGATTGATTATGTTTTGGAAGAGTTGCGTATGTGGACGTCACAAAACAGTCTCGCCGTCAATGCTTCAAAAACGAAAGCTCTTTTTTTCTCTGCAGGGGTTTTAAATAATTTTAATTTGTGTTATGATGGGTCTAATGTTGATTTTGTGAGTGATATGCACTGTCTAGGCGTTCAGATTGATGACAAACTCTCTTTTGGTCAAACTCTCATTGGTTAATATTGTAGTGTCCAGAATTAATTTCTCTCTCAGAAGTCTATATAATACCGATTTATCACTGCTAGTGAGTTCGGCTAGTACATAGTTTGGAGGTTTACTCTGGCACCCATCAACACATTTTAAATTTACTGCAGGTGGCGTTTATGCTTTAAAAGGTCGTGGACATATATCACCTTATGTTGTTAAATTTCTAGGTTATAATTTTCCCACTTTTGTGAATTTTCGTTTGCTCATATTTCTTTTTAAGTTGATAAAAAATCAATGTCCACTTTTTTGTTAGACTCATTTCAATGTTGCCACTCATCTCGTAGAAACCAATTAGTTATACCTAGAGTGTTTCACTCAATGTATCGACCATTCCTGGTTAGAGTAGCTCGGTTATATAATACAATGCCTAGTAAATTGAAAGTTTATGTGTCCGTTACTTCATTCAAATAGGCTTCTTCGCTATATCCAATAAATATTGATTGCAATTATTTATAACGTACCTAATATATTCCACAATATGTACCAGTAATTCAACTCTTAATTTAAATTAGAATCGGCTATAAAAAAGTACTGATTATTTTTTCAAATTTCTGGTTTTATTGGGTTTGAACCTTGTAATTTAATAATGGGACACAATATCATTCATATGACTGCCACGACAGGCTCGGCAGTACCTCATCCGTTCAACCCAACTTTTCAGTACAGCCCAAAATCCACACCAAACAGTGACTCGTTGTGGATGCATTGGTTCAATAGTCACGTGTGGGTTCTCTGAACCCCATATGCGGCAATTTGGCTTATTGACATAGCCACCGAGATGAAAATGAGCTTCATGAAGGCTGAACTGAAGGCCGATCTCTTCTCGAAAAATTTCCACTTCAATTTCTTACAGTATGCGTTAAAGACTCACTACTTTGGAAGAAGTTTTTAATATTTACCAATTTTGTCCCATTTTGCAAATGTCAAACATAAATCCGAAAAAATAAATAAAAATTAATGTTAGGTAGACTAAGTCAAAGTAATCGGTAGTTCAAATTTAATTTTTTAAATGCTGGATGTTTCCAAGGCCAAAATCCATTGCATTTCTTTAATGTGTTCAGCCTCTCCGTTGAAGAAGTTTTTGTTGGTAAAACCCTTTTATTATTTTTAAAATATTCAGAATTTCTATAAATGGTAAACTTTTGAAATATATCTGAGAGCCAAACAGATCATTCTCAGACATTAGCAGCAAAAAAAGCCGGCACGTATACCGGTTTGAATTTCAATACCAAGTACTGTGGGTGACTTAGGTTATCATACATAAATTCACGGTAGTTCTACTTTGGGATTTCATTGTTATTTTTTTTTAGAATAATAAAAATGCAGCACTGTGTGGTTTAGGATTTATAAACAAATCGTGGTTGGAATTAATGTATGTGTATTTCGTACTTTCCTACCTATATACATAAATATGTATGTATATTTGTATATATGTTTGGAAATGTTTAATTAGAAAGCTAGACCTATGAAGAAGACAAAAAGAATGAATCGTGGCGCAGTCTTTGTGGAAATGAAACGTGTCTCAAGTGTGATGATGATGGCCAAGCTAAAGCAACGATGTTTATACTCAGAATAAGTATTGTCGGAATACCGTTTGTTTGTGGCCATAAAGCAAGCATAAACGTCTAAAAGGGCTATTTCGAAATCCAGTAAAACTTTTCTTACAATACTTAAGACTATACATATTAACACCGTATGCTGCAAATGCTGGATTTAGAGTTCAAAGAACGTTTTGCATTGTTTTTGTCTGAACATTTTGTTAGCTGTTTTTGAATAACTTGTTTCTTGCCGACCACTTGATCTGATTTTTATTTCAATTAGTTCTACATTGTTATACAAGCAAATATTGACCCCTTTACCCTGTTCCTATTTGTTTATGCATATAATTATTTTGCGGGATGTAACGAATGTTCTTTATTGAGCGATAGCAATGCCAAATCGTGGAAAGGGAATGCCTTAAATGAAGTCAATATTCTGTTCACGCATTAACGACGCGAATGTAGCGTGTGAATATAAATTCGTATGCCAATCACCCCAGAAAGAATTGCATGGAATGTATTTAACAAGTGGGACGTACATAAAATATTGTGTTTATTAACACAAACAATACAAATTAAAAAATCAATTTCAACAATTTAATATATATCGGAATAATTAAAATTCCAAAAAATTATTAATTGTTATTGAAGAGCGTATATCTCGAAAACTATTATACATGAATCGAATAATGCAAGGGCAAAATAGCTATTCCAAATTAAATTTTATATCGGAGACTATAAGCAAATTTTTATTTTTTACAATTTCCAAATTTATAATTTATTGTATCTTTAACTTTTACTTAATAAATAAATGAAACTTTTTATATCAGCTCAAAAATCAGGGGATAAAGGCTTATCGTTTTTTATTAATCAATAAATCATTCGATTTTTATACACTCCACGAGAGTATTATGTCTTTGTGCATTTGTTTGTAACACCCAAAAGGAAGCGGGATAGACCCATTGTTAAGTATACCGATCGACTTAGAATCACTTTCTGAGTCGATTTACAGGTCGCAATTATGGTCCGATCTTAACAAAAATTGGCACAAATAAGTTTTGTGGATCAAGGACGAACGCTATTTAATTTGAGGCAAAACGGTTCAGATTTAGATATAGTCCCATACGAATTTCACTCCCGATTTGACATTTTCCGCTCTGGAAACTACATATTGAACCCGATTTTCTTTAAATTTGGCACAACATCTTATAATCCAACTAGAAACACCTATGCAAAAATTGGGTAAGATCGGTTCAGATTTAGATATAGCCCCCATACAAATCTCGCTCCCGATTTGACACTATCCGCTCTGGAAACCACATATTGAACCGGATTTTCTTTAAATTTGGCACAGCATCTTATAATCCAACTAGAAACACCTGCTGAAATTGTGTAAGATCGGTTCAGATTTAGATATAGCCCCCAGAAAAATGTCGCTCCCGATTTGACTTTTTCCGCTTTAAAGCCACATATTGTACTCGATTTTCTTTAAAATTCGCACAACATCTTATAATCTAACTAGAAACACCTATACAGAAATTGGGTAAGGTCGGTTCAGATTTAGATATAGTCTCCATACAAATGTCGCTCCCGATTTAATTTTTGCGCTCTAGAAACCACATATTGTACCCGTTTTTATACCCTACACCACTTCGTGGGCTAGGGTATTATAAGTTAGTTTCGCCCCAAATGTTTGTAACACCAAGAAATAATCGAGCTAGACCCACCTTCAAGTATACCGATCGGCTTAGAATCACCAGCTGAGTCGATTTAACGATGTCTGTCTGTCCGTCCGTCCGTCCGTCCGTCCGTCCGTCCGTCTGTCCGTCTGTCCGTCTGCTGTCCATCTAAGCTTGTTCGCACTCTACAGGTCGCAATTGTTGTCCGATTGTCATGAAACTTGGCAGAAGTTATTTTTTCTGGCCAATGACCATCGGTATTGAATTTGGAGGAAATCGGTTCAGATTTAGATATAGCCCCCATACAAATGTCGCTCCCGATTTGACTTTTTCCGCCCTATAAAGCACATATAGTAACCGATTTTCTTTAAATTTGGCACAACATCTTATAATCGAACTAGAAACACGTATGCAAAAATTGGGTAAGATAGGTTCAGATTTAGATATAGCCCCCATACAAATGTCGCTCCCTATTTCACTTTATCCGCCTTAGAAACCACATATTGTACCCGATTTTCTTTAAAATTGGCACAGCATCTTATTATCCAACTAGAAACACCTGTGCAAAAATTGGGTAAGATCGGTTCAGATTTAGATATAGCCCCCATACAAATGTCGCTCCCGATTTGACATTTTCCGCTCTAGAAACGACATATTGTACCCGATTTTCTTTAAATTTGGCAGAACATCTTATAATCCAACTAGAAACACGTATGCAAAAATTGGGTAAGATCGGTTCAGATTTAGATATAGCCCCATACAAATGTCGCTCCCGATTTGACATTTCCCGCTCTTGAAAAGACATATTGTACCCGATTTTCTTTAAATTTGGCACAACATTTTATAATCGAACTAGAAACACATATGCTGAAACTGGGCAAGATCGGTTCAGATTTAGATATAGCAAATGTTACTCCCTCCGCTCTAGAAACCACATCTTGCACCCGATTTTCTTTAAATTTGGCACAACATCTTATAATCTAACTAGAAACACCTATGCTGAAAGTGGGTATGATCGGTACATATTTAGATATAGCCCACATACAAATTTCGCTCCCGATTTGACTTTTTCCGCTCTAAAATCCACACAACGTCTTATAATCCAACCTATGGTGAAAGTGGGTAAGATCGGTTCAGATTTAGATATCGCCCTCATACAAATGTTGCTCCCGAATGTTGTACCGATTTTGGCCAAACTTTACATACTATATTTCACCAATAAACATACATGGTGAAAGCGGGTCACATCGTTCCATGTTTCAATATACCCCCATACAAATGTCCTTTCCGATTTAACATTTTTTGTCAAACACATGCATTTACAGGATGCAAAAATCCTTCCCCATTTTACTTTTTACCGAATTGAATTGTAATCAGATAGAAAGTCCGTCCATCTTTAGCATTTCCTTACTTGTTTGGGAGATGCCCATATGTCCATACTTTGGTATAACCCAAATGGGGTCCCATTCTGATCTATTACAGCTCTAGAAACTACATCTTACATCGTATCTTCATCAAATTTTGCAGATCATAGTATTTTTCAACTAGGAATACCTACCGTGAATGAGAAATATATAGGCCCATGTTTTGGACCAGTCCCAAAATGTAGTTATAGGCCCCCTTTTGAAATGTCGGTCCGATTCATCCTATTACTACTGTATAATTTGTATTTGTCTGTCGGATTATTGGATCAATTACCATATTATTAACCATATTCGTTAAATATGACTAAAGATTAAGTTATAGTATAATTTATACTGTATAATTTATATGAACTACATAAAATTGCTAACATGAAATAAATGGGTTTAGTAATCAAAGCGAGGTACATACGCAGGGAGTGGTGTAGGGTATTATATAGTCGGCCCCGCCCGACTTTAGCCTTTCCTTACTTGTTTTTAATTTGGTTTATTTTAAATTTGGCACAACATCTTTTAATCCAACTATAAACACCTATGCAGAAATTGGGTAAGATCGGTTCAGATTTAGATATAGCCTCCATACGAATGTCGCTCCCGATTTGACTTTTGCCGCTTTAAAAGCCACATATTGTACCCAATTTTCTTTAAAATTGGCACAACATCTTATAGTCCAACTAAACAAAACTATGGTGAAAGTGGGTTAGATCGGTTCACATTTAAATATAGCCCAAATAAAAATGTTGCTCCCAAAAGTTTAACCGATTTTGCCCAAACTATACATTTTATATTTCACCTATTTCGTTCCAGGTTTCATTTAACATTTTTTGTCAAACACATACATTTACAGGATACAAAAAACCTTCCCGTTTTCACTTTTTCACAGAATTGAATTGTATTCGGAAAGTGGAGTATATCATAGAGTCGGCCCGCCCAACTTTAGTCTTTCCTTACTTGTTTATTTTTAGACCATTTTTGTCTTCAATTGTTGCTTTATTGAGCAATGATGCAAGTGCTCTTTTTTGACAAAATATTTGTTACAACAATAAGCAGCACCAATAATATAAAAGAATAGATCAGTTGAGTGTAAAATTTTGATTAGCTTTCATTGGTCGTTCTAATGTCTCAAGTAACATGTATTATTGTACTGTAACATGCAGAAATATATGTAAAAATGTAAAAAAATGATTTATTAACTCGCCAAATTGTAAAACAAAGTAAAAATATTCGAAATCACTATAAAAAGTTTTATCAAAATGTCCGACGCAATTCGCTTTTGTAAAAAATGAAAAAATGGACTTATATTTTTATCACGTCACATTGTTTACTTCTGTTTAGTAATTATAGAGCTTCTTACGTTGTACACAAATACAATATACGCATGCACAAATAATTTCATGTTTTCCCATGTTTTCCACCCCTTTAAAAATTCATTGAAATTGCTCTGGTATGACTTGTATTCCAAAAGGCTAACTTCTTTATCATTGTTTTTTAAAAATTTGAGAAAATATCAAAACATTCATTGCAGCCCCGAACATTCGTTACAATCCTAATTATAGTAAGGTTTTTACTATTACCGGCAACATTTCATTGAATAAATATATTAATGTGCACATATATTAAACCGGGTCGGAAGCAAATTAAAGTTTGGTTTGTTTTATGAAAACACACAGTTCGATTTTACATAACCTCTAAAATGCATGAATACATTCTCAAAAACGGCAGAGGTTGCGTTTCACTTTTTGATCAAATAACAAATATGAGCAACAAGTATCATCAATTAATTCCGAGTCTAACGGTGTAAAAAGGTTAATAACTATCGTTAAAATCGGTAAAAATGAGGATACTTTCCTTAAAGTTACCATTAAATTGTCAAATAGTTTGGAAAGAACACTTTGAAACCGTTGGATGTGAAATCCTTATTATCATATCCTGGCTGAAGTGTCATCGCGTTATCCTAGAGTGGTTATAATGGGTGATTTTAATATTGATTTATACACTCACGCCAATAATATTAGAACGATGTGCGCTAGAATAGTTTTAGAACTTGTTCATAACGTTTGACCAACACATTTCAATTTATGCTCACCCAGGCTTTCTTTAATTGATTACTTCATGGTTTCTGATGTTCATTTGGTTGCAAAAATAGACAGTTCCAGTTTCCTGCACTTAACTCTCGCCATTCTGCCATATTCATTTCCTATAGTGTTAGTAAGCGGGAAGTACGAAGATATATGAGAGTAAGGGATTACAGTCATCTAGATTATAACCAATGTTTGTCTGATTTCGCAGAAGCGGACTTTAGTCCAATATATTCTACCATTGATTCTGAGCTGCAGGTACACATCTTTAAATATATTTTTCTTGATTTATATGACTTCAACTTCATGTGAATGGATGGATTCTCCCTCCTAGCATAATTCATGCTACAGTACTTAGAAATTTGGCATACGAAGCTTATCGGGAGAGAAGAACAGATGTGAGATGGAAAATATATACTAAATACAGAAATAAGCTAAAATCTATCATACGCTAAGAACTTAATCGATATTTTCATATGGATTTTTCTAACAACTCGTCTCAACATTTGTGGAAGTCATTGAACAATCTCGGTTTGATTGGAACTAATTGTGGGAACGTTTCACACATTGACTTAAATGAATGTAATGATTTCTTTATAATTCCTCCTGTTCACTTCTTCAACACCAACTTCAAAGGAATGTTAGGAATGACAATGAGTTAGAGGTTTGGGCTGCCATAAATGGCCTAAAGTCTAACGCAATTGGTCCGAATGGGATATCCCTTAAATTTCTGAAACTAGTTTATCCGGCCGTATCTAAGCATATCGTTTACATTTTCAACAACATTTTGATGACATCATCTTTTCCATCTTCTTGGAAAATAGCAAGTGTGGTGCCAATACCAAAGATAGGCAATCCCCGGTCGCATTCCGAGTTTCGACCTATTAGTGTACTGCCAATATTTTCAAAGATATTCGAAAGAATAATCAGAGACCAAATCTCCCTTTACCTGAACTCACGCAACAAAATTTCTGAATTTCAGTCTTGTTTCATTAAAGGGCACATCACTACAACACTAATGATTAAACTGGTTGATGAAATTAGGAATAAAATGGAGCTTAAGAATCCCACAATATTGATGACTCTTGATTTCAGCAGAGCCTTCGATTATGTGTGCCGCGAAGTCCTTCTAAATAAGTTGTTTTCATTATATTCATTATCAAACCAATTACAATCATTTCTTCAAGGTCGACAACAATTTGTTAAACTGGGTGATAATGTATCGGCAATGAAAAACATATTTAGAGGTGTTCCACAAGGTTCAATTTGAGGCCCCCTATTATTTAATATATATATGAACGACATTTTTGATGTCCTAATTGGAGCTCGCGGATATTTATAAGCGGATGACTTACAACTGTTTGCTTCGTCAGACGTAGATAGTCATGACAATCTGTTAAATATTTTACGGGATAACATTGCCAACATAAAAGAATGGTGAGCTGCAAATTTCATCATTTTAAACTCTTCGAAGACAAAAATAATGCTATTTAGTGGATCTGGAGTCAGAGAATCTGATTTCAGTCTTCATGGTGTAACTATTTCATATACCTCATATATTAAAACTCTTGGATTTTACATTGACAAACATTTTAACCTTTGAGAATCACATTTATTTTGTTATATCCAGAGTATCTTTTATGTTAAAAAGGGTTTACTGTATTGGTTCTAAATTCCCTTTAAAGATTCACAAGCGTATAGCACATTCAATTTTAATGCCACTAGTGATTTAGGGAGTGCAGCTTTTTTTTTGGGTACAATAGGTTTACATTTTAATAAAATTAAATCATGCTTTCACAGAATTAATCGTTTTGTCTATGGATTGCATATTCACGATCATGTGTCGCCTTCAATATTGGATTTCTTAGGTTGCTTGTTCGAGGATTTTGTTAAGATAAGGTTGTTAATGTTTTTTTATAGGGCAATGAAGAGTGGAGTTCCTCGTCACCTTATATCTAATTTTACCTTTTCCAGTTCTACCCGAACACATTCATTAATCTGTCCTTGGTTTTCAACACTCGTTATGCAAAATTCGTTTATAGTCCGCGTTTGTTGATTATGGAATTCCATTATACCATACAATCAGAGAAACTTTTCCTATTCCCAAGCTACATTCAAATCTATACTTCTTGTCCACGTATGACTTTGTTAACAAAGTGCTAATGGGAGTTTTTAAAATTAGGGTTGTTTGATTATGTTCGTGCGATTGTTAATAAATCTTTAGTTATATCTAGCATTATTTTTTAAGATCAGTTATTTGAGTTAATTTACTGAAATTCAATGTCATGTAATTAATTAATACTATGTAATCATTTTGGCCTATTAGGCTTACATATTATAAATAAAAATGAAGTGAATTGGTATTCTGTAAAATATAAATATTTGAGCCAGGGCATTTCCCACTTTAAATGAGATATTGAATTATTTTGGGGTTCTTCATAAAACAAACCAAGCTTTCTTTTTAGGTGCGCTAACCGCAACTATTTTTGCTTCCATACAAAACGACCCGTTTTAATGTACATTGTGTGCATTGATTTGTATGAGTATCGACAACATTTGTTTGTTTTGTAACTAATTGATTTGTAATCATCAGTACAATACAATCAATAATCAATAGCCACACTTTATTTTCTTTATCAATATTGAAATATTGGCTTTGTTTATTTCATGGGATGTGGACATCCAAACAGTATTAGAAGTATTTGTCCGAACAGATTTTCCCCAACCATAAAATAAAACTACAATATTACTTTACAACTTGATGGTACTCTATACAAAGGTATAAATGTTTGATTCTAATCATATCGAGAGATAAAAGAAATCACAAATATTGAGTCAATTGAGTAAGCCAAGTCACTTATATGTATGTACGTACATATGTATGTTGTATGTACCACTTCATTCATAGACGAAAGTATTTTGGTGATTCGATTGTCTGTCAATTATCACTTATTTTATTTTCTAATTATAGACAGATTGCGACCTCGTTTTAGAGTAGCGTGGAGAAAGTTATCGAGTTCAGCAGTGCTGTTGGCATATAACCCATCATCATGTTATACCCTACACCACGTGGAATAGGGTTTTATAAATTAGTTGAACGCCAAATGTTTGCAACTCCTAGAGATAATTGAGCTAGACCAAATTTTAGGTGTACCGATCGGCTTAGAATCAGTAGGGGAAACGATTTAACGAGGTGGCCTTCATAGCTCAGTGGAAGTGTGCGCGTCTTGCAATCTGAAGGTGCTGGGTTCAATTCCCGGCCGGCGCACTGGTAAAATTCAACATCAACAAATTTTCACTTTTCATCATAAAATAAGAGTTTCTGCAGCCAATTTTCTTATCCGAACACACTTTCACATAAAAATAGTCATTTCGATTGCTCCAAGGTCCAGGGAAGAAACTAATAGCCATTAGCGATACATAACATGACTGTTAACATAAAAAAAATGCAGCGCCCCTAGTGGAGGATAGGGGTACAACTCGATTAACATCCCATTCCCTTAACATTAACATCAACCTTGAAGAAGATGCAAATAATGCAAATTAAGGATTATCACCTCAGCTCCCTCTAAAGCTGCTACAACAACAACAACATTTAACGATGTCTGTCTGACCGTCTGTCTCTCCATCTAATGCTTGTCTGTCTCTTCATCTAATGCTTGTGAACAAAGATGATTTTTCGATTAAATCATTGTCCATTTCAAGCTGCTTTAAGGCCCAAACTGGAAGGCTTGTTGTTGTTGAGTCTCCTGTGATTTCGATTTTAACAGGTGTTTACAGTTATCTATATTCATTTCGCTGGGGCAGATACGATTATCACAATCCCTTTAATATTGCCTTCCTTATCTAGTCGTTGGCAACAATTCTTGATTTGCTATCAAACAACGTTATCATTGCTTGTCATTCGCTACTGACGCCGTAAAAGGTTTTTCTTTTGCAATTACATGGGATTATCCGGTATTATCCCCCCTATTACAAATCGGTGTGTGTTTCAATTTAAAGAAATGTGGGCACTTAGCATTTATATAAAATCTATATGGCTTTGCTTTCGTATTCTAGACATTTTCTAAATAATAAATCTTCTCCACATTTCATTTCTAATACATTCCTTCCAACTACCCCACTCCCCTATTTTACCCCTTCAACTTTATTAATTAATCTACATACACATACATGTAACCCGAACTTAGTCTAGTGATGTGATATTCATTCCTTTTAACTCATTTTCTTTTTTTCTCTTTTCTTCCCCTTTCATTTCTTTACAGTATAGTGCACGCGATACCTCGCCGCTGAGCGTTTATGTTATGCATCCCTTTTGGAACTGGATTGTCAAGGTAAATGCGCCAAACCAAAGCGAACCGAGGCGCCAAGCGTGCTCGCTCGCAAATCAAAACCCCCCCATCCACACTCTAAACAATAACTAGCGACTGCTGAAGGAAAGGCAAACAAAAATAACTATATATGGGGAAAAAACTATAAACACAATACGATGCGAAACAAAAGGCTAAAGCAAAACATATATCGTCACCTTAATCCTAAAAGGCCATAACTGACAATTTATTTGAAATCGCTTTGTTTACTTATACCAATAGAAAACACATGAATTCGTTGGAATATGTAAAAAATATGATTTCGATAATATTTGCAGTTGCGTCCTTTTTGGAATTAAGGTAGCGATCATTACAATATTAACATGCACATATATACTTCGAAATGTACTAACGTACAGTGAGGGACAAAAGTCAGCAGTTGTTATTTCAACACTTTTAAGATACAATTGCTTTTCCAAAATCACATTTTCTTTTCAATGTATTTCGGACAACTTTAAAGGGCCGAATCTTATAAACTCTCCAGCATGGAGTGAATTCCAAAGTATTACACCGTCCGACAGTCCATATTACATTTGAACCGGTTTTATATACGCCTGAAATTATAGGCGAAATTGAGTTAATTGGCGTTTTTAGTTTTTCATTTCCTCATATTGTTGCCACTTAAAAGGACTACAAAGTTCCAAAAGATATAATTTTTGTAGGTGTTTTTTTTTTGTCCGGCTTGAGGTCATGTAGTTAAAAAAACAACGATGTTGTGTTTTTATTCATTTTTATTTAAAAATTCACAATATTTCCATTGACTTCGTCAATCATCTTCAGGGGTGTCAATTTTTGAATATAAAATATAAACGACAGTAACTTGTCCGCACAACCAAACCTATTTTGAAACACTCATTCGCATCATATGATATCGGTATAAGTGTCAAATTAATGAGGGGAATATACTTTAAATTCCATGCTTCATTTCAAGTTTCCCATCCTTAAAAAGTATAGCATGAAAAACAAGTAAGGAAAGGCTAAAGTCGGGCGGGGCCGACTATATAATACCCTACACCACTCCCTGCGTATGTACCTCGCTTTTTTATGTAGTTCATATAAATTATACAGTTACTATAAATTCATCTTTAGTCATATTTAACGTATATGGTCAATAATATGGAAATTGATCAAATTATCCGACAGACAAATACAAATTATACAGTAGTAATAGGATGAATCGGACCGACATTTCAAAAGGGGGCCTATAACTACATTTTGGGCCTGGTCCAAAACATGGACCTATATATTTCTCATTCACGGTAGGTATTCCTGGTTGAAAAATACCATGGTCTGCCAAATTTGATGAAGATCCGATGTAAGATGTAGTTTCTAGAGCTGTAATAGATCAGAATGGAACCCCATTTGGGTTATACCAAAGTATGGATATATGGGCATCTCCCAAATAAGTAAGGAAAGGCTAAAGACGGACAGACTTTCTATCTCATTACAATTCAATTCGGTAAAAAAGTGAAATCGGGAAGGATTTTTGCATCCTGTAAATGTATGTGTTTGACAAAAAATGTTAAATCGGAGAGGCCATTTGTATGGGGGTATATTGAAACCTGGAACGATTTGACCCGCTTTCACCATGTATGAAAGTTTGGCCAAAATCGGTTAAACATTCGGGAGCAACATTTGTATGAGGGCGATATCTAAATCTGAACCGATCTTACCCACTTTCACCATAGGTTGGATTATAAGATATTGTGCCAATTTTAAAGAAAAACGGGTTCAATATGTGGATTTTAGAGCGAAAAAAGTCAAATCGGGAGCGACATTTGTATGTGGGCTATATCTAAATCTGTACCGATCATACCCACTTTCAACATAGGTGTTTCTAGTTACATTATAAGATGTTGTGCCAAATTTAAAGAAAATCGGGTGCAAGATGTGGTTTATAGAGTGGAGGGAGTGACATTTGTATAGGGGCTATATCTAAATCTGAACCGATCTTACCCAATTTCAGCATAGGTGTTTCTAGTTGGATTATAAGATGTTGTACCAAATGTAAAGAAAATCGGGTACAATATGTGGTTTCTAAAGTGGAAAATGTCAAATCGGGAGCGACATTTGTATGGGGGCTATATCTAAATCTGAACCGATTTCCTCCAAATTCAATACCGATGGTCCTTGGCCAGAAAAAATAACTTCTGCCAAGTTTCATGACAATCGGACAACAATTGCGACCTGTAGAGTGCGAACAAGCTTAGATGGACAGCAGACGGACGGACAGACAGACATCGTTAAATCGACTCAGCTGGTGATTCTAAGCCGATCGGTATACTTAAAGGTGGGTCTAGCTCGATTATTTCTTGGTGTTACAAACATTTGGCGCGAAATTAACTTATAATACCCTAGTTGTTGTTACTACTAAACTAATAGTATGAAATCCGAAGTATTTTTAAGAGATATTCTCCTATTTAATTAGATTATAATTTAATTAGACATATAAAGAAAAATCGATTGTTGTTTTCAAAAAACACGTTTTTTTAAATTTTCAACGATCACTTTGTTAAAACCACTGCTTCTACACGAAACATACATTTGTAGTCCTCATAATTATCTTAAATTTAAGGTATTAATAGCACGATCGGGCTTATATTTACATCAAAACTAATAAGGGTACCTTTGACGATAATTGTAATTTTAATAAAAAAATAAAATTTTTGATTTGAACTGGAATATAGTCCTGGCTCAAGACCATTTTGCATCTATATTTAATAGAATGCAAATTTATTTACAAATGACATGGTAAAATTTATTACTTGGCTGCAGACTATGATTTCGACCATGTCAAAAGTCTTTTCAAGTGGCTTCGCAGCGACTTTTCAACATCAAACCCGGCTTCTATAAGGAGATGATTCTCACAAACGAACGAGAAGCACAACTCACTTGCCGAATTTGCGTTTAAAAAATCGCACCAAGTAATAAAGTGCACATGCCATCTTACAAGCATCTCATTGAGTTGCATATGTAAGTATGTGTATATGCAGGTATAGTTACCCAGCAATACTTCTGCCGTGCCAACGCTCATTTGTTTTAGTTTTTTCGTTTGAATTTTTTTGGTCTGTAATCAATCAATCAAATGTCACCATGCCATTTGTAAATAAATTAGCATTCTATTAAACATATCTTGAGCCAGCACAATAACCCAGTTCAAATCAAATATTGATTACAGACCAAAAAAAAATCAAACGAAAAAACTAAAAAAAAATAATGTTTTTAAAATTTCAAAAACGTTTTGTTATGAAAAATTGTGATTTGCTTTGCCATTCTCCGACGATATAATTTTATTTTTGTGATAAAAAAGCGATTTAAAAAAACATTTTGTTTCGTTTTTTTAACGATCGCTACTAAACCACTGTTTCTACGAGAAATATAAATTTGAAACATTTGTAGCAATGATAATTACCTTAAATTTTAGGTGTTACTCGGCCCGATCGGGTATGTACTTCAATAATAAAGGTACCTTCGCCGATAGTCCCTAATAAATGTGTTATTTAAATTTATATTTACAAGTGGTGCGGCTACCAAACAAATGTGCCAACAAACATTGCCAATGTTGAAAAGTGGCTACAATTTTTTTAAAAATTGTGTTTGCTGCACAAAAGCACCTATATTTCTTAAGTTCTCTCAAATAAGCTATATATCGATCGAAGATTCAGGTTTCTTCTTTTCAAATCCGATGAGAAAGTCTAAATCGGTTGATAAAGAACTAAATTACAGGCTTATAAATGTGTAAAGGTACGAAAAAACAGTTTTTTACCCGTAACTCAAGATTTTGGGGTTGTCTGCCAAATTTCAAATTTTTAGACACGACATTATGAGGTCGTGGTGATGATGATTTGGAATTCCTTCTTTAATATTTGCAGTTGCGGTCAAAAAATAGCAGCGAATGTTAAAAAATGTCAACAAAGAAAAAAATATAAATTTTACTACGAAACCTTAAATGTCTTTACGATGATTGAAAGGTGGTATTGTGCCATTCTTAAACTTTCTTGAAATTAAAATAAAGATTTTGTAATTTTGATATTAAGACAATGCGTATTTATACGGGTGATATCACTAGAACAACAACAAATTCGGTAACAACAAAATACAAGTAATTTTTTGAATGGTGAGCCATACTGTCAAAGCAAAATATATGGGATTTGACAGTTTCGGTTATTTTTGAATGAAAAAAATTCAGTCAGCTGGGCTCCTGCTATCACATTTATAAATACGCCTTGATATTAAGCCTTTAGAACAATTTGTGTCAAAAATGACCAGCCAAAAAATAGAATTGTTAAGGAAAACTATTTTTTCTTTTTAATTCACTTTAAACGAAATTGTTTTTGAATAATAACTTAAATAATACTTAGTTGTATTGTCTTTATTGTTGTTTCATGGAGTCGACAAGTCTTTTGCACCATTTATCCGGCATTTTTGTCTATGGCTTTATAATTATGTGTCAAAGCTCGTTATTGCATTCCAGTTTGGCTAGTGAGTCCTCATTTTAGAACGTAGACTTAACATTTTTGATTATATTGAGATACTCTATCTGCGCGAGCCATTTTTCTTATTATTCTACGAACACTTAAAACACTTAAAGAAGAACAGGCATTGTTTTTTATATCGATGGTGGGTTTTTTGTATCAGACATTATTCTTCTGTGAATATAAACGGTCTACTGCTACGTATTTTACACTTTTCTTCACACAATATCGAATTTCTGATCATTTTTAAAGAACAGTAATACAACTAGAACTTCACTATATGATTATTCATCAGATTTCAACATTTTTATATGAAATGATTTTCTTCACATCACATCATTTCGCTCTACTTATTGAGAAAAAATAGAACAATAATATTTCACAAGTAGTGTACATTTCATAGTATCTTACTTATAACATCAAATCGAATAGAAAAATTGAGATAAAATTCCTTTTTCTTGAGATTTTGAGTTTGAGTTTGACCGCACCAAAAATTAGAAAAATCAAAAAAAGTGAAAATTCTTAAGTTATTGAAACCATATCAGCAAATAAACAATTATTTTGTGTTTCTACTCTCGTAACAAAGCACTTAATGCGGAAGTAGCAATTGAAAAATTATCACACAATCAAATATAAGATAATTTATTAGATAGCTCTAAAGTGTCTGCTAGAGTGGCGCAAAAAATTGAAAATGCATTATAAATGTTTCTAAGTTTTTTTTATTTTATTCCTTTCCTATATAAACGGTTTTCTGTTACGCATTTTACACTTTTCTTCACACAATATCGAATTTCTGATCATTTTTAAAGAACAGGAATAAAACTAGAACTTCACTATATGATTATTCCTTAGATTTCAACACTTATATGAATTGATTTTCTTCACATCACATCATTTCGCTCTACTTATTGAGAAAAAATAGAACAATAATATTTCACAAGTAGTGTACATTTCATAGTATCTTACTTATAACATCAAATCGAATAGAAAAATTAAGATATAATTCCTTTTTCTTGAGATTTTGAGTTTGAGTTTGACCGCACCAAAAATTAGAAAAATAAAAAAAAAGTGAAATTTCTGAAGTAATTGAAACCATATCAGCAAATAAACAATTATTTTGTGTTTCTACTCTCGTAACAAAGCACTTAATGCAGAAGTAGCAATTAAAAAATTATCACACAATCAAATATAAGATAATTTATTAGATAGCTCTAAAGTGTCTACTAGAGTGGCGCAAAAAATTGAAAATGCATTATAAATGTTTCTAAGTTTTTTTTATTTTATTCCTTTCCATCTTGAAATAGCAGACACGAAATCTGATGGAAATTTAACCATGAGAAGGGGAGGCGCATATCGACTTACTATTGGAAAGTAGAATAAACATTATTTTTTAATGTTAATAAAGTTATCAATATTTGTTATTACTTTTTTAAAGTGACACATAATCTGAAATCTCTGTTAGATTACCTTTCGAACAAGGTGGACAAATTAAAATCGATTGACATTTACTTGCGATTAACATATGATTAAAATGATACATTTTGGACAAGAAGAGAAATTATATAAAATAAATCGAAATCTGGTGGAAATTGGAAACGGATTTATAAAGGAGAAAAACATTATTTTTTAATGTTAATATTACTATCACTACTTGCTATTACTTTTATACTGAAGTGGCACATAATCTGAAATCTCTATTAGATTAACTTTCGAACAAGGTGGACAAAATTAAAATCGATTGACATTTAAAATGCTTCATTTTGGACAAAAAGAAAAATTAATAAAATAAATTAGAATTAGAGAAAATATAAACTTTTTGACTCATATTATATTTTAAACAGTACACACTTCGCGGGCTAAGTAGCACTTCTTATTCGATTGAAAACCAAAAACGAACGTCGTTTTGAATAATTTAAAGATTTTTATTTTTTGTCAAAATCAAACATTAGTCCCTTATTGTAAATCCTTCAAGGATTAATCCTGTACTAATCTTAAAAAAAAATAAAAATTTTTTTGTATTTGCAATTTCTCAGTCATTTTCCAGGAAAATCAATTTTTATAATTTTTGTCATATTTTTCCAGGAACTCTTCTTATTCATTCATAATAAATGCAGTTTCTATATCTTTTCTTCTTTGGAAGTCATTAATTTATGGCTATATGACCCACAGCAACAATATTTTCGGTCTTTGTAAAAAAACATGTAAAATGTGGTGCAAATTAAATTAAATTAATTAATTCAAAAATAAAATTAAGGGAGTCAATCTTGGCCGATTTTATGATACCCTGACTGGTTTACGTGGTCACTCTCACGGGCGCGTCAAGAAATGCCTTAAAGCTCCGTTTTGAATGGAATTTGGAAATATCTGTTATATACTGCCTGAAAGATTGTGATATTTGAATAGATCTATTAATTTCCGATATTTAGTCAATGTCGTGTAGTAAGTGCTTCCCAAAGGCACTGAAGGTGGGTGGGTTTATTAGGCAGTCGCATAAGAAGTGTTGCTTTTTAAAAGTCTTTTGATTATCACTGCAATTATTCGACGAAAGCAATTAAGTTGTGTATGCAGACCTTTGTCCTTCACTTTGTACATAGGCTTTTACTACAACTACAACCACTACAAACATTGACACATATTTACTGACATAACACATGCTCACACTAATACAGCTTATATAAAAATGTGTTTACCCAGAAGTGCTCGCCAAAGGAGGAAATATAAAACCGTAAAAACTGCTATTATGATAGGCAGGCAAACGGGCAGGTCCTTTTATAGCCTCTGAATGTAGGAAGCACATGCGAAACAGGGCCACAGTGACATTCTGAGATTGAGAGAGAAAGTCCCATGTGGTTGGTGGTTGCTATATATTTTTTTCACTGAACTAACCCTCAGGGGATGTCCCCTATAACAGTGCTGTGCATTACAGTGGCGGAAGAAAGATAAGATAGTGGAAGGAGGAAAGTGGGGAAATAGTATCTGCTGACATATGTTTTAAATTTTTGATTAACGTAATTGTCCGCAATGAAGTCGATTCCACATAGTACGCGCGAAGAAAGAATTCATTATTTAATGTGAATTCTTTCGAAAAGAAATGGATGGAAATGAATTCTTTCGTATCTCTAACGAACGTTCTCTTTAAATGAAGAATAAATATTATTTAAATAATGAATAACGGCTAGACTAGATGCACACTCAATCATTCTTCTATTTCAATACCAGTACCAGTGTTTTTTTAATGTCAGTATTTTTTAGTTTTTGGTCTGTAATCAATATTTGATATGGGGCATTAGAGTGGCTTATTTTGTGAGGAAGGAAAAAAAGTTGTTGATGTTCCCGACTAAAATGAAAGATTGGTATGTTTTTCGTTCGTTTTATGTTTTTAGGGTCCCGTTGGAGAGGTATTTATAACCAATTGCAATTTTTAGAATTTCCTAACCCATTAAGGGCTGCAAACTTTTTTCTTACTTTTAATACTCAGTGGGTTAGATGTGAAGTAAAAACTGAAATATGGGGTTATTTGCATCGTAAACACATTCTAGTCTTATACAAAGCTAATATTTGGAAAGACATTCAACCATTTCAAATTTTCCCCCTTAAAAATTAAAACATGAATAATAATTAATAATTGAAATGTTTGTTAATGTTAAATTAACATAGATAGACGAATGAAATTAAAAGTTCATTTGATACCCATATCGCCATTGTATGACACGCAAAATTACGAAACTAAATTATTGAAACAATTACATCCTTTGGAAATTAAAAATCCTGTAAAAAAGACAAACGACCACGAAATAAAAAACTGAGTATGACTTTTCCTATTATTGACTTATAGTTTCACTTCTATATAATCTCATTCTTGGGAGGGAAATCAAGTCGCACGGTTTTATTGTAACATCTTATGTGAAGTTTTCCTCCCAATTTATCCATTGAAAGACCAAAATTTCAAATGTTTTTTTTTCCAAAAATTAGCTTCTTGTAAGACTAGAATGTGTTTACAATGCAAATAACCCCATATTTCAGTTTTTGCATCTCATTTAACCCACTGAGAACCAACAGTAAGAAAAAAATTTTTCAGCCCTTAATGGGTTAGGAAGATCTAAAAATTGGAATTGGTGTTCAATACCACTTTAACGATCCAACAAAAACACAAATCGAACTAAAACAAGTAAGGAAAGGCTAAAGTCGGGCGGGGCCGACTCTATGATACATTCCATTTTCTATCCGAATACAATTCAATTCGGTGAAAACGGGAAGGATTTTTGTAGCCTGTAAATGTATGTGTTTGAAAAAAAATGTTAAATCGGAAAGGACATTTATATGGGGGTATATTGAAACCTGGAACGAAATTGGTGAAATATAATATGTATAGTTTGGCCAAAATCGGTTAAACATTTGGGAGCAACATTTGTATTTGGGCTATATCTAAATCTGAACCGATCTTACCCACTAAGATGTTGTGCCAAATTTAAAGAAAATAGGGTACAATATGTCGTTTCTACAGCGGAAAATGTCAAATCGGGAGCGACATGTATATGGGGGCTATATCTAAATCTGAACCGATCTTACCCAATTTTTGCATAGGTATTTCTAGTTGGATTATAAGATGTTGTGCCAAATTTAAAGAAAATCGGGTACAATATGTGGTTTCTAGAGCGGAAAATGTCAAATCGGGAGCGACATTTGTATGGGGGCTATATCTAAATCTGAACCTATCTTACCCAATTTTTGCATAGGTATTTCTAGTTGGATTATAAGATGTTGTGCCAAATTTAAAGAAAATCGGGTACAATATGTGGTTTCTAGAGCGGAAAATGTCAAATCGGGAGCGACATTTGTATGGGGGCTATATCTAAATCTGAACCGATCTTACCCACTTTCTGCATAGGTGTTTCTATTTTGATTGTAAGATGTTGTGCCAAATTTAAAGAAAATCGGGTACAATATGTCGTTTCTACAGCGGAAAATGTCAAATCGGGAGCGACATTTGTAAGGGGGCTATATCTACCTCTGAACCGATCTTACCTAATTTCTGCATATGTGTTTCTAGTTGGATTATAAGATGTTGTGGCAAATTTAAAGAAAATCGAGTATAATATGGGGTTTCTAGAGCGGAAAATGTCAAATTGGGAGCGACATTTGTATAAGGGCTATATCTAAATCTGAACCGATCTTACCGAATTTATGCATAGGTGTTTCTAGTTGGATTGTAAGATGTTGTGTCAAATTTAAAGAAAATCGGGTGCAATATGTCGTTTCTAGAGCGGAAAATGTCAAATCAGGAGCGACATGTGTATGGGGGCTATATCTAAATCTGAACCGATTTGCCTCAAATTAAATAGCGTTCGTCCTTGATCCACAAAACTTACTTGTGCCAATTTTTGGTAAGATCGGACTAAAATTGCGACCTGTAATTTGATTACAACAATAGATGGACAGACAGACGGACATTGCTAAATCGACTCAGAAAGTGATTCTACGTCGATCGGTATACTTAACAATGGGTCTATCTCGCTTCCTTTGGGTGTTACAAACAAATGCACAAAGACATAATACTCTCGTGGAGTGTATAAATATGGAAGTTATTGCGGTATTAATAAAAAATGCAACAAAAATTGCACAAAAATGTTAAAATTCTACCCTCTATTCCGGGTTAAAATGCAAGTTTTGATATGGTTTGATAAGGCTCGAACCAGATTTTAATTTCTAAAAGCGAAATATTTTGGGAGAACACATAAAACAAACCAATCTTTCATTTTAGTCGGGAACATCCACTACGTTTATTTTGAAGCCACTCTAATGGGGCATACTACCACTATCATGATTTCTACCCTGTGAAAGGTTTCGTCAGGTGGCTTCGCAGCGACTTTTCAACAACATAGCCCTTAAGATTGATTTTTCGTATCAATTTGTTTCAGACGTCATTCTTTAATTCTATTTCTGCACGTTAAATACTTTTGAATTATTGATTAGATTGAATTATAAAAGGTTATTATTATATAAGAAAATATCGAAATATAATAACTTTACATACCGGCAATTACTAGAATTTAAATATTTACTAGCAATTAGACAGTTGAACAATGGTAAATGTGTGGGAGTGTGGCATGACTTGTCTATCACTCAATCAAGAATATTTTGTTTTCTTTTTAAAGAATTTTAGCGCAAAATTCGTTAAAGTAATTAAAAATCTAGTATAATGTTTAAATTCTTAACAGTGCAAAAGCAAAAGTAGGATTTTATCATATTGTGGTAGTACTTTCATCAAGTATAGTGGTCTCACACTTTAATTCTGGGATATTTTAAAATTTTGAAATGTGATTTTGTTGGACCTTTTTAGTTATGTTTGTAGGGACCATGTCTTTACTTGCTCTACCCCAACATAGTTTCAGCCCACTGTGCCTATTTTATTGTGTGTTTCTTTGTATTTGTTTGAAAGTTGGAAAGGCCTCGTCATGTTGAACCGTTGAACAGCACAAAAAAAATCAATATGTCCTACTTTTCATAATATTTAGTACATAATTTGAAGACGGCTGAAGGTTTGCTTGCTGGCACGTAACACGAAATAATTAATTGACATTCCCATCCTCCCCTAATCACTATGGCACTTATAAATGATATTTATAATCTCTATATCTAACTATTTATCATTACAGTACTTTCCACGATGGCTGGCACCGAATGTCATGACTTTCCTGGGATTTCTTTGCACCGCTTTGAATTTCTTCCTGCTCTCTTATTACGATTGGAATTTCTATGCCAGCTCTGGCCTGGAGGGCACCACGCCCATACCCTCGTGGGTTTGGCTGTGCACAGCCATCAATATCTTTCTGGCCTACACACTGGACGGCATCGATGGCAAACAGGCGCGACGCATAGGCCTGTCCGGGCCCCTGGGTGAACTATTCGATCATGGATTAGATTCGTACACAGCTGTATTGATACCGACGTGTTTGTATAGTATTTTCGGTCGTTCGCCCGCCTATTCAGTGCCGCCCATACGTATGTACTATGTATGTTGGATGGTATTCTTCAATTTCTATGTTTCCCATTGGGAAAAATACAATACGGGCGTTCTCTATCTACCCTGGGGCTACGATCTGAGCATGTGGGGCTCTACAGCTATGTATCTGGTCACATGGTGGCTCGGTTTTGATTTCTGGAAGCGGGAATTGTTCGGTATACCGCTGGGTAATGCCATGGAATTCCTGTTGCATTTCAGTGCAATGGCCAATACACCCATGGTGGTGGTCAATATTTACAAGTGAGTAGAATGTTATTTTTTTGCGAGATTTCTATTTGATGTTTTCTATTCTCTTACCGTCCCCCTCCCAATTCTAGTTCTTATGCTCAACGTACCGGCAAAATGCGTTCGTTCAAAGAGGCCATCCGACCCATGTGGCCTTTGTTGGCCTTTATGGTTTTGCTGTTGCTGTGGCCTTTCATATCACCCAATGACATTATGGAGAAGGACCCCAGGGTCTTGTTTATGCTGAGTGGCACCATATTTTCAAATATCAGCGTAAGTTGTTTATGTTTATGTTCGTTTTCTATGAATCACTTTCAATGTCAGGCAGCTAGTGTCTGGTGATTTCGTTGTTTTCCTTTTTACTGCTCCTCCTTATCTCATCGGTGGTTTTTATTAAATATTCGGCTTTGTTTTTAATTATGCCATTTCTAAATCAATTGGAGTGTCTTGCTTGCTGATAACACGCCGTATAGTTAGTTTCTAGTGAATCATAGAATCGTATACATTCTTGCTAAAGGTGATTTCATTTGCTATTACTTTTAATGGTCCGCCTCCCTTTGAGTGTTTTTTTACAATGTGTAGTGGTCGTTTTTTTGTTGCCGCCATGCGTAATGATGATGATTTATTGCTGATAGTTGAAAAACGTGACAAGTGGGTTAATGTTTTACGGAGGACGGCTGTCTGCCAACCGTTTGCAATTCATTTTTATGATTGCTTGTGTAATCAACATAAGGAATTGATAAAAATAAAAACAATGCAATTTTGTACTTGTGAGAATATTTAATCGCGATATTATACGATAATTTGTTAGGTTTGGCAAATACATTGTCAAACGAAACGAAAACAGATAAAAAACATATTTCATTTCCTTTTTTAGTTGATTTACCCTAACATTTGTGTAGTGTAAACACAACACATGATGATTTATTGCACAACTTGGAATTTGATTCTACTACGTACCGGTGAAGACCTTCAAAGTAAAAGAGTTGCTTCTTTTAGTAGATAAAAGTGTTAAGTAACTGCCAAAAATGCTATATTTTTTAAGCTTTTGTCACAAGCTATTTTCATGTTGTACAATAAATCTTCATGTGTAAACACCACTTATGTTGTATGCCTAGCCTGGCAGTAACAAAATAAATCAGTAAACTATATTGATTTAGAACCTATTTGAAATGCATGGAAGAAAAATCATAAATTACAAACTTAAAAAATATTACCATGTTTTTACATTTTTATGCCCTCCACAAGGGTATTTTGTCTTTGTGCATTTGTTTCTAGCACCCAACAGGAAACGAGATAGATTTAGTATACCGATCGACTTAGAATCACTTTTTGAATCGATTTAATCGTTTGTCCGTCCATCTATTGCTGTAATAAAAGTACAGATCCCAATTACACTGTGTGTAGGTCAGAATTAAACTGTCCTGACAACGGATTCTGATAGTGGGGGTAACAAAATAATATACGCGTATCGGCGTTTTGAAAGTTTTCGTATGGTTATCATTTTAGAGGGGGTGAATATTTCACCCCTTTCTTACATTCTTATGATGAATTGGCATAGGAAATATTGTGAGCCTTACACTTTAAGTAATAGATGTGTTCAGCAATATTAATTAAAACGCAACGAGGAACATTTTTGTGGAACATTTTAACCCTCTATCTCCTCAATATAGGGGTCTTTTTGGTACCTTAAAAAATGGTTTAACGGGTCAAAATGTTCTACAAAAATATTTGCATAAAACTCTACGACTCTATGAACTATGAGTCTCTGAATACAACAAAACTCAACTGAAATGCCAGAAATAAGTCAAAACTTAAAATTCATTTTAGTGTTACTTTCGTACTTTTTCTGAATTTGTGCTAAATAAATTGTCCCAAAAAACTGAATGAATGTGAATAGAAAAAATATTCTACTTTAAATTTCACTATAAGTCACCGAACAAAGAATCCGTTGTCAAAACCTTGTTTTTTTTTTTGTTCCACAGTGTTATTGTCCGATCCTAACAAAAATTGGCACAATTCGGGAATCGATCCATCCACCAGTTTGGTGAGAGCAAGGTCGTTGCTCTAGATATCTCTAAGGCTTTTGAAAGAATCTGGCACGGCGCGCTCATATCAAATCTCATCGCTTTTGGTGTTGGTAGTGATTTCTCTCGATTTATATCGAGCTTCCTTAGAGATCCCACTATACGAGTTGTTGTAGATGGGTTCTCACAGGGCTCTGTCCATTCCCCCTCCCTTTTACTTATCGGATTTCGAATTCAATATACGCATTCGCGGATGACAGCTCATTCAATCATAGACCAAGTCGTCAAGAAATTGAGGACAATAGGTGATTGATGGATTTACTGGCCATTTCCGAATGGGCTCAAGTGAATAGAGTAGTGTCGAGGTTCTTCAAAGCGGTGTAAGACATACTACACTCTCTCTGACCTTCTCTATATCTATACTACCTACATCAGATCAAAGATACCCAGCCATCTTCAGGATCTACCCTGGAGCTACTTGACCGTGTCCAGATTAGAGATGTGCGCGTGAGTGATTATTGGATCACGTTCACGCACGCTCACGAAGGAAAAAAATTGAATCGCGCACGTTCACGCACGAAAATTTTTTCGTTACTCACGTTCACGCACGCTCACGTGAGTAAAATAAATTTTGCTCACGATCACGCGTGAATCACGTGATTCACGTAAATCACGCAAATAATTTCCACAAAGAAAATAATATATACATTCTAAATCGAAATGAGTAACGACGCGCAGATCCGAAAATTTTATCATTTAAATCATTACGTTTGCGATGTTTGTCTTAAATTCATATTTAAAAAGTAGTATACAAAATTACAGCGTATAGTTTAACGTAAAATAATAAATAAAAAAGTTAAAAATCGGACACTGTCATAAAATCCAAGTAGAAATAAAAGCATATACCCCGATATCAGTTATTTGTTTTTTATTGAACTAACACTAAGGGGGTTTCCCATATAGTGTTGGTGCAGGGAATGCTTGCTTAAATAATAGAAAAATGGAAATTATATCTGCATTGAAGCACTTTGTTTTAGAAAATAAATATATATATTTTGAATGGAAAAATTCACATTTCTAAACGAAATAAAATGGACATAAAAGAATTAATAAATATGTGCGACTGACGAAAAAATCACGTGATTCACGCAGAAATTAGACTCACGCACGAACATTTTTTAGTTCCTCACGTTCACGCACGCTCACGTGAGTAAAATAAATTTTGCTCACGATCACGCGTGAATCACGTGATTCACGCAATTCACGTGAGTCGCGCCCATCTCTAGTCCAGATACTGGACTGTTTGCTCCTCGGATATTCATGATCTTATACCGCCCTATATACTGAACGTTCTTACATTCGGTATAGATACGCTACTTTTCAGGAACTCCGACCCATTTGTTGTCGATTGGACACCCGGCCGCACAACACATTACAGATCGAATCCGTTCTTCGCCCGTACCATCCGTATATGGAATTGACTTCTGGCAAATATCTTTTCCGCCAATTACGATATTCAGAAATTCAAAACAGATGTCAACAGACACTACTCCCTCTTTCCACTTATTTAATTTGAAGTAAATCGTTTCAGATTTAGCCCCCATACAGATGTCGCTCCCGATTTTGTTCAAATTACCACAATACAATCAACTAGAAACGTATCTGGTGAAAATGGGCTAAATCGGTTTAGATTTAGATATAGCCACCATGCAAATTTCTCTTCCGATTTGACTTTTTCCTCTCTAGAAACCATAAATTTTAACAGATTTTCTGCCAATATTGCATAACACTTTATATTTCAACTAGAAACATCTCTGCTGAAAATGGGTCAAATCGGTTCAGATTTAGATATAGCCACCATACAAATGTCGCTCCCGATTTGACTTTTGCCGCTCTGACTTTTTCAAATAGAAACGTCTATGGACATGGGTTAAATCGGTTTAAATTTATATATAGCTCCCATAAAAATTTAGCTCCTGATTAGAATTTTTCCGCTCTCGGAATCCCTTATATTTTAACAGGTTTTCTTTACATTTGGCGTATCACCTTATATTTCACCTAGAAACATCTCTGGTGAAAATAGGTTTAGATTTAGATATAGCTTCCATACAAATTTCGCTACCGATTTCTCTTATTCTGCCCTATAAACCTCATATTTTTAGAGATTTCCCTCAAATTTGTCATAGCACCTTATATTTGAACTAAATATGTCTGTGGTGAAAATGGGTTAAATCTGTTCAGATTTATATATAGCTCCCATACAATTGTCGCTACAGATTTTACTTTTTCTGCTCTGGAAATCATATAACTTAACAGATTTTCTTCAAATTTGACATAACACCTTATATTCAACCGTTGGACTATTATTTGTGGGGTGCCCGAGGCAGCCATTTGAATGAAATTATTTTCCATTATTAACCGGAAGGATTGTACTTTCAAGTAAAAAAAGAAATTTGAGAAAATCAAAAAAAAGTTATTTGGCGGACCCTATATTTCAATTAGAAACGTCTATGGTGAAAATGGGTCAAATCGGTTCAGATTTATATATAGCTCCCATACAAATGTATCTCCGGATTTCACTTTCTCTGCTCTAAAAACCATTTATTTAAACAGATTTTCTTCAAATTTTGAACAACTTCTTATATTTCAACTAGAAACATCTCTGGTGAAAGTGGGCCAGATCGTTTCAGATTTATATATAGCTCCCATACAAACGTCGCTCCCATGTTGATTCTTTCTGCTCTATAATCCACATATTTTAACAGATTTTCTGCAAATTTGGCATAACACCTTTTATTTGTCTGCAAAGTCAGGTGTAATTAGGGGGTTTGACATAAAATTTAGCTTCCGAATAAAGGAAATTTGCTTATCTCTTTAGCTGCGTACTTGATTTTCAAAAGTTAAGCTCAAGATCTTGAGCTAAAAAATCTGACTTTTTGCGCTGAATCTATCTTATTTTCCAAGACTGCAATTTCGTGCAGACAAAAGTTATACTGCAAAAGACGGTGAACTCTTCAACCTTTCTAAATATTACACCGCCCGACAGGCCATATTTCACTCGAACCTGATGATATACGTCTGAAACTATATGCAAAATGGTTTACAGTTTTTGATTTCTTCATCTAGTTGCCCTTTACTTCGCACCCTACTACACCGATATTTGTATCAACTGAAAAAAAGAATATCTATTCAAAATACTTAAAATTTTATGCATCTATCTGTATTAGTTTATCATTAACAACTATTTCAAGTTGCCCCCTTAAAAAGTTAAAGATTATTTGTTTTACTTTTAAGGGGAAATTTTATTTGCTTGTTAATACTAAACTAATATAGATAGATATAAGTATGAAATTTGAAGTATTTTTAACAGATATTCTTATTTATTTGAAACTAGCTGAACCCCGCCCGCTTCGTCAGGCAAAAAAAAAAAACAAATGGTTAAATAGCTCTCAATAACACTTTTGCCACGCCCACTCCACCCACAAAATGAAAATCCAAATTTCTACATCATATTTATCATTCTCGTGGTCAGTAGTATATATGTACCAATTTTCAGCCTTCTAGCTCCCAAAAGCACTATTGCCACGCCCACTCCGCCCACAAAATGAAAATCCAAATTTCGGCATCATATTTATCATTTTCGTGTTCAGTAATATATACGTTCCAATTTTCAGCCTTCTAGCTCTCAAAAACACTATTGCCACGCCCACTCCGCCCACAAAATGAAAATCCAAATTTCGGCATCATATTTATCATTCTCGTGTTCAGTAATATATACGCTACAATTTTCAGCCTTCTAGCTCAAAAAACACTTTTGCCACGCCCACTCCGCCCACAAAATGAAAATCCAAATTTCTACATCATATTTATCATTCTCGTGGTCAGTAGTATATATGTACCAATTTTCAGCCTTCTAGCTCCCAAAAACACTATTGCCACGTCCACTCCGCCCACAAAATGAAAATCCAAATTTCGGCATCATATTTATCATTTTCGTGGTCAGTAGTATATATGTACCAATTTTCAGCCTTCTAGCTCCCAAAAACACTATTGCCACGTCCACTCCGCCCACAAAATGAAAATCCAAATTTCCATTTTTTTAAAACCCGTGCTGAGAAAATACCTTTCCAACAAAGTACAAATCATCAAAATCGGTTTGGCCAATCTCGAGTTATGGGGTTACATCGCTTCGGACACTTTCTTTTATATATATAGATTGCGAATAGGTTGCGAATAATTATTTAAAATAATTTTTGAAAAATTGTATCCTTTGGAACTAAAAATGCAAATAACTCCATTTTGCCTATAGTTCCATACGTATATCATACGGATGAAGTGTAAAGACTTTTTTAAATTGTCGTGCGGTGTTGTTATTATTATTATTCCAAGGCTTTTAATGGTTTCACTTCTCGAACTCCTTAGGAATGCAAAATGGACATAGGTACAATAAATACTACACCATAGAGGCAGTTCTGGCACGCAAGCAAATTTAGTATATGATTTTTGATATTTCTAACAATTTGTAAGGGGAAAATATTCGTTTCGTTTTATAAAATGTCGCCATAAACTGAGTATTCTCATGTATTTGTTCTTTAATATAATTATACTAATGTTCTTTTCTATTTTTTTTTTGTTGCAGTGCCGTTTAATCGTAGCCCAAATGTCGAATACACGCTGTGAAAGCTTCCACTGGATGACACCCGTCTATGTCATCTGCATAGCGCTCGGCCTGTGGCTACCCTTCCTCGAACGTTTTTTGCTGTATTTCCTGTTTATCGTGACCACGCTTAGCCATTGGCATTACGGCACCTCCGTGGTCAATCAAATGTGTGAGCATTTCAATCGTATCTGTTTCAGTGTTCATATGCGTCAGCCACGCGCAGAAACAAATAATGCCGCCGCCCTGGCCAAGACTAATGGTCAAAGCTCAATTGGCTCGTCGGCGTCCACAAACAACTCATCGTCATCGCCGGCAACATCACCAGTTTCTTCCAATTTAGCAACATCTTCGGAAAAATTAGAATAATACTTTTTTAATGTTTAAGATTATTTATTAAAATTATTTATAATTTTATATTTTTATTTTTTTTTGTAATTTTAATTATGTAATTATTTTTTTTGTTTTAGATTTTTTTTATTTGTCAGAGAATTTAAAGCGAACGTCGCATAGAAGTCACAATTATGATTTTCGTTTATGTTCGTTTATTTTAAATGAGGCTATAATTAATTTAGTTGATATTGATTATAATGAGATTATTGCAATAAACTAGCTTTGTTCCGTGATTTTTGTTTTAGCCGTAGTAGTGAACATATTGTAGAATGTTTCCGCCACCCCCTCTCTCTTAATCTGCCACAAAACAACATGAACATCAACAAGCTTTTAGTTTATATTTTATAGCTTTAGCGCTTTTTTAAAAACCAATTTCTTTGTTTCTTTATAATTTAATTTTATTTTCCTCTCTCTTTTGCTTTCTCACTCAAATTAAACTCGAATATGTTTTTTGGCTTTGTTTTGATTGCATTGGTAATTGCTTTAATTTTTTAAACTATTTAAAAAAATCAATAGCTCAATGTGTCTATTTATTGTTTAATCAAATGATCTGATTAATGATTAATAAACCACAATATCTCGATTAATGAATCTTAAGGGATTTTCGTTCGTGTTAATGTAACGTGTAGACCCCTGATTCGTAAATAGGATCGTTTTAAAATACGATTTTGTGTCATTCTGTTCGGAATGGATTTGATTTCGTAGTAAATGTTAAATAAGTGTGGAAGAGATTTATTTTATCTTCAATAATTAATAAGTAGTATTTTCTAAACATTTGATTTGAACTGGCATATTCTCATGGCTCAAGACCATTTTGCTTCTATATTTATTTATTACTTGGCTGCACACTACCACTATCATGATTTCCACCCTGTGAAAGGTTTCCACCTGAGGAACAATTTCCAAACATTTTATTTTGTTCCCAAGTAGCTTTGCCCGTTAAATGATATTAAATTTCCACTTTGGAAATGTAAAGTGCTTTCGTTGCGAAATAAAAATTCATTTGACATTTTCTATAGAAGCAAAATTCAGATTTCATTCCACTTCCGAACGGCAAGGAACTCTATGACTCTCCAGCCACAACAAATGGTTTATCCTGTCTCTGTGAAATGACACGTTTTCAAAGAAAAATGAGCCACCGCTACACCAGGTCAAGTGTTATATGCAATTTCATGGATCTTCTCGCTGACAGCCCTTTCAAGCCGCATCTTCAGTCGCACTTGATATAGCTCGAGTGGTATAACATTGGAAATTGCATGGCTGACAAGTCGATAGGTAACATGAATACTGTGTGTCCACTGTAGACGGAGATATAGCACTTTTTGGGGTCAGTTTTTTTAACTTTCTTCAGAAAACAAGTTCTTGAGTTGCACTTGACATAGCTCGGGAACGGGAGGTCGGATATCTATGAAATAAATGGGGGAATATTGGAAATCGAATGACCTTAAAAGTCCATAACTAAAGGAATATGCCACGCCTAGTGTGGCCGGAGATATAGCCGAATTTCAGGGTGTCATTTCCGGTTTACCGGATCGTTCTACACACAAACTAGCACTGCCATTGTAAAGATCAGACTTCTGCGGTCCGGAACTACGATTTTGGACAACTTTTTAATGGGCCAACGACCACCTTTTGACAATACATTGTCACAATGGCCGGTTTTCCGATCCCCTGATGCGGCAAATTCGCAACATCGCTGCCGAGACGCGAAAATGCGGTTTCTCAGAAAAAAAATTATTTTTCAATCAATCCATTTTGAGTTGGGCTAAGGCCCATACTGTGCAGCCATAATGAAGCGGATGTTCGTCTGCCTTCAATTGCCGAGTCAATTGGACGTTGTTTGTGTAGATGACGGCTCGCCATAGATCGCAGTTGAGATCGATAGCATTCTCTTGGCTATGACGACCACATTCTCGTCAGTGCACACCATTCGACGACGGGAATTGTGAGCCTTGTCCACTAGCGTGCCAGTCACACCAACGTTTTGCACAATCCTATGCACAGCAGGAGCCCTGGGTGCTACATTGAGGCCCAAACTTCTTTTCTACATGTTGGGGCATTAATTTGGAAATAAGTTGGCATTATTTCCCAGCGTTATTCAAGCGTAAATCGAGATATGATACTGATTGGCTGTCATCAGCCTTATCGCCAATAAAAGAGGGGAATTTTTTCACATGGAATTTTCTATTCCACTGGAGGCGTAATATGATTATAAACCGAAGATAGATTTCACTTATTTACGCTGTAATATAAATAAGGAAATAAAATCGAATTGAGAAGCAGAAGAAACTCCAAATAAATGCCATAAATAACTATTGGATGATTACTGGATTAATACATGGAGCATGGAAATTTTATTCGCAATAAGGGTGAATATTTCCAGCGTAAAAGAACTGTCACTGTCAATATAATTCAAAAAGCAACCACAAGATGGGACCACACGGTATAATATTCAGCCCTGTTCTGGTGGTTTCGAGCCACTGTTTTTTCCGTAGATTCACGATTTTAAAATTGGACTTTGGCTTCGGATCTTCTTATCTTCTTAAGTCGATTTATTCCTAGATCGCGAAAATGAAGTGATTTGTTTAAAAATCCAAATATTTGAAGTTTTTATCAAGTTTAAAAACTTGAAGCCTCTGAGAAATCGTGGAAATGGTTGGAAACCATAGTGTGGAAATCTGAACAGGGCAGGATTGTTTATCTTTGGCTACATTTGTTTGATTTCTATTCAAGTTTTAAGCTATTTTTAGAATTTCTTTATTAATTTGAATCAAAATGACCAAATTTTTATTTGACTATTAATTTGAATTGCATAATTTTACTTCCTTTACAATTAAAATTGTAAAAATAACAATTGCTTGCAATAGAGTTTTTGCAAATTACAATTAATGTTGAATTTTCTCATATGAAACGGAGAGAATTTCAAATGAAATTTATAAGTTCTTTGGGAAATTGAACATTCCTGTAAAATTTATTTTATTTATTTATTTTTCTTTTTTTTTTCAACTTTCAAAACCGTTTGAACCTCAGTTATTGTGTTATCATTTACACATAATCACATTTTTAAGCATACACCACCATACACCACAAAAGCGCATAATTTAAAACTAAATAAATTTAAAAAAATAGAAATACAAAAAAGAAAAATCTCAAAATATAAAATGTTTACCAAATATTTATATATATAGTAAGTGTTTTTCCTTCAATAAAACTAACACTCACTTTTTTCATTTGCCATTTTTTAACCAACGCTTATTTATATGTGTTTTTTTTTCTTTAATTATTTTATTTATTTATTATTATGAACTCATGAACGAGCCATAGCTTCTTGTTTTGCTCTTTCTTTAGGAAAAAGTCAATTTAATTAATAACAATAAATAATAAAATAAACAAACCAAGAAAAAGAAGAAAAAAACGGAATAAAAGTCAACAAATAAACTAAAAAAACTATTACATAGACAGAAACACAATATATTTTGTAATAAACTAAATGATATATAGTACGCTAAAGAAAGTATATAATCAACAAACCCAAGATACCCGCGAAAAGAAAAAGACAAAACACACTACTTGTACATCATTTATAAATATTGTAAAGAATAATAGATCGAAACTCAAGTACACGACAGTTTCAAATGTTTATAAAATAAAACAACACTAATAATACCCGATATTATACACATAATAATGTATGAATGATTGAAATGATGAATATACCAGAAGAAACACTAATCAATTAAAGAACAAATAAATAATATTTAATTACAATTAATAAAGCGAAGATGAAGTATGTTTGTATTTGTATTAGTAGGCGTGAAAATAGGGTTTCGGAAAATTTTTGACACCTGCTTAAAAGCCAATTCTGTGAGGAGGTGACACAATTTCAGACGATACCAAGGCTTTTGCAATCTGAATATGCAAATTATACTTATCAAATATACTATTAAAACGACCAAGATCATCAAATTTTATTTGGACCACTGTTCAAGGTGTCGAACGAACGAATAGAAAGTATGTACCATATTTTTGCTGATATCTGAGAACATAATAATCTGAAATTTTCTGATTACTTAGAGCGCAGATGTAGCTACTTGCTGAGATAAAATCAAAAAATTAAATTAAAATTGCAAAAATATCTCAAGTCATATAATTGTTTTTGAGTTATGCAAAATTTAACCTGAATACGCCAATTTTAGATGAAATATAATTACGTCAACAGGTTTATCTTGAATAATGAAATCCCGAGCCAAATACTAACACACAAATAAAACAAGTAAGGAAAGACTAAAGTCTAATCCGAATACAATTCAATTCGATAAATAATTGAAAACGGGAAGGATTTTTGTATCCTTCCTAATCATAGGCTAATATGACCTGACCCAATTGTCAGACCGAGAAGAATATTTGTATCGTGGCTATATTCAAACATGGAATGAAGAGACCCACACACACACAATAGGTTCTTCCAGTTCAAGTAAAGAGTGATTTTTTTGAGGTTAGGATTTTCATGCATTAGTATTTGACAGATCACGTGGGATTTCAGACATGGTGTCAAAGAGAAAGATGCTCAGTATGCTTTGACATTTCATCATGAATAGACTTACTAACGAGCAACGCTTGCAAATCATTGAATTTTATTACCAAAATCAGTGTTCGGTTCGAAATTTTTTATCGACAAATTTTGTTCGGCGATGAGGCTCATTTCTGGTTGAATGGCTACGTAAATAAACAAAATTGCCGCATTTGGAGTGAAGAGCAACCAGAAGCCGTTCAAGAACTGCCCATGCATCCCGAAAAATGCACTGTTTGGTGTGGTTTGTACGCTGGTGGAATCATTGGACCGTATTTTTTCAAAGATGCTGTTGGACGCAACGTTACGGTGAATGGCGATCGCTATCGTTCGATGCTAACAAACTTTTTGTTGCCAAAAATGGAAGAACTGAACTTGGTTGACATGTGGTTTCAACAAGATGGCGCTACATGCCACACAGCTCGCGATTCTATGGCCATTTTGAGAGAAAACTTCGGAGAACAATTCATCTCAAGAAATGGACCGGTAAGTTGGCCACCAAGATCATGCGATTTGACGCCTTTAGACTATTTTTTGTGGGGCTACGTCAAGTCTAAAGTCTACAGAAATAAGCCAGCAACTATTCCAGCTTTGGAAGACAACATTTCCGAAGAAATTCGGGCTATTCCGGCCGAAATGCTCGAAAAAGTTGCCCAAAATTGGACTTTCCGAATGGACCACCTAAGACGCAGCCGCGGTCAACATTTAAATGAAATTATCTTCAAAAAGTAAATGTCATGGACCAATCTAACGTTTCAAATAAAGAACCGATGAGATTTTGCAAATTTTATGCGTTCTTTTAAAAAAAAAGTTATCAAGCTCTTAAAAAATCACCCTTTATAACGTGCTATGCTCAATTGGAAGAAATTCTCTGAAAATACGTGGTTTCTTGGGCGGAAAATTGAAGCCGGGAGCGAAATTTGTATAGGAGCTATATATAAATCTGAACCGATCTGACCCATTTTGACCATGGGTATTTCTAGTGGATATATAGGATGTTTTGTCAAATTTGAAAACAATCTCATAAAATATGTGCTTTCTAGAGCGGAAATAGTCAAATTGGGAGCGAAATTTGTATGGGAGCTATGTATAAATCTGAACCGATCTAACACATTTTTACCACAGGTGTTTCTAGTTGAACTATAAGATGTTTTGCCAATTTTGAAGAAAATCTGTTGAAATATGTGGTATTTAGAGTGAAAAGGGTCAAATCGGGAGCGATATTCGTATGAGGGCTATATCTAAATCTGAACCGATTTTCTTCAAATTAAATAGCGTTCATTCTCATCCCTAAAAACTTCATTGTGCAAAGTTTCGTTTGGTTCTGGCTACTACTGCGACCTGTATTTTGATTAAAAGAATAGATGGACAGACAACTCTGTGTACACAGAAGTTGCCGGTCGAGCCGTTGCATTAATAGATGACAACGATGTTTTGTACATTTGTCTAGAGAAGTGGGGTCAAATTTTATAAAAGTTTTGCTTTTGTATGGGAGCCCCTTTAAGCATAATAGGAAGTATATCAATGTTGAGGAGAGAGACCCTCTAGGGTCTACTGCGGCCTTTCTTTCATAAAAATATAAAAAATAGGCAAGTGTATGGGGGCCACCTTAAGGGTTGCTGATGCAGGGTAGGTGTGTTCTGAGAAAATATTGGGGCTGAAAAAATACTTAGGATTGGTCGCACCTTTGACTCTCCTAGGGGCCTCCTTGGGGCAGTTAGTTTATAAAAAATAGTTTTTGTAAGTTTGCTCGGAAAAATGCTGGGGAGGGAAACTTAATTGGGGGTCGGTTTTACATTTAAACCCTCTGGGGACGACTCCGAGGCAATTTTGGGCCTTACTGACATAACAAAAATTATAAAAAATCGTATGGGGACCACCGTAAGGATTGAAGATAGGAGGTAGGCATGTTCAGAGAAAATGCGGCGTTGAAAAACAAATGTTGGGGAGGGAAAATTAATGGGGGTGGTTTTACATTTAAAACCTCTAAGGACGATTCCGAGGCAGTTTTGGGGCTTCTTGGTGTATTTTTACCCATTTTCCCTCACCTTAGACCCCGATGATTGCCCTCTTACACTCACCCCAACATTCCCTTTTTTGGCTCATGAATTTTTTTCCGAACCTCACAAAATTTCTAGCATATCGAAGTCGTACACTATCCCACCCCTAATATTCATGTTCTCCATTACCAATTGTGCAACCACTTCCACTTTGCAACTTCTTTTCCATTATTTTCTTTGCTAGTTAGTTCCTCAATCAGACCAGGTTCCATATTTTCGCCCTTATCATGCATAATTTCATAATGATACTTTTTATACACTCCACCTCTAGGATGGAGTTAGTATACTAACTTTGTCATTCCGTTTGTAACACCTTGAAATATCGACCTGAGACAATGTAAAGTATATATATTCTTGATCGTCATAAAGTTCTAAGACGATCTAGCCATGTCCGTTCGTCCGTCTGTTGAAAGCACGTTAGCATCTACACGAAAGGAGTTAGGACGTCCAAATTTTCCTTAAATGCGTCTCATAGTCGTAGATCGGTTGGGATTGCAACAGGGCGAAAACGGCCTAAAGGGGAAAAATTTTCCCTCACAAGGACTAAAAATACCCATAATAACCCCTAATATTTTAGAGTATTTAAGCATATTTTTTCAATATGTCTGCTGGTACTTACTTGATACTGGATATATGCATTCCCCCTATAATAAAAACGTGCACCATAAATTGATTTTTATTCGTAGGGGGTGAAATGGGACAAAGAGGTATAAAAATGGTAGATATCAGACGACAACAGCTAGAAACACGAAATTCGGTGTGCATATTCCTCTAATTGAGTAGATACATAATTTAGAAGTATTTTTTCCAAATTCGTACTTTTAAGGGGTAAAATGGGAATAGAGGGATACAAAATGGTACCAAACAAACGGCTGCATCTAGAATAATGAAATTCCGTGCCGACGGTTAAACGGATTTTTCGAAATTCGTACTTTTTGGGCTTAAAATGGGATAAAAATAGTACCAACCAAATGATCGCAAAATAATAGGTTTTTTTTTTCAAATTCATACTTTCAAGGGATATAATGCGTACAGAGGGATACAAATAGCACCAACTAAACGGCTACAGCTAGAATGATGAAATTCGATTTGTACATCCCTCTAATTGCGTAGACACGTAAAATAATGAGATTTTAGAAAGTCGTACTTTTAAGGGGGTAAACTAGGAAAAGGGGGGTTAAAAATGGTATCAACCTAATGGCTGCAGCTAGAATCATGGAATTCGGTGTATACATTGCTCTGACTACATAGACACGCAAAATAAAAAGATTTTTTCAAAATTTGTACTTTTTACTTTTACGGCAAAAATTGGTTGAATCATGAAGTTAGGTTATTTTGCACTATGTACGTGAGATAATGGATTTTCAAAATCTGTACTTTGCAATTAAAAAAGAATGGAAATACAACCAAAAGAATATTTATCTTTTAAATTGACTATATTGCCGTTTTGATAGCCTTGCCTTATTAGCGTGGTTTGAAATAATAAACGACGATCCTCTCTTTTCCTCTTTTCAGCAGAACACCTGTTTTTCGTCAGACTTTCTGCCTAATTCTTTTGAGTTGGTGAGTTAAACTGCTGTTTGGACGTAAAATGTCACAGGAATTAAAAAGAATAAAAAACAATGGTTGAGGAACCACACGTTCATTTTACTTCTCCAATGTAGAGTATAACATCATAAAAATATAGGGTGGGTCATTTAAAATTTCAAATTTGAACTACCGATTACTTTGACAGAAAGTTGAAAAGTTAGAATAACATTCACTTTATTTTCAGGTTTATGTCTGACATTTGACAAAGTAATGAGTCTTTAACGAAAATTTTCGTGTTTTCATATGAAGCTCATTTTCATCTCGGTGACTATGTCAATAAGCAAAATTGACGCATATGACGTTCAGAGAACCCGCAGGTGGCTATTGGCCAATGCATCCACAACGAGTCACTGTTTGGTGTGGAACTTGGGCAGTACTGAAAAATTGGGTTGATCGGATGAGGTACTGCCGTACCAGTCGTGGTAGTCATATGAATGATATTCTGTTCCGTTAGGCCTGATCGATTGAGCTTACTAGCTTGATTTTTGTATGGAATTTACTCGTTTAACAAGAAAGTAGCTTACTACTATCTAAGTGCTGCCAGATTTTTCTAGTTGATTCATTCTAGAAAATCCAATGGGTAGTAACCTTATCAAGTCTTTTAATTGTAAGCTAATGCAATCGAACAGGCCTATTATTAAATGACAAAGTTCAACCTTTCCAATAAAACCAGAAATTTGAAAAAAAAATCAGTGCTTTTTTTGTAGACGATTCTAATTTAATGTTTCAAATGGCCCACCCTATGCTAGATACAACAGCCCTAACGAACATTTCTTTGCCAGAAAATTGTTTCCATTCCATTACATACTCAGACTCAATTTTCTCAAAAGTGAATATTTTGGCCCTTTTAGCACCAATTTTGGACGATATGTTTTGTTGTTATTAAATTTTGAAACACAACATTATTATTAGTATTTATAACATTTTATTCAATATACAGTGTGCAGGTTATTTATGTGCCTTTTTGTGCAGTGTATAATACTTAATACACTGATAAATGATAAATTATTTATTGTATGGCAGTATGCTTGATAACCACTTAAAGTCTGGTGGAAATGTGGTGGACCTGCGATTATTTTCCTATGGAAGATATACAATGTACATAAGGATATTAAAGAAAATAATTTTCTTTGATTTAAAAGCAATTCTACTTACATTTGCTAAAGCCGAACCAACTAAAACGCCCAACAATAGGGTGGTAAAGGAAAACAATTTCATTGTTTATGGAGAGAAGAAATGTGCGATATGTGAAACCGATCCGATTTTCTCGACTGACCTATTGGATTCGACTATCCAAAAGCTTGTACTGGATTTGCCATAAATTCCCTAGAATTTAAATGCTTCTTCCCATGCTCGTTTTTTAATGTGTGTGTGTGGAGCTAAATTTGAAAATTAATTCCAACTCACTGTCGGCCATTCAAAACCGTGACCGTGACAGAATCGTGAGCAAATATAATGTCGATATTGATAAGATATTCCAAAATAATGTTGAATCTTGGAATAACACTGTGCCACAAATATCAAAGTTTTATAATGTGTGATTTGTCACACTTTCAAGTTGAAATAAATTTTCAAAATTAGTCACACATTTGTAGTTGTTGGATGTACAGGAATGTAATTTCCAAATGAGCTTGTCATTGCGGTATTTAAAGCCTTGGCAAATTGTTTAAAAATTGCATTACATCCGAAACTGCTGCAGTCTCGTGTCCGGTGTTAATATTCATTTCTTTTTTTATTTCACCATGAAATATTTTTCAATCACCATTCTGTTGTGTGGCCTTCTGTTGGGTTCAGCTTTAGCCACGCTCAATGTAAGTCGCACAGTTTTATTTTAATGTACGAATGTTTATTTTCTATATCTATTTTTCACCCATCTCATAGGAGTCTAAGCAAATCGGCCGTTTTACAGTAACCAAGACGGGTTAATAATTCAAAAATGCTAAGAATTTCCACAGCCATTTATACATAAAATAAAGTCAATAATATATATATATATATAAAAGAGTTGCGTTACTGACTGACTTATCATTGATCAGCGCCCATGAAGCGGACTATGAATGGGTTTTACGAAATTCGTACTTTTAGGAGGTGAAATGGAACAAAAAGTGATAAACATCGAACCTTCGTCCTGACTAAACGGCAGTAGCTAGAAATGGAATTCTGTGTGTGTCTTGCACTTCCCATGCAGACGGGCTACAAAAAGGGATTTTTTCGAAATGTGTACTTTTAAGCGAGGAAAGAGGCAAACAGGGATAAAAATGGTACCAAATTAAGCTATATTCCTGAAAATCAGTATTTACATTTCTCTGACAACGTAGACATGCAACATAAATGGATTTTTCCAAATTTGTACTTTTAAGGGGTGAACGTCACAAAAAGGGATAAAAATGGTACCAACTAAATTATTCCACCTAGAATCGTGAAATTCGGTATGTAAATTCCTCTGACCATGTAGAAGCGCAATCAAAATGGATTTTTCGAAATTTTTGCTTATAAGGGATGGGCGAGACAAAAAGGGATACAAGTAGTATCAACTAAATTATTATAGCTATAATCGTGAAATTCGGTATGTAATTTCCTCTCACCATATAGAAGCCCAATATAAATGCATTTTTCCACTTTTAAGAGGCGAGCGGGACAAAAAGGGATACAAGTGGTACCAACTAAAGTATTGCAGCCACAATCGTCAAATTCTGTATGTAAATTTCTCTGACCGCACAGAAGTGCAGTAAGATAGGATTTTTCGAAATTTGTACTTGTAAGGAGTACGCGGGACATAAAGGAAAACAAATGGTGTACAACTTTTTAATTACGTAAACGCGGAACATAAATGAATATTTCAAAATTTGTACTTATAAGGATAATGTAGGAAGGAAAGGCATAAACGTGGTACTAAATAAAGTATAGGGACGATGGGTATAGAATATGAATAAAATAGAATCAAATTTACTATTACTGATCTAGTACCCACAATTTACATTGGATCTTGGTTAACATTTCCAGATCATGTTACATTTCTACTAGCACTGCCTACTAAAAATCTCAACCATATGGGTTCATGTTTTCATATAGCCCCATACAAAAAGCGCCTCTCTAGCATCCACATTTTACATCAGACTTCAATCACATTTTTCATATCATGTTATATTTTAATTAGAAACAATTACCTTGAATGTGAACCATATGGGTCCATGGTTTGGTGTAGCCCCTATACAAATGGCCCCCAAATTTACACTATTTCCGCTCTAGCAACCACATTTTACATCGGATTTTGATCAAAATTTCCACATAATATTATATTTCAACTAGCACCACTCACAATGAATGTGAACCATTTGGGTTCATGTCTCGGTATAATTCCCATACAAATTGGCGTCCATATACTATTTCCGCTGTAGAACCTACATTTTACATCGGATTTTGATCAAAATTTCCACATAATATTATATTTCAACTAGCACCACTCACAATGAATGTGAACCATTTGGGTTCATGTCTCGGTATAGTTCTCATACAAATTGGCGTCCACTTTATACTATTTCCGCTGTAGAACCTACATTTTACATCGGATTTTGATCAAAATTTCCACATAATATTATATTTCAACTAGCACCACTCACAATGAATGTGAACCATTTAGGTTCATGTCTCGGTATAGTTCCCATACAAATTGGCGTCCACTTTAAACTATTTCCGCTGTAGAACATACATTTTACATCGGATTTTGATCAAAATTTCCACATAATATTATATTTCAACTAGCACCACTCACAATGAATGTGAACCATTTAGGTTCATGTCTCGGTATAGTTCCCATACAAATTGGCGTCCACTTTAAACTATTTCCGCTGTAGAACATACATTTTACATCGGATTTTAATCAAAATTTCCACATAATATTATATTTCAACTAGCACCACTCACAATGAATGTGAACCATTTGGGTTCATGTCTCGGTAAAGTTCCCATACAAATTGGCGTCCACTTTATACTATTTCCGCTGTAGAACCTACATTCTACATCGGATCTTGATGAAAATTTCCAGATAATTTTATACTTCAACTAGCACCACCTACTATGAATATGAACCATATGCGTTCATGGTTTGGTATAGCTCCATTACGAATGGTCCCCCAATTTACACTATTTCCTCTCTAGCATCACATTTTACATCGGATCTTGATCAAAATTTCCAGATCATGTTATATTTAAACTAGTACCACATACTATGAATGTGAACCACATGGGTTCATGTTTAGGTATAGGCCCCATGCAAAAGACTCTCCACATTATTTTACACTATTTTCTTTCTAACATCCACATTTTATATAGGATCTTGATCGAAATTTCCAGATAATATTATATTTGAACTAGCACAACCTACTATAAAAATGAACCATATGGGTCCAAGGTTTGGTATAGCCCCCATACAGATGAGCCAACGATTTACACTATTTCCGCTCTAGCATCCACATTTTACATCGGATCTTGATCAAATTTTCCAGATCATGTTATATTCTATACTAGCAACACCTAGTATGAATGTGAACCACGTGGGTTCATGGTTTGGTATAGCTCGTTATACTCCCCGGTTCGATATTTACCTACCTTTGTACAATGTTTACAATTACAAAATATACTTTGATCCATTCTTATATCCATTTTTATATAACAGAATAAATATTACAGTAATTTTTAAAATTGAATTTTATTCAAGAATATTTTTTTTAAATACTTCTCCTATAGTATGTAGATCTTTACATCGTATCAGTCTTCAATAATCTCCAAATTGTATCAAATACTTAAGATTACAATTAAATCATTCTTATTTAAGAAAAAAAATAAATATATACGTATGTCATTATCTCATTCTCAATATCTACGACCCCTCTTCAAGAGACCCAACAGATGTGACAGATACGATTTGGTTCTTGAGCTAGGCCTGGACGGATACTCCTGTGCATCATCGTCGCCGTAATGTCGAGCCTCACCTTGTTTGTTGGGAGCTGGTATTTCGTCTAACAACGAGGTCGAGGGTGCAGCATCCTGATGGGAGATTTTGATTTGAAGTGGTTTTTGGTAATTTTCCACATCCATATTTGTCGGTCTTTCGGCATGTTGGGCGCCAATTGAGGCTTGTTGTTTATTTTTGCCGGAATTCAAGAGCAAGTCTTCGTCTGAAAAATTAGAAACACCTGTATCTTCGTTGTGTGGCCATGGGAGGTTAACTTACCAAAATTTTCCAACAAATCATCGGTGAGCAGTAATAATGATGTGCTCTCCTCCTGGGGGAAACCTATAAAGAATCCATCCAATTTCACGCGATAATTTTCATCGCCCTTTTGCCTTTGATCATAGTGCAGATCGTAGTTATCCTGCGGAGTCAGGAGGGCGGTCAAAGCCATCAAATCATTTAAATCAAGATTCGAATCTTGGCCGAGATCCTGTTTCAGGGCCGGCTTGGCCAAGACATCCAGGCCCAGTAGGGAGAGCAGCAAAAACACAAATAAACGATTGTTAAATTTACACATTTTTTTGGTGAGATGACGGCGGCGGTGGCGGCGTCCAAGAGTTATGAGACCAGTTAAGGATGCTGCTGATGTGAGTGCCGTTAGAACCTTCTTGTTAAGCTGTTAGTTATGCAATGATTTCTGGTTTGCTCTCCACGAAACCATGAAGCCATTCCAGTGATTGGCAAATGCCAGTTGTTGTTGTTTTCGCTGTTGGTAGACAAAGACCTGTTCCAAGTGGTCATGTAAGCCTTCGTTTCGTTTGTTCTTTTTCATTTCTGGAAGAGTATGTCTGTGTGTGTGTGTGAGTGAGTGAAAGATGATCATCCTCCTCGGTGATTATATAACATCTAATTGAAGACTGGTTTTTGTTGTGCGCTCCTGGGCCTTTTTTGAGATCGGAGTAGGAGGTGGTAACATGTCTTTTTGTTCTGTTGCATCCAAGGTGTTCGGTGGCTTCTCTTCGTATTCTTCTTTCACTAATGCCCCCTCCCTCTCCCCCTTCCATGGTATGTACCATGCCATTGCTTGTGGTCAGTCTGCCTGCCTTGGCTGGGAGATGGGGGATTTTTTGCTGTTGCCAGAATATAAAGACTTCCGCATTTCTGTGTAATCTTCAGCAAATCAATGGTTTGGCTGAAACGTGAAAAAAGGCAAGAAAATAAATGGCCACAAATAAGATGGAATTAAGTGATAATGGATAAGGCTAATATTTGAAGAGGAGAGAGTTCAGGTTCCCAGGGAAATGGATTTCCAATTTAATTAAAATAAGAAACTAATAATAGTTAGCTGGCGGAAAAATGCCTTGTGAACATATTCCTGGTTAGGTTGTAGTGATGACAGTTAGTAATGTAAGCGCCCAACACACTTAGACCAGAATAGGTCCACTGTGATGCCAGGGCTTTCACGCCCCTCATCGCAACCATCCAACAAACTATTTATATCATATGCACTAATATATAATGCAAATAAATATTAAATTAATTATAAAACTACTTCAGGTTATTGCTATTATGTTGTTTTAATAATTGATAAATAATGAAATGTTTGAAAAACTTTCATAAAACAATAAATGTTTGGAAATTTTTAGCAAAATGGCTTAAATCAATAAAATAATAAAAAATGGACTTTTAACATTAATGCCACAAACACTCAAGGGCCCTTGTGATTTGTTCATACAATTGTCCATGGATTTTCAACATTAATGCCACCATCACTCAAAGACTGCCCTTGTTATTTGTTTGATTGAAGCTAAAAGTGTTTCCGTCACAGAAATAGACCAATTCCGTCACAGAAATAGACCAATTGTCCATGCAAGTAGAGTGGATTTTCAACATTAATGCCACAAACACTCAAAGACTACCCTTGTGATTTGTTTAATGTCGTTGTGCAGGTAGGCCGTACCGGAATCATTGAGATGTCTGCAATAAAGGCGTATTCACCTTCGTACTTCGAGAATTGTTGCTTCAATGCCTTCATCATCGATTTCTTCCCTGCAAGTCTTAAGTCATTGCAAATACTATCCAACTTCCAATGGAAGATTATGAGGTGGCCATCTGAACTATTACAGCGAGTTTAAAAATTCACTTGGAAATCAGTTGAGGGCATCATCTGGGCTAGTAACTGAATCCATCAATTTGTATGCCATCAATTCGCCAACAATTTAATTTAGAATCACCAAATCACAGTTCCAGAGGAGAAAATAGTTGAGTCCGGCCTTAACTATGCGTAGCCGGCCTTGGGTATACTCTAAAGAGTTATTTTAAGGCCCGCAACGTATTAATGATCAAATTGCATTTTCCTTGAATCAGATATGTAAAATTATAAAGAACGCCAATAAATGCTTCTTGCAACTAAATCTAGAATCTCTAGATCGAAATCTACAAAAGTTCTTGGAAATTTTAAATGAATGTTTGGGAAGAAAAGGCTCTAGACACAAATTCAATTAAGAAACATTGATGATAATATTCGACTTGGTGCATCATAATTATGTATACGGATGACGTTGCTCTCTTTTATAATCATGAACCATTTACACTCGGAAAAAATTTAACCCTATAATGAGTTAAAATTAACTAAAATTTAGGGAAATTGAACTCCGTATAGCGCTAAAGCAATATTTCCTCATATCAAGTTCAAACTTTTCAAGGTAGTTGATTCCAGTTCAATTTTCCGCAAACATAGTAAATATTTACTCAAAGTGAGGAAAATTCCAGTAAGTTTTTCCTCAAACCAAGTACATTTGTACTAAATCTAAGTAAAATTTTGCTGAAATTTTCCTAAAACCAAGAAAATTTTTACTCTAATCATGGTAATATTTACTTAAACTGAGAACAATTTTGCGGATTTTTGTCCTTAAAACAAGTAAACTGAGGAAAATTCTACTTGATACATGGAAAAAAGCGAACTTAAAATAAGTTCAATTGAACTAAAACAAGTAAGGAAAGGCTAAAGTCGGGCGGGGCCGACTATATAATACCTCCCTGCTTGATTACTAAACCCAGGTATTTCATAGGAGCAATTTTATGTAGTTCATATAAATTATACAGTTACTATAAATTCATCTTTAGTCAAATTAAATGAGTATGGTAAATAATAAAGTAATTGATCCAATTTTCCAGCAGATATTCCGAGTAAACTAAATAGATCATGTTGATCTACATCTATACAGCGGTAATAGGATGAATCGGACGGACATTTGAAGGAGGCCTATAACAACACTTGAGGCCTGTGCCACAACATGCGCCATTATCATTCATGGTAGGTATTCCTAGTTGAAACATATAATGATCTGCAAAATTTAACGAAGATCCGATGTAAGATGAAGTTTCTAGAGCTGTAATAGAGCAGAATGGGCTCCATTTTGTTTATACTAAAGTATGGACATTTGGGCATCTCCCAAACAAGTAAGGAAAGACTAAAGACGGACGGAGCCGACTATATACTCCACTTTTTATCTCACTACAATTCAATTCGGTAATAAAGTGAAATCGGGAAGGATTTTTGAATCCTGTAAATGTAAGTGTTTGACAAAAAAATGTTAAGTCGGAAAGGACATTTTTGGACATTAAAATGTTGTGCCAATTTTAAAGAAAATCTGGAACAATATGCGGTTTCTAAAGCGGAAGAAGTGAAATCGGGAGCGACATTTGTATGGGGGCTATATCTAAATCTGAACCGATCTTACACACTTTCAGCATAAGTGTTTTTAGTTCGATTACAAAATGTTGTGCCAATTTTATAGAAAATCTGGAACAATGTGTCGTTTCTAGAGCGGAAAAGTCAAATCGGGAGCGACATTTGTATGGGGACTATATCTAAATCTGAACCGATCTAACCAGCTTTCGTCACAGGTATTTCTAGTTAGATTATAAGGTGTTATGCAATATTTGAAGAAAATCGGGTACTATATGTGCTTTATAGGGCGGAAAAGCCAAATCGAGAGCGACATTTGTATGGGGGTCGAATTAAATAACAATCGTCCTTGGCCAAAAAAGTAACTTCTGCCAAATTTCATGCCAATCGGACCACAATCGCGACCTGTAGAGTGCGAACAAGCTTAGATGGACAGCAGAGGGACGGACAGACAGACAACGTTAAATCGATTCAACTGGTAGTTCTAAGCCGATCCGTATACTTAAAGGTGGGTCTAGCTCAATTATTACTTGGTGTTACAAACATTTGGCGCGAAACTAACTTATAATAGCCTAGTCCACGAAGTGGTGTAGGGTATACAAATTCAAACAAATGATTTTGCTTCAGAGTATGCAAAACTGACAACATAAAATATTTCTCAAAAGTTACATGATACATCTACCATAAAGAGTTGAGCTATTACTCCATGATTGCTGCGAAGGCAATATAGGCGCCTTCGCAATGGTTATTTAGATTAATACTTTACAGTATTTAAGAAATAATTCTCTGCAAACGAACGAGAATTGCTTCTTAGATTAATATTCTAGGATTTTCTAAACAATTTTAAGTGATTTTTTATAAGTTCATTAAAACTTAAATTTATGAAGAACTCGTTTTAAATTTCAGAAAACATATTAACTTAATTTTAGTAAAAAACTATTATTTTAGTTAAAATTTCCTACATGGAATTTTTTCCGTACAAAAAATTTCCTGTTTTTTTCTTACTTAAATTTTTCTTACTCTTGTAAGATTTTTTATTAGATCTATAGAAACGTTTTTAAGTAAATTTACTACCCTATTTGTAGTAGATGAACTATTTACTATGGCTTTGAAAGAAGGAAACTTTATTCCTACTTAGTTAATTTTCCTACTTGTAAGGAAATTTTTACTGAAGTGGAGTAAAATTGTTGAACTAAATTGTAGTATAGATTCTACTCAGATATAGGAATGCTATTTTTCTGAGTGCAGTCATGAATCACAAATAGAACATGAGCTGTTAATGTCGAATTCTGAAAAGACAAAGCTAGTACGATTTCGTCCTCATTACTCTGGAATCTCTGATGAACCTTTCAATTTGACGTTCAATTTGTTCGGTGAAGACATATTTATGAATGATTCACATTAAAATATTTGGACATTCATCAATAAAACAACCTACCTTGGAACTAACAACTTTGAAGGTAACGACAATGCGCTACACAATACGAGCTACTAAGTCTATTTATTTGTTTTGCGTCCACATTTATTGTTATTTATTTTTTAGGCCTATCCTATTACCTCTCTATAACTCACAGCTTATTACCCCGAATTTTAGTCAATTTTTTTTTTCACTGAACCAACACTCAGGGGATGTCCCCTATAAATGCAGTGCATTGCGTTGGTGAAAGGAAGATCAGGTCTGGGAAGGAGGAAAGAGGGAGTAGTGTCTGTTGACATCTGTTTTGAATCTCTGAATGTCGTAATTGGAGGGAAAGATATTTGCCGAAAGTCGATTCCACATACGGATAGTACGGGCGAAGAATGTGTGTAATGTGTAGTGCGGCCGGTTGTCCAATCGACAACAAATGGGTGAGCGTTCCTGGAGAGTCGCGTATCTCTACCGAACGTTCTCACGGGCGGTATGAGATCACGAATTTCCGAAGAACAAACACCATGAAAGTACCGATAGAACAATGACACACAACCAACATTACGACGGTGTTCAAGGGAGACAATAGAATTGGATATCCTACCGTCACCTATCAACACCATCGCCCTCCTCTGGACACGGTCAAGAAGCTCCAGTGATGAAGCTGGAGCACCCGACCATATATGGGAGTTGTATTCCATCTTTGGTCTGATGTAGGTAGCGTAGATATTGAGAAGATCAGAGGGTGTGAAATATTTCTTACATCTTTTTAAAAAGCCTAAACATTTGAAGGCATCTTTCGACACATCAAATACATGTTTTGTCCAACGAACATCGAGAGCGTGTGATTGCTCAATATCTACACCGTTCATTAAAATCGACGACACCGTTGGATCAGTGAATCGCTTGTGAGACAACAAGGAGCACTGGGTCTTACGTGCATTAAAATCTACTCTATTCTCTCGACCCCATTCAGAAATGGCCAACAAATCCTGGCTAAGTGACTCATCCATCAATCCCTTTTATCCTCAATTTCTTGACGACTTGGTCTATGATCGAATGTGTATGAATGACAGAGGTTGCTGTCATCCGCGAATGAGTATATTGGATTCACAGTCCGATCCAAGAGGTCGTCGATGAAAATAAGAAAAAGGGAGGGGGAAAGGACAGAGCCCTGTGGTAGTCCTGCGGTTAACCTATGCTCGTCGGATGAGAACCCATATACAACAACACGTACAGTGCGATCTCTGAGGAAGCTCGATATAAATCGAGAGAAGTCACTACCAACATCAAAAGCGATAAGCTTTGATATGAGTGCGCCGTGCCAAACTCTATCAAAGGCCTTGAAGATATCTAGAGCAACGACCTTACTCTCACCAAGCTGGTGAATAGAACGATTCCACTTTTCGGATAGCAGTGTCATCAGGTCTCCCGTAGATCGATTCCTACGGAAGCCATACTGTCGATCATTAAGTAAGTCATTAGTTTCTAAATACCTCACAAGGAAGAGTCTTCAGAAAAATGAGAAAAATATTTTTTTTTTAAAGGGTTGTTTAGCTGGTCCAAATAAAAATCGGAACAAAATTATTATTATTTTTATAATAGCAACATTCTAACAAAGAAAACAATGTCTATATGAGCTAAAGATCTATGGATAAATGTAGAAGTTATTACCTACCCAAAAGATTTTTTTGAACGGCCATAATTTTTTAATTTTTGATTATGTATTAATGATATCTATCAAAACATAAGACAAAATATTTTTTCCATTTTTTTTCTATTTTTTATGAATTTTTTCGTGCCAGCCAAAAAAATCGAAAAAAAACATTATTTGTTGCCATCATGAATACTTTTTATAGAACATATAAGCGGATGTGATGAGTGTACAAAGCTGCTTTCGACAAAAACTGGAATTTTAGGAAAAATTAAAAAAAAAATCATCCATGAAAAATGTTGTGTTCATTTTCGCGATCAGTACACAACAAAAATTTTCAATTTTTCCAATACTGCTTCAGTATCCAAATATTCAAAATTGCCATAGGACGACATATTCGTATTGGAAATACCTGTAGTGAAAGTGGATCACGTGGATCGATGTACAATAAAAGTGGAAAATACCGCTGTATTTTTTGTGTAGCCTCCATATCGAACGAATAAACTTGCTTGTTTTTTTACTTTTCAAATTTAATATTGAATTCGCAACACATTTTCCATTGACACTTTCCCACTGTTTTGCCACAAAGAAACCTGTTATTAGTGTTTTGCGAAAAAAAATCAAACGAAATCCATTCGTTCCTTTAATTTCAACGACAAAATTATAGTCCTTCGTGTGGCACTTACACCTTTTTGTCATAATACTCCATAACAAAGAGCAACCAACCCCAATCCAACCGAAAAATCCCTACCTTTTGAATTTCATGGAAAATGACACCTTTGTGGTCATAACACTGCACATGAACCCAAACAAAACGGCATTTATAAAATGGATGGACAAACATCCAACTTGTGTTAGTCTAGTCGGTCACCCTCACCAAGATGCACATCGAGTCACGACAAAATTTGGAATTCTTAGACGTTCAGTATCGGGCTCTGATCAGAGTGGGCCTCGATATAGGAGCCACCCGAGGCAAGGATTTTATGAAACATCTGGGAAAAATCATCTATTACGGAGTCATCACCACGTATCTGCAGTACGGCCTAATACTCTTTGCCGTGCACATATTTAGCGTGCAAATCGACAAGGCCAGTGCTGCCTTGTCGATGTTCAATCAGGGTTCTCTGCTGATGCTTAAGGCGACAATATTGATGTTCAAATCGGAACGTTTGCTCAAATTGATCTGGGACATGAATCTTTTGGCATCGTTGGGTGAGTAATAAGTTTTATTTCTTCAGATGGGGAAAATGATGGATTTTGTAAATTAAAAAGAAAAAATATTTTCATACAAGTTGCGGTAAAAATTAGAAGGAATAGAACTAGGACCATGAAATGTTGCACACATTTGTTTAAATCCGTCCACACAAAAATGAAAAATCGTCATATATCTCGATATTATTATATATGCGATAATACCAGTGATTTGAGTCCACAATTAAATGAAAATTTGCCAATACCAGGCCCAAAACCCATATGGTAATTTTTATTTTTTTTATTTTATTGATGGTAACCAACTCTTAATACAAAAAATATTGCCCCTAAAGTTATGCTTTACAAAAAGGTCCAATTGTTAATGTTTCCGATTTTCTCGATTATAAAAAAAATTGAAATTGTAGACATTAGGGTGGATCGAAAGTAAAGTACTTTTGTAATAAGACAATTCTAGAAAATATAACTTTTTGCGGTTTGAGATACAAATAAATTGTTATACCCTCCACCAAAGGATGGGGGTGTACTAAGTTCGTCATTCCGTTTGTAAAACCTTGAAATATCGACCCGACATCATATAAAGTATATATATTATTGACCGTCATAAAATTCTAAGATGATCTAGCCATGTTCGTCGGTCCATCTGTTGAAAGATTCTAAACGAAAGGAGCTAGGTCGTCCAAATTTTCCATAAATACGTCTTATAGTTGTAGATCGGTTGGGATTACAAGGGAAAAAAATTCCCCCCAAAAGGACTGAATGAACCACTAATATTTAGAGTATTTCAGCATGTTTATACCCTCCAATAGGGAGTCTTTGTGCGTTTGTTTGTAACATCCAAAAGGAACAGCTGTGGTGAAATTGCGCCGCATCGGTTCAGATTTAGATATAGACCCCATACAAATTTCGTTCTCCATTTAACTTTTTGCGCGCCAGAGACCACAATTTTAACCAATTTTCTTCAAATTTGGCCCAAAACCTTCTATTTCAACTAGAAACATCTGTAGTGAAAGTGATTCACATCGGTTTAGATTTAGATATAGCTTCCATAAACATTTCACTCCCGATTTAACTTTTTCCCCTCTAGAAACTATATATTTAAATCAATGGCATTAGAAATGTCATTGTAAGGGTACATTTAAATGTCAAAAATAAAAGTTCTTAAATTAGAGATCTGATCAAACTAAGGAGAAAAATTGGTATATCGCTATTTATATACCCTCCACCTCCAGGATGGAGGTATATTCACTTTGTCATTCCGTTTGTAACACCTTGAAATATTCATCGGAGACGCCATAAAGTATATATATTCTGGTCCGTGGTAAAATTCTAAGACGATATAGCCATGCCCGTCTGTCTGTTGAAAGCACGGTAGCGGCCGAACGAAATGAGCTAGGAGGTTGAAATTTTTCCTAAATGTGTCTTATGGTTGTAGATCGGTTGGGATTGAAAGTAGGCGAAATCGAGGAAAAAATTTTTTCCTCACAAGTACTGAAAATACCCTTAATATTAGAGTATTTCAGCCTGTTTTTTGAACATATTAGCTTGTATTTAGTTGATAGTTTTAATGCGCTTTCCCTTCATAGCATAAAAGGGCACCATGGAGTGTTTTTTATTTGTAGGGGGCGAAATGGGATAAAAATGGTACCTATCAAACGACAACAGATATAAATACGAAATTTGGCGTGTACATTGCTCTAAATTAGAACCTTAAAGGGGCTAAATGGGGATAGAGGGATAAAAATAGTACCAACCACACGGCTGCACCTAGAATAATGAAATTCGGTGTATATATTCCTCTGATTGCGTAGACACATAAAATAAAAGAATTTTTCGAAATTGGTACTTTTAGGGTGTAAAATGGAAAAAGGGGATAAAAATGGTACCAAACAAATGGATGCAGCTAGAACCATGAAATTCGCTGTATACATTCCTCTGACTGAGTAGACACGAAGAATAGAAAGGTTTTTCGAAATTCGCTCAATGGGAGCAGAGTGATAAAAAGTGGTACCAAATTCGTACTTTATTTTGTTGCTTTTACGACAAAAAATGGTAGAATCATGAAGTTGTCTTATACTGCGTACGTGAGAGATAAGTTATTTTCAAAATTTATACTTTTGGAATTAAAATAGGATGGAAATACAACCAACAAACGACAGTAGCTGGAAATACACTCTCTATCCCCCAATATTTAGGGTATTTATGATTGCTCCCTTATATTTACTTTATGAATTGAAGTATTATTTCCATCATATATATATACATAGTATACAAATATAGGTAGCCTTGGCTTATTAATTAATTTTTTGATTTTCATACAGTTAAAATTTGTTGCGGAAATTCCTCATGTAGCTAGGAAGCACCACAAAGAATATAAAAGTTTTAGCGGGCGAAATGGAACAAAAAGGGATAAAATCTGGTGCCAATGATACGGCAACAGCTAGAATCATGAAATTCGGTATGTACATCCCTCTAATTGCATAGACACGTAAAATAGAGGGATTTTTCGAAATTCGTACTTTTAAGGGATATGATTAAAAAGAGGGATAAAAATGCGGCCTACCAAACTGCTGAAGTTGAAATCATGAAATTCGGTGTATACATTCTGACTATGAAGACTCGAAAAAGGTTTTTTTCGAAATTTGTACATTTGGTCGGGGAATGGGGCGAATCTGGGGATATGGGGAATGAGGATATCTTTAAAATTTATACTTTTCTGATCACTTTGTCTGTATCTGAAAATGCTTCTTTCTAATGGTGACTGACAATCGCCTAATATTTAGGCATGTTCACTTTCACAATTTCAGCATTTTATATATATATAGTAGTCGATTTTAAACAGTGCGCATAAGTATACATTATAGTTTGAAATAGTAAAGAAATATAGTAATGTGCATAAAAATATCACAATATTCGTAATATGGTACTGTGCTTCTATGTAAAGTCGACATCCTTTAATCTGCTGGTAGTACTATGGAGGGTATATAAGATTTGGCCCGGCCGAACTTAACGCCTTCTTAATTGTTTTTTATTTTTGACTTATCATTCTAACTGGCACATATATAGTACCCATACAAAAATCGTTCCCGATGTCACTTTTTCCCCGAATTTAATAGTATTGGAGTGGAGGGTACCATATAGTCGGCTACGCCCGACTTTAGCCTTTCACTGCTAGTTTTTAACATACAAAAGCTTCATTCAATGTTGTGGGTGCTAAAATCATAGTCAGAAAACAAGGTTTAGTCCGTCATAGCCAGAAAACAAAGTTTTAACTAAATTTAATTCGAATCGCAATTTAATTCGCGTAGCTCTTTCCAAGTAATAGAGCTCGTCAACGTTGGGCGCCAAAATTACATTTTCTAACAATAGTGAGGTCCTAATTACACACACATTTTACGTATAGACGTTCAATATCACTAATTTTCAAAGCCGGAAACGATATTTTTTATGGATAATTTACGTACAAAAAATGGTCACGGATTAAGTAACAATGTTCTAAACTGACGAAACTTGAACATGTTATAGCGCTAAAGCAATATTCCATGATAACAAGGACAATCTTTTCCTTGGACATGCTTTCAACTTCATTGTAGTTTATTTTTTCAAAGAAAACTTTACTTAAACAGAGGAAAATTTTCCTTCAAAGCCAGACATGTCAGGTGAAATGTTCCTTGTACCCAAAATTGCCATGAAAAATCCTCAATTATCCCCAAATATAAAGAAAGTAGTTTTATTTCAAAGAATTCGACCAAAATAAAAACAAATTATGAATGATTTGTTGAATGGTCAACAATAGTCAGCTTCAGCTTCAGACGGCTAAACCGACTTATATATACCCTCACTATCAGAGAACATGCGGAAGTTATAAGGAATTAAATTCTGCGTAGGACAGGATAATTTGAGTGAATGGTACTAAGAGGTTCGTGTCACGTGGCCCCAGCTACCACATTTATAAAACAATGGAAAAACTCCATATTCAGTACACTTAAAGTGATTATAAAAACAATATCAAATACCAAAATATAGCTGATTCCGAATATCCATTAGTTTTAATTTAAAATAGGAATATGGGTCATTTGAGTGGCAGGTGCCTGAAGGGGCATGACAATTTCGACCATTTTCGAACTTAAACTAAGTTTGGGAAAAATATTACCATGTGCAAAGTTTGAATTGATTCCTTAACTCCCTCGAGAGTTATGGTGTACAGCAGCCAGACGGACGGAAAAGGCTGGTGGTGGTGGTTAAGAAGTCGTGCGGTATTAAGTCACTCCTTCAATGCGCTACACTTTTTTCTGTTCCAAATGATATACATATACCCTCCTACTCCACCAAAACAAAAAGAAATAATGAATGATTTGTTGATTGGTCAACAATCTGCGAATATTTGGATCATCCTATCTCGTGACGGGCTCCTTATAAAGGGTGATTTTTTAGCTATTATCTTTTTGGCAACACTGGTTTAAACAGCTGACGCACGTTTCGTGTTGTGTTTCACTGTCAAACAGCTTCAGTTTGGTCTATAATTTAACCATGAATCGTCTTACAAACGAACAACGCTTGCGAATTATTGAATTTTATTATCAAAATGCGTGCTCTGTTAAGAAAGTTCATCGCGCGCTTCCATTCTATTCGGGCTATTGTGACTAAATTTCGCACTAAATTTTTTGTCTTTATTTCAATTTTTTTTTGTCTTTATTTCAATATTGTATTTACAAATATACATAATGCCTCAGCGCCAAGTATGGCTTTATAGAGGCTATCAAGTTGGCAATAATCAATATACAAAATTTATTTCAAATATTTTAATACATTATATTAATTATTTACAAAGTATTTTTAAATTAATTTCATGTAGTAAGAAGTATTTCAACATTGTGTAGCAAATGTTGTTTTAAATTGTTTTTAAAAGTTGACAAAACGGATATGTTTTTCAAATCGATTGGTAATAAATTATATTCGTTAGGCCCAGCGAAAGTGATACGTTGTTTCGTTAATTCAAGTCGGCACCTTACCACAGTTAAGTTTAACGCCTGTCTGGTGAATCTCGCAGTATGTGTTATGTTCTGATTAAATTGTATGGCATGGGAACCAATTCCCTTTACACATTTAAAAACATATAACAAAAGCTGTTGTTTATACAAACCCCTTACAGGAAGGATGGTTTTGGCATTGCGCTTATATAATTCAACTGTACTAAACCTTAACGGTAAGTTGAACACGATTTTCAGTGCTTTATTTTGCGCAGATTGAAGGGACCTCAATGCAGTGCTTCTCCTGCCACCATATATTACTGGAAGGTATGTTAGGTGCGAATGAATAAGTGATTGATAAAGTAATAACTTGGTTTCCGTATTTAATTAATTTTTAAATTTGTATAGGATACCGATTCCTGACGATACTTTTGATTTTAAGTTATTGATATGGCTTTCCCAGCTAAGGTTATGATTCAAGGTGATACCAAGATATTTCACACTTTCTGACTCGTTTATTAAGTTGCCGTCAACATGTATGCCCATTACACCATCATTTCTTGACACATAAGGCTTGAATCTTACAAATTTAGTTTTTGTGGCATTCAACATTAATTTATTCAATCTTAAAAATTCTAATAAAATAGCAGCATCATTCTACGGACTCAGATTGAATGAGTCCGTAGAACCGTTCCATGCTCATAATTATATAACAAACAAATATCATCCGCAAACATGAACAACTTTCCAAAGAACTTTAAGTTCTTCATGTCATTTATATAAATTTTAAATAATAGCGGACCAAGAACACTACCCTGCGGTACACCACTTATTACCGAATGCCTATTACTATTACATTCACCGACCCGGACAAATTGAGTTCTGTTCTGTAAATAGTCTTTAAATATTTCAATATTTCCTATAGCTTTTAAAAAATCACCCTTTAAATGTTTCAGTACATTTCGCATACTTTTAAAATTTGATACAAAAACCGAGGCTAACAATTTTACTCAAGTTTAGTACGTTTATAGTTTAAATGAGCAAATAAAACTAATTCTTAGTAAATTTTAATTAATTTGAGTATTACGTTAGTTTTAGTTTTTTTTTCTTGAAAAATGTTTGGGTATGTAATTGGCTATGAATACTGTAATTTTTGCATCCATATTTTCGAATCATGGTAATAGGAACAATACCTAGAAAACAATATAAGAATACAAAGTATTTCGTGCAAAAATAACAATAAAAATATATATATCGCGATGATGACTTGTTGGATTAAAACAAATGTTTATTATAGGTCATTAATTTAATTTTTATTGATAGTATTAAATACTTTATAACAAAATCATTTCAATGTTCCTTTTTTGTCGATGACATTTTTCTTTTTCATATTCTTATTCCATATTTTCTCGTCGCCGATCAAATCATGATAAAGGTAGAGAGCAGCCATAATAAATGTCACCGAGACATTTGTAAATAACTTGAAGTTAAAATCAAATACTAAATATTTTTCAAAGTACTTTGAATATCCCCACGAAATCCCCGAAATATTTTATATTTTCATATTTTTTGTCCTTTTGACTATCATAAAATCACCATGGTTGCCGACAAATCCCCATATCTGGCAAATCTGTTCAAACCAAGTATTTTTTAAATCTGAGCATAATTTGGCCGAAAATTTACACAAAACGAATAATCTTTTTATAACGACAACTTTGCGAAATTTTTACTCAATCTGAGTAAACTTTTACTTCTTATAAAGAATAAGTTTACTTAGAATAAGTTCTTTTTAACTAAACCTGAGGAAAATGTCACTCAATAATTCAAGTGATTAATTTTGCTTCAGAGTATACAAAAATCACATAAAATATGACAACATGAAATAATTCCCAAATGTTTCATGATATTTCGGCCATAAATTGTTGATCTCTTACACCATAATTGCTGCCTTCGCTGTGATTGCTTTGAATAATATTTTACGCATTTAAGAAGAAAGTCTCGGTAAACGAACGAGAATTGCTTCTTAGAAGTGTTCATATATTGAATGCATGTATGAAGAACTTGGCATATATTTATGTACTTCATTTGAAGTAATAAATATATTTTAGATACAATTTACTAAATGGAAAATTTTCTTCCTTATGTTCATTCAGCGTTGAGCACCAGAATCGTGATTTATATGACTAGAGTCAATACACAAGATCGATGATATTCTAGAATTTTTTTTGCGTAATCATAATTCAAAATTAAATAAAAAATTATTAAATGACGGCAATTCAATTCTCGTTGGGCGCCAAAATCACATGGATACAAATTTAATTAAAATCTTATTTCTGAGTAACAAATCTATATAAATATATGGTAAAATTTCAATCATTGTATTACTAAATAAATTAATCTTTTCTCTCTCACATATCATACAGCCAATGAAAAGGAACAAGCGACATGGTTATCGGAGAATCGTCTGTCCAAAGTTATTGGAAATGTATATTCCACAGCATGCATTGGATCGGTGATCCTGTCAGCCCTAATACCAATCTTGTTTATGAGCTATGAATATTTCAAGGGTGTGGAAGTGAATTTGAAATTACCCTTTGATGGAGAGTATGTGTTCACATACACATATCAATAATCGATAATCTTAATTATCAGATCTTAATTCCAGATTCCCATATGATAATCGTGGCATATATGTATTCATCCTTAACTATATTCTATCGTTGATCTATGTCTATACTCTGCTCTGTTTGACCATAGGCATTGATACACTCTTTGGTTGGTTGATACATGCCGTGTCCGGTCATTTTCGTATACTCCGCCTTAAAGTGGAGGCGGCTGCAGCGAAAATTGATGAGGATGGTAATCATGGGGATTTTATACGCGATGTTGGTTCAATTGTTCGATATCACAATAAAACGCTGCAATTTGTGAGCGCGTTGAATGATATCTTCGGCCAGATTTTCTGGGCTGAGGTTGCCTTCAGTTGCCTGCAAATGTGTTTTCTCATCTTTACGCTGAATAATGGTACCGACAAGAGGATGATACCGTTTAATGGGATGGTCTTTACGGCCATAAGTATACAAGTGATGATATATTGTTTTGGCGGCGAGAAGATTAAAAGTGAGGTAAGGATATGAGGATTACATTTTTTAGATTATTTGAATTTGAATTATTTTTCAATTTTCTCACATATAGAACGATATGCTCTGCGATGACATTTATAATAAATTTCCCTGGGAGAAAATGTATCCATCCGAGAAGAAAGTTATGTTGTTGCCATTGATGCGCTCGCAGCAGGATGCATCATTGATGGGATTATTTTTTGAACTCGATCGCAATCTGTTGGTCTATGTACGTGTGCTTGAAATAATTGCTAAAGTAATACTAGTAATAACTAAAATTTATCTTCTACAGATATATCGAACAGCTTTCTCTTTCAATACTCTCTTGGGAGCCATGAAAGAATGAACAAAAAGAAGAACGCAATTTAACCGAAATGATGGAATATTTACACTTCGCACTTTCACAAAATGTTTTTTGTTTGTCTATCGAACGATCAATTAGTAGCAATTAGCATCTTAATTGTTTAAATAAAGTTATTTTGCACTAATAAAATTGAAAAATGCAGCACAAAAAAATATATTTTTATTTTGGCGATTAGAATAGGTCGATGACATGAAAATAACAATTGAGATTCTGGGGGACAATCTGCTGCATCCAAACTGGTTACAGTTTATGATCATTCGAAATTAATAAATATATTTTTAATATTTATGAATTGCAATGAGAATAATAGTGAAGTTACATTCGAATTTTTGTCATGTTTTGACTATTATTTATTTATTTTGACTATTATTCAATTATAAAATTTTAAAATTATAGAATTACTCATTTATTAATTATGATCCAGAGTGATAAAATTCATAAATAAAATTAACGGGTTCATAATAAAAATGAATTATAATGAAAATGAACAATTTCATAATTAAAAAGATCAAATTCATTATTAAAATGACCGCGTTCATAATTCAAAAGAACATATTCATAATTAAAATAAAATGAACGAGTTCTTTACGAATTATTCATTTATTCATTTATTTATTTATTCATTTATTCATTTATTCATTTATTCATTTATTCATTTATTCATTTATTCATTTATTCATTTATTCATTTATTCATTTATTCATTTATTCATTTATTCATTTATTCATTTATTCATTTATTCATTTATTCATTTATTCATTTATTCATTTATTCATTTATTCATTTATTCATTTATTCATTTATTCATTTATTCATTTATTCATTTATTCATTTATTCATTTATTCATTTATTCATTTATTCATTTATTCATTTATTCATTTATTCATTTATTCATTTATTCATTTATTCATTTATTCATTTATTCATTTATTCATTTATTCATTTATTCATTTATTCATTTATTCATTTATTCATTTATTCATTTATTCATTTATTCATTTATTCATTTATTCATTTATTCATTTATTCATTTATTCATTTATTCATTTATTCATTTATTCATTTATTCATTTATTCATTTATTCATTTATTCATTTATTCATTTATTCATTTATTCATTTATTCATTTATTCATTTATTCATTTATTCATTTATTCATTTATTCATTTATTCATTTATTCATTTATTCATTTATTCATTTATTCATTTATTCATTTATTCATTTATTCATTTATTCATTTATTCATTTATTCATTTATTCATTTATTCATTTATTCATTTATTCATTTATTCATTTATTCATTTATTCATTTATTCATTTATTCATTTATTCATTTATTCATTTATTCATTTATTCATTTATTCATTTATTCATTTATTCATTTATTCATTTATTCATTTATTCATTTATTCATTTATTCATTTATTCATTTATTCATTTATTCATTTATTCATTTATTCATTTATTCATTTATTCATTTATTCATTTATTCATTTATTCATTTATTCATTTATTCATTTATTCATTTATTCATTTATTCATTTATTCATTTATTCATTTATTCATTTATTCATTTATTCATTTATTCATTTATTCATTTATTCATTTATTCATTTATTCATTTATTCATTTATTCATTTATTCATTTATTCATTTATTCATTTATTCATTTATTCATTTATTCATTTATTCATTTATTCATTTATTCATTTATTCATTTATTCATTTATTCATTTAATCATTTATTCATTTATTCATTTATTTATTTATTTTTCTAATTATTCGTTGAACTCATTTAATTCAATTATTTTTCGTTTATTTTATTTATAAAGTGGTCACGTTTCCTGACCACCCTATTTACCTACATCCATCCATACATATATGGATCTGATCGTATTTGTTATAAGAATTATTATGCTTCCATGAAGAAAAATCACTTCCTACTTGGACCACCAATAAAATAATTGCCTCTAATTTATTGTAAAAATATGTTCGACTCTGTATATTATTAGAATAATTCATTTTAGAAAGTATATTTGTGTTATTTATGACTTGGAAATTATTTTGAAGTCAATCATTCGTACATACATATGTACGAGTGTGTACATGAATTATGGATATATGAACTTTCAGTTACCATTTCAATGTTAATCAACACTTTTTTTCAAGACTTGAATTATAACGACGACTCATCTCGCGCTGTTTTGTTTTTGTCGCTGTTGTTTTTGCTGTTGGTGTCGTTAAATCGTTAAACTTAAAACAAATTGTTAAAATCAACATTAATTTTTGTTTATGTTCAACAAAAATCTAGCGATCAATGTAAACATTTGTTTGGTTTGCCCTGAACCGAAACAACAAACGGAAATTGTTTCATGCGAGTGAGTCCGTCTGTCCGACTGAGTTTGGAGTGAGTTTTCGGATGTCTCATCACCAGGCCAACCGGGCCAGGCCGGCCACATCGACGACAACATAACAAAACTTTAAATGTTCTGTGAGAAGCAGTTAAGTTTGCCTGGTTAATTGTAAACAGGCCTATGAAAATAAAGTGTTAATTGATTTTGGCTATAAAACGATGCTCTAAACAATTTAATGTTTGAATGGAGAACATACAGAAGCTGTACTTGGCCGTAAATGCGAGTGAATGCAAGATGGTCGAAGTGGTTTTGGTTAGAATGTCTTTGGTTTACACGAGGTGAATGCACCAACAAGTGGGACAGATTTGCCGATGGTAATACGAGGGCTGCTGTAGAAGTTTGAAAGCAAATTATAAAATTATAAAATTATAAAATTATAAAATTATAAAATTATAAAATTATAAAATTATAAAATTATAAAATTATAAAATTATAAAATTATAAAATTATAAAATTATAAAATTATAAAATTATAAAATTATAAAATTATAAAATTATAAAATTATAAAATTATAAAATTATAAAATTATAAAATTATAAAATTATAAAATTATAAAATTATAAAATTATAAAATTATAAAATTATAAAATTATAAAATTATAAAATTATAAAATTATAAAATTATAAAATTATAAAATTATAAAATTATAAAATTATAAAATTATAAAATTATAAAATTATAAAATTATAAAATTATAAAATTATAAAATTATAAAATTATAAAATTATAAAATTATAAAATTATAAAATTATAAAATTATAAAATTATAAAATTATAAAATTATAAAATTATAAAATTATAAAATTATAAAATTATAAAATTATAAAATTATAAAATTATAAAATTATAAAATTATAAAATTATAAAATTATAAAATTATAAAATTATAAAATTATAAAATTATAAAATTATAAAATTATGAAATGTGTTATTTAAAAAAATGTGCAAGTGGTGCGGTTATCAAACAAAATAATGTTCAAAAAAATTGAAAAATTGCTAAAAAATTGTTTAAAAATGTGTTTGCTGGACAAAGCGCTGTATTTTTGAAGTTTTATTAATTACACTAGTCAACAGTCAAAATGTACTCGGGATGCGATAATTTTTTCTGTGTAGATAACCTTGACATGAGCTCGAAAAACGCAATAAAAAATTTTTTTTTCGTTTGGTTTTTTTTTTATTATTTTTTTTTTAAATTTAAAAAATTTTTTTTTGGTTAATTTGTTTCGTCCGGCATAACTCGGGAACCACTAGCCCGATTTAATTGAATTAAATTTTAAAAAATTTAAAATTACAATTCCCTTAATCTGTTCATATATTGTTTTCCTATACAAGCAACAGTTTCCAAGTTAAAAATGAATATATAAAGGAAAAAACTTATTTTTTGCCTAAAAATTTAAATTTTTTTTTTTTTAAAAATCCATAAAAAATCCAAAATGAAAAAAAATGTCAAATCTTATTACTTTTACGTAAAGTCACATAACCTATGAGCAAAATGAGACAAAGATCATGAAAATCGATGCACGCGTTTCGCTTTTATTCGCAATTGAGTAAAAGTATGAATTTCAAAAATTTAAAAAATTTTTTTTGGTTAATTTGTTTCGTCCGGCATAACTCGGGAACCACTAGCCCGATTTAATTGAATTAAATTTTAAAAAATTTAAAATTACAATTCCCTTAATCTGTTCATATATTGTTTTCCTATACAAGCAACAGTTTCCAAGTTAAAAATGAATATATAAAGGAAAAAACTTATTTTTTGCCTAAAAATTTTAATTTTTTTTTTTTTTAAAATCCATAAAAAATCCAAAATGAAAAAAAATGTCAAATCTTATTACTTTTACGTAAAGTCACATAACCTATGAGCAAAATGAGACAAAGATCATGAAAATCGATGCACGCGTTTCGCTTTTATTCGCAATTGAGTAAAGGTATGAATTTCAAAAATTTGCTCGACATATGCACAACTTTGTCTATGGTAAGGTTTTTTCTTTTTTTTTTTATTCTCAGAATTAACAAAACGGAATAAACAAAGGGTTATTTAATTTTTATGATTGCGTAAGCAAAGTAATAAACGCTAATAAATGTGCGTGAACAATTAAAAGGAAAAAAGGAAAGGGGACTTTTTTAATTATTTGGGTTTTCCGTTGGCTACCTGTATGATTTTTTTACAGAAATGCAACCCACATTTAAGGGTGGTCATTATTCGGAAAATTTAAGACTCACACATGGTGAAACAGGTATGTAGCCACCGTAAAAAAATATACACCCATTTATAAGTACCTGTCAGTAAAATACTAAACAATACACAGTATAAATAGGTCTTCATTGATCGATTTTACTCATTCAACAAGTGTCGACGAACGCGATAGTTAAAATGAGCAAATGTTCGCGAGGATTTGAATGCAATACCAATCCAAGTAATTTTTGTTACATGTGCGGAGAATACGTTTCTGAAAAAAACAAGCGTTGTTTTTCACCTAAATTGAGAGATTCATTTGAAGAGAGCTTCAATTTAAAGGTCTCAAACATAGATGAGCGGTGGAGAGTGGCGTCTTTTCATCGACAGCAACAAGCAGAGCCTTAAAGCAATTTTACTGCACAACGGCAACAAGAAACCTTCGATTCCAATTGCTCATGCCGTAGACACCAAGGAAACATACGAAGTCATGGACAATCTACTAAAGTGCCTTAACTATGAGGGATTTGGAACGAAGGATTTTGGAACGAAGCTATGATGGGGGACTATATCTGGTTCCTGATAAGAGAAACAGACCCACAACAATATAAAAGAAAGACAAAAGCACATAATTATTTTTAATTTGAAGGTTTTTATTTTTGTGTTTAGATATTTTTTTTTTAAACTTTTTTATAATTAATTAATGTTGATATCCTTAGGATAATTTCTTGTACATATATCGAATTGTTTTTTAATTTAAAGTCATATATTTTTGTCACCCAAAAATTTTAATTTTTTTTGTAATAAAAAAGAAAAAACCTTACCATAGACAAAGTTGTGCATATGTCGAGCAAATTTTTGAAATTCATACCTTTACTCAATTGCGAATAAAAGCGAAACGCGTGCATCGATTTTCATGATCTTTGTCTCATTTTGCTCATAGGTTATGTGACTTTACGTAAAAGTAATAAGATTTGACATTTTTTTTCATTTTGGATTTTTTATGGATTTTTAAAAAAAAAAAAATTAAAATTTTTAGGCAAAAAATAAGTTTTTTCCTTTATATATTCATTTTTAACTTGGAAACTGTTGCTTGTATAGGAAAACAATATATGAACAGATTAAGGGAATTGTAATTTTAAATTTTTTAAAATTTAATTCAATTAAATCGGGCTAGTGGTTCCCGAGTTATGCCGGACGAAACAAATTAACCAAAAAAAAAATTTTTAAATTTTTGAAATTCATACTTTTACTCAATTGCGAATAAAAGCGAAACGCGTGCATCGATTTTCATGATCTTTGTCTCATTTTGCTCATAGGTTATGTGACTTTACGTAAAAGTAATAAGATTTGAAATTTTTTTCATTTTGGATTTTTTATGGATTTTTAAAAAAAAAAAATTTAAATTTTTAGGCAAAAAATAAGTTTTTTCCTTTATATATTCATTTTTAACTTGGAAACTGTTGCTTGTATAGGAAAACAATATATGAACAGATTAAGGGAATTGTAATTTTAAATTTTTTAAAATTTAATTCAATTAAATCGGGCTAGTGGTTCCCGAGTTATGCCGGACGAAACAAATTAACCAAAAAAAAATTTTTAAAATTTAAAAAAAAATAATAAAAAAAAAACCAAACGAAAAAAAAAATTTTTATTGCGTTTTTCGAGCTCATGTCAAGGTTATCTACACAGAAAAAATTATCGCATCCCGAGTACATGAAATTTTTTTCAATTTGTTGACTAGTGTTATCCATATATTTATCGAAAGCTCTAGGTTTCTTCTTTCTAAATCCGATGAAAATCCATTGACAACTAAATTAGTTACATTTCCGAGGTTTATATTAAGGCTGTATATGCTAATCGATTTTTTTGCCACTATCCACCGCCAGGGGAATTTTAAATTTGAATAAATCAAAATCGGTGATCAGTATCTGTTATTAGTTTAGCTGATCTGAGACTGCTGATGTTGTAATCTTGAAATTGCAGCTGTTTTAAAATGATAACTTTCGCCTCTAGCCTCCACTAGGGGGCCTAACCAATTGGTTAGGTCGCCACTATCCAACGCCAGGGGATTTAGAAATTTGAATTTGAAATAATCAGTATCAGTTATTATTGTACCTGATCTGAGACTGCTGTTTTTGCTTGAAATTGCAGTTGTTTTAAAATTTTAACTTTCGCCTCTAGTCTCCACTGGGGGGCCTAACCTATTGGTTAGGTCTGTGAATTATTAAATGCTACATTTGGAGTTTGTGCAATCTAATTAGTAATTTTTTGGATGACATGAAATCGCACCTCCAACAGTTTCCACGTTCGAGAAACTCGAATTTAGAAACTAATCATATTTAGTTTCATTCATAGATGGTAACTCTGGCGAGGTTCACTGACCACACTGGAATCTGCATTACTTGAAAGAAAGAAAAAAAGAAAGAACAACCGGAGACGCCTTCTTTGTGCTTCCCTTCGGCATGATAATTGCTATATGTGTACCAAAACCAAAACCGAAACCAGCACCAGAACTTGTTTCCACTGTTGCACCTGTTGGCATTCTCCTCAATTTCCTGCTCAAAAATGTTCCCTAGTGAATATAGTTGTTTTCTCCTTTTCACTTCAACGCTCCGCCTCCCCTTTCCCCTGCCTACTTTGGACAATCTAAGTGGAAAATCTAAAGAATTTCCACATCAATAGATTTTGTTGGTCTTCTCTTTGCCAGTTCTCTCATTTCCAATTGATCAAAGTTGATAGCGAAGTCATCGAACTGCTGCTGCTGATGCTGGCTAAGAAAAGTCCTGCACAGAAAATTGCTGCGCATGATTGGCGTTTGGCTGGAACTATCTATGCATGGAGATGATGATGATGTTATGATATTCCGATGAGCGGTTTTTCTTTAACGACAATATCGTTTTGAATGCGGCTGGAGGTGGTGGTGGTGGAGGAGATTCTTGTTGTGGTTGTATTATGAAATTATGATAATTGAATAAACATATAAAATGTCGCTAAAGATGGCAGCTGCAAAACATGTTCGATAAAATTGATTGATGATTGATTTAATGGCCCGCTAGAATGTACTGAGAAAAAAGCTGAGGTTGATGCAATAATAGAATCCAATCAAAACAAATAACCTCTATGACAGTTGATCCTAGTTAATATATGGAAATGTTTACGAATCGTATTAAAAATCTACACATATTAATATTAATAATTAGTATTATTAGATTATAATTTAGTAAACACAAATAAAATTTGAGATAATTAATTTTTGAATAAAAATAATGTCCCCTTTCATGCATACCATGAAAAGCCCTTTTCTGTATCAATGACCCAATAGAAAAATCGAAAATATATCACTGTTCTAATTGAAACCACTCAAGGAGGAGGAGAACTTGTTACAGGTCCTATAACAGTTGTCTGACTCGATGTCTCGAGTGCCTCTTTTAAACTGAAATATTTCAAGTGAAAGAAGTTACACGCAAATAAACTAATTCTTTACTCACAAACGAAAAGTTAGTTTTCAGTTGTGGTTGCTATCAGAAGTTAAATATCTGACTCATTTAGACAACAGGTGGTACGTTGTGATACCACGGGTTTGTACGCCCCCCATCGGGACCAACACGTGCAACTCACGAAACATTTTATCCTGTCGACGTCTATACAAACCCTCAAGTCATCTAAGCATTGAACGACAACAGAACTCCTTATCGCTAAACTTCTTCCAGCTATAGCAAATATTTCAAGTGAAAGAAGTTACGCGCAAAGAAACAAATTAGTTTCACACAAACGAAAAGTTAGTTTAGGTTGTGGTTGCAGTCAGAAGGTAAATATCTGACTCACTAACATCAAAGGTGGTCCCTGGTGATACCAAGGATATATACGCCCCTCAACGGGTCCAACATGTTTAACCCACTAAACATTATATCTTGTCGATGTATGTATCAAGGCATATAAGAGTTCAAAGACTACACAACCCAGTTCACTATACATTTCTGCTATCCATAGCCGGGTAGTGGCCGGGAAGGTGTTCGTCACTATCAATCTCCTGCTCTTGTCCGCATAGCTTTACAACAGATTCGGATTTTATTGCTTCCTACAAACTTAAGCATTTGTATATAATCTTACGACTAACATTTGTACTTAATTGCAAGTGTATAAGCTAATGAAATTCCAAGTCTTACCTATCTAAGGGCAGAATATTAACCGACGCACAGTGGTATTTTGCTGGCAAAAAAGAAATTTTTCGACAATTATTTTGATGCAGTTTTTTAGAAAAGTGTTTTACTAAGAAATATCCATAATTAGTTTTAGTAAAAAGTAATGTTTTGTGTTAATTATTATTAGACGAAAACTGATGAAATTGTTTATCGAAAAACATTTCTTGATGGAATAGATGAAATTCGAATGTATTACATTCAACACTCATAGAAAAATATTTATTGTTATTTCTTAATTATTTTATTTATTTATTGCATTTATTTTAATTTTATTATTATTATGTTTTTTAATTTTTTAATTAAACAAGTAAAAACGGCGATAAGTTCGGCCGGGCCGAACTTTATATACCCTCCACCATGGATTGCATTCCACAGAGGTTGGCGGTTTTCGTAGAAGTGCAGTAATATTACAGGAAAAAATAATTTTTTTAATATAGCCAAACCAAAACAAATACAAATATTGAAAAGTTAATTTTATAAATAAATATAATATTTTAATTATTTCAAACCACGCTTATAAGGTAATGCTACCAATAAGTCAATTCAAAAAATAAATATTCTTATATTTATATTTTCAAAGCCATAAATATTGGTAGATAGTTGGTGCTACAGTTGGTTGTATTTCCATTCTATTTGAATTCCAAAAATACAAATTTTGAAAATCCATTATCAGATGAACATGTGCAAAGTGCAAAATAACCTAACTTCATGATTCAACCAATTTTTGTCGTAAAAGAAAAAGTACGAATTTGGAAAAAACTTTTTATTTTGCGTGTCTATGCAGTCAGAGGAATGTATACACCGAATTCCATGATTCCAGCTGCGCCCATTTGGTTGGTACCATTTTTACCCCCTTGACGTTTCTACGCAATTAGAATTTTATAATTCTAGCTGTGGTCGTTTAGTTGGTACTATTTTTATCCCTCTGTACCATTGCATCCCTTGAAAGTACTAATTTCGAAAAATTCGTCTATTTTCCGTGTCTACGCAGTCAGAGAAATGTATACTCCGAATTTCATGACACTAGCTGCGGTCATTTGATTGGTACTATTTTTATCCCCTTTTCTCATTTTAACCCCAAAAAGTACGAATTTCGAAAAATCAGTTTATTTTCCGTGTCTACACAGTCAGAGGAATGTATACTCCGAATTTCACGACCCTAGCAGCGGCCATTTGATTGGTACTATTTTTATCCCCTTTTTTCATTTTAACCCTAAAAAGTACGAATTTCGAAAAATCAGTTTATTTTCCGTGTCTAGACACTCAGAGGAATGTATACTCCGAATTTCATGACTCTAGCAGCGGCCATTTGATTGGTACTATTTTTATCCCCTTTTTTCATTTTAACCCCAAAAAGTACGAATTTTGAAAAATCGGTGTACTTTACTTATCTATGCAATCAGAGGAATGTATACACCGAATTTCATTATTCTAGGTACAGCCGTTTGGTTGGTACCATTTTTATCACTCTATTCCTATTTTACCCCTTAAAAGTACGAATTTGGAAAACATACTTTTATATTATGTATCTACTCAATTAGAGGAATGTACACACCGAATTTCGTGTTTCTAGTTGTTGTCGTTTAATATGTACAATTTTTATCCCTTTTTTGCCCCATTTCACCCCCTACAGTACAGTACCCTATAATTGAACTGGAAACAGCTATGGTTAAAATCAATGCTATGGTTCGGATTTAGATATAGCCCCCATACAAATGTCGCTGCCGAGTTTACTTTTCCGCTCTATAAAGCACATATAGTACCCGATTTTCTTCAAATTTGGCTTAACACCATATAATCTAACTATAAACACCAGTGGCGAAAGAGGGTTAGATCGGTTAAGATTTGGATATAGAGCCTATATATATATATATATATATAAATGTTGCTCCCAAATGTTTAATTCCATGTAATTCCTTATATATTATATTTCACCAATAAGCATACATGGTGAAAGCGGGTCACATCGTTCCAGGTTTCAACATACCCCCATACAAATGTCCTTTCCGATTTAAATTTTTTTGTCATACACATACATTTACAGGATGCAAAAATCCTTCCCGATTTCACTTTTGAATTGTTATTGTATAGAAAATGGAGTGTGTCATATAGTCGGCTCCGTCCGACTTTAGCCTTTCCTTACTTGTTATTATTGCCCCTCTAGCATTCACATTTTACATCCGAAGTTTATCAAATTTTGCGGATTATATTACATTTCAACTAAGAATACATACAATGAAAGTCAAATATTTGGGTCCATATTTTGGTATAACCCCCATACAAATTGGCCCCCCATTATACTCTGTTGCAGTTCTAGAACTCACATCGTACATTGGATCTCGATACAATTTTGCAGATCATGTTATATTTCAACTTCTTTGAAAGTGATTTGATGTAGCGCCCTTACAAATGGCCCCCAGTTTTATTATTACCCCTCCAGGACCTACATATTAAATCGGAAGTTTTAAAATTTTGCAGATTTAATTATATTTCAACTGAGAATACATACTATGAAGGTCATATATATGTGTCCATACTTTGGTATAATCCCCATTCTACTCTATTGCATTTCTAGAACCTACATCTTACATCAAATCTTGATCATGATTTATTGAAGATCATGATATATTTCAACTAGGAATACCTATCGTGAATGAGAACTATATAGGCCCATGTTTTGGCGCAGGTACCAAGTGTTGTTATAGGCCCCCTTCTAATGTCTGCCCGATTCATGCAACTACCACTGAATAATCGGCATTTGGAATTATTATATTATTTATTGAAACAATTCTATCACAAAAATTCCCAATAAATATTTTGGTATTCTCTATATGATAAAAAGTTACGCGGGGTTTTCTCAAGACACTTTCGTTTATATGATAGCGTGTTTTAAACAGACGGACAGATAGATGGACATGGCTAGATTGTCTTAGAATTTCATGACGATCAAGAATATATGCCTTGCAGGGTCCCAGGTCGATATTTCAAGGTGTTACGAACCATACTTGGTACCATTTTTATCCCCTTTTTCCATTTTAACCCTTAAAAGTACGATTTTCGAAAATCTCTTTATTTTACGTGTCTATGCAATTAATGGGATGTATATACCGAATTTCATCATTCTAGCTTTAGCCGTTTAGTTGGTATCATTTGTATCCCTCTGTTCCCATTGTATCCCTTGAAAAAATGAATTTAGAAAAACCTTTCTTTATTATGCGTGTTTATGCAGTCAGAGGAACCGAATTCCATGATTCTAGCTGCGGCTATTTTGTTGGTACCATTTTTATCCCTCGATTGAATTTTACCCATTAAAAGTACGATTTTCGAAAATCCCTTTATTTTACGTGTCTTCGCAATTAGAGGAATGTATACACGGAATTTCATTGTTCTAGGCGCAGCCGTTTGATTGGAACCATTTTTATCCCTCTATTCCTATTTTACCCCTTAAAAGTACGAATTTGGAAAATTCTGTCTATTATGTACGTCTATGCAACCAGAGGAATGTGTGCACCGAATTCCATGATTCTAGCTGATTTGGTTGGTACCATTTTTATCCCTCTATTGTCATTTTACCCCCTTAAAAGTACGACTTTCGACTTTTACCACTTAAAATTACGAATTTGAAAAAAAAAAAATATTTTATATCGAATTCGTGTTGTCCTTTGATATGTATCATTTTTATCCCGTTCTGCCTCATTTCACCCCCTACGAATAAGAACCACTTAATGTTGCATGTTTCTACTATAAGGGGAATGAGCATAGCCAATATCACGTAAATTTAATTTAGAAAAAAATTTCAGTCCTTGTGAGGGAAAATGTTTTTCCTTTGGCCCGATTTCGCCCAATCAATCCCAACCGATCTACGGCGATAAGACGCATTTATGGAAAATTTGGACCTCCTAGCTCCTTTCGTTTAGATGCTAGCGTACTTTCAACAGACGGTCATGGCTAGATCGTCTTAGAATTAGAATATGACGACCAAGAATATATAAACTTTTTAGGGTCTCAGGTCGATATTTCTAGGTGTTACAAACGGAATGACAAAGTTAGTATACCCCATCCTGGAGGTGGAGGGTATAAAAAGAAATATTCAAATATTGATTAAATCTCTTATAAATTATTGAGTGAACGAGGTGGAAAATATAATTAAACGGTTTTCTTTCTTTCTTAAAATAAATTAATTCTGAACACTTTCTTGTGTCGGCCAGTGTAATAGCTGATCATGACTTAAAACACGCTAAATTGGCATCACCTTAAAGCCCCGCGCTAATTCGCTGCAGAATTCACAACTCCCTCGACACAATACACAAATGGGCACATGTCAAGCGAGAAGAAGAAATGCTAAACTAACATTGCATGGAAAGAAAGCAGAAACTGATGCTTGAAGCTGGCGGTGGTGGTTCCCATGCCCCATGATGAGATGTTCCATGTAATCTGAGTAAATCGTCATATCAGCAGCGGGCAAACAAAGAACGAGTGGAGTGAGCGTGCAAGTGGTGGTGGTGGTGATGATGGCGATGGTGGATTCAATGACTGAGCGTCTTACAAAGTACTATTCATGGTGTACCCAACAGCACTTTGGCCAAATCCAACCTGGCGAAAGTCAACAAAGCACAACGCCAACAAAGTCCAGCAACAAGCAGAAGAACAACAGAGAACTTCTTTGTGTACTCGCCGGTGCGCATATGAGCCATGCCATGGCGGGGCTTTATTTATTTATATTTTCTGACAAATAAATTTAACTAAGATTTTTTAGTGTTTAAAAATAAAATCATACAAAAAATATAAGTTATTTGAAAAGTCAAATATTATCAATGATAATAAATAAATTTATTGTTAACAAAATAACAATTTCAAAAAATGACTTTGGTGGGTTACGAACCCGTGATACTCTACCAATGCATATTCTTTTTTCATTGTTCACAAAATTATGATTATTGATATTTATTAGAAGTATTTTGGAAAAATATCCAACAATTCCTAAAACGTGGAAAATAAATCCCAAAAATGTGTTTTTTTTTAGAAAAATTACCGCCATTGTGGATCTGAATAAAATATTTTATTAATAGTAGTTATGTCTGTAGCCAAACTCAATTTGTATACCCTCCACCACCAGGATGGGGTGTAACTTTGTCATCCCGTTTGTAACACCTTGAAATTTTGAGCTGGCACCCTATAAAGTATATATATTCTTGATCGTCATAGAATTGTAAGACGATCTAGCCATGTCGGTCCGACTGTCTGTCCGTCCGTTGAAAGCACGCTAGCATCTAAACGAAACGAGCTAGTACGTCTAAATTTTGCATGAATACGTCTTATAGTCGTAGATCGGTCGGGATTACAAAAGGGCGAAATTTGTCCACAGGGAATAATTTTTCCCTCACAAGGACTGCAAATTCCCCTAATGTTTAGTGTATTTCATCATGTTTATACACTCCACGAGAGTATTATGTCTTTGTGCATTTGTTTGTAATACCAACAAGTAAGGAAGGTTAAAGTCGGGCGTGGCCGACTATATGACACCCTACACTTAGTCATTATACCCTATGGTGTAGGATATAACAAGTAAAAACGGAGTTAAGTTCGGCCGGGCCGAACTTTGTATACCCTCCACCATGGATTGCATTCCACAGAGTTTGTCGGTTTTCGTAGAAGTGCAGTAATATTACAGGAAAATATAAATTTTTTAATGAACAAATACAAATATTAAAAAAATTATTTTATAAATAAATATAATATTTTAATTATTTCAAATCAAAAAATAAATATTCTTATATTTTTATTTTCAATAAGCTTAAATGCCATAAATATTGGTAGATAGTGTGTGCTACAGTACAAATTTTGAAAATCCATTATCAGACGTACATAGTGCAAAATAACCTAACTTCATGATTCAACCAATTTTTGCCGTAAAAGAAAAATTACGAATTTGGAAAAAAACTTGTTATTTTGCGTGTCTATACAGTCAGCTGCGCCCATTAGGTTGGTACCATTTTTACCCCCTTGACGTTTCTACAAAATTAGAATTTCATCAGTTTATTTTCCGTGTAAACACAGTCAGGGGAATGTATACTCCGAATTTCATGACTCTATCTGCGGTCATTTGATTGGTACTATTTTTATCCCCTTTTTTCATTTTAACCCCAAAATGTACGAATTTTGAAAAATCCGTGTATTTTACTTGTCTATGCAATCAGAGGTATGTATACACCGAACTTCATTATTCTAGGTACTTCCGTTTGGTTGGTACCATTTTTATCCCTCCATTCCCATTTTACCCCTTAAAAGTACGAATTTGGAAACAATTCTTTTATATTATGTATCTACTCAATTAGAGGAATGTTCACACCGAATTTCGTGTTTCTAGCTATTGTCGTTTAATTTGTACAATATTTATCCCTTTTTTGCCTCATTTCACCCCCTACAAATAAGAATCATTTTATGGTGCACGTTTTTGCTATAAGGGGAATACGCATACCAAATATCAAACAAATATAAACAGTCAAATTCAAAACACATGCTTAAATGCGCCAAAATATTAGGGATTATTATGGGTATTTTTAGTCCTTGTGAGGGAAAAAATTTTCCCTTTGGGCCGATTTCGCCCCATTTCAATCCCAACCGACTATAAGACGCATTTATGGAAAATTTGAACGTTCTAGCTCCTTTCGTTTAGATGCTAGCGTGCTTTCAACAGACGGACAGACGGGCGGACGGGCTTAGATTTTTATGACGATCAAGAATATATATACTTTATAGGGTCTCAGCACGATATTTCAAGGTGTTACAAACGGAATGACAAAGTTAGTATACCCCCATCCTGGAGGTGGAGGGTATAAAAATGTCATTACATGTTGAACCGGGTGATACTACAATACAATATACTACAAATTCCATACTTCTATCTGTATTTGTAAGAAAATTTTAACACAAACTTTGAATGGGAGCTAGAAATCACATATTTTATCAGATCATATTCAAATTTCGCGTTTTGCCAAATAGAAACACCCATGGTGAAAATATGTCAGATCGGTTCAGATTTATATATAGCTCTCATGCAAATTTCGCTCTCAATTTGAATTTTTATGCTCTAGCAACAATATATATTATCAGATTGTCTTCAAATTTGGCAAAACATCTTATATTTAATCTAGGAACACGTATGGTGAAATAAAGTCAGATCCGTTCAGATTTATATATAGCTCCCATTCAAATTTCGATCCCGATTGGACTTTTTCTGCTGTAGGAACCACATATTTCAACAGATCTTCTTCATAATTGGCAAAACATCTTATATTTCAAATGGGAACACCCAGTGTCTTGTCATTTATTTTGGTTTAAGACCAAAGGTTGTGCTGAAGTCTTCAGCAGAACCCAAAATTAGCAAAAAGGCAAAGTGAGACCTTTATTGTTGCAGCTAAAAGTTGACTGCGCAGTTTCGATGGGCTCTACACCATCTCGTCAGAACTTTCGCAACGAATGTATGTCTTTGGCTTAAATCAGGGTTCATATTAGTACCAGCGGTCACATATGACAAATGAGAAGCGCTGATAAACAAAATATTCCACCGAACTAAGTCGACACACTAAAAATCTCACTTTGCAAATTCAATGTTGTGCATGTGCTCGCATCGCTCGCAACAATGCAAAGGTGGCTGTTGTACGGAATGTCCCGTCTTCACTGTACCAATGCGAAAATATGTTAGATCGGTTCATATTTATATATGTAAATACAAATTTCGCTCTCAATTTGAGTTTTTCCGCTCTAGAAACCACATATTTTAACAGAACCTATAGTGTAAGTGGGTCACTTCATTCCATGTTTGGATATAGCCCCGATAGTAATATTCTTCTCGAGTTGACCAATTAGGTCCGGTCATATTAGTCTACGATTAGGAACCATACAAAAATTCTTCCAGTTATTACTTTTTTTACCGAATTGAATTGTATTCGGATAGAAAGTGGAGTGTATCATCGAGTCGGCCCCGCCCGACTTTAGGCTTTCCATACTTGTTTCTCATTAAATATAGTTAATGTACAATATGTACTTTTTCGCTCTTTGAAGAGATGAGATCGAATTCAAATTCAAGAGCTGATGTTTAGTTTGAGAAAATGAGGGAAAATTTGTAATAGAATTTTGGAAAATTATATTTTCGAAAAGTCACCAAAAGTGCAAGGCAGCTAAATAAGAACTATTGTATATTAGGATGGGTCACGAAAATAATTTGCAGCGGTCACCGCCCCCCTCCTCCCCCAAAATGACGATAGGATTCTTTAACGATGATCTGCAAAATATTTCGTCACAGGGTCAATCCATCTGTGCGCTAAACGCTCCTGAAAACACCTCTAAAAATCATGCTTTTTCTCGTGTAATTTTTTTTAAGTTGCAGTTTTGCCCAAAGTTTTTTGCTGTATTAATATACCCTTGGAAGCACTTTAAATTAAAATTTTTATTCTCGTCTTAGAGTAACTTATTGGTAGATTTTATATTGATTTTTTGTGGGTTTTCAAGGTGACAGCTAAAAACTCATATTTCTTAGAAATATTTTGTAAGAGGTAAAAAGTAGATAGGATGTTGCAATATCTTTCAAATGGTGCCTAAATAAAGAATATCGGACGAAAAATGACGTCACTGGCTCAATTTTTGTGAAATAATTTATTGCAGGCGATGGTTTTCACATTCAAAATGTTCAAATACTTTTTACAAAAAAAAAGAGCTCTGCTACGCCAATTTCATTCCGATGTTCATCATTTAGGCATTATTCGTAAGGTATTGACAGCATTTATTTATTTTTTATAAAATACTACCACCAAACACAAAAAAGTTTCCAGTAGTCACAGTGAAAATCCACTATAAACGTCCAACAATTCGACCAATAAGTTACTCTAAGGCAAGAATCAAAATTTATATTTAAAGTGCTGCGAAGGGTTTATTATTTCTGAAAAAAAATTTAGAAAAAATTTAACACAAAAAAAAATACGTCGGAAAAACAAGATTTTTAGGCTTATTTTCAGGAGCGTTTAGTTCACTGACGGCTTGATTTAGGAACGAAATATTTTGCAAATCGTCATTAAACAATCTAAACTTTATTTTCGTGGGGTGACTGGAAATTGTTTTTCCATTTGTATGGAACTCGACCCAGCCTACTGTATATTATGCTGGTCCATACAAAAAAAGACAATTTCCAGTCACCACACCACATAATGTTTAGATTGTTTAACGATGATATACAAAATATTTCGTTTATATATTTTATTTTAAATGTTTAATTTTTCATTAAACAAACCAATCTTCTTTTTAAAGGGGGTGAACACAGCAATTTATTTTCCTGACCCTGACCATCCTACAGTGTATGTGGTATTCTGTGCAAAATATAGAAAAAGAAAAAAATTTCTCTTTGCTGATCATAAAGCTTATACAGAGCACAGAGTTCGTTGCGTCGTTTCCGCGCAATGTGGGGTTAAGTTTGGATCGAGTGTGACGTAGTTAAGGTATTTTGACGCACGAAGATACTTTTGAAAGGTTTATCTTATCTTATTACTTAAATTAAAAAGTATATATATTTTTTCTTGGCAATAAAAAATAATACATTTATTTTTTATGAAATGGTGTCCCTTTTAATTATTTTTATACCCTCCACCTCCAGGATGGGGGTATACTAACTTTGTCATTCCGTTTGTAACACCTTGAAATATCTACCTGAGACCTTATAAAGTATATATATTGTTGATCGTCATAAAATTCTAAGACGATCTAGCCATGTTCGTCCGTTCGTTTGTTGAAAGCACGCTAGCATCTAAATGAAAGGAGCTAGAACTTTAAAATTTTCCATAAATGCGTCTTATAGTCGTAGATCGGTTGGGATTGAAATGGGGCGAAATCGACTTAAAGGGAAAAAATTTCCCTCACAAGCACTAAAAAAACGTGCACCATAAACTGATTCTTATTTGTAGGGGGTGAAATGGGGCAAAAAAGGGATAACAATGGTAAATATTAAACGACAACAGCTAGAAACAAGAAATTCGGTGTGTACATTCCTCTAATTGAGTAGATACATAATATAAAAGTATTTTTTCCAAATTCATACTTTTAAAGGGTAAAATGGGAATAGAGGGATAAAAATGGTACCAACCAAACGGATGTACCTAGAATAATGAAATTCGGCGTATGCATTCCTCTGATTGCATAGACAATTAAAATAAATGGATTTTTCAAAATTCGTACTTTTTGGGTTTCAAATGAAAAATGGGATAAAAATAGTACCAATCTAATGACCGCAGCTAGAGTCATGAAATTCGGTGTATACATTCCTCTGATTGCGTAGACACGGAAAATAAACAGATTTTTCGAAATTCGTACTTTTTGGGTTTCAAATGAAAAAAGGGGATAAAAATAGTACCAATAAATGACCGCAGCTAGAGTCATGAAATTCGGTGTATACATTCCTCTGATTGCATAGACAAGTAAAATAAACGGTTTTTTAAAATTCGTACTTTTTGGGTTTCAAATGAAAAAAGGGGATAAAAATAGTACCAATCAAATGACCGCAGCTAGAGTCATGAAATTCGGTGTATACATTCCTCTTATTGCGTAGACACGGAAAATAAACTGATTTTTCGAAATTCGTACTTTCAAGGGATACAATGGTACAGAGGGATAAAAATAGTACCAACTAAACGACTACAGCTAGAATGATGAAATTCTAATTGCGTCAAGGGGGTAAAAATGGTACCAACTAAATGACCGCAGCTGGAATCATGGAATTCGGTGTATACATTCCTCTGACTGCATAGACACGCAAAATAAATAGTTTTTTGCCGAATTCGTAATTTTTCTTTTACGGCAAAAATTGGTTGAATCATGAAGTTAGGTTATTTTGCACTATGTACGTCTGATAATGGATTTTCAAAATTTGTACTTTTGGAATTAAAATGGAATGGAAATACAACCAACTGTAGCATGCACTATCTATCAATATTTATGGTATTTAAACTTTTTGAAAATATAAATATAAGAATATTTATTTTTTGATTTGAAATAAATAATGGTTTGAAATAAAAAAAATAATATATTTATTTATAAAGTTTTTTTTTTCAATATTTGTTTTGTTTTGGCTAAATTAAAAAATTATATTTTCCTGTAATATTACTGCACTTCTACGAAAAACGACAACTTCTGTGGAATGCAATCCATGGTGGAGGGTATATAAAGTTCGGCCCGGTCGAACTTAACGCCGTTTTTACTTGTTTTTTGCTAAAGTTGTAGCTCAATCTTTTTACTTTAAATTGCAAAAAACAAAATTCACACAAATCGAAAGATGTGAAAGAAACAGTAAGACTATATTTTCCAAATAAATATATTTTTTTACACATTTTTTAAAATTTGGAAATTTTACAAACAAAAAAATCAAAAGTCTTTTCAAGTGGCTTCGCAGCGACTTTTCAACATCAAACCCGGCCTCTATAAGGAGATGATTCTCACAAACGAACGAGAATCACAACTCACTTGTCGAATTTGCGTTTAAAAAATCGCACCAAGTAATTCTATTAAATATTAAATATAGAAGCAAAATGGTCTTGAGCTAGGACAATATCCCAGTTCAAATCAAATATTGATTACAGACCAAAAAAAATGCAAACGAAAAAACTAAAACAAATGAGCGTTGGCACGGCAGAAGTATTGCTGGGTAACTATACCTGCATATACACATACTTACATATGCAACTCAATGAGATGCTTGTAAGATGGCATGTGTGCTTTATTACTTGGTGCGATTTTTTAAACGCAAATTCGGCAAGTGAGTTGTACTTCTCGTTCGTTTGTGAGAATCACCTCCTTATAGAGGCCGGGTTTGATGTTGAAAAGTCGCTGGGAAGCCACTTGAAAAGACTTTTGACATGGTCGAAATCATGATCGTGGTAGTCTGCAGCCAAGTAATAAATGTCACCATGCCATTTGTAAATAAATTTGCATTCTATTCAATATAGAAGCAAAATGGTCTTGAGCCAGGACAATATCCCAGTTCAAATCAAATATTGATTACAGACCAAAAAAATGCAAACGAAAAAACTAAAATAAATATAAAATGTTAATTATTTTAAACCACACTTATACGACAAGGCTGCCAATATGTTTATATTATATATATCAAAATAATACTTCAAGTCAATTCAAAGTATTTGGGGTATTTAACCCAAATATTGGGGGATAGTGGGTGCATTTTTAGCTGCAGTCGTTTAATTGGTTTTAATTTCAAAAGAACAAGTTGAAGCTAACTTCATTATTCTAACCATTTGCTCGTAAAGTTAAAAAATATACTACAAATTTGGAAAAAATATTTATAAAATATATTAGTTGAGTGGGTACCATTTTTATCCCTCTGTTCCCATTGTGTCCCTTGAAAAAACGAATTTGGAAAAACATTTTTATGTTTCGTTTATAAGCAGTCGGAGGAATGTTTACACCGAATTTCACGATTCTAACTGCGGTCATTTGATTGGTACAATTTTTATGCCCTTTTTCCATTTTACCCCCTAAACGTACGCATTTCGAAAAAATCCCTTTATTTTACGTGTCTACGCTATCAGAGGAATGTATACACCGAATTTCATTATTCTAGGTGCAGTCGTTTGCTTGGTACCATTTTTATCCCTCTATTTTCACCCCCCTTAAAAGTACGAATTTGGAGTTTTCAATATTTTTCAAACAAAAATGCAATACCAAACCAAAGTCCATCGAAATCGGAAGACCTTCGAACATATCTCGTTGATTTTACATGGACATGATATTTCCAATATTTCCCCTCACTTCACATGAAATGGCTCATATGTAAACAACTGCTGTTGTTACCTCTATTGGAACTTGTGGAACATCGCAAAAGAATACAAAAACAACAACAGCAACCACAACAAACAGCCGCAACCCCACCAACGTGCTAACCATGTTAGCAGCCGTCCCATCGAACGAGCATCTTCCGATATTTCGCCAAGTTTTGCTGTTGTTCCCACTACGCGCAGACGCAGCAGCCGACGCCACAGCGACGCGCCACGGCAAATGCTGACGGCTCTCTGGAGTGGCCGGCCGGGCGCTGCTATGCTGCGGTTTGTTTGAGTAGAACGAAAAACGAAGTGTTAACTTGGCTAACAACAATGCATACCAAACAGTTGAGCGCGGATTGAGCAACGGTTAAGAACGTTTACGCTTTGCTTACGGTTTTCTGCTACTGCTTCAGTTTCAGTGTCTGGGTCTGAGTCTGTTTGGGAGTGTGTTTTTGTCAAAACGAAGTGAAAGGAAAGAAAGTTTATTCATATTTTAATAAGTGTAAGCGAATCGATTCAAAAGGGCTGGTCGGTCTAACACGCGAAAAATTCCATAGAAAGAGAAATTTCAAATTGAATTTGGCAAACATGCGCTTATTGATCTTGTGCGCAGCGTTCATAGGCGTTGTAACGGCGTACATAGGACCGCCGTATGCGGGTTCGTTGCCATTGGTTTTGCCCGAAACCACCACCACCACCCCCGTCCTGCCAGATGATTTAACAGGCATCAAGGTCAGCGATGAATCGTCCTCCTCCTCCTCATCATCATCGTCTGCATCACCTTCTTCTACCACCACTACCGAAACCAATTTGGTGCAGGAAATCGTCTCCGAGTTGCCCATTACTTTGCCTTCTCTGCTGCAGGAATTGGATACACCCAAACGCCGCATCATCACCTACGATCAACGCCAAGAGGGCCAGTACAATATTCGTGCTGATCTGGATAATTTCATGTTCCTGCTGATACCAGCTGCCGCCCCCGCCGATAGCTTCAGCCTCTTGGATATTCTGGGCAAATCGGGTGGTGGCCGTCGCACCGCCCACTCATCGTTAAAAACGAATAAAAAGAAGTCGTATTCATCAGGGCTCAAACCAGATGGCGGTTCGTTGAAATATCGACAATCCTTGAAAAATGCTGAATATATGCCGCGTCAAAATGCCGAACACCACCAACATAACCACCATCAGCACCAGCTCCAGGCGGCAGCCTCCTCGAGGGTGGGTGAATTTGTGGAGGGGCGAACGCCCTATCATATGGACATTTCGGCCTTGAATGAGGATGAGGAAGAAGGGATTCAGGCTCGCCTGAATCCCGATCGGCAGGTGGATGTTCTGCCACCCTCATATCCGCTGGCGTATCAGCACCTGATGAAACCCTATCTGGAGGCCGATGCAGCGATTATACAGACTTTGCCACCGGCGGATTTGGGCAGTCGTCAGAATTCGGGTAAATCTATATTTTGTTTGTTTGGTAAAAATTCCACTTGAAATTGAGAATTTTCATTTATAATTTCATTTTCATTTGAAATTGAAAAGAAAACCAAGTGAAATTGAGAATTTCTATTTTAAAATGAGAAAATTAATATTTTTGGTTTTTAGTTTAACAAAATTTCAAATTGAAATTGGGAAAATCCCAATTGAAATTGAGAATTTCCATTTCAAAATGAGAAAATGAATATTTTTGGTTTTTAGTTTTACAAAATTTCAAATTGAAATTGTGAAAATTCCATTTGAAACTGAAAATTTCCATTTCAAAATGAGAAAATTCCAATTGAAATTAATAATTTTCATTTCATAATGTGCAAATTCCAATTGAAATTGAGTATTCTATTTGACAAAATTCAATAGAGAATTTCCATTTCAAATTGAGAAAATTCGAATTGAAATTGAGAAAATTCCATTTCAAAGTTAGAAAATTCCAATTGAAATTGGATATTTCCATTTCTATTTGAGAAAATTCCAATTGAAATAGAGAAAATTGCAATTGAAAATTTCAATTTCAAATTTAGAAAATTCCAATTGAAATTAAGAATTTCCATTTCATAATGAGAAAATTCAAATTGAAATTGGATATTTCCATTTCTATTTGAGAAAATTCCAATTGAAATAGAGAAAATTGCAATTTCAAATTTAGAAAATTCCAATTGAATTTAAGAGTTTCCATTTCATAATGAGAAAATCCCAATTGGCTATTTCCATTTCTATATGGGAAAATTCCAATTGAAAATGAGAATTTTCAATTCAAATTACGAAAATTCCAATTTAAATTGAGAATTTCCGTTTCAAAATGAGAAAACTCCAATTGAAAATTTCCATTTCAAAATGAAAAAATCCTATTGAAATTGAGAATTTCGTTTTCAAATTTAGAAAATTCCAATTGAAATTGGCTATTTCAATTTCTATATGAGAAAATTCCAATTGAAAATGAGAATTTTCAATTCAAATTACGAAAATTCCAATTTAAATTGAGAATATCCGTTTCAAAATGAGAAAACTCCAGTTGAAAATTTCCATTTCAAAATGAGAAAATCCAATTGAAATTGAGAATTTCCTTTTCAAATGTAGAAAATTCCAATTGAAATTAAGAATTTTCATTTCACGACGAGAAAATTCAAATTTGAAAATGAGAATTTTCAATTCAAATTACGAAAATTACAATTTAAATTGAGAATTTCCGTTTCAAAATGAAAAAATTCCAATGGAAAATTTCCATAAAATTGCTAAAATTCCAATTTAAATTGAAAATTTCCAATTTGATTTCAAGAATTTTCATTTCAATTGAAAAAAAAAAACCAAACGAAAATGAGAATTTACATTTCAAATTGAGAAAATTCCAATTTAAATAGGGAAAATTGTAAAAATTTCTATATTTTTGAAACAGTGTCCACTCAGACACAGAGATTAGTGTCCTGATTAAAAATGAGTACAGTTGTAATTCTTTAGTCCGATCTGATCAGAGATTTCTGATATCTGGTTACTGCTCTCTGACCACAGATTTCTGACCTCTGAGCACAGATCTCTGGTCACTAATCTCCGATTTCTGATTACTGTTCACAGATCTCTGATCAGAGATGAGATCTAATGTCCGATATCTGAATTCTGATCAGTGCTCACTGATCTCTGATCAGAGATTTCTGATATCTGGTCACTGCTGCCTGATCACAGATTTCTGACCTCTAGTCACATATCTTTGAACGCTAATCTCTAATCTCTTATTTGTGATTACTACTCACTGATCAAGCCAACTTATCTATCTCTGAATTGCTTACATATCTCTGATTTCAGATCATTGTTAGCCGATCTATGATCTCTAAATTCTGATTTTTCTCTGATCTCTGATTTTTGATCACTGATCATTTTTGATCAGAGATCACCGCCAACTGATCTATGATCTCTAAATTCTGATTTCTTATTTTTGATTTCTGGTTTTTATTTCACTGATCAGATCTCTGATCACTGCCAACTGATCTATGATCTCTAAATTCTGATTTCTTTTTTTTTTTTGATTTCTGATCTCTTGTTTTTACTTCACTGATCTCTGAATTTTGATCACAGATCTTTGATTTCTGAACACTGCCAACTGATCTATGATCTCTAAATTCTGATTTTTGATTCTAATTTTTCATCACAGATCACTAATCTCTGATCAGAAAAAACACGTTGTTATATTCAAATGAAAATTGAATGTATCCTTCAAAGTTTTGCTTTATTTGCAACTTCGGTGTATTTGGTGACTCCCACTAAAATTTTCCGTGAAATTTTTTCACAGAACATTTTATTCCCTTTGTCCTTTTTGAGAGAACTTTTTTGATTTTCTCAAAAAATTGTCAAATTGACCCATAAAGAGAGGAGCTAGAGGGTAAAGATCTTCCACAAAAATGATCCTCATAAAATTCACCAATATAGTTCTGACAATAAGAATTCTCTCAGACATTAACTTACAACAATTTTTATACCCTCCACCCCCATACTAACTTTGTCATTCAGTTTGTAACACCTTGAAATATCGTCCTGAGACCCTATAAAGTATATATATTCTTGATCGTCATAAAATTCTAAGACGATCCGTCCGTCCGTCCGTCTGTCCGTCTGTTGAAAGCACGCTAGCATCTAAACGAAAGGAGTTAGAACGTTAAAATTTTCCATAAATGCGTCTTATAGTCGTAGATCGCTTGGGATTGAAATGGGGCGAAATCGGCCCAAAGGGAAAATTTTTTCCCTCACAAGGACTAAAAATACCCATAATAATCCCTAATATTTTAGCGTATTTAAGCATGTTTTTACAATATGTATGCTTGTACTTACTTGATATTGGGTATGCGCATTCCCCTTATAGCAAAAACGTGCACCATAAAGTGATTCTTATTTGTAGGGGGTTAAATGGAGCAAAAAGGGATAAAAATGGTACCTATTAAACGGCAATAGCTAGAAACACGAAATTCGCTGTGTACTCTAATTGAGTAGATACATAATATGAAAGTATTTTTTCCAAATTCGTGCTTTTAGGGGATAAAATCGGAATAGAGGGATAAAAATGGTACTTACCAAACGGCTGCACCTAGAATAATGAAATTCGGTGTCTACATTCCTCTGATTGCGTATACACGTAAAATAGAAGGATTTTTCGAAATTCGTACTTTTTGGGGTTCAAATGGAAAAAGGGGATAAAAATAGTACCAACCAAATGACTGCAGCTAGAGTTATGAAATTCGGAGTATACATTCCTCTGACTGCGTAGACACGAAAAATAAAAGGTTTTTTTCCAAATTCATACTTTCAAGGGATACAATGGGAACAAGGGATAAAAATAGTACCAACTAAAATGATGAAATTTGAAATTCGCTCTAGACACGTAAAAGAAAGAGATTTTAGATAGTCGTACTCTTTAGGGGGTAAAATTGGAAAAAGGTGATAAAAATGGTACCAACCAAATGGGTACCAATCATGAAACTGCAAAGACATGCAAAATAAGAAGATTTTTCCAAATTCGTACTTTTAAGGCAAAAATTGATTGAAGTTATTTTACACTATTTACATGAGATAATAGATTTTCAAAATTTGTATTAAAATAGAATGAAAATACAACCAACTGTGGCAACCATTACCTACCAATATTTGTGATATTTAAGCTTTTTTGAAAATATAAGAATATTTATTTTTTAATTGACCTGAAGTATTAATTCGATACATAAATATATATATATATATATATATATATATATATATATATATATATATATATATATATATATATATATATATATATATATATATATATATATATATATATATATATATATATACATATATATGTATATAGTGTAAACGTACTGGTAGCCTTCCAAATTTGTATTTTTTTATTTTTTCATGAAGTTAGTTTATCTTGCACTTGAGAGATAATGGATTTTTTTGGAGATTGCTGTCTTATATTTACTTTTTGAATCGATTTGAAGTATTATTTCGATATATATATTATAAAGGTATTGGTAGCCTTGACTTATAAACGTGGCTTGAAATATTAAAAATATTATATTTATTTAGAAAATTATTTTTTCAATGTTTGTATTTGTTTTGGTTTGGCTATATTAAAAAAAATAATATTTTTTTGTAATATTACTGCACTTCTACGAAAATCGACAGCCTCTGTGGATTGCAATCCATGGTGGAGGGTATATAAAGTTCGGCCCGGCCGAACTTAACGCCGTTTTTACTTGTTTAATTTATCAATGCTAATATAAGGGTTGTTTACACATAAAAGCTGGGAATAAATTTTGATAAATGGAAATGACGCAGTGGATTATTTAAGAAACATGACCACGTACAATATTTGTAAACTTTCAAACAGAAGTAAATTGTGGAGTTATCAAAAATATTTGTGTGTCGCAGTACAATTAGATGGAGTAGCAGATACGAAAATTGTAGATTGATAATAACAAATTATGTTGGTAAAATAATATGTAGAGAAGGGAACATGGCATTATTAAATCTAATCATTCGGAGATGCCTATGAAACGGCATCTACAAATATCTTTAAAATTATATGAATACATTTACCAACATTTGGAAATACATTGAAGATTTTGCCAAAAATTACATTTCCTTAGAGCTTATACGAATTTCGAAAAAACAAAAAGCAGTTTACAATGATTTGTATTTGATTGTATAAAAACAAACATTTGTCCATTTAATCGAAGAGAGCGAAGCCCATTTGAATACGGGAAAAATAAATATTTATTACCCAGTAAATGTTCTGACAACGTCACGATTTCGGGTTTCTAAATTTCACATTTTTCTTCAAAACTACTTTTTTTCAATTGTCTTTCTTTTCTGACGAGCAAACGAAGAGGATGTTGGTTAAACAAAACCGTTTTAAATAGAAATGGAAAATTTAGTAACTCGAAATCACCGAAAAAATGTGATTTGAAAATCGTGCCGAATATTACTGCAAATTTGGAGCACAGATTTAAAAGTCTTTCAATTTCAATATAAAATTATTTTTTATATAGTTTTTGACGACAGTGTGAACAATTGTGCCTTTCCATAGAGTGTAAATTATACTTTTTGCTACTTTTTTGTAACCGCAGCAGTCTTAAATAGAAGCACCCTTATTAAAGTATCACACAAATTGATAATGAATAGCTGACAGCGGAAATTCGAGCTATAAAATGTATTCAAGACTATATGTGCCAGCTAGAATGACACTTTATCCGTTCTGAGATCCATTTGCATTGGTTTATGTTTGAGTCAATTGAAAACAATTAAGGAAGGTTAAAGTCGGGCGTGGCCGACTATATGATACCCTACACCTAGTCAATATACCCTGTGGTGTAGGGTATAAAAAGGTCGTTACATTTGAACCGGGTATATATATACTACAAATTTCATACTTCTATCTGTATTTGTAAAAAAAAATTAACACCAAACTTTGAATGAGAGCTATATATAAATCTGAACCGATCTGACACATTTTTGGCATAGATTTTTCTGAAATATAAGACGCTTTCCCAAAATTGATGGAAATCTATTAAATATGTGGTTTCGAGAACGGAAAGAATTAGATCGGGGGAGTCATTTATATGGGAGCTATATATAAATCTGAACCGATTTGACCCACTTTCGCCATGGATGTTTGTAGTTGAAATATGATCTGGTTTGCCAAATTTTAAGAAAATCAGTTTAAATATGCTATTTCTAGAGCGGAAATAACCAATTCAGTGGCGAAATTTGTATTGAGCTATATATGTATATCTGAACCGATCTGGCCCATTTTTAGCAGAGTTGTTTCTAGTTAAAATATAAGTTGTTTTGCTAAATTTGAAGAAAATCTGTTAAAATATGCGGTTTCTAGAGCGGAAATAATCAAATTGGGGGAGATATTTGTGTGGGAGCTATATATATATCTGAACCGATATGACCCACTTTCGGCATAGATGTTTAGAGTTGAAATATAATTTTTTTTACCAAATTTGAAGAAAATCTGTTAAAATATGTGGTTTTTAGAGCGGAAATAATCAAATCGGGGGAGATATTTGTGTGTGAGCTATATATAAATCTGACTCGATATGACCCACTTTCGGCATAGATGTTTAATTAATTTGTTTTGCCAAATTTGAAGAAAATCTGTTAAAATATGTGGTTTATAGAGCGGAAATAATCAAATTGGGGGAGATATTTGTGTGGGAGCTATATATATACCGATCTGGCCCATTTTTAACAGAGTTGTTTCTAGTTAAAATATAAGTTGTTTTGCTAATTTTGAAGAAAATCTGTTAAAATATGTGGTTTCTAGAGGGGAAAAAGTAAAATCGGCAGCAAAATTTGTATGGGAGCTATATCTAAATCTGAACCGATTTTCTTCAAATTAATTAGCGTTCGTCCTTATCCCATAAAACTTCTTTGTGCAAAGTTTCATTTAGTTCTAAGCACAATTGCGACCTGGACTTGATTACAAGAATAGATGGACAGACGGACGGACGGTCATCGCTAAATCGACTCAAAAAGTGATTCTAAGTCGATCGGTATATTAAACGATGGGTCTATCTCGTTTTCTTTTGGGTGTTACAAACAAATGCACAAAGACATTATAGCCTGTGGTGTAGGGTACCACCGTAGCACAAATAATTTTTCTTAGATCTTCCTACTACTATATCGAACCTTTATAAAACAAAATCGATAACGTTGGTACCTCTAAGGCAACCAGAACTTTCAGGGGGTGCACTGACTTAGACCACTTTCATTTTTCTTAAAATTGAAAAATATTAAAAATAAAATATTTCATTTTTCAAACTTCAAAAAAGCTTAAAAACAATAAATATTGGATGATAGTGGGTGCATTTTCAGCTACAGCCGTTTGATTGGTTTATTTCTATCCTATTTTAATTCTAAAAGTACAAATTTTGAAAAATTCATTATCTTTCACGTATACCGTGCGAGTTAACCTAACTTCATGATTCTAGTCATTTGCTCTCTACCAGTTTTATTACTTTTCCCATTTTTGCCGTAAAAGTAAAAAGGTAATAAAATCATTTTATTTTGCCTGTCTATGCAGTCAGAGGAATTCCATGATTCTAGCTCCGACCTATAGTTTGGTACCATTTTTATCCCCATTTTCCCATTTACCTCCTTAAAAGTACGACTTTAGAAAATCTCTTTATTTTACTTGTATACACAATTAGAGAGATGTACACATCGAATTTCATCATTCCAGCTGTAGCCGTTTAGTTGGTACCATTTTTATCCCTCTGTTCCCATTGTATCCCTTGAAAGTACGAATTTGGAAAAACCTTTTTATATTTCGTTTCTACGCAATCGGAATTTCATGATTCTAGCTGCAGCCAATTTGCATCCCCTTTTTCTATTTTACCCCTTTAAAGTACGAAAAATCCCTCTATTTTCGTGTCTACGCAATCAGAGGAATGTATACACCGAATTTCATTATTTCAATACCATTTCATTTATTTGATACCATTTTTATCCCTCTTTTCCAATGTTGCCCCTTAAAAGTACGAATTTGGAAAACCACTTCATTTTTCATGTATATGCAGTGGGAGGAATGTATACACCGAATTTCATGATTCTAGCTGCGGCCATTTTTATCCGCTTTTTCCCATTTACCCTTAAAAGTACAAATTGGGGAAATATTTTTATTTATGTATCCACTCATTTAGAGGAATGTACTTACCGAATATCGTGTTTCTAGTTTTATAGGTACCATTTTTATCCCCTTTTGCCCCATTTCACCCCCTACACATAAGAATCCCTTTTACTCCAAACATTAGGTGTATATTCAGTCCTTGTGAGGGAAAATTTTTTCCCTGTTGACCGATTTCGACCATTTGCAATCCCAGCTGATCTATAACTATAAGACGTATTCATGCAAATTTGGGACGTCCTAACTCCTTTCGTTTAGATGCTAGAGTGATTTCAACACGCGGACAGACGGGTGGATATGGTTAGATCGTCTTAAAATTTTACTACGATCAAGAATATATATACTTTATAGGGTCTCAGATCGATATTTCAATTTAAAAATTTCTGTACCCCCATCATGAGGTGGAGAGTATAAAAAGCAGCTCTTAAGGCTTTGGAATATGTTTTTGTGACTTCTTTAAGGTTTCCATAAATTGACATCTTATATTTTATTATAAAATTTTTTTATTTATTAAATTCCCCCCACTAAAACATATTCTCCTTTTTCTCTCTGATATTCCCCAGAATCACCACAAAACTCGGGCTTCTATCGTTTCGCCCGCTACATACGCGGTGACAACTTTTTGGATACGAATCGTGTAACCAGCTCCAATCGCTTAGGAGCCCAGTCACCGCAACCGGTGGGTCGTAGAATTGCACAAATTCCCATCTATCGTTCGGATCTGTCGATGGGTGCCGCCCAGCTATATCCGCCCCTGGATGTGCCACACTTCAACTACCCCTCGACCGCACGCAGTTTCGAGGAGATACCCTCCACGTCCAGCGACGAGTTAGAGGCCAAACAAACATTGGATGGCGGCGATTTGGCCTATGAAGATGTCTATCTGCCCTCCATACATATACGCCCGTTGGACGATGATTTGGAATTGGATTTGCACAGCGATGGCTTGATTGAAGGCGAAGCCAAGGCCCTGCTGAGCGATGGCATTGAGCGTTGTGCTCCCGGCAAGAGACGTGACAGCTATGGGGTGTGCCGGGAGATCGAGGGATACTAGAGAGGAAGAGCGAGTGAGCGCGCACGAAGGACGTTTTAAGTTTAAATTTAAAAACACGACTGCTTGTATAAGATTTTCTTAAAATTTAGTTTAAGTTAAGAGCAATAAACACACCTCGAGGGCCAAATTCATAATAATTTATGCGAGGTTTCAACTTAAAATCTGCGATGAATTATTGTGAACGTGGCCGCTATTATTTAAGTGAGTGAGCGTGTGTGTGAAAATTATAGTTTTTAGTTTCTTTTTTTTTCTTCATTATTTAAATTTAATATAAATTAACTTAACATATGATTTCTTTACACGTAAAAGAGAATCTCGAAAAAGGTATTGCATAATATTGTAGAATTTATAAGAACGATTTTATATACATACATATATATATAAATAAAATAAAAGAAAGTGTAGAAAATGTGTGTGTTTTTAATGGATGACCTTGAATAATATTTTACATTTTGTGAAAGAGAAACTTTTTTATTATTATTATAGAATAAAATAAATTAGAATTTTTCAAGGTATCATCTCTTCTTCTGTGAAGGGCATTGCTTAATATTATTTCCAAGATATACATTAATTTTGAAATAAAACAATAACCAGAAGAGAGAGATTTTTTTAAATTTGCCGGATTTTTAAAGTTTATCTGTTGATGGTTAAAAGAGCGTATCAAAGCAGCAATAATTTACATTAGGGTATTATATTCGCACATTAAACTGGGTCACCCATCCAAACGAACATACTATTAAATGAATTTGTTGTAATATTTCGTAGGAGTGTTTGAAATAAAAATAATTAGGGTGGTTCATTTAACATTTTAAATTTGAACTACCGATTACTTTGACTTTGAAAGGTAGAATAACATTCAGATATTATATTTTTATTTTCAGGTTTATGTTTGACATTTGCAAAATGGGACGCTATACGCTCGAACAAAATTGGGAAATATTAAAAAATTATTTTCAAAGTAGTGAGTCTTTAACGCAAACTGTAAAAAATGTACGTTCAGTTCAGCGTCCATGAAGCTCATTTTCATCTCGGTGGCTAGTCAATAAGCAAAATTGTCGCATATGGGGTTCAGAGAACCACATGGCTTCATGACCATTGGGAAGCCAACGCATCCACAACGAGTTACTGTTTGGTGTGGATTTTGGGCTGAACTGAAAATTTGGGTTGATCGTTTGAGGTTTGAGATTCGGTTGAGGTTTTGCGATTCATCACTAATCTTTTTTCCGTAACCCACTCTTCTGTACGTGGTGTGGTGCCATACATAACGTGATATGGGGGATGACTTTTTTTTGAGATTTAATCGTCATGACTTTATGGTTGGGAGAATTTTCTAATTCGTTGTGTTGTTTGTTTTTTGATTGCACAGTGTTTCAAAATTACATTGTTATTATTATATTTTTTTCAAGTCGTTCGACAGAATTTATTTGAATGCGGTACTGAATATATCATTGGCGTAGGAAGGGGATCTACGTTATATAGCTGGTGAAGATGAAGAGGGCTAAAATTAAAAAATAATATATAGATTTTTTTATACCCTCCACCTTAAGGTGGAGAATGAGTATATTGAGGGCTTATATTCAAAAGTGGCTAAAAAGTTTTCGAAATTTCCTATTATTCGCGGTTTTATGGTTCATAGCCACTTTTGCATGTTTAACAAGTAAAAATGGTTTTATTGGATTTTATTGGATGGATTGCATTCCACAGAGGTTGTCGGTTTTCGTAGAAGTGCAGCAAAATTACAGGAAAATATAAATTTTGTAATATAGCCAAACTAAAACAAATACAAATATTGAAAAAATAATTATATAAATAAATATAATATTTTAACTATATCAAACCATTATCTATTTCAAATCAAAAAATAAATATTCTTATATTTATATTTTCAAAAAGCTTAAATACCATAAATATTGGAAGATAGTGGGTGCTACAGTTGGTTGTACTTCCATTCTATTTTAATTCCAAAAGTACAAATTTTGAAAATCCATTATCAGACGAACATGTGCAAAGTGCAAAATAACCTAACTTCATGATTCAACCAATTTTTGCCGTAAAAGAAAAAGTACGAATTTGGGAAAAAACTTTTTATTTTGCGTGTCTATGCAGTCAGAGGAATGTATACACCGAATTCCATGATTCCAGCTGCGCCCATTTGGTTGGTACCATTTTTACCCCCTTGACATTTCTACGCAATTAGAATTTCATCATTCTAGCTGTAGTCGTTTAGTTGGTACTTTTTTATCCCCCTGTACCATTGTATCCCTTGAAAGTACGAATTTGGAAAAAAACCTTTTATTTTTCATGTCTACGTAGTCAAAGAAATGTATACTCCGAATTTCACGACTCTAGCTGCGGTTATTTGGTTGGTACTATTTTTATCCCCTTTTTCTATTTTGACCCCAAAAAGTACGAATTTCAAAAAATCAGTTTATTTTCCGTGTCTACACAGTCAGAGGAATGTATACTCCGAATTTCATGATTCTAGCTACGGTCATTTGATTGGTACTATTTTTATCCCCTTTTTTAGTTTAACCCCAAAAAGTATGAATTTTGAAAAATCCGTGTATTTTACTTGTCAATGCAATCAGAGGAATGTATACACAGAATTTCATTATTCTAGGTAAAGCCGTTTGGTTGGTACCATTTTTATCCCTCTATTCCCATTTTACCCCTTAAAAGTACGAATTTGGAAAAAAATAGTTTTATATTATGTATCTACCCAATTAGAGGAATGTACACACCGAATTTCGTGTTTCTAGCTGTTGTCATTTAATATGTGCCATTTTTATCCCTTTTTTGCCCCATTTCACCCCCTACAAATAAGAATCACTTTATGGTGCACGTTTTTGCTATAAGGGGAATTCGCATACCAAATATCAAGCAAATATAAACAGACATATTCAAAAAACAAGCTTAAATGCGTTAAAATATTAAGGATTATGATGGGTATTTTAAGTCCTTGTGAGGGAACATTTTTTTCCCTTTTTCTAGCTCCTTTCGTTTAGATGGTAGCATGCTTTCAACAGACGGACGGACGGACATGGCTAGATCGTCTTAGAATTTTATGGCGACGAAGAATATATATACTTTATAGGGTCTCAGATCGATATTTTTAGGTGTTACAAACGGAATGACAAAGTTAGTATACCCCCATCCTGGAGGTGGAGGGTATAAAAAGGGATACAAATGGTACCATTTATCCCCTTAAAAGTACGAACTTTCAAAAATTCCATTTTTACTTACATCTGCGTTGTTGGAGGCATATACACACCGAATTTAATGATTGTAACTGTGGCAGTGTCGATGGTACCAATTTTTATCCCTCTTTATCTCCATTTACATTTTAAAAGTACGATTCTCGAAAAATCTCTTTATTTTGCGATTCTAAGCATTTTGGAGATTTACACACCGGATTTCATGATTCCACCTTAATGTATTAAATCTCATTAATCTGGTACCATTTTTATCCCTTTATAGTCAATTTTAACCCCACTAAGATTGAATTTTGGAAAATATATTTTTGTTCACGTACATGCTATATGAGGGATGTCCGTACCAAATTTCTAGATTCTAGGTCTAGCCGTTCGCTCAGAGTGGTGGTACTATTTTTATCCCTTTCAACTCCAGTTTATCTCTTAAAAGTACGAACTTTGGAAAATGCTTCTTTGCTAACTTCTACGCTGTAGGAGGAATATACATATCGAATTTCATGATTGTTGAACTGCAGTCGTGTTGCTAGGTACCATTTTTATCCCCCTTTTCCCCTTTACATTTTAAAACTGGAACTTTCGAAAAATCTTTTTATTGGGCGACTTACTTAAGCTATGTACTAAATTTCACGAATTGTTTAACTTCAGCCGTGTTGGTTGGTACCATTTTTTACCCCATTTATGTACATGTATTCGTAACAACTACTGTGCGCCCTTGGCACTACTGTGAAATGCTTTCCATATGTTTACATTTGCTACTTACATTTGACTTAGATTTAGTTGTGCCAGAAAAATTCAATTCAAATTCAATTCGTAACACAGTGTTGTGAACAATTTTCTGATTGAGTGGTTTTGTATATTTTTGTGTTTTGTTTTCGTTTTTTTTTCGTTTTGTTGTTTTTGGAATTTTGTATTCTCTCTCACTTATGGACACACGCTTGGATTTTATTTGTTTTCATAATAAGTCCATAAATCTCGAATACTTTAGAATTAAAATTCCCATCACGCACGTATCATTTTGTATGCGGTCGGTTATGGAGGGGCACAGCGCTGAAATGCTGCCAAGCAAAAGTGGGTTTGTCGTTACTCACTCACTCACTCGCCACACTCCTAGCCATGAGTAACCCCATAGACTCATATTCTACATACATAGTTCAGTTATCCATCCATACGAATGCGGAATAATCTAAATTTTTTTACTTTGAAACATCCAATAATCAAATTACGAATTGAATCGCTACATAAATGCGTATGTATTCCGTGTGAAAGTTGTATGGGTTCGAGATTTAAATTGGAATTTAAATTAAATGTGCAGCCGATTACAAACCGAATACGGAATACTCATTGAAATTCAATAATATTTTGTTTTTTTTTTTTTTTTTAATTTTTCATTAAATAAAATATTAACAATTTAAGTCAAGTTCAATGACTTCCCTCCCCACTAAAACGTCAGTATTTGTTGTGGTTGTTGTTGTTGCCGTTGCCGTTTTATTGTGTGTATTATTGTTTACGGTCATAAAGTTTTAACCGTTTTATTGGCGAACGGACAAGTTGAACGTTGAATAACCGGAAATGCAACGGGTTCTCTTGAAGCGCGTTTTCTGTTGAAGCGTCCGCTGGTCTGCGAGCATGCCTGCGAACGCCGCAGAATGTGAGCCCGAACAAAAGAAATGCAGCAGCAAGAACGTGGATGGAATCTTTTGTCTTCATGCCAAAGGACTTCAGATCAATTAGTCGGCGGCTAGTTTGTGGCCGCTGGTTGGTCGGCAACAAAGGAGAATTTAACAAAGCAAATCATATCCACTCAATCATATATAACTGCAGATCGTCAAGCAATTAAATGGGTATTGTAGTGAACAGTGGTATTATGCTACATAATAGTCGTGTTTTTTTCCACACTCTCAATTATAAATAATTTGGGTAGAAAGTGAGATTCTCTTATATAGAGTGGGCCATTTAAAATTTTAAATTTGAACTACCGATTAATTTGACTTTGAAAGGTGGAATAAAATTTATTTTTCTCGAACAAAATTAGGAACCATTAAGAACTTACTTCCAAAGTGGCGAGTCTTTAACGCAAACTGTAAGAAATTTACGTGGAAAATTTTCGAGAATAGATCGGGCTTCAGTTCAGCCTTCATGAAGCTGATTTTCATTTCGGTGGCTATGCCAATAAGCAAAATTGCCGCATATGGGGTTCACAGAACCCACGCGTGACTATTGAGAAGCCAATGCATCCACAACGAGCCACTGTTTGGAGTGCATTTTGGGCTGTACTGAAAAATTGGAAAAATATCGAGAAGAGATCGGGCTTCAGTTCAGCCTTCATGAAGCTCATTTTCATCTCGGTGGCTATGTCAATAAGCAAAATTGCCGCATATGGGGTTCACAGAACCCACGCGTGACTATTGAGAAGCCAATGCATCCACAACGAGCCACTGTTTGGGTGGATATCGGGCCATACTGAAAAATTGGAAAAATGTCGGCCTTCATGAAGCTCATTTTCATCTCGGTGGCTATGTCAATAAGCAAAATTGCCGCATATGGGGTTCAGAGAACCCACGCGTGACTATTGAGAAGCCAATGCAACCACAACGAGCCACTGTTTGGAGTGGATTTTGAGCCGTACTGAAAAATTGGAAAAATATCGAGAAGAGATCGGGCTTCAGTTCAGCCTTCATGAAGCTCATTTTCATCTCGGTGGCTATGTCAATAAGCAAAATTGCCGCATATGGGGCTCAGAGAACCCATGCGTGACTATTGAGAAGCCAATGCATCCACAACGAGCCACTGTTTGGAGTGGATTTTGGGCCGCACTGAAAAATTGGGTTGATCGGATGAGTAGCTGATACATATATGCTGGACAGTGCACAGTGGTTCCAAATCGTTTTTCAATAATTCTGTAACATTTGAACAGAAAGAGATATTTTGACGAAATTGCACATGCCTAGAGTAGTGATGTTCTCCAGATTTAGTGGGTGTGGGGGCTACTGGGTGACCCTCCAAAGTTCGTCAAGTTTTGACAACTATGCACCGATCGCAAAGATATTTTGCACGTTTATATAGTGCTCTCTGATTCTCAATCGAAATGGCGGTCATTTTTTATAAAAATTAATTTTATGGGACTTTTTTTCCCCGCTTTGGGAATTGTGGTATTTGTATATGAGATATCACAAGAGCAATCAATTTGAAGATTCTTTTTTGTTTTCAAAAACAGTTTTTGTGATACCTCATGCAAAAATCCCACAATTCCTAAAACGGGGAAAATAAGTCCCAAAAATTAGATTTTTATAAAAAAATAAAAGCCATTCGTTCCCTTCAAAAGTAACACGATTGCAATTTTTTTTTTCAAAAAACAGTATCCCATAATTCCCAAAACGGGGAAAATAAGTCCCAAAAATTGATTAAAAAAAATGAGAAAAATAACAGCTATTCGTTAAATTCGATCGAGGATCAGAAAACAAAAAATATTCCCACAATTCCTAAAACGGGGAAAATAAGTCCCAAAAAATAGATTTTTATAAAAAAATAAACGCCATTCGTTACTTTCAAAAGTAACACGATTGCAATTTTTTTCAAAAACAGTATCCAAAACGGGAAAACATAAATCCCAAAAATTGATTTTTTTAGAAAAAAATGAGAAAAATAAATAAATAAAAAAAATGAGAAATAAAGAAAAAATGAGAAAACGACAAAAAATGTGTTTAGCTGATGCGTCCATAGACCAAAATTAAGCTTTTACTTTTGAAATCGGTGCTGTGGGTTTCGAAAATTATTGTTATAATAAATATTTTTTTATGAAAATTGGTCACACACATGTAAGACTATTTTTAACTAAATTACTAAGGACAAGTAAGTAAGCTTCAGTCGGCTAAACTCTCAGACTTATATATACCCTCACTCTCAGAGAACATATATACGGAAGTTATTAGGAATTAAATTTATGGTAGGGCAGGATAATTTATGTGGAAGATACTAGGAGGTTCGTATCACATGGTACCAGCTTCCACACTTATAAAACAGCAGTAAAAACTTGATCAAATATCAAGTCACAGTGGTTCCCATGCTCCAGTATAGAAGTTCGGAAGGATTTAATATTACCTAGGATAGCGACAATTGTGTGAGAGATACAAGAAGGGGCGTGGCTAAAATGTAAATATTTTTTAGGTTTAAAGTGATTATAGAAACATTTTTAAATATCAAATTGCAAATGATTTTCACTACCCGCATGGATGTTATGTCAGTTTTATTATAACCAAAGTTTATGCCTCTTGGTGTGGGAGGTCCCAGAACGGGTGTGGCAATATCGCCCATATTCCACATGAATGCAAACTCTATAAAAGCATTGCCAAATATCAAATTTCATAGTATTCCGATCATCCGTCTAGAAGTTATAACAGTTTTAATTTTACGTACTTTTGCCTGATTTGTGTGGGAGCTACTGGAAGGGGCGTGGCAAAACCCATCATATTTAGTACACTTAAAGCGACTATAAAAACATTAACAAATACCATAATATAGCTGATTCTGAATATCCGTGTGGAAGTTATACAGGGTTTTCCAATCATCCGGTATTTCGGTAGCTGTCACTTTTGAAGCTTTTATTATTTGACATTTGACAAGTAGAAACAACGCCATTACTAAAAATGGAACGATACACGCTTCAACAACAATTATTAAAATTCAATGATCCGGAATTCCATCGAAAAATCATCTTGACTAATGAGGTCCATTTCCACCTCGCGGCTACGTCAACAAGCAAAATTGTCGCATCTGGGGCTCGGAAACCCCAAGAGTTATTGTTGAGAAGCCTCTCCATCCTCATCGTATGATTGTTTGGTGCGGTTTATTTTTTTGAAAATGAGGTTGGATAAACAGTTACGGTGATTGAATTGCACTATCGAGAGATGATTAATGATTTTTTATGGTCGGAGTTGGATGGTATTGATTTGGACAACGCAACGAAACCATTGTTCTTTTACGGGAAAAGTTTCTGAACTACTCTGGAATCAATTTGTGAATTATTTAAAATAAAAACAAGTAAAACCGGCGTTAAGTTCGGCCTGGCCGAACTTTATATACCCTCCACCATGGATTGCATTCCACAGAGTTTGTCGGTTTTCGTAGAAGTGCAGTAATATTACAGGAAAATATAAATTTTTTAATATAGCCAAACCAAAACAAATACAAATATTGAAAAAATAATTTTATAAATCAATATAATATTTTAATTATTTCAAATCAAAAAATAAATATTCTTACATTTTTATTTTCAATAATAAGCTTAAATGCCATAAATATTGGTAGATAGTGTGTGCTACAGTTGGTTGTATTTCCATTCTATTTTAATTCCAAAAGTACAAATTTTGAAAATCCATTATCAGGCTGTGCAGATAGTGCAAAATAACCTAACTTCATGATTCAACCAATTTTTGCCGTAAAAGAAAAAGTACGAATTTGGAAAACAACTTGTTATTTTGCGTGTCTATACAGTCAGAGGAATGTATACACCGAATTCCATGACTCCAGCTGCGTCCATTTGGTTGGTACCATTTTTACCCCCTTGACGTTTCTACGCAACTAGAATTTCATCATTCTAGCTGTAGTCGCTTAGTTGGTACTATTTTTATCCCTCTGTGCCATTGTATCCCTTGAAAGTACGAATTTCGAAAAAAGAAAAGTTTATTTTTCATGTCTACGCAGCAAAGGAATGTATACTCCGAATTTCATGACTCTAGTTGCGGTCATGGTACTATTGGTTGGTACTATTTTTATCCCCTTTTTCTATTATGACCCCAAAAAGTACGAATTTCGAAAAATCAGTTTATTTTCCGTGTCTACATAGTCAGAGGAATGTATACTCCGAATTTCATGACTCTAGCTGCGGTCATTTGATTGGTACTATTTTTATCCCCTTTTTTCATTTTAACCCCAATTTTGAAAAATCCGTGTATTTTACTTGTCTATGCAATCAGAGGAATGTATACACCTAATTTCATTATTCTAGGTACAGCCGATTGATTGGTACCATTTTTATCCCTCTATTCCCATTTTACCCCTTAAAAGTACGAATTTGGAAAAAATACTTTTATATTATGTATCTACCCAATTAGAGGAATCTACACACCGAATTTGGTGTTTCTAGCTGTTGCTGTTTAATATGTACCATTTTTATCCCCTTTTTGCCCCATTTCACCCCCCACAAATAAGAATCACTTTATGGTGTACGTTTTTGCTATAAGGGGAATGCGCATACCAAATATCAAGCACATATAAACAGACAAATTCAAAAACCATGCTTAAATACGATAAAATGTTAGGGATTATTATGGGTATTTTTAGTCCTTGTGAGGGAAAAATTTGTCCCTTTGGGCCGACTATAAGACACATTTATGGAAAATTTGAACGTTCTAGCTTCTTTCGTTTAGATGCTAGCGTGCTTTCAACAGACAGACGGACGGACGGACATGGCTATATCGTCTTAGAATTTGATGACGATCAAGAATATATATACTTTATAGGGTCTCATGTCGATATTTCAAGGTGTTATAAACGGAATGACAAAGTTAGTATACCCCCATCCTGGAGGTGGAGGGTATAATGACATCAATATCGACTGTCATTGCGAGCATTGCGTTAAATGGACAGCAACTGTGTTCGAATATAATGGGAACGATGTAGTTTTATGGTACTGGACAGCGTAAAATAAGTACACTTGGTGACTGACACAGTCGTATTTTTTTTTTGCGTCAAGCGTTTATTCCCTCGAGGCGACTCTAGCCAACTCCAAGATGTGAACACATAATCGGGTATTATTGGACTTAATTTTCCAATATGAGAGTACAAATATAAAAGGTGCTTAGAAGAAACTCGGAATTTTAGTAAAAAAATTAAGTTGTTTATATCGTTCGAAATGTCTACGTTTAAAATTTCGAACGATATAGACGTTGTTTATTTAAAACAAGAGGAATCTGTGTGTATTTGTCCTTCTAAAACATTTTCTTTTCAAGAAAAATAGTATCACTTGCCATTGTTTAATTGTCCGTGTTTCCGATTTTATTAAAAATAAGTGCGGCAGTAAATATTCTCCCCTGTGTAGTTTTCCCATTATTTTTAATGCTATAACTACTCCGTTGGAAATCCCAGAATTCTTAAAGAGGAGGAAACATGTGTACCATAAAAATTATTTATTTTGTTAATTTCCCCACCACATTAACTACACCTTCGCCCATGCGCAACCGTATCATACACACACACACATTACGAGTACTATGGAATGTGGGGTTACATTTGCAGGCCATTAAATTTGTTTAATTTTGGATGAAATGCTAAAACAAAATTTATCCAGAACAAAATGTAAAAAATATGTCGCTCCATAAAAACTTATTTGTTGACATCATATTCAGTTTTGTGTTATGGTATTATTATTTTTATAATTACAAATGTACATACATACATAGATTATCCAGGTAGACAAAGTGTTTGGTACCGGCAATTTGTTGAACTTTGTTTGAGTGGTTGAAATTCCATGAGTTACGAGTACTAATTAATCCGTTGTGAATGACATTTCTGGAAGAATCGGGTGAAATGTTTTAGGTGCGCATATGAAATATTTGAAAATGACCGCCACCACCACACAGTGGCCCCAAATCGATTTTATGGAATTAATTGTGTAACTTTTGAAAGAAAAAAGATATTTTAGCGCTATTTCACATGTGTAGAACATACAGCTTCGGTCAAAAAAATAGCAGCGATGAGATAAAAGAAGTAAAAACGGCATTAAGTTCGGTCGGGCCGAACTACCAATTCAACCAATTTTTGCCGTAAAAGAAAAAGTGCAAATTTGGAAAAAAAAACTTTTTATTTTGTGTGTCTATGCAGTCATGATTCCAGCTGCGCCCATTTGGTTGGTACTATTTTTACCCCCTTGACGTTTCTACGCAATTAGAATTTCATCATTCTAGCTGTAGTCGTTTAGTTGGTACTATTTTTATCCCTCTGTACCATTGTATCCCTTGAAAGTACGAATTTCGAAAAATCGGTTTATTTTACGTGTCTACGCAGTCAGATGAATGTATACTCCGAATTTCATGACTCTAGCTGCGGTCATTTGGTTGGTACTATTTGTATCCCCCTTTTCCATTTTAACCCCAAAAACTACGAATTTCGAAAAATTCTTCTATTTTCCGTGTCTACGCATTCAGAGGAATGTATACTCCGAATTTCATGACTTTGGCTGTGGCCATTTGGTTGGTACTAATTTTATCCCCTTTTTTTATTTTAACCCCAAAAAGTACTAATTTGGAAAAAATTGTTTATTTTGCGTGTCTAAGCAGTCAGAGGAATGTATACTACGAATTTCATTTTTCTATGTGTAGCCGTTTGGTTGGTACCATTTTTATCCCTCCGTACCCATTGTATCTCTTGAAAGTACGAATTTGGAAAAAAAAACTTTTATTTTTCATGTCTACGTAGTCAAAGGAATGTATACTCCGAATTTCATGACTCTAGCTGCGGTCATTTGGTTGGTACTATTTTTATCCCCTTTTTCTATTTTGACCCCAAAAAGTACGAATTTCGAAAAATCAGTTTATTTTCCGTGTCTACACAGTCAGAGGAATGTATACTCCGAATTTCATGACTCTAGCTGCCGTCATTTGATTGGTACTATTTTTATCCCCTTTTTTTATTTTAACCCCAAAAAGTACGAATTTTAAAAAATCCTGTATTTTACTTGTCTATGCAATCAGAGGAATGTATACACCGAATTTCATAATTCTAGGTACAGCCATTTGGTTGGTACCATTTTTATCCCTCTATTCTCATTTTACCCCTCAAAAGTACGAATTTGGAAAAAATACTTTTATATTATGTATGTACTCAATTAGAGAATGGTACACACCGAATTTCGTGTTTCTAGCTGTTGTCGTTTAATATGTACCATTTTTATCCATTTTTTGCCCCACTTCACCCCCTACAAATAAGAATCACTTTATGGTGCACGTTTTTGCTATAAGGGGAATGCGCATACCAAATATCAAGCAAATATAAACAGACATATTCAAAAAACATGCTTAAATACGCTAAAATATTAGGGATTATTATGGGTATTTTTAGTCCTTGTGAGGGAAAATTTTTCCCCTTTGGGCCTGATTTCGCTCCGTTTCAATCCCAACCGATCTACGACTATAAAACACATTTATGGAAAATTTTAACGTTCTAGCTCCTTTCGTTTAGATGCTAGCGTACTACAACAGACGGACTGACGGACGGACGGATCGTCTTAGAATTTTATGACGATCAAGAATATATATACTTTATAGGGTCTCAGTTCGATATTTCAAGGTGTTACAAACGGAATGACAAAGTTAGTATAACCCCCATTATGGAGGTGGAGGGTATAAAAAGGGGGACAATTAAATTAGAAAAGTTATTAATTTTCAAATCCCTTCGCGCCTTTTGCCGCTCCCTGTAAATTGCTATCGAGCAATAAAAAACATATTTGTAGACACGCCCCTAAGTGGGCATTATTATAAATAATAATGAAACATCACAATTTATTTATTAAAATTTTCCAAATATTTTATTTCACTTGTGCGTGAAGTCGTCAGGCTCTATTCTGCCGGTAATACTGAGAAATGCAATCCATGGTGTAGGATATATAAGATTCGGTCTGGCCGAATTTAAATAATTTTTACTTATTATATGTTAATATGTACATATTATGTATGAGAATTGTATAATAATCTAAACATATCTGACAAATACAAATAAAATAACCAAAAATTAAAAAAATATGATTTTTAACAAATCCTTTTGCGTCTGCAAAGATGACTGTGGCTTTTATATTTATCCATAGATCTTTTTATCTATTCATATTGCTATTGTTATCTTCATTAGAATGTTAGCTATTAAAAAATAAAACTATTTTTTTGTTTCCATTTTTTTCTATTTTATGGGGTTTTTCGTGTCAGCAAATGATTTTTCGAATTTATATTCCCAATTTTGGATTTATTTTCTCCTTTTCAAGAATTGTGGGACTATTCTTCTATGCAAAAAAGTGCAGAAGGCCAATGTACAGTTGTTTCATTTTGTAATAGCTGGGATCTGAACAAAGAAAACAAGGTCTAGCTGCAGAAAATCTATGGATAAATGTAGAAGTTATGGCCTTTATCGTAGAAGTGTCATTTTTTTCGAAATTATTGCTTAATTTGATTTTGTCATACATGAACACGATATGTACTTCTAAAAGAAGGTCCATAACTTCTACATTTTTTTCCTCAAATTGGCATTGGCTTTTTCGTTTAGATGCCAGCTATGACGAAATAAAATATAATATTATTTTATCTAATTCGCAAAGAAGTTTTCAAGCTATTCGCAAAAAAATCCAAAAATCGTAATTTTTAAAAATCTCTGACATCCATAAATCGTTTGCATGTACACTAGGCTGGGTCGCGGTCCATTCAAAATGAAAAACAGTTTCCAGTCACCCCACGAAAATAAAGTTTGGATTGTTTAATGATAACTTGCAAAATATTTCGTTCCTAGATCAAGCCATCTGTGAGCTATGATGCCTAAATGATGAACATCGGAAGGAAATTGCCGCCGCGATCATTTTTGTAAAAAGAGATTGAACACTTTCGCTCTGAAAACCATCGCCTGCATTAAATTATTTCACAAAAATGGAGTCAGTGACGTACGTTTTCGTCCGATATTCATAATTTAGGCATCATTCGCAAGGTATTAATTCCTTCTATTTATTTTTCATTACAACTCTTACAAAATGTTTCCAAGAAATATGAGTTTTGTAGCTGCCACCTTGAAAAACCAGAAAAATCAATATAAACGTTCAATAATGCGACCAATGAGTTTTACTAATACAACAATGAAAATGTCCATTTAAAGTGCTTCCAAGGGTCTATCAATTTTGAAAAAAATTTTGGGCAACATAAAAAAAATTACACGCAAATTTTTTCTATTTTTATGATTTTTTTCGATAAATAAAAATAAATTTTTGGGAAAATAAAAATAAATGTTTTCTCAATTTTTTTGAGTCTGTTCCAAAACCACAATTTCTACGTGAAATTTAAATTCACAAAATGTTTAGCAATCATAATTACCTTTAATTGAACATATAGGCGGGTGTGATGGGACCTATATTTCCCTAATGAGAGTATTTGTACTAAGGTGCCTTCGACAAAAATTGGAATTTTTGTAAAAATTAAAAGAAAATATATCCATAAAAAAGTTGTTAATATCGTTGGCGAGTTTAGAAAGCGAAAATACACGAGAAAATCTTATAGAAAAATTTTGTTTGAAATATCAATGTGAGACCTAGTAAAGTTTTTCTGATCGGCGAAAATTGAAAATTTAGTAAAAATTTAAAAAAAATTCATAAGTTTAGAAAGACAAAAGACATCAGAAAATCTTATACACAGCTCTTTTGGCAAAATTTTTGTAGCATGGTGTAATATTTGTTCTCTAATCCACGATCGACATGAAGGAATTGCGGTAATTTTTCTATAAAAATCATATTTTTGAGATTTAAATTCTCCTTTTTACGAAATGTGGGACTTATATATGAGGTATGACAAAAATGGAAAATATAGAAAATTATAATTGAATAGTAAATATAATATAATCGAAAATTAAATATAGAAATTATATAGAAAACACTAAGTTACAAAAGTTACAGAATTTATTTAGAAAAAAGCCAATTTGGAACCACTGTTCGCCATATGATGGTATACTTATTGATATATCAATCTAAGACCTTGTAAAGTATATATTCTGGGTAGCAGAATGACTCCTTCGTCTAATGTACACCTACAGTTTGAAATATGTAAGTCAAAATATTGTTTGAATGTTTGCGAAAATCAAAGAGGTTGTATTAAATCAAGGTCCGACTGTATTGGGCTTTTGAGTCCTTTCTTGTAGGAACAATTCTCAATTCTGTTAACTGACTGGAAAAATCGTTTGAATAACTACAGAAAACCAAGACTAAAAATAGCCACAAGGACTAAAATTGTGGAGAAAATGTTCCCAAATTCAAATTCTCAAACCAAAGACCAAACAAAGCTACTGTGAATTTTGCAATTGTATTAAATTTTATCCTTTGTTTATTCCTGCTGTGCAAAAGGACAATAATTGTGAATAAATATGCATTCCTTATCCATTAGCAAGGATATTCGGAGTTCCTTCGAAGTTTGAACCGGTTCGTCATCGCAGTTACGAAAATATTGGGTAGTAGTTATCCACATTATCCATGTTATCCACATTCATGGATATCCACAAAAATTCGAATGCCATAATAAACCATTCAAAACGTTTTGCAGCGTATAAGACTTTTTTATTAGAAATCGAAAAATTCAATCAGAATACCATCACAAATAATATCTAATATGCACTGGTGTGGTTGGAGAATTGGCTAACATGGCTTTTATTTCGACAATTCTCAATAGTGTCTTCACAGAGCCGCTGTTAAAACATAACAGGGTGTATAACAGTTTGTGCGTTGATAACAGCCTGTTGGCCAGACTTGCTACTTTCTTAACAGCCTGTTAATAACAGAATTTAATAAAAAACATTTGAACATGAGGTGCCAACGAATTGCCCAAAATGAAAATGTAAGTTGCAGATTTTTTCTTTTATATATAAGTTCATTATTCATGTTTCTATCGGATTTGTTCAAGAATAGTTTCCTGTGGAATATAATTAACAGTTTATTAAGATTTTTTAACAGAAAAAAAAAAATATTTTACAAAAACAGGAGGTTCTTCATTGCCATGAAAATAAAACAAAATATTCTGTTTTCTTTTTTGTAAATGGTTTTTGCACTATTTGAATTACTATTATTTTTTAAAAAACATCCCACAAATGTAAAAGTACTCAAGTGAAACAAGTAAGGAAAAGTTAAAGTCGGACGGGACCGACTATACGATACACTCCACTTTCTATCCGAAAACAAATCAACTTGGTAACAAAGTGAAAACGGGACGAATTTTTGTATGTTTCCTAATCATAGGCTAATATTACCTGGTCCAATTTGTCAAATCGGAAATATTCATATCGGTGCTATATCCAAACATGGAATATAGTGACTAACTTACACAATAAGTTCATCCAGTTCAAATATAACGTGTTAAGCTCATTTTGTGAAAATTCGTGCTTTCTGGTGCGGAGAATGGCTGTTTATTGAACAAATATAAGATATTTCGCCTAATTTGATGAGGATCTGTTAAAATATGTGGCATCTAGAGCAGAGAAAGTCTAATTGGAAGCGAAATTTTAATGGGAGCTATATCTAAATCTGAACCGTTTTAATCCATTTTCAACACAGATGTTTCTAGTAGAATTATAAGGTAATGCTAGGTAATTCGAAGCAAATCAAGTGAAATATGTGGTCTCTAGAGCGGAAAAAGTCAAATCGGGAGTGAAATTCGTATGGGGGCTATATGTAAGATAGACCCATTGTTAAGTATACCGATCGACTTAGAATCACTTTCTGAGTCGATTTAGCAATGTCCGTCTGTCTATCTGTCCATCTATTGTTGTAATCAAATTACAGGTCGCAATTATAGTCCGATCTTAACAAAAATTGGCACAAATAAGTTTTGTGGATCAAGGACGAACGCTATTTAAAGGCAAATCGGTTCAGATTTAGATATAGCCCCCATACAAATGTCGCTCCCGATTTGACATTTTCCGCTCTAGAAACCCCATATTGTATTCGATTATCTTTAAATTTGGCACAACATTTTATAATCCAAATAGAAATACATATGCAGAAATTAGGTAAGATCGGTTCATAGTTAGATATAGCCCCCATACAAATGTCGCTCCCGATTTGACATTTTCCGCTCTATAAACGACACATTGTACTCGATTATCTTTAAATTTGGCACAACATCTTATAATCCAAATAGAAACACATATGCAGAAATTAGGTAAGATCGGTTCAGATTTAGATATAGCCCCCACTTTTTCGCCGAATTGAATTGTAATAGGATAGAAAGTGGAGTGTATCTTAGAGTCGACTCCGCCCGACTTTAGCCTTTCCTTACTTGTCTTCTTTATATATATAAAATTCTCGTGTCACAGTTTTAGTTACCGTACTCCTCCGAAACGGCTGGACCGATTTGTATGAAATTTTGTGTGCATATCGGGTAGGTCTGAGAATCGGCCAACATCTATTTTTCATAGACCCGATAGGTGGCGCTGTTGTCGAAATTTTAAATTTTAACGTTTTATATTATAAGGGTGCCTCCTAGAGGAGTCAAATGTATGACCGACCCTCAATATTTTTGCAATCTCAACAGTTTCCCAGAACATATCTACCCTCTATCTTTAACCCTTAGGGTGGTTCCCATACAATTTAATTTTTTTATTATTAAGTTTTGGCGCGGGTGTGGATTTATATGGAAAATCTAAATGTATGGACCAGTTTAAGTGAAATTCAGAATGTATGTTTGTATGATGATTGGAAAAAATTTGTTGTTCACACGGCCAACAGTGTGTGGATTGCTCTCGATGTGGCACGTTGAAAAATTTATTCGGTATTACTCCAAACAAAAAAAAACGTTGTTTATCCCCTGGCCTTAAGATGAATTAATAAATATAATATGCCATTTGCCTTAAATGCATTGGTTTTTATTTAGTAGCAAGGCACTGTACCAATAGATATCTGCTTAAACTTTGTCACATCACCGCCACAGATAATAAGTGTTACCCGTGCAAAGCTGGAGCCATAGATTGATTTTCGCTAAATTTTTTCTAAATATTTCTTTTATTCCCTTACGTACTATTTATTATTAATTTTAAGTTTGTGATAGTGGGAAAAATAAGAAGTGTCGCCATACGCTATCGCCTTTGTTGTGTTCGGACTCCCAAGTATACATGTCATCAAATTTTGCTCACTGGAATTACAATCAGCTGATTTCTTTATTGTAAACAGTTTCTCATAGTGAATGTATCATTATTTTTCAGTGCTATTTTCATTTTTAGTTGATTAAGCAATCTGTGTGTTTTGTACAGTGAACAATGCCAAGAAAACGCAAAGGGGCTGATTTGAGCCGTAATACAAGTAGATCTAGAAGCATGACAAATAGAAGATCCCAAAGAACCGAAGAACAAATCCAGCAACAAAATACTGATGCACGTGTGAGCAGATACAAGCCGACCGATTTTAAGCCGGCAAGCCGCCGCCGCCGCATGGATCTGCACGAGCCGCGCCGCCGCCGATTTCGTCGACTCAAATCGACTTCAACACGCCGCCGATTTCATCGACTCATATCGACTTCAACCACGCCGCCGAGATTTGACGGAGTTCTAACTCAGTCAAATCTTACTACCAAAATAGACAACCCACTTAAAATTACAAAGGAAAATATAACTGTCGACTTAGACATCCTACTACTGTGAAATATATTGACCTTTCTTTGAATTTAGTATCCCACATATGATGACGTCTATAGAAAGTTGAATGATTGTATTTTGATTTGAAAGTCGCATTTATATAAGTCAATTCCAGTACGCGTGTCCATGTATTCCTATAAATAACAATAAGGCTGTTTTTCTTTAAGACTGGACAACTAAGCTGTGATAAGAAAAAAAAAACAAATAAAAAGTTAAAATTTAACTCAAAATAAAAATATATTTTTTAAAATTATCACCAACAGCAATACCAATGTGTGTATAAAAACAAATTTTAACAAAAATATTTTATGTTAAAAATATTGGACTTAGCATGGATAATTATCCAGTGTAGGTCCAATTTATGGTTATCGACTATAAGTCCGAAAAAGTCAACAGAAAATATTTTTTTTGAAAATTTGTTTTGATACAAATATTTATATTGTTGTTGCCGACAATTAATTTTTTATTTTGGGTAAAAAATTAAATTTTTATTAACGTTTTTGTTATCGCAGCTTCTTATCCCGGCTTAAAGAAAAACAGCCTTATTAAACAACAGCTTATCTATTGTGCTTGTTTAGTGTGTCAAAGTAGGTATTGAATTATCATTCATTGGAAAGATTATGATATTCAAGATGTCTGGTCAAATATGCCTCACACGAAAAGCTGTAATTGCAAAAATATTTATTAAATTCATCCATATTATAAATTTTGAGAATGGATTCCCACTTCCAAAAAATAATTGTATGGGATAATAATATTAAATTATGGGAACATTGGCTAATATTAACGAATATTGAACTATAATATATATATACATTGAATAAAAGAAAAGGTGTTAAAAACCAATACAAATTATTCCTTCCATTTCCCCAAAATTGTCAAATAAATAGGGGTGATCGAATGACAGAACGAGCCGACAAATCAGCCGAAAGCCGCCGAAAGCCGCCGCCGCCGACCCATTTTTAACAGCGCCGCCGCCGCCGATAATTATGGTTCGGCTTGTAACTCTGGTGAGCATGGCGCAATTGCATCAAGAACAATCGGAAGATACACGAGCTGAACGCAATGAAGCAATACGATTAGAACAACGACAATCACGCCGTTTCACAGTCAATAGACGCACAACAGGTACATCGGGCATTCATATATGATTCATTCCTGCGTCTAGCATTCCAGTATGAGCCCGATATTGAATATTATGCTCATTCAAAAGTGCTAATTGGTGCTATGGACAAGGAATGTCCGCATTGTCATGCTCTCAAATTCAAAAATGAGCCAGCTGGCATGTGTTGCGCGTCAGGAAAAGTCCAACTACCTGCAATTGAAACACCATCTGAACCATTGAACGGTCAACGACAAACTATTTGGCGGCACTCTGTTGGTCCTTTCAGGCGATTTCAGACAAACACTTCCCGTCATTCCACGTTCAACATACGCTGATGAGATCAACGCTTCCTTAAAATCATCTCCATTGTGGCGTAATGTTGAAAAAGTACAGCTTAAAGTAAATATGCGCGTTCAAATGCTTCAAGATCCATCTGCTGAAACATTCTCAAAACAACTCTTAGATATCGGTGATGGAAAAGTTGCTACAGATGCAACTGAATACGTTCAATTACCGACCGATTTCTGCACAATCGCTGATTCACAAGATACTCTCATTGAACAAATATATTCCGATGTACACACACAGTACATAAATCATGAGTGGCTTGCAGAAAGAGCAATTTTAGCGGCAAAAAATGTAGACGTTGACAATTTAAATCTGAAGATACAACAGTTGTTGCCAGGGAACTTGGTATCATACAAATCTATTGATACAGTTTGCGATGCCGGCGAAATTGTAAATTTTCCCACAGAGTTTTTGAACTCACTGGATTTGCCAGGCATGCCACCGCATAATTTACAATTGAAGGTTGGATCTCCGATTATCTTGCTTCGTAATTTGAACCCGCCACGGCTGTGCAACAATACGCGAATAGTCATTCAAAAACTAATGAAAAACGTTATCGAAGCTAGCATTTTAAATGGCAAGTTCCGAGGTGAAAATATATTAATACCACGGGTTCCTATTATACCAACAGATGTGCCAATTCAATTCAAGCGTATTCAGTTTCCGATTAGGTTGGCATTTGCAATGACCATCAACAAATCGCAAGGCCAAACGATGTCTATTTGTGGCTTAGATTTGAGCACACCATGTTTTTCACACGGACAATTATACGTGGCATGCTCTCGAGTGGGTAAACCATCCAGTTTGTTTGTGTTAGCTGAAGATAGGCTAACCAAAAATATTGTTCACGCTACAGCATTAAGAGATTGATATTGTTTGTTAGTGTTATTGTCGTAATTAATTAATGATATATAATTTTAAGGAATAAATTATAAAAACTTAAAAATAATAATGTTTGGCGTTTGTTATTTTTATATTCCCTCATCGTTCACAGCGCTCCATGCCTATTTCGCGCATATACCACATCCTTATACACTTACAATAAGTTAGTTTTTTTGTCTACACTAGAAACTACCTAGAAAGAATTTATATGGCAAAACAACGTTTGCCGGGTCAGCTAGTTTTAAATAAATTTGTTCTATAATTTTTTTAATTTCAATTTGATTTTTTTTAATAAAACCCAACAATTCTAGCGTGCAGCCGAACGTCTTAGAATTTTAACACAATCCAAAATAACATACTTTATGGTGTCTGCGATAAATCGGGGTGTAGCAAACGGAAAGAAAAAATGAATATACATACACTCCATTGTGGGGTGGAGGATATAAATAAAAAACATTTTTTGGCACCTGCTCCTAATCCACTGTTTCTATGTGTAATTCGTAATATATCTAGCCATCATAATTTTTATTTAATTGGCTGTGATCGAGCTTTATTTCTAAAATTAGAGTACAAATATTAAAGGTGTCTTTTTAAAAATAGCAACTACAATTTTTTTCGAAGCACTGTGTATAACATTTTACGATGTATTTTGATGAACTCGAAAAGGATGTTAATTTTTTGGGTAGATATTAAAGAAATACTAAAATTAAAATTTTCGTTGTATGCTAAGCAGGAGATCAGAGTAAGGGTTACAAATCATTCAAATATCACCGTTACTTAGAAAAAGTTTTAGAAACAGTCGATATAAAATTGAGAAAAATATATTTTTTAAATAGCTTTTTAATGGCTTTGGTGCCAACCCATAAAAATAAAATGGGAAAAATATTGTATTTAAGTTTTGATTTGAATTGGGATATTGTCATGGCTCAAGACCATTTTGCATCTATATTTTATAGAATGCCCATTTATTTACAAATGGCATGGCGACGTTAATTACTTGGCTGTACACTACCGCTATCATGATTTCCACCCTGTGAAAGGTTTCCTCAGGTGGCTTCGCCTCAACTTTTCAACAACATACCCGCCCCTTTTAAGTAAATGATTCTCACAAACGAATGAGAAGTACAACTCTCTTGCCGAATATCCGTTTAAAAAATCACACCAAATGATAAAGCACACATACCGCCTTAAAAGCATCTCATAGAGTTGCATATGGGCATCTCCCAAAAAGGTCTACCAAAAAATTTATTTCTAAAGTGTAAGTACCAGGAACACCATCATGAAAATTATGAAGCGTCTTATCGACACTATTAACTAGTAATAAAATTTAGTTTAAAAAATCGAAGGTAAATCTTTTTGTTTATAAAATAAAAAAAAATAAATAAAGAAATATTTTATAATAGTTTTAGGTTTATAATGGTTTTAGAGTAAGCACAATCATAAAACGTATGAAGCGTTCTTCTGACACTATTAACTATTAGTAAAAAGTATTTAAAAAAATCTAAGTTTTTTTTGGATTATAAAATAAATTAGATTTGCACGACTAAAATTACACAAAAGTTACTTAAAAAATAATTTAAAACAAAAATAATTTTTTTTCAATCCATCCTATTGTCTAAAATTTCTTATTTTTCTCATATTCTCTATTTTTTAAAACCCTTTCAAAACCCCTTCTTTCAAACTGATTTGAAGTCGTTTAAAATATCTGTGATGCACCTTTCTAATATACTCCAGCTACATAAATATGAAGCGCTTTTCTTACCTTTTAAAACCCGTATGCAACTATTTCCCACCAATATTCGTAATTAATTTGATTAGTATTTCTTAATCACAGCAAAAGTTTCACGTCTAAAGAACGAAGTTGCTCTCTTTTCTGCTGTTTTAATTTCTTGCACATCCTGTGAACGTTTTCCTTTCAAAGACTACAATTATTTAAAATAATTTACTCGTTATCTCCTATTAAAACATTTCCTTTGTCATGGTAGTGTTTTTTCATTTTTTTGATTTTGTTTCTTTTGGTTTCGTGTGGCTTTTGTCTAATTACATTCGAAATTTATGTCACGAATTCGTATGAAATATTTCGGAGACACTGAACAAATAAACTTTATCCTTGACAAATATTGGCGGAAACTTTTACCGCCACGCACACACAAGGCAGACGCCAGCAAACACAAAACGACAGCAAATATGTGAGAAAGGCTTTAGAATGGAATTAAGGGGGAAATGGAAAAAGGAATAGGAGTTTTTTTTAGCGAAATTATAAAGCTAAATTTGTATTTTAAGAAGAATGTTTAAATATATAAAAATTAATGCAGACATTGTAATAAGAAATTAAGCACATTTTAAAATAGGTTACTCTTAGGAAACGAAATAGGTTTTGGATATACATATAAAGCGGCAGATTTTGAAAAGAAATGGCTTATTTTTCATTTCATTTCACTGTTTTTTCGAAGATCATAGATTTTTGGTACTTGAGACATGATTAATATTAATTATTTACTGAAAAATATGAGTCCCACGGTAAATTAAGGTATACCACCAGCTAAAATGATTTCTAATGTCAAATGTCAAATGTCAAATGTCAAATGTCAAATGTCAAATGTCAAATGTCAAATGTCAAATGTCAAATGTCAAATGTCAAATGTCAAATGTCAAATGTCAAATGTCAAATGTCAAATGTCAAATGTCAAATGTCAAATGTCAAATGTCAAATGTCAAATGTCAAATGTCAAATGTCAAATGTCAAATGTCAAATGTCAAATGTCAAATGTCAAATGTCAAATGTCAAATGTCAAATGTCAAATGTCAAATGTCAAATGTCAAATGTCAAATGTCAAATGTCAAATGTCAAATGTCAAATGTCAAATGTCAAATGTCAAATGTCAAATGTCAAATGTCAAATGTCAAATGTCAAATGTCAAATGTCAAATGTCAAATGTCAAATGTCAAATGTCAAATGTCAAATGTCAAATGTCAAATGTCAAATGTCAAATGTCAAATGTCAAATGTCAAATGTCAAATGTCAAATGTCAAATGTCAAATGTCAAATGTCAAATGTCAAATGTCAAATGTCAAATGTCAAATGTCAAATGTCAAATGTCAAATGTCAAATGTCAAATGTCAAATGTCAAATGTCAAATGTCAAATGTCAAATGTCAAATGTCAAATGTCAAATGTCAAATGTCAAATGTCAAATGTCAAATGTCAAATGTCAAATGTCAAATGTCAAATGTCAAATGTCAAATGTCAAATGTCAAATGTCAAATGTCAAATGTCAAATGTCAAATGTCAAATGTCAAATGTCAAATGTCAAATGTCAAATGTCAAATGTCAAATGTCAAATGTCAAATGTCAAATGTCAAATGTCAAATGTCAAATGTCAAATGTCAAATGTCAAATGTCAAATGTCAAATGTCAAATGTCAAATGTCAAATGTCAAATGTCAAATGTCAAATGTCAAATGTCAAATGTCAAATGTCAAATGTCAAATGTCAAATGTCAAATGTCAAATGTCAAATGTCAAATGTCAAATGTCAAATGTCAAATGTCAAATGTCAAATGTCAAATGTCAAATGTCAAATGTCAAATGTCAAATGTCAAATGTCAAATGTCAAATGTCAAATGTCAAATGTCAAATGTCAAATGTCAAATGTCAAATGTCAAATGTCAAATGTCAAATGTCAAATGTCAAATGTCAAATGTCAAATGTCAAATGTCAAATGTCAAATGTCAAATGTCAAATGTCAAATGTCAAATGTCAAATGTCAAATGTCAAATGTCAAATGTCAAATGTCAAATGTCAAATGTCAAATGTCAAATGTCAAATGTCAAATGTCAAATGTCAAATGTCAAATGTCAAATGTCAAATGTCAAATGTCAAATGTCAAATGTCAAATGTCAAATGTCAAATGTCAAATGTCAAATGTCAAATGTCAAATGTCAAATGTCAAATGTCAAATGTCAAATGTCAAATGTCAAATGTCAAATGTCAAATGTCAAATGTCAAATGTCAAATGTCAAATGTCAAATGTCAAATGTCAAATGTCAAATGTCAAATGTCAAATGTCAAATGTCAAATGTCAAATGTCAAATGTCAAATGTCAAATGTCAAATGTCAAATGTCAAATGTCAAATGTCAAATGTCAAATGTCAAATGTCAAATGTCAAATGTCAAATGTCAAATGTCAAATGTCAAATGTCAAATGTCAAATGTCAAATGTCAAATGTCAAATGTCAAATGTCAAATGTCAAATGTCAAATGTCAAATGTCAAATGTCAAATGTCAAATGTCAAATGTCAAATGTCAAATGTCAAATGTCAAATGTCAAATGTCAAATGTCAAATGTCAAATGTCAAATGTCAAATGTCAAATGTCAAATGTCAAATGTCAAATGTCAAATGTCAAATGTCAAATGTCAAATGTCAAATGTCAAATGTCAAATGTCAAATGTCAAATGTCAAATGTCAAATGTTTATTTATAAAGATTTTGATTTAGTCATACGTGATGATGACATGTTCTTCTGGGCGAAGGGCCATAACTACTACATTTGTCTATAGAATTTCTTCAAATAAGCCTTGTTTTTTTCGTTAAGATGTCAGCTACTCATAAAAGAAGAATACATTTCACAGGAATCATTTTAAAACTTAATTTTTCGTAAGTTATATTATTTCATTGGTTTTGAATTTTTAAATAAATAAATCCCTGTTTCTTCAACCACCACCAGAATATTGCTTACAACTTCTATTCACTTGTCTAATTTTCGTTTAAACTTTTGCCGCTCATAGCCCTGGCCACCGCCAGAGCTCAAACTCTATTTCGCCACATGCACTTTATTCTCCCAGACCAAATCTCTTGAACCCTGGCTGCCGTTGCACAACGTGGTGTAAGACAATATGCAAACAAAGCCAGCCAGCAACAACATCAGCCAACTGCTTATTACGCCACTAACTTCACATAAAAGTTAACGGAGTAACAAGTTCACTAAAAAGGTTACAAACGCTGTGGATGTGATTGTAATTGTCGCGAATGGCAGGTTGGATGGGTTGGCTGGCTGCGTTGTTGGTTGGGACGATGAATATCGTTTACGAAGTTGCAAGTCTAAGGTTTCTTCTCAGTTACAGCCCTTTGGCTAAAATTAATGAGGTGATAGATTCTTGTTTAAAAGCAGCAGTAGCAGCAGCAAAACCACCTCCACCAAGTGCATAAAATGGCTAAAAGTGGCAGCAACATGAAGTCGCCTCTTTTATTGTTTCTCAACAATTTGGGGCTGTTTGCAGACGGCCAACCAGTTTCCTGGTGGGTGTTTGACTGGGTTCTTTTTTCGGCTAAACTTTCTTTTGGTTAACTAGAATTTGTGTGTGACTTTATGATAATAATTTTCAAAATGTAATTTTGCTTAACACTAAATTTAAAAGTGTTTTATACTCACACTCGTATATATTTATGTGGAAGAGGAAAAGTTGCAGTTAATTTATGTTAGCCCAAGATTGAGGCGACAATAAATATTTAAACCGCATCAGGAAGTTAATGAGATGGCGGATAAATTGTGAAGTCAGAGGGCAGCCATGGAACGACATCAACCATGGAAGTTGCATCAACCAAGGAAGTTGCACGAACAATGGATGCATCAAACTGTAAAACCACAAAATGTTTTTTTTTACTTTTACATTCCATGAAATGATAAATGTTTGATGCAACCATGAGAGGTTTGATACAACTGGAAGGAGGTAGACACCATAGAAAAATTTTTAAATGATGTTAGCCCAAGATTAAGGTGACAATAAATTTATAAACCGCATCAGGAAGTTAATGAGATGTCGGATAAACTGTGAAGTCATAGGCCAACCATGGAACGGCATAAAACTGTAAAACCCAGAAATGTTTTATATGAAGTCAGATGCAACCATGGAAGTTGTATCAACTGAACTGTAAAACCAAAATATTTTTTTTATTTATAAATTTCATGGAATGATAGAAGTTTGAGGCAACCATGAGAGGTTTGATACAACTGATAGGAGCTAGATATCATAGACCTTTTTTATATGAAGTTAGACAAAGATTGAGGCAAAAATGAATATTTAAACCGCATTAGGTAAATGAATGAAATGATAGAAGTTTGAGGCAACCATGAGAGGTTTGATACAACTGGAAATCACTCATTACCGTCTTCTGCCCCATTTGAGGACACCTGCCAGATATTTGAACATCCGTTTTATCTGGACGTTAATAATATTAGGAAATCTTTTTTATTCAGCTATGGATATTTTCAATCGACATATCCAATGTAAGTAAATTTTGCGAAACAGTTATAAATTTAGAGTAAAATTTTAATCAAATTGTAATATATCATGAAGTTTGATTCATTCAAGAGAAGTTTGACTCAAACAAGAAAAGTTTGATTCCAATAGGAGAAGTTTGATTGAAACAAAATTTGTATTGTTCACACTCCGTTCGCTTGTGCCAAACATTATAAAAGGTTTGTCACAGCTCTAAGAAGTTTGAAGCAACTATGATAAGAGTGATGTTGAAAATCCTCAATGCAATTGGTTGGTTGTCACACTTTCCTCTGAAACTCGAACCTTTGGACTACAATAACATAACATTTTTAACAAATTTTTAAAAATTTTGTAAACTAATTTTTATCTTTTTTTTTAATTCTTATGTATTTTTACTTTCTAGACCTAAAAATGATATTAAAAATAATATGGATATTTTTTTATTCAATTTTTTTTGATAATACAAAATTTTTTTGATAATACAATGCAAATTTGCAGATGTATTTTCACTTTCTAAACTCGAAAACGAAATTATTTTTTTTTTGTGGATAATATTTTTTACTTAAATTCGAATTTTCGTCAAAGGTACCCTTAATATTTGTACTCTAGTTTTGGAAATATAAGACCGATAACTCCCGTTTAATTGTTCAATTAAAGGTACTTATAATTTCTACAAATGTTATATATATGTCTATATATATAAAAGAGTCGCGTTACTGACTGACTGACTTATCATTGACCAGCCCACAGACCAAACGGCTGAAGTCAGGGTCATGAAATTTTCAGGGTAGTTACAAAATATGACGTAGACGTCGACTAAGAAAGGGTTTTACGAAATTCGTATCTTTAGGGGGTAAAATGGGACGAACCTTCGTCCTGACTAAACGGCAGTAGCTAGAAACATGGAATTCGGTGTGTTCCTTGCAATGACCATGCAGACGAGCACCAAATAGGGATTTTTCGAAATATGTACTTTTAATGGTACTTTTTTAATGGTACCAATTTAAGAATTGCAGTTATAATCGTGAAAATCGGTATTTACATTTCTTTGGCAACATAGACTTGCAATATAAATTGATTTTTCGAAATTTGTACTTATAAGGGGTGAGCGGGACAAAAAGGGATAAAAATGGTACCAACTAAAGTATTACAGCTAGAATCGTGAAATTTGGTATGTAAATTCCTCTGACCACATAGAAGAGGAATATAAATGCATTTTCTACTTTTAAGGGTTGCGGGGGACAAAAAGTGATAAAAATGGTACTAAATAAAGCTAGAAGCTTGAATTTTGATATGTAAGTTCTTCTATCCATGTAGAAGCGCAGTAAAATTGGACCTTTCGAAATTTGTACTTATAAGAAGTGAGCGGGACAAAAAGGAATACAAATTGTACCAACTAAAGTATTGCAGCTAGAATCTTAAAATTTTATGTGTAAGTTCTTCTGGCCATGTAGAAGCGCAGTAAAATTGGATTTTTCGAAATTTATACTTATAAGAGGTTAGCGGGACAAAAAGGTATAAAAATGGTACCAACTAAAGTATTGCTGCTATAGTCGTGAAATTTGGTATGTAAATTCCTCTCACCACATAGAAGCGCAATATAAGTGAATTTTGTACTTTTAAGGGTTGCGTGGGACAAAAAGTGATAAAAATGGTACCAACTAAAGTGTTGCAGCTAGAATCTTGAAATTTGATATGAAAGTTCTTCTGACATTGTAGAAGCGCAGTAAAATTGAATTTTTCGAAATTTGTACTTATAAGAGGTGAGCAGGACAAAAAGGGATAAAAATAGTACCAACTAAATTATTATAGCAAGAATCGTGAAATTTGCTATGTAACTACCTCTGACCATGTATAAGCGCATTAAATTGGATTTTTCAAAATTTGTACTTTTAAGGGTCACGTGGGACAAAAAGGAATAATAGTGGTACTAATTTAAGTATTGCAGCTATACTCGTGAAATTTGGTGTGTCAATTCCTCTGACAACGTAGAAGCGCAAATCCAACTGGATTTTTTCGAAATTTATACCTATAAGGTGTGAGCGGGACAAAAAGGGATAAAAATAGTACCAACTAGAATATTGCTGCTATAGTCTTGAAATTTGGTGCGTAAATTCCTCTGACAACGTAGACTTGCAACATAAATGGATTTTTCGAAATTTGTACTTTTAAGGGGAGAGCGGGACCAAAAAGGGTAAAAATGGTACCAACATTAGGATTACAGCTAGAATCATGAAATTTAGTATGTAAATTCCTCTGACCATCAAAATGGATTTTTTTTTCGAATAAAAGGTTGTAATTTTTTGTTAAAAACTGGGTAGAAAGTGATAAAAAATATATAAACGAAGGAAGTTCAGCTAAAATAGTGCACATCGACAAGCAAATTCCTTTGACTGTATATGAGTGCTATGTTTCCAATTTACTATTTTAGAAAAGAAAATCAAATAAATACTATCCCAAAACAGAGACGGATAAAACTAATAACAAATACCTGTAAGAATTCATATACATTTGTCCACTGTGACGTATGATTGTTATTAATAATTTTTAATTCAGCGGTTATCTCACGAAAGTGTAAATATTTGCTGAACTACTGAAGCTATTTTAAATATTTAAATACTCTATAGAAGCGAAAACATATCTTTTTCAATTTATAATCAAACATTTGACTGATTTTCCTAAACTGCCACCCTTTCGGATGATCATTTCGTTATTTTAATATTGAGCATTTTGTGTCAATATTTAAGAAAGCTTGATTATAGTCCCAATGATAAGAATCCGTATACGAACTTGGGTTTATCCATATCGAGGTCAACCTTCCATACTACGTTAGCCCAATTCTCTTAATGTGGTCGAATAAAATTCAGGCAGTTTGTAGTTGTACTTAAAAGTCGGTTTAATATTGATTTGCTGCTTTATTACAGCAATTTTCGGCTAACAATATTTCTTATCATGCTTTACAAAAACCTTTCCTAATCCTTTCCGAAAGAAAACCTTTTAAATTTCTTAAATTTTCAACGATTTCCCTGGCTTTTCAAGAGTCCATAGTCTTTCAGCCCCTGTGACGTATGATTGATATTATTTATTTTCAATTTATAGGTTATCTTACTAAAACGTAAATATTTTCTTAACTACTAAAGCTATTTTAGATATTTAAAAACTCAATAAAAGAGAAAGCTTACAGTTTTTAAATTATTACCAAATCTTCCAAAAATGCTACCCTTTCGTATGACCATTTCATGATTTCATTATTGAACTTTTTGGGTAAATATTTAACAAACTTGATTAAGTAACTTTATATTTGTACTCTCCGCAATATTTACTACCACATCCCCCTTTACAGTTTACACTACGAATAAATGCTGCTTTTAAGCCTAACATTTCATATTGCCAGTAACTATTATTTACAATGTCATGCAGTAAATGATGGTTTGTTATCATAGATGTCACGCCTGGCTTGCGCTAGCGCTTTGAATGTGAAATGAGTAAAGTTTTGTAATGATTGTCTATTTTGTTTTATGTGGCAAAGCTAAAATAAATAGCAAAATTTTCATATCCTCAATGGCATCATCATACATGTGGAATGTGGTTCTCGATCGTTGCATGACAAATTATGCAAAAATGCCATAGACAATTTTTTGGCGCGGTGGGAGATGGAGGCGATGTAGGCAACCAGGACAGGCAGGACAGGAAACGACAGTATAGCAAAATGATTAAATGGTAGTGATTATAAACGTAAACACAACACATGTCAGGATTATGATTGGAGAGGGATTTAGCAAAATGCAATAGAACGCAAATTTTAAGCTCTGGCATTTAAATGTTAAATTAAGCGAATCCTGAAAGAGTGATTCAGCTTCAGTGTATGTTTACATAGGGGAGTTATGGAATAATGTCAGCTATAATAGATGGCAAATGACAAAGTCTGAATGTATTTTTTGCAGTTTGTAGTTATACTTAAAAGCTTATCGGAAATTCCACCAAACAAAAATGTAAATTAACATTTTCACATGATTTCCCAATCAGATGTCCATTATTTTACTTTATTATGAATATATTGCGGTAAGTAATATTACTGCCATGAGATTCGATGCCTTTCCTTATAGTTCCAAGAACAAGAAACAATTTTAATTTATCTTTCTATTCACTGATTTCGTGGTCTTATACGAATGTATAAGGCCCTTGTGGCGTATGATTGATATTAATTATATCCGATTAAGAAGTTATCTCACTAAAGTGTAAATATTTTCTTAACTAGTAAAGATATTACAAATATCTCAAATGACAATAGAACAAGAAACATTCAGTGTTCACTTCCATTTAGAAATGTACAACAAATTTTGTGCAATATATACGGAAGAAGCTGCCTCCAAAAGGGCTATAATTTCGTTAACTTTGTTAAATATTTATAAAATTTTAAGTTCTAAGAACAAGAAACAATTTTAATTTTCCTTTTTATTCACTGATTTTGTGGCTTATACGAATGTATAGATTTTCAGCCCTTGTGGCGAATGATTGATATTAATTATTTCCGATTAAGTGGTTATCTCACTAAAGTGTAAATATTTTCTTAACTACTAAAGATATTTCAAATATCTCAAACGACAATAGAACAAGAAACATTCAGTGTTCACTCCATTTAGAAATGTACAACAAATTTAATAAAACATATTGGGAAACAGTCGTCTCCAAAAGGGATACCAAATTTGATAAATTTTTTAAATGTAAATATTTAAAAGCTTGAATAGAGTCACATGGCGCTAGATACCTTTCCTTATAGTTCCAAGAAGCAGAAACAATTTTAATTTTCCTTCTTATTCACTGATTTTGTTGCCTTATACGAATATATAGATTTCCAGCTGTTGTGGCGTATGATTGATATTAATTATTTCCGATTAAGTGGTTATATCACTAAAGTGTAAATATTTTCTTAACTAGTAAAGATATTTCAAATATCTCAAAAGCCAATAGAACAAGAAACATTCAGTGTTCACTTCCATTTAGAAATATACAACAAATTTAATGAAACATATTGGGAAACAGTTGTCTCCAAAAGGGATACCAATTTGTTAACTTTTTTAAATATTTAAAAGCTTGAATAGAGTCGCATGGCGCTAGATACCTTTCCTTATAGTTCCAAGAACAAGAAACAATTTAAATTTTCCCATTATTGACTGATTTCATTGGATTATACGATGTATAGATTTCAGCCCTTGTGGCGTATGATTGATATTAATTATTTCCGATTAAGAGGTTATCTCAATACAGTGTAAGTATTTTCCTAACTAGTTAATATATTTCAAATATCTCAAAAGCCAATAGAACAAGAAACATTCAGTGTTCACTTACATTTAAAAGTCTTCAACAAATTTGATGAAACATATAGGGAAACAGTCGTCTCCAAAAGGGCTATCATTTTGTTAACTTTGTTAAATATTTAATGACTTGAATAGAGTCACATGACGGTAGATACCTTTCCTTATAGTTCCAAGAACAAGAAACAATTTAAATTTTCCCAATATTGACTGATTTCATTGGATTATACGATGTATATAGATTTCCAGCCATTGTGGCGTATGATTGATATTAATTATTTCCGATTAAGTGGTTATCTCACTAAAGTGTACATATTTTCTTAACTAGTAAAGATATTTCAAATATCTCAAATGACAATAGAACAAGAAACATTCAGTGCTCACTCTTCCATTTAGAAATGTACAACAAATTTGATGAAACATATAGAGAACAGCCGTCTTAAAAAGGGCTATCATTTTGTTAACTTTGTTAAATATTAATAGTGTCACATGTCGCTAGATACCTTTCCTTATAGTTCCAAGAACAAGAAACAATTTAAGGTTTCCCAATATTCGCTGATTTCGTTGGATTATACGATGTATAGATTTCCAGGCCTTGTGGCGTATGATTGATATTAATTATTTCCGATTAAGAGGTTATCTCACTAAAGTGCACATATTTTCCTAACTAGTAAAGATATTTCAAATATTTCAAAAGCCAATACAAAAAGAAACATTCAGTGTTCACTTTCATTTAGAAATGTACAACAAATTTCATTGAACGTATTTGGAAACAGACGTTTCCAAAGGGGCTATCATTTTGTTAACTTTGTTAAATATTTAAAAATTTGAATAGCCACAAGCCTCGGATTATCTACATTGTATATTTATTTGTTGTCACCACTTTCTAAAATGAATTTTTGCATTTTTCACCACTGAAGTGATGTTTTTGAATTTTGTTTGGGTTTCTAATTGTGTGAGGATTGTGTGTATATCGAATTACGGTTGGCGCCCACCTAAAAGTAAAACATTTTTTTATTTATTTTTTGCCACGCAAAACTCGCACACGTAAAATGTAAAAAACATGCCTCAGGTGTTTGTTCATATACATGAATTCCTGGTTTCCATGTTAATTATTTCCAACATATTAATTTCATTCATTTCATGTTTGTAATTTAATTTCTCGCCCCTCGCCCTTCCCACAGCCCTCGAAACATTTACATATTTCGTTTGCTTCATCGAGTCTATTATTAATATTTACATACTTTTTTTGTTTTTACGGTTTCGATGGGATTTCAAGCGTTGTTTTTTTCGCTTCCCTTCCCATCTCTTCTCTTCTTTCCACAGATATTTGTATCGGTTATGAGGTGATATTCCATTGCATTCCATTTTACCAGATTTCAGGATTTTTGTTCATTAAGCAGACATTATAGCTTACATGTGCGCACAGTTATAGGCAGGTGATGTTCGCCGCAGCGAACAGCGACAGGATGGCATGGACAGGCAGTCAGGCACACACACACTCTCGCGTATGGTAGACAGGATAAATTGGAATAAATGATGGAATAAAGCTTATGTGAAGATATGAAAAATACTGAAGTTGTCATAGCCACGCACACACACACACACACACTGAAATGAGCCGAATTAAGGACAATCGCTAAAGAACATAAGATTTATGGGCAACCAGCAAAAAAGGGTAGGCATACATATACACAAATATGTTTCTGTTTAAATGATTAATTAAAATATCTGTGATATATGTATGGTATTAAATTTAACATTAACATCATTAATATGACGCAGAATAATGAAATTTAAAACTTCCATTTTGTTGGCTTTTGTAGGAATTTTATATGTTTTAAATATGTCATTTTATTCAGGAATTATGACAATTTTACGGAAATTCTCCTTTTGGCGAGATAATTAATATTAATTATACGCCACATGGGCCGCAAAGACAATAGTAGGTTGAATTATTTATGTATAGGTAATATTAATATATTCTTCGCCAATATTTTTATATTATGAATTTAAAGCAACTAACCAACAAAAAATTATGCGAAATAATGGATTTTAAAGCTTCATATTGCCGATTTTTTTTACTTTTGTATTTTAAATCATTTAAATGCCATATTTTGTCCAGAAGTGTTGATAATTTTAATGAAAATCTCGCTGTGGCAGATAATTGATATCAATCACACTTCACATGTGTTGCAAAAATAAAGCAATGATTATGATTATAATTTCAACCGGAAGCCTTGAATTATTTATAAATTGATAATATTAAAATTTTATGATTGATTAAAAAAATAGATGTATAAGGATAAGATCATATATGACGCGTTTAGAGAACTTTTGGCCTAACCAACAAAACAAAAAATTGCGAGAAAAAATTATATTTAAAATTGTATGTTTTAATGCTTTTTGTAGGAATTTAAAATATTATATTTTGTCCAGATTTTATGAAATGTTCCCTTGTGGTGGGATAATTAATATTAATCATACGCAACATGTGATGCAAAGGCAAAACTACCCAGCAAAAACTAACATGACGGAGAAGTGGTTAAACATGGGTTCAAGTGATGAAAAGATGATATGGAATTAATTTTTTTCTGTGCGAATCAAGCATAATTTTAACAGAGGGTTGTCATTGGAAGGATTGCGTTTATTTACAGATCCCCGTCAAAGAGAATAAAAATTGTACCAACCAAATGACCGCAACTAGAGCCATGAAAATCGGAGTATACATTTTTCTGACAGCGTAGACACGAAAAATCAAAAGGTTTTTTTCCAAATACGTACTTTCAAAGAATAGAATGGGACAGAGGGATACAAATGTTACCAACTAAACGGCTACAGATAGAATGATGGAGATCGGTGTGTACATCCGTCTAATTGCATAGACACGTAAAATAAAGATATTTTAGAAAGTCATACAAAATCGTACCAACGAAATGGTGGGAGCTAGAATCATGGAATTCGGTATATAAATTCAAATTCAATACCGATCGTCCTTGGCCAAAAAAAGTAACTTCTGCCCAATTTCATGATAATCGGACAGTAATTGTGACCTGTAGAGTGCGAACATGCTTAGATGGACAGCAGACGGACGGACAGACAGACATCGGTAAATCAATTCAGCTGGTGATTCTAAGCCGATCCGTACACTTAAAGGTGGGTCTAGCTCGATTATTTATTGGTGTTACAAACATTTGGCGGAAAACTAACTTATAATACCCTAGTCCACGATGGTGTAGGGTATAATGAGGCAATACTTTCCTCGTTGTTACCTGTTAATGTAAAGAGTGATTTTTTTGAGGTTAGGATTTTCATGCATTAGTATTTGACAGATCACGTGGGATTTCAGACATGGTGTCAAAGAGAAAGATGCTCAGTATGCTTTGACATTTCATCATGAATCGTCTTACAAACGAACAACGCTTGCAAATTATTGAATTTTATTATCAAAATGCGTGCTCTGTTAAGAAAGTTCATTGCGCGCTTCCATTTTATGGTCAGTTTAATCGACCCACTGAAGCGGCTATTCGGGCTATTGTGACTAAATTTCGCACCAAATTTACATTGTTGGACATTAAACCACCAACACGCTTACGTAGAGTGCGAACTGAAGAAAATATCGCAGCTGTATCGGCCAGTGTTAATGATGACCACCAATTTTCGATTCGTCGCCGTTCGCACCAATTGGGTCTCTGTTACTCAAAAACGTGGAAATGCCAAAATTGGACTAAGCGGATGGACCACCTAAGACGCAGCCGCGGTCAACATTTAAATGAAATTATCTTCAAAAAGTAAATGTCATGGACCAATCTAACGTTTCAAATAAAGAACCGATGAGATTTTGCAAATTTTATGCGTTTTTTTTAAAAAAAAGTTATCAAGCTCTTAAAAAATCACCCTTTAGTTTGGAAAATGTATTTATATCATTCTTTAGGGATGTAAGGTTTTATGGCATGCAAGCGCATGTAAATATTTGGTCAATATTAATCTTAAGTTGAGTATTAAAAATCGATCGAATAAAAAATAAAACAAGTAAAAACGGCGTTAAGTTCGGCCGGGCCGAACTTTATATACCCTCCACCATGGATTGCATTTCACAGAGGTTGTCGGTTTTCGTAGAAGTGCAGTAATATTACAGGAAAATATAAATTTTTTAATATAGCCAAACCAAAACAAATACAGTTTATTTTCCGTGTCTACACACTCAGAGGAATGTATACCCCGAATTTGATGACTCTAGCTGCGGTCATTTTATTGGTACTATTTTTATCCCCTTTTTTTCATTTTAACCCCAAAAAGTACGAATTTTTAAAAATCGGTGTATTTTACTTATCTATGTAATCAGAGGAATGCATACACCGAATTTCATTATTCAGCCGTTTGCTTGGTACCATTTTTATCCCTCTATTCCTATTTTAGCCCTTAAAAGTACGAATTTGGAAAAAATACTTTTATATTATGTATCTACTCAATTAGAGGAATGTACACACCGAATTTCGTGTTTCTAGTTGTTGTCGTTTAATATGTACCATTTTTATCCCTTCTTTGCCCCATTTCACCCCCTACAAATAATAATCACATTAGGGTGCACGTTTTTGCTATAAGGGAATGAGCATACCAAATATCAAGCAAATATAAACAGTGATATTCAAAATACATGCTTAAAAACGCTAAAATATTAGGGATTATTATGGGTATTTTTAGTCCTTGTGAGGGAAAAATTTTTCCCTTTGGGCCGATTTCGCCCCGTTTCAATCCCAACCGTTCTACGACTTTAAGACGCAGTTATGGAAATTTTGAACGTTCTAGCTCCTTTCGTTTAGATGCTAGCGTGCTTTCAACAAACGGACAGACGGACGGACGGACATGGCTAGATCGTCTTAGAATTTTATGACGATCAAGAATATATATACTTTATGGGGTCTCCGATGAATATTTCAAGGTGTTACAAACGGAATGACAAAGTTAGTATACCACCATCCTGGAGGTGGAGGGTATAAAAATTCAAAAATCTTAAAAAATCAAAAAAAAATATGTGGGCGTTGGGCGTGGCACTGACAATTTTCATTTAATTGTGGACTCAAATGAAATCACTGGTAATGATTTGTATTAACATATATATTAAAATAAGAAATTTATGACGTTTTTTCAGTTTAACTTACATGAAAAGTAGGCGTGGTTGTGGGCGGATTTGAACAAAAAATTGTTTTTGATTTAATTTGACGACATAAGGGATGTGTGCGAAATTTCAAAGTCCTAGCTCTATTCCTTCTAATTTTTGACGCAGCTTGTATGAAAATGTTCCACTGTGCGCCCCTTCCAGTACCTCCCACACAAATCATCCTAAACTTCGTATAATTAAAGCTGTTATAACTTCTATGCGGATGATCGGAATAATGTGAAATTTGATATTTTGCAATGCTAGATCGTCTTAGAATTTTATGACGATCAAGAATATATATACTTTATGGGGTCTCCGATGAATATTTCAAGGTGTTACAAACGGAATGACAAAGTTAGTATACCACCATCCTGGAGGTGGAGGGTATAAAAATTCAAAAATCTTAAAAAATCAAAAAAAAATATGTGGGCGTTGGGCGTGGCACTGACAATTTTCATTTAATTGTGGACTCAAATGAAATCACTGGTAATGATTTGTATTAACATATATATTAAAATAAGAAATTTATGACGTTTTTTCAGTTTAACTTACATGAAAAGTAGGCGTGGTTGTGGGCGGATTTGAACAAAAAATTGTTTTTGATTTAATTTGACGACATAAGGGATGTGTGCGAAATTTCAAAGTCCTAGCTCTATTCCTTCTAATTTTTGACGCAGCTTGTATGAAAATGTTCCACTGTGCGCCCCTTCCAGTACCTCCCACACAAATCATCCTAAACTTCGTATAATTAAAGCTGTTATAACTTCTATGCGGATGATCGGAATAATGTGAAATTTGATATTTTGCAATGCTTTTATAGAGGTAACATTCACGTGGAATATGGGCGATATTGCCACACCCTATTAGGTACATCAGGTACTGGTTAAAATAAAACCGATAACATTTCCATTCGGATTGTCGGAATTAGTTGCAATTCTATATTATAAAATGTTTTTATAATCACTTTAAACTTATAAAATATTAACGCCCCTTCCAATTCCCACACAATTGTTCGTATTATAGGTAAAATACAATCCTCTATACTGGTGCCTGGAATCTACGATGTATCAATTCAGTAGTGCCTTCCACACAAATGTAAGTCCTTATAACTTCCATACGTGTGTTCTGATAGTGAGCGTATATAAGTCGGTTTAGCCGGCTGACGTTTTCTTATCTGTTTTAATTTTTCGTTTGCCACTCTTTACCTAACAAATGGACATTCAAGGATATTCAAATATTGCGTACATTTTAGGACACTCTCATAAATTTGTCATTATTAACAAAAGTAAAGAACCAATTCTTTGGGATATTTAATGATTTTTTAGATCCTCAAAATATCCCAGCATGTTAAAAAGTCATGGACATATCAATATATGAGGATATTCCTCAGTTATGAGTTAATAAATTCGCACATAACATTTATTATCTCATAACCTGCGACGGCTCTGTGTGTTATGAGGAATGTTGTGGGAAATTGTTTGATTGTTAAATATTGTATGTGCTTTAGTTCAATTTATTAAAATATACGATAAATATTTTTGCTATGAAATAATATTACCACAATTTATTTGCAGCGAGCATTTCATAGAATCCATTCTGGCCTTTACGACACGTTTGGCATGAATTTTAAATCATTTGAATAATTTCATATTATTTATGATGTGACGGTGTCGCAAGGGAAATTAATATTAAACTTACGTTAAAAAACGATACATCGTTTTCAGCAGGTTGGTAAGGGAGGGATGCGGTGTCATTTGCTTAAAAAACTTCCTGGAGAATAGTTGATTTTTGTTTGAAAATATTGGACTTAGGAGAGGAGGCTCCTTGTAGAGTAGTTCTTAATCTGGCAAAGCTCGTCAGATTTACAGTTCCCTGGCATGCATGCATGGACTGACACACAAATATGGTCGGCACATAAATAAGGAACTGCTTGTCCATCTCCTGAAGAGATGCACGGCTATTCTTGAATTTATGATCCATCAAGTGTATAAATATGATGACAGCCAGACTATCCGACCATCCATCTCATGAAGGGATGTGCGGCCATCATTGGCTGTTCTTGAATTGGTGACCCACCAAGTCTATAGATATGATGGCAAGTGGATTATCCGAGTGAAGGTTGACGCCAGTGCAATTTCTCTAACACAAAAACAAATTTTGTCTCTGAAACTTAAAAAGTATTTTTTTTTGTTCATTGATTCATAAAATCAAATCAAAATGCGAAAATTTTTAATGGATATTTTTTTAATATTTATCCTCTAATTTTGGAAATATAGGTCTCATCACACCCACTTATGTGGTCAATTAAAGCTAATTATGATGGCTACAATTGCTGGGATTTCACATTTAATCTCCTAAAAAACTGATTGAGAAAAGTTTTTTTTCCAATAAAAAAAATAATAGAAATAAAAATAATATTAAATAATACTTTTGAACAAAAAATTCTTTCAATAATATTTTAACTTGAATTGAATGCCACGACATGTGTGGTATATGATTATTATTAATTAAAATTATGATTATTAAAAAAAGATTTTTTAATCAATTTTCAGGAATTTTTTTCCAAAAAAAATCTTTTTTTTTTTTAATTTTTTGCAGGCGCGTTTATGGTTATTATTAATTAAAGTTATGATTATTATTTCAGGATTTTTTTTCCAAAAAATATCTATTTTTTTTCTAAAAAATTTTTTTGCAGGCGCGATTTTCATCAATGCATTAAAAAATAAAAAATATATATATTTTATTTCTTTAATGCCCAATATTCTAACAAAGAAAAAATGTCTTTAACATCCACACTATTTTTTGCCGAAAAGTATTTTTCGCTGTCACATAAAAATAGAAAAAAAAATTATTATAAAATAATTTTAAACAAAAAATCCATTTAAAAACATTTTAATCGGTAATTAAATTCCACAACATGTATAACGTATGATTATTATTAATTGAAACCGTTTATATGTTTAATTGAGGGTAAATATGATAGCAAATACAAATACAGGTTTTTCCAACAAGAGGTGTTATTCTGGTATTCAAAGAAAAATGAAATTTTTTGAGATAAATGATCGGATGTTTATTTCATAATAAAGAGGAAGGTATGCCGTTAATAATGAAAAACAACATCAGCCAAATTGCCACCACGACCACGCTTACAGGACCATATCCTTTTCATGAAATTTTCCATAACCAAATCACAAAGTGGCTGCCCTTTGTCCTCGATAGCCTCACGAATTCTATCTTTGAGGTCTTGAATTGACGCTGGGCTGTTGGCGTAGACCTTAGATTTCGTGTGGCCCCAAAGGAAGAAGTCGCAAGGTGTTAAATCACAAGATCTCGGTGGCGAATTGTGATCACCTCTTCGAAAGAAAGCACTGTCCGGAAAGTTTTCCCGTAAAAGAGCAATGGTTTCGTTGCTTGTGCGGCACTTAGCGCCGTCTTGTTGAAAGTAAACGTTGTCCAGATCAATACCATCCAACTGCGACCATAAAAAAATCATTAATCATCTATCGATAGCGCCCTTTCGCCGTAACTGTTGATCCAACCTCATTGTCGAAAAAGTAAGGTCCAATGACCCCGCCGGACCATAAACAGCACCAAACAGTCACACGATGTGGATGGAGAGGCATCTCAACAATAACTCTTGGGTTTTCCGAGCCCCAGATGCGACAATTTTGCTTGTTGACGTAGCCACCGAGGTGGAAATGGGTGTCATCAGTCAAGATGAATTTTCGATGAAATTGCGGATGATTTTCATTCATGAATTTTAATAATTTCAATGCGTTGTTGAAGCGTGTATCGTTCCATTTTTAGTAATGGCGTAGTTTCTACTTGTCAAATGGTAAATAATAAAAGCTTCAAAAGTGACAGCTACCGAAATACCGGGTGATTCAAAATAACACCTCTTGTTGGAAAACCCTGTACTACGTATTTTTCTTACACATTTTATCTCCTGAAAATTGATTGACATAAAAAGATTTTTTTTTTCAAAAAAGTAATTTTTTGCTGACACGATAAACCCCACTAAACATAGAAGAAAGAAAATATATTTTTTATTTCTTTAATGCCCAATATTCTAACAAAGAAAACAATGTCTTTAATATATTTTTTCTGTTACAAAAAATCCCATAAAAAAATTGAAAAAAGGAAAATATATTCTATTTTATTAATGTCCAATATTCTATTTTTAAAATGTTTTTTTTTTTTTTTAACTTTTTTATCGATTTTTTTTGTTGTCACAAAAAAATCCCAGAAAAGTAGAAGAATAATAGTATTAAATTATAATTAAAATAAATTAATATTAATATTATTTAATAAATTATTATTAATTAATAAATTATCAAAACAAAAAATCCATTCAGCAAAATTTCATCTGGAAATTGAATATATGTTACGTATGATTACTATTATTTAAAAGTGCTTTCGAAGTTAAAGTTATAAAGAAAGATATATCGTCTGCCTTTGTATACAAATTAATTTGCATTCTATAAAATATAGAAGCAAAATGATCTTGAGCCAGGAGAATATCCCAGTTCAAATCAAATGTTTAAAAAATAATTTTAAATACATATACTGCAAATTTCACTTTCATATGTAAAAATTGGTTTAGTGTCCTAAAAATTATTTTTTTTTCAATAAAATTGGAAAAAATGTTTTGTTTTATTTCTTAAATATGCAACATTCTAAAGAAGAAAACATTGTCTGTAATAACTTTGTAAACTCAAAAGATTTTTTAAATCGTTTTTTAATTTAAAGCTTTTAAAATATCCAAAGCTTTTTAAATATTTACTAAAATATTTTTCTATTTAATTTGAAATCAATTATTATTAACAATCTCAATTTTTTTATTTTTTTGCGTCTATCAAGTAGTCGTTGTTCTCTGCGTTAGAATGTTATCTATTAAAATTGGAACAAAACCCATTTTCCCCTCTTTTCTATTTTTCATAATTTTTTCGTGCCAACAAAAAATCGAAAAAAAACATAAAAAAGAAAGAATTTGAAAAAAAAATCTTCTATTTTTCATGATTTTTTCGTACCAAGAAAAAATAAAAAAAAATTAAAAAAAAAGAATTTGAAAAAATATTTTATTATATTTCTTTAATATTCTAACGAAGAAAACAATGTCTGTAACACTTTTAGACTTATATTTTCAAAATGAGAAAATTTGAATTTTTCTAAAAGCTTTAAAGAAGTCTACAACAATTGTTGTAATATCATTTTCGTCTATAAAATAATTTTAAATACAATTTTTAAATATTTAAAAAAATGCCTTCGATTCCACGGCATATGTGGCGTATGATTAATATTAATTGGAACTTATTTCGAGGTTAGCTTACACAAAATTGTGTATCATGGGAAATTGTGAAGATTTTTCGGAAATGATGATGACAAAGTGAAGCTGAAAATATTTAGAAAATAATTTTAAAATATAATTTACAAAATTCTTCCTTCAATAACGTTTTAATTGTAAATTCAATTCTACGTCATCTGCGGCGTATGATTAATACTAATTAAAACTGCCTTCGAGGTTAACTTACATGTATCGTGAAAAGTTCTAAAGATATTTCGACGAATTATGATGGCAAAATGGAGCTGTAATAATAATTTGAAATAAGAATTCGAACATAAAAAAGTTCCTTTAATAATCGTTATTAAATGAACATTCAATTCTTGGACATGTGTGGCGTATGATTAATAATAGTTCGAACTGTTTTCGAGGTTAAGTTACACACAGTGATATATCATGGAAAATTCTAAAGTTATGTAGAAAATGATAATGATGCTGTCTGGTTTTGTATAGAAATGTTTTGGCAATAATTTTAAATAATAATTATAAAAATTAAGAAAATCCTTCAATAACTTTTGGAATTTCAATTCTACGACATGTGTTAACTTACACAAAATGGTGTATCATGAAAAGTTGTGAAGATATTTAGGAAATAATGATGATAAAGTGATGCTGAAAACTGACTGACTGGCTTTGTATTGAAAGATTTAGAAAATAATTGTAAATAATAATAAAAACATTAAAAAGAAGTCCCTTCAATGGCGAATTCTACGACATGTTTGGCGTATGATTAATACTAATTAGAACCTGTTTTCGAGGTTAACTTATGCAAAATGATGTATCATGTAAAGTTGTGATGATATTTCGAAAATTATGATGAGCTGTCTGGTTTTGCATAGAAATGTTTAGAGAATAATTTTTAAAATTAAAAAAAAATCCTTCAATAACGTTTTAATTGGAAATTCTATTATAGGGCATGTGTGGCGTATGATTAATAATAATTAGAAACTCTTTTCGATTAATTATAAAAGTTCCTTCAATAACGTTTTAATTGGAAATTAGATTCCACGACATGTGCGGCGTATGATTAATATTAAGTATAACTTATTTAGAGGTTAACTTACACAGCATGACATATCATGGAAAGTTCTAAAGTCATTGCGAAAATTATGATGACAAAATTAAGCTGTCTGGCTTTGTATAGAAATGTTTTGAAAATAATTTTAAATAATAATTTTAAAAATTAAAAATATTCCTTCAATAACATTTTAATTGGAAATTCAATTCTAGGGCATGTGTAGCGTATGATTAATATTAATTGGAACTGATTTCGAGGTTAACATACACAAAATGGTGTATTATGGAAAGTATTGAAGATATTTCTAAAAGAATGATGACAAAGTGAAGCTGAAAACTTTGGCTTTAGCATCGTTGACGGCTGTTATTAGACTTATATTTACAAAATGAGAGTACAAATATTAAAAATATCTTCAGCAAAATTAAATTACAAAATTATTAATATTTTTTACTTTTTTCCATAATACATAAGAAAGAATTATACATAGCCCTTCGCTCATATTTTTGTTGCATTGTGTTCCCTGTCCACTTCTTTGTAAGAGCAGAACTTTAAAGATGCAACATTGTTTTTTTGTTTCATTTTCCTTTCATAATACATTGGTTGGTTTAACATAAAGAAAAACATTGTTTACGTTTTATGTTTGTGTTTAACAACCGAAATCTAATGTTAACCATTATTATGATCCTTTGTAAATATTATGTTTCTTTATGACTAGTTCTGGTAAACCAAAGCAAACTAAATTTTAACCAAATTATTGTCAGCCACCACAGACAGAAACACAAGCACAAAATACGAACATAAAGTCTTAAACGAGTTATACAAACTTTGCAAGTAATTGAATACAAAATCTAAAGATTATATTGAGAAACATCCAAGGATTGGTAAAACGAATACAAATATGAAATTTAGTAGGTATGAGAGGAAAAAAGGGGAGAACAACTCCACAAACAGTTATACACAAAAATTTTGTTATAAAATTGTTTTTGTTATAAAATTGTTTTGTTTAAATTTAAGTTCCTCTTTATGTTTTCACAAAGTCTCATATGCGCAAAAATCAAAATTCAATTTTAAATTTAAGTTCCTGTTTATGTTTTCACAAAGTCTCATATGTCCAAAAATCACAACTAGTTGGTATTAATTATAGCCCGATATCATAACATTTATATTTACAAAGTATTGTTTATTGTTGTTGTTTATCATCGCTGTCTATGCTATAATAACAAATATTTTCACAAATATATTTCAAATATTTATTTAAAGCGATAAACACACGATGCACTACACATGTTGGCAATAGAAATGTATAAAATTTATGAGAATTCTATATGCGTTTGTGTGCATTTCAACTCACCTCTTTTTGCGTGTATTTTTAGTTGAACTCGAAAATGAAAATGTAATTGAATATTTTCCATTTATCACTATATGAATGGCAGACGGTAAAATCCACGGTTTGTGTTTGTAATTAAAGAGAACATTCAAAAAAATGCCTTTTAATTGGAAATTTAATTCCACGACATGTGTGGCGTATGATTAATATTAATTAGGGCTGATTTCGAGGTTAACTTACACACAAGAAGATGTATCATGGAAAGTTGTGAATATATTTGGAAAATGATGATGACAAATTGAAGCTGTCTGGCTTTTGTAGAGAAATATTTGAAAATAATTTTAAATGACAATTTTAAAAATTTAAATTTAAAATTGAATTGCATGGCTTGTGTGGCGTATGATTATTATTAATTAAACATGCTTTTGTTGTTAACTTACACAAACTTGTGTAACATGGAAAGTTGTGAAGACAATTCGAAGATGATAATGACAAAGTGAAGCTGGCTTTGTAGAGAATTTGTTGGAAAATAATTTTAAATAATTAATAATCTTCTATAACGTTTTAATAGGCAATTGAATTCTACGACATTTGTGGCCTATGATTATTATTAATTAAAAATGATTTCGAGGTTTACTTACACAATATGTGGTATTATGGAAAATTGTGAAGATATTTCGAAAAAATGATGAAGATGGTGAAGCAAAAACACCAGCTTTGTTTAGAAGAGTTTAGAAAATGATGATAAAATTTGAAGTAATCGGTGACTTTTCATAATGGGATATTAATTGGATATTGAATTCCACATGTGTCACGTATGATTAATATTAATTATAACAGCTTTTGTGGTGAACTTACACAAACTTGTGTAACATGGAAAGTTGTGAAGATAATTCGAACACAATGATGGCAAAGTGAAGCTAAGTGAAGCTATCTTTGTATAGAAGTATGTTGGAATTTAATTTAAATACAAATTTTAATTTTTTGAAAAAACTCTTTGAATAACGTTTTAATTGGAACATGAACACCATGGTAGTGGTATGGCGTATGATTATTAATAATTAAAAATGATTTTGGGGTTAACTAACACAAAATGGTGTCTTACGTGTTCTAAAGATAATACGAAAATGATGCCAAAGTTAAGCTGCATGGCTTTTTATAGAAATAGATATAGAAGATAATTTTAAATAATAATAAAAATTAAAAATTAATTTTAAAAAATCCCTTAACTAACGTTTTAATTGGAAATGGAATTCCACAACATGTGCAGCATATATATATATATATATGTTCCTTTTACTCCTATAAGGAGCATAGGGCCGTACGGTTTCTGTAATCTACTTGGGTTTAAGGCGAATGGCTGATTAGACCAGAGCCTACAATCCCGGTGTTAGGGCCGCCAACTAAGCCTCCATGCTGAGGTGCCGCAGGTATTCAGTCCGTGCTGCTTTTAGGGTTATACCGGCCATGGTCGGGATGTGGCTAGACACACTATTGTTAGGCCACGCCTCTGGGGTCAGACGCCTTTTGCAGCGCTCGCTGCGAGTACAGACGCTGCGTCATATGTGGCGTATGATTATTATTAATTGAAAATTATTTCGAAGTAAACGTATATAAAATGATGCAATAATGGAAAGTTTTAAAGATATTTCGAAAACAATGATGGCAAAGTGAAGCTAAAAACACTAGCTTTTTCTAGAAGTGAAAATATGTGGCGTATGATTATTATTAATTGGAAATTATTTCGAAGTAAACTTATATAAAATGATTCGTGATGGAAAGTTTTGAAGATATTTCGAAAACAATGATGGCAAAGTGAAGCTAAAAACACTAGCTTTGTATAGAAGTGAAAATATGTAGCGTATGATTATTATTAATATTATTAATACGTCATATGTTGCGTATGATTATTATTAATTGAAAATTATTTCGAAGTAAATTTATATAAATTGATGCATTATGGAAAGTTTTAAAGATATTTCGAAAACAATGATGGCAAAGTGAAGCTAAAAACACTAGCTTTTTCTAGAAGTGAAAATATGTGGCGTATGATTATTATTAATTGGAAATTATTTCGAAGTAAACTTATATAAAATGATTCGTGATGAAAGTTTTGAAGATATTTCGAAAACAATGATGGCAAAGTGATGCTAAAAACACTAGCTTTGTCTAGAAGTGAAAATATGTGGCGTGTGATTATTATTAATATCATTAATACGTCATATGTAGCGTATGATTATTATTAATTGAAAATTATTTCGAAGTAAACTTATATAAAATGATGCATGATGGAATGTTTTGAAGATATTTCGAAAACAATGATGACAAAGTGAAGCTAAAAACACTAGCTTTGTCTAGAAGTGAAAATAGAAAATAATAATTTTAAAAATCCCCTTAAAAGACTTTTTAATGCGAAATTTAACATTTGTGATGTATGATTAATAGTAATTAGAACTGATGCATTTTTCGAAAGTGATAATGATAATGAAGGTTATTTTAAATAGCATATTGCAATGAATAGCATATTTTAGTTAAAAATAAGTAAAAGAGCGTTAAGTTCGGCCGGGACGAACCTTATATACCCTGCATCATGTATTGCATCCACAGAGACTCTCGATTTTCCTGGAAGTGCTGTAAAATGTGCAGGAAAATGTTAGTTTTTCAATATAGTTAAACCAAAACAAATAAAAATAATGAATAAATAATTTTGTAAATAAATGTAATCATAAATTATTTTAAAACACCAACTGTTTAAGACCAACTGTTGTGCTGAAGTCGTCAGCAGAACCCAAAATTGGCATAAAGGCAAGTGAGACCTTTATTGTTGCATCTAAAAGTTGATGCTTATAATAGGTTTAGGGTCCGCCAAATAACTTTTTTTTGAAAATGCTATAAAAAACTACTGAATATTTTCTCAAATTTCTTTTTTTATTTGAAATTACAATCCTTCCGGTTGATAATGGAAAATAATTTCATTCGAATGACATTTCCATCTTTTTTTAAATCCAAAAGCTCAAAATTTAGAAAATCCATGAGTACCCATTTTTGCCGTAAAAATAAAAAAGTAATGTACGAATTTGGAAAGATCTTTTTATTTTGCGTGTCCATGCAGTCAGAGGAATGTATACACCGAATCCCTTCCATAAATCTGACTAATTATTTTTGTATAAACATTTTTTAATTCGTTGGTGAAAAAGCTCAAGAAAATATAGATATTTGCAAATGAAAATATATATTTTTATAAATCTATTGCATTTACATTGTAAAGGAAAGGAAAGTTTAAAATATATTTTTATTATTTACTTAAAAAGGCCGGATAAGTCAATCCATGCCATTTGTAAATAAATTTGCATTCTATAAAATGTAGATGCAAAATGGTCTTGAGCCAGGAGAATATCCTAGTTCAAATCAGATATTTAGAGATAATTGTTATCTCTGCATAATATGTTTTTAAGATTATTATTTTATATTAAATACTGCAACGGAGGACATCTTTTAGTTTAAAACATTATTCGAAAAATGCCATTCAATAAGGTTTTAATTAAAAATTTAATTTCGCGACATATGTGGCGTATGATTGATATTATTTAGAAATATTTTCGAGGTTAGACTACAGGAAACGATGTATCATGGAAAGTTTTGAAGATATTACGAAAATTTTGATAGCGAAGTGAAACTGAGAATACCGGCTATTTTTGATAGAAATTTTTAGAAAAAAAAAATTAAGTGGAATAGTGAGAAAAAACATAATACAGGATTGTTTGCAAATGCAAATTTATATTTTTATAAATTTACTGCATTTACATTTAATAAAAAACAAAAACATTCTATAAAATGTAGATGCAAAATGGTCTTTAGCCAGGAGAATATCCTAGTTCAAAACAGATATTTAGAAAAAATGTTATCTCTGCATAATATGTTTTTAAGATTATTATTTTATATTAAATACTGCAACGGAGGACATCTTTTAGTTTAAAACAATATTTGAAAAATTCCATTCTATAAGGTTTTAATTAAAAATTTAATTTCGCGGCATATGTGTCGTATGATTGATATTATTTAGAAATAAAGAGTGATTTTTTTGAGGTTAGGATTTTCATGCATTAGTATTTGACAGATCACGTGGGATTTCAGACATGGTGTCAAAGAGAAAGATGCTCAGTATGCTTTGACATTTCATCATGAATAGACTTACTAACGAGCAACGCTTGCAAATCATTGAATTTTATTACCAAAATCAGTGTTCGGTTCGAAATTTTTTATCGACAAATTTTGTTCAGCGATGAGGCTCATTTCTGGTTGAATGGCTACGTAAATAAACAAAATTGCCGCATTTGGAGTGAAGAGCAACCAGAAGCCGTTCAAGAACTGCCCATGCATCCCGAAAAATGCATTGTTTGGTGTGGTTTGTACGCTGGTGGAATCATTGGACCGTATTTTTTCAAAGATGCTGTTGGACGCAACGTTACGGTGAATGGCGATCGCTATCGTTCGATGCTAACAAACTTTTTGTTGCCAAAAATGGAAGAACTGAACTTGGTTGATATGTGGTTTCAACAAGATGGCGCTACATGCCACACAGCTCGCGATTCTATGGCCATTTTGAGGGAAAACTTCGGAGAACAATTCATCTCAAGAAATGGACCGGTAAGTTGGCCACCAAGATCATGCGATTTGACGCCTTTAGACTATTTTTTGTGGGGCTACGTCAAGTCTAAAGTCTACAGAAATAAGCCAGCAACTATTCCAGCTTTGGAAGACAACATTTCCGAAGAAATTCGGGCTATTCCGGCCGAAATGCTCGAAAAAGTTGCCCAAAATTGGACTTTCCGAATGGACCACCTAAGACGCAGCCGCGGTCAACATTTAAATGAAATTATCTTCAAAAAGTAAATGTCATGGACCAATCTAACGTTTCAAATAAAGAACCGATGAGATTTTGCAAATTTTATGCGTTTTTTTAAAAAAAAAAAGTTATCAAGCTCTTAAAAAATTACCCTTTATTTTCGAGGTTAGACTACAGGAAACGATGATTTACACAGAAACGAAAATTTTGATAGCGAAGTGAAACTGAGAATACCGGCTATTTTTGATAGAAATTTTTAGAAAAAAAAAATTAAGTGGAATAGTGAAAAAAAACATAATACAGGATTGTTTGCAAATGCAAATTTATATTTGTATAAATTTACTGCATTTACATTTAATAAAAAGTAAAATTTTAAAGATATTTCTTTGGATACAAGGCTATTTGTAAATGCAAATATTTTTTATAAATTTACTTCAGTTACATTAAATAAAAAAAATAAAGTTTTAAAAATGTATAATACTTGCTATATTTGTATGAAATGTTTAAAGGTTATTTTAAATAGATTGATATAATTGAATAATGAGAAAACCCCAAGATAACAAGTGGAAATATATTTTTTATAATTCTATTGCGTTTAGATTGAATAGAAAGAAAAACTTTTAAGATATATAGAAAATGTTGTTAACAAAGTTTTAAAATGTATAATATTTTATTTTTATTTTAAATAGATTGATATAATTGAATAATGAGAAAACCCCAAGATAACAAGTGGAAATATATTTTTTATAATTCTATTGCATTTAGATTGAATAGAAAAAAAAAACTTTTAAGATATATAGAAAATGTTGTTAACAAACTGCAATTGAAAATACTTGCTGTTTTTTCATTAGATATTTAGAATATTATTTTAGAAAGAATATTGCGATGGAAGGTATATTTTAGTTAATATTATAATATTTGAAAATTTTAAATGGTAAAGAAAAGGCATGAATGGAAGGGCATATTTTAGATAAAAATAAATTTAATAAGGTTTTAATTAAGAATTGAATTTCGCGACATATGTGGCGTATGATTGATATTAATTGTGTTCGATGTTAGCTTAAAGTAAGCGATATATCATGAAACGTTCGAAAGATATTACGAAAATTTTGATAGCAAAGTGAATCACAAAATACTAGTCATTTTTTGTATAGAATTGTTAAGAAAATTATTTTTTAATTGAATAATGAGAAAACCCCAAGATAACAAGTGGAAATATATTTTTTATAATTCTATGGCATTTAGATTGAAAAGAAAGAAAAACTTTTAAGATATATAGACAATGTTATTAACAAACTGCAATTGAAAATACTTGCTGTTTTTTCATTAGATATTTAGAAGATTATTTTAGAAAGAATATTGCGATGGAAGGTATATTTTAGTTAATATTATAATATTTGAAAATTTTAAATGGAATGAAAAGGCATGAATGGAAGGGCATATTTTAGATAAAAATAAATTTAATAAGGTTTTAATTAAGAATTGAATTTCGCGACATATGTGGCGTATGATTGATATTAATTGTGTTCGATGTTAGCTTAAAGTAAGCGATATATCATGGAACGTTCTAAAGATATTACGAAAATTTTGATAGCAAAGTGAATCACAAAATACTAGCCATTTTTTGTATACAATTGTGCAGAACATTATTTATTAATTGAATAATGAGAAAACCCCAAGATAACAAGAGGAAATATATTTTTTATAATTCTATTGCATTTAAATTGAATAGAAAGAACAACTTTTAAGATAGATAGAAAATGTTGTTAACAAACTGCAATGGAAAATACTTGCTGTTTTGCTGTTTGCATTAGATATTTAGAAGATTATTTTAGAAATTTATTTATTTATTTGCAATCGAAGGCATATTTTAGTCAAAAATTATATTTGAAAAATTCCATTTAATAAGATTTTAATTAAGATTTGGATGTCGTGACATATGTGCGTATAATTGATATTAATTTGAAATGTTTTCGAGGTTAGCTTAAAGAAAACGATTATTAAAATAAGCATATTTTTGTCAAAAATTATATTTGAAAAAACTCTATTAGTACTCTTTAGTTAAAAAACAAATAAAAACGGCGTTAAGTTCGGCCGGGCCGAACTTTATATACCCTCCATGGATTGCATTCCACAGAGGATGTCGATTTTCGTAGAAGTGCAGTAATATTACAGGAAAATATAATTTTTTAATATAGCCAAACCAAAACAAATAGTGAAAAGATAATTTTATATATAAATATAATATATTAATTATTTCAACCACGCTTATAAGGCAAGGCTACCAATACGTCAATTCAAAAAATAAATATTCTTATATTTATATTTTTAAAAAGCTTAAATACCATAAATATTGGTAGATAGTGTGTGCTACAGTTGGTTGTATTTCCATTCTATTTTAATTCGAAAAGAACAAATTTTGAAAATCCATTATCAGACGTACATAGTGCAAAATAACCTAACTTCATGATTCAACCAATTTTTGCCGTAAAAGAAAAAGTACAAATTTGGAAAAGACTTTTTATTTTGCGTGTCTATGCAGTCAGAGGAATGTATACACCGAATTCCATGATTCCATCTGCGCCCATTTGGTTTGTACCATTTTTACCTCCTTGACGTTTCTACGCAATTAGAATTTCATCATTCTAGCTGCAGTCGTTTAGTTGGTACCATTTTTATCACTCTGTACCATTGTATCCCTTGAAAGTACGAATATCGAAAAATCCGTTTGTTACTCAGTCAGAGGAATGTATACTCCGAATTTCATGACTGTAGCTGCGGTCATTTGATTGGTACTATTTGTATCCCCTTTTTCCATTTTAACCTCAAAAAGTACGAATTCAGAAAAATTTGTCTATTTTCCGTGTTTACACCGAATTTCATTATTACCGTTTAGCCGTTTGGTTGGTACCATTTTTATCCCTCCGTACCCATTGTATCCCTTGAAAGTACGAATTTGGAAAAAGACCTTTTATTTTTCATGTCTACGTAGTCAAAGGAATGTATACTCTGAATTTCATGACTCCAGCTGCGGCTATTTGGTTGGTACTATTTTTATCCCCTTTTTCTATTTTGACCCCAAAAAGTACGAATTTCGAAAAATCAGTTCATTTTCCGTGTCTACACTGTCGGAGGAATTTATACCCCGAATTTTATGACTCAAGCTGCGGTCATTTGATTGGTACTATTTTATCCCCTTTTTTCTTTTTAACCCCTAAAAGTACGAATTTTGAAAAATCCGTGTATTTTACTTGTCTATGCAATCAGAGGAATGTATACACCGCATTTCATTATTCTAGGTGCTACCATTAGGTTGGTACCATTTTTATCCCTCTATTCCCATTTTACCCCTTAAAAGTACGAATTTGGAAAAAATACTTCTATATTATTTAGCTACTCAATTAGAGGAATGTACACACCGAATTTCGTGTTTCTAGCTGTTGTCGTTTAATATGTACCATTTTTATCCCTTTTTGCCCCATTTCACCCCCTACAAATAGGAATCACTTTATGGTGCACGTTTTTGATATTAGGAGAATGCGCATACCAAATACCAAGCAATTATAAATAGACATATTCAAAAAACATGCTTAAATACGCTAAAATATTAGGGATTATTATGGGTATTTTTAGTCCTTGTGAGGGAAAAATTTTTCCCTTTTGGGCCGATTTCGCCCCGTTTCAATCCCAACCGATCTACGACTATAAGACGCATTTAAGGATAATTTGAACGTTCTAGCTCCTTTCGTTTAAATGCTAGCGTGCTTTCAACAGACGGACAGACGGACGGACATGGCTAGATCATCTTAGAATTTTATGACGATCAAGAATATATATACTTTATAGGGTCTCAGGTCGATATTTCAATGTGTTACAAGCGGAATGACAAAGTTAGTATACCCCCATCCTGGAGGTGGTGGGTATAATGAATGTTATTTTTCCTTTCAAAGTCAAAGTAATCGGTAGTTCAAATTTAAAATGTTAAATGACCCACCCTATATCTTTGCATAAAATATTTAGATGATTATTTTGTTTAAAAATAATTGAAAAAAAAATCCATTTAATAACGTTTTAATTAAAAATTTCTCTTTATGACATATGTGGCGTATGATTATTATTAATTCGAAATGTTTTCGTGGTTAGCTTAAAGAAATCGATGTACCATGGAAAGTTTTAAAGATATTACGACAGTTTTGATAGCAAAACGAAACTGAAAATGCTAGCTATTTTCATATAGAAATGTTTAGAAAATAATTTTCAAAGGGATAAAGAAAAAAGCCAGTTTGAAAATTAAAATATATTTTTTTATAAATTTGTTGTTTTTACATTGAATAGTGAAAAGTGTTGGAGAAATGACGGACCAACAACTGTTGTCCAACACTATAGTTATTACATAAATGTCCGATTTTTTAGATATTGAGGTATTTTTATTGAAGTTTCTAATTGTTTATTTCATTATTGTGTTTATAACAAACACGATTTCTTTAAGTTTTGTTTTCTTATTTATAACATCTCAAAGAAATTTATTCTACATAACTTTCAATGCTTTGTAATCTATTTGCTTCTTCTCTCGAACTTACTCCTGTTGCTCCTTTAAACTGCTCATATTATTACTGCTTGTGTTGCTTACACAAATACCTGCTGTCTACTGTCATGGTTACGCAGCAAACCCACCAGCACAGCTTCCACTATCAATTTGTATCTCCCCAATCATACATACGTCGGAGTCCTTAAGAAAACATGAAATTGGCTTTTCTTTCTCATTCTCATTCTTAGCCTTAGTCTCAGACTCTCAGTGAAGTGAAGTGAAACATAAGGTTTCCCTTGAATACGAAAATAAAGCCGAACGGGTCTGGAAAAGACAAAGGACTTAAACTCATACTCATATCATTAAACGGCTTTTGTCAAAAGCAAAAATCTTATTAGCAAATCGTGTAAACAGGAAGAGCGCACCTTGTGTATCCATAAAGCTCAGGTATTGTATTTTGGGACATATGATACTCGCATGAGGATGATGGAGATGATGACGATGATGTTGGCTGTGTTGCTAGCAACGAATGTTCATTTGGCGAGGTTGAATACAGGGTGGATGATTAGAATCGATGCTGAAATATGAATTCATTGATTCTTAAGATTCTTATTGTCAGTGTACGTAAGGGTGGTGGGGGAGGTGCGGCTGTTGAAATGAAATAATTGGTTTGATTGTGATATGTTTGTTGTATTTTGTCGGCAGGAACATAATAAAGCTGGTATTATTTACTGTATGGCAACTCATACAAGCATACAGAGGATAGGTAGGTGAGGCCTTGACAATTCTGGCAGCAGTGCGGGTTAATGAATCGATTTTAATGATAAGATTTGTTGATGTAATAACATTGTGTATCTTGCAGTGGAATAATATTTAAATATAACATTAGCAACGCAAAAATTGGTTCATATTTTAAACCTTTCAGAGATTACACAATGCAACAAAATCATAGAATTCCCAAGTATTCCCATAAACTTAGCCATAATGACAATAGAAAAGAAATGGAATCGAATTGAACAACATACAATAATACCTACCGAAGATAAGATATATGAACAGAAAAAGGGAATGCCAATGGGTCGCCAGCCTCACCTGTAATTGCTGGCATCTTTATGGAAGAACTGCTGGACGTCGCGATGGACAAGATAAAAGAAAAACCAAGAGTACTGACCAAATATGTAGACGACTTATTCGCAATTGTAAAGCGTAGCGAAGTAGAAGCCACACATAACGCATTAAACTCTTTCAACCGACAAATACAATTTACGATGGAAAAAGAATTGGACAATAAACTGCCATATTTGGATTCGGTGATAATTAGACAAGGGAATCTGCTGAAAGTTGACGGGTACCAAAAGCAAACGGCTTCCGGACGTCTAATTAATTTTTATTCAAAGCACCCAAGACGAACTATAATAAATAACGCAACGAATTTTATAAACAGGGTCCTACAAACCGGTGATAAGGAATTTCACGAAACAAATAAGTAAGAAAGGCTAATGTCGGGCGGGCCGACTCTATGATACACTCCACTTTTTATCCTATTACAATTCAATTCGGTAATAAAGTGAAAACGGGAAGGATTTTTGTATCCTGTAAATGTATGTGTTTGACAAAAAATGTTAAATCGGAAAGGACATTTGTATGAGGGTATATTGAAATCTGGAACGATGAGACCCGATTTCACCATGTATGTTTATTGACGAAATATAAAATGTAAAGTTTGGCCAAAATCGGTTAAACATTCGGGAGCAACATTTGTATAGGGGCTTTATCTAAATCTGAACCGACATTACCCACTTTCAGCATAGTTGTTTTTTGTTAGATTATAAGGTGTTAAGCCAAATTTGAAGAACATCGGGTGGTTTCTAGAGCGGAAAAAGTCAAATCGGGAGCCACATTTGTATGGAGGATATATCTAAATCTGAACCGATCTTACCCATTTTCTGCATATGTGTTTATAGTTGGATTATAAGATGTTGTGCCAAATTTAAAGAAAATCGGGTACAATATGTGGTTTCTAGAGCGGAAAATGTCAAATCGGGAGCGAGATTTGTATGGGGGCTATATCTAACTCTGAACCGATCTTTCCCACTTTCATCAGTGGTGTTTCTAGTTCGATTATAAAATGTTGTGCCAATTTTAAAGAAAATCGGATACAATATGTGGTTTCTAACCGGCAAAAGTCAAATTGGGATTGTATGGGGGCTATATCTAAATCTGAACCGATCTTACCGAATTTCTGAATATGTGTTTCTAGTTGGATTATAAGATGTTGTGCCAAATTTAAAGAAAATCGGGCTCAATATGTCGTTTCTAGAGCAGAAAAAGTCAAATCGGGAGCGACATTTGTATGGGGGCTATATCTAAATCTGAAGCGCTCTTACCTAATTTCTGCATATGTGTTTCTAGTTGGATTATAAAATGTTGTGCCAATTTTAAAGAAAATCGGGTACAATATGTGGTTTCTAGAGCGGAAAAAGTCAGATCGGGAGCGACATTTGTATGGGGGCTATATCTAAATCTGAACCGATCTTTCCTAATTTCTGCATAGATGTTTCTAGTTGGATTATAAAATGGTTTGCCAAATTTAAAGAAAATCGGGCTCAAAATGTGGTTTCTAGAGCGGACAATATTAATCGGGAGCGACTTTTGTATGGGGGCTATATATAAATCTGAAGCGATATACCTCAAATTAAATAGAAGACAATCTGATACATTATGTGGTCTCTAGAGCGGAAAAAGTCAAATCGGGAGAGAAATTTGTATGGGAGCTATATATGAATCTGAACCGATCTAACACATTTTTACCACAGGTGTTTCTAGTTACAATATAAGATGTTTTGCCAATTTTAAAGAAAATCTTTTGTAATATGTGGTATCTAGAGTGAAAAGAGTCAAATCGGGAGTGAAATTCGTATGGGGGCTATATCTGAATCTGAACCGATTTTCTTCAAATTAAATAGCCCGAAAAACATCGTTGTGCAAAGTTTCATTTGGTTCTGTCTACAATTGCGACCTGTATCGTGATTACAAGAATAGATGGACGGACGGACAGACAGACAGACAGACGGACATTGCTAAATCGACTCAGAAAGTGGTTCTAAGACGATCGGTATAATTAACAATGGGTCTATCTCGTTTCCTTTTGGGTGTTACAAACAAATGCACAAAGACATAATACTCTCGTGGAGTGTATAAAAATCAACATTTCCTGTAATTTTACTTTACTTCTATGAAAATCAATAGCCTCTGTGGAATGCAATACATGGTTTGTATGACATTTTATTTTATTTTATTCTAGAGGTTTGTTAGGTCAATAATCGCTACTAGCTGCTGATTTCCAATGCTCCTATAATTTCATATAATTTGGAGTGATAATTCACATTCCCAAAATTTGTATAATAGGAAAAGGAATAGTTCAACAAGTTTATGCAATTCCCATGAGTCCATGAAACATTAGTTCATGACAAAATTTAATTTGACATTTTACATTTATAATTTTAAGCATATTTAAGCATGCTATGTATGTATGTATTGAAAGGCAACATTTAAAGCTCCATATTATTAATACCACTGCTGCGAATTAAAGCTCATCACATGCGAGGTGTGCGAATGTCATTAATTAAAATTTAATCATTGATAATGTACACGAAATACTGGTGTACGATGATAACATTTAACGATACCTTTAAATTGGATGCGCCCAATTAGAGCCAAGAGTTCGGATTGTTTAAATATTTTTATTTTGGTCATGGACAAACTGCAACCAAATGACGACAACTGCTGGCCAGATAAGAGGCAAACATGCGAAAAAGAACATTGGAAAATGTAGTATATATCCCAACAAAAAACAGTTTCTTGCAAATCGGCCAATAATGCAGCCACGAAAGGTAAGGCAGTAGTTTCTAAAACTCGAATGATTTTCGACGGATTAGACTAAACTTTTCTATATTTAATTATGGAACCGATGATATCAACTTTCGTTTGGTCAAGTGAAACCTTAATACAATTGGAGAATTTCACTCCCCAGACCAAACGGCTAGATTTGGTGTGTACATTTCTCTTACAGTGTAGAGGTGTGATAAGGCGTGGTTTTTCAAAATTCGTACTTTTAAGGGGTAAAACGGGGTAAAAATGGTACCACCGCAATGACCAAACGGCTGAGACTAGAATCTTGAAATTTGGTATGGATATTCCTCTTGCGGCATGAAGACAACCCAAAAAGTGACATTTTAAAAATTCGTACTTGTAGGGGGGTTAAATGGTACAAAAATGGTACCTATAACATGGTTGAAGCTAGAATCATGAAATTTGGTAAGTACATTTCCCTTACAATGAAGAAATCAGATTTGCAGTTTTTCGCAATTCGTACTTTTAAGGGGTAAAGAGGGATAAAAATTGTACCACCGCAATGACCAAACGGCTGGGAATAGAAATTTGAAATTTGGTACAAAAATTTCTCTTATAGCTTCAACGCTCCCAAGAAAATATTTTTCAAAATTCGTACATTTTGGGGGTGAAATCGGAAAAAGGGTTAAAAATAGTGCCCATAAAATGGATGGAGCTGAAACCATAAAATCCGGTGTGTACATCCCTCAAAATGTTTAGAATCGCAAAATGAAGGAATTTTTCGAAATTTGTACTTTTAAAGGGAAAAGGGGATAAAAAAGGTACTAACAACACGGATGACACTACAATAATGAAATTCGATGTGTATATTCGTTTTACAGCGCAGATCACTATTAAGAAAGCATTTTTCGAATTTTGTACTTTTAAGGGATTAAATGGGATAAAAATTGTACCACCATCCCGACCAAACGGCAGGGCCTAGAATCTTGAAATTTGGAACGGGCATTACTTTTTTAGCACGAATGAGACCAAGAAAATATTTTTAAATTCGTACTTTTTGTGGGTGATAACGGGTAAAAGGGATAAAAATGGTACCAATCAAACGGACGGAACTGGAATAATAAAATTCGGCGTGTACATACCTCAAAACCCTTAGACACGCAAAATGACCGAAACTTTTTAAATTCTTACTTTTAGTAGGTAAACGGGGAAAAGGGGATAAAAAAGGTATCAACAACATGGGTGACGCTACTAATAATGAATAATAATAATAATGAAATTCGATATGAATATTCGTTTTACAGCCCAAATCACTGATAAGAAGACATTTTTCGAAAATTGTAACTTTAAGGGATAAAACGGGCATTACTTTTACAGCACGAATGCGACTAAGAAAATATTTTTCAAAATTCGTACTTTTTGTGAGTGAAATTGGGTAGAAAGGGATATAATCAAACAGATGGAGCTGGAATCATGAAATTCGGCGTGTACATCCCTGAAAATGCTTGCAAACGCAAATTGTAGGCATTTTTCGAAATTCGTACTTTTAAAGGGTAAAGGAGAAAAGCGGGATAAAAAAGGTGCCAAGAACATGGATGACGCTACAATAATTAAATTCGGTGCGCATATTCGTCTTACAGTGTAGATGAGTAATAACAAGGAATTTTTCGATATTTGTACTTTTAAGGGATTAAATGGGTTAAAAATTGTACCACCGCCAAATTGTACCAAAATACTGTGCCTAGAATCTTGAAATTTGGAAAGCATATTACTCTTATAACGCGAATACGACCACGAAAATATTCTTCATTAATTTAAACTTTTAGGTGTGAAATTGGGTAAAAACGGATAACAGCGGTACAAATCATGAAATTCGGGTTGAACGTGCATAGAAACAAAAAATTAATATATTTTTCGAAATTCTTACCTTTTTATATCCCTTTGGTACCAACAACACGGCTGAAACTGGAATCGAGAAATTCGGTGTGTATATTCCTCTGACAGTGTAGACGCGAAACATTAACTGATTTTCAATATTTATACTTTTGTATATGTACTTTAAAGGGGGAATCGTATCAAAAGTGGTGCAAATGATACCAACCAACCAAAGTTTTCAGCCAGAATATGAAAAGAAATTCGGTGTGTACATTTCTCCGAGTACATAAATTAATGTTTAGAAATTTGTATGTTTAAGGGCACAAACGGCACAGAAAGAGTTATGTGTGAACCATATAGTCATTATATTTTTTATTTTGACCAAAGCTTATGTTAATTTGCTATACGACTATACGTGTGTGGGTACCATAAGATGTATATCAATTTCCCCCATTTTCGAATTTAAACTAAGTTTGGGAAAATAGTACTATGTGCAGAGTTTGAATAAATTCTTTAAGTCCCTTCCAGAGTCATCGTGTATACCAGCGAGCTAGACAGACGTGAAAGGGACTTGGGACATACATACTTATGGTTTTAAATCTATCCGTCAATGCGTTACACTTTTATTCTATCCCTAATGATATTTTCACGTGCAAATAATTTTCTACTTTATATGATTTTTTTGTAGAAAAATTGTTTCCATTGTGTGCCTATAAATTTATCTATTGACTACGTATAAACGCTGAAGGTGATATCCTTAAAAACAGTTTGAATACTGATACAAACTACTGTCTTACCATACGATTTTCCCGCGTACGAAGTAGCTGGTATTTGCTAGTTTTTTATAAATTCTAAACTTGACCACAAAATCTTGCATGAGATTGGTCATAAAAGTAAAATTGATAACCAGAGAATTTTATTTCTGCCTAAAAGTAAAACTAAACTTATTCACAGATGTCGTAAAAAATTAGACTGAATTTAAATTTTCTTGTGGAATAAATCTGTATATTATTTATGATGTCTTTACATTTCAATGAGTTTCGCGTTTCATTATGACTATCTCGTAGCAAAAAAGTCTTTTTTTGCACCATCTTTGTTTGTATTTAAAATCACATCTCAAGAATGAGGAAATAATGAGGAATTAATATTAATGGGAAGTGTGGCGTATACTTAATATTAATTTGAAATTAAGTTGGGATTAACGTAGTTTAACTGTTGTATTGTAAACAGTTTTAACGACATTTTAAAATGGGATGCATTAAACGAAAGCCATGAATCCCGGCACATTCTTGATATACATACAGTGAGCAACAAAAGTCATGGTACCCCAACCATGATTAAAAAGTATGTAGTAAATTCTCGAAAAATGCGCCACAAATGATATGAAATCAATTTTTATTTAATACTAAATACTATACTATTTTATACTAAAACAAAATGCAATAATTTTTCACTTACTTATATAAACAAAAAATACATAAAGAAAATTACACCATAAGTCTTGGTACCCCGGAGAAAAAAAATCTTTAAAAGAATTTCATATTTTTTTCGATATCTCAGAAGTCGTAGAACCTCATTCAATCGGTTCAGCACTGAGCGCCCCTGTTTTTCGTTGTAGTTGACCCCATTCTCACCGAATGGGGCTGAGTTTTATTGGAAATTATGCGATTTTGGATGCGCTTTTCTTAATGACTACACAAATGCTTAATGGGGTTCCAATTGCGACTTTACGTAGGGGACATCTTACCATCTGCTGTGGCATGCCTATGATCATTTCTTGCAGAAAGAAATAATTATAATTTCTTTTATCTATAATTTTAACAGTTTCTGGGTAAAATTTTCCCATTTCGTAACAATTAATTATTATTTTTCGTTCTTCTATTGAGAATTCTTTTACAAAATATCGTAACTTCTCTGCCGGCAATAAACAAGTGACTCTTTTGCTGATTGAAAGTTCAGTGGAGAGCATCGTTATATTCTTCAAAAGGGATCTAAACAATGTCTAAGGGCTGTCCACAGCTTTACAAAAATATTTTTTTGGAGGAAAAATTAGGTATAAATCCACTTTTGACCAAAGGTACCATGACTTATGATGTGCCGAAATTTTGGCTTATATTAGATAACAATTTTTATATTTTTTATTTAGTAAAAAATAAGAGAAATAGTTTTTGATAAGTTGTGGTGCGTAATTTTAGAGAAAATTGGGAGTTTCTTAACTTTGGGTGCGGTACCATGACTTTTGCCGCTCACTGTAAGTAAGTAGCAAAGAAAATCATCACACTCGCATATAAATGAGTGAAACATTACATTTGTGCCCATTGCATGGAAAAATGTACTCCATATATTTTAATTGTCTTTAGTAACAATACGATTTAGCAAGGACATTGAAAACAGTCTCTTTATTAATGTTTTAATGGTTAATTGAAATGACTGGCAACTGTGGCGTATGATTAACATTAATATGGAGATTAACGTACATTAACTGCTGTATTATGAAGAGTTTTAAAGATGTTTTAATCTAGGATGCGGAAACAGAAAGCCTCATGATTCAAGTATAAGTAAGAGATATTATTGCATTTCATTTAATGTCCATATAGGCTTTGTATGGTTCGCAAAAGAACGAAATTAAATTAATAAAACATCTATGAAAATGAGTAACGATCACCAAATGAATACTCAGTTTTTCTCTAGTTTCAAGTATATGTGGCCTTGTCCAGATCCAAAAAGTACAGTCGCACGGCGCTATAATCTTTAAATATTTAGAAAGTTGCTAAGCGAAAGCTACTTTTTTTAAATATACCCAATTTCATGCTAATTTTAATAACACTAAATACTCACATGGAAACTATTGTTTAGCTTATTTTTGGGATTAATTTTAAATATTAAAAAATAATATTATTTATATATTCTTAAATATTAAGTTGTTATTTAAGGAATTTTCATCAAGTCTACGCTATTCATTAATAAATTATCACTTCCATACTATATATCCTAAGCATTAATTTTTATCTTCTCTCCAACAGGATAACTATTCTTAATTATGACTTTGACATTTATTGCCTGCTCATACTCTTGGGCAAATCTCTCTTGTCCTCAGCATATACAAAGCTTTTTAAGCTGTCTTCAACGTTCTCATGCAATATCCGTGTGACGGTGCCGGTTTTGTGTGGCATAGAATTTTATCACTCTATAAAATTCCTAAAACACGAGCAGAACATGCAACCGACTAATTTCAGACTGACAGCAGGCACTAAAGATGTTCGAGCTATAAGCTTGCCCCCTTCCCCCACCACCTTTCCCTTGCAGGAAACTCAAATCAGATTCTGGGCTAGACACTCTAAATGCAGTGGAAAAGGTATGACTGGCAGGCAGCAAAACATTATCCTTAGTCTATGGCAGCATTACACTTTCGAAGTTTGTTGGCAGCTTTAAACGTCCGCTAACTGAAAATAGCGGTATTTAGCTTTGCGTTGCTGCTGTCGTTCCTGTTGTTGTTTACGGCTTGGATAGGCTGGGCATCAGGATATCAGTTGGAGTTGGTGTTTTTCCAGTGCAGTCAGTCACATAGTAAATATCATCCTCGGCCATACACCGCCGACAATCACAGGATTCAACAACGTGCCAGGACACAATGTACACATTCCGGTTTTGCCTCTGTTTCCATTTTCGTTTTGTCCACCGTAAAGCCGTAATGTTTGATGTTGTCGTCTATGCGAAGTGACACAATCACATCAACTCTTCTACACCAGCCTTCAGCGAGGGAGAGGGGTTTGAGCCCGAACTCGAACGGTCTACTGCTGTTCATGGTCATTATTTAGAGTAATTTGCACAGAGATATTTTGGTGGATTTCGTGCTGTTGTGTTGTTGTTGCTGTTGTGCTTCAGAGATAGGGAAAGTATAGTAATTAACAAGGCCTGGTGGTTTGGCATTTGAAACAAAAAAGGAAAAAAATTAGCCTATGTGTTGGAAATATGCCTGAAAATAGACTATGAATTGAGCTTAATTTGGTTAGCCTGAAATGTATGCATCATCATCATCATCATCGTATGTTGGAAAAACCAATAAAAACAGCAGGACAGACATTGTTTTTGTCTGGCACATAAACACGAGCCTAAAAGTTATCATAGACAGTTGCATTGAATGTCATTTAGATAAGAAACATATTATTCGGGGGGAGGACATGTTGCATACCTTAAAGCGTTCACATTAAATGCAATTTAATTGTTGAGAGTAGTTTTTAATTTTTAGTATTTTTAAATGGTCTACAAAAAGATACTAGAGGCAAAGATACAAAGTCTCAGAAGCACTTGCTCATTGTCGTTTAATCATCAATTCTTCCATTTAAATTGGTGAGAATTTCAATAGAAAATGATAGTTTCTTTTCAATTTGAGAAAATTCATATTAAAATTTAAAGTTTGGGATTAAACTATATTCTGGGATAGAGGACCTCGAAATATCAATATCTCGCTTTGTTATGGAGTTATCGGGCAGAGTTAGAAAATATTGTTTTATTTTGTTTTAATAGGCTCTCGCTTTGTTATCGAGTTATCGGACAGAGTTAGAAAAAGATTGTTTTATTTTGTTTTAATAGGCTCAAATCGATAATTAGAACAAAATCGAAAAAGATTAGGATTTAGAAAAATTATCGATAACTATAGTTGACTTAATAATCGATTTCCATAGATATCGTTAGTAGAAATTCAATAAAAATTGACAATTAGAAAAAGAAAAAATCGAAAAAATAGAGTTTTTAGTTATCGATAATTGCCTTAATAATCGATAATTTCCATAGATATCGATTTTATAAATTCAATACAAATTATGAATTAGAATTCAATACAATTATACAAATATGGAACACAGATTATTATTAATTATCGAGTTATCGGAGTCTAAAAATTGGTAAAAAAACGATTTTTTGTTCCAATAGGCTCAAAATTGATAATTAGCGAAAAGAAAAATCGAAATAAATTATAACTTTCTTAATTATCGATAATTGCCATAATAATCGATAATTTCGATTGTAAAAATTCAATAAACATTGATAATTAATTAATTGATAATCATTTCTTCCATTTGAATTTGAGAAAATTCCAATTGAAAATGAGATTTTCAATTGAGAAAATTCATATTAAAATTTAAAGTTTGGGCAGAGTATGATATCCGAGGGCCCAATATCTAACTATATTCCGGGATAGAAGACCTCGAAATATCAATATCTCACTTAGTTATCGAGTTATCGGACAGAGTAAGAAAAATATTGTTTTATTTTGTTTTAGTAAGCTCAAATCGATAATTACAACAAAATCGAAGAATATTAGAATTTAGAAAGATTATCGATAACTATAGTTGCCTTAATAATCGATAATTTCCATAGATATCGTTAGTAGAAATTCAATAAAAATTGATAATTAGAAAAAGAAAAAAATCGAAAAAATAGATTTTTTAGTTATCGATAATTGCCTTAATAATCTTAATAATTTCCATATATATCGATTTTAGAAATTCAATACAAATTATGTGTGTGTTGGAACACAGATTATTATTAATTATCTAGTTATCGGAGTCTAGAGTTTGGAAAAAAATCGATTTTTTGTTCCAATAGGCTCAAAATTGATAATTAGCGAAAAGAAAAATCGAAATAAATTATATCTTTTTTAATTATCAATAATTGCCTTAATAATCGATCATTTCCATAGATATCGATTGTAAAAATTCAATAAAAATTGATAATTAAAAGAAAAAAATCCAAAAAAAATATTTTTTTTGGTTATAGATAATTGCCTTAGTTATCGATAATTGAGATATTTCAATTATTAGTTATCGAGTTATCCATCTCTAGAGTTTGGAAAAAATCGATATTTTGTTCATAGGCTCAAAATCTGTAGAAAGAAAAAGGTAAAAAAATTAATTAATAATCGATAATTTCCTTAGACATCAATTGTAGAAATTCAATAAAAATTGATAATTAGAAGAAGAGAAAATTCAAAAAATAGTTTTTTTGGTTGTCGATAATTGTTTTAGTTATCGATAATTATTAATTATGGAGTTATCGGACTCTAGAGTTTGGAAAAATCGATTTTTATATTCCAACTGGCTCAAAATCGATAATTAAAAAAGAAAAAAATCGACAAAAATATTTAGATATTTTCAGTTGTCGATTTTTGAAAGCAGAATTTCCAATAACACAAAAAAATTTCTATAAAATATTATTCTAAGATTATAAATTTCTTTGCGAAAATGCTTTTCAAATACATTGATGACACATGTTTTAGCAGGCCTAGTTATAGATAATTGACTTAATAATCGATAATTTCCAGAGAAATAAAAATTCAATAAATTTAATAATTAGAAGGAAAAATCCAAAAATTTTAGTTGTTTTTGGTTATCGATAATTTCCACAATTATTATTATTAATTATAGAGTTATCGTACACTAGAGTTTGGAAAAAATTGATTTTTATGTTCCAACAGGCTCAAAATCTATAATTAGAAAAAGGATAAATTAAAGAAATTGACCTTTTAGTTGTCGATAATTGCCTTAGTAATTAATAATTTCCAGTTATCGATTGTGGAAATTCAATAAACGTATCTGTATTTTGATCCCAAATGTAGCTATTTGCTGAAAAAATCAAAAAGAGAGGATTTTCTTAAATTTCAATGTATTTAAAAAATATTTTTTTTAATTTTCCGTTAGTTTTTTAAATATCTAAAAAGTATATGCTTTTATTGTTTGATCCAGGAGAATATCTCATTTCAAACCAAATACTGATTACAGACCAAAATAAAACGAACGTAAAAAACTATTTATTTTAATTTGTAATTTTGCACAAAGAAAATACAGCAAATAATTTATTTCAATATATAGGGTGGACCATTTAACATTTTTAATTAAAATCGGCTATTAAAAAAGTTCGGATTATTTTTTCAAATTTCTAGTTTTATTGGAAATGTTTAACTCTGTCATTTAATAATGGAAAACAATATCATTAATTTGACTACCATGACTGGCTCGGCAGTCAATGTTTCAGTACAGCCTAAAATCCACACCAAACAGTGGCTCGTTGTGGATGCATTGGCTTCTCAATAGTCACGCGTGGGTTCTCTGAACCCCGTATGCGGCAATTTTGCTTATTGACATAGCCACCTGAAGACCAATCTCTTTTCGAAAATTGTCCGTGAAAATTTCTTACAGTTTACGTTAAAAACGCACTACTTTAATATATCCCAATTTTGTTCGAGCGTGTAGCGTCCCATTTTGCAAATGTCAAATATGAACCTGAAATAAAAATAAGAATTAATGTTATTCCACCATTCAAAGTCGGTAGTTCAAATTTAAAGTTTTAAATGGCCAACCCTATATATATATCTCGTGTGTCCAAATGTATTCGGTTATGCCTTTCGAGGTCAAACTTTCCATTGGAAATGTCAAGACTCACAGTATAAATATAAATATTGAAAACATCTCAAAAGCGGAGCAAATTTTTAAGAGCAGAATTTCCAATAACACAATCCACGAAAAAAATTCTGTAACAAATTGTTTTTAAAGATTACAAATCTCTTTGCGAAAATGCTTTTAAAATACATTGATGTCACATTTTTTAAACATGCCTGATGACATGCAGAGAACCTTTTGAGAAATGTCAGCCCTAAGGTATGCATTAGATTTTAAAACTATTCTACACACTTGAATTTGGTTGGATATATTTGCAATAAAACTCTGGAGTTTGGCAGAAACTGACATAAAATGATGGATTTTATATTGCGATTTTTTTTTTTTTGAAAATTTAATTGAATATCTCAAAAGATGAGCTATATTGGAAGAATAGAAATTATAATGCATACATATTTGAAGGAGAGCAAAAATTGCAATATAAAATTACCTGTGATAGAGGTAGGCATTAGAGTATCCAATTGTTCGTACTTTTGGGTTATTCGATTAATCGTTTATTCGAAAATACAAAATTTCTAATTAACCGAATAAAGTCGGCAGCTTCTATTCGAATATTCGATTAAACGAATAAAATTTCCTGTAAATTATTTAGATTTTGATAGGAATATATAATAATCAAGTTTCATTAGTTTTATTTGAAAAAAAAACTATTCCTTTGTTTATTAAAGTTCGATTTCGAAAAAAGTCTTTCGCTTACTGCTGAAGTCGGAGCAATAGAAAGAAGAGCATGTAATTAAGTTTTTGAGTTATTTTCTAGATTTATCTAAATATAAACAAGTAAGGAAAGGCTAAAGTCGGGCGGGGCCGACTATATAATACTCTACACCACTCCCTGCGTATGTACCTCGCTTTCATTACTAAACCCAGGTATTTCATGGGAGCAATTTTATGTAGTTTATCTTTAGTCATATTTAACGAATATGGTTAATAATATGGTAATTGACCAATTATCCGACAGACAAATACAAATTAATAATACAGTAGTAATAGGATGAATCGTACCGACATTGCAAAAGAGAGCTTATAACAACATTTTGGGCCTGCTCCAAAACATGGGCCTATATATTTCTCATTCACAGTAGGTATTCCTAGTTGAAAAATATCATGATCTGCAAAATTGAAGATCCGATGTAACATGTAGTTTCTAGAGCTTTAATAGATCAGAATAGGGCCCCATTTGAGTTATACCAAAGTATGGACATATGGGCATCTCCCAAACAAGTAAGGAAAGTCCAAAGACGGACGGACTTTCTATCTCATTACAATTCTATTCGGTAAAAAAGTGAAATCGGGAAGGATTTTTGCATTCTGTAAATGTATGTCTGTAATCGGAAAGGACATTTGTATGGGGGTATATTGAAACCTGGAACGATGTGACCCGATTTCACCATGTATGTTTATTGACGAAAAATAAAATGTAAAGTTTGGTCAAAATCGGTTAAACATTCGGGAGCAACATTTGTATGAGGGCTATATCTAAATCTGAACCGATCTTACCAACTTTCACCATAGGTATTTTAAGTTAGATTATAAGATGTTGTGCCAATTTTAAAGAAAAACGGGTACAAGATGTGGTTTCTAAAGCGGAAAAGTCAAATCGGGAACGACATTTGTATGGGGGCTATATCTAAATCTGAACCGATCTTACCCACTTTCAGCATAGGTGTTTCTAGTTCGATTATAAAACGTTGTGCCAATTTTAAAGAAAATCGGGACAATATGTGGTTTCTAAAGCGGAAAAAGTGAAATAGGGAGCGACATTTGTATGGGGGCTATATCTAAATCTGAACCGATCTTACCCACTTTCAGCATAGGTGTTTCTAGTTCGATTATAAAACGTTGTGCCAATTTTAAAGAAAATCGGGACAATATGTGGTTTCTAAAGCGGAAAAAGTGAAATAGGGAGCGACATTTGTATGGGGGCTATATCTAAATCTGAACCGATCTTACCCACTTTCAGCATAGGTGTTTCTAGTTCGATTATAAAACGTTGTGCCAAATTTAAAGAAAATCGGGTACAAGGTGTGGTTTCTAAAGCGGAAAAGTGAAATCGGGAGTGACATTTGTATGGGGGCTATGTCTAAATCTGAACCGATCTTACCCACTTTCAGCATAGGTGTTTCTAGTTGGATTATAAGATATTGTGCCAAATTTAAAGTAAATCGGGACAATATGTGGTTTCTAAAGCGGAAAAAGTGAAATAGGGAGCGACATTTGTATGGGGGCTATATCTAAATCTGAACCGATCTTACCCACTTTCAGCATAGGTGTTTCTAGTTGGATTATAAGATATTGTGCCAAATTTAAAGAAAATCGGGTACAAGGTGTGGTTCTAAAGCGGAAAAGTGAAATCGGGAGTGACATTTTTATGGGGGCTATGTCTAAATCTGAACCGATATTACCCACTTTCAGCATAGGTGTTTCTAGTTCGATTATACAATGTTGTGCCAATTTTAAAGAAAATCGGGTACAATATGTGATTTCTAAAGCGGAAAAAGTGAAATCGGGAGCGACATTTGTATGGGGGCTATATCTAAATCTGAACCAATCTAACCCGTTTTCGCCACAGGTATTTCTAGTTTAATGATAAGGTGTTAAGCCAAATTTGAAGAAAATTGGGTACTATATATGCTTTATAGGGCGGAAAAGTCAAATCGGGAGCCACATTTGTAATGGGGCTATATCTAAATCTGAACCGATTTCCTCCAAAAAATACCGATGGTCCTTGGCCAGAAAAAATAACTTCTGCCAAGTTTCATGACAATCGGACAACAATTGCGACCTGTAGAGTGCGAACAAGCTTAGATCGACAGCAGACGGACGGACGGACAGACAGACATCGTTAAATCGACTCAGCTGGTGATTCAAAGCCGATCCGTACACTTAAAGGTGGGCCTAGCTCGATTATTTCTTGGTGTTACAAACATTTGGCGCTAAACTTACTTATAATACCCCAGTCCACGAAGTGGTGGAGGGTATAAAAACTATTCCTTTGTTTATTAAAGTTCGATTTCGAAAGAACTCTTTCACTTACTGTTGAAGTCGGAGCAATAGAAAGAAGAGCATGTAATTATGTTTTTGAGTTATTTTCTAGATTTATCTAAATATAAAAAATCATCATGTGTGTCATTCGATTCTATTTTTTGTTTTTTTTTAGTTTAGTTCGGACAAACGACTAATTTCAGCGACAATATTTTCTCTTTCAGTTCCAGGATATTCCGAAACATTTTCAACTGCAAATAGACTTTTGTATACGGAAAGCAAGAATTTAATTTTCCATTAAAAATTGAATTATGCCTTCCAAACATTGGCAGATATAAAGCAAAATCATTTGTGCAATTATTTATACTTTCCAAAATGATATTTCACTCCAAAAAGGTGTGGTAGTAAAGGGTGATTTTTTAAGAGCTTGATAACTTTTTTTTTTTAAAAAACGCATAAAATTTGCAAAATCTCATCGGTTCTTTATTTGAAACGTTAGATTGGTCCATGACATTTACTTTTTGAAGATAATTTCATTTAAATGTTGACCGCGGCTGCGTCTTAGGTGGTCCATTCGGAAAGTCCAATTTTGGGCAACTTTTTCGAGCATTTCGGCCGGAATAGCCCGAATTTCTTCGGAAATGTTGTCTTCCAAAGCTGGAATAGTTGCTGGCTTATTTCTGTAGACTTTAGACTTGACGTAGCCCCACAAAAAATAGTCTAAAGGCGTCAAATCGCATGATCTTGGTGGCCAACTTACCGGTCCATTTCTTGAGATGAATTGTTCTCCGAAGTTTTCCCTCAAAATGGCCATAGAATCGCGAGCTGTGTGGCATGTAGCGCCATCTTGTTGAAACCACATGTCAACCAAGTTCAGTTCTTCCATTTTTGGCAACAAAAAGTTTGTTAGCATCGAACGATAGCGATCGCCATTCACCGTAACGTTGCGTCCAACAGCATCTTTGAAAAAATACGGTCCAATGATTCCACCAGCGTACAAACCACACCAAACAGTGCATTTTTCGGGATGCATGGGCAGTTCTTGAACGGCTTCTGGTTGCTCTTCACTCCAAATGCGGCAATTTTGTTTATTTACGTAGCCATTCAACCAGAAATGAGCCTCATCGCTGAACAAAATTTGTCGATAAAAAATTTCGAACCGAACACTGATTTTGGTAATAAAATTCAATGATTTGCAAGCGTTGCTCGTTAGTAAGTCTATTCATGATGAAATGTCAAAGCATACTGAGCATCTTTCTCTTTGACACCATGTCTGAAATCCCACGTGATCTGTCAAATACTAATGCATGAAAATCCTAACCTCAAAAAAATCACTCTTTATAACATTTCGAATATTCGTTTATTTGGTACGGATTAATCGAATTATTCGCTATTCGAAAATCGGTCATTTCTGTTTATTCGAATAAATATTTGATACTAAATATTCGATTAATCGAATAAAATTTAATCGTGTATAATACACGAAAACTTGATTTTTTTAAAAATGGTTTTTATACTCCCCACGGGGTATTAAGACATTGTTCAATTCATTTTTTTCTATGCCTTTCCATAGTCCATGTTTATTTCTCATTAAAAACTTTTACTATTTATATTTTTACTTAATTTTTGTTCCCTCTGTACAATATTTCACATAAAAACAATTTCGGGTTTATCCAGTTCACCACAAAGCCCAACTCTCCTCTCCCCCCAATTGTTTTGTCGTTAGTCACCCCTTTAACAAAATGTCACTATTATCCGTCTAGAGGTTTCATCATTCGACAATCATCATAAAAATAAATTTTTAACTGCAATTTACATGTGTCTCCGGGTTGGTTGGCCTGTTGGTTTGTTTGGTTTGTTTGTTTTGTCTGACGAACGGCCTTTAAAACTGTTGCAGACACATTCCTTTTTATTTACAACATGTTGGACTCAGTCTCTCTCAATCTCATTCGTCCGTATTCAGGAACAGAGCAGTCATAGACGTCTATTAATTTTTATTTTCCATTTGAAAGGACTCTTCCGCAGGACGCAAGCATTTCAACTGAAGAGGGGGGGCAGAAACAAAGAATGTCATTTACAACAACATTTTTAACATATGAAAGTTATTGGTAGTTGGTTATAGCCATTCGCCTGACTGACAAAAAATTTCGTACTGGCAAAAGCAAAAAACCAAAAAAAATATTGACAAAAAATTTGCCCCAAAGGCCCACTTTATCTGGAGTCATAAATATTGTTGACTGTCTGAGTATGGATGTATGCGGCTGTGTGTGTGTTGTGCATGTGTCGTCTGTCTCTGGCAAATGTCTCTGTATGCGTGTGATAATGAAAAATTTTCGTATGAAAAGGGTTCGGTTTCATTGTCCTTGTGGTAACGCCAAAGTATAGAGACAGTGGGTAGGGTACATATTGTTATCTACAAACACAATTGTAAAATTGTAAACAAAAGAATTTATTGCATTTCATAAGCACACAAAGGGGTTGTGTGGTGAGTGAGGAGAGGGGGAAGGGATAATGTTGCAAAGACTGAAAATAGCGATAAAAATATTTTTGGGGGGAAATTTTAGCTTCATCGATTGGTAGTTGAAATTATGAGAAATTGTCATAGAACAGCATTTCCAATAAAGCAATACCTCAAAGAAATTTCTATTCGATTTTAGATTTAAGACAATAAATTTCTTGCCAAGTATGCTTTTAATGTACATCTATTGATGGCAAATTTTTGGGACATGCCTAATCGTATGTAGAGAACTTATGAGCAGACACAGCCCCAAGGTATGCAATAAAATTTACACATATTCTGAAATAGTTTTAGTTCTTGCGAACCAAGAAATGACTGAGATGTTTGCAATATATTGCTGTAATACTAGAGAAAATGAGCTGAGTTGAAATTAACGGTTTCTTCAAACCCAAGCTAAGGTAGGGTTTTTTAGTTATTTCTCCCGACATAAGAAAAATAATGTTGCTCGCTATTGAAAAAACGAATTGAACGGAAAACGGAAGAAAGGTCGAGTAAAAGTTGGTTTCCAGAAGGAGAATTCATGTGAATTCATGTGTATTTCTGTACGTCCCACAATGGTTCTAAAGTCTTCCGATTTTGATGAAAATATCTTATTTTAGACAAAATTATTTTTTAAAAACTAGAAAACTCTTGCAAGCCTGCAACTTTTAGATTTTGCATATTTTGATGAAAGGTTACATTACACCAGTCATATGTTGTGTAATGTTTACCGAATAAACAATTTTATAAAAATTTTAAAAAATATGTATAAAAATTTTCTATTTTTTTCAAAAAATAAAAAAAAAATTATAATTTCCGTTGTAAACGGCTACATTTCTGCTATATATACGCCGAATGATATCGGCAGCGGTTTCTGAGATATAAGCAAATATGTATACTTTTTTGTATTACATATTTTATTTTCAAAACGAAATATATTGAAATTTTTTTGCAAATCAAGGTTGAGGGTATAAAAATGATTTAATTAATTTTAATTTTAATTTTATTGAGGCTTTCAAAACAAACAATTAAATAGATATATAGGAAACGTAACAAAAGAAAACTTAAGACTATAGTGTATTATCTTAAATTACAGAATAAGTATGAAAAACAGCATCAAGCTTCATCAATATTAATGTTAAATTTATAGTACATACAAATTCATTAAAGAAAATCGCCCTTGCTCCCGAGGCGTACATGAGATTGATATAAAATTATTAAATCTAGTGGATGTTCTTAAAACTAACTTATAAATTATAGTAAAAAAGGAAATAGTTAAATTAAAAAACAAAGATAAAACAAAACAAAAGCAGAGAGAAGAAAAAAGAAACAAATGGGTTAATAAATAACTACCCACGGTGTGTACCGGTACATACCTTGTCGTAAAATTGAGGAAACAGAGCGACAGAGACGTCCGGACGATATTCAGCCGAATAACCCAAAGGTGAGAGGTAATACGTATCCGACCAACCATAGCCAGCTTGATCATTTACAACGCCAATAATATGAGCGTTTTCATGTAATGTCAATCTTGTGTTGAACCTCTCTAAAGTATCGCAAGCGTAAATTGCAAGAGGGGTGACCTTAGATTCATCGTAAATATACCTATTGGAATACCGTCTGTCATTAGATCTAAAATTCTTACCGATGCAAAATCTCAAAATTTTCCGCTCAAGAACCCCCATCTCCTTCATCGCCGTTGGAGATATATTGAACCAAATAGGGAAACCGTAAAGGAGAACTGGCCTAATACAAGTCTTATACAATAAAAGCTTTGTCGCAGTCTGCAAATGCCTGTTATTCAGAATTCTAGAAAATGATTTCAATATGCCATAAGCCCTCCGTGTAACCGCCCTGGCATGCCTATTAAACTTCAATAATTTGTCAAATTGCACACCAAGATACCTAACACTCGCTCTAAAAGGAATCTCATTACCATCCAAGAACAGTCTGAGAGATTTGCTCTCCGGTACAACAGAATAATGACACCTACCAGAAGCATTCCTTATGCAAATGGCCTGACATTTAGAAGTATTCACCCTGATACCCCAGCTGTTATAGAACCGCTTAACAGTAGATAAATGTGCTGACACGTGCCGCAGAGCACCAACAGGCGAATCATCATGAGAATATAGCAATGAGTCGTCAGCGTACAGAATTCCCGTTGAACCCATCCCCTCATGGGGGAAATCATACATAAAAATATTATACAAATGTGGAGCCAAAACCGATCCCTGCGGAACACCACATCTCACATCACCGAAGTCAGATAAGACATCCCCGAATTGCACACAGAAACGCCTGTCCCTAAAAAAGCTCATGAACAACCTTACAATATGCGGACTGAAACCAATCCGAACCATCTTAAACAGAATTCCATAGTGTGACGCATGGTCAAATGCCTTTTCTACGTCCAAAAACACAGCTACGGTGCACTTTGCTTCTCTCAAATTCACCACAATATCATTATGAAACTTAATCATCGCGTCAGTCGTAGAATGCCCCTTTCTGAAACCAAATTGCAAGTCCGGAATATAAGGAAGTCTGACACCTAAATCCATCTTCACACGAACAACATTCTCAAATAACTTCCCTAAATTTGACAACATAGAAATCGGCCTCAAATTTCCGATATCGGAGACATTACGTTTCTTTCTAATCGGAATAATCCTTGACATCTTCCAGCCAACCGGGAAATATGCGTTAGCAATACAATTATTAAAAATAACAGTCAGATATTCAAATGCCCTGGTCGATAACCTTCTCACGACGTAGTTCGAAACTGCATCTAACCCGGACGATTTCTTATTCTTAATCTCCTTGGAATGACCTATCAACTCATCCAAAGTCACCAAATTATCGCAACCGCCCTCATTAAGCGAAGTAGAATTAGCATCAAAAATATATGGAGAATCGGGATCGTTCGAAACGTAATCATCCACGGTCCTTCTAATAGATGAAATCCCTTCAGGCTGCATAGAGCCATCATAAATTGCAGAAAAGTGTGATCTCAGTTGAGCTAAACATTGTGTATCATCCTCCAAGACTACCCCACCTACAGACAACTCCTGGGCAGTGGTATTCCTTCTACGACCGATAATATCATAAACCTGACGGTGGGCCCTAGGTCCCGGCCTGATTCCCTGAAGTCTATGCCTGAAAGAGTCCGCCTGTTCACGTTCTACCTGCTTCCTAATCATAACACCCAATAACTGAACCTGTTTCGACAAAAGCAAATACTCAGGGCATCTCCGATCAAATGTCCTGTGATACAACCTCTTCAACTCCTTCTGCCAATCGTATTTTATCCTGAAGAGTCTCTTTACATTATCAGATGCCACGAACTTCCTATTTCTGATGTTAATCCTTTCCGAATGTACCCGCGAAACAGATTCCACCGATGCCGTAAATTTCTCAATATGCCGATCGATCTCCGAATTAGAAAGATTCCTGTCCTTCTCAGGAAAATGGTCCAAAAGTTCATGAGTCAGATCATGCCTAAAATCGCTCCAATTCGTATTAACAAAGCTATAGAAGCTGGAAGGGGGTTTCAATATGACCTCAAAAAACGGAAGAGTCACACGCAATTTCAGAGGAAAGTGGTCTGAAAATGTAGGAAGGGTGGATATCCGGTGATCCCTGGTAGACAAATCAATCAAATTAGGGCTGACAAGGAAATGATCGAGAAACGACGACCCGTTCGGATACGTGGGTGAATTAGCAGAAAGGCGAACAAAGTGAAAAGAATGTTGTTGTAGGTAATTATAGAAACTTCCCCCATTCAAATTATCCGACGTGTCACCCCAAGAAACATGCCTGGAATTAAAATCACCCCCTATAAATGTACCATCGAAATTCCGAGAAAAATTCCCTAAATTTAACAGAGAATCAAAAACACGGGTACGATCTGAATTACAAGGTATGTAAACCGATCCGAGCAAAATGCTCCTCACAACTCCATTAATGGAAATTTCCACTGAAATAAAAACACCTGGGAAATTAAAACCAGTAATTACCTTTCTAGAAAACTTATACGTGCCCCTTAGTGCGATAGCCACACCCTGTGAACTATAATCCCTAATGAAGCTATAATCCTCCAACTGAACTTTCATCCAAGATTTCAAATGCGTCTCTTGAATGAAAGCTATATCTATATCATTGTTCCTTAAAGTATTGATCAATTCAAATCTACGGCCACTCTCAATCAGAGACCTAACATTAAAAGTTAATAAATTTATGGTATTACGGACCATAAACCTGGTTCACTTCCTGTAAAAGTCCAAGACATTGCTGCTTGGCCTCCTCCCTAGAAAGAGATCTGTAGTCCCGGACAAAATTGGCTATCTTATCCTCAAGTGTAATAACTTCAGGTTGACATATCATCTTCGCTATCTTCAGAAACTGCTCTATCAATTCCGATCTTGGGGGTGGTGTCCGACCCTGTGTAGGTAAATTATCTCGAAAGATATCAGAAAAAGACTTATTTGGTTGAACGAAATTCGACATATTAATAGCACTAACCACATTAACCGCTGCCTGTTCTTTCCTTCCCTTAACAACATTCCTAGCTTTCTCCCTCAGTTCCACATACCTCTTATATTCTGGACACCCCCTAAAATTAGAAGGATGTCCCTGCTTCTGACAGTTCACGCAGTACGGTAAAGTACCCTCTTGTTGCACATACTTGCAATCCCCCTTAGCATGATTCTGATCACATTTAACACACGCGAAATCCCTATTGCAGTTCTGGGACATATGCCCCCATTGCTGGCATCTCCAACATTGAACCTCTTTCAAATTCTTCTTCGGCGGCTCCCAAGTAACCCTTTGGTCCAATATATAACGCAAAGCCCGAATCTCACCCAACGACTTCCCAGAAAACAATGTGACCAAAAACAGTCCTGTATCGAAATTATTCTTTCTTGAGAAAGTGGTCGAAAATTTTGAGACATTTTGCACCGTGTCCGGCACCAACCTATCAATTGCAGCCTTAATGTCATCTAAGTCCATATTGTAAAGTAAACCACGCAAAACTATGGTCCGACGTTTTAAATCCTTGGGTGTAAACGAATATGAATCAAACTTCTTGTCTCTCAGTAATTGCATCATCTCAGTGTGCACTGCGGAATCCTTCAAATATAGTTTACTTTTCTGTCTGCTTTTATTGACAATTTTAAATACAATATTCTTCGACTTTAACTGTTCGATCAAACTTTTGACATCTACACCAAACAAAGATATAGGAGGACAAAATGAATTCCTCCCTTGCTGACTCTTATCGATCTCCTTTCCCTCCCTATCAGGGAGTTTCCTAAAATTCGACTTCTCTGCCTCTATGTTAATTCCTCCCAAAAGGGAGAACCTATTGTTGTTATCTACAGCTGGCTCGGAGCCAGTCGACCCATTATAATTACAATTAAAATTAGTTAAATCTACCTTAGCCTTTTTGTTCCCGTTCGGTTGCTTGCGTTTGCGTTGCACTAGTTGGAAATCTTCATCCGATGAAATTGGTTCTTCAAAGTCCATACAATTTTCTAAATTTGCTGATTCCAAGCCTTTTCCTTGATTCGATGACATTCTTGGACTATTCTCTTGATGTACATTTTGATGTGGAATATCCATATCATTGCTGATGTGAACTTTTTGCTTAGTTCCAGCTGAATTGATTTGCCCCGTAGTAGAAGCAGACATCGAACATTTTCCTGGATTCGATCTCGTAACAGGAGCAGCAATTGAACATTTTCCTGGATTCGGAGGAAGTCTTGTACTATCTTCCTGACAGATAGTCCGCTGAGGAGTCTTCGTTTCGTTCAAAATGTGAACTTTCGGCATAGTTCCAGTTGCAAAGCAAGCTTCTCGTAACAGGCTCCCAATGGCAGATTTTGAATTTTGTTTATGACCCATTTTGTCCGGAGGTAAATTCTCAGAAGGATCGGCACCTTCCATAATCGATGGAGGTTCATCCATCCCAATCCTCAAATCTTCAAAAGAATTTGGTGAAAAAGTTCACAAATGAAATGTTGAAAGAAAAAAATTCTTGAAATTTAATTTCCAAATATTTTCTGACAGCAAAAAAACACGTCTGCTCTGTTTGAAATTTTCAAACGAACTCCGTATAAAAATGATGATAAAATAATTTCTTGTCTGCCACAGCAACAACAACAGCTGAACACTTATTTGTAAAGCATACCTTTAGGGGTAATATTTTTCTGGGTATTCAAATAAATGTAATATTAAATTTATTATAACCCTAAAAGTATGCACTGCAAAATACACATATCGTTAATTTTATAGGAATGATTTGTCAGGATGTTATATTAATTAACAAAAAAAATGATAAGCAAATTAGAACCTGGTTTTTATGAAAATATTGAGCTAATATATTAGGCCTTGGTTATTTACCATAGTTATAAGAGCTGGTTACCATAGTTTGAAAGATATATGCAGTTGCATTTGAGATTTCGAAATCGTAAAAAAAATAAAAATTCGCTTATGGGCGTTGGGCGTGGCACTGATACTTTTCATTTAATTGCGGAATCAAATAAAACCACTGGTAATGATTTGGGTTCATACATCTATTTAAATAATAAATATGCCACAATTTTCCATGTTATATTACATGGGTAGCCGTGATTGTAAGCAGATTTAAACAATAACTCGTTTTTATTCCTTTAACAACTTCGTCATTCCGTTTATAAATTATAAAGTATATATTATATATTATATATTATATATATAAAGTATATATTATCAATGACTTCAAAGACAAAAAAATCGGCCTCGTCGAGACAAAAACATCGATGTATCACACTTTAAAATCCGTTTATTAATGCAGAAGTTATATAGAAAAATGTAAAAGCGCGACCCCTACGTTCGGCATAAAAAAATAAAAAAAATTTTTTGAAACTACCTTTCAATAATACTTCATATTCGAAGGTGTACGGCGAACTTTTTTTTACTTGTAACCTGGTACGCTCTAATGTACATGTCTTATAGCATATTTATATTATCGGTTGGGATAACAAATGGGAGAATACGGTCCACAGGGAAAAACTTTTTCCCCACAAGGACTGAAAATACACATAATATTTCCCGAATTTAAGCTTGTTTTTTTTAATTACTTCTATTTACTTGATATTGCGTATGTCCATTTCCCTTTTTAAAAAAACGTAATTCTTAAAATGGGCCAAAAAGGTATAAAAATGGTACCTATCAAACGGCAACAGCTAAAAACGCGAAATTATAATGATAAATATTTTTTCCAAATTCGTACTTTTAAGGAGAAAAATGGGAATGGAGGGATAAAAATTGTACCAACCAAACGAATGAAACTTGAATAATGCAATTCGGTGTATACATACCTCTAATTGCGTAGACACGTAAAATAAAATGGTTTTTCCAAATTCGTAATTTTTTGGGGTTAAAATGGAAAAAGGGCATCAAAATTGTTCCTACCACATGAATCATGAGATTCGGAGTATACATTCTTCTGACTGCATAGACAAGAAAAATAAAAGGTTTTTTCCAAATTCGTACTTTCAAGGGATACAATGGGAACACAGGGATAAAAATTGTACCAACTGAACGGCTACAGCAAGAATTATGAAATACGGTGTGTACAATGTACATCCCTCTAATTGCGTACACACGTACACAGAAGAGATTGTAGAAGTCGTACTTTTAAGGGGGTAAAATGGGAAAAGGGGATTAAAATGGTACCAACCAAATGACCACAGGTATAATCATGGTATTTGGTGTACACATTCCTCTGGCAAAATAAAAAGTTTTTTTCCAAAATCGTACTTTATTAATTTTACGGAAAAAATGGGGAAAATTGATAAAATGACAAAGCAAAAAGTGACAAATAGCATAAATCACGAATTTATGTTATCTTGCAGTGTGTACGTGAGAGACAATGGATTTTCAAAATTCTTTACTTTTGGAATTAAACTGGGATGTAAATTCAACCAACTAAACGGCTGTAGCTGAAAATGCACCCATTATCCCTCAATATTTCAGTATTGCTGCCTTGTATTTACTTTTTGAATTGATTTGAAGTATTATTTCGATATGTATAGTATTAGGGGTGGGATAATGTTGTGTGGGAATTTTAGGAGTTCGATTTGGATACGCCAAATCATGAGCCAAAAAATGAGGATGGTGGGTTGGTTGTAATAGGGCGCTCATCGTGGTGAAAGGTTAGGGAAACGGGGTAAAAATACACCAAAAAGCCCCAGAGAGGTTAAACACATTTTTACCAACATTTTTTTCGAACACACTAGGGAGCCTCTCATACAAAAATTAATTTTTTATAAAATTTGTTCCCACCGCTCTTATTGGCCCAAGGAGGCAGCTACTGAAGTCAAATGTATGACCGACTCCCAATATTTTTACAACCCTTTTTTTCGAACATAATTACCTCCTATCTTCAACCCTTAGGGTGGTCCCCATACGAATTTTGTATTTTTTATAATTTTTGTTATGACAGTAATACCAAAAACTGCGCTGGACTCTGGGTTAAATGTCACACCTCCACTAATTTTCCCTCGCCACCATTTTTTCCGAACAAACTCACCCTCTATCCCCACTCCTTAATGGGGCTCCCATACAAAAACTAATTTTTATAAAATTTTCTCCCACCATTCTTACTGTACCAACTATGCCCCTAGTGGATTCAAATGTATGACCAAGCCCCAATATTTTCTCACAACGTACCTACCCCCTATCTTCGACCCTTATGGAGGTCCCCACACAGTTTTTTTCATTTTTTATAATTTTCTAATGAAGGAAAGACACAAAACTGCCCGCTACTCACCCCTAGAGGGAAAACATGTGAGAAAGACCACCATTAATTTTCTCTCTGGGTATGACTCCTAGGCAGTTTTGGGGCAACCCACCGCCCTCATTTTTTGGCTCAAGAATATTTTTCCGAACCTCACAAAATTAGGGGTTCTAGCATATCAACATCGAAAAGTCGTGCACTATCCCCATGCATATTGGTAGCCTTGCCTTATAAGCGAGGTTTAAAATAATTACAATTTTATATTTACTTTTTGAATTATTTTTCAATGTTTTTATTTGTTTTGTTTTGGCTATAAACAAATTTATTTCCAAATTTCCCTTTAATGTTACTGCACTTCGACGAAAATCGACAGCCTCTTTGGAATGGAATCCATGGTGAAGGATATATAAGGTTCGACCCGGTCAAACATAACGCCCCTTTTACTTGTTTTGCGTTCCACAGTGTTATTAGTGATTATGAGTAGCTCTGATCGGCTCATTCTGTGAAGCTTGTGAAATAGATATTTTTTGGTGTTTTATTACAAAATAAATTCACTTCACCGGAATTACTCTAAAATACTTTCGCCTTTGCGCCCGAAAGTATACACTAATAAAACATTGTTTCAAAGGCCTTAAAATATACTTAATGACCTTTTTAAAAACTTGTTCATGTCGCCGAGCGAAAATTCCTAATCGATTTATCGAAAATAAAGGAAAACAATTTCAAAACTTTCTCCAAAAGTTATGTGTGCTCTTTAAACTTTCATTTGTCGATATTACCTACGATTGATAAAGAAATGTTAGGTACATACTTGTTGGAAAGGACCCATGGTGACACCTTTCTCTCCCCCACACACACACTTGCTTACTTGCTTTCCCTTCACATATGAGTGGATGCTAGTCAAGCAATTCGCATGATTACATGGAAACCCAAGCTAGCTGGCCCATGGATAATATCGTCTCGGCACTCACGCTCTATGATGACTAGGACGAGTATGACTACGACGATGATGATGATGATTCTGGTGAAAGGATGTTGACACATGCTAGACATGATGTCTGGCCAAATACATTGACAAGCCAAAAGTCCCCTAGTCACAGATAAAGGCCAGGCCGGCCTTCAAAACTGAATGCACCGAAACAACAGGGATTGAATTCAGCAGACAACACTCACTCACTCACCCACTCTCGAACTTCAAGTATTATTGGATTATTATGAAACAATAGACAAGTTAAAGTATACTTTTAGGCAGCCATTGATTGGCGAACAAACAAGTCGCATCACACTTTCACATCCTGTGAGTGTGTGTGTGTTTGTGTGCACTTTTGCTGCCAGCCCCTAGCTGGTGGGGCAAAAGATGTAAAGGATGCACAGATTTCAATTGAATTTCGACACACAGCACGCAGCACAATCAAGTGTGGCAAGTGCTGGAGTGCTCGAGAGAGCGAGGCAAGAGGCTCGCCACTTGGAGGTAATCAAAATTTGCTGGCCGCAACCTACACAAATCTTTAATTTAAAATTTAAAACAAAGCCTGACTTTTAGATCATGGAAATTCCCAGTTACATCCATCAGCCGCCAGCCAGCCAGCCACCCGCCTGTAAGTATACTTCATTTCCATGATAATTTATTAAGGCTAATTTCATTCGCTGTCCTCGTTGCTGCTGTGATATTTTACACTCTTTGCCACCATTTCACTGCCTGTTCTATGGTAATTAATTGGCGTTATTTAAAGCTGGCCACTGCTCCTGCCCAAACGCTCCGTTGACGCCGCCTGGTTAATGCCGAGTCTTTATGCGTCTAATGCGTTTGTGGTCCATTGCTGAAATTCATTGCATAGTTTTGAGCTTTTACTGCGTGTAATTAAATGAAATGAAATGATTTTCAAAGGGGCTGTTTAAGGGCGTAGTATTCGTAATGATTTTGTTAAATTCTCGAATCCTTTGATGTATCACAAAGTGTGTGCGAGAGTGTTTGGGATAAACGTTAGGCGTAGAGAGTTTGACTGAGAATGACTGAATAATTGTTGTGGGAAATTGGGGATATGCGGGGTTAAGGAAAATGTTGCCTATCTTACAGGGATGTTGGACAATGAAGGGTGTATTTTTGGGCAAATTGTATTCAAAAGGAAAAATTTAATAAAAACAAGTAAAAAGGCATTAAGTTCGGCCGGGCCGAATCTTATATACCCTCCACCACGGAGTGCATTGAATTTAGAAAAATTAATTTTATATCATGTATCTACTCTATTAGAGGAATGTACACGCCAAATTTCGTGTTTCTATCTGTTGTCGTTTGATAGGTACCATTTTTATCCCTTTTTGTCCCATTTCGCCCCCTACAAATAAAAATCACTCTATGGTGCTCTTTTATGCTATAACGGGAATGCGCATTGCAAATATCAAGTAAATACAAGCTAATATATTAAAAAAACAGGCTGAAATACTCTAAATATTAGGGGTATTTTCAGTCCTTGTGAGGGAAATTCTGGGCCGATTTCGTCCACTTTCAATCCCAACCGATCTACAACCATATGACACATTTAGGAAAAATTTGAACCTCGTAGCTCATTTCGTTCGGCCGCTATCGTGCTTTCAACAGACAGACAGACGGACAGACGGACAGACGGACATGGCTATATCGTCTTAGAATTTTACCACGACCCAGAATATACCACATTCAACAGAGGCTGCAGATTTTTGTAGAAGTGCAGTAACATTACAGGAAAATGTTAATTTTTTAATATAGCCAAACAAAAAATGTTGCAATTTTAATTTTATAAATAAATAGATCATTTTAAATCAGGCTTATAAAGCGGGCTTACCAATATGCTTATACTATACAATGCATCCTCTGAAAGTAGTGGTTCCCTCAGAGATAACAACGCTGTCGATTTTTTTATAAAAAAATTTATATAGACGGATAAAATGTGGCTTAGACCGCTATCATACTAAATGGCACATATATCGAAATAATACTTCAAATAAATTCAAAAAGCAAATATAATACAGCAATCTTCAAAAAGCTTAAATACCCTAAATATTGGGTGATAGTGATAGTGCCTATTCAGCTACAGCCGTTTGTTTGGTATTTCCATTCTATTGTAATTCCAAAAGTTCAAATTTTAAATATCCATTATCTCTCACAGAGCAAGATAACCTAACAGCACGATTCTACCCATGTTTGCCGTAAAAACAATAAAATAATGAATGAATTTGAAAAAATATTTTTATTTTGCGAGTCTATGCTGTCAGATGAATGTATACACCGAATTCCTTCTAGCTGAAGCCATTTGGTTGGTACCAGTTCTATTCCATGTTACTCCATTATGTAAAGTACGGCTTTCGAAAATCTCTTTATTTTACGTGTTTACGCAATTAGAGGGAAACACACGCCGAATTGCATCATTCTAGCTGTAGCCGTTTGGTTCGTACCATTTTTAACCCTCTGTTCCCATTGTATCCCTTGAGAGTACAAACAATGTTTATCCCCTTTTTCCATGTTACCCCTAAGCGTACGAATTTTAAATAATCCCTTTATTACGTATCTATACGATCAGAGGAATGTAAATATATACCGAATTTCATTATTTTAGGTGCAGCCATTTGGTTTGTACCATTTTTATCCCTCTATTCCCATTTTACCCCTTTAAAGTACAAAATTGGAAAAATACGTTTATATTATGTATCTACTCAATTAGTGAAATGTACACACCGAATTTCGTGTTTCTAGCTTTTGTCGTTTGATAGGTACCATTTTTATCCCTTTTTGCCCCATTTTACCCCCAACAAATAAGAATTACGTTGTTTGACCTTCTTCCACAAAGTATGTTTACAGCAGAAATATAAGATGTTCTCTCAAATTAGATCAAAATGTGTCAGCGTGGGGGTTGTGGGTTCGATTCCCACAAGAGGCTCTGGTCTGTCGCTGTAATAACTAGCTACAATGGTCTTAGTCACCCCGGCTCAATCCCTGGACCCAAAGTTAGAATATAAATTTACTTCATAATAAATAAATAAAAAAAAATAGATCAAAATGTGTAATGTATGTGTCTGAGAGAAAAAGGTTAATGCGGAAAGGTCATTTGTATGAGGGTGCACTGAGACGATGTGGTCCGCTTTTACAATAGATGTTTCTAGATGAAATATGATGTGCTGTGTCAAATTTGAAGAAAATCGGACGAAATGTGTGGTTTCTAGAGCGGAAAAAGTCAAATCGGGAGTGAAATTTGTATGAGAGCTATATCTGAATCTGAACCGATCTGACGCATTTTCGTCACAGATGTTTCTAGATGAAATACAAGTAAAAACGAGGTTGTCGGTTTTCGTAGAAGTGCAGTAATATTACAGGAAAATATATTTTTTTTTAATATAGCCAAACCAAAACAAATACAAATATTGAAAAGTTAATTTTATAAATAAATATAATATTTTAATTACTTCAAACCACGCTTATAAGGTAATGCTACCAATACGTCAATTCAAAAAATAAATATTCTTATATTTATATTTTCAAAAATATTTTCAAAGCCATAAATATTGGTAGACTAGCAGAACCCCGCCCGCTTCGCCAGGCAAAAAAAAAAATTGTAAAATTAATGTCAGGTATCATATTGATCTTATCATATTGATATTATCGTGGTTAGTAATATATACGTTCCAATTTTCAGCCTTCTAGCTAAAAAACACTTTTGCCACGCCGCCTCCACCCACGAAGCGAAAATTTAAATCCGGCATCATATTTATCTTTCTCGTGGTCAGAATTATATGTGTACCAATTTTCAGCCTTCTATCTCTAAAAACTCTTTTGCCACGCCCACTCCGCCCACAAAACGAAAATCCAAATTTCGGCATCAAATTGATCTTTCTCGTGGTCAGTAATATATACATTCCATTTTTCAGTCTTCTGGCTAAAAGACCACTATTGCCACCCCCACTCCGCCCACAAAACGAAAATCCAACTTTCCGCATCATATTTATCATTTTCGAGGTCAGTAATATACATGTACCAATTTTCAGTCTTCTAGCTCTCAAAAACACTATTGTCACGCCCACTGCCCACCAAACGAAAATTCAAAATCCAGCATCATATTTATCTTTCTCGTGGTCAGTAATATATATGTACCAATTTTTAGCCTTCTACCTCTCAAAAACACTATTGCCATGCCCCAACGCCCAACGCCCACGAAACGAAAATCCAAATTTCGGCATCAAATTGATCTTTATCGTGGTCAGTAATATATACATTCCATTTTTCAGTCTTCTAGATCAAAGAACACTATTGCCACGCCCACTCCGCCCACAAAACGAAAATCCAAATTTCGGCATCAAATTTATCTTTATCGTGTTCAGTAATATATATGTACCAATTTTCAGCCTACTACCTCTCAAAAACACTTCTGCCACGCCCACTCCGCCCACAAAACGAAAATCCAAATTTCGGCATCAAATTGATCATTCTCGTGGTCAGTAATATTTACGTTCCAATTTTCAGTCTTCTAGCTCTCAAAAACACTATTGCCACGCCCACTCCGCCAACAAAATGAAAATCCAAATTTCGGCATCATATTTATCATTCTCGTGGTCAGTAAAATATATATACTAATTTTCAGCCTTCTAGCTCTCAAAAACACTTCTGCCACGCCCCTCCGCCCACAGAGCTAATTTTTAAAAATTGTATATCCTATAGTTCCTTCCAGACCTGCATCTATCTGTACTGAAAACTTCAACAACATCGGTTCAGCCGTTTACACGTGATTGCGGAACAAACAAACAGACAGACAGACAGACACACTTACACTAAGGTTTTATAATATTAATAGGGATAATAGGGATAGTGGGTGCTACAGTTGGTTGTATTTCCATTCTATTTGAATTCCAAAAGTACAAATTTTGAAAATCCATTATCAGACGTACATAGTGCAAAATAACCTAACTTTATGATTCAACCAATTTTTGCCGTAAAAGAAAAAGTACGAATTTGGAAAAAACTTTTTATTTTGCGTGTCTATGCAGTCAGAGGAATGTATACACCGAATTCCATGATTCCAGCTGCGCCCATTTGGTTGGTACCATTTTTACCCCCTTGACGTTTCTACGCAATTAGAATTTTATCATTCTATTTAGCTGTGATCGTTTAGTTGGTACTATTTTTATCCCTCTGTACCATTGTATGCCTTGAAAGTACTTATTTCGAAAAATTCTTCTATTTTCCGTGTCTACACAGTCAGAGGAATGTATACTCCGAATTTCAAGACTCTAGCTGCGGTCATTTGATTGGCACTATTTTTATCCCCTTTTTTCATTTTAACCCCAAAAAGTACGAATTTCGAAAAATCAGTTTATTTTCCGTGTCAGAGGAATGTATACTCCGAATTTCATGACTCTAGCTGCGGTCATTTGATTGGTACTATTTTTATCCCCTTTTTTCATTTTAACCCCAAAAAGTACGAATTTCGAAAAATCAGTTTATTTTCCGTGTCTACACACTCAGAGGAATGTATACCCCAAATTTCATGACTCTAGCTGCGGTCATTTGATTGATACTATTTTTATCCCCTTTTTTCATTTTAACCCCAAAAAGTACGAATTTCGAAAAATCAGTTTATTTTCCGTGTCAGAGGAATGTATACTCCGAATTTCATGACTCTAGCTGCGGTCATTTGATTGGTACTATTTTTATGCCCTTTTTTCATTTTAACCCCAAAAAGTACGAATTGCGAAAAATCAGTTTATTTTCCGTGTCTACACACTCAGAGGAATGTATACTCCGAATTTCATGACTCTAGCTGCGGTCATTAGATTGGTGCTATTTTTATCCCCTTTTTTCATTTTAACCCCAAAAAGTGCGAATTTTGAAAAATCGGTGTATTTTACTTATCTATGCAATCAGAGGAATGTATACTCCGAATTTCATGAATCTAGCTGCGGTCATTAGATTGGTGCTATTTTTATCCCCTTTTTTCATTTTAACCCCAAAAAGTACGAATTTCGAAAAATCAGTTTATTTTCCGTGTCTACACACTCAGAGGAATGTATACTCCGAATTTCATGACTCTAGCTGCGGTCATTTGATTGGTACTATTTTTATCCCCTTTTTTCATTTTAACCCCAAAAAGTACGAATTTTGAAAAATCGGTGTATTTTACTTATCTATGCAATCAGAGGAATGTATACACCGAATTTCATTATTCTAGGTACAGCCGTTTGGTTGGTACCATTTTTATCCCTCTATTCCTATTTTACCCCTTAAAAGTACGAATTTGGGAAAAATGTTTTTATATTATGCCTCTACTCAGTTAGAGGAATGTACACACCGAATTTCGTGTTTCTAGCTGTTGTCGTTTAATATGTACCATTTTTATTCCTTTTTTGCCCCATTTCACCCCCTACAAATAATAATCACTTTATGGTGCACGTTTTTGCTATAAGGGGAATGCGCATACCAAATAGCAAGCAAATATATACAGATATATTCAAAAAACATGCTTAAATACGCTAAAATATTAGGGATTATTATGGGTATTTTTAGTCCTTGTGAGGGAAAAATTTTTGCCCTTTGGGCCGATTTCGCCCCATTTCAATCCCAACCGTTCTACGAATTTAAGACGCAGTTATGGAAAATTTGAACGTTTTAGCTCCTTTCGTTTAGATGCTAGCGTGCTTTCAAGAGACGGACTGACGGACATGGCTAGATCGTCTTAGAATTTTATGACGATCAAGAATGTATATACTTTATAGGGTCTCGGGTCGATATTTCAAGGTGTTACAAACGGAATGACAAAGTTAGTATACCCCCATCCTGGAGGTGGAGGGTATAATAAGGTGCTGTGGCCAATTTGAATAAAATCAGTCGAAATATATAAGGAAAAAGTCAAATCGAGGACGAAATTTGTATGTATCTATATCTGATTTGTATGTATGTATTTGTATTTATATTTGTATGTATCTATATCTGAATCTGAACCGATCTGACCCATTTGCAGATCGGTTCCATTTGTGCCAAATTTGCAACAAATATGTGGTTGAAAAAAAATCAAATTGGGAGCGACATTTGTTTGGAGCTATATTTAAATCTGAACCGATTTAGTTCAAATGAAATAGCGTTCGTCTTTGACCCACAAAACATACATGTGACATTTTTTAAGATCGGACAATAATTGCGATCTGTACTTTGATTACACGAATAGATGGACAGACAGGCGGGCGGTCATTGCTAAATCGACACAGAAAGTGAGCCGATCAGTACAATAAACGATGGAAACGAGATAGACCTCGTTTTCATGATGATACCCTAGTCGATGGTATAAATATTATATGGGCTCGAGAGCAGTAAAGCTGACAAAATAAATTCTTCTGAAGGGAATAATACGAAAAATTTTAATTCCCTTTGCGGAAGCTTGTTAAAACAAATTCCTGAGAAGCGGAAAACATGTTCCTTCTACAACTTAGGATGCGATTAAAAACACTTCTATTGGAAGTACTTCTAATTTTTTTTGCTGGGAATGCTATATAATATCCTGACAGACCATTCCTACACAATTATCGACTAATTAGAGCATGTGCACTTTACAGTGCATACTTTTAGGGCTGTAATACATTTACTATTGAAATATTTTGTTGCTGGTTTAAAGTTTCACATGAAGATTATATTAGATTAGATTTATAGAGCCTTTTTTAAAAACAATGACAGATGTTAAGTAATTCGATGAACAAAAAATTAATTAAGACTATAATGTATTATCTTAATGTAAAATATCGAAGTTTGTACCGCACCATGCTTTACCAATAAGTGGTTTGTATATGCAAATTATTAAAGTCGGATAGAATTTATCGTCCTTGATCTCAGGACTAGTTACAAATGAATGAACACACATATTTGGATGCCAGAAAAAATACTGCTCCTAAAGGTATGCTGTACAAAAAAATATTCAACAGTTTTGCTGTAGCAAACAAGAGTATCTTCGGGTTGGCTTTCTCCATAGGCAAAGACTTCTATTTGCCTTAGCCAGACAAGCCTTTCGCTGAAGTCCGATATGCCCTCTGAATGTCATGCCTTCACGACTCTCAGTAAAACAGTCATTGAGGCCGTTATGCATACAGAACGGCATAGACAAGTGTATAGAGAGGCTTCTTCTTGTCTTAGCCAGACAAGACTTTCGGAGAAACCTATTGAATGACATATACAAGCGTCTAGAGAGGCATATACTTGACTTATCCTGGCAAGACTTACGCCACAACACAGTTATAAAGGCCAATATCCTTACCAAATGTCATAGACAAGTCTCTAGAGAGGCTTCTACTTGCCTTAACCAGGCAGGACTTTCTCTGAAACACAGGCATATAGCCCGATATCCTTACTAAATTTGAAGAGAAGGCAAGACTTAGAAAGGCAAGACTAAGCCATGGACAAATGTCTAGACAGACAATATTTTCGGATATCGGTCATATAGGCCATAGTTGAATGAGTATGACTGAATCTACTTGCTTTAGACATGTCTACGATATCGCCAAAAACTTTAATAACACGCTTGAGTGGAATGTTCCGTGCGGAATTCAATCAAAAAAGTTGGAATTTTTGCCGCTTCTATTACAGTGTGTGTCGTCATTCAAATGTTTATAGCTACAAATATTCGAACGTTACTGTGATGGACTATTTTCATGAAAATTTATTTATTTCCAATATTTACGTTGCATAAAAGAACTGTATGCAATGCGCTATTGGATATGCCAGCGAAAATCCTTGGGATTTTGTTGTATCGGTGGCGATTCGTCCTGGGTTGTACAATTCTCATACATATATGGGATAGCATTGATTTAAATTATCCGTTATATTACTAGTTTTATTATACCCTCCACCTATAGGATGGGGGTATACTAACTTTGTCATTCCGTTTGTAACACCTTGAAAAATCGACCTGACACCCTATAAAGTATATATATTCTTGATCGTCGTAAAATTCTAAGACGATCTAGCCATGTCCGTCCGTCTGTTGAAAGCACGCTAGCATCTAAGCGAAAGGAGCTAGAACGTTCAAATTTTCCATAAATGCATCTTATAGTCGTAGATCGGTTGGGATTGAAACGGGGCGAAATCGGCCCAAAGGGAAAAATTTTTCCCTCACAAGGACTAAAAATACCCATAATAATCCATAATATTTTTGGCGTATTTAAGCATGTTTTTTGAATATGTCTGTTTATATTTGCTTGATATTTGGTATGTGCATTCCCCTTATATACCAACCAAACGGCTGTACCTAGAATAATGAAATTCGGTGTATATATTCCTCTGATTGCATTGACAAGTACAATACACGGATTTTTTAAAATTCGTACTTTTTGGGGTTAAAATGAAAAAAGGGGATAAAAATAGTACCAATCAAATGACCGCAGCTAGAGTCATGAAATTCGGAGTATACATTCCTCTGACTATGTAGACACGGAAAATAAACTGATTTTTCGAAATTCGTACTTTTTGGGGTCAAAATAGAAAAAGGGGATAAAAATAGTACCAACCAAACTGCTGTACTTAGAATAATGAAATTCGGTGTATACATTCCTCTAATTACATAGACAAGTAAAATACACGGATTTTTCAAAATTCGTACTTTTTGGGGTTAAAATGAAAAAGGGGGATAAAAATAGTACCAATCAAATGACCGCAGCTAGCGTCATGAAATTCGGAGTATACATTCCTCTGACTGTATAGACACGGAAAATAAACTGATTTTTCGAAATTCGTACTTTTTGGGGTCAAAATAGAAAAAGGGGATAAAAATAGTACCAACCAAATGACCGCAGCTAGAGTCATGAAATTCGGAGTATGCATTCCTTTAACTACGTAGACATGAAAAATAAAAGGTTTTTTTCCAAATTCGTACTTTCAAGGGATACAATGGGTACGGAGGGATAAAAATGTTACCAATCAAACGGTTGTACCTAGAGTAATGAAATTCGGTGTATACATTCCTCTGATTGCATAGACAATTAAAATACACGGATTTTTCAAAATTTGTACTTTTTGGGGTTAAAATGAAAAAAGGGGATAAAAATAGTACCAATCTAATGACCGCAGCTAGAGTCATGAAATTCGGAGTATGCATTCCTTTGACCAAATTCGTACTTTCAAGGGATACAATGGGTACGGAGGGATAAAAATGGTACCAACCAAACGTCGACACCTGGATTAATGAAATTCGGTGTATACATTCCTCTAATTGCGTAGACACTTAAAATAAACAGATTTTTCGAAATTCGTACTTTTTGGGGTTAAAATGAATAAAGGGAATAAAAATAGTGCCAATCAAATGACCGCAGCTAGAGTCATATATGACTGCATATACACGCAAAATAGAAAGTTTTTTTCCAAATTCGTACCTTTTCTTTTATGGCAAAAATTGATTGAATCATGTAGTAAGGTTATTTTGCACTACGTACGTCTGATAATTGATTTTAAAAATTTGTACTTTTGGAATTAAAATAGAATCGAAATACAACCAACTGTAGCACCCACTATCTACCAATATTTATGGTATTTAAGCTTTTTGAAAATATAAATATAAGAATATTTATTTTTTGATTTGAAATAAATAATGGTTTGAAATAATTAAAATATTATATTTATTTATAAAATCATTTTTTCAATATTTATATTTGTTTTGGTTTGGCTATATTAAAAAATTTATATTTTCCGGTAATATTACTGCACTTCTACGAAAACTGACAACCTCTGTGAAATGAAATCCATGGTGGAGGGTATATAAAGTTCGACCCGGCCGAACTTGACGCCGTTTTTACTTGTTTTTATTTAATTTAATATTCATAAAATAACGTAATTGTTTGTTTCTGAAAAAGGCTGAATAAATCTAGTCTAATCATAAATGCCAAATGTGTTGCCTACTTTCAGGAAATAACAAATATATTTCATAACAAAGCACACTTTAAGGATAACAATATTATTATTATATTTCAAAAATCTACTTCAAATGATTGCAATAAATCTCGTTCATCCCCCCCCCACTGTTCCTTTTTGTCAACGTGCGGCACGTTCTTGCGTCCGCTGCCACTTCATTTTGTATCATAAATCACATGACAATCATTGAAAGTGGAGAGAAATGAAAAATCAATCTGTTCATTTTTTCTGACACAAAATAATATGTTATTTTATATATGCGGACATACATATATATACATGATGTATGATTAAGTATGGACGACGAGTATAGTATCCTTACAACAACAAGCACGACAAAGGCAATACAAAAGCCTAATAATAGTAATCATGTTTATCATAATCATCATTATTAGTGTTGTTGCTATACATATATAGATATATATATATATGTAAGAGCTTACTATACCTAAGCTGGTCGATGGAAAACCTACCAATCATTGTGATTACCACCTACCCCACACTCCATACAGATCAAATCTTCATCATCATTGTGACTACCACCTTCCCCACACTCCATACAGATCAAATCATCTTCATCATCAAAAGGTGGGAAAACAGTATGGGAGCGTAGAAGATGTGCTGGTGATAAATGTGATTAGGGTGATTTTTAAGGTTTCGGTGATTACATTTAGAAATGCTGCTGTCGCTGCCGCGTGCTGGCATAGGTAACAAAAGGTAATTCGTCGAATTCGGCAATAATTTATCTTTAACTGTTAGTCATCGTCATCAAATTTGAACTTTACGAACAATTTTCCAATTTACAGATAACCACTGTGAGTATGGAGAAAATTGATTGCTTTGCAGAACTTGCCCTCCGACAAAGTATTTTAAAAACAGTTAGTCATCAGCAAAATGACGAAGAAATTTTAAATGCGAAATTTTCAGAGCATACTTGAAGGCAGCCACAAAGTGATTAATTTGATGATGCGTACTTCAGGGGATAAATATTTATTTTAGTTTGAAATGTATCATGAAATAATGAGTTTTTTTCTGACAACGCTTCAATACCAGCAATTGAAGGTTAGGAGTCTCCAAGGTGGCAAATTTATAGTATACTCTGTGGGATATAGCCATAACAGCAAGTATACTTTGAGGATGTCCTAAGGTAATGACGACATTGAAGAGAGAAATTTAAAATTAAGGAAATTCATCGATGCAGGTTGAAATATTACACCTACATTTAACAGATTCTAAAGAAAAATCATCGTTAGTCTGATAAGAACTAAATAAATAAGAAACAATTAAATAAATCCCGCAAAGAACCCACTATAATCGACAGAGAGAGAGAGAGACGGACAGTCAGTCAAACGAATAGTCATACAGATGGACGGATATCCATAAAGAAGATGCTAGTCAGATTAGACATGTCGTAAGAGATCTGACAGCTATAGTAAAATACTGCAATTACTCAGGAAGATTGGAGTCCTCAAAATGATATAAGGTGCAAGACCACATCACTTGCTATGCAACAACAGGCTGAAAATTGTGATTGTGTATGGCGGAAGTGGCACTTTCCAGGCAAGACTTTCAACAAAAGAAATTCATATAGGCCGATATTGCTACTGGATGCTAAGGATAGATAGGTTTCTTCTTGCCTTAGCAAGGTAATATATTTTTCGAAAGATATTCATATAGGCCAATATGCCTTCTGAATGTCATAGACGAGTATCTAGAGAGGTTTTTTCTTGCCTTAGTCAGCCAAGACTTTTAAAGAAACACAATCATTTGGGCCAATATGCCTGCTGGATGCTACAGACAAATGTCTAGAGAGGTTTCTTCTTGCCTTAGCCAGACAAGACTTTCGATGAAACATAGTCATATATGCCGATATGCCTTCCGATTGTCATAGACAAGTGTCTAGAGGGGCTTCTACTTGCCTTGACATGACAAGACTTTCGGCGAAACACAGTCATATAGGCGGATATGATGGTCTTCTCTCTGAATATGAAGAGACACAACTACTTGCCTTAGCCAGGCCAGACTTTTGGCGATATTTAGTAATTTAGGCTGATATATCTACTGGTTGCTATGAACAAATGTCTAGAGAGTTTTTCTTCTTGTCTTAGTCGGCCGATTTTTTCGGCGAAACACAGTCATATTGGTCGATATCCATACTGAATTTGAATTTTGGTGAAACATAGTCATTTACTGTGAAGAGAGATCACAGACAAGTGTCTAGAGAAGCTATGTCTGCTGAATGTTAAATTGTATTATAAAATATTTTAGAGGTTATTTTATTGGCCTACATCTTGGAAGCCATGTCTCGTATTCGACAAGTGCTCAGTATTTTTATACCCTACACCACAGGGTATACTGTATTTGTGCATTTGTTTGTAACACCCAAAAGCAAAGGAGATTATTATACCGATCGACTTTTTGAGTCGATTTAGCGATGTCCGTCCGTCTGTCCATCTATTCTTGTAATCAAAGTCCAGGTCGCAATTGTTGTTAGAACTAAATGAAACTTTGCACAACGAAGTTTTATGGGATAAGGACGAACGCTATTTAATTTGAAACAAATCGGTTCAGATTTAGTTATAGCTCCCATACAAATGTTGCTTCCGCTTTTACTTTTTCTTTTTTACAAACTATTACGGATTTTCTTCAAATTTGGCAAGACGCCATATATTTCAACTAGAAACAGCTCTGGTAAAAATAGGATAGATCGGTTCAGATTTATATATAGCTCCCATAAAAATGTCTCCTCCGATTTGACTCTTTCAGCTCTAGAAACCTCTAACTTTGACAGATTTTCTTCAAATTTGGCAAAACAGCTTATATTTGAACTAAAAACAGCTCTGGTAAAAATAGGATAGATCGGTTCAGATTTATATATAGCTCCCTTACAAACGTTGCTTCCGATTTTACTTTTTCCGCTCTATAAACCACACATTTCAACAGATTTTCCTCCTATTTGGTAAGACGCCATATATTTCAACTAGAAACAGCTCTTTTAAAACTAGGATAGATAGGTTCAGATTTATATATAGCTCCCATACAAATATCTGCTCCGATTTGGCTCTTTCCGCTCTTGAAACCACAAAATTTGGCAAAACAGCTTATATTTCAACTAAGAACAGCTATGGTAAAAATAGAATAGATCGGTTCAGATTTATATATAGCTCCGATACAAATGTCTGCTCCGATTTGACTCTTTCAGCTCTAGAAACCTCTAAATTTGACAGATTTTCTTCAAATTTGGCAAAACAGCTTATATATCAACTAAGAACAGCTATGGTAAAAATAGAATAGATCGGTTCAGATTTATATATAGCTCCCATACAAATGTCTGCTCCGATTTGACTCTTTCCGCTCTAGAAACCACAAACTTTAACAGATTTTCTTCAAATTTGGCAAAACAGCTTATATTTCAATAAAATAAATAAATTAAAAATAGGATAGATCGGTTCAGATTTATATATAGCTATATTGAATTGAAAGGAATCATTAAGACCTTATGGTCCATTAAAAAATTTAAATTAGAGTCGGCTATAAAAAAGAAGTACTGATTATTTTTTCAAATTTCCGTTTATGTTGGAAATGTTGAACTATGTCATTTAAAAATGGAGCATAATATCATCATAATATGACTACCACGACTGGCTGGGCAGTACCTCATCCGATCAACCCAATTTTTCAGTACATGGCCCGATGATGCCGCCAGGCCGACATTGGGCTACAGCCCAAAATCCACATCAAACTGTGACTGGTTGTGGATGCATTGGCTGCTCAATAGTCAGGTGTGGGTTCTCTGAAACCCATATGCGGCTATTTTGCTTATTGACATAGCCACCGAGATGAAAACAAGCTTCATCTGAAAACACGAAAAATGTCCACGTAAATTTCTTACAATTTGCTTTGGAAGTAAGTTTTTAATATTTCCGAATTTTGTTCGAGCGTATAGCGTCCCATTTTGCAAATATCAAACATAAACCTGAAAATAAAAATAAGAATCAATGTTATTCTACCTTTCAAAGGCGAAGTATTCGGTAGTTCAAATTTAAAATGTTATATGACCCACCCTACACCCTACAATAGAAATTTATATATTTCTTGGCAGAAAACCTTTCGATTAATTTATTGTCTCACATAATTTCAATGGAAATTCCTTTAAACTTTCCTCAGTTGGTATTATACATTTTGATTTGATTGAGGTATGACGTGACAGTCATGCCATGGTGTTTGATGGCCTCTTAAAGTTAATCAGTAGCACACGAAGTAAACAAAATCTCTCAATCTCAAATATGTTATTTCACACAAATTTAGTTTTAATCAACAAAAAATCTCGCGTTTGTTATTATTCTCCGTTATTATTATTCCCAGAATGCTGTATTGAAAAACTGCCTGCGCTATTGACCTTTCAACATTATTACATTTCAAAAATATAATCAAAATTGTTTGTTCGCGTTTTATCAAATTAAAAAATGTTGTTAGCTTTGGCAATCCCAAAAGTATGCTACAAATTGTGTGTGCTACGCACGCCCCCAAGGTATTCCGACATTTCTAGTGAAATATTTATTGAAATAATAAACAAGCGATTAATTTGTTTTCAACAACGGCCGCAACAACAATAAAATAAACATATTTGTGCAGAAGGGAAAAAAATCAGCAAAATATATGTGGGTGCCCACCAAAATACGTAGAAAAACAAATAAATCCCAACAAATAATATTGTCATGACAACAAATGAGCAGCAGCAAGCAGGCAACATCAAACAACAGCCAAAATAATACCGCCAACCAACCACCTCAGACAACAACCCACGACCCCAACTGAGTGATTGAGCAGCCATGGTAGCCGGGGCGATCAAACGATGAAGAGGAGTCCGCAGGAAACCAAAGGGGAAACCTAAATGGCAACTGAATGAACACAACCAACGCCAACCGATTGTTGCTGTTGCTGCTGTAAACGAATAAATGCTGCAGCATAAAATAAATGTATGAATGAAGTGAGCGAGTGAGTGAGTGAGTGAACGAATGAATGGATGGGTTGGATGAAGGACGGAGGGCCGGACGGACATTTGAAACGTATGGTAAGTGACTGATAAACCATGACAACGGTTTTCCTGTGTGCGCGCGTGTGTGCGGTCCAGCTACTCTACTCGTTCCTGGATGCTGTAAATACCTGCAGCTTTTTGCGTTCCCTGTTGTTCGAATGGAAGAGTTTAACGCGCAAAATGCCTAGGTTGCATGCCTGCCGTGGCAACATTCATCCATGACAGACGTAATGGCAGCAGCTTTTGGAGAGTAGTCGCTGTGCCAGGAGCACGAGGTGGAGAATTATTGGCGGGCCATGGTATACAGTTGTCAAGGATTAAAGGACAAATGATTTTTAAAATATACTACACAAATGCAAACAAATAAACAAACAAACCAGAACGACGGAACAGCAACAACAGTTGTTACTAGGTAGTGATGGACTTCAGGTGCCTTCTTCTTCTTCTGTTTTTATTTTTGGGGATCAGATTATAATGTACAGATGGGAAAAAAGAGTAATTGTAAATTTTAATGAGAGGGTGGATCAAGGAGAGGGTGTTACAAGGGAAGACAAATAGCTGGTCGGCAACTGAGTTAAAATCTTCGACAAAAGCTTTGAAAACAACTAAGGAATTCTTTGTATTCACAATTGGATTTCCCACGCACTCTATGAAAGCTAAACACAATGCCTTCAAGCCATAGCTCAATAGAGAGGAAAGAGGTTCGACAGTCTGAACCTGCCGCCTAAACCCAATGCCTCCAAGCATTTCCTATCCGTAGCTCAACAGAGAGAAATGGTGTTCGCAAACCCGTTCTTGGAGCTCATATAAAAGTCGTTTGAATCTATGCCTCTGGTCTGTGTGCCTATAAGGCAGGGCGAAAAAGTCAAATCGGGAGCGACATTTGTATGGGGGCTATATATAAATCTGAACCGATTTCCTCCAAATTCAATACCGATCGTCCTTGGCCAAATGAAGTAACTTCTGCCAAATTTCATGAAAATCGGACAGCATTTGTGACCTGTAGAGATCGATCAAGCTTAGATGGTCAGCAGACGGACGGACAGACATCGTTAAATCGATTCAGCTGGTGATTCTAAGCCGATCCGTATACTTAAAGGTGGGTCTAGCTCAATTATTTCTTGGTGTTACAAACATTTGGCGCGAAACTAACTTATAATACCCTAGTCCGCAAAGTGGTGTAGGGTATAAAAATGTAATACAGAAATTCGGAGTCGGTGACCGCAACTTTAAGAGCGTTAACTCCAATTTTCGGTCGTTATTCACGCCCTAGTAGACAGGTTTAGTGCAAAAATTTGAGTCTATATATTGATGTTGCCATGCCAGTGAGGCAACGGGTTGGTTGAAGTGACGAAAATATCGCTGCCGTTCAGGCAATTCAATAATCGGGAAATCGAATTCAATAATCGGGAAATCGAATATATTTTATAAATAGCCCAAAGTTGACTACTTTTCGTATTTTCCGATTTTAAAGAAAATTAAAATTTTTATTTTTTTTGTGTTTATTTTCTTTAACATTTAACAATTTTATGTACTTATTCATATTTCGAAGAAAATAATAATTTTTTTATACTACAGATTTTCACGTTTTTCAGATTTTGAAAATTGAAAAATCGTAATTTCGTTTTTTGACTGTGTCGAACTGTTTCTCACACATTTTATGTTTGTGCCAAATATAGTTTGGTTGTAATGAATATTTAAAAAAAAGTATCCTTTTTGAACAAATGTTTGACACAACACAACACAACCAACCAACACAACATTTTTTCTTCAAAAGCCTTTAACGAAATCTATACATATTGACTGACTTATCATTGACCAGTCATGAAATTTTCAGCGTAGTTCTCAAATATAACGTAGACGTCGACTAAGAAAGGGTTTTACGAAATTCGTACTTTTAGGGGGTAAAATGGCCCAAAAAGGGATAAACAATGAACCTTCGTCCTGACTAAACGCCAGTAACTATAAACGTGAAATTCGGCGAGTTTCTTGCAATGACCATGCAGACGAGCTACAAATAGGGATTTTTCGGAATTTGTACTTTGAAGGGGCAAGCGGGACAAAAAGGGATAAAAATGGTACCAACTAAAGTATTGCAGCTAGAATGGTGAAATTTGGTATGTAAATTCCTCTGGCCATATAGAAACGAAGTAAAATTGGATTTTTCGAAATTTGTATTTTTATTGGGCGAACGGGACAAAAAGGGATAAAAATGGTACCAACTAAAGTATTACAGCTAGAAACTTGAAATTTGGTTGTAAATTCCTCTGACCATATAGAAACGAAGTAAAATTGGATTTTTCGAAATTTGTATTTTTAAGGGGCGAGCGGGACAAAAAGGGGTAAAAATGGTACCAACTAAAGTATTACAGCTAGAAACGTGAAATTTGGTATGTAAATTCCTCTGACCGTATAGAAACGAAGTAAAATTGGATTTTTCGAAATTTGTATTTTTATTGGGCGAACGGGACAAAAAGGGATAAAAATGGTACCAACTAAAGTATTACAGCTAGAAACTTGAAATTTGGTTGTAAATTCCTCTGACCATATAGAAACGAAGTAAAATTGGATTTTTCGAAATTTGTATTTTTAAGGGGCGAGCGGGACAAAAAGGGTTAAAAATGGTACCAACTAAAGTATTACAGCTAGAATCGTGAAATTTGGTATGTAAATTCCTCTGACCATATAGAAACGAAGTAAAATTGGATTTTTCGAAATTTGTACATTTAAGGGATGAGAGGGGCAAAAAGGAATAAAAATGGTACCAACTAAAGTACTACAGATAGAATCGTGAAATTTGGTATGTAAATTCCTCTGACCATGTAGAAGCGCAGTATAATTGGATTGTACGAAATTTGTACTTTTTAGGGGGCTGGCGGGACCAAAAGTGTTCCAATTTAAGAATTGCAGCTATAGTCGGGAAATTTGGAGTGTAAACTGTTTTAAAGCGCAATCTAATCTAAAGTTGTACCAACTAAAGTATTGGAGCTATAATCGTGAAATGTGATTTTTCAAAATGTGCACTTTTTGGGAAAAAAGTGCAAAAAGTTATAAACTGGCTGGCTGAATCTAGAAACATGAGATCGAGGATATAAATGGTTGTAATATTTTGTTCAAAACTTGGTAGAATATTATAAAAATTGTACATACGAAGTAGTTCAGCTAAAATAGTGCATATCGACGAGCCCATTCCTTTGACTGTGTGTGAGTGCTAGCTAATAGGTGGTTTCCAAATTACTATTTTAGATTTATCTATATCCAACAAAAGAAAATTAAAAAACTACTACCCAAAAACAGAGACGGATAAAATTAACAAATAACTGGCTTTTTCGCGTGCGAAGCAGCGGGTACTGCTAGTGTATACATATTAGGAAAGGTTGACGGGTTACCGCTTTTGTAGGGTAACTTTTGTTTGCACGAAGGAAGATTGGATACATTCAGTGCAAAAAGTCAAATTTTTTAGTCCCAAAATGCAATTTAATCATTTTCGTCTCATTAAATTCTGAAAAGTAGGTACACAGATAAAATAATAATTTGAGTGCAAAATCTCTTGAACTGTGTGAGAAACGGTCCTGTTCTAATATCTGGGGCAGATCAAGTGAAATATTCAGCTTTTCGACCTCTCCTCGGTCATTTATAATTACAGCTGGGAACGTTTCAGTCGCCAGTGCAGTGTGAATGCAAAATTAATGGACTGAGTATTACAGACTCCTCAGCCTCTTTAATTTAGTTGCTTCTGTATAAGTCGTTAGTCCGGACTTGCATACTTACCAATCAAAATGTGGCTCGACACATAGGACCCAATCAGCGAAGCTTTCGATTTTGATAAGCACATCACTATGTAACCAATCATTACTTTAAGTTCTCTTTTAGGGTCCTTTCTCGCAGATGATGTTTGCATGTGTGTTCGAAGTTCCTTTCAAGTTAGTTTATATTAAAAAAAAAAGAATCCCGACAATCGGATTGGTTGAGAAAGCCTCACTGCCAAGGACATACACCTAGATCAGCAAGTCGACCTGTTGTGCGCTCTAACTAAAAAACCTTGGCTCGCCGCATCAGACACAATCAGTGAAGCTTCCGATTTTGATAAGGACATAAGTATGTAAGCAATCATTACTTTATGTTCTCTCTGGATCCTTCCTAGCAGATGAAGTTCTCTTATTAGAGGAGTCCCGAAATCCGGAGTGGTTGAGGAAGACTCACACCCAGGGACATACACCTAGGTCAGCAAGTCGGTCTGTTGTGCACTCTAACTAAAAATCCCAAGGAGAAAGTAGAGTGAACGATTCCTTATTTAAGGAATTCTGTACCGATAATGAACTTGCTTAATTTTGAAGATGCATCCTAAGTGCTCCAGGTCAGTTAATATTGTCCCCAAAAGGTGTTGGACTCTTAGCCTTGAAAAGGCGGGGTAATGCAAAGAAAGTGTCGGTGTCCTCCTCCCAAGCCCTGTTCTCATTCGAATCCGATCACACTTAGGGTGTCCTGTGAGAAGTCGCATCGCGCTGCTGAGTTCGATTTTACTCAACCTCATCAGCCGTCTGGTTTCACTCTCATTGGGCCCGTCCAAAAAGACTTTGGTTTGGATAATGAAATTCCTTAATTCCTCCCGGTCAGGTAATATCGACACCGGAAGGATTTCGAAATCTCAGCCTCGAAAAGGCGGGGCAATGCAAAGAAATTGTTCCAACGTGTCGGTGTCCACCCCCAAGCCCTGTACTCATCCGATCGACCTTAAGGGTTAAGTGTCCTCTGAGAAGTCTCTGAGTCGTGCTGCTGAATTCAATTTTACTTAATCACATCAGCCGTCTGGTTTCACTCTCGCTGGGCTCGTCCAATAAGACTTTGGTTTGGATAATGAAATTCCTTAATTCCTCCCGGTCGGGTAATATCGACAACGGAAGGATTTCGAAATCTCAGCCTCGAAAAGGCGGGGTAATGCAAAGAAATTGTTCCAACGTGTCGGTGTCCTCCGCCAAGCCATGTACTCATCCGATCGGCCTTAAGGGTTAAGTGTCCTCTGACAAGTCTCTGAGTCGTGCTGCTGAATTCGATTTTACTTAATCTCATCAGCCGTCTGGTTTCACTCTCATTGGGTCCAATCCAATAAGACTTTGGTCGTACCGCCTACAGTTGAAGAGTCCCAGGTTATCCTATTGAATGGTGTTGCCCATTTTTCTCGGTTAAATTCGCCTGGTTGCCTGGAAAGGTTTTCATACGGCCTTTTATATTCAGGATTTACGCACATTTGCTTTAACCCCTGGCATATGTTAAGGTGCATTTATTTGCTGTTGAAAAACGTAGCATACTTAAATGGTGCCAGTTTTGCCGAATGCATTCGTGTGAGTGTGTGTCTATGACACTTTTAAATAAATAAAACGCATTTGCTGCAGCGGGAGCGGGAGTGGGAGTTATTATGGCAACTCCTCATGATAAATGTTTGCTAGACACAAAATGTCACATTGTCACATTGATGAAGGCCAACAGCGGGGCAGTGTAGTCCAGAGTGAGGTCCAGACTAGAGTCTGGATGTTGATGTTGTTGTTGAAATGAAATCAATTATTCATATGCTCGAATCACTGGGTTTAAACTCCCAAACGCTGTGCTGTACACCACCTGCCTACCCCAAGCTGCTTGTGCGTACATCCCAAAAGTATGCAAAGTATTTTGTGCCCGCACACAGAGAGAGGTAGGTATGCAACAGTTTTTTGGTTACACAAAACTGACAGTTCGTATGCCGCCAGAGTTGTGTGGCTCGGTTTAATGTTATTTCTGGGCTGTGATTAAACACGAGCGAGTCGATTTTTATTTTGTTGGGGGGTTGGTTGTTTGGAACGTCCGTCCATGATCCGTCCGTGCAACTTCAAATAGAGTTCAATTTAGCAGAACATTTTCCGAGTGTGTTCCGGAGTTGTTGTTTGTTGTTCGTCTTGTGTTTTTTCATTTGTTCGCTGTTGTTGAAATCCAAAAGAGAAGTCGAGGAATCGAGGTGTATGGCTGCTGGCAAATGTTTAAAATATCAGCATTCATCAAATTTGTCGACAGTTAATTTAAATATTTGCCTGTTAAGAACAAGTAACTTGTCAAAGTAAGCTTCTGTATCCATGCAACCATCCATCCATCCTGCCAGCCAGCCGTCCAACCAACCAACCATTCATCCATTATTTTTTCCAGATAACAGACAATTGTAGCTGTCAGTTACATTTTACATTTCAGCATAAATATCTTCAAAGTTTTGCCCTCTCGAATGCGGGACATTCGAATATCTCGTCAATTTCATTTTGTGACATTATTGAACACACAGCCATACAGAGATGCATATATCCCAGAGAGAGATGGAAAACATCCTTCCATGACATTGTCCATGGCGCGATTCAACACGTACAACTCGAACAAAATGTTGTTTATTCCTTGGCTAGAGACAATATTTTTGCCCACTTTATCATGTTTTATGGAGACAAGATTGATTTTTAATGCCACTGTCCTCTGGTCCTGGTCCCGGGGAAGGGGTCTATTTTCTACTACTATCGTGGCACTTATTGTCATACTTGCATAGTGGCTTCTTTGTCAAGGGGTCAATTTGAATTTTTGCGCTACTTCCTTGCTCTCGTCGTCGTGGCTCATGATGATGAATACATGTACTTAATTAAGGAGTTTTCTTGTTTTTCATTTTCTTATCTCGGGGCAGCAAAAGGGAAAAAATCAAAAGCTGTGTATCGTTATGTTGGGAAAATATTCGTATTGAAGAGAATAGCGCCAGCGCCAGGAATGTTGGAAATTTTCATATTGACTGGTAAAGTTTAATATTGCAAAAATTCTCATAAAAGAGAATTTTAAGCAGAAAATTTTATCAGGAACTTTGGAACTTTTGTTGTGGAAAATTATCTTCACTTATGTTGATTGATCTCAATCTAAACAATAAGCTTGTGCTGTAGACTTAGGAACAGAATGTCTTGTGAAACTGAAACAGTTTTTGTTTGAAAATACAACCCAGAGAAATGTAGGTGTAAAGTGGTTGAGTACTCGGGCGAAGCACAGTGTATTATCAGCGGCGAAAACTCCCAAATTTCATGCGCCCAAATCTCAACTTTACTGATTGCATTTTGCAACGAACATTTCAATTAAGTATATTCTGAAAAATTTGCTAATCGCGCGGTTAAATTTAGCTGTGGATGCATTTAAAGTTCATAAATGCTAAAATATTTGAAAATTTCATCTTAAGAGAGGTTACTTTATTGGGATGTATCTCGGAAGCCATGTATCGTATTGAAATTTCGTTAAGTTCGTAGAAAATAGGAGCTTTTGAGGCCTTTTTATACACTCCACGAGAGTATTATGTCTTTGTGCATTTGTTTGTAACACCCAAAAGGAAACGAGATAGACCCATTGTTAATTATACCGATCGACTTAGAATCACTTTTTGAGTCTGTCTGTCCGTCCATCTATTCTTGTAATCACGATACAGGTCGGAATTGTAGACATAACTAAATGAAACTTTGCACAATGAAGTTTTTCGGGACAAGGACGAACGCTATTTAATTTGAAGAAAATCGGTTCAGATTTAGATATAGCCCCCATACGAATTTCACTCCCGGTTTGACTCTTTTCACTCTAGATACCACATATTACAACATATTTTCTTTAAAATTGGCAAAACATCTTATATTTCAACTAGAAACACCTGTGGTAAAAATGTGTTAGATCGGGTCAGATTTATATATAGCTCCCATACAAATTTCGCTCCCGATTTGACATTTTTCGCTCTAGAAACCACATATTGTATCAGATTGACTTCAGATTTGGCAAAACATCATATATTTAAACTAGGAACATCTACGGTGAAAATAGGTCAAATCGGTTCAGAGTTAGATATAGCCCCCATACTAATGTCTCTCACGATTTGACATTTTCCGCTCTAGAAACCACATATTGTACTCGATTTTCTTTAAATTTGGCACAACATCTTATAATCCAACTAGAAACACCTATGCTGAAATTGGGTAAGATCGGTTCAGATTTAAATATATCCCCCATATAAATGTCGCTCCCGATTTGTCTTTTTCCGCTTTGTCTTTTGCCACATATTGTACTCGATTTTCTTTAAATTTGGCACAACATCTTATAATCTAACTAGAAACACCTATGAAGAAATTGTGTACGATCGGTTCAGATTTAGATATAGCCCCCATAGAAATGACGCTCCCGATTTGACATGTTCCGCTCTAGAAGCCACATATTGTACCCGATTTTCTTTAAAATTGGCACAACATCTTATAGTCCAACTAAGCAAACCTATGGTGAAAGTGGGTAAGATCGGTTCAGATTTAAATATAGCCCAAATACAAATGTTGCTCCCAAAAGTTTAACTGATTTTGGCCAAACTATACACTTTATATTTCACCTATTTCGTTCCAGGTTTTAATATATCCCCATACAAATGTCCTTTCCGATTTAACATTTTTTGTCAAACACATACATTTACAGGATACAAAAACCCTTCCCGTTTTCACTTTTTCACCGAATTGAATTGTATTCGGATAGAAAGTGGAGTGTATCTTAGGGTCGGCCCCGCCCGACTTTAGCCTTTCCTTACTTGTTTTGCATTTAAAAGGTGTAATTATGTTTTTGCTTTCCTTTTCAGACAGAGGTTTACCTGAAGGTTGTATTTATTGAGTATTGGTAATAATCTACTATATTCGCAAGGACGACCGATGCCTCATCATTTACAAATATTGTTAAACTATTGTCTTATTTATTCATTTTAAAAACAATATCCTGCTTATATCTGCCAACATCGATTTAATTCCTGAAATGGTAGAACCTTCTAAGCCAAACTATACATATTATATTTCACCTCTTTCGTTCCAGATTTCAATATACCCCCATACAAATGTCCTTTCCGATTTATCATTTTTTATTTATTTTTATACACTCCACGCGAGTATTATGTCTTAGTGCATTTGTTTGTAACACCCAAAAGGAAACGAGTTAGACCCACCGTTTATTATACAGATCGGCTTAGAATCACTTTCTGAGTCGATTTAGCAATGTCCGTCTGTCTGTCCGTCTGTCTGTCTGTCCATCTGTCTGTCTGTCCGTCTGTCCGTCTGTCCGTCTGTCCATCTATTGTTGTAATCAAATTACAGGTCGCAATTATAGTCCGATCTTAACAAAAATTGGCACAAGTAAGTTTTGTAGATCAAGGACGAATGCTATTTAATTTGAAGCAAATCGGTTCAGATTTAGATATAGCTCCCATACAAATGTCGCTCCCGATTTGACTTTTTCCGCTCTAGAAACCACATATTTCACTGGATTTGCTTCAAATTTGGCAAAGTACCCTATAATTGAAGTGAAAATAGCGACGGTGAAAATCGGTCAGATCGGTTCAGATTTAGATATAGCCCCCATACAAATGTCGCTCCCGATTTGACTTTTTCCGCTCTAGAAACCACATATTTCACTCGATTTGCTTCAAATTTGGCACAGTACCCTATAATTGAAGTGAAGACAGCGACGGTGAAAATCGGTCAGATCGGTTCAGATTTAGATATAGCTCTCATACAAATGTCGGTCACGAGTTGACTTTTTCCGCTCTAGAAACCACATATTTCACTCGATTTGCTTCAAATTTGGCACAGTACCCTATAATTGAAGTGAAAACAGCGACGGTGAAAATCGGTCAGATCGGTTCAGATTTAGGTATAGCTCTCATACAAAGGTCGGTCACGAGTTGACTTTTTCCGCTCTAGATTTTCTTTAAATTTGACACAACATCTTATAATCCAACTAGAAACACTTATGCAAAAAATGGATAAGATCGGTTCAGATTTAGATATAGCACCCATATAAATGTCGCTTCCGATTTGACTTTTTCCGCTCTAGAAACCACATATTGTACTCGATTTTCTTTAAATTTGAAAACATCTTATAATCCAACAAAAACACCTTAGGTGAAGTTGGGAAAGATCGGATCAGATTTTGATATAGCTCCAATACAAACGTTGATCCCAAATGTTTAACCGATTTTGGCTAAAACTATATATATTATATATATTTCATATATATTTCATATATATTTCACCTATTTCGTTCCAGGTTTCAGTATAACCGCATACAAATGTCCTTTCCCATTCCTTTAACATTTTTTGTCAAACACATACATTTACAGGATACAAAAATCCTTCCCGTTTTCTCTTTTTTACCGAATTGAATTGTATTCGGATAGAAAGTGGAGTGTATCATAGAGTCGGCCCCGCCCGACTTTAGCCTTTCCTTACTTGTTTTTTTTTGTGTCAGAAAAAATGATTTTTTACAAAAAAAAAAACAATTTATAAGAGACTGTTTCAAAACCACCATATGTGATATTCACGTAAATTGTAGCTATTGTAAGTACCTTTTATTGAACATACAAGGGAACGTGATTGGACTTACATTTTTAAAATGAGAGTATAAACATTAAGAAATAATAATAAATACAAATTTAAAATAGTAAATAGTTAATTGGTCATTTTAACGAAATGGTCATTTTAGCGAAAAAAGTAAACTAAAACCCATACATAGATATTGCTTTAACCAAATTTTTCAGAAACATGAACTTTTTTCTGACATTTATGTATTTTACAATATGACTTTTCTAACCTCCTAAAAATGCAAAATGCTCGAAAGCAAATCCAAAATTACATAAATAATTTTCGTAAAATTTCTGTGACATGGCTGATAATGCCGTAATCCATGGTAGTGGTACTGTTAAATGTATACTTCACACATTGTGCCTCAGACATCTCCTTCCGTAAAAATCTAAGAAACCAAGTGATGTAGGTTATGGTGGGAAATTCCCCTGCTCGAAGAAGGAAATTTCCAAAGAGGACAAACGAAATTGGGACATTTGTTTTAGTTACAGAAAACTTCCTCCAAATGTGTGAAATGCGGCTAAGGACATTTTGTTGTAACCATCCCCTTAAATCCATATCCTTTGTGACGTCATTCATGAAGGAGAAATTTCCCACTTCCAGATTGAGTGTGCTGCCGCTCATTTCCAGTGTTGTGGGTAATTCTCTCTTACTCTTTTATTTAATAAATTTAGCTCTCAAATTTCCTTAGTCTCTCTCTCTCTCCCTGAGTTTCACTCTCTTCAGAAAAATTGCCTTTTGTTATGGGAAATTTTTTCCGCGCTGTGGCATTTAATAACAATCATCATTAAACGCCTAAAAGCCGGCAAAGGGATATTTCTGGCATTTCTAAAGTTGACTACCTTGACTAGCTGCGGACGAAAGGAAGGATGACAGAAACCACTGTAATATAGAAAACCATTGCCAGTGTTTATACTCGTGGTTAACTATATGGTAAGGCAATATCCTAAACAGCCAGAACACAGAAGCTGGTGCCTCAACAAGAGAGGCGGAGAGAGAGCAAGCGAGGCGGAGAGCCACAACGATATAAAACAAGGCAAAGAGCCAGTGTAAAGGAGTAAAGGATACCTGGCAATCACATGCTGCTGCTGCTGCTTTACGGTGGTATCATATTAACTGTGTAGTGGTTGTTGGCATCGTTGGCACGTCTCGCATGTGGCAAGGCATCCTTTCGGCTTGGGAGCTGGGTGGCTTTGGCTATCCTGTGTTTGGATGAATGGAAACACCAGTTGCTTATGGTAACTTTAGGTTTTTGCCTTGCTTCCATGGCTGAGTTTGTGTTGGTGTTTTCTGCTGGCGTTGCTGTGTATGATGATATCCCTTTTTCTAGTTATTTGTTTGTTAAATGCATAATGGTTTCTGGTTTAGTTTGACTTCACTCGGCTTGTTGTGACCCAGCCAGGATTGGCATGGATGAGACGATACGATGGTGCCTGGCTTCGTTTGCTTGGTTGTCTACGTTACGTTTTTGAAAGGCTTTGCATGCAAAAATGTACTCGTTTGCTTTTGACATTGTATTTAGTTAGCTGGAAGCTAGACATGTGTACGAGTATGTGTTTAGTGAGTATGTGTGTGTGTTTGGTTCGGTGTCGGTGCCGGTGTCCGTGTCTGCGTGGTTGCGTTTTGCTTGCAGCTCACCACTCCACTTCACTCCATCCAACCATCCATCATCAGTCCATGCTGTTCACAACAAGTGTTCTCTGGCTATAGCATACTTTTAGGTGCGTTCTTGCGTTTATTGGCTTCGTTCGTATTGCTTTTTGACATACTGTACTGTATGTGTGTGTGCTAAAGAAAAAGCCGTGGGTTAGTTTGGAAAACATTCATATCTGCTTTAATAGACTCTCAATCTCAATGTGAGAGTCCATGTGTGTGTGTATGTTTTCACTATATATGTAGTATATGCAGGACTGCCGGCTAAATTAACTTACTAATTGAATTTTAGAGCAAAAAGAAACACACACACAAAGAAACAAAATACAAAACGTATCAAAAGAGAATGAAATTGATATTACAAAAAAAGAAGAAACACTTTAGCAAATGAAAATTGTTAAAAAAGTAAACAGAATTCGATGTGTATGTGGAGCACAGCAAAGTAATAACGCTTACACCTAAAAGTATACTTTATTTACGTACTCCACAAAGTATGCTTTGAGCTGGGAAACTTTATGTGAAAAGTAAACATTAACACATTTCTATCCGAGTTTTTTTTTAAGTTTTGCAGACAGTGAACGTGATGTCAATAGAATGAAGATGAATTCATGTCGTTAACATTTTGTTATGTTAGTCTCAAGTAAGGTTTTCAACGAGAAATTGAGTTTGAAATAGTTTAATTTTACAAAAATTAAAAATTAAATTATATTGAAGGGAGTTCAAAACAGATTTTGAACCTAAAAAGGATGGTGGGAGAAATAATAAAAATAAGAAAATATTACCAACAAAATAAATGTATCGTTCTAAAAACGATATATTAAGTCAAGTTGAGCCAAAACACAATGTAAATTGGAACACTGCAGAAGGGTTAATCTTAACTAATGTAGGTAGGAAATATAATGAAACGTAAGAGAATATTGCCGTGAAAATAAAATAATAAAGTAGCTAGAAACATTAAATTCGGCGTGTTCCTTGCACTGACCATGCAGACGAGCTACAAATAGGGATTTTTCGAAATTTGTACTTTTAAGGGAGGAAAGAGACAAAAAGGGATAAAAATGGTACCAATTTAAGAATTGCAGCTAGAATCGTGAAAATCGGTATTTACAATCCTCTGACAACGTAGACTTGCAACATAAATTGATTTTTCGAAATTTGTACATAAAGGGTGATTTTTTAAGAGCTTGATAACTTTTTTAAAAAAAAAAAAACGCATAAAATTTGCAAAATCTCATCGGTTCTTTATTTGAAACGTTAGATTGGTCCATGACATTTACTTTTTGAAGATAATTTCATTTAAATGTTGACCGCGGCTGCGTCTTAGGTGGTCCATTCGGAAAGTCCAATTTTGGGCAACTTTTTCGAGCATTTCGGCCGGAATAGCCCGAATTTCTTCGGAAATGTTGTCTTCCAAAGCTGGAATAGTTTCTGGCTTATTTCTGTAGACTTTAGACTTGACGTAGTCCCACAAAAAATAGTCTAAAGGCGTCAAATCGCATGATCTTGGTGGCCAACTTACCGGTCCATTTCTTGAGATGAATTGTTCTCCGAAGTTTTCCCTCAAAATGGCCATAGAATCGCGAGCTGTGTGGCATGTAGCGCCATCTTGTTGAAACCACATGTCAACCAAGTTCAGTTCTTCCATTTTTGGCAACAAAAAGTTTGTTAGCATCGAACGATAGCGATCGCCATTCACCGTAACGTTGCGTCCAACAGCATCTTTGAAAAAATACGGTCCAATGATTCCACCAGCGTACAAACCACACCAAACAGTGCATTTTTCGGGATGCATGGGCAGTTCTTGAACGGCTTCTGGTTGCTCTTCACTCCAAATGCGGCAATTTTGTTTATTTACGTAGCCATTCAACCAGAAATGAGCCTCATCGCTGAACAAAATTTGTCGATAAAAAAGCGGATTTTCTGCCAACTTTTCTAGGGCCCATTCACTGAAAATTCGACGTTGTGGCAGATCGTTTGGCTTCAGTTCTTGCACGAGCTGTATTTTATACGGTTTTACACCAAGATCTTTGCGTAAAATCTTCCATGTGGTCGAATAACACAAACCCAATTGCTGCGAACGGCGACGAATCGACATTTCACGGTCTTCAGCAACACTCTCAGAAACAGACGCAATATTCTCTTCTGTACGCACTGTACGCATTCGTGTGGTTGGTTTAATGTCCAATAAAGTAAACTGAGTGCGAAACTTGGTCACAATCGCATTAATTGTTTGCTCACTTGGTCGATTATGTAGACCATAAATCGGACGTAAAGCGCAAAACACATTTCGAACCGAACACTGATTTTGGTAATAAAATTCAATGATTTGCAAGCGTTGCTCGTTAGTAAGTCTATTCATGATGAAATGTCAAAGCATACTGAGCATCTTTCTCTTTGACACCATGTCTGAAATCCCACGTGATCTGTCAAATACTAATGCATGAAAATCCTAACCTCAAAAAAATCACTCTTTATAAGGGGTGAGCGGGACAAAAAGGGATAAAAATGGTACCAACTAAAGTATTGTAGCTAGAATCGTGAAATTTGGTATGTAAATTGCTCTGACCATATAAAAGCGAAGTAAAATTGGATTTTTCGAAAATTGTACTTTTAAGGGTTGCGAGGGATAAAAATGGTACCAATTAATATATTACACCTAGAATCGTGAAATTTGGCATGTAAATTCCTCTGACCATGTAAAAGCGAAGTAAAATTGGATTTTTCGAAATTTGTACTTTTAAGGGGCGTGCGGGACAAAAAGTGATAAAAATGGTACCAACTAAAGTATTACACCTAGAATAGTGAAATTTGGTATGTTAATTCCTCTGACCATATAAAAGCGAAGTAAATATGGATTTTTCGAAAATTGTACTTTTAAGGGGCGAGCGGTACAAAAAAGGATAAAAATGGTACCAACTAAAGTATTACACCTAGAATCGGCAATTTGGTACGTAAATTCCTCTGACAATATAAAAGCGAAATAAAATTGGATTTTTCGAAAATTGTACCTTAAAGGGGCGTGTGGGACAAAAAGGGATAAAATGGTTCCAAGTAAGTATTACGTCTGGAATAGTGAAATTTGGTATGCAAATTCCTCTGACAATATAAAAGCGAAGTAAAATTGGATTTTTCGAAATCTGTACTTTTAAGGGGCATGCGGGATAATAATGGTACCAACTAAAGTATTACACCTAGAATAGTGAAATTTGGTATCTAAATTCCTCTGACCATATAAAAGCGAAGTAAAATTGGATTTTTCGAAAATTTTAATTTTAAGTGGCGTGCGGGACCAAAAGGGATAAAAATGGTACCAACTAAAGTATTACACCTAGAATCGTGAAATTTGGTGTGTAAATTCCTCTGACCATATAAAAGCGAAGTAAAATTGGACTTTTCGAAATTTGTACTTTTAAGGGACGTGCGGGACGAAAAGGGATAACAATTGTGTACAGTCCTTTAATTACGTAAACGCGGAACATTTGTAAATGGATATTTCAAAATTTGTACTTAAAAGGAGGATACGTCCCGACAAGAAATAAATGTGTTACAAAATAAAGTACATATTTTTAGGGGAATCAAAGACATATGTTACCTAAAGTGGTTTTTCAAAATGTGTACTTTTTGGGAAAGAGGTGCTTGTGGTAATTTTTTGTGATTTTATCAAAGAAAATGATAAAAGTTATACATACGAAGGAGTGCATATATTACATTACTTTGACTGTGTGTGAGTGCTCTAATAGGAAGTTTCAAAATTACTATTTTAGATTTATCTATATCCACCAAAAGAAAATTAAATAAATACTATCTAAAAACAGAGACGGATAAAATTAACAAATAACTGACTTTTTCGCGTGCGAAGCAGCGGGTACTGCTAGTTATGAATATTTTAACAACAAATTGATCAGCTGTTTGGTAGGTACCATTTTCAACCCATTTTGATCCTAAGAGTACGAAAAAATTATACATACCAAATTTCTTACGCCTACATACGTCTGTATGTAGGACCTTTCCTCCCAAAAACCTACCATAAAACGTAACCACCACCACCATTGTGTTGCCAAATTTCATCTTGAAGTGTAAAAGGCACTTTATGAATTTACCTGACACATAATTTCATTATCCTTGTTTTACATTTCGTTTAAATTTAATTTGCGTATCTTATCCCAACATCACATCTCAATTATCAGGTTCGTTGTACTCAAGTGTGTGTGTATTAATGTGTCTGTGTGTGTTTGGTATTTGTTATTTTCTAATTATCACTATGATAGCAAATTAATTCTCTGTTACACAAGCATTATTCTACGTGTCACTTGTTTTTCTTTCTCTCTCTCTCTTTATCCTTATTTACATAGTTACGGCGCATAAAACCTGAAATTAAATCCTCCAGAAAAGACAAAAGCAGAATTCCTCCGCCCACCCAATTATAATTAAAATGTGCTTGGGCTTGTGCGTATCGGTCGTACATGGAGACCGACAAACAAACGCCTAAATGTAGACTACATATTGTTATTTCAATAAATCGATAGAAGATTGCCTGTCAATGGTCTGTCGTCGTAGGCCTTTTGTTTGAGTTTGCGTTTGCCGACAGACAGCCAGACGCAGCAGAATTAAGTGGAAACAGATATTGAAGTAATTAGTAAATAGGAAATTTTAAAATGAGCTTTCAAGTGTAATTAGTTCCCAATGAGCATTTGAAGTCATGACAATAAATACTTAATGCCTTAAAGTAGGCTACAAGGACAGAGATATGTATGCATGAATTGAATTGAATTGAATTCTTTATTGAGACTGATTTGTCTTCATATCCTGTTGCTTATAATAATCAAATATATCTATAACAAAAAGTGTCTTAAAAACTATAATGTATTATTTTAGAACTGATAATATATGAAATACAGTACCAAACTTTCTCATATCAGTGTATGAAATAAATTAAAATGATCCAGTAAGAATAGATTACATGCTTGCTCCCGGCATTAACATATATATAGCGAACAATTGCTAAATGTATTGACTTAGACTATCTTAAAAATAAAACTTAACCTAAAATCTTACAACTAAACTAAAATAATAATATGTACAGAGCGAAAATGAAAAAGATAAAAGATAAAATCTCAGCCCCTATTTGTACCGGGACAAGCAGTAACATAAAATCTCGGCGTCGCCAGAGAATCATCAAATGGCCCGTCAAAACCAAACGGAGAGAGATAATTGGAAGTATTCCAATTCCATCCCGCCTGGTCATCTGCAATCCGCCTCACCAGAGAATTCTCATGAAGAGGAGCTCTGTCAATAAATCTCTCTAACATGGCCAAACCATATGTAGCCAGAGGAACAACATCTGCACATTCATAAACCACTCTATTCGAATAGCGTTTCGTGCTGTGTTCAAAATGTTTACCAGTGCAAAGCCTAAGAACCTTGCGCTCCATTACCTCTAATTCCTTCATAACAGTTGGAGAAATTGCAAACCAAATAGGGAAGACATACAAAATAACGGGGCGTATACACGTCTTATACATCAGAAGCTTTGTCTCCACCGGAAGACTTCTATTATGGAAAAGTTTGCCAAACGAGCCCTTTATCTTGTATGCCTTCTTTAGAAATATTCTAGCGTTCTCATTAAATTTCATTAATCTATTGAAGTGGACACCGAGGTACTTAATCCGTCCCATGAAAGGTATTTCAATGCCATTACTAAACAATCTCAGGCCTTTGCTCTCCGGCACCACATATGCCTTACACTTCCTAGAAGCATTACGGATGCATATCGCCTCACATTTCGACGTATTAACTTTAATACCCCATTCTTCATAATACCTACGAACCTCCACAAGGTGACGAGAAACATTTGAAAGTGCGCTGACAGGAGACTCATGATGGGCATAAAGTAACGAATCATCAGCATATAATAAACCAATCGATCCTGCAAATTCGTGTGGAAAGTCGCTAATAAAAATATTGTACAAATGAGGAGACAACGTCGAGCCCTGTGGCACCCCACAGTTCACCACACCCAGTGTGGAACACATTCCATCCAAGTGTACACAAAATTTCCTATTAGTAAAGAAACTTCGAAGCAGTCTTACTATATGCGGGTCAAATCCCATTCTAAGCATCTTGAATAATATTCCTTGTTGATATACCCTGTCGAAAGCCTTCTCTATGTCAAGAGAAACGACCACCGTACACCTTCGCTGCCTCAAATTGGTTATAATGTCACCATGAAATTTCATTAATGCATGTGTCGTCGAATGGCCCTTCCGAAAACCAAATTGGTAATCAGGAATATATCCCCCCTCGACATTGACATCCATTCTATCCATTATCACCTTCTCGAAAAGTTTCCCTACATTCGACAGTAAAGATATTGGTCTTATATTGCCTATATCAGAAATTCCTGGTTTCTTTCTCAACGGACATATCTTAGCCTCCTTCCAAGCATCAGGAAAATAACCAACACTCAAACAATTATTGAAAATGACCGCCAAAAATCCAAATGCTTCCATGGGCAGCCTTCTAATAATAAAATTGGAAATTCCATCCAAACCCGTGGATCTTTTGTTATTCAGTGCCCTTGCATAAGTCGCTACAGAATTCGGCGATACTAGTCCAGGATTCCCCTGAGAGTTATCCGCAGGAAAATCTCGACTGAAAGTGTATAAATTATCAGGAAGGGAACCTAAGCGATTCTGAACTGTATCATCTATTTCGTGAGTATCCCTATCGGGGGAAGAACCACCATAAATCGAACCGAAATGATCCCTCAGACAACTCAGTTTCGCATCCAAACTCTCCACACTCTCACCATCTACAGAAATCTCTGATAATCTCGCCCTTTTCCTGTTTCCAATGATTCCATATATCTCCTTGAAAGCCCTTGGTCCAGGTCTAATTTTTCTAACACGTTCATGGAAAATTTGTGCTTGCTCAATCTCAACCTGTTCCTTAATAATTATCTTGATCAAGCGAATCTGTCCAGAAAGACGTATATATTCGGGTTGATTCCTGTTCAACGTCCTATGAAAAATTCTCTTAAGTTGCCTCTGCCAAAAATATTTCACCCTAAAAAGTTTCCTGATGCGATCCGAAATAATAAATCTCCTACCAGAACATTCGACCCTGGCCGAATGAATATCCGAAACCTCATTAATGACAGAAGAAAATTTATTAACAAAAGAATCAATTTCATCATTCCGAATATTCCTATCCAAAGGAGGGAAATCCAAGGCAAGTCTCCCTGCCACATCGGACCTGAAACCACCCCAATCCGTATTCCTGTATGATACGAATGAACGTGTCTGGCACATAATGATCTCCAAATTAGATAGACCTAAACGCAATTTCAGAGGAAAGTGGTCGGAAAAGGATGGAAGGGTTGTGATGGAATAATTCCGGTTCTGATCGTCTATCAAATTAGTGCTAATTACGAAGTGGTCCAAAAAAGAGCATCCATTTGGATACGAAGGGGCTGTGTCCGAAATACGTACGAAGTCATGCGAATACTGATTTAACCAATTCGAGAGGGCATTCCCGTTAACATTTCCACCAATATCACCCCAAATAACATTCTTGGCATTAAGGTCTCCACCTAGCACAACACCGTCGTAATTCAAGGAGAAATTCCTAATTGCCGTTAAACCATTAAATATAACAGAAGAACGGGCATTGCAAGGGAAGTACAAACAACCAAAAATAAATCTCCTAAGACAGCCATCAACCATCAAATTGATCTCTATAAAAACATTAGGAAAAGATAAATTATCAATATTCACCCTGTTAAACTCAATCGAATTCTTCAGCACTATTCCAACGCCTAATGCACTTCTGTCTCGAAGAAACGTATACTCTCCCAAAAATAACCTCTGTCCTATATTCAAGTGTGTCTCTTGAACAAAAGCAACATCAATTTGGTTGACGTTTAAGACGTCAACTAAATCGATTCTTCTACTCTGATCAACAAGTGATCCCACATTAAATGTTAAAATATTTAAATATCTACGGGTCATAACGATTGCTAACCTCCTTCAACAGATCCAAACATTCGGCTCTTGCCTGAGCCCTCGTTAACGTAGAATATCTTCCCATGAAATTCGAAATTTTATCCTCCAATGCAACCTCTTCAGGTTGGCAAATCATCCTAGCTACTTTCAAAAATTCCTCAATAATTTTAGGTCTTACCAACATAGGTTTTTCCTCATTCCGTGAACTACCAAACAAACTGGAGAAAGTCCTTCCCTCTGATACCAACGCCGATCCCTGCACGGCTCTATTCACCTTAGAAACAACAACATCCTTTGAATTTCTACTCCGAATGAGTGCCTCCTTTTTCCTCTCCATGTACTGCTTGAAATATGGACATCCCCTGAAATTAGCCGGGTGACCATTCCCCCGCAATTAACACAGAACAAAACGCTCTTATCCACAGATACCATCTCACATTCTCCCTTCATATGAGAGCGACCACACTTAAGGCATGCAAACTCCCTGTTACAATTCATCGAGATATGACCAAATTTCTGACATCGCCAGCACTGAACCTCTTTAGTATTACCATTGGGGCGCTCCCATGATACCACCTGATTCATAAGATACCTTTCCGAGATAACCTCACCTACCCTTATCCCTGGTTTCAACGTCACCATAAATAACCCGGTGTCCACATTCCTCTTACGCGACATATCTGTCTGAAATTTTTTCACAGACTCGAAATAACCCGGTAGCAATATATCCAAAGCCAGTTTTAGCTCTTCCACGTCAGTCTGGTGGAATAATCCTCTCAAAATTAAATTATTTCTCTTAAGCTCCCTTGGAGTGTACGAATAAGAGTCAAACTTCTTACTTCTCAGCAGTTCCATCATTTCCGAATGTGCAGATACATCAGCTAAATATAATTTGCTTTTGAAGCGAGACTTATTGACAATTTTGAAAACAATTTTTTTCTCCCTAAGCTGCGCGATAAGACCCGCCATGTTAACATTGTGAAGAATGATTGGTGGACAAAATTTAACTTTAGCCACCTGACCCCTCTGATTCCTCTCTGGCGCAGGCCGAGATTTCGTGTCACTCGGAATATCCCCGGATTCTATATTTAGACCATCCAATAAAGCGAATCTATTCTGGCTTACCTCTACCTTATCATGTAATAACTTATCTACATTTCCATTAGAACGTCCAGGATTTCTTCCAGTATTCACTCGCTTACGTTTCATTGCAACAGCAGTAAATTCGTCCTCTGATTCGGAAAGTTGGATTTCGATGTCCATATCATAGTTTCCTCGGCTACATGATTTCAGTTCCTTTTGTGTGTTCGGAACTTCATTATTGATAATTTGTATATCATTGATGATTTGGGGTTTCTCTTTAGGTTTCGCTCCAGTCACATTCGGCCGATGCTCTTTTGGCTTCATAACATCCGATGAACTTGTATCGAGACAGGCGGATAGCAATAAATCTCCCAATTTGTTGGAATTCCTCGTCCTTATATCCGGGGGTAATGCATCCTTAGCTTCATTATCCTCTTTTTTAGATGGAGGATTAACCATCGTGCAACAATATCCGCTTAACTTTTGAAATAATATTCCAACGAATATTAAATTTCGGTACGAAAAAAACAAAAGAAACAAAATTTGGAAGAAAATTTGTATTTTCTTTTATGAGAATTTATTTTAATTTTTTTGACAGTTAGCTCAATGCGACTGTTTGCTTTCACAGTTCAAACTAGACTCTATGTATGCATGATGGAAAGGCTAATGCACACTGGTAGCAAATTTATTTTTTGTGACATAAAGACGAGAAGTATAGACATAACATACTTCAAAAAATAAAAAATCAGTTCAAAGTGCTCTGGTATCCAAAATAAAAGAGCCAGGTGGCTCTTTTTGCATGGGAGTTGTATATCGGTCGAAAGGTCATATGGGAGAAACGGTCGAGAAGAACTGAAGATACTTCCACAAAAAAATGTTTGTCTTTAAAAGATTTTGTGAACATATTTGGAAGATTTTCGACTAATATTCCTTATATGAGTAATAATTTTTGTAATCACCTGTTTGATACTGAAACATACTAAAATTGAGTCTGAGAAATTGACCAATCTAAGTACATTTGTAGTAAATAAAACTAGTTTTGAATAAATTTTACTTGATTTGAGTATGATCGTACTACATTCAAGTAAAAAACAAGTAAAAACGGCGTTATGTTCAGCCGGGCCGAACTTTATAAATCCTCCACCATGGATTGCATTCCACAAAGGTTGTCGGTTTTCGTAGAAGTGCAGTAATATTATAGGAAAATATAATTATTTTAATGTAGCCAAACCAAAACAAATACAAATATTGGAAAAATAATTTTATAAATAAATGTAATATTTTAATTATTTCAAACCATTATTTATTTCAAATCAAGAAATAAATATTCTTAGGCTTAAACACCATAAATATTGGTAGATAGTGGGTGCTACAGTTGGTTGATAGTGGGTGCTACAATTGGTTGTATTTCTATTTTAATTTAAAAAGTACAAATTTTGAAAATCCATTATCAGACGTACATAGTGCAAAATAACCTAACTTAATGATTCAACCAATTTTTGCCGTAAAAGAAAAATTACGAATTTGGAAAAAAAACTTTTTATTTTGCGTGTCTATTCAGTCAGAGGAATGTATACACCGAATTCCATGAATCCAGCTGCGCACATTTGGTTGGTACCAGTTTTACCCCCTTGACGTTTCTACGCAATTAGAATTTCATCATTCTAGCTGCTAAACGACTAGTTGGTACTATTTTTATCCCTATGTACCATTGTATCCCTTGAAAGTACGAATTTGAAAAAAAACCTTTTATTTTTCATGTCGACGTAGTCAAAGGAATGTATACTCCGAATTTCATGACTCTAGCTGCGGTCATTTGGTTGGTACTATTTTTATCCTCTTTTTCTATTTTGACCCCAAAAAGTACGAATTTCGAAAAATCAGTTAATTTTCAGTGTCTACGTAGGCAAAGGAATGTATACTCCGAATTTCATGACTCTAGCTGCGGTCATTTGATTGGTACTATTTTTATCCCCTTTTTTCATTTTAACCCCAAAAAGTACGAATTTTGAAAAATCCGTGCGTTTTACTTGTCTATGCAATCAGAGGAATGTATACACCGAATTTCATTATTCTAGGTACAGCCGTTTGGTTGGTACCATTTTTATCCCTCTATTCCTATATTTTACCCCTTAAAAGTACGAATTTGGAAAAAATGCTTTTATATTATGTATCTACTCAATTAGAGGAATGTACACACCGAATTTCGTGTTTCTAGCTGTTGTCGTTTAATATGTACCATTTTTATCCCGTTTTGCCCCATTTCACCCCCTACAAATAAGAATCACTTTATGGTGCATGTTTTTGCTAAAAGGGGAATATTATGGGTATTTTTAGTCCTTGTGAGGGAAAAATTGTTCCCTTTGGGCCGATTTCGCCCCGTTTCAATCCTAACACATCTACGACTATAAGACGCATTTGTGGAAAATTTGAACGTTCTAGATCCTTTCGTTTAGATGCTAGCGTGCTTTCAACAGATGGACGGACATGGCTCGATCGTCTTAGAATTTTATAACGATCAAGAAAATATATACTTTATAGGGTCTCAGGTCGTTTTTTAAAGGTGTTACAAACGGAATGACAAAGTTAGTATACCCCCATCCTGGGGGTGGAGGGTATAATAAACTTAAATTGAGTAAAGGCATACTGGGTGCCAAACAGATACCAATTTCCTTAATTTCAGTAAATTTTTACTGGAATTTAGTAAACTTTTTTCTGTGTGTAGCATTCTCCAGAAATATTTTATTGATATTTATAGATTTCAACCCTAATCCCGTAGTATTGGCTATTGTGATCATCACCAACCTTAAGAGAACTACAATTTGTCCTTTCCCATTTCATTACTCTTGGACATCATATTAGAAAATTACAAAATATTATGGTTACACTTTCAACCCCCCCACATACAACATTAATGTCTTTTACATTTTGCAATTTAGATGGATTTCGTGGAGCGTTTTACGCCGCTGCTGCCATCGCCACCACGCAATTCCCAAGGGCGTTTTATAAATGTAATTAACATGCACATTTGATTGCAATGTCAAAACGGTATAAATCAAGCGGAAAACTAGAGAATGACATCAGCAGGAGCGTATCGTGAAGCGTCCAAAGGGAAGGTGGAAGGAAAGAAAGTATATTTTAAACATTTTCAACACGAAACAAATGCAGAAGCCTGAAAATTAAATTAAACGAGAAACAAGTAAGGAAAGGCTAAAGACCCACGTCCACGATAGCTTACTAATTAATTACTAAACCTAAATGTTTTATTACAGATGCGTTGATTCAATGTAGTTCATATCAAAGATTGGCATATTGTTCAGTAGGGGTGGGATAGTACACGACTTTTCGATTTTGATATGCTAGAAGAACTAATATTGTGAGGGTGAGTATAAGTGGATCAAGAGAGAGGGTAAAGATGTAAAAATATACAAAAAGTCCCTAAACTGCCTCGGAGTCGCTCCCAGAGGGGTAAGACCGAACCTCATTAATTTTCTTTCCCAACATTTTTTCGTATACACATACATATCTCCACTCGTAAGGGGGTGGGGTCTTCCATACAAAACTATTTTTTTTTTACAAAAATTTGTTCCCAAGGAGGCCCCTAGTGAAGTCAAATGTATGACCGACCCCAATATTTTTCAACCATTTTCTCTGAAAATACGTACCTCCTATTTTCAACCCTTAAGTTGGTCCCCATACGATTTTTTTATTTTTTATAATTTTTGTTATGAAAGTAAGGCCCAAAACTGCCCCGGAGTCGCCCCTAGCGGGGTTAAACATTTTTTCCGAACAAACTTATGGGGCTTCCATAAATTTGCTCCCACCACTCTGATCGCCCCAAGGAGGCGTCAATTGTATGACTAACCCCAATATTTTTTCAGAACATACTTACCCTCTATCTTCCACCACTCTTAAGGGGGTCCCCACACATTTTTTCATTTTTTATGAAGGAAAGCCCAAAACTGTCCCCTTGTCACCCCTAGAGGGAAGACATCTAAGACAGACCGCCATTAATCCGATCCCAAATATTTTCTCCAAAAACACCTGCCCTTATCTGCGCTCCATAATGAAGCTCCCATAAATAAACTACATTTTTATAAAATTTGCTCCCACCGCTATAACTGCCCCAACGAGGCCCCTTAGTGCAGATAAATGTATGACCAGCCCTCAATATTTTTCAATACCAATATTTTCTCAGAACACACTTACCTTCCAACTGCAACCTTTAAAGTGGTTCCATACATTTGCATATTTTTTATGAAAGAAATGCCAAAAACTGCCCCGCAGTGGACCCTAGAGGGGACAAACGTGTTTGATAATAGGTTTAGATTTTTTTCCCTAAGAAAGACATGAAATAGTCCATAATATTTTGAGTATTTAAGAACATATTTTGAAGATTTCTGCCATTTTCATTGTTTTGTACTTAGGGGGAAAATGGGGAGAAAGGATATAAAAATGGTACCAATCAAACTGGTCATCTAGAATAATTGAAATCGGTGTGTACTTCGCTCTGTTTGTGTAAACTCCATAAAAAATTCGATTTTTGATATTCATACTTATATACTTTTAGTGTACCGATCAATGTGAGTTGACCCTTACTGCATGGACGTGCAATATAATGATTTTTTTTACTTTTTCGGGCAAACGGCCCGAATGGGGATAAAGATAGTACAGTTTAAAATGCAGCAGCTAGATTCAAACTGGTACCAAGCAAATGGCTGTAGCCAGAATCGTAAAATTAGGTGTTTATTTAGGGTCAAAATGGAGAAAAGCATACAATTAGTACTGACCAAATGGCTGCTGCTAGACAAATAAAACTTGACGTGTATAGTCTTCTGACTGTGAAAATAAAATGATTATCCAAATTCGTACTTTTAGGGTTATGATACACCGGTGCACATTCCTATAAACGCATTAACATTTTTTGTCTTTCATTGTTGTATATTCTCTGTTATGAGTGGTGACATAATGGAACTTTTATTTAGTAAACAATGTTATTTCCTTGCTTTCGTTGTTCGACTTATTTGAGCGAATTTCAGGGGAATATTCCAATAAACGCAGACACGAAAATTTAGCGTAAACGTTTTTTAAAAGCAAAATATTAACTTTGCTTTAGTTATTTTTTATACCCTCCACCTCCAGGATGGGGGTATACTAACTTTGTCATTCCGTTTGTAACACCTTGAAATATCGACCTGAGACCCTATAAAGTAAAGAGTGATTTTTTTGAGGTTAGGATTTTCATGCATTAGTATTTGACAGATCACGTGGGATTTCAGACATGGTGTCAAAGAGAAAGATGCTCAGTATGCTTTGACATTTCATCATGAATCGTCCTACAAACGAACAACGCTTCCAAATTATTGAATTTTATTATCAAAATGCGTGCTCTGTTAAGAAAGTTCATTGCGCGCTTCCATTTTATGGTCAGTTTAATCGACCCACTGAAGCGGCTATTCGGGCTATTGTGACTAAATTTCGCTCCAAATTTACATTGTTGGACATTAAACCACCAACACGCTTACGTAGAGTGCGAACTGAAGAAAATATCGCAGCTGTATCGGCCAGTGTTAATGATGACCACCAATTTTCGATTCGTCGCCGTTCGCACCAATTGGGTCTCTGTTACTCAAAAACGTGGAAATGCCAAAATTGGACTAAGCAGATGGACCACCTAAGACGCAGCCGCGGTCAACATTTAAATGAAATTATCTTCAACAAAAAGTAAATGTCATGGACCAATCTAACGTTTCAAATAAAGAACCGATGAGATTTTGCAAATTTTATGCGTTTTTTTTAAAAAAAAAGTTATCAAGCTCTTGAAAAATCACCCTTTATATATATTCTTGATCGTCATAAAATTCTAAGACGATATAGCCATGTCCGTCCGTCAGTCCGTCCGTCTGTTGAAAGCACGCTAGCATCTAAACGAAAGAAGTTAGAACGTTCAAATTTTCCATAAATGCGTCTTATAGTCGTAGATCGGTTGGGATTGAAATGGGGCGAAATCGGCCCAAAGGGAAAAATTTTTCCCTCACAAGGACTAAGAAAAACCCATAATAATCCCTAATATTTTAGCGTATTTAAGCATGTTTTTTCAATATGCCTGTTTATATTTGCTTGATATTTGGTATGCGCATTCCCCTTATAGCAAAAACGTGCACCATAAAGTGATTCTTATTTGTAGGGGGTGAAATGGGGCAAAATAGGGATAAAAATGGTACATATTATACGAAAACATCTAGAAACACGAAATTTGGTGTGTACATTCCTCTAATTGAGTAGATACATAATATAAAAGTATTTTTTCCAAATTCGTACTTTTAAGGGGTAAAATAGGAATAGAGGGATAAAAATGGTACCAACCAAACGGCTGTACCTAGAATAATAAAATTCGGTGTATACATTCCTCTGATTGCATAGATAAGTAAAATACACGGATTTTTCAAAATTCGTACTTTTTGGGGTTAAAATGAAAAAAGGGGATAAAAATAGCACCAATCTAATGACCGCAGCTTCAGTCATGAAATTCGGAGTATACATTCCTCTGAGTGTGTAGATACGGAAAATAAACTGATTTTTCGAAATTCGTACTTTTTGGGGTTAAAATGAAAAAAGGGGATAAAAATAGTACCCATAAAATGACCGCAGCTAGAGTCATGAAATTCGGAGTATACATTCCACGGAAAATAGACGATTTTTTCGAAATTAGTACTTTCAAGGGATACAATGGTACAGAGGGATAAAAATAGTACCAACTAAACGACTACAGCTAGAATGATGAAATTCAAATTGCGTAGAAACGTCAAGGGGGTAAAAATGGTTTGTACCATTACCAAATGGGCGCAGCTGTAATCATGGAATTCGGTGTATACATTCCTCTGACTGCATAGACACGCAAAATAAAAAGTTTTTTTTCCAAATTCGTACTTTTTCTTTTACGGAAAAATTGGTTGAATCATGAAGTTAGGTTATTTTGCACTATGTACGTCTGATAATGGATTTTCAAAATTTGTACTTTTGGAATTAAAATAGAATGGAGATACAACCAACTGTAACACCCACTATCTACCAACATTTATGGCTTTGAAAATATTTTTGAAAATATAAATATAAGAATATTTTTTTTGTTGAATTGACGTATTGGTAGCATTACCTTATAAGCGTGGTTTGAAATAATTAAAATATTATATTTATTTATAAAATTAACTTTTCAATATTTGTATTTGTTTTGGTTTGGCTATATTAAAAAAATTATATTTTCCTGTAATATTACTGCACTTCTACGAAAACCGACAACCTCTGTGGAATGCAATACATGGTGGAGGGTATATAAGGTTCGGCCCGGCCGAACTTAACGCCGTTTTTACTTGTTAACTTTAGGTTCGGAAGGAGTTATTCGGAACTTTTTTGAAAAAGGGCAGACCTACGGAGTACGAAGACCCACAAAGGGAAATAAAAAGTTGACAACAAGACAGTTTAATATGATAAAAGTAGAAGCCACCCGAAACAAATTAAATGCTACACAAGTCTTCCTGTCACTTCCAAACATGTTGCACACATTTTGCGAACAGACGGTAACTAAAATTTGCGCGCAAAATTAAAAAAATGTTGGACGGTCCTGATTCGTACTCTTGCTATTGGCATGATTTGAGGTCGAACGATATCCGAATGTCGATATGCAATGGTTAGGGGAGTTTTTTCGGCAGTTGGGAAATCGAAGATATGTTTTGAAAATATGAACAGCACAATTTATAATGACTTGTTAGATGATGCTTTTTATCACATTTATGGACGAAAAATGGGAGAAGATGCCATATTTCAACAAGACAATGCTTCAATCCACGCATCGAAACAATCCAAGTCGTGGTTCAGTGAACATAATATTCTTCTATTGAACTGGCCGGTTTGCAGCCCGGATTTAAACCCGTTAGAGAATTTATGGGGGTATATGGCCCGCAAAGTTTACGCAAATGATGCACAGAATCAAAGCATAAGGACAGTGAACGAGTTAAAACTAAAAATTAAACAAGACTGGGAGGAAATTGATCACGATCTTCTTTAAAAATTAGTGGAATCCATGCCTGAACGAATTTTTGTAGTAATTCCAAATAATTGATCATCAACTCATTACTAATAATACCAAACTGTCTGCATTTATAGGAAAATGACACTAAACTACGCAAATTATGATTAATAAAAAATTAAATGTACCATTGAAGTTTTTACTTTATAATATCTTAGAGAAGTCCTTCAAAAATTAATAAATTAATTTGCATTTCCTTAACTATTTGTTTGCTTCTTTTTTGTAAATTGTTTTAAAAAAGTGATGTGCTTTTATAGGAATGTGTACCAGTGTATTTGTAATAACCCTGTAGGAAATGTCGGTAGTAAAACAGTACTGACTCAGTATTGACTTCGTCACTATTACTACTGACGAACTATACTCCAGGCAATGCTCTCGACTGTAGACATTTAACATGTGCCTGTCATTGAGAATCTACTACTGACTTTAGAACCACCGTTGGCCCTAATATCTTCAGATGGAGACATTGGAACTACTGATAGTATACATTTGAATACATTTTGTCTACACTTTTGGATTTTTTTACTAGATTTCCACACTAGTAATATTGATACCCCGTCCAATATTCCAAAATATTTTATGTTTTATTAAAAAATAACAGAGTGTTACAAAAAAGAATGAAGTAGAAAACTCTGGGAAGTGGTAGTATTTTTTCGTAGGTATTGTCGAATAGAACAGGAATCTGTATTTAAAATTTGCCAGACACGCCCAAAATCTTGAGTTACGGATAAAAACACTTTTTTTCGTACCATTGCACACTTATAAGCCTGTTACTTATTTGGTTGTCAACCGATTTTAACATAAAATGGTCGTCAGAAAAATACTGTCACTTCCCATCGTTTTTGGACTGTCACACAGTGTAATTCATATAAAGGTACAGATATAGAGTTAGTTGCCTTCTTTCAATTTGTAAGTTTTCGTCAGAACATACATTCAAGTTTTACAATAAATGGTCAGGTGTAAACACGCAAAGGCAAAGCAAAAATTGTAGATGCTTAGTTGACTATGTCACCGGAAGTGGTGACTTGGTGACAAGTATCACAATTTGCAAAATATTATTTTTACTTTGTATGGAGGGTCATGGTCTAGGGTATTTAAAACACAAATGCTATTTGATCAGAAAAAGTTTTTTATAAAATAAATTTCAATTTTGTAAAAAGAATTTGTAAATTGGTTCTGAAAACCCATCTTTTGTATAAAACTATTATAATCAAATATAGTCAGTGAAGTCATTTTCCGTCTGTCATTTAGCCAAAATTCGAAAATTCATGTCTTTTATTCATTTTTTATAACACCTTTTACAAAATGTTTCCAAGAAATGTGAGATTATATTTGCAACTTTGACCAATAATACGACCAATGAGCTATTATAAAACAAGAATAACGCGTATTTAAAGTGCCTTCAAGGGTCAATTAGTTCTCAAAAATAATTTGGACCAAAATGCAACATAAACAAATTACACGCGACAAACATGATTTTTAGAGGTGTTTTCAGGAGCGTTTAGCTCACAGAAGACTTGACCCAACGACGAAATATTTTGCAGATCACCGCAACAATTTCTTTCCTAACCCAGATTAAATTATGTACATTAGAGTGGCTTCAAAATAAAAGTAGTCGATGTTCCCGACTAAAATGAAAGATTGTTTTGTTTTATGTGTTCTCCCAAAATAGTTCGCTTTTATCATTGTCCGTTCGTGAGCTGGACGCGTTCAAAATAACCTCTATAAATCAGGTTTTTCTTGAATAAAATTCACGGTGAGAATTTTATTTAGAAAAAAACTTGCTAGAAATTAAAATCTGGTCGGAGCCTTATCAAAACATATCAAAAAAATTTTTGTTGCATTTTTTATAAAAACCGCAATAACTTCCATATTTTTAGTTCGATTTGTGTTTCTGTTGGATCGTTGAAGAGGTATTGATGACCAATTCCAATTTTTAGAACTTCCGACGATTTCTTCTTACTGTTGGTTCTCAGTGGGTTAAATGTGATGTAAAAACTGAATATATAAACACATTCAAGTCTTACAAAAAGCTAATTTTTGAAAATTAACATCTGAAATTTTTGTCTTATGCATAAATTTGGAGGAAAACTTCACATAAGATGTTACAATAAAACCGTGCGACATGATTTCCCTCCCAAGAGCGAGATTATATAGAAGTGAAATTAGTTATAGAAGTGATTTTAGTTTTTTCGTGGTCGTTTTTTTTTTACAGGACTTTTAATTTCCAAAGGATGTAAATGTTTCAATAATTTAGTTTTGTACTTTTGCGTATCATACAATGGCGATATGGGTATCAAATAAAATATAAGAAAATCTGCTAAATATACTTTTAATTTCATGTGTCTATCTATGTTAATTTAGCATTGACCATTTCAATGTTTCCCCTTTATAAAGTTTATGTAGATTATTCATGTTTTTTTTAAGGGAGAAAATTTGAAATGGTTGCATTTCTTTCAAAAAATTAGTTTTATATAAGACTAGAATGTGTTTACGATGCAAATAACCCCATATTTAAGTTTTTACTTCACATTTAACCCACTGAGTATTAAAAGTAAGAAAAAATTGCGGCAATTGGTAGTCAATACCTCTCCAACGAGCCCCTAAAAACATAAATCGAACTAAAAATGTGGAAGTTATTGCGGTTTTTATAAAAAATGCATCAAAAATTGTACTAAAATAGTATAAATCTGTCCCTTATATTGGGTCGTATTGTAAGTTTTTAATATGGTTTGATAAGGCTCGGGTCGGATTTTAATTTCTAGCGGTTTTTTCCCAATACCATTCTCATGGTGAATTTTATTCAAGAAAAATCTGATTTATTGAGGTTATTTTGAACGCGTCCAGCTCACGAATGGAAAATGATTAACACGAAATATTTTGGGAGAACACATACAACAAACTAATCTTTCATTTTAGTCGGGAAACTCACAAAAGAAGCCACTCTAATGTACATACATGTGAAAAGCTGTTGAAGGATGACACTCTCCCCCCTTACTATTGCTCCCTTGCCACGCATCATTACACGTCCCTGTCTTCGCTTAGCTTTTTTTCCAGCAAACAAAATTATAGGTATGACTTCGCTGTCTCGCTTACTGAGTGGAAATATGAATAATGTCTTTTTTCAGCGAATGCGTGTTTGTCGTGGAGTGTTGGGTGGAGGAGGGTGCGAAGAGGAAATTAAGGTAAATAATACAGGAATCACACCACCACCCTGTTTGTTGCCTTTTCTAGTGCAAAACATGAAATTAAAAGATTAGCATCGGATTGCATAGTTTTTGTTTTTGTTCGGTTTTTATTTGGTGCAGAAACGGGTATAATTCGTTCTCACTCTATTCGAAAGTGCGGTCATTACAATTCCCCCCCCCCCGCTTCGGTATAATATCTAAATAATCTGTTGTTGTTTTTGCTGCTGCGTTTTCGCACTTTTTATTTCCTGGACTTCTCTTATTATTGCTGCTATCATATTGCATGGCATGAGTGTGGATGGGTGGGTGTTTTGTGAAAGGGGAGATACTAGATGGCTGTAGCCCAGATAAGCTCTTGAGACCGGAGATTTATTTTTCTTGTTATTCTATGCAAATATTTGCTTGCACTGACACGTTTCACTTACCCACCATGTTGCGTGCGATTTGCATTAAGATTTTCCATTTGCGATAATATCATGACATGGCATGGCCAAGGAGCCTGTTGGAAAGGACCACCAGTGCACGGAATGCTAAACTAATTAAATTGTTTCTTTTCATTGTGGATGAGGCGAGAAATAGTTTATGAAATGGTCTGGGATATATTACCTTGAAGTTGCGTCCAATGAAATGGGGGTAATTGCGGGTATTGCATAACTGGTTAAATACATATCGAAATATGTATTTTGATAGAATCAATAAAGTTGCATAACATAATTACAAATGAAGAACATCAAGAATTATTTTATTATGAGGGAATTTTAATGAGTAAAAATTTGAATTCATTTCTTCGTATATCTAAATCTGAACCGATCTTACCTACTTTCAGCATATGTGTTTCTAGTTCGATTATAAAATGTGTCAATTTTAAAGAAAATCGGGTACAATATGTGGATTTTAGAGCGGAAAAAGTCAAATCGGGAGCGACATTTGTATGGAGGCTATATCTAAATCTGAACCGATTTCCTCCAAATTCAATACCGATCGTCCTTGGCCCAAAAAAGTAACTTCAATTTTCATGTTAAATCGATTCAGCTGGTGATTCTAAGCCGATCCGTATACTTAAAGGTGGGTCTAGCTCAATTCTATTTCTTGGTGTTACAAACATTTGGCGCGAAACTAACTTATAATACCCTAGTCCACGAAGTGGTGTAGGGTATAAAAATAATTTTATAAATAAATATAATATTTTTATTACTTCCAAACTATCGAAATAATACTTAAAGTCAATTGAAACAAGTAAGGAAAGGCTAAAGTTGGGCGGGGCCGACTATATGATACACTCCACTTTCTACCGGAATACAATTCAATTCAGTAAACAAGTGAAAACGGAAACCTGGTAGAATTTGTTAAATCGAGAATAATATTTGTATCGGGGCTATATCCAAACATTGAATGAAGTGACTAACTTTCACAATAAGTTCTTCTAGTTGAAGTATAACGTGTTATGATCAATTTTAAGAAATTCTCTGAAAATACGCGGTTTCTGGGGGAATGAAATTTGTATGAGAGCTATATGTAAATCTGAACCGATGAGACCCATTTTCAACATAGGCGTTCCTAGTTTAAATATATGATGTTTTGCCAATTTTGATGAAAATCTTTTAAAATATGTGGATTCTGCGGAAAAATTCAAATTGGTAGCGAAATTTGCATGGGAGCCATATATAAATCTGAACCGATCTAACACATGTTTACCACAGGTGTTTCCAGTTGAAATATAAGGTGTTTTGCGAATTTAGAAGACAATCTGTTAAAATATCTGGATTCTAGAGCGGAAAAATTCAAATGGGGAGCGAAATTTGTATGGGAGCTATATATAAATCTGAACCGATCTAACATATTTTTACCACAGGTGTTTCTAGTTGAAATATAAAGTGTTTTTCGAATTTTGAAGAAAATCTGTTAATAAATGTGGATTCTAGAGCGGAAAAATTCATATTGGGAGCGAAATTTGTATGAGAGCTATATGTAAATCTGAACCGATGTAACCCATTTTCACCATAGGTGTTCCTAGTTTAAATATAAGATGTTTTGCGAATTTTGAAAAAAAAAAAATAATAAAATATGTCGATTCTAGAGCGGAAAAATTCAAATTGGGAGCGAAATTTGTATGGGAGCTATATACAAATCTGAACCGATCTAACACATTTTTACAACAGGTGTTTCCAGTTGAAATATAAGGTGTTTAGCAAATTTTGAAAATCTGTTAAAATATGTGGATTCAAATTGGGAGCGAAATTTGTATGGGAGCTATATATAAATCTGAACCGATCTAACACATTTTTACCACAGGTGTTTCCAGTTGAAATATAAGGTGTTTTGCGAATTTAGAAGACAATCTGTTAAAATATCTGGATTCTAGAGCGGAAAAATTCAAATGGGGAGCGAAATTTGTATGGGAGCTATATAAAAATCTGAATCGATCTAACACATTTTTACCACAGGTGTTTCTAGTTGAAATATAAGGTGTTTTGCGAATTTTGAAGAAAATCTGTTAAAATATGTGAAAAATTCAAATTGGGAACGAAATTTTTTTGGGAGCTATATGTGGTAACTAGAGTGAAAAGGGTCAAATCGGGAGTGAAATTCGTATGGGGGCTATATCTAAATCTGAACCGATTTCTGGCTACAATTGCGACCTGTATAGTGATTACAACAATAGATGGACAGACGGACATTGCTAAATCGACTCAGGAAGTGATTCTAAGCCGATCAGCATAATTAACAATGGGTCTATCTCCCTTCCTTTTGGGTGTTACAAACAAATGCACAAAGACATAATACTCTCGTGGAAGTTTTGAAAATCCATTATCTCACGTACATAGTGCAAAATAACCTAACTTCATGATTCAACAAATTTTTGCCGTAAAAGTAAAAAGTACGAATTTGGAAATATATTTTTATTTTGCGTGTCTATGCAGTCAGACGAATGTGTACACCGAATTCCATGATTCTAGCTGCGCCCATTTGGTTGGAACAATTTTTATCCCCTTTTTCCCATTTTACTCCTTTAAGAGTACGACTTTCTAATTTTTTTTTTACATGTCTACGCAATTAGAGGGATGTACACACCGAATTTCATCATTCTAGCTGTAGTCGTTTAGCTGGTACTATTTTTATCCCTCTGTACCCATTGTATCCCTTGAAAGTACGAATTGTGAAAAAACCTTTTATTTTTCGTATCTATGCAATCAGAGGAATGTATACTCCGAATTACATGACTCTAGCTGCGGTCATTTGGTTGGTACAATTTGTATCCCCTTTTTCCATTTTACTCCCCCAAAAGTACGAATTTTGAAAAATCCCTTTCGAAATCAGAGGAATGTATACACCGAATTTCATTATTCTTGGTGCAGCCGTTTGGTTGGTACCATTTTTATCCCTCTATTCCAATTTTACCCCTTAAAAGTACGAATTTGGAAAAAAATACTTTTATATTATGTATCTAATCAATTAGAGGAAGTTACACACCGAATTTCGTCTTTCTAGCTGTTGTCGTTTGATAGGTACCATTTTTATCCCTATTTGCCCCATTTCAGAGTACTTCCTTCAATCTTTCTAAATATGTATTTTATTCTTTTAAAGGAATACAGTTATTTTGGTTCAAAGTCAAAGATATTTTTAAAATATTTATTACAAAGAAACTATTTTTGGTACCTACTAAGTTTTGGCTCACAATAAAGCTTGGAAACCACAATTTCTAATAAAAAATTTAAGTGAAAATTTTTTTAAAATCTATGAGGAACTGTTCGTCAAATTAAAAAAAAGGTCAATTTTCAAAATCTGTAAAATGTGAAAATCTGTAATGTGTAATCTGCGCATTATGAGCAAATGTGTAAAGAACAAACAATAAAAAAATTTTCTTTTATATCGAAAAATAATAATAACTTTGGCAAAAATTATAAAATTAAATTAAAAAATCCTTGAGGTCTTGTCTAATTTCAGTTTTTTACAGAACTCAAAATTGTTTACTAGGTCAAAAGTTATGGAATTTTGGCTGATGAACTGTGCGCCCTGAAATTTGGCAGAATTAACTTTTTTTCTGGCGGGAGTGAATATCGGATCCGATTTAAAATAGAAAATAAAATAATCTATTAATCACCCTGCCTTACATGCTCATTATTGCCGCTTTGCAATGCTGCCAAGTTTCATTTGAACTGAGAAGACTAAACTGAATTCAGAACACTTCGTTAATTTTTTCCCTCGTCTCAATCACATAAGTCCCCCAGCGCCCCCGCCGAGATGAGACATGCTTCAAGCGACTTGGTTTTTAATAAATTCCCAGACAACAGCTTCTTGCAACAAAAATTTTAATAACAAATCGAATTGAACCAAAATCCCATGTAAATAATCAAGTTGCACAACAAATAAGCCCTGAAAGCGATAGAAAACTCAGCGAAGCGTATGGAAAAGCAGTAGCAGCAGCAGAAGAAGCGAAAACCCACACTCATCTCACAAGGCACAACTAGTGTCACATGAAAGCAAACAAGGAACCATTTATTAAAACTCAAACTGCTGATGGAATTTTGAACAATCAAAGAAAAAGATGGGCAAGAAAACGAAAAGAAATAGAAAAAACGAAAACGATAGAGCGCAACTAAATAAAGAAATTGTCAACGGTAATCAAAGTAAATAAATAGCGAGTTTTCCTCGAAAAGACATACGATTATTTCGCACCATCCTCCCCGTAAAGTAAGGCAAAGAAAATGCCATGAAGCAGAGCGGAAGAGCCAGGAGAAAATGAAAAAGAAAAAAATAGATAAACTCAAAAGACAGTTTAACAACTTTTCAAAGTGAATATCATGAGCACTGTACCATGTCCTATTGGCTTCAACACTCGCCAAATGTGGACGTAGGTGGGGGATGGTGATTGAGAAGGATTTCCTACCAAAAGTTCCACTCTGTGTCGCTGTCATTTCACGCAAGTCTAGTCAAGTGAAATCATTGCGACAAATGTCACTTAATCCATGTGAAACAAACAAACCAAAAAGGAAAAAAAAAGAAACAAACGCGGCACAAAGCAAGACAATGCGAAATAACTAAAAATATTTACACGAATCAAAGTGGAAAGGACGACGAAACACAATAAACGAAAACAAGATATTAGCCCCAAAGATCAAAGACAATGTCCTGCCCGGATGAAGGAGGAGGAGCAGCAGCAGCAGTAGAAGAAGAAGAACTTAAGTTAAATTAACGACACGACTTGGAATGTAGCCGTGGAGGGATTTGCTTTAAATTAATTTTAAGCGGATAAATTAAATTAAGCTACAAATCCGCTGAAACAATCAGTATTTTAAATGAGCCACGACGCTGGCAGTCCACGTCAATTTTAAGTGCAAAGTGAAATTTTGCAATAGTGGACAAATATATAAAATACACTAGAAAAAACACAAAAGTTGCCTAAGAGAACTGATTCTGTTGTATTTTAGCTCGAAAACGATATTAACAAGTAAGGAAGGTTAAAGTCGGGTATGATACCCTACACTTAGTCGTTATACCCTATGGTGTAGGATATAAAAAGGTCATTACATTTGAACCGGGTGATATACGATGTAGCTATAACAGGAGAATATACTACAAATTCCATACTTCTATCAGTATTTGTAAGAAAATTTGAACACAAACTTTGAATGGGAGCTATATGCAAATCTGAATCGATCTGACCCATGTTTAGCAAAGGTTTTCTAGTTGAAATATTAGACGCTTTCCCAAATTTTATGGAGTGTTAAATATGTGGTTTCTAGAGCGGACAGAATCAAATTGGAAGCTATAAATAATCTGAACCAATGTGACCCACTTTCGCTATAGTAATTTCTATTTGAAACATTAGCTGATGTGCCGAATTAGAAGAAAATATGTCCAAAAATGTGATGTGACCCACTTGCGAACTAGAAGAAAATCTGTTCAAAAATGATATTTCTAGAGTGGAAATAATCAATTCAGTAGCGAAATTTGTAATGGAGCTATATATATATATTTTTACCAGAGGTGTTTTCAGTTGAAATATAAGTTGTTTTGCCAAATTTGAAGAAAATCTGTCAAAGTTTTTGGTTTCTAGAGCGGAAAGAATCAAATCGGAGGAGACATTTGTATGGCTAAATATAAATCTAAGCTATATATAAATATGAACCGATCTATTCTATTTTTACCAGAGCTGTTTTTAGTTAAAATGTAAGTTGTTTTGCCAAATTTGAAGAAAATCTGAAAATCAAAGTTTATGGTTTCTAGAGCGGAATGAGTCAAATCGGAGGAGCCATTTGTATGGGAGCTATATATAAATCTGAACCGATCTATCCTATTTTTACCAGAGCTGTTTCTAGTTGAAATATACGACGTCTTGCCTAATTGGAGGAAAATCTGTTGGCATATGTGGTTTCTAGAGCGGAAAAAGTAAAATCGGAAGCAAAATTTGTATGGGGGTTATATCTAAATCTGTACCGATTTGCTTCGAATTAAATAGCGTTCGTCCTTATCCTAAAAAATGGGAATAATTTATTTGATAAACTTTTAATTTACCTTGAAGAGAATAATCTTTTATATGATTTTCAATTTGGCTTTAGAAGAGGTTGTGGTTCTGAGGATGCTGTATTAAATGTTGTGCAATACATACAAATGGCATACAGTGGATCCTGACCGAGAGGCTAAACGATATAGACTACGCATATGATATATGTTTGATGGCTCACCGTTTCGTGGATATGGGAGAAAAGCTGCAGAAACTCTCCATAAACGCAGGCAAAATCTATCTCAAAATTAACATCAAGTAGACCAAACTAATGCTGATTAACACCACATCGTCGACCCCGCTCATACTAAACGGCAGCACCATTGGTAAAACAATTTTTTTTATCCAATTGGGGTGGCGGTGCAGTGGCCGATATAAATTTCCGAATAAACAAAGCTAGTTGTGTTTTTCAGTCGCTACACAAAAAAATGCAAGGCAACCTAAGTTCATGATTATACCCATTTTTGTGGTAAAAGTAAAAACGATTTTGGAAAAAAAACTTTTTATTTTGCGTGAATGAATACACCGAATACCATGATTTCGTTGGTGCCATTTTTATCCATTTCCCCCCAATTTACACCCTTAAAAGTACGATTTTCTAAAATCTCTTTATTTTACGTGCCTACGCAAGCAGAGGAATGTACACACCGAATCTCATCATTTTAGCTGTTGCCATATAGTTGGTACCATTGTTATCCCTCTGTTCCCGTTGTACCCCTGAAAGAACGAATTTGGAAAAACCAGAGGAATGTATTCATGACTCTGGCTTTTTCCATTTTAACCCCAAAAAGTACGAATGTCGAAAAATACTTTTATTTACGTGTCTACGCAAACAGAGAAATATATACACCGAATTTCATCCTCTATTTCCATTTTACCCCTTTAAAGTACGAATTGGGAAACATATTTTTACATTATGTATCCACTCAATTAGAGGAATGTACATACCTAATTTCGTGTTTCTATATGTTGTCGTTTGATATGTACCGGTTTTATCCCTTTTTGCCCCATTTCGCCCCCTACGAATAAGAATCACTTTATGGCGCACTTTTATGATATAATGGAAATGTGCATACCCAATATGAAGTAAGTAAAGGGTTATTTTTTAAAAGCAATAGGAAAGTTTTTCAAAAAAAAAAAAAACACATAAAATTCAGAAAAATGCATGAAATCTTTATTTGAATCGATAGTACGGTCCATATAATTTAATGTTTGAAGATTATTTCATGCAAATGTTGACCTTGACTGCACCTCAAATGGTCCATCCGCTTAATCCAATTTTGGCATACTCTTTCCAATATTTCGGCCGGTATCTCACGAATAAATGCTTCAGTGTTGTCTTCCAATGCGTCAATTGAAGCGGGCTTGTCTGTATAGACATGAGCTCTAACATAGCCCCACAAAAAATAGTCTAAAGGCGTTAAATCGCACGATCTATTCGGCCAATTGACCGGTCCCGAACGTGAAATAAAATGTTCACCGAACTCGTGGCATGTCGCACCGTCTTGTTGAAACCACATGTCATGCAAGTCAATCTCTTGCATTTTGGGCAAAAAAAGTTGGATATCATCTCACGGTAGCGCAAGAAGTACGGTCCAATGATGCCACCAGCCCATAAACCGCACCAAACTGTGACTTTTTCTGGATGCATTGGTAGGTCTTGCAATGCTTCTCGCTGATATTCACTCCAAAATCGACAATTCTGCATATTTATGTACCCATTGAGCCAAAAATGAGCTACGTCGCTAAACAAAATTATTCGGTAAAAAAGTGGATATTCAGCTTTCTTGAACTTTCTTAACAGAGCACGCATTTTGATAATAAAATTCAATAATTTGCAAGCGTTGTTCGTTTGTAAGACGATTCATGGTTAAATTATAGACCAAACTGAAGATGTTTGACAGTGAAACAAAACACGAAACGTGAGTCAGCTGTTTAAACCAGTGTTGCCAAAAAGATAATAGCTAAAAAATCACCTTTTACAATCAGTCATATTGAAACAAGTAAGGAAAGGCTAAAGTCGGCCCGCCCGACTATATGATACACTTCACTTTCTATCCGAATACAATTCAATTCGGTAAAAAAGTGAAAACGGGAAGGATTTTTGTATGTTTCCTAATCATAGGCTAATATGACCTGTCCCAAGATGAAAATCCGTGGTTTGTGGTGCGGAAAAAGTCAAATTGGGAGCGAAATTTGTATGGGCTATAAATAAATTTGAACCAATCTGACCCATTTTCACCATGGGTGTTTCTTGTTGAAATATAAGATATTTTGGAAGATTTGAAGAAGATCTGTTAAAAAATGTGGTTTCTAGAGTGGAAAAAGTCAAATTGAGAGCGAAATTTCTATTGGAGCTACATATATATTAATCTGAACCGATCTAATACATTTCCAGCACAGGTGTTTCTAGTTGAAATATAAGATGTTTTGCCAATTTTGAAGAAATTCTGCTACAATGTGTGGTATCTAGAGTGAAAAGAGTCAAATCGGGCGTGATATTCGTATGGGGGCTATATCTAAATCTGAACCGATTTTCCTCAAATTAAATAGCGTTCGTCCTTATCCCGAAAAACTTCGATTTGCAAAGTTTCATTTGGTTCTACCTACAAAGTTCATAAAGTTTTTTTTTAGAAACTTTTAATCATAGGGAAAGCGTAGCAAAAAGGGATAAAAATGGTATCATGTCCATAGGTAGCAAACCGTTTAAAATTCAAGGAAACAATCTACTACAAAATTGATTATCTAAGATCTCAATACACAACTTTCTACAACATATGAACTTTCTAGGAATGATACTTAACACCGTTTAGGTAAGAAAAATATATGTTGCAGGACTGTTTCTGTTAATGGTCAGTCCGGCTACAGTACGTATGAGTGATAGTATCATTTAATAACAGTACGTATACGCCTATATACCTAAACACACTACATAAGATTTGTTCGATTTTGACCTTGAAGACGAAGTTTTTTTGATTTCATATATTCACAATTTTTTTTATGGCAATAGCTACAACTTTGCCTCAGAGAGTAAATCAAAATTACAAACGGTTTGCAAGATATGAGCCTGAGAAAATGATCACTTTTGTGCAAAAATGACACCGAGGGCCCACATTCTCAACTTCGGCCGGATAGAACTTTATATACCCTCCACCATGTATTGCATTCCACAGAGGATGTCGTAGAAGTGCAGTAATATTACAGGTAAATATAAATTTTTTAATATAGCCAAACAAATACAAATAGTGAAAAAATAATTTTATAAATAAATATAATATTTTAATTATTTAAAACCACGCTTATAAGGCAAGGCTACCAATACGTCAATTCAAAAAATAAATGTTCTTAAATTTAAATTTTCAAAAAGCTTAAATAACATACAAATATTTTCCATTCTATTTTAATTAAAAAAAATACCAATTTTGAAAATCCATTATCATTATTACATAGTGCAAAATTACCTAACTTCATGATTCAACCAATTTTTGCCGTAAAAGAAAAAGTACGAATTTGGAAAAAACTTTTTATTTTGCGTGTCCATGCAGTCAGAGGAATGTATACACCGAATTCCATGATTCCAGCTGCGCCCATTAGGTTGGTAACATTTTTACCCCCATGGCGTTTCTACGAAATTATAATTTCATCATTCTAGCTGTAGTCTTTTAGATGGTACTATTTTTATCCCTCTGTACCATTGTATTCCTTGAAAGTAAGAATTTCGAAAAATCCGTTTATTTTCCGTGTCTACGCAGTCAGAGGAATGTATACTCCGAATTTCATGACTGTAGCTGCGGTCATTTGATTGGTACTATTTTTATCCCCTTTTTTCATTTTAACACCAAAAAGAACGAATTTCGAAAAATCTGTTTATTTTAAGTGTCTACGCAATCAGAGGAATGTACTCACCGAATTTCATTATTCTAGGTGTAGCCGTTTGGTTGGTACCATTTTTATCCCTTCGTACCCATTGCATCCCTTGAAAGTACGAATTTGGAAAAAAACTTTTATTTTCTATGTCTAAGTTGTCAAAGGAATGTATACTCCGAACTTCATAATTCTAGCTGCTGTCGTTTGGTTGGTATTATTTTTATCCCCTTTTTCCATTTTGACCCCAAAAAGTGTGAATTTCGAAAAATTCGTTTATTTTCCGTGTCTACACAGTCAGAGGAATGTATACTCCGAATTTCATGACTCTAGCTGCGGTAATTTGATTGGTACTATTTGTATCCCCTTTATTAATTTTAACCCCAAAAAGTACGAATTTTGAAAAATCCGTGTATTTTACTGGTCTATGCAATCAGCTGAATGTATACACCGAATTTCATTATTCTAGGTACAGCCGTTTGGTTGGTAACATTTTTATCCCTCTATTCCCATTTTACCCCTTAAAAGTACGAATTTGGAAAAAATACTTTTATATTATGTCTCCACACAATTAGAGTGGTACACACCGTTCGTGTTTCTAGCTGTTGTCGTTTAATATGTACCATTTTTATCCCTTTTTTGCCCCATTTCACCCCCTACAAATAAGAATCACTTTATGGTGCACGTTTTTGCTATAAGGGAATGCACATACCAAATATCAAGCAAATATAAGCAGAAATTTTCAAAAAAATGCTTAAATACGCTAAAATATTAGGGATTATTATGGATATTTTTAGTCCTTGTGAGGGAAAAATTTTTCCCTTTGGGCCGATTTCGCCCCGTTTCAATCCTAACCGATCTACGACTATAAGACGCATTTATGGAAAATTTGAACGTTCTAGCTCCTATCGTATAGATGCTAGCGTGCTTTCAACAGACGGACGGACATGGCTAGATCGTCTAAGAATTTTATGACGATCAAGAATATATATACTTTATAGGGTCTCAGGTCGATATTTCAAGGTGTTACAAACGGAATGACAAATTTAGTATACCCCCATCCTGGAGGTGGAGTGTATAAAACATACATAAACATACATATATTTCAAACTTATAATAATGAAACATCACTATTTATTTAACAAATATCGCTATCAGCAAAACATCAAAATTTTCCTAATATTTTATTACACTTATACGTGAGTGTAATAGTGCAATAGTGTATAAAAAATTCGGCCCGGCCAAATTTAACGTATTTTTACTTGCTTTACATAATTCCAAAATTTCGTTATGATATATCAATTTTTATAGATGTTAATCGTTGTCCAATTTGAATTTCTGTAATAGTGTGGATGACTGATATGTATGTGTGAAGACTATATAAAGATCTAAACATATCTGTCAAATAGTTAGAATACAAAAATGTGATATACACTAAATTTCATAAAGATCGTTTGAAAAATATGGCTTTTAGGGCGATCAAGTAATTTTAACCTACCATGATTAAGATATTAATAAGTTCATATATTTTGGAAAGAGGACTTAATTTAAATAATCACAAAATAATTCAGAAAAGGATAACTACAGTAATCCATCAGCCGGTTAACTCGAATATAACAAATGTTTATAGAAATTAATTTAGTTAAGTAATTAATTTCGTGACAAAATAATAAATTGATTTTTATCCACAGATACTATTAAAACAAGTAAATAAACTTCGACTAAACCGACTTATATATATCCTCACTCTCAGAGAACATATATACGGAAGTTATAAGGAATAACATTTTATGTAGGGTAATTTGTGTGGGAGGTGCAAGGAGGTTCGTGCCACATGATCCCAGCATCCACACTTATAAAACAGTTGTAAAAGAATGATCAAAGTCATAGTGGATTCCATGCACCAGTATATAAGTTATAAAGGATTTAATCATAGGCAATAATAGAGACAATTGCATGGGAGGTACCAGAATGGGCGTGGCTAAAGTTTAAATATTTTTTAGGTTTAATGCAATTTAAAAACATTTTTAAATATCAAATTGCAAATGATTGTGACTGTCCATATGGATGTTGTGTCGGTTTTATTGTAACTAAACTGTATGCCACTTTGTGTGGGAGGTACCAGAAGGGATGTGACCTTTTCTCCCATATTCCATGTGAATGTAACCACTAAGAAAGCATTGCAAATTTCACAGTAGTCCGATCATTAGTATAGAAGTTATAACAGCTTTAATTTTCCGTAGTTTTGCGTGATTTGTGTGGGAGGTACTGGAAGGGGCGTGGCCAAACCCGTGATATTTAGTACACTAAAAGCGATTATAAAAACATCAAGTGCCAAAATATAGCTGATTCTGATTATCCGTGTGTAAGTTATATGGGTTTTAATTGAACATTGGAATATGGGCTATTTGTGTGGGAGGTACCTGAAGGGGCGTGGTAATGTCGCCCATCTTCGAACTTAAACTAAGTTTGGGAAAAATATTACGATTTGCAAAGTTTGAATCATTTCCTTTACTCCTTTCGAGAGTTATCGTGTACACCAGCCAGCCAGACAGACGGACGGACGGACATGGCTCAAACATCTTAAAAAGTCGTGAAACGGATTTGTTCCAAACATACTTAGGGTCTTAAGTCACTCCTTCAATGCGTTACATTTTTTTTCTGTCCCAAATGATATATACCGTCTTACTCTGAAGAGTGAGGGTATACAAATATACTTCTAACGATCCATGATGGAAATGAAGAAATGGTGGTCATTTTTCTAAAAAATCACATTTTTAGGATATATTTTCCCCGTTTTCGGAATTGTGGAATTTTTCAGTCGACTCGGCTTTATTTTTCAAAATTTTTATAAGATAAGAGGATACTGTCTACATGAAAAAGATCTATGGCTGGTAGAAGTTATGACAATCTTTCTAGATTCATTCAAAGGGGATAAAAATAGTACAAATTAAATGACCGCAGCTAGAGTCATGAAATTCGGAGTATACATTCCTCTGACTGCGTAGACACGGAAAATAGACGAATTTTTCGAAATTCGTACTTTTCGAAGTTAAAAAGGAAAAAGGGGATACAAATAGTACCAACCAAATGACCGCAGCTAGAGTCATGCAATTCGGAGTATACATTCCTCTGACTGCGTAGACACGGAAAATAAACGGAATTTTCGAAATTCGTACTTTCAAGGGTTACAATGGTACAGAGGGATATAAATAGTACCAACTAAACGACTACAGCTCTAATGATGAAATTCTAATTGTTTTCTAAAGTACGCTTCATTCAATTTAAAAAAGGTTTAATTTTATTTGAAAATAGTTTCATTTAATTTGGTAAAGGTTTCATTTCACCTGAAAAGGGTTTAATTTTATTTGAAAAAGGTTTTAATTAATTGGAAAAAGGTTTAATTTAATCTGAAATGCTATGGATCATATAGATGCTGAGATGGTATATATATACGATATGAATAATATTATGTCATTGTTGATATATATGATAAATATGAAGTAGAATATGTAGATAATATAAATAATATAGATGCCATAGGTGATATATATGGAATATACGATGTAGATACTATAGACGGTATAGATAATGTAGGTGATATATGAGATGTAGATAATTTAGAAGATATAGATTGAGAATGTAAATGATATAGATGCTGTAGGTTTATATATCATAGATGAAATAGACGATATAGCTGACAAAGATAATGTAGGTGATTTATATGATGTAGATTATATAGGTGATATTTGATAAAGATGATGAACATGATATAGATGCTATAGATTATATAGATAATGTAGATATTATATATGATGAGGACGAAAAAGATTATGTAGATAATATAAATGATATAGATTCTAAGTTGATACAGATGAAATAGATAATATATATGGTATAGCTGATAAAGATGATGTAGATGCTATAGACTGTAGGTGATATATTTGTATATGGTATAGTTGATAATGACAGGTGCTATAGATGCTACAGATATAGGTAAAATAATGTAGTTGATATATTTGATGTAAATTATATACATTGGTGATATATACTCTATATATTATATAGATGGTGTAGATGATATTGACTACATAGATGATGTAAATTATGTAACAATGGGTGGAAGATTTAGATGATATAGTTGATAAAATGTATATATGTGCTATTAATATATAGCTGATGATATTTATGATGTAAACGATATATATGAGCTGTGTCATCTATGGTTCATTTGTTCATGATTTTACCCACTGTACTTTTCTCCAGAATAAAGAGGATATGGAATTGGAATTATTGGGATAATTATTGGAATAATTAAATCCCGGGAAAAGAGAAAAGATTCTTCACAATATGTCGAATCAGCTACTTTACCCTCCATTCAATATCAATTTTTAATATAGTTTTCGAGTTTTGAGAGTCAAAATACATTAGAAAAAGTTATACAAAGACCTTTGGCAAAATTTTTGTTGGAGTTGTTGTCAGAGGAAATGCCTTCGCATCATTATTTGGGAAACACATCTTCTCCAAGTATGACAAATTTCATAAATTTTTTTTTGGCCCATCAAAGAAATAATGGGAACTGATATTGGATAAATAATCACATATCTCAATCTTCCAGGGTGGATGAAACCATTCTCCTCCCATGAAGGCGAGCAGAGTCATTAACCCACCCATCAAACTTAAGACCATTGTGCTGTCTTGTTGTGAATTATTGCAAATTACTTCATTTCAAATAATTATAATTATTAATATCCAATGAGAGATTAATTACTAAATCTTTCTCAACACAATTATCTTCGACTTCTTAAACGACCCCTTGCTGGTGACATTTCCGTTTGAAATTTTCGATTTCAAGTCTCTCTACCAGAAATAATTATCACAAATTAATTAAAGCTGTCAACAAGGGTTTAGACACCAAACCCACCCGCACACACACACAAACAAAAGTGTTTTTGGCATATTTTGCACCTGCGGTTTTGCTTCGACTTCACTGGGGACCAGTGATGACAAACACAGACAAACTATTTCAAAGACACACACAGACGTACGCACGCACACAAACACACCCACAAAATATGTCTAAATAGTTGGAAAACATGTCAAAAGATAATCAGCAAACAAATACGCATTTTATTGTTTCGGAAAGTCAAATTTACTCAGGACTCTAGATAAGGACATGACAGCCGACAACAACAACAGATGATAAAACCACAAGATAGATAAATCAGCAGGCAACCGAAACGGTAGGAGCCCGGAAAACATTCACTCCAGCTTATGCTGGGTTATGTAAATCCTTTAAAGAGCAGTTTACATCGGTTTTTTAAACTCCGCCTGAAATTATGTCAAAAAAAATGTTTTATTTCGGTTGCCTAACAGATATGCTAAGTCATTTATTTTATTTGCACCTGCCTAGAAATATGCCATAAAAAACATAAAGTAATCTTTAGCACCCTACGAGCAAGCAATGATTTCCGCTTTGCCGTTTCTACTTTAGTGCATGTCTTGTTGTTGCTGTAGAAACTAATTCGCAAAAGTTTTTGTTGGTAGCTGGTATGTGTTGCTAAAACCACCTTCAATCTGTGGTTTACTTTGAGTGCGATTTTTTTCTTCTTCTTCTTCTCGCCAACTAATAACCATATTTAACGTAGTGTGATTTTAGGCGTTGAAGCGTAAAATTGCAGAAAATTGCTTAAAAGAGGTGCAAAAGTTATTGCGGCAAGCACGGCGCCATGGGGGGGGGGGGAGGTGGGAGAGAGATAAGGAAACATGATTCTAAAATGGCTGTAATATAGAATTATGTTTAAAGTGTTAGGAAATGTTCATGTTCAGTTCATGGTATGACGTGTTAGAGGAACAGTGGGACAGTGTGATGGGACATCATTTATCATTTTTCTTTTTAGAAAATCTAATCTATTGGAAATTAATGATATGGTTGAGAAGGACACAGGGGCCGATACGAATAATTGTTGTTGTGGACCGAAGCTTATACTTCGGTTACGTAGTGTTGTTTTCTCTGTCACCAGTCCTAAAAAGTGCAATTAAAGTGAAATCCTGAGAAGAAAGACTCGGTTACGGAGTGCTGTTCTTTTTCTGAAACCACTCCCTAAGACTGTAACACTCTTTCACTTTAATCCATAAAGAAAAGCCTAAATCAGGACTTGGGGGTCTATATCAATCCCTTACGCCATTGTCAGGTTTCAAACAAAAAATGAAAAACAAGTAAGGAAAATCACTCTTCTCTAATGCTTCTTGGTTAGCATTTGTTTTCTAGTTATTCTCAGTGTCATCTAGATGATTGTATAAATGTCATAATGACATTACATAAATAATGCATACGATGTAGACGATAAATGATGTAGTTGATGATATAAATTATATAGATCATATAGATGATATAGATTATATACATGCTAGAGATGATATAAATGACATTGATGATACAGGTGATATTGATGATGTAGATGATATTAATGATACAGATTATATACGATATATATGATGATACAGATGATGTAGATGATACAAATTATATAGATGATATAAATGATACAGATGTTATAAATTGTATTTAGATAGATATAGATTATATATTATAGAGGTGATATGAATGATATAGCTTCTTAATATGATATAGAATAAATAGATGACACAGAAGATACAGATGATGTTGATGTTGCAGATCATACAGATGATGTATATGATATAAATTATATAGACGCTATAAACTAGATTATATAAATTATACAACTGATATAAATTGTATTTATGATGTAGATTATATATGATACCGATGACACAGAAGATATAGATGACATAAATGATATAGATTATATCATTGATACAGATGAGATGATGATTCAGATTATAAAGGGTGATTTTTTAAAAGCTATAGGAAAGAAAAACACATAAAATTCAGAAAAATACATGAAATCTTTATTTGAATCGATAGTACGGTCCATATAATTTAATGTTTGAAGATTATTTCATGCAAATGTTGACCTTGACTGCGCCTCAAATGGTCCATACGCTTAGTCCAATTTTGGCACGTTGGCAATTTTCCACGTTGTTGAGTAACAGAGGCCCAATTGCTGCGAACGGCGACGAATCGATAATTGATGTTCATCATTATCACTGGCCTATACAGCTGCGATATTTTCTTCAGTTCGCTCTCTACGTAAGCGTGTTGGTGGTTTAATGTCCAACAATGTAAATTTGGTGCGAAATTTAGTCACAATAGCCCGAATAGCCGCTTCTGTGGGTCGATTAAGCTGACCATAAAATGGAAGCGCGCGATGAACTTTCTTAACAGAGCATGCATTTTGATAATAAAATTCAATAATTTGCAAGCGTTGATCGTTTGTAAGACGATTCATGGTTAAATTATAGACCAAACTGAAGATGTTTGACAGTGAAACAAACACAACGAAACGTGTGTCAGCTGTTTAAACCAGTGTTGCCAAAAAGATAATAGCTAAAAAATCACCCTTTAGTATTGGTTATGGAAAGGAGGAGAATCACACCCAACCTAAAATAAATTTGATCTTAGACAATTCTTACTTTTTTCGCCGTAAACTAAAGTTCTGTTCTTCAATATTCTACATGGAACATATCCGTTGATTATAAGTGGTACATATATTACCGATCTCAAGAAAAACACTATGAAACCTGATTTAAATTTCCGTCTGTTTTTCTGCCTGGCGAAGCGGGCGGGGGTTCAGCTAGTCATATATATAGATGAATTGTCATTTGTTCATGAGTCCACTGTACTCTTCGGAGGACATGTGTATTAATGTGATCAAAACCCGGTTTTACGATTTTCGAAAAACCGAAAGTTGAAAAGATTCTGTATAAATATGTCGAACGTAGGTTCAATTCTTCCAACCTCAGATTCAAGAATACAAATGAGGGCTGTCTGTAAATTTATTTCGGACAAGTAGATTTTATATTAACGATAGAATCCAGTCGATAGCATTTTAGTCAAGCATGTTGTCTTGTGGTTTGTTTTTATAGCTGCTGCTTACTATACTCTGATTCAGCTGAAGGAGATTTGGCTTCCACCATGAGGTCTACACTAAAGTGAAATCGTATTATTTGGGTAGGATTATACAAATTTAGGATCTTTGGATGAAGAGTATTGAGTTAAAGGAGAATATGATTCCAATATTTTGAAAGAATTTCAGTACGTCCTCACATTAAAATAACCGGTTGCAATGTTTGGCCAAAAACTCAATCTTCTTGCCGGTTTTGATAGCTCTAATCCTTTGTGTGTTGGAATATTTAGCTCAAAGTAGCTTGATGGTTTAATGGTTACTCCTGTTCGATGCACATGATGATACCCTCTCCAACAAATCTCTCTGCCTGTGTCTTCCCCACTTCTGTGTCCTGTTCCCCCACAACTAAATTCACATTTACTAAGCTTTAAATGGTCCTGGCAAATGCTGGCACATGTGTGTGTCTCCGGTTGTGTGAGTGAAGGAGAGTAGAATTTTGATAAATTATGCGTGTTAATGTTCCATATGTGTAAATGTATTTGTTTAGATGTTCATCTACACAAACATACGCACACACACACACAGCCACAGTTGCATGTGAGCCAGTGTCTGTCATAAGTGCCTTATGAAAGCTACTTAAAAATTCCATGAAAAATTATGTTAGAAAAGTTGTATCCTTGCATCGGTTGTCCCTTCGTCTTCTCTGCTTCTGTACACTTTGCATAAACAAAACATCTTGGTTTGCCATTAGACTTGGACTGTGGATAGGTGTTTGTTTCAGGAGTTTCTCAAGTGGATGTTGCCTGTAAATTTCCCCTGATTGTAGTCATCATTTATTATAAATTATTTCCAGCAGCCAGCCAACCAGTCAGCCACAAACAAAAGGCAATAATCCTGCTTCTTAAGAAACATGAAGTGCTTAAAAATAAATAAAGATTAAAGCGAGCAAAACTTATGTAATATTCATAAATGTACCTGGTGTGTAAGGGAGTGTTTCAGGAGATATCGTAGGTAAATATTTTTAATAGACTATACTCGTACTAGAGTTCCAAGAAGCAGCGAAAGTCAATGAACCTGTAAGTTATAGGAACAACATAATATTATTGTAATGGAAAATCATTGCGATAAATTTGTGAAATTGTGAATTGTCCGAAGTCTGGTGTCCACCATCCATCATATAAAATTATAAAAGTATCAAAACTAGTTCTAATATACTAACGAATAGACTTCAACCAAAGTTATATCCCGAATAAAAGGACACCTATTGGGTACACTACAGATGTGTATATATCGAAAACCATGGAATTTGTATCGGTAGATGCAGTCCTTCCTGAAAGCGGTCGAAATGTTTTGAGAAACAACCCGTTTAATCGAAAAAATCATTTATACATTATTTAAATGAATCCAAACTATTGGATTTTTTTAAAATGCATAATAATGATGATGATTAAACTTCATTCTTTCTCCATGATTGCCTTGAATATGTTCGCGAAAGACTATCTGTTGTAAGATTTTCACTAGACATTCAAATATACCATCAATAGAAAACTATGGCATGATGACTTCTTCTGAATTATCCCAAATCTAGCAAAAATGTTTGTTGTGAAACAAGTCGTCATCGTAAAGGTCCGACCTACATTCTTTCAAGCATTATAAGATATTTCATTCAAGTATTCCAAGCCGGGATACTTAAAGTAGGCCTACGAAGTGGACTATTAAATGATCCCACCGAGATTCTTGTGACACTCTTCTAAAGAAGCATTATGAGTGACTCATACAGGGTGGCTGACAAGTGTTGCTACAATAAGAAACTAAAATAATAATAGACACTTCTAAATAGCTGCTCAAAGCTGCATAGACGTCTTTTCAATCTTTCTAAAATAATTTACAGACTTTCAAGCATGAGTTGTGATAGCAGACATTCGGCATGACTTCTAAAGAAGACCTTCTAGCTGGTCTGGTAAGAGAATGCAGTATAGATGTTTGTAATTAGTCGGTGCTGTGGTTAAGCAGGTGGCTGTCAAATCTCAATAAGAGCAAAGTGGAATATTTACAATTCCGAGTTTCCTAACCTAACCTCCTAACCTCTTCTGAAATTGCTCTTTTCCATGCATGCTGGAAGGCTATTTCCAGCGATTTTCTTCAAATTTTGCGTAACACGTTATACTTGAACTATACGTTACTGTGGGAGGAAGGAATCCATTGCCAAAATTTATAATATGATCAAAATTTATAATATGATTACAGACCAAAAAATACAAGCGAAAAAACTAAAACAAATGAGCGTTGGCACGGCAGAAGTATTGCTGGGTAACTATACCTGCATATACACATACTTACATATGCAACTCAATGAGATGCTTGTAAGTTGGCATGTGTACTTTATTACTTGGTGCGATGTTTTAAACGCAAATTCGGCAAGTGAGTTGTGCTTCTCGTTCATTTGTGAGAATCATCTCCTTATAGAGGCCGGATTTGATGTTGAAAAGTCGCTGCGAAGCCACTTGAAAAGACTTTTGACATGGTCGAAATCATGATTGTGGTAGTCTGCAGCCAAGTAATAAATTTCACCATGTCATTTGTAAATAAATTTGCATTTTATTAAACATAGATTCAAAATGGTCTTGAGCCAGGACAATATCCCAGTTCAAATCAAATATGTATGAATCTAATATTTTTTTGTTATTGCAGCTTTTCCTGTTAGGCATATTTGACCAGGCATCGTGAATATCATAATCCTTCCAAAGAATGGTAAAGCTCTGCCTACGTTGACTACGTCCGGAGACTGATCCCAAGCTGTTAGTAACGTCGTCCTCGAAGGAGACTATGTCACAAACTATATCTTAATCTACGTGACAAATAGTTCAAGTAGTACTTTCAAACTAAGCTTCACTCCATGTCCCTGACCATTTTCGAAAATGTTAGTCTGCCGCCTAATACAGAATTCTTCCTGCGATTTATCCAGTCCCCTCAAAAAATCTTACTTTGATGTGGGTTGCTGTGATTTAAAGCGACAGATAAATCTCTCCTCTATCGTATTCGGCGAAACATGTAAATCCTTATTTTACACACAAACACAAACTCAAACACACACACACACAAACAACCAAACAAAAACATACGCAATTCATTTACAAAAGAAAAACGCCTAAAGGTAGACAATGATATTTGTGTTTACTCTCGCAGAGGAAGTCCGTACGGGTGTAAGCGACCTAGCGACATTAGTAAATATGTAGTACTGCGAGTCGAGTCGAATGTCTGTCTGATCATATGAAAAACGCGTCATGAGAGCAGAGAAGGTCAGAGACTGACATGACAGCACAGCAAAAAAAGGAGGCAAAAAAAGCGAATGCCTGAGTTGGCAGCGGTGTAAAAGACATTTTGGGGCAAAACTTTGCAGACAAAACACTTTAGTTTATAAATGAGTATGAAAAATCCCTAAAGGCAACAAGCACCATACCCGTCACTACACTACACCAGCAGCAACAACAACTATATTCGTATAGCAAACATACGGATATAAACACACACACGCGCGCGCAGGGAATCGTATAAATGGCGACCTTTTTCCCTATTATAGGAGTATGTATGTGTTTGGATTGTGTCTATGTGTGTGGCTTAAAAGTAATATCATTTGTAAACTGCGTAAAATGTTAGACTTTACTACCTGGTCTAATGAGGGCAGGCTAATAATTTTAGTAACGATATTTTCTTCCTATCCAAAAATGCACATAACCTTTTGAAAATGTTATTGAATGAATGAGAGATTGGATAAGACGAAGGCACTTCACAGAAGATCTATTCAAAATAAAGAACAGTTATTTTAGTTATCTCGGTATTTGATTTCAACAATTCTCAAAAGGTCCAGTAAGGACTACTCCCAACGTAAGCTAGTCTCAAAGGATTACAATGTCCGTAAACGGAAATAAATAAAGAAACCGTCGGATGTGGGAAGACATCGACAATCAAATCTAGACGTCCAGACAAACATGTGGGCGCCTAAAATCAATATGGATTTCAAATTTATTAATTATAATTTATTTTCATGTATAATTTCAATCCAAAATCGCTTTATTATATGACAGCGAGCCATGAAAGACATGTAGACAAGCGAAGTGTTTGTGAACTGTTGCCACAGCAGGTTTTACGTGTTTTCTAGCTACACATGATATCGACTAACTGGCTATGAGAACAGTCAGAGCAATAACCAATATCTAAATCAATTATAGGACAGAAATAACGCTGGGTTGGACACACCATCAGAAGACCGTTCAATGACATCACAAAAAATGCTATATACTGATTCTGATTCATAAAATCAATAAACATTTTCTTTATTTCAGTCCGACTACAGTGCGTATGAGTGATCATTCTTAATCAACAGCACGTATACGCTACCTACACACACTACAGCCCATGGTTGTCAGATGTAGCGACTTCTCGCCAAACGTTGCGAATTTTAAATATGTTTGGTGACATGGCGATTTATAAAATAGTTGGCGATTTTCTTGGCTAATTTTAGAAAACATTTAAATCTGTCCTTCGATTTTATTATATTGGCGTTACTTTGTAAAGAAATATTCAAGTCGTAGATATGCGTTCAGTCAAAACGAACACTTTTGAAATTACCATTTCAGATTTCTTTGCAAATTAGTAGGATTACTGCACTCTATAAAATATTTGATTTACAGAGGACAAAAAAAGATTTTTTAAGATTTGACCAATTGAGAATTAGTAAAATAATGATAAAAGGTTCGAGGTAGGAACATTGGAAATGTTGTTGTGTGAAAATACAATTCAAAATATGAAGGCTTATTTCAAAGATAATTCCAATTTGTTATCATATGTGGTGTTCTTAAAAAGTAAAAAATAGGCGTATTCCCGTCGATTATAAACAAATCACGTACATTTTAGAATTGAGAAATAATAATAATTAAAAACTGTAATAAATATAGATGACCGAAAAGATTATTTTTGAACGAATGTATGCATTGACTTTTCTTTTTGAGATTTGTTTCTTTTTCGTTCCATTTGAAATGCCTGAAATAAGATTTAGGAAACATTGGTCCATGCAAACGGCAGAAGGAAATAATCTCAATATTAGAAACTGATTCATAAAGGAGAAAAAGTATATTTTTAATGTTAATTGTTTTTTAATCAGTAATCTAGACTAAATCTAATCTTAATCTTAATCTAAACTAGGTCACGGTATAAGAGACTTTTATTAAGAATAATAAATACCAATAAAATAGGTTTTTATTCTTTATCATGAAATATTGAAAATATTCAATTCAAATATAATATCTGAATTCCATACATTTATACAAAAACTAAATATAAAATGGAATTTGTCGATTTTTTAACAAAAATTGAAGTTGTTTAAATTTGGCGATAGCCTATAAAATTTGTTCGACGACATTTGCGAATTTGACCTTGAAAATGAAGTTTTTTTACCGTTTGATTGGTACTATTTTATCCATTTTTTAAATGAAATTGCAAAAAAAGATTTTCGGTTCGTGTTCAAGCTATATGGGCAATGTTCGTGCAAAATCTTAAGTTATTATAAGGCGGAAATTTCAAAAGCTAAATACTCAAAATATTAGGGTGTATTTTCAGTATTTGTAACGGAAAAAATTTCGATTTCGCCCACTTTCAACCCCAAGCGATCTGCAACCATTAGACGCATATGTGGAAGGTGTTAAATGGGACAATAAAGGTACAAACAACACGACTGAAGCTAGAATCATGAAATTTGGTGTGTACATTTCTCCTACAGCGTAGAGATAAGATATGAAGTGAGTTTTTCGAAATTCGCACTTTTAAGGGATAAAACGGGGCTGAAAGGGATAAAAATGGTACCACAGCAATGTCCAAACGATTGGGCCTAGAATCTTGAAATTTGGTACGCAAATTCATCTTTTAGCTTTAACGCGCCCAAGAAAATATTTTTTCAAAATTTGTACTTTTTGGGGGTGAAATCGGGTAAAAAGGGATAAAAAAGGTACCAACAACACGGATGACGCTACAATAATGAAATTCGGTGTGTATTTCGTTTTACAGCGCATATCACTGATAAGAAGGAATTTTTCAACATCTGCACTTTTAATGGATTAAATGGGATAAAAATTGTACCACCGCCCTGACCAAACGGCTGGGCGTAGAATCTTGAAATTTGGAATGGGCATTACTCTTATAACACGATTGCGACCAAGATAATATTATTCAAAATTCGTACTTTTTGTGGGTGAAATCGGGTAAAAAGGGATAAAAATCGTACTAATTAAACAGATGTAGCTGGAATAATAAAATTCGGTGTGTACATACCTCAAAATGATTAGAAACTGAAAATGACCGAATATTTTGAAATTCGTACTTTTAATTGGTAAACGGGGAAAAGGGGATAAAAAGGTACCAACAACACGGATGACGCTACAATATTGTGCAGATCACTGACAAGAAGGCATCGAAATTTGTGCTTTTAAGGTATTAAACGACTGGACCTAGAATCATGAAATTCGGAACGGACCTTACTTTTACAACACGAATGTGGCTAAGAAAATAGTTTTCATAATTCGTACTTTATGTGGATGAAATTAGGTAGAAAGGGATAAAAATGGTACCAATCAAACAGGCGGAACTGGCATCATGAAATTCGGCATGTAATGCTTTCAAACGCAAAATGAAAATATGTTATGTGAAAATATTGCTAAATATAATATTTAGGTTTAATTTTATGTATGTACGGGTCGTTTATTTTGGAATATCGACTATACCTGTGGGGGTAAGATAAGATGTATATCAATTTCCCCCATCCCTTCCAGAGTTTTCGTGTATACCAGCGAGCCAGACGGACGGGAAAGGGGCGTGGGACATACTTACAGCTTTATATGATTTTTGTGAAAAATTGTTTGCATTTTGTGCCTATAAATTAAACTATTGACTACGTATAAATGGATGACACAGTGTAAATGGATTTCTTTTTGAAATTTGTTCAAAGTGTATACATCGAATTGAAAAGTTAGTGTGCATATACCGCTGAATACGTAGCGCAAAGTAAAACGATTTTTCAAAAGTTGTGAGCGTTTACAAACGATTTGCCCTGAAAGTGATATCCTTAGACTAAGGCAATTGCATTAATATTTTATTAAATAACAGTTTGAATACCGAGAAATACCAACCCATTTGAAAAATTTCCGCGTACGAAGTAGCGGGTATTTGCCAGTTATGCATAAAACAACATTCATTTTGACTTACATATAGCATCACAATTTATTATAATTAATATTAATCATACGCCACACATATCATGCATACGACATCAAATTAAGTTCTAAATAATATTAATCATACGCTTCACATGCCTTGAATTCAATTTCCAATTTATACGTAGTTGAAAATCATTTTCATATCTGACATTCATATAACATCATAAAGTAATAGATGGTAAGTATTCAATTTAATATTCGCATATTTATTCTGATTTATGAATGTAATTGGAAAGGAGGCGGAATATTGGAGATATTGAAAGGAAATACTTGAATGTAAAATGAACCGTTTGGTTTTTTACCTTAGACAACTTTAACCCACTACCTCATTACGTTCGCAAGCTAGCGTGCTTTCTGTCTGTATATGAATATATCGTCTTAGAATTTTACCAATGGAATGACAAAATGATTATACAGCCATCCTAAGGTGGAGGGTATACAAGTTAAAAGGGAAAACTTGATTTTTGAGGACTTTTTTGGGGCGTTTAGCTCACAGACAACTTGATCTAAGAACGAAATATTTTGCAAATCGTAATTAAACGATAGATGTTTATACCCTCCACTAGGGTATTATGTGTTTGTGAATTTGTTTGTACCACCCAAAAGGAAACGAGATAGACTCATCGTTTATTATACCGATCGACTTAGAATAACTTTTTAAGTCGATTAAGAGTCCATTCGTCCGATCGTCTGTCTATCTAGGAATCGAGATAGACCCATTTTTAATTATACCGATCGACTTAGAATCACTTTTTGGATCGATTTAGCAATGTCTGTCTGTCCGGCCTGCCTATTCTTGTAATAACGATACAGGTCGCAATTGTAGCCAGAACCAAACGAAACTTTGCACAGCGAAGTCTTTCTGGATAAGGACGAACGCTATTTATTTTGAAGAAAATCGGTTCAGATTTAGATATAGCCCCCATACGAATTTCACTCCCTATTTGACTCTTTTCACTCCAAATACCACATATTTTAACTGATTTTCTTCAAAATTGACAAAATATACTATATTTTAACTAGAAAGACCTGTGGTAAAAATGGTTTAGATCGGTTCGGATTTATATATAGCTCGCATATAAATTTTACTCCAAATTCTACTTTTTCCGTTCTAGAAACCACATATATTATCAGATCGTCTTAAAATTTGGCAAAACATCTTATATTTATACTGCGAATACCTGTGCTGAAAATAGGTCAGATCGGTTCAGATTTATATATAGCTCCCACACAAATGTCACTCCCTATTTGACTTTTTCCGTTTTATAAAACACATATTTTATCAGATTGTCTTCAAATTTGGCAAAACATCTTATATTTCAACTAGAAACATATGTGGTAAAAATGATTTAGATCGGTTCAGAATTATATATAGCTCCTATTCAAATTTCGCTCCAGATTTGACTTTTTCTGCTCTAGAATCCACATATTTTAACAGATCTTCTTCAAATCTTGCAAAATATCTTATATTTCAACTAACATCCCTGGTGAAAATGAACCAGATCGGTTCAGATTTATATATAGCTCCCATACGAATTTCGCTCCCGATTTGACTTTTTCCACTCCAGAGACCACATATTGCATCAGATTTTCTTCAAATTGGGCAAAGTATCTTATATTTGTGTTAGAAGCAGCCATGGTGCAAATGGGTCAGATCGGTTCAGATTTATATATAGCTCCCACGCAAATTTCACTCCCGATTTCACTTTTTCCACTCTATAAACCAAATCTTTTAACAGATCTTCTTCAAATCTTGCAAAATATCTTATATTTCAACCAGAAACATCCATGTGAAAATGGGCCAGATCGGTTCAGATTTATATATAGCTCCCATACAAATTTCGCTCCAGGATTGACTTTTTCCGCCCCAGAAACCGCGTATTTTCATAGAGATTCTTCAAATTCAGCATAACACGATATACTTGAACTGGAAAGTTAGTCACTTCATTCCATCTTGGGATATAGCCGCGATACAAATATTATTCTCGATTTGACAAATTGGGCCAGGTCATATTAGTCTGTGATTAGGAAACATACAAAAATTCTTCCCGTTTTCACTTGTTTACTGAATTAAATTGTATTCCGGTAGAAAGTGGAGTGTATCATACAGTCGGCTCCGCCCGACTTTATCCTTTCCTTACTTTTTTTCTAAATTTGTACATAAATAGCTGTTAGAATAGTGAAATTCGGTGTGTCTTTCGATATTCGGAATGAAATTGGTATCAACAAAACGGCTGTAGCTAAAATCATGAAGTCCGGTGTTTATACTCATCTGACACGCAAAATAAGAATAATTCTCCAAATTCGTAATTTTAAGGACGAAACGAAAAAAAGAATAAAACTGGTACCAAGCAAATGCCTGTAGCTATAGTCATGGAATTAGATGGACTGTGGACGCGAAACGTAATGGATCTGCATAATTAGTAATTTTCTTATCAAAATGGTACAGCTATTTGGTCTGGACTCAAAAAATGCAAATTCCAAAATGCAGGGGAAATCAGCTCTGAGGGAAAACTTTTCTCCTTAAGGACGACTGATAAGACTGTCCAACAGTCCATATTACACTTGAACCAGATGATATTCGTCTGAAAGTATAGTTGCAATGGAGTTAATTGGCGTTTTTAGTTTTTCATTTCCTCATCCTTTTGCCGCTTCTCAGTTCCAAAGGATATAATTTTCAAAAGTTATTTTAAATACTTATTCACTCCCTATGATAAATGGGAGTAAATGCCAAATTTAAGAAGGTAATATATGCTAAAAATACTTTAAAATTCAAGCTTCTATGTGTATTAGTTTAGCATTAACAAACCTTTGAAGTTTTCTTCCCCCTTATATTATAAAAATAAAATATGAATAAACTAAATAAACTATGAGGTAAATTTGAAATGAATGTTAATACTGAAATAATACAGATAACGGACTGATAATTGAAGTATTTCTAAAAGATATTCTCCTATTTAATTTGACACTAATACTATTGTCATAAGTATTTAAAATCTTTTTTTTTTTTTTTGAAAATTTGAATCCTTTGGAACTTTATTTCATTTCGAGAAGAGATCGGCCTTCAGTTCAGCATTCATGAAGCTCATTTTCATCTCGGTGGCTATGCCAATAAGCAAAATTGCCGCATATGGGGTTCAGATAACCCACGCGTGATTATTTTGGGCTGGCGCCATCATTGGGCCATGAGTAGAAAATTTGGTTGATCGGATGATTCATGTAAATGATATTGTGTTTCATTATTAAACGACAAATTTCGTAGCTGGTGTCCTTATAGCTCCGTTTATCTTGGGGCTAAGGTATACAAATTACTTTTGTATTCTCTCCCTCCAACTTAAAGATCGTACCTCGTAATAACAAAAAAACAAACTTGAATCGAGTTTGTAATTTTGTTTTCGGGATTTAGTGAATAAAGTAAATTAAAACCAGACAAAGTCGCACTAAAAATATAAACATCATAATAGGCGAACGCAGGGACAGAAGGGTGGTCGACAGGGGCAGGGAAGGGACAGACGGATATATACTAGACTCTCGAATAGCAGACACCAACACACCGATGTAGACACTAAGAGACAGTCAGGCAGACATCCATAAAATAAACTTTATTGCATGGGGACCTTCATTGTTAACCGGTCGTCGCTGGATAAACGAATCAAAGTTTTTCTTCAATTTCACTTGAGAATTTTGGCCATTAAACCGTAACCGGAAACGGAAGCAAATTTAAGCCAACAAACAAAAACCCTGTAAAGCGTTTGTAAATAAATATTGTCATACAGAATGTCTCGAAAGGAAGTTTAAGGTTAATTGGTAGTTAGAACTGGTGGTAGGCACACATACGGCCTAAATCGTTATCCTTTTAATATCTTTTACTGGGGAAACCTTTCCTTTTGGTGCTCTTCCTGGGCGCTATTTATAGTCTATAGCCAGTGATTTGTTCATTTCCTGAATATTTTTAGGGCTCCTTTTGAGTTGATTGACTTAGTTGTTGTTTTTGTTGCTGCTGATGTTGCTCTTTGCTTTATCGATGAGGTCCTTTTTGCACATGGTCATTTACTGTGTGTTTGTGTTGACAAAGTGTTGGGAATTGAAACATGTGTTGTTCGCTTCAACGAGGGTTAATTATATATTTATAAATGTGTTGAAAGCTTTGTCATGGCATGCGAGAAAGGTCGATGAAGGCTTAAGTTAAGAATGAGTGGCCTTTTTGGGAAAGGTTAATGTTGTGCTGGAGTTTGTAAGAAAATTAAGGATTCACACATTTTCCAAAAGATTATTAATAAATTTATATTTTTATAAATGCAAATGATTGAAAGGGTATCGTTAGATATTGTCATCACCTTTTTACGGCATTGTTTCTTATTTAATTCAGAGTGGATGCGGAAGATTAATTATTTATAGAATTGGATTTGTGTTGGATTTGTGAAATATGAATTTATTTTGGAGATTTTGGGGAACTTTAAAAAGAAGATATTTTGTATTTTGAGATTGATATTGTGGATGTAAAGTATTAAATATTTATAGAATAAGAAAGACACTTTATGTTTCCTACGTATTCATTTATTTAGTTGAGTTTAGAGGACTTTAAAGAGAATATATTCTGCATTTTGAGAAAGTATAGTTTGTCACAATGAAACCTCAAGCAAATCCTATATAAAAAATAAGGATGATATTTGAGTCAAGAAGAACGAAGAAATATTTAAGCATTCCCCTTCATTCGATGTACGATTTGAGAGAGCTTTAACCAAAACAACTTAACCAAAATTTCAATCAAAACACCCTATGTCCATGTAAATAAAATCTATTTACACTATCTTGGGCTGCTTTCAATATTCGATATCAAATTATTTTCTAAAGAGTTCTTTACAAAAGTAATTTCTATTTTCAGCTTCACTTTGTTATCAATATCTTTCAATACACAATATTCTATTAGCTGACCTTGCAAGCATTTCCAATTAATAGCAATCATACGCTACCCGTGCCGTGAACTTTATTTTTCAATTAACACCACATTAAATGACATTTTTGAATGTTTCTATTTATCACAATATGCTTTATATGCAAAAAATTTTTTACAAATAGAAAGCAACCATTTGTTATTAAGATTTTCAACACAACGTTTAAGCTTTTTATGAAAAGCCATCAATTGATATTAATTAATATTAACCATACCCCAAGTATGTCATTAAATTTCCAATTCATGGAATTTTTAAATGTTCCTCTCATGCATTTTAAATTGTCTTCAAAATGTTATTATGCGGAGCCTTGTTATCGAAAATTTCTCAATATCTTTAAAACCCTCCCTGTTAGACAATTGTCCATCAGTTAATCTCGAAATTAGTTTTAGCTATTATCAATCGCATAGCACACATGTCGTGAAAATCTATATACAGGGTGGCCCAGAAAGACCGAAGTGGTGTGAATTGTTTTGTTTATAACTTTTTATTTAAGAGATATTTTTTTAATTTTTTTTTAAATACATTAAATTTATGGGGAATATTTTTAGATTAGTTATTAAAAATGATATCCCGCAAGTGGTGGCCATATTCTGCTTCGCACAAATGTGCTCTTTCCAACACATTTTCCATGACCTTTCGCAAAACTTCCGGTGGTATGTTGTTAATTTCTTCTCGAATATTGGTTTTTAACTCCTCAATAGTCCTAGGCTTATTAACATAAACTTTTCCTTTTAAATAGCCCCAAAGAAAACAGTCTGGAGCGGTTAAATCCCCGCACATTAAATTGACGACGGTATGCACGCTGAGTCAACACAATGGACCGTTGATTTGAAAAGTAAATTTCAACAATATGGGCACGTTGTTCAATTGTGTATTGCTCCATTATAAATTATCCAAGTCTTCTTTACAAAATACTGAAAAGAAAAGAAAAAAAAAATTATAATAAAAAAGTTATAAGGACCACCACTTCGGTCCTTCTGGGCCACCCTGTACAATTACAGGGAATCTTGTATATCTAAAAATAATTTCTTAACACTACTAGTAAAAACAAGTAAAAACGGCGTTAATTTTATATGCCCTGCAGAGAGGTTATCGATTTTCGTAGAAATACAGTAACATTACAGGAAAATGTTTTTTTTTATGTAGCCAACCCAAAACATAAAAATATTGAAAAAAATAATTTTATAAATAAATATAAAATTTTAATTATTTTAAAAGGCAAGGCTACCATTATGTTTATACTATATATCGAAAAAATAATTCAAGTCAATTGAAAAAAATAAGGCAGCAAACTTCAAAAAGCTTAAATACCCTAAATATTGTGGGGACAGCGAGTGGGTACATTTTCAGCTACATTTCCATCCAAAAGTATAAATTTTGAAAATCCATTATCTCTCACGTACACAGTGCAATATAAACTAACAACGATTCTACCAAAATAAAGTACGAATTTGGAAAATCTCTTCATTTTGCGTGTCTATACAATCACACCGAATTCCATGTTTCCAGCTGCGGCCATTTGGTTGGTACAATTTTTATCCCCTTTTTTCCATTCCACACCCTTGAAACTACGACTTTCAAGAACATCTTTATTTTTCGTGTCTACGCAATTCTAGCTTTAGCCGTTTAGTTTGTACCATTTTTATCATTCTCTTCTCATTGTATTCCTTGAAAGTACAAATATGGAAAAACTTTTTATTTTTTGTGTTTACGCAGTTTGAATTTCATGATTCCAACTGCGGCCATTTGGTTGGTAGATATACTTTATATACAGACTTAGTATAGCCCATCACTTTCTTATCGACATTCTCGAAATATTTTTATACTGTACACCACAAAGACATTATGTTGCATTTGTTTGTAACACTCAAAAGAAAACGAAATAGAACCATCGTTTATTATACCGATCGACTTAGAATCACTTTTTGAGTCGATTTAGCGATGTCCGTCCGTCTGTCCATATATTCTTGTAATCAAAGTCCAGGTCGCAATTGTTGTTAGAACTAAATGAAACTTTGTAGAATGAAGTTTTATGGGATAAGGACGAACGCTATTTAATTTGGAGCAAATCAGATTTAGATATAGCTCCCATACACATTTTGGTTCCGATTTTTCTTTTTCCGCTCTATAAAACACATATTTCAACATATTTTCCGCTCTAGTAATAGCATATTTGAACAGATTTTCTTCTAATTCGGCACATCGGCTAATGTTTCAAATAGAAATTACTATAGCGAAAGTGGGTCACATCGGTTCAGATTATATATAGCTCCCGATTTGATTCTTTCCGCTCTAGAAACCACATATTGAACACTTCATAAAATTTGGGAAAGCGTCTAATATTTCAACTAGAAAACCTGTGTTAAACATGGGTCAGATCGGTTCAGATTTGTATATAGCTCCCATTCAAAATTTGTGTTCAAATTTTCTTACAAATACAGATAGAAGTATGGAAAGTATGGTAGTATATTCTCCTCTTATAGTTGCACCGTATATTAATTATAATTAATATTAATCATACGCCACACATATCATGCATTAAAATTAGTCTTAATTAATATTAATCATACGCCTCACTTGTCGTGGAATTCAATTTCCAATTAAAACGTTATTGATGGACATTTCTTAAACGTTCCTTTGAATTACAAACATAAGCCAGTGATTTTTCATTCGTTAAGCTAAAGGGTGTTTTTTAACAACCGGCAATGCCAAACTGTGTCGACATTTCTTTTCAGGAAGGTTTGCCAAGTCATCATGAATTGTTTAACGCCAGAACAATGCTTCCAAATTGTGGAAATTCACTTAAAAAAAATTAAATACATCTGTTCTCGATGTTCACACAACACTTCTTCCAAAATCGGCCTAGCAATAATTTAACTCTTCTGGATTCAAAACCATCAATAAGACAAATAAATGTGCGTAACGAACATAATATTGCTGCTGTAGTGCGCTCGTGGCATTATCGGTTCTTATTTCTTATTTCGAAATGATTAAGGATCTGCTGTTACGGTGAATGGCGAGCGCTATCGGGTCGTGCTTACCGAATTTTTGTTTCCACAAATTAATCAGCTAATCATCAACGGCATTTGATTCCTACGAGACGGCCCAATCGATTTATCAATTTGGTGATAACTTTATTTCTAGAAGTGGTGCTGATACCCTCAATCGTGTGATTTACCGCCTCTGGACTACTTTTCATGAGGCTATGTTAAATCATTGGTTAATGTCGATAAACTAGCAACTCTTGAAGCATTGTTAGACAATAGTCAAGCCACCATTGACGCCATATGGCCAGATTTATTGGAAAATTTATTCAAAATTGGATTGAATTTATTGAAGAAGGACGGAGTAAAACGCAATTTCGGGTTTAAAATCCGTCGGAAATCGACATAGTTCTCATTATATCTTATATATATTTTTGGAAAAATACACATCTCTCAACATTTTACGAATTTGTTGGACAAAAATGCTTAAAATTTATCAAAACGATAAAAATGTTGACAAATTTACTGGATTTACTAATTTTTGGCAATAATAAAGAATTTCCAAAGTGGGGAAAATGTGTTCCAAAATTTTTGATTTTTTTACTGAAATGGTCGTCATATCTTTAGTTACCGTTTGCATCTGCTCGGTTTTTTTGTTGAACCTCAAATTGTATTTTTACAAAACTGTTGTTTTCGTGAAAACTTCAATGACTCCGTAAATTTGTGACGGATTTTTAGAAAACAATACAAAACGTCCGGGCTGAATCTTATATACCCTCCACAACGGAGTGCATTCCACAGATTTTTAGAAAACAATACAAAACGTCCGGGCTGAATCTTATATACCCTCCACAACAGAGTGCATTCCACAGTATTACCGGCAGATTTGAGGCTATATTTGTTTACTATTTCAAACTATAAGGCACACTTATGTACAATGTTTCAAATCCACTACTATATGAGTCATTCCATGACAAGCGGTAAGATTTTTGATCTCGATAGCTGTGATTGTTTTGAAAGATTGTGTATGTGTTCTTCTCATAAAAATGATAAATACATATTTTTGGAATAAAAAGAAAAATTGTTTCACGACTTATGACTAATTTAACAGTGAAAAAGTACTTTTTTCAAAAATGTGTGTTTATTCAATCACCTGAAACTACTGAAATACTTGACCGATTTTAATGCACTGTACCTTGTTTTGAAGGGTATTTCAATTAATTTTAAAATATGTAATAAATGAAATACTAAATAAAATAAACAAAGTAACAAATAAATAACAAAAAAGTAACAAATAAATAAAATAATTTTTTACAATTTTATTTCATTTATTTTGATTTTCGAAATGATTTTTGATTTTTTTTTAACTTTAAAGTACTGATCTTAGATGTCTTTATTAGTGACTGTGTGAGTTTGGAAGTGCTGAAACGATGGCTTCTATTTTTTTTATTTTTTTTTTACGATTTTTTTTGCAAAATCAACCAGAATTTCAGAAAAAATCTTCAGAATGATAAAATGATAAAAATCTTCAGATTATCAGTAGTTTATTAACACCAGGTTTTAAAAATGAAAATATTAATTTTTCATTTGGACCTTAAAAGTATAAGCATACAGCCGTTTGCTTGGTACCAATTTTGTCACGGTTTGATCATAAAGATACGAATATCAAAAAATATCTTACTTTGTCGCGCCTATACAGTCAGAGCAATTACGCACCGAATTTCATCATTATAGCTGCATCCGTTTGGTGGGTACAATTTTTATCCTTATTCGTCCCATGTTCCTCCTAAAAGTACAAACTTCGTAAATTCATTTCTGTTTCGTGTCTTCACAGTCGTACCGAATTTCATGTTGCTAGCTGTTGTCGTTTCATCGGTACCATTTTTATCCCCTTTTGCCCAATTTTCCGCATAAAAGTACAAATTTCGGAAAATTCCTTTATGTTTCGCGTTTAAGCAGTCAGATGAATACATTCCTGATTTCAATTTCAGCAGTTTGGTTGGTACTATTTGTATCCCCTTTTTCCAATTATGTCCCTTAAAAGTACGAATTTCGAACAATAGCTCTATTTTACGTGTCTACGCGATTACGCCGAATTTCATGTTTCTAGCTGTTGTCGTATCATTGGAACCATTTTTATCCCTTTTTGTCGCATTTCATAAATTTTCAAAAAATTGATGAAATAATCTAAATATTAGGGAGTATGTTCAGTCCTTGTTCGAGATTGTTTCCTTCGCCCACTTTCTAATCCAACCGATCTGCAACCATAAGACACATTTTTGGAAAATTTGAACCTCTTAGCTCATGTCGTGAGGAAACCAGCCTAACGGACGGACAGACAGACGGACACATGGATATGGCTAGATTTTGCCACAGACCAGAATATTTATATTTTATCAGGTTTCCGATGAGTATTTAAAGGTGTTGCAAATGGAATGACAAAATGATTACACCGTGCGACAGTACGTTTTGTACCTGAACAAGGCCAAGGCACGTGAAACTAGACGTCGTTCAATCAAAATCCATCGACCCACTTTTGATCTAGTTGACATTTTTGAGTTCTGTAAAAAATCAAAATTAGTCAAGGGCCCAATGATTATTTTGAGATATTAATATTAGAAATCGGGAAATCGGATATATTTTAGAAATCGGCCCTACTTATCGTATTTTTCGATTTTAAAGAAAATTAATCGACTTAGTTCGGTGGAATATTTTGTTTATCAGCGCTTCTCATTTGTCATATGTGACCGTTGGTACTAATATAAACCCTGATTTAAGTCAAAGACATACATTCGTTGCGAAAGTTCTGACGAGATGGTGTAGCGCCCATCGAAACTGCGCAGTCAACTTTTAGCTGCAACAATAAAGGTCTCACTTTGCCTTTTTGCTAATTTTGGGTTCTGCTGAAGACTTCAGCACAACCTTTGGTCTTAAACCAAAATAAATGACAACACTGAAAATTAAAATTTTTAATTTTTATACCCTACACCACTTCGTGGGCTAGGGTATTATAAGTTAGTTTCGCGCCAAATGTTTGTAACACCAAGAAATAATCGAGATAGACCCACCTTTAAGTATACCGATCGGCTTAGAATCACCAGTTGAGTCGATTTAACGATGTCTGTCTGTCCGTCTGCTGTCCATCTAAGCTTGTTCGCACTCTACAGGTCGCAATGTTGTCCGATTGTCATGAAACTTGGCAGAAGTTATTTTTTCTGGCCAAGGACCATCGGTATTGAATTTCGCTCCCGATTTGACTTTTTCCGCCCTATAAAGCACACATAGTACCCGATTTTCTTCAAATTTGGCTTAACACCTTATTATCAAAGTAGAAATACCTGTGGCGAAAGCGGGTTAGATCGGTTAAGATTTAAATATAGCTCCCATACAAATGTCGCTCCCGATTTCACTTTTTCCGCTTCAGAAACCACATATTGTACCCGATTTTCTTTAAATTTGGCACTACATTTTATAATCGAACTAGAAACACCTATGCTGAAAGTGGACATGATCAATTCAGATTTAGATATAGCCCCACACAAATGTCGCTCCCGATTTGACTTTTTCCGCTCTAAAATCCACATATTGTACCCGTTTTTTCTTTAAAATTGGCACAACATCTTATAATGCAACTTAAAACACCTATGGTGAAAGTGGGTAAGATCGGTTCAGATTTAGATATAGCCCTCATACAAATGTTGCTCGCGAATGTTTTACTGATTTTTGCCAAACTTTACATATATAAACATACATTTCTCCAATAAACATACATGGTGAAAGGGGGTCACATCGTTCCAGGTATCAATATACTGCCATACAAATGTCCTTTCCGATTTAACATTTTTGTCAAACACATACATTTACAGGATGCAAAAATCCTTCCCGATTTCACTTTTTTACCGAATTGAATTGTAATGAGATAGAAAGTCCGTCCGTCTTTAGCCTTTCCTTACTTGTTTGAGAGATGCACATATGTCCATACTTTGGTATAACCCAAATGGGCCACCATTCTGATTTATTACAGCTCTAGAAACTACATCTTACATCAGATCTTCATACAATTTTGCAGATCATTATATTTTTCAACTAGGAATACCTATCGTGAATGAGAAAAATATAGGCCCATGTTTTGGACCAGGCCCAAAATATTGTTATAGGCCCCTTTTGAAATGTCGGTCCGATTCATCCTATTACTACTGTATAATTTGTATTTGTCTGTCGGATAATTGGATCCATGACTAAAGATGAATTTATAGAAACAGTTAAATTTATATGAACTACATAAAATTGCTCCCATGAAATAACTGGGTTTAGTAATCAAAGCGAGGTACATACGTAGGGAGTGGTGTAGGGTATTATGTAGTCGGCTCCGCCCGACTTTAGCCTTTCCCTACTTGTTATACCCTACACCACTTCGTGGATTAGGGTATTATAAGTTAGTTTCGCGCCAAATGTTTGTAACACCAAGAAATAATCGAGCTAGACCCACCTTTAAGTATACCGATCGGCTTAGAATCACCAGTTGAGACGATTTAACGATGTCTGTCTGTCCGTCCGTTCGTCTGTCCGTCCGTCTGCAGTCCATCTAAGCTTGTTTGTATTCTACAGGTCGCAATTGTTGTCCGATTGTCATGAAACTTGGCAGAGGTTATTTTTTCTGGCCAAGGGCCATCGGTATTGAATTTGGAGGAAATCGGTTCAGATGTAGATATAGCCCCATACAAGTGTCGCTCCCGATTTGACATTTTCCGCTCTAGAAACCACATCTTGTACCCCATTTTCTTTAAATTTGGCACAACATCTTATAATCCAACTAGAAACACCTATGCAGAAATTGGGTAAGATCGGTTCAGATTTAGATATAGCCCCCATACAAATGTAGCTCCCGATTTGACATTTTCCGCTCTAGAAACCACATATTGTACCCTATTTTCTTTAAATTTGGTACAACATGTTATAATCCAACTAGAAATACCTATGCAGAAATTGGGTAAGATCGGTTCAGATTTAGATATATCCACCATACAAATGCCGCTCCCTATTTGACATTTTCCGCTCTAGAAACCACATCTTGTACCCGATTTTCTTTAAAATTGGCACAACATTTTATAATCGAACTAGAAACACCTATGCTGAAAGTGGGTATGATCGGTTCAGATTTAGATATAGCCCTCATACAAATGTCGCTCCCGATTTGACTTTTTCCGCTCTAAATTCCACATATTGTACCCGATTTTCTTTAAAATTGGCACAACATCTTATAATCGAACTAAAAACACCTATGGTGAAAGTGGTTAAGATCGGTTCAGATTTAGATATAGCCCCAATACAAATGTCGCTCCCAAATGTTTAACCGATTTTGGCCATACTTTACACATTATATACACGTGGGTCACATCGTTCTATGTTTCAATATACCCCCATACAGATGTCCTTTCCGATTTAACATTTTTTGTCAAACACATACATTTACAGGATGCAAAAATCCTTCCCGATTTCACTTTTTTACCGAATTGAATTGCAATGAGATTTGTTTGGGTGATGTCCATATGTCCATACTTTGGTATAACCCAAATGGTCCCATTCTGATCTATTACAGCTCTAGAAACTACATCATACATCGGATCTTCATCAAATTTTGCAGATCATGATATTTTTCAACCAGGAGTACCTACCGTGAATGAGAAATATATAGGCCCATGTTTTGGACCAGGCCCAGAATGTTGTTATAGGCCCCCTTTTGAAATGTCGGTTCTATTACTACTGTATAATTTGTATTTGTCTGTCGGATAATTATATCAATTACCAGATTATTAACCATATTCGTTAAATATGAACTACATAAAATTGCTGCCATGAAAGGTATTATATAGTCGGGCCCGCCCGACTTTAGCCTTTCCTTACTTGTTTTTTGTGTTTATGTTCTTTAACATATTTTTATGTATTTGTTCATAATGAAGAAGAAGAATTTTTTTGTTTTACAGACTTTCACGTTTTTCAGATTTTGAAAATTGAAAGAGATTTTGCACTCAATTTTTTTTATTAGAAATTGTGGCTTCTTAGCTTATTATGACGCCAAACCATGTATAGTTTAGTTTATGGTAAAAATATCCTTTTTGAACAAATGTTTGACTGTGGACCAACACAACTTCTTTCCTTCAAAAGCCTTTAACGAAATATATACATATTTGGAGAGGTTGAAGGGTTGCCCGCTTTTGAAGGGTAACTTTTGACTGCACTAAATTGCACCCTTGGAAGATAGGATACATTAAGTGCCTTTGGTCGATGGATTTTGATTTTGAACCACTGTGCGTCGTATATAGGAGAATTTTGTACTCAGGGTTTCATTTGGTGATATTTTTTCCTTTTTTTGTAATAATTTATTTTCGTACTTTTCCGAGTCCTACATACGTAGGTGATATGGATATGAAATAAAAAACTGGTCTATCTGTTAAAAATATTTTAAATTTAGTAGTTCTGGCTATATAAGTTTAGCTTAAAAACATTATCAAAACTTTCCTTTAAAAAGAAAAAAATAAATAAAATTTTATCTTTTTAAGGGAGGAAATTTGAAATATTTGTTAATACAAAACTAATACAGGTAAATGTATGAAATTTGAATTGCTTTGAAAATATATCCTTCTCTTTTATTTGATACCCATATCAGGGTATTTGTAGGACTCCGAAATGTATGTAAATTAATTATTATAAAAATTATATCCTTCGGAAATTTAAAGTCCTGTAAAGGAAAAGAAAAGATCAGCAAATGAAAAACTGAGTACAGGGATCTCCTATATACGATCTACAGTTTAATGTGTATATGGTCTTCTTCAGCTCCAATGAAAAAAATGTGAAATTGTCGCTCGGTGTTCTACACCCCATCCTAAGGTGCAGGGTATCAAAAGCGCCCATCGGATTCTGTTGCAAATTTAACATATCCGAATGCACTCTTATAAACAAGACAACACTTTTGTTTTAAAATTTAATTATTTCTTTGCCATAAATTTCTTTGGAACCACCGTAATCCGCGTTGAAGAGGGGAAAACAAGGATTAATCCACAGAATCCTTGTTTTCCCCCTCTCTCTCTCTCTCGGCAAAAACAAATGCCAACACTGTCAGCAAATTAATTAAAATCCTTCATCTTTTTAACTTTATTAGTTTTAGTTGCAACAAAGTCTATAACAATTCAAGGCATTCAACAAACAAAGAAACTGGTGAAAAGGAATTTCCTGCGACCATTAAAAATGGCTTAAAGGCCTTTGTTACACTGACTGCAATTCATGGCGCTGGTGAAAGGAGCCAAAAAGGATATAAAATTAAGCAGCGAAAAGAGCTCAGCACAGCTCTTTTTGCGAGATAATGATGATGATAAGTACTACTGACTAGGGTGCTGATAATGGAGTAACAAAATGCAATTCATAAAAGTTTGAAAGAAAGAGTCATTGTCTATTTTGTGGAAGTGACAAATTCATAACCAAAGGCGTTGAACAGTTGCAAACAAGACAAGAAATAGGGACAAAAGTGGGACAGTGGCCTACATTCACAGAACTGGCAGAGAAGACAAAAAGAAAAACTAATTTGATGACAAGTAATGCTGACTTGCAAAAATGCTGACAATGTTGAATGTCCTTAAAACGGATATCCGCGCCTTTTGACACAGAAAACAGGTCAGCTAACACTCTTAGATAATGGTCCTTCAACTCAAAGCATGTCTTGGCTTTTGCATGTCTTCATATTAGAAGGCGTTTGATCTCTTTTATTGTCATACCAGCATTAGCTGTCACTTGGAGTGGTTATTTTATTTCCTCCCCCCCTTTCTTATCAAGTGTGCAATAAATGACGTATAAAAAACTCAGCATCAATGCATTAATGCAAATGAATCCCCAGAGCAGATTCTACTGGAAGTGCAGTTTGATTTGGTTTTCGAACATTCTCGAACATTGACACGTTTCGAGAGACACATAAAATGCAAACATGATTTGGGTATTAAGTGATCAACTAACAATGATTCCTTTGCCAATCAATGCCGTTAGAATTGGGGGATTGGGGCTGACATGGATGTTAGGGTGGTTGGGCATTTGCTTTGAATTGTTTCTCATGACCCTAACACACACGCACACACCAAAATGCATTGAACTCACATGATGCGATGACATCTTAAAAGGCAGACACACACAGATATATACACTGAAGGAGAGACTTGCTGGAGGACCAACTCTCTGCAAAAAGGACATTAAAAACACTGACATTATATTACCTTAGGTCATGACATGCATTTCGAATGGCTTTGAATGTTGCTGTCTAACCTTTTACTATGTCATAGTGGTGGTGGTTGTACATTGAACACACAGCAAGAAAAGTTCAAGAATATTGGAAAAATCCACATGCAAATATATATTTAAAATTAATTTATTCGTTTTTTGGAGGGAATCTTTTCATAAAAGGGTTAGAGCTAGGATTTCGCACCTTCTTATTGCCAAATTAGACCAAAAATCCGCCAATCATGCCTACCTTCTATAAAAATGAAAAAAACCTCACACATTTCTTATTTTAAAATGTTAAAATTTTTTTGGGAAAATATAGTAAACCTGCAAAATTGATATTTTTCCACCACTTTTATCCGGTTGATGAATTTCGGATATTTTTGTGTTACCTCAAATTCGTAAAATTTTGAGAGATGTGGACTAAAACTTGTATCACCTCATAAATGCTGGTGACATTTGTGAGTAAAAAAACTTGAATTTTTTGGACTTTGAAAGGTAAAATGACATTAATTTTTATATACCCCCCACCTAAGGATGGGAGTATATACACTTTGTCATTCCGTTTGTAACACCTTGAATTATTCATCGGAGACTCTATAAAGTATATGGGGGTTCCACAACAAATCGGACAGTTAAAAAAATATTTTTGATTTCCTTCATTTTTTTTAATTTTTTAGTACCCACTAAAAACACCCCCTGGTATACTTTGAGTTTTTTTGATTACTTGTCAAAAAGATAAAGGCTACAATAGAAAAAGATGGTGGCTGTAAAGTCAAAAATTATGAAAAGTATATTTAAAAAAACCGGCGTAACTTTTTATTATATTAAGAATACCAAAATATTTCTTTGGCATGTGATTGTTGACTTCATGGGGAATATTTGTGTATGAAAAGTTTCAGAATTATGAATGAAGAAGGTTAAAATATAAGGAATTGCAACGGCGAATTTTGGATTTTTCATCAATTGCAGCGATTTTTGCGACTGGCTATATATATGTTACAAGCGAAATTGGTTCTTAATACATAAACAAAAATTCAGTCGGATCCGTTGGCTAGATCGCGAGAAAATCATAAAACAAAAAATATCCAATTTGCATTTTTTGTTTACCATGCCCTACCGCAATATGCACTTTTTGTAAAAAAATTGGTAAAAGGGATAAAAATGGTACCAATCTGACGGATGAAGCTGGAATCATTAAATTCGCTGTGTACATCACAGAAAATGCGTTTTCTATACAACATTGCCAAGATTTCATGAAATAAGTTATGGAGTTTACAATAAATCTTATTTATATATTTGGACATAAATGGTTATGTGCTTATTACAACATTCATAGTGCTCAATTTTAAACATACAAAAGTGGCTATGAACCATGAAACCGCGAATAATAGGAAATTTCGAAAACTTTTTAATCGTAGCAATTAGTAATCCTTTTTAGATTAAACTGTAGAATAATGATTAATAATTTCTCTTTAAATTAAGGAGAAAATCAGTTATGTTTTTGTTCATAGCCACCTTTGAATATAAGCCCTCGATATGTATGTATGTAATTTCAAGCAAATATTTAAACAAAAGTTCTACACTTAGAGAACAAGTCTGTTAATAAAAGCAGCGATTGTCTGCTGCCTATCAGCAGACACTTTTCTGCTATTACAGCTGTTTTTTTGGCATAACAGCAGTTTTTTGCAATCTTACATCACCATTCACACTGGTAAAGAGTTTGCAGTCTGCTAAAATTGGCTGTTGTTAATTAAAATATAAAAAGTTAAGCGTTCATAAGCGAGTTTAGCTCGAAGATGGTAAACAGCAAACAGCAGATACAAGTCTGCTGTCTCTTTTTTAACAGCAGTAGATCTTTCTGATCTTTCAGTAGACTTTCTGTTTTGTTTTACTGACATATTCCTTTGAGTGACGATGTCTGTCGGACGAATATATCAAAATATTTCTCGAAGGTCCTGGCAATAAAATATGAGTGGTTTCCAAACGCTCCAGTAAAAATTTCCTAAAGAGTTGGAAAATTAACTAAGTATGAGTAAAGTTTCCTTCTTTCAAAGCCATAGTAAATAGTTCATTTGCTAGAAAAAGGGTAGTAGATTTACTTAAAAACATTTCTTTGTATCTAATAAAAAATTCTTATAATTGAGTAAATTCAAACTTATGTGAAAGAATATTTCCAAGGTTTTAAGTGAGAAAAAATTCTGAAATTTTTTGTATGGAAAAAAATCCATTTAGGAAATTTTAACTTAAAAATGTGTTTTTTCCTAAAAATGAAGTTAAAATGTTTACTGAAATTTATGCCGAGTTCTTCATACATTTAAGTATTAATGAACATAAAAAAACATTTGAAATTGTTTAAAAAATTCTTGAATATTAATCTAAGAAGCAATTCTCATTCGGTTGCAAAGACTTATTTCTTAAATACTTTATGAATTATTCTAAACAACCACTGCGAAGGCGCCTATCTTGCCTTCGCAACAGTCATGAAGTAATAGCTCAACTCCTTATGGCAGAGGGTCTTGAAACTTTTGAGATATATTTCATGTTGTCATTTTTTGTATTAGTTTTGCATACTCTGAAGCAAAACTATTTGTTTGATTTTTTAGTTATAATGAACTTATTTTAATTTCACATTTTTCCTTGTATAAAATAAAATTTTCCTCAGCTTAAGTAAAAATTTACTCGTTTTGAGGGTAAAAATCAGCAAAATTTCCTTAGTTTGAGTAAATATTTACTTGGTTTGAGTAAACATTTACTTAGTTTTAGGAAATTTACAAGCAGACATATTGCTTAAATACTCTAAAATATTAGGGGTTATTATGAGGGTTTTCAGTCCTTGAGAGGGAAATTTTTTCCCCTTTGGGCCGATTTCGTCCAGTTTCAATCCCAACCGATCTACGACTATAAGACGTATTTATGCAAAATTTGGACGTCCTAGCTCCTTTCGTTTAGATGGTAGCGTGCTTTCAACAGACAGACGGACGGACGGACGGACGGACGGACGGACGGACGTGCATGGCTACATCGTCTTAGAATTTTATGACGATCAAGAATATATATACTTTATAGGGTCTCAGGTCGATATTTCAAGGTGTTACAAACGGAATGGCCATGACCCCCATCCTGGAGGTGGAGGGTAGAAAAAGGAACCTTAATTTTTCGTGTCTGCACGGCCAGATGAAATCAAATTTCATAATTCTAGCTTTATCCATTTCATTGGTACAATTTGGGCGAGCATTAGACATTTTTTCTACATAATTCAAAATACTTCGTTACGATATCTCAATTTTTAGACCTTTTTCGTAATGTTCAATGGGAATTTGAATTTTTGATTATGTATGCGTGTAGTAAAGAAATTACCTCAGTCTATAATGTATTATCTAGATGGAAAGTAACGTAGTGTTTACATCACTGCCTATATTTATATATAGCACAGTGCAACACGAAAAAATATAACCATATACGATCACCACTACGCGATTACAGACCCGTGTCTTCCAGTTTTGCCCAAAGTCATGCAGTTTTTTATGGGCCCTCAAAGATTTGGGGCCTCGGTGCCATATGTGCCAAAAGTAATAATTTTCTCAGGCTCATATCCAGTAAAGCCTTTGGAATTTTGGTTTACTTTCTGAGGCAGAGTTGTAGCTCTTGTCATTAAGAACAAAACAAAAAACTGCAACTCAAAATCGCAACTTCAAAAAATTCGATTTTTGTTAACCTTTTTTCCCTGTTCAGGTCCATTGGAAGCAAACCGTTCACAATTCAAGGAAACAATCAATAACATAAATGTACCTAAGATCTCAATAAACAACTTTCTAGAACATATGACATACTTCCTAGGAATGATTCTTAACACCGTTTATTTAGGAAAAATATATCTTGTCGGACTGTTTTTGTTAATGGTAAGTCCGACTACAGTGCGTATAAGTGATATTATTCTTAATCAATAGCACGTATACGCTACCTACACACACTACAGCCTAAAAGATTTGTTCGGCGACATTTGCGATTTTGATATTGAAAATAAAGTTTTTTTTTTGTGTACAATTTTTCTTCTCTATGACAAGAGCTACAACTTTGCCTCAGAGAGTAAATCAAAATTCTAAACGATATAAGATATGAGCGTGAGAAAATTATCACTTTTTTTGCAAAAATGACACCGAGACCCCAAATCTTTGAGGGCTCATAAAAAAGTGCATTACTTTGGGCAACACTGGCAGACACGGGTCTAGTTTGTCTTTTATCACGTAGTGGTGGCCGTATGGTTATATTTCTATGACTTAAAAAAGTACACGCAGTGTAATTATTAGTAGTATATATTAGTATATGCGTGCGATAATTTTACATATATTTCATTGAACTTGATCATGAAAACATACTTGTGAAACTAGAGATCGTATGTAGAAAAACTGTGTACTCAGTAGGTGATCCTTTCTCCTTTTAACAAGACTTTTAATTCTCAAAAGATATAGTTATTTAAATAATTTATTTTCATACTTAAACGAGTCATATGTTAATAATATCAAACAAAAAAGAAGAGTATCTGTAAAACCACTTTAAATATAGTGCTTCTATATGTAATAGTGTAGCATTAACTAAAGTTTCCTACTTTTTAATTAAGTTTATTTATATGTTTAATTTTATGAATAGTTGACCTTTTATTTTCTATTTTTCCGGATAGTCTGGCTTGAGGTCATGAACAAATCAAAAAACTGATGTTTAGTTTTTTTTAAATTGTTTTATTTATTTATTCTTTTCCGATATTTCGATCATCCTCAGGGATATTCACTTAAAAATACAAACAAAATTAATTATACAAAAAGACAAAACAAAAATTATCACAATAATTACATGTTAACAAAACCAATGAACTCTTTCGTTTCGAAGTAATTTCTCAACTAAAGCTATTGTTTTCGTCCATATTTGTCAACAATGTTTCGATGTATTTGTGCACAGTGGTCAGTGTCAGTCTTGTAGTTCATTCTCTGGTCAGTAGTGACATTTATAATATGTAACATTTCAAGCGTATATCTTCTACGATAATTATTTTCTTGCGTCAAAATGTCTACGTCGTTGAAGTTTGGCTTATGCCCCGTCAAGGTACAATGGTCTGCTAGTGCTGTCTTTTGTTCCAGTGGTTTGTCAATCGCTTTATGATCAGATTTGTGTGCAGAAAGTCGAGTTTTTAATTTCATCTTTGTAGTACCAACGTATACCTTCTGGCATACGTTGGACTTGTCCCCATTACATTTTATCTTATAGACTACGTTTGATTTTTCTTCTTTGTTTATTTTTGATTTTGTCCTGCTAAAAACGTCATTAATTGTGTTGTTGCTCTTTAATGCTAATTGTATGTTGTTCTTATTATAAATGTTGGAGTTTTTAAATCTTTCCGAGAAGCCAGGAACATATGTCATCGGTTTGTATATTTTTGAAATTGGTTCATTTAGTTCTCCAGGTTGTTTCTTCTTCACATGTCTTATTAATTCCGTAATGGTTTTATTAGGAAAGTCATTTAATTTTAAAATATGTCTGATCTTCTTTTCGTTATTTTTATGGAATTCTGCGTCACTAATGTTGAAAACTCTGTTGATGAAGTTAGTCGCGGTGTTGATTTTTATACGTCGAGGATGTTTGGAGTAAAAATTTATTAATCTTCCAGATGCTGTCTCTTTTTGGTACCAATCCGTTTTTATAACGTTGTCTCGTCTATACACTATCGCGTCAAGATATGGTAGTTTATTGTCCTGTTCACATTCCATTGTGAATTGTAATTGATTATCGAAAGAATTCAATGCATTTAATGTGTTTTGTATTTCCGTTTTCTTCACAATAGCAAAAAAATCGTCTACATATTTTGTTAAGTGTCTTGGCTTTATCGTCAGTTTCTGCATTGAGGCGTCTAGTAATTCTTCCATTATAATATCTGCAATAATCGGTGAAGCTGGTGATCCCATTGGCATTCCTTTTCGCTGTTCGTAAACCTTGTCATCATATTTAAAATATCTGGTATCTTTAATACAAAACGTTAATATTTCTAAGAATAAGTCCATGGGTATTGTAGTATAGTCCTTAATGTCGTTCCATTTTTCTCTTATAGTTTTAATAGCTAAGTGTACCGGTAAGCTTGGAAACAAGGAGACTACGTCGAAGGAAATTAATATTTCGTCATCATTAATGTTGGTATTATTAATTTTATTTTTGAAATCTATCGCGTCCTTTATGTTATATTGGGAATCCTTCGTCAAATTATTTAAGATGTCAACAACGTATTTTGATAGTCCATATGCGGGAGAATTTATTGAAGAGGAAATTGGTCGTAAAGGAATGCCGTCTTTGTGGATTTTTGGAAGCCCGTAAATTCTGGGAGCCGTGGCTACTTTATTTGTCAATTTGTTTTTGTCCGTTAAGCTTAAAATATTCATATTAAATAATTTGTCCACAAGTCTATTGTTTTTGGTCTGTAGTCCTGACGTTGGGTCTCTCTTTAATCGTCTGTATGTGCACATATCCCGTAAAATATATTTCATTTTTAATTCGTAGTCCTCTTTTAGCATTGCAACCGTTTTTCCTCCTTTGTCAGCACTCAATATTAGTATTTCATTATTTTGTTTCAAAAATTGTCTTGTTTGTCCCACTGTGTCAAGTAACAGTCTATCTCTCCTCCCCAATTTCGTTTTTTGTAAGTGGTCGTCAATCAGAGACGCTAATTTTGTTCTTGCAGTCTCTTGTTGTTCTCTGTGCTCGATCGATTGTACACACTCTTCTCCCTCCGCTATTATTCTTAATAAAGGGAATTTTGTTGTTGTCACTGGTAGTGCATACTTGGGTCCCAGAGAAAGCAGCCACTCAACATTGCTGGGGATATGTTTGTTGGTGTTGTTAATGAACCACTCTTTGTTATGTTTCATTTGAAGTACGGTTTGTTGTTGTTGTTTCAATGCATGTAATTTGTTTATGTGTGTTGTTTTGTTCTTCTTTGTGTGATTTTGGCGGAGAATGTGTTCGCTGTCAAAGTAGATTTGTTGGTCTTCTTCGTCCAAAAGTTCTTTGAGCCGATCTCTGCACACAAATCTGATCATAAAGCGATTGACAAACCACTGGAACAAAAGACAGCACTAGCAGCCCATTGTACCTTGACGGGGCATAAGCCAAACTTCAACGACGTAGACATTTTGACGCAAGAAAATAATTATCGTAGAAGATATACGCTTGAAATGTTACATATTATAAATGTCCCTACTGACCAGAGAATGAACTACAAGACTGACACTGACCACTGTGCACAAATATATCGAAACATTGTTGACAAATATGGACGAAAACAATAGCTTTAGTTGAGAAATTACTTCGAAACGAAAGAGTTCATTGGTTTTGCTAACATGTAATTATTGTGATAATTTTTGTTTTGTCTTTTTGTATAATTAATTTTGTTTGTATTTTTAAGTGAATATCCCTGAGGATGATCGTCGATGACGATCGAAATATCGGAAAAGAATAAATAAATAAAACAATTTAAAAAAAAACTAAACATCAAAAACAAACTATCCGGAAAAATAGTTTATTTATATTTTAGTTTTTAAGGGTGTAAACTTGAAATGCTTGTTAATGTTAAACTAATACATATAGAAGCATGGAATTTTTAGTATTTTTAACAGATATTCTTCTCCTTCATATCCAATGCGTATGTCTCTCGAAAGTATGCAAATAAATTATTAAGACAAATATATCATTTATTTAAAAAATAATTTTATAAATAAATTTAAAATTATTATTATTGTGTGCAGGTGTTTTTTTGTCCGGCTTGAGGTCATGTAATTTAAAAAAAAACGTTGTTGTGTTTTTATTAATTTTTTATTTAAAAATTCCCAATATTTCGATTGACTTCGTCAATCATCTTCAGTGGTGCCACTATAAAAACAAATATTTTTAACATTAAATATACAAAAAACACTTAACAAATATTTTTTTGACAATAATTACATTTATGAATATAAAGTATAAACGACAGTAACTTGTCCGCACAACCAGTCATTGTCAACTAAATTATTTTTGCTTACATTTATGTTTTTTAATATTGTGTCTGTATATGTGAGCGCAGCCGTCTGTGTCAGTTTTGTAATTTATTCTCTTGTCAGAGGGAACATCAATTATGTGTAGTTTCCAAAGTGTATCTGCGTTTGTAGTTGTTCCATTGTGCTAATATTTTTACATCGTCGGTCAAATTCGGCTTATGTCCCGTCAAAGTACAGTGGGCAGCCAGGGCGGTTTTTTGTTCTAGTGGTCTATTTGTTGCTTTTTGGTCAGATTTATGCGATGAATGTCTTGTCTTTAATTTAGTCTTAGTGGTGGCAACATATACCTTTTGGCATAAGTTGGACTTGTCCCCATTGCATGTAATTTGGTAAACTACGTCCGATTTATATTCATTTTTAATCTAGATTTTTTATCCCGCTAAAAAGCATATTGACTGTGACATGCGTCTTAAGTGCTAATTGGTATTTTTCTTTGTCGTATAAATTGGAGTGGCTAAATCTTTCAGTAAAACCCGCTACATAGGTCATAGATTTGAATATTTTGTCGTTTTCTTTGGTATCTGTTGTGGTATGCACTTTTTCCGAATTTACATTTTTTAATAAATCTGCTATTGTTTTTGTGGGAAAGTCATTCTTTTTTAGGATATCCTTTATTTTTAGTACATTGTCCTGGTGAAATTCTGCGTCACTTATAGATAAGATCTGGACTGTATTATTCATCGACAAGGTTCTCGGCTTAAAATTGACTGGTATCAAAAACCTACTGCTTCTGGTAGACTTATTATTATTATAATAAGTCTGGAGTTACAAGAGATTGAATGAAGGTGTGTTAAAAAAAAATAATTTTTTCGTGAAAAAAATCTATTTTTTTCCAAAAATACGTATACAATATTTTTTATGAGAAAAATACATACACAAACTTTCAAACAATCGCAGCTATCGAGGTCAAAAACCGTACCGCTTGACACGGAATGACTCATTTGGAAAAAACTTTTTATATTGAGTATCTATGTAGTCGCAGGAAAGCATACTCTAAATTACACGACTCTACCTATGTATATTCTAGGTGCAGCTGTCTGGTTGGTACCATTTTAATCCCTCTATTCCCTCTATTCCCATTTCCCCATTTATATTATGTATCTACTCAATTAGAGGAATGTACACACTGAATTTCGTGATTATTGTTGTTGTCGTTTAATAGGTACCATTTTTATACATTTTTGCCCTATTTCACCTTCTACAAATAGTGGTTCTTGTTCGGAATGCGCATTCCCAATATTAAGTGGATTTAAGCAGAGATATTGAAAAAACATGTGCAAATAGTCTAAATATTAGGGGCTATTTTCAGTCCGTATTTTTGTAATTTTGATATTAAATTATTATTATTTGGTTTGTAGCTGTTAGACCAAAAACAAAATAATTCAATAGTAAACTTGTTATAACCATAAAAATTTGAATTGTGAAAATTCACATAATCCAACTAGTCGTTAATTTTATAGGAATGATTTGGCGGAGGTTTGGAGTGATTTATGAATTAGCATGCAATGGTAAGACATTATTTCATGAATTTTGCAAATGTTGAGATGATATATTAAGCAGCTTTTATAACTTAATAAATAACTATAAATTAATGAGAGCTGGTCACTATCAATTAGTTAGATACAAAGGGATTTATCTGGTATTTCTAAATCGAAAAAAATCATTTAATGGGGGATTCAAATGAAATTACTGGTAATGATTTGTATTAACATACATATATATATATATATATATATATATATATATATATATATATATATTAAAATAGGAAATATTTGAATATGCAACCTGATTCTTGACAATATCATGGGTGTGTGGGATCTGGGAGCTCTATTATATCCCACTTTGTGCCGCTGTGACTACTTACACTTGCAAAATAAAATAGTTTTGCGAAATTCATACTTTTAGTGTTAGAATTTCTCCAAATTCCTATATTTAGGATCAAATGGGTAAAAGGGATTGTAGTTTGAATCATTCAGCCTATATGTTGATCTGTTAACTTACTTAAATCCCTTTACACAATGAAATTGTATAATATCTGAAAACACATTTATCACCTGAATATTCAAATATAATCAAACTTATAAAAATTTTGTCAGGTGTATTTATAAACGAGTTTCTTCTATACACATACACTTTTGCTTTGATATTAGTATATCTATGTACATACATATATGTGTGTGCGAGAGACAAGTCTGAGTTTAGTATGCAACTCAAAATGTCTCCAAGGATATGTTAGACTTGCCAGCAACATGTTGAAGCTCCAATACCCATCACATATGTCCCACTGCCAGTTTACGTACGGTTTAGTCCAACGAATTGTACTCAATTTTGCTTGTTCCATGGATTTCCCAAAAATAAATTGACATAATAAATTATTTTATGCCGATAGTTTTGTTATTGGCCAAAGCTTTGAGCATGATGCTGGCAAAGACTTGGCCAAAAAATCAACTCACACATACACACAATCTATATATGTATGTTGGCAGTGTCAACCTACATGGAAAAGTTCATGGCCAGAAATCGATTGTCCTTTGTAATGGGGAAAGAGTGCAAGAGAGAGATAGATATAGAGAAAGGACATCGGCACAGAGTTCAATTTGCCAAAAATTGTTGTTTTGTTTTTTTTTCTTGTTTTTGTTTATACATTGTTTATGTTAAAATAATGGACTGTTTGTAAAACGGAAATGGACATTTGATTATTTTCTAACTGTAAATACTTTAACTAACAGTTTTACGATTCGCATTTAATGGTGTGGAAAATTAAAAACAGCCGAGAGAGAGGGGGCTTGGGGGTCGACAAGAACGATTTGTTAGATAAACAACGACATAGACAATAATAAACAAGATGATATGGAGCTGGGGGAGGGTGTTTGATATAAGTAAGCGGAACAAATACGAATTACAAATGTAAATAAATGCCACGATATAATCAAGTAACTGTCTGATAGTCTTGGGCTAAAATTTTCCACAAACACAGTGACCACAATGGTTAATTTAAAAGGATAATTTTTTAAAGGACACATGAAACGAAATTCAATTTTTTTGAAAATCTGAGATGTGATAACTGTGTGAAAATTTTTTTCATAAGAAATCTAAATTAGCATAATTATATAGGACAAAATACGTAACCTGTTTATCTACTGTGGGTCACTACGCATCTTCTTAATTAGTGTGTATTTGCATTATATAGACAATGAATTTTTATGCAAAATCATATGTGAATATGGACTTCATCCCATGTTATGTTAGCGTATTTTGAATAGCGATATGCATATTTGACGCAAGAATGGATTAACAAGTCAAAACGGAGTTAAGTTCGGCCGGGCCGATCTTTATATACCCTCCACCATGGATTGCATTCCACAGAGGTTGTCGGTTTTCGTAGAAGTGCAGTAATATTACAGGAAAATATAATTTTTTCAATATAGCCAAACCAAAACAAATACAAATATTGAAAAAATAATTTTATAAATAAATATAATATTTTAATTATTTTAAGCCATTATTTATTTCAAATCAAAAAATATCATATATTGATATTTTCAAAAAGCTTAAATACCATAAATATTGGTAGATAGTAGGTGCTACAGTTGGTTGTCTACGAATTTGGAAAAAACCTTTTATTTTTCATGTCTACGTAGTCAAAGGAATGTATACTCCGAATTTCATGACTCTAGCTGCGGTCATTTGGTTGTTACTATTTTTATCCCCTTTTTCTATTTTGACCCCAAAAAGTTCGAATTCCGAAAAATCTGTTTATTTTAAGTATCGACGCAATCAGAGGAATGTATACTCCGAATTTCATGACTCTAGCTGAGGTCATTTGATTGGTACTATTTTTATCCCCTTTTTTCATTTTAACCCCCAAAAAGTACGCATTTCGAAAAATCTGTTTAGTTTAAGTATCGACGCAATCAGAGGAATGTATACACCGAATTTCATTATTCCAGGTGTAGCCGTTTGGTTGGTACTATTTTTATCCCCTTTTTCTATTTTGACCCCAACAAAGTACGAAATCCGCAAAATCAGTTTATTTTCCGTGTCTACACAGTCAGAGGAATGTGTACTCCGACTTTCATGACTCTAGCTGCGGTCATTTGATTGGTACTATTTTTATCCTTTTTTTATTTTAACCCCAAAAAGTACGATTTTTGAAAAATCCCTGTATTTTACTTGTCTATGCAATCTGAGGAATGTATACACCGAATTTCATTATTCTAGGTACAGCCGTTTGGTTGGTACCATTTTTATTCCTCTTCCCTTTTTGTTCCATTTCACCCCCTACAAATAAGAATCACTTTATGGTGCACGTTTTTGTTATAAGGGAAATGCGCATACCAAATATCAAGCAAATATAAACAGACATATTAAAAAAAACATGCTTAAATACGATAAAATATTAGGGATTATTATGGGTATTTTTAGTCCTTGTGAGGGAAAATTTTTTCCCTTTGGACCGATTTCGCCCCATTTCAATCCCAACCGATCTACGACTATAAGACGCATTCTAGTTCCTTCCGTTTAGATGCTAGCGTGCTTTCAACAGACGGACAGACGGACGGACGGACGGACATGGCTAGATCGTCTTAGAATTTTATGACGATCAAGAATATATATACTTTATAGGGTCTCATGTCGATATTTCAAGGTGTTACAAACGGAATGACACAGTTAGTATACCCCCAACCTGGAGGTGGAGGGTATAAAAATGGATTTGTGAAGATTAGGGGTGGGATAGTGTTGTATGGGAATTTTAGGAATTCGATTTGGATACGCTAGAACCCCCTACTTTGTGAGGTCCGAAATCATTAGCCAAAAATGGGGTGGTTGGTTGGGTGCAAGTGGTCGCTAATCTGGGTCAAAAAGTGAGGAAAAAGGGGTGAAAATCCATAAAAAGCTACAAAACTGCCTCAGAGTCGCCCCCAGAGGGGTTAAATGTAAGACCGATTACCATTAATTTTCCCTGCCTAACATTTTTTCGAATACACATACCCACTCCTTAAGGGGGGCTCTCAAACAAAAATTAAAGTTTTATAAAATATGATCCTACCGCTCTCAGTGGCCCAAGTGGAGTCAAATGAATCACCGACCCTCAATATTTTGTCAACCCCCACATTTTCTCTGAACACACCTGCCCCTTATCTTCAACACTTAAAGGTTGAGAGCCCCCTTAAGGAGTGGGGATAGGGGGTCTGTGTATTCGAAAAATATTAGGGAGGGAAAATTAATGGTAATCGGTCTTACATTTAACCGATTTTTTTATTTTTTATAATTTTTGTAAGGCCCAAAACTGCTCCGGAGTCGCCTGTATCTAGGTTAAATGTGAGACCGACCTCCATTAATTTTTCCTTCTCAACATTATTTTCAAACACATTTACACCCTATCCCCACTCCATAATGGGGCTCCCATAAAAAAAAACATTTTTATACCCTCACCCTACAGGGTAGGAGGGTATATATATCATTTGGGACAGAAAAAAAGTCTAACGCATCGAACGAGTGACTTAAGACCCCAAGTATGTTTAGACCAAATCCGTTTCACGACTTTTTAAGGTGTTTGAGCCATGTCCGTCCGTGACTGGTGTACACTATAACTCTCGAAAGGAGTTAAGGAATCGATTCAAACTTTGCACATGGTAATATTTTTCCCAAACTTAGCTTAAGTTCGACGGTGGGCGAAATTGCCACGCCCCTTCTGGGACCTCCCACACAAATAGCCCATATTTTAATGTTATATTAAAACACATATAACTTCCACTCGGATAATCAGAATCAGCTATATTTTGGTATTTGATAATGTTTTTATAGTCGTTTTAAGAGTGTTTTGCCACACCCATTCCAGTACCTCCCAGCTGTTATAACTTCTATACAGATGATCGGAATACTGTGAAATTGGATATTTAGCAATGTTTTTTTAGTGGTTACATTCGCATGGAATATGGACGATATTGCCACACCCCTTCTGGTACCTCCCACAAAAAGTGGCATAAACTTTAGTTACAATAAAACCGACTTAACATCCATACGGGTAGTCAACATCATTTGGAAATTGATATTTAATAATTTTTCGATCATTACTTTAAACATAACAAATATTTACGCTTTAGTCACGCGCCTTCTTGTACCTCCTGGTCTCTGTTCTAGGTAATATTAAATCCTTCATACCTTCTATACTGGTGCATGGGATCCACTATGACTTGATATTTGAACATGTTTTTACAATAGTTTTACAAATGTGGAAGCTGGGACCATGTGATACGAACCTCCTAGTACCTTCCACACAAATTATCCTGCCCCACATTAAATTTAATTCCTTATAACTTCCTTCCGTATATATGTTCTCTGAGAGTGAGGGTATATATAAGTCGGTTTAGCCGACTGAAGCTTACTTACTTGTTTTTATATAATTTGCTCCCACACTCTAACTTTCCCAAGGAGGCCCCTAGGTGAGTCTAATATATGACAAACCCTCAATATTTTTTCAGCTCCAATATTTCCTCACATCATACCAACACTCTATCTTCAACCCTTAAGGTAGTGGTCCCCATACATTTTTATAATTTTTTTTATAAAGGAAATGCCCAAAACTTCACCCGGGTCACTCTTAGAGGGGAGACATGTAAAACTGGCCCCATTAATTTTCTCTCCCCAACATTTCCCCAAACATACATGCCCCCTATTTCCACTCCTTAATTGCGCTCCCAACTACAGTTTTATTAAATTTTCCACATGTATGACCAATCTCCAATATATGTTCAGCCCCAATATGCAACCTTTAAGATGGATCCCATACATTTGTCTATTTTATATAATTTTTATGAAAGAAAGCTCCGCAGTAGACCCTAGAGGGGATACGTGTAAGACAGACCCCCATTATTTTTTCTTCACCAAAAATTTCACAAACCTACCTACCCGCAATCACCACTCCTTATAAACGTTGATAAACTTCATATTATGCTTAAGGGGGCTCCAATACAGAGGAAACATTTTTATAAAAGTTGCACCTACCGCTCTAGGACAATAAAATGTGCAACATTTTTCGACACATCACATTGTTATTGCCATCTATTAAATGCATGCAGAAACATATGTGGGAAATTATCTTTCAAGATAACTATCGTCACTGTATAGAAATTCATTATTAGTATTTGAGACCACATAACAAAAAGGAAAAAAATCGATGCATTTTGAGAGAGAACATATGTGGGGAAGTTATAAGGACTTAAATTTTATTTAGGTCCCGGCATCCGCATTTATAAAACAATTGTAAAAGCATGAATATCAAGTCATGTATACTTCTGCATCTTCTTAGAATATCTAAAAATTGTATGTCCTTTTTTAAAATTCTATGAGAGTTCTCCTCATAGTTTTCGTTATTTTTGTTCGTCTTCTGTTATCAGTCCTAATTAGGATTAAATTGGAGTGCAGAATCTGAATCTACTTTTCTTCTCCATACGCTGCTTTTTTGGTTTTACGAGTTGCTACTTGCCACACCAACACCACCTCCACCACCAATTCACAGATGACAAAAATGTTTGAAATTTGTCTTCATTTCATTTCGTGGCATATTCATATGTTCTTCAAATAAAATCTGAAATGATCGCTGCTTTTATGTTGAATAATTTCCATTTAATTCCCATTGAATTAAGCAATAATTCACTTTTGCACACACAATGGAGCTTCTTTGTGTACAACTCTCGCATGTGTGAACGCCATGAACGCCCCTCGCCGACCCCACCATGTTCGTTCATATCATCCTCCTCCTCTTGTCGTGGAGAGGAATATAAAGACAACGACAAGTATCATATAATACCCATCAATTATTTCCGCTGTTTTCGCATTGTTGTTTTTGCCTCGTCGTTTTTCCTCCGCCAGCCGAGATACTTGTTACCATTGCGAAGATGACTTCTGGAAAACCTCAATTGAAATAAAAACGCAAAAAAGAAGGAAGCTAAGAAATGGCAAAAAATCATATAGACAGAGCAGATGAAATCCCCCTCCTCCGAATAAAGCCAAAGATACAATTCTTAAGGAGGAGGAGCACATATAAAAAGTAGCTCCTCACCTTTTCAGCAAATAAATCACTTTTATTGCTTCATAACGCCATCGTCACCCCCGTACCTTCGATCTCACACGCACACACATGCATATGTACGAGTATATACTCCAACGCACTCTACTGCCTGGAATACTTCACCCCTCCTACCACAACAAACAAAAAAGGACGAACAGAAAATGAAGAGAAGTTGCCGGCAAACTCTCAAAGAATCTGTACTTCCGGTGTTGACAACCTTTTAAATAAATTGAATTTGCACAAGTACAAGGATGTTGGCCTTGTTGTAGCAGCATGTACAGCTACACCTATAAAACCAATATGAATGTGTGTGTGCGTGTAAGTGTTCTTGTGTTTTTATATCCGTAAGTGTGTCTGTGTGTGTCTGTACAAATATTGTTAAAAGAAATATTTAATTTTATTTATTCTTTCACTGATTTGTTTTTCTCTTGTGCAACAAATATTTAGTGTTTTCGTTTCTTTCTCTCTCATTGTTGTAGTTGTTGTTCTGCCTTTGTTTGCTTTGAGCAAAATCCTTCAAAAGGAAAATATAGTTGAGTACGATGGTGTCCATAAGGAAGAGCATATTTTATATGATTCGAATAAAGTCAATGTCCTGCAGAGCTCTTCACTTTCTACTCTAAATTGAGGCGATACGAAATAACCCCCAATAAAATAATCCCAACTAAAGAAATGAAATATCCTCTAAAATCAAATGAATCAAACAACATCCAAAAAGAAAAATGTAATAATGTCCAAAATGGATGTGAAAAAATTCCAATTCTAAAATAAAAAACCCCAAAAATTAGGAGGTTATTTCATAGTAAAATGACCCTCAAAGTAAAAAGGAAATGTCTCCCACTGAAACCAACCCAACGGCATCTGATAGAGGTGTTGAGAACAGAAGCTACGTGTATCGGCGTTTTGAAAATTTACCTATGTTGGTCATTTTAGTGGGTCGGGGTCAATATTTCCCCATTTTGCACATTTTTATGATGAAACCGCATATGAATCCTCGCGATCCTTACATTTTAGGTAAAGCATATGTTCAGTAGTATTACTTAGAAGACTACTACGAATTTTTTTGTGAAACATTTTAACCCGCTAGTTTCTCAATATAGGGATATTTTTGGCCCCTCTTGTGCAAAAAGGTAAAATCACCCCAAAACACGGGTTTAACTGATCAAAATGTTTTACAAACATATTTGTCATGAAATTCAACGATAAGTCTTTTTAAACACTAAAACTCTAACATCAACATGAATGTCAGGAATAAGTTAAAATTTAAAACAACATTTTAGGTTTAATTTCGTAATTTTTTCGAATTTGTGCTAAAATGTCCCACAAAACGGGTGGGATGAAGTGAATAAAAAATGTGTCATGTATTATGGAGCGATGAGACGCACAAACACCTGCACTTTGATTACAAGAATAGATGGACGGACAGATTGTCTCGTCCATCATTTGTAATTCAAAATACACCATTTGAAATTCAAATGTTTTCATTTGAAATTCAAAATTTATTCCATTTGAAATTCAAAAGATTCCATTTGAAATTCAAAAATGTAAACAAACTTATTTAAGAAAAATATACATTAGGTGGGGCAGCATTTATTTTTTCTGCAAATTTGGATATTTTGCAGTTTTGGAAACAGATTTATTAAAATGATAAGCATTAAAATGATGTAAAATGTCGGTAATTTCATATATAGTTTATAACCTTCACCAGCTCAGAGAGCATCTGCATATAATCTATAAGGACTTGCATTTTACTTAGGGTCGGATTATTTGTGTGGGAGGTACAACAACTCATAACTATTTTACAGGTTTAAAGTGATTGTAAAACCATTTCCAATATTAAATTGTTACTGATCAGTTTTATTTTAACCAAAGCTTATGCCAATTTGTGTGAGAGGTCTTGCAATATCGATCATATTGCAGGTGTATCAAATATCAAATTTCAGAGTATTCCGATCGTCCGTGTAGAAGTTATAAAATCTTTAAATTTAATAGCTTGGAGTGATTTCCGTGGGAGGTACGTAAATCTGTTTTCTAACAGCAGAATATTAAAATTTACATAAATAAATAAGTGCGACCCAACCTAATGTATATTTTGCTTAAATAATTTTGTTTACCCTTTTTGAATTGCAAATGGAATAATTTTTGAATTACAAATGGAATAATTTTTGAATTTCAAATGAAAACTTTTGAATTTCAAATGGTGTCTTTTGAATTACTTATGACGAGTTTTGAATTTCAAATGACGAGTTTTGAATTACAAATGAAGAATTTTGAATTTCGAATGATGTCTTTTGAATTACAAATGACGAGTTTTGAATTTCAATTGACATTTTTTGAATTTCAAATGTAATTTTTGAATTTCAACAGTTTTCTTTTGAGTTTCAAGTGATATCTTTTGAATTACTATTGAAAATGTGTGGAAGGGGCATGGCTAAAGCGTAAATATTTCTTAGGTTTAAATTGATTATAAAAACATTTTTAGATATCAAATTGCAAATGATTTTGACTACCCGTATTATTGTTATATCGGTTTTATTGTATGAGAGGTACCAGAAGGTATGTGGCAATATCACCTATATTCCACGCGAATGTAACTCCTATATAAGCATTGTCATGTATCAAATTTCACATTATTCCAATCATACGTATAGACGTTATAACATCTTTAATTTTATGTAGTTTACAGTGATTTGTGTGGAAGGTACTGGAAGGGCGTGGCAAAACCCTCATATTTAGTACACTTAGAGCGATTATAAAAACATTATCAAATACCAAAATATAGATGTAGCTATTTTTTGGAAAAAAATAGAAAAAAGTTAGGGAACTTTTTTCAAAGAATTGATATCGTTATCAAAAAAATATTTTATTTCAACTGGTATATTCTCAGGGCTCAAGAACATTTTACATCTATATTTCATAGAATTTGGGTAACTATACCTGCACGTACACATACTTACAATGAGATGTTGGTAATGTGGCAAGTGTGGTTTATTACTTGGTGCTATTTTTTAAACGCGTATTCGGAAAGTGAGTTGTGCTTCTCATTCCCTTGAGAGAATCATTTACTTAAAGAGGCTGGGTATATTGTCGAAAAGACGCTGCGAAGCCATATGAAACAGGTCGGAAATCATGATAGTGGCAGTGTTAAGCCAAGTAATTAATGTCACCATGTCATTTGTAAATAAATTTATTTAATTTATATAGATGCAAAATGGGTTTGAGCCAGGAGAATATCCCAGTTCAAATCAAATATTGATTACAGACCACAATAAAACATACAAAAACATTAAAAAAAAAAACAATTAAAGACTCTCTTGCAAAAGAAATAGTCTCAATATCTGTAACATATCAAAAGTTATGATTTCGTATTATGCAAAACTTCAATTTATTGCTCAATTGTTATTTTTTACAAAAATATCACGTGCACCAAATTTCGTCAAAGTCGGAGGACCTTTGAAAATTTCTCGATGGCCAAACATGGAATTTCTCATTACAGCAGTGTTTCAGTCATCAATTGTTTTTTTTTTTGTTTTTCGAAAAAAAAAAAAAACATTTTTTGTAGTCAGTTTCGTGACATATATGGGAGCTCAAATATCAAACGTATCTTTGACGGAAATAGGAATTTAAATAAAACAAGTAAAAACGGCGTTAAGTTAACTTTATATACCCTTCACCATAGATTGCATTCCACAGAGGTTGTCGGGTTTCGTAGAAGTGCAGTAATTTTATAGGAAAATATAAATTTTTTAATATAGCCAAACCAAAACAAATACAAATATTGAAAAAAAATAATTTTATAAATAAATATAATATTTTAATTATTTATTTCAAATCAAAAAATAAATATTCTTATATTTATATTTTCAATAAGCTTAAATACCATAAATATTGGTAGATAGTGGGTGCTAGAGTTGGTTGTATTTCCATTCTATTTGAATTCCAAAAGTACAAATTTTGAAAATCCATTATCAGACGTACATAGTGCAAAATAACCTAACTTCATGATTCAACCAATTCTTGCCGTAAAAGAAAAATTACGAATTTGGAAAAAACATTTTATTTTGCATGACTGTGCAGTCAGAGGAATATATACACCGAATTCCATGACTGCAGCTGCACCCATTTGGTTGGTGCCATTTTTAACCCCTTGACGTTTCTACGCAATTAGAATTTCATCATTCTAGCTGTAGTCGTTTAGTTGGTACTATTTTTATCCCTCTGTACCATTGTATCCCTTGAAAGTACGAATTTCGATAAATTCGTTTATTTTCCGTGTCTACGAAGTCAGAGGAATGTATACTCCGAATTGCATGACTCTAGCTGCGGTCATTTGGTTGGTACTATTTGTATCCCCTTTTTCCATTTTAACACCAAAAAATACGAATTTCGAAAAATTCGTCTATTTTCCGTGTCTACGCAGTCAGAGGAATGTATACACCGAATTTCATTATTCCATGTGTAGCCGTTTGGTTGGTACCATTTTTATCCCTCCGTACCCATTGTATCCCTTGAAAGTACGAATTTGGAAAAAACCTTTTATTTTTCATGTCTACGTCGTCAGAGGAATGTATACTCCGAATTTCATGACTCTAGCTGCGGTCATTTGGTTGGTACTATTTTTATCCCCTTTTTCTTTGTTGACCCCAAAAAGTACGAATTTCGAAAAATCTGTTAATTTTCCGCGTCTACACAGTCAGAGGAATGCATACTCCGAATTTCATGACTCTAGCTGCGGTCATTTGATTGGTACTATTTTTATCCCCTTTTTTCATTTTAACCCCAAAAAGTACGAATTTTGAAAAAAATCCGTATATTTTACTTGTCTATGCAATCAGAGGAATGTATACACCGAATTTCATTATTCCAAGTGTAGCCGTTTGGTTGGTACTATTTTTATCCCTCTTTTCCCATTTTACCCCTTAAAAGTACGAATTTGGAAAAAATACTTTTAAATTATGTATCTACTCAGTTAGAGGAATGTACACACCGAATTTCGTGTTTCTAGCTGTTGTCGTTTAATATGTACCATTTTTATCCCTTCTTTGTACCATTTTTATCCCTTTAGTTTTTGCTATAAGGGGAATGCGCATACCAAATATCAAGCAAATATAAACAGACATATTCAAAATACATGCTTAAATACGCTAAAATATTAGGGATTATTATGGGTATTTTTAGTCCTTGTGAGGGAAAAAATTTTCCCTTTGGGTCGATTTCGCCCCGTTTCAATCACAACCGATCTACAACTAAAGGGTGTCCCAAGAAGAGCGCAATTTTTTAATTTTAAATAAAACACAGATATTTAAGAAAAAATCGTGAAACTTTATTATATCGTAAAGTAGACAGAATGAGGTTATGTATGGAACAATATATCGTGCAGATGGCCGCCGCGGCTTTGCTGGCATGCACGCGATCTTTTAATGAAATTTTCAATGACCGTTTTGCATGAATGCTGCGGTATTTCATTAATGCAGCGTCCAATTTCGTCTTTTAAGGCTTGAGTCGTCGTCGGCTTATTCGCGTAAACCATCGACTTCAAAAAACCCCAAAGAAAAAAATCTAATGGTGTTAAATCGCACGATCTAGGCGGCCAATTCTGATCTCCAAAACGCGAAATAACACGACCGGGAAATGACTGATGCAGCAATTGAATTGGTTCTCTGGCTGTATGACATGTGGCGCCGTCTTGTTGGAACCACATGCCCTCCACATTCATTTCTTCAATTCTAGGCAAGAAAAAACTGGTTATCATTTCACGATACCGAACACCATTGACTGTTTCCGCTTGACCTGCCTCATTTTCATAAAATAAAGGTCCAATGATTCCTCCAGCCCAAAAACCACACTACACAGTGACACGTTGAGGATGCATTTGCTTCTCGTGAATCACTCGAGGATTTTCCGCACCCCAAATGCGACAATTCTGCCTATTGACGAAGCCATCAAGATGAAAATGGGCCTCGTCACTGAAGATGATTTTATCGGCAAAATCAGCATTTTCATGTTGTCTCTCCAATACCCAATTAACGAACTCCCTTCGCTGTCCATGGTCAGTTGGCTTCAGTTCCTGAGTCAATTGAACTTTGTATGCATGAAGATGCAAATCTTTCGTCAAAATTCGCTGCAAAGTGGATTTGGAGACACCAATTTGCTGAGCTCGGTGTCGAATTGAGGTGGATGGAGTTTGAGCGACATCATCACGTACAGCTGCGACATTTTCGGTCGATCGACCTGGTCGATGGCGCGTTGTTGTCTTTACATCATTAACAGACCCAGTTTCGGCAAATTTATCCATTAATCTCTTTACAGTTGACTCTTTTGGAGCATTATTGTGACCCCAAATTGATCGCAATTTGCGAACTGTAGCCGCAAAACTTTCACCATTTTGGTAAAACAATTTCACAATGAGAATGCGTTGTTCATTCGTGTAACGCTCCATTTTTACTAACCTCGTACCTTCTACTAACAAACAATAACAATTGTTCAAATGTCAAACAATGACACTTCGAATGTTGCCAGATTTAAAAATTGCGTTCTTCTTGGGACACCCTTTATAAGAGGCATTTATGGAAAATTTGAACGTTCTAGCTATTTTCGTGCTTTCAACAGACGGACAGACGGACGGACATGGCTAGATCGTCTTAGAATTTTATGACGATCAAGAATATATATACTTTCTAGGGTCTCATGTCGATATTTCAAGGTGTTAGTATACCCACATCCTGGAGGTGGAGGGTATAAAAATTTAAAAATATATCCATCACACAAAAATGAATCTTTAAGTCTTGGGCACAAAATTTTCATTTAAGTAGGTATTTTCTGTTCCTTTTAGGGAAAATATTTCCCTATGAACAGATTTCGCCATTAAAACAAACTCAATCCGAGTCCTTGCCAGGATATGTACGGTCATATACCAACATATTAACTGTCTAACACAAATTTGTGCAACCCACTGTATTGTCCGGAAACCCAGGTCGTACATATGAAGGTGTGCCTGCATACACTTACACACATATGTATGAATATTGTATATGTCCATGAACAACCGGAAACCGAAGTCAAGCAACATGCGAGCAAGCGAACATGTTGTACGAGTGTCATTTATTGTTGTCGTAGTAGTAGTAGTAGTAGTAGTGAGTAGGAGTTGAAGTTGTGTTAGTGTTACACGAAGTTTACCTACTGTGTAACAGTTACCGTTCAAGTGGTAGTTGTTGCTCTTGTTCGTTCGATGTTGTTCAGTGTTGTTATGTTGTTGTTGTGTTTTTATGTTCACATTTTTACTTTTAATAACATTTAGAACAAAAGTGCAAATTGCTATGAAATCACTTAACTGTAAACTTTTATTTGATTGTACCAACCAAATAACCAACCGACCGACCGACAACTACCGACGACTCTAGTATTTGAGCACTACAAGCTCATGCTCATGCTGTTGCGGAGAGCGTGTGAGTGCGAGTGTGTGCGTGTATTTCCGTTTTTTGCTTCCGGTGGATGTAAATTTGTAGCCCACTGTGTGTATGGGTATGCACGGATGTGTGTTATCTTCTCCGTGTTTGTGCAAAAGGACCACAGACTTAAAATGGAAACCGAATGGTTTTGCTATGCAAACATAATTGTACAGAAATGCTGCTACCAGAACGCCAGCAAAAAAACCTGGAATCGTTGGAGTTGTGTATCTACGGATATTTTATATGAATGCTTTTTCATTTTGCCATGTTTTGCCTGGCAGCTACAACGCCTCCATAGTGCCGTCCTCCAGACTCCCACTCCCACCACTGCCCTGGCAGCCTTATGTGTAACTGTGTCCATAAGCATTAGCAAATGTTTGGCATTACCACTGGTAATTGTTAGCATTTCAATTGTGGCTAAGAGAGCCATTGAGTTTCTTTATGGCTGTTTGCTAAGTTTTATTATCACTGTTAATGTCAATTTTCGTTCCGTTCTGTTCGTTCGCTTTTTTGCTTTGCTTTTCTTCTCTCATCTTGAGTTTTGTTTTGCCCTGCTGCCATTAATGTCGAGTTATTATATTTAAGTACATTTTGAATGGAACGGCAGAGATTATAAACGAAGAAGAGAAAGTTAGCACAACGACTGTTGGCTAATAGATAAACAAATGAGATGGCAAAAAGGACTCAAATCAAATGATCCTCAGCAAAAGGGAAGACAGCAAAAAGTCAGCAACTAAAGAGGAGGTTTAACTGCAAAGAAAAATAAATCGAAATAAATTAAAGATGTCACTTTAAGTTGAATAATTCAATGAGTGAATAATAAAATAATTGATTGATAATGAAAAAATGAACAAGTAAAAACGACATTATATAGTCTCCAACATCGAGTGAATTCCATAGAGGCTGTCAATTTTCGTAGAAGTGCTGTAAAATTACAAGAAAATTTAACTTCATTTAATATTGCCAAACCAAAACAAGTAAATATTAAAAAAATAATTTTATAAATAAATAATTTGTTTTTATTATTTTAAAGCACGTTTATAAGGCATGGCTACCAAAACGTTTATCTATATATATAAAAGAGTTGACCAGCCCCAGACCAAATGGCTGAAGCCTGGGCCATGAAAATTTCAGGGTAGTTGCCAAATATGACGTAGACGTCGATTAAGAAAGGGTTTTGCGAAATTCGTACTTTTGGGTGGTAAAATGGGACAAAAAGACGAGCTACAAAGGGGAATTTTTCGAAATTTATAATTTTAAGGGAGGAAAGAGACAAAAAGGGAAAAATATGGTATCAATTTAAGTATTGCAACAATATTCGTGAAAACCGGTATCTACATTTCTCTGACAACGTAGACTTGCAACATAAATGGATTTATCGAAATTTGTACTTAAAAGGTGTGAGTGGGACCAAAAGAGATTAAAATGGTACCAACTAAAGTATTGCAGCTGTAGTCGTGAAATTTGGAGTGCAAATTCCTCTGACAACGTAGAAGCGCAAATCTAACTGAATTTTTCGAAATTTGTAAAGAGTGATTTTTTTGAGGTTAGGATTTTCATGCATTAGTATTTGACAGATCACGTGGGATTTCAGACATGGGGTCAAAGAGAAAGATGCTCAGTATGCTTTGACATTTCATCATGAATCGTCTTACAAACGAACAACGCTTGCAAATTATTGAATTTTATTATCAAAATGCGTGCTCTGTTAAGAAAGTTCATTGCGCGCTTCCATTTTATGGTCAGTTTAATCGACCCACTGAAGCGGCTATTCGGGCTATTGTGACTAAATTTCGCACCAAATTTACATTGTTGGACATTAAACCACCAACACGCTTACGTAGAGTGCGAACTGAAGAAAATATCGCAGCTGTATCGGCCAGTGTTAATGATGACCACCAATTTTCGATTCGTCGCCGTTCGCACCAATTGGGTCTCTGTTACTCAAAAACGTGGAAATGCCAAAATTGGACTAAGCGGATGGACCACCTAAGACGCAGCCGCGGTCAACATTTAAATGAAATTATCTTCAAAAAGTAAATGTCATGGACCAATCTAACGTTTCAAATAAAGAACCGATGAGATTTTGCAAATTTTATGCGTTTTTTTTTTAAAAAAAGTTATCAAGCTCTTAAAAAATCACCATGTACTTATAAGATGTGAGCGCAATCTAAATGGATTTTTTTTTTCGAAATTTGTACTTATAAGTGGTGAGCGGGACCAAAAGGGATTAAAATGGTACCATATAAAGTATTACAGCTATAGTTGTGATATGTAAATTCCTCCGGCAGTAGACTTGCAACATAAAAGGATTTTTCGAAATTTGTACTTTTAAGGGGCCGGCGGGACAAAAGAGGGATAAAAATGGTACCAACTTAAGTATTACAGCTAGAATCGTGAAATTCGGTATGTAAATACCTCCGACCATGTAGAAGCGCAATAAAAATTGGTTTTTCGCTTTTTTTCTTATAAGCGGTGAGCAGGATAAAAATAGTACCAACTAAAGTATTGCAGCTATAGTCGTGAAATTTGGAGTGCAAATTCCTCTGACAACGTAGAAGCGCAAATCTAAATGAATTTTTCGAAATTTGTACATATAAGATGTCAGCGCAATCTAAATGGATTTTTTTCGAAATTTGTACTTATAAGGAATGAGCGGGACCAAAAGGGATTAAAATGGTAACATTTTACCAAATTGGATTTATCGAAATTTGTATTTTTAGGTCCGCGCGGGCCAAAAAGGCATCAAAATGGTGTACAATCCTTTAATTGCAAAATCTCTTATAAAGTATGGCAAAGAGTTCGACAAAGTAAAAAAAAAATATTTTTTATTAATTTTCAAAATCTGAAAAAAAAAGAAAATCTATAAAATTTGTCTGTGCATTATAATCAAATACGTAAATATATGTCAGAAAGCATAAAAACAAAAAATAATAATTTTAGTTTTCTTTAAAATCGAAAAATACGAACAGCAGTCGACTTTAGGCTAATTTCTGAAATATATCCCATTTCCCGGTTTTCAACGTTAATATTTAAAAATAATCCTTGAGTTCTTGTCTAATTCTGGCTATGTACAAAACTAAAAAATGTGAATTTCCATAAAATAAAATTTATATAACACTGTGTGTAGTTTCTTAAGTCATGGAAATATAACCATATACGGACACCACTACGTGACAAAAAGATCAAAAAAAAAGGACCGTGTCTCCCATTCTTTCCCAAAGTCATGCACTTTTTATATGGGTCAGAAAGATTTGAAAGTGATCATTTTCTCAGGCTCATATCTTGCAAACGGGTTGTAATTTTGATTTACTCTCTGAGGCAAAGTTGTAGCTCTTGTCATAAAGAACAAAACATGTGAACATATTAAATCAAAAAACTTCATCTTCAAGGTCAAAATCGCAGAGGTCGTCCAACAAATCTTATAGGCTGCTGTGTGTGTAGATAGCGTATACGTGCTCTTTATTAAGGATAATGTCACTCATACGCACTGTAGTCGGAATGACTATTAACAGTAACAGTCCGACAAGATATATTTTTCCTACCTAAACGTTGTTAAGAATCATTCCTAGGAAGTTCATATGTTCTACAAAGTTGTTAATTGAGATCTTAGGTATATTTTTGTAGTTGATTGTTTCCTTGAATTTTTAACGGTTTGCTACCTATGGACCTGAACAGGGGAAAAGGGTTAAAAAATCAATTTTGTTTGCAATTTGATCTTGGAGATGAAGTTTTATACGTTTTTTAATGTTAACAATTTTTGTTCTTTATGATAAGAGCTGCAACTATGCCTCATAGAGTAAATGGAAATTCCAAACGCTTTGCAAGGTATAAGCCTGAGAAAATTATTAATTTTTTTGCAAAAATGGCAATGGAGACCACAATTTTTTGGGGGCCCATAAAAACAGCTTGACTTTGGGCAAAACTGGGAAACACGAGTCTTTTGTCATACAGTGGGTTCCGTATATGGCAATGTTTTTGCACTGTGTTACTGAACTAGCCTAATATAAATATATATATAAGGCTGGGTCAAGAAAATAAATTGGATTGTTTAATGATAATTTGCAAAAAATTTCGTCTCTCGACGAAGCCATCTGTGAGCTAAACGATACTGTTTATACCGTATAATTTTTTTGGCTGGGTTTTGGTTGGGGTTTCAAGGTGACAACTAAAAACTTATATTTCTTGGAAACATTTGGAAGAGGTGTAATGAAAAATAAATAGGAGGAATCAATGCCTTTCGAATGATGCCTAAATGATGAATAGCGGACGAAAAACTACACCATTGACACCATTTTGGGAAATAATTTTATGAAGGCGCTGGTTTTCACAGCCAAAATGTTCAAACAATTTATACAAAAATGAGCGCTGCGGCGTCAATTTCATTCCGATGTTCATCATTTCGATATATATATATATATATATATATATATATTCACGATCTTATCGATTTTGTTTTAAAACACATTCCGCTTCAGCCGAAGTTTGCTTGGCTTCGGACCAAAAAACCACCTTCGGTCGAACCCTAGTTTATATTTTAACTCTCCTGTGCACTTTGTTTAACCTCCCCGCACTGAAACCCGAAATTATCGCGTGGGGCTAATGTCATCGTAAATATCAACCGTTTAAGTGCTTTGACTTTAGCCATTGTAAACATACAAACTCTGGCGAGAACTTAACATAGTTAAAACTACAATCATGGCTATGCAATTGCAACAAACTACTACTATCGAGTATCGATTTCAGTAGCTCTCAAACAAACAAAAGTACAAAGTACGTACTTGAACCCATTATGCGGGTTATTTATGGTGTGGTGGCAGAGGCGTCGACTTATTGGGGTAAATATTTAAAATATTATATATTTTCAATACCGATGAATTCCTAAGGGTGTTGCACATTTAGTACTTTTTCAGATCGTACGCTCCTTGTTTGTTCGCCAAACAAATATTTGTTAAGTTTTATTTTGTTTTGCTTTTTCAATGGCTCCCTCTCTGCTGTGGCTGAGGGGATACTTGAAAACTTTTATAGTTTTGAAATTTATACTAAAGTGCATGTTCAGTATTGGCCGTGCCGATGGCAGTTGTTGTTGTTTTTCTAGTTGTTGTTGTCGTCGTTCTCATTGTGTGTCAGTTTGTTAAACTCTCCAACTCAAGTAACGATTTTGTTTAAATGAAGCCAATAAATTATCGCTTAAATGGAGAACAACACGGAAGTTTTGGAATATGAACGGAAACCTAGTAACGACAAATGCCAAGTGCTTGTGCAGCTCCGCTAAGTAATAAATAATAATGGTGGGAGGGGGAGGAGGTGGAGGAGGGAAAGAAACAAAGGCAATATTGATGGGCAGGAGTGACCACAAAATACCCTAAGTTTGTGGGCAAAGAAATCTCAACATTTGTGGTTAGAATGTAAGGCAAAGTGAAGAATTGCTGGCCAGAGGATTTAAGGATAAAATTAATTTAAATTAAATTTAAAGCATTCACAACGGAATTAAGAAATAGTCTTAAGATATTGTGAAAATTTCTGATTATTTTAATTTCGATTTTTTCTCACCTAAAAGTATGCTTCCAAACAGTTAAGAAAAATAGTGTAAATATACTGTGAAATTTTCAGATTATTTTAATTTCGTTTTCCCTAAAAGTATGCTATAAAACTGTTAAGAAAAATAGTCTAAAGATTTTGAGAAAAATTCTTATTATTTTAATTTCGCTTTCCTACTAAATAAATCCTTTAAATCAGTTAAGATATTGTGAAAATTTCTGAATTTTTTAATTTCGATTTTTTCTCACCTAAATTTATTCTTTCAAACAGTTAAGAAAAATAGTGTAAATATACTGTGCAATTTTCTGATTATTTTAATTTCGTTTTTCCCTAAAAGTAAGCAATAAAACTTTTAAGAAAAATAGTCTAAAGATATTGAGAAAATTTCTGATTATTTTAATTTCGCTTTCCTACTAAAAGAATCCTTTAAATCAGTTAAGATATTGTGAAAATTTCTGATTATTTTAATTTCGATTTTTTTCTCGCCTAAAAGTATGCTTCCAAACAGTTAAGAAAAATAGTCTAAATATACTGTGATATTTTCTGATTATTTTAATTTCGTTTTTCCCTAAAAGTATGCTTTCAAACTGTTAAGAAAAATAGTCTAAAGATATTGTGAAATTTTGGGAATATTTTAATTTCGTTTACCTCCTAAAAGTAGGCTTTAAAACTGTTAGGATATTGTGAAATTTACTGATTATTTTAATTTCGATTTTTTCTCCCCTAAAAGTATGCTTTAAACCTTTTTTTGCTGCTTCCCTTCAGTTATTCACGAAAATGTAAACAATTCTACACTACACTTTTCATTTACTTTTGCTGTCATTTCTTGGCTTGGGCGTCCTGGCACCAAACCACAAAGTGAAATCCAAACTTGAGGATTATATTTAGTCCCTGCCAGGAGGAGAGAAATGCCAATGTTTGTTTTCCTTCAGCTCGGCTCGTATGCTTTTCAGCATTACCCACGACTTCATATTAAATAATTCAGATTTCAACGAAAGAAAAAAAAAAACGAACCGGAAGGTGACAAACAGCATTGGGACGTTTGGCAGTCAGGCCCCACCCCCTGGTCGCTTTGGCGGCTGCTACTCAGACATTTATAATAAAATTTATGATTTTTCTCTTTTCTTTAAGGTAAAGTGGGGGAGTGCTGTATGCTGTGTGCCAGTATGTATGCGAATAAATATGTAAATATTAACAAAAAGCTGAGATTTTCCGACACAGTCAGGTGGCGTTGCCAGAAATGTCACCCGGTTTCCACCAACCACAACTCCCCAAAGGCTGCTACACCTCAACTTAATGTATTTTTTTGCAGCCTTAATGTATACTACGTCTTCGTCGTTGACTCGAAAATCATTTTTATATCTAAGTGTTAATAAAATGCTTGTTTCCCCCACCACCCGTCCCCCTCGGAAACCAAACCGAAAAAACCATTGTAAAATATAAGAAAATGAAGAGCGAAAATAAGAAACTGGGGAACCAAAATAAAGAGCTCCACCGACCATAATGTCAATGTGCTTTGCATAAATAAATAGTTTTTCCACAGGACCTCACTCGCTAAACTGCCTGCCTCCCTGCCTCCCTGCCCAAAGTAGATGTCATAGAGAAAAAATATTGGCTGGAGAGCACTCGAAAAAGGAAGCGAAAAAACTCGTGTTCAATGAATTATGATTGCCGAGGAAAAGTTAATTTTGTTCAAGATATAAATTATTTATACATTACTTTATGCCTGTCCAATATTTCTGGCGTGCACGCCAAAAAGTTGCTTACAAAAATTATTATTGAAAATTACTTTTGTGAAGAAAGTCTACGGGCACGATGTCTATGATGATGATGGGGGGGAGGATGTTGTTAGTCACAGTAAATTGAATAAATAAAGCAGAGTTTAGGGAAATTTGCCGCCATATTGCAAACGATGTTCGAATCGATAACTTTTTTAGAGCATATTTTTAGGCTCAGCAAGTTGAAGACGTAGCAAAGACTTGGTAGTAAAGCGACAACGATAAGATTTAAGATAATGGACTGTACGTTTCCTGGAGAATGTGTTCAGTAAATTTGAAGCATGCTCTGGATTTTTAATTATATTATTTTTATAATTTACATTATAAGTACCACTAAGAGCGTTATTAAAAATCTTAAAGTGGTTTTCTTTTCTGAAGCAAGAATAAGGGACACGTCCTATTACACTGTACATTAACAGAAAACAAGTGAAAGCGGTGTTAAGTTCGGCAGGATCAAACCACCATGTATTCCACACTATTATCAGCAGATTAGGGCCTTGATTTTATATATAGAACTAGCTGAACTCCCTTCCGCTTCGCTAGGCAAAAAAAAAAACAAATGGTAAAATTAAAATCTGCTTTCATATAGATTTTTCTCCTGATCGATAATATATGTACCAATTATAATCAATGTACTTCCCTTAGATCCTAATGAAATGGATATGTTCCATGGAGAACGCTAGTTTACGGCGAATAATGGAGGAAATGCCAAAAATCAAATTGATTTTTTGTTAAGTGTAATTCTCCTCCTTTCCATTACTTAAACAAAAAACTTCATTCGTAAGAAGAAATTACATTACATTCAAAACACATACAAGATAAACATAAACAAGTAAGGAAAGGCTAAAGTCGGGTGGGGCCGACTATATAATACCCTACACCACTAAAGCAAATATTTCAACTTCAACTTTATGTTTTTTGACCGGAATTTTTTCTAAAATATTACGTACGATAAGATGACCATTTAACGTTGTTTTTGTTCGGTTCTTATGCTGCATTTTAGTTTTATGTAATTTAAAGTACAAATAATACGAAAAGTGATTGGACAGTAATTTAGCACAAATTTAAAAAACTTTAATCAAACCGAAAGAAAAACTGAACTAACCAATACATTTTATTATAAACTTAATATTTTGTTGGATAATCGCTATTTTGAGTAATAGCTATAAATCTTCTGGACATACTCTCCACTAGAGACATAAAAGTCTCCATTGGAGTAGCATATCAGGAATTTTGAGCTTAATTCAAGAAATCGGGCAAATTTCTGAATTTTATTGCTATAATATGTTATTAAAGTCCATTCCATAGATTCTCAATAGGATTGAGATCCGTTGACTGTGCTGCACCATTTTTAAAAATCTATTTTGTTCAACCCCAAACTGGCGTTAAGTGTGTTTTGGTCGGTTGTCGTGTATAAAACGCCACTTAATTGGCATGTCTTTAACTGAATATGTTATCATAGTATCAACAAATAGATTTTTGTAAATATACTGATCTATTAGTGCACCGATTTTGTGTATCGGACAAACGCCGTGTCCAGAAAACGCAGTATACACCATCAGATTTTTGCCAACAAGCTTTACCGTCTCAGATTTGTACTTTGGGTTGTGCTGCATGTTTGGAGGGCACAATTCGTATTGTTTCCTATTAGATCCGCACCAACAAATGTTCGATTCGATAATCCAGGCGATATTTTCCCAAAAATCTTGGATTTTTCTAAATGATCCTGATAAGATTAAATTTGACACTGTAAGCCATATTTTGATACGTCTGGCTTATGTTGAACAATGCAACCAAGTAAATTTTTATACCCTCCACCTCCAGGATGGGGGTATACTAACTTTGTCATTCCGTTTGTAACACCTTGAAATATTGACCTGAGACCCTATAAAGTATATATATTCTTGATCGTCATAAAATTCTAAGACGATCTAGCCATGTCCGTCCGTCCGTCCGTCCGTCCGTCCGTCCGTCTGTCCGTCTGTCCGTCTGTTGAAAGCACGCTAGCATCTAAACGAAAGGAGCTAGGAAGTCCAACTTTTCCATAAATGCGTCTTATAGTCGTAGATCGGTTGGGATTGAAATGGGGCGAAATCGGCCCAAAGGGAAAAATTTTTCCCTCACAAGGACTAAAAATACCCATAATAATCCCTACTATTTTAGCGTATTTAAGCATGTTTTTTGAATATGTCTGTTTATATTTGCTTGATATTTGGTATGCGTATTACCCTTATAGCAAAAAACTGCACCATAAAGTGATTCTTATTTGTAGGGGGTGAAATTGGGCAAAAAAGGGATAAAAATGGTACACATTAAACGACAACAGCTAGAAACTCGAAATTCGGTGTGTACATTCCTCTAATTGAGTAGATACATGATATAACATTATTTTTTCAAATTCGTACTTTTAAGGGGTAAAATGGGAAAAGAGGGATAAAAATGGTACCAACCTAACGGCTGTACCTAGAATAATGAAATTCGGTGTATACATTCCTCTGATTGCATAGACAAGTAAAATACGCGGATTTTTCAAAATTCGTACTTTTTGGGGTTAATATGAAAAAAAGGGGATAAAAATAGTACCAATCAAATGACCGCAGCTAGAGTCATGAAATTCGGAGTATACATTCCTCTGACTGTGTACACACGGAAAATAAACTGATTTTTCGAAATTTGTACTTTTTGGGGACAAAATAGAAAAAGGGGATAAAAAAGTACCAACCAAATGACCGCAGCTAGAGTCATGAAATTCGAAGTATACATTCCTCTGACTACGTAGACATGACTGTGTATACACGGAAAATATACGGATTTTTCGAAATTCGTCCTTTTTGGGGACAAAATAGAAAAAGGGGATAAAAATAGTACCAACCAAATGACCGCAGCTAGAGTCATGAAATTCGAAGTATACATTCCTTTGACTACGTAGACATGAAAAATAAAAGGTTTTTTCCAAATTCGTACTTTCAAGGGATACAATGGGTACGGAGGGATAAAAATGGTACCAACCAAACGGCTACACCTGAAATAATGAAATTCGGTGTATGCGTAGACACTTAAAATAAACAGGTTTTTCGAAATTCGTACTTTTTGGGGTTAAAATGAAAAAAAGGGATAAAAAAATACCAATTAAATGAGCTAGAGTCATGAAATTCTGAGTATACATTCCTCTGACTGCGTAGACACGGAAAATAGACGAATTTGAATTTTGGAGTTAAAATTGAAAAAGGGGATACAAATAGTACCAACCATATTACCGCAGCTAGAGTCATGCAATTCGGAGTATACATTCCTCTGATTGAGTAGGAATCGGAAAATAAACGAATTTTTCGAAATTCGTACTTTCAAGGGATACAATGGTACAGAGGGATAAAAATAGTACCAACTAAATGACTACAGCTAGAATGATGAAATTCTAATTGCGTGGAAACGTCAAGGTTGTAAAAATGGTACCAACCACATGGTCGCAGCTGGAATTATGGAATTCGGTGTATACATTCCTCTGCCTGCATAGACACGCAAAATAAAAAGTTTTTTGTTCCAAATTTGTACCTTTTCTATTATGGCAAAAATTTGTTGAGTAATGAAGTTAGGTTATTTTGCACTATGTACGTCTCATAATGGATTTTTTTGTACTTTTTCATAGAATGAAAATACAACCAACTGTAGCTCCCACTATCTACCAATATTTATGGTACGGTAAGCTTTTTGAAAATATAAATATAAGAATATTTATTTTTTGATTTGAAATAAATAATGGTTTGAAATAATTAAAATATTATATTTATTTATAAAATTATTTTTTCAATATTTGTATTTGTTTTGGTTTGGCTATATTAAAAAAATTATATTTTCCTGTAATATTACTGCACTTCTACGAAAACCGACAACCTCTGTGGAATGCAATCCATGGTGGAGGGTATATAAAGTTCGGCCCGGCCGAACTTAACGCCGTTTTTACTTGTTTCCATTGGTTCTTCTTCTTATGGTTCTTGAGGAAATGCTAATGTCAATTTTTGCCGAAAAATCTCTCTGAATCACAGTTGAGCTTTTAAATGGATCTGCTACGCAGGTTCTATAAATTAAAAAATCCGATTTATTGCTTGTTTTTTTCGGCGTAGGACATTTTGCAATATTTTTGAAGCTCCCATAAGTGCCAATATGGCTAGTATATTGTACACAATCTGTCTGGATCAATTTATAATGTTTGCAATATCCCCAGTGGTACTTCCACTGTCGTTCAATTGCATAATAACCTGACGCTGCGCCTCAATGTACTATTTTCCTTTAGCAATGTCTAATTATAAATTTTGTTAAATAATAACTTCCATTTGAGTAAAAATTACCCAAACATACCAATTAATTAATTTAAACGCAAAAATAAATAGAAAATAACAACTTTTATCAAATGTGCTAAATTTGTGTCCAGCCCAGATTACGAATTACTTGCAAAAACATGAGAGTACGAAGAAAAGGCACAAAAGAATTCGAAAAAAATTATTGGACTTACTGATCACACCATAAGCAACACTAAAAAACGAATACTTTGCGCAGAGTTCATTATCAGAACAAATTATTTGCTATTATAAACAACACATGTGAAGTGTGCTAAACTCGTGACCACCACTCACGACCATGGACCCACGTGGTCCACTTTTCGGTTAACTGTTTCTAGTTCAAATATGTATTCTAGAGCAGTAATAGTGTAAATTACAGGGATATTTGTATGGGAGCTATATCTAAATCTGAACCTATTTCATCCAAAATCAATACCGATGGTCCTTGGACCAAAAAAATAACTTCTGCCAAATTTCATGATAATCGGACAACAGGTTGTAACTAAATTTACTCACACAACAATATAGGAATCTCGGTGTCGAATATACTCAAAAACTGGTTTTAATTTCGTATGGGAAGGTTCATAGCCACTTTCTGCCAATCTCGGTTTCGAATATACTCAAAAACAGGTTTTAATTTCGTATGGGAAGGGTCAAGGCCACTTTCCGCCCATCTTTGCACAGCTATTTACACTGGATCAACTCACACAAAATTTCTGCACTCAAGGTGTCATAGAACTGACCATATTCGATAATATGTTTAACTTGGTATGTGAGGCACCACGCCCACTTTCCCAATACCGCCCATTTTTTATACAACTACGCAAATTGATGCTAGATGCACTCACACAAAATTTCAGTATTGTAGCTGTCATATAACCGACAATATTCAATAATAGGTTTCATCTTCGTATGGGAAGTGCCACGCCCACATTTCCATTACCGCCCATTTTTGGCATAACTACGCAAATTGATGCTGAAAGCACTCAGACAAAATTTGAGTGTTGTATCTGTCATAGAACTGAATATATTGGAAAATGGGTTTTTGGCACAACTACGCACATTTATGTTAGACATTTTACATTTTATTGAAATCAAATTTGGTTTTCAATAAATGTCTTAATTGAATAAATATTTTTTTTTAATTGAATTTTTGTTTAACAACTTTTTTTTAATAATATCAATTAATGTTTTAATTAAATTTTATATTATTGTAGAAACAAATATCGCCGGCGATTCTCGTGTTTTTGTCCGTAGAAATGATGTCGTTCGAACAAGCCTACAGCAACGTGTGAATGTGTTTGGTGAGAGCGGAACTTGTTTTTTCTGATTTTTAAATATTTTTTAAGTATAATTGGCCCAATTAAAATATTTAATTAAAATTTTTAAAATTATTTTGATTAAAGTATTAATTGGCACAATTTTTTCATTAATTGAAACTTTTAAATTATTTTGATTAAAATTTAAATTGGCCCAATTAAAATATTTAATAGAAATTTTTGTAAATATTTTGATTAAATTAGTAATTGATCCAACCAAAACATTTAATTGAGATTTTTAATAAAATTTAAACAAACTATTAATAAATGCAATTAAATTATTTAATTAATTTTCTGGAAATATTTCAATTAATTTTTTTAATTGAATTTGTGAACTTTTTTTATAGGTCCGAAATCAATAAACTTTCTAATGGAATCTGCGAATTTTTTAATTGAAATCTGATTTTAGATTTTTTTCTTTTGTGTAGGGACATCCCAAGGAACCGTAAACCTGGATAACTCTGCATAATTTCATCCATGTCAATATTCATGTGCTGGCGAGCTGTGTCTGGTCTCTCAGCTTTAGTAAGAGCTGTGAGAACGAGGAGGATATTGAAAGTGTCGAACATCTTCTCTGTATCGGTCCAAGAATTACAACTTTTAGTGACATTGACTTCAGCGGTTTGTGAGGCTCCCTTTTTGCGTCCGATTAGGGGCGTAAATGTCACTGGTATCACAATTTCTTGCTGTCTAGCATCAAAGCTAACCTAAGTTTGGGACTTAATCATAAAAGAGCTAATGATAAAGGCTTTAAGCTAACAATAGAGCGTATGTCTGAGGGGATTTTCTCGTTGATATCTTTTTTCCTCGACAATTTCCGTATTAGTGTTCCCACACAACTACAATCCTCATATATTTTTTTCAAACAGAATAGCTTCTCCATTTCATGTTTACTGATGTCAGGATTCCAGCACATAAGTTTTCCCACCAAGTCGCCTCCAAAGGAGACTATAATTAATTTTTGTGCTGTTGCTCTTTTGTTCCATTCTCTGTAGGATTTTGGTCATTATTCCCTAGGATAAAAGCAAGCACTCGCACTCTCGCACACACTCATACATACGAACACTCGAAAATGCTGTTTTAATTTAAGGATTTCGTGCAAATTCGTGACCATTTGACTGGTCATGTACTCGTTGCTGTAGTGGCAGTACCAGAGCATGACTGTGCCAACGCATCACTCGAGCAAAGCAAAGGAGCAAAGTACATGAGATCTTGTGAAATCATAAAAAATCATTTTTACGACATTTCCATATTGTCATTTATGCTCCCGTCAGTATCAACACCATCATTGTCACCAACGCCATCACCATCACTAGCACCAGCAGCATCATCGTGCTCTACATGTCCATCAACTTGTTGGGACAAATGAGATGAAAGTTTTGTAAATGAATGTTCCTTCTGCTGGTCTTCCATGTATGACGAGGGACGTTTTTTGTTCTTGTTTTTGTGTGTTTTGTTCAAGCTCAAGTCCCAACTGTTATTTAAAATAATATTTTGCCCTGTTGGTAATTTGTGTTTAACTTTTAGTATATGTTAATCATGACTAGGAGAACTGGAGGATGTGCAGATTACGAATAATTGTTCGCCTGAAAGTATGCTTTATGAACGATGCTTTGATGATCCCCAAAGTAGTTGCACAAATATTAAGATAAGACTGTAAGGAGCATATGGCCATAGACTATTTAGCCTGGAGGTATGCTTTTAAATTAGTTCTTAGTGATGTGTGTGTCACCCTGTCTTTTAGGTGCACTCTTACAACGTTGGCCTATTTTAAGGCTGCCATCGCTTAAACGAATGTAGTCTACTTTTAGGCGAATTCCTTTTAATTAAAATTCCATTTGTACCACAACCAATGAAACCAATTAAATTTTCCGAGAATTTGTGGTTTTGTGGAAAATCACCTCCCAAATCAAATTGAATCAGACACTTGAACGGGGTAGTAATTCAATATTAATTAATATTTCAAAAATGCATCGAAGCTACACCACACACCTACAGCTGCCTACACACATGTCGTGTGCGTGTGTGACAAGTGAGTCAAGTACTCAAAGGAATACTATTGATGTATGTATGTGTGAATGTCGGGAACGTGTTAAAGGAGCTTATTTCAAACTGAGGCACGATTGGGTCGCCCACATTCACCTGACACATGCCACATTCCTGGCAAATTCACAAGCATGTCTATGGCCATTGCCAATGTGCAAGGATTTGCAATTCTCGCTTTGGGAGTGGGCCACCGTTGCCGTCACCGGCACCGCCTACAGTTATCTCTCATTTATGGCTAAATATGGGGAAATTATAATGCCGAAATTAAGCACCTTGTTTGTCATCATCATCGGTTCGTCGGTATCGGCATCCTCATGGTGAGACACACACTTAATGACATTGGATTCTATTCGTTTCCATTCATTTGATAGATTCAAAGGCATTGAACCACATCAATACGAGCGATTTACTATTAACGCAACCTTGTTGTCGGTCTCAACGAGGGCGTTTATGCGCTCGTCTAGCTGCCTTCGTCTGTCTTACTGAAGAGTCCTTACGACATTTAAAATGTTTGCGGCTTTCAGATGCTCTACACTGCTGCACATTTTCAATAGTTGTGTGGTGATGGATTTGTTAGGGGCCACAGTAGCTATTAGGGCCTTCTTTTGAAGGGGGCCAAAAAAGACATGACTCTTTTGTCATTCCGTTTACAACACCTTATATATATACTCGTGTCGTGATAAAATTCCAAGACGATCTAGCCATGTTCGTCTAACAGTCAGGCTGTTGATTGACATAACGTTAGATTTTAAACAAATTCCGTACATATCAAATTTCCTCCTATAGCGTGAAAGCGAACCAAAAAGTTTTTTTTTGCAAAATTTAAAATAGGACAAAAAGGATAAAAATAATACCAATCATACAACAGAAACGTAAAATTTGGTTTGTGGAGGTATTTATGTAATTGCGTAGACTTTTAAAATAAATGGATATTTCGAAATTTGTACTTTCCAGGTATAAAATGGTAGAGGGATAAAAATTGTACCAATCGAATGGCAGATGTTGACATCATGAAATATAGTGTAGACATTCCTCTGACTGTGTGGACATACAACATAAAAGAATTTTTTGAAAATTGTAAATTTGATTTCGTCCGAAAGGGGATAGAAACAGATTTGGAGATTGTGAGGACTTGTAAAATATTGGATATTTTTTGTTAAATAGTGCCATCCAAACTGAAGCTGAAGTTGATATCGCGACATATAGGCATTTTTTGTTGGGAATCGGGACGAAAGGAAATAAAGGCGGTACCAACAATTTCTAGCTGCAGCTAGAATCATGAAATTAAATGCATGAATGGAAACCTACACAAATGAATTGCTTATAAAAATCAATTACTAAAGCTAAGAAGGAAGAATTCTGAAAATTAGAATGTTAAAAGGCAGCTGAAACGTATTAGTAAAGTAATTAAGAAAGCATATAAAGATTCAATGAACAACTTTTATGCAAATAATTTGACAAGCTTTCAAAATGATCCCAGGAAGACCTGGACGTTTTTAAATGATACACTCCGTTGGAATTTTGGAGAAACGGATATCCATTAAAGATTCTAACGATAATTTTATACCAAACGATGTAAGCAAGACTGTCAATAAAAGATCTAAAGGAAGGAATAGATGAATATTTCTCCGATAATTGCAACTCGCTGAGAACTCTCCATCATTGTAACACTCTATTAATACTGAATTACACCACTAGAGAAGAAATGGAAGATGGGTAAAAGTTGCGGTCATGATAATATATCGCCCAAAGTATTAAAGAAGTGTAGCAACAGCATTATTCCGCACTTGGTTAAAATTTTTAATAATATGATAATTGCGAAATCATATTCTGATATTTAACTTTAAGTCATAAAGTTGTACCCATACCAAAAGAGAAAAACTCGACCAAGATTGACAAGTTTCGTCCAATTTCTGTATTGGCTGCTATTAATAACATTTTTGAAAGAATTCTTCCCCTGCAAGTAGTTGCATATTTGGAAGGAAATGATTTAAAATGATGATTGACCACAAGATTCTGACACAGAAACTTCAGTATTATGGCATGTGCGGCAATCGGCATCCTATCTGGAAAACAGAAAGCAGTTTGTTCAGATCAAGGATAAAAGAGCAAGTCGGTTCCGGTTGAACATGGAGTACCTCAGGGTTAGGTCCCTTGTTTTTTGTTATGCCTATCAATGATTTGAAGAACTTAGAGTTGACTGGTAAGCTGTTTATGTATGCTGACGATATATGCCTTTTTTATCCATACAAGTATGAAGCTGCAGTAAAACCTTGCATGGAACGTGACTCAGCTCTGATAATTGTATACATGAGAATAAATAAGCTTTTCATTAATCCAACAAAAACCAAATTGATACGTTTTAGACCGCATGGTCGTTTCAATTCAATATTTTCCATAAATGTCGATCGAAATGAGATACAAGAGGTAAACTCAGTAAAGTATCTAGGATTACATCTGCAATCAAACCTTGTCTGGGACAAACACATTCACCACGTGAAGTCCAAAATATCTCCAGCAATTGGTTTATTATTCAAATTCAAGTATAAATTTGATCGAAATACCAAATTATTGATTTACCAGGCATTAATTCAGAGCAATATTAACTATTTGGCAATCATATATGTACAGAATTGAGATCTTTACAACGACTCCAAAACAAAGCGTTAAAAGCTGTTGGAAATTTGCCAATAACACATTCAACCTATTCTTTATATTATTATATTCTTATGGTGTTTACAAACTCCAAACTCTTTTATATGTCTTCAAATGCCTGCATAATATATGTCATCACACAGTAAGTTTTATACGAAATCAAGTTTCAGTTAATACTCGTAACAATCAGCAACTGAGAGTGTCATTTTGCCGTACAGAGACAACTAAACAATGGGTTGAACATTCTGGTAGTAGAGAATTTAACAACGTGCCCCTATATATAAAATCATGTGCAATACTTTTAAAATTATGTTAAAAACCTTTTTACATATATATACATATTGAAGATATTTTGTCATAGGTAATACGCTTCTGATATACTATTTGTCCAATATTATTTGTATGATTTTATACAATTATAATAAATATTTTTTTGTAATGAATTATGCCAACTTGCCTCTCTAATGCCTTACACCTACATATTAATGAATTGAATATAATGTTTTAAATAAATAAATGAAAAGAAAAAAAAATATATATATACGTTCCTATGACTAAATAGACGCTCAAACAAAAGGATTACACCAAATTGGTACTTTTTGGTTCAAAATGGGAAAATGGAATAAAAATGGTACCAACAAAACTGCTGTAGCTGGAAGCATGAAATTTAGTGTGTAAGCTCGTCTAACTGTGCGGACGGCTGGGGTTGTGAATGGGTAAAAATGGACGAGAAGTCTAGGATTTTTCCTAACAAATACTGAATGCCCAATTTTCATATATATGTACGTGTATTACTACAGGGTAAGCCATTAAAAATTGACATTAAATTTGAACTGCCGATTACTTTGACTTTTTATTTTCAGGGTTATGTTTGACATTTGAAAAATGGGACGGGAATATTAAGAACGTACTTCCAAAGTAGTAAGGATAAATGTTACAGAGACAATTGAAAATGTACTAAAAAAGTGTGTTTTGTTGGATGAGGTACTGCCGAGCCAGTCGTGGTAGTCATATGATCGATATTGTGTTCCATTATTGAATGACAAAGTTCAACCTTTCCAATAGAACCATAAATATAATCTGTACTTTTTTATAGCCGATTCCAGAATACAATTTTAAGTGGTCCACCCTGTATTTTGAAATGTATAGCCGAGGTATATCACGCTGTATAAAGATTTTGGTAGCCTCTCCATATAAGCGGCTGTGAGAATAGCGGCAAAACTCAACGGTTTTTACTTGTTACTTCTTCTATAATCGGGCATACTGTGGGAATTTAGCATGAGGATAAAGGAAATTTACTCACATTTTATCAGCGAACCTATTTTTCAGAATTTAATGAGATGAAAATGACTAAATTACGAGTTGGAACTAACAAATCTGATTTTTTCACTAAATGTATCATGCAGGCAAAAGTTACCCTACAACCTTTCTTTTTTTTTGTATACATTTTGTTAAAGGCTTTTGAAGGAAAAAAGTTGTGTTGGTCCAAAATTATTTTCTATTATTTAAGTAAGCATTCCCTGTACCAACAGTAAGCACTGAATTTATATGGAAAACCCCCATTAGTGTTAAATCAATTAAAAAAACACACAACTGGTATCGGGGTATATGCTGTGTTTTTTACTTGGATTTTATGTCAGTGTCCGATTTCTAACTTATTTTGCGTTAAACTATACGGTATACCACTCTGTAATATTGTATACTATTTGAAAAATATGAATTTAAATCAAACATCGCAAACGTAGAGTGTTTTAAATAATTAAGTTAAATAATTTTCGGATTTGCGGGGCGTTACTCATTTCGATTTAAAATGTATATCTTTGTGGAAATTGTTTGCGTGATTTACGTGAATCACGTGATTCACGCGTGATCGTGAGCAAAATTTATTTTACTCACGTGAGCGTGCGTGAACGTGAGTAATGAAAAAATCTTCGTGCGTGAACGTGCGTGATTCAATTTTTTCCTTCGTGAGCGTGCGTGAACGTGAGCCAATAATCACTCACGAGCACATCTCTAGTTGAAGTCGATATGAGCCGATGAAATGGGCGGCGCGGTTGAAGTCGATGTTAGCCGGTGACATCGGCGGCGGCGGCTTGTCGGCTTGTATCTCTGCACCAGCCTTTCTGTTTGGTGTGGTAATGAGCTTGGTTCGATTTAACCATTTATATGTCTCGTATATTACCATGGGCAGTAGCATATTCGGCCGAGCTACCTATGTGTTTCTGATACAGCCGACAAACAAACTGGGGATTAATTCTGGTAAAAATAAATATATGTATACAATCGAAAAAAGTTTTTGGCCCAAAAATTCTACGACCAATAAGGTCACCTTATTGCTTTAAAGGAAAATTGTTTGCTATCCACATACACAAATTCATGGACTTCAACAACTAATAATAATTTAAAATATATAATCACTTTTATTGCAGAAATAACGTAAATATCTAAAGTTGAAGGCCCATACTTACATTTAAATTTTACTTGAAGTTTTTTTTTCAGAAAAAAACATGTAAATATTGCTGTGGAAGTATTTAAGTTAATGAATGTTAAAACCGTTAACAATTCATCATTTTAGAGGTTATTTTATTGATAAATATCTAGGAAACCATATATTATATTGTAATTTTATTTACTTCATGGAATACTCTTCAGGTGTTGAACCCAGCTTCCACATTTGTTAATAATAATAAAAACATTATTTGATCATGTCATTAAGTCACAAAGGATTTCAGGCACTGGTAAAGGAGTTATAAAGCATTTAGTTGTACCTAGAGTGGAGACAATTATGTTTAATGTGATTATAAGACAATTTTCAAATATCAAATTACAAACGATTTATGGATGTTATGTCAGTTTTATTATAACCAAAGTTTATGTCATGTGGGAGGTACCAGAAGGGGTGAGCAAATTTCGTGCATATTCCATGTGAATGTAACCACTAAGAAAGCATTACTAAATATCAAATTTCACAGTATTCCGAGTATAGAAGTTATGACAGATTTAATTTTACGTAGTATTGCGTGATTTGTGTGGGAGGTACTGCAAGGGGCGTGGCAAAAACCGTCATATTTAGTACACTTAAAGTAATTTGGAAAAAATTATCAAATACCAAAATATAGCTGATTCTGAACATCCCTGCGGAAGGTATATGGGTTTAATTTAACATTGGAATATGGTCTATTTGTGTGGCAGGTACCAGAAGGGGCGTGACAATTTCCCCCATTTTCGAACTTAAACTAAGGTTGGGAAAAATGTTACCATATGCAAAGTTCGAATCGATTCCTTAACACCTTTCTAGAGTTATCGTGTACACAAGCCAGACGGACACCTTAAAAAATGAAATGGATTTGGTCCAAACATACTTAGGGTCTTAAGTCACTCCTTCAATGCGTTACACTTTGTTTTTGTCCCAAATGATATAACCCTTCTACTCTGTAGAGTGAGTGTATAAAAATAGTTTTTTTAACCTTTTTCCCTGTTCAGGTCCATAGGTAGCAAACCGTTCCAAATTCAGGGAAACAATCAACTACAAAAATGTACCTAAGATCTCGATAAAAAACTCCCAAGGAATGATTCTTAATACCGTTTATGTAGGAAAAATATATCTTGCAAGACTTTTTCAGTTAATGGTCAGCCCGACTACAGTGCGTATGAGTGATATTATTCTTAATCAACAGCACGTATACGCAATCTATACACAGTACAGCCAGTGTGCGAATTTTCGTGATTCTAGATATATTCCTTTTAACTTATGACGCAGCTAGTATGAAAATATTCCACTGTGAGACGGCGAGTGATCGTCATACAATTCTGTGATTGTCAAGTAATGGACATCTGCCTGTAACCTTGCTTCTAAACGAAGCGATCGAGGAGCTCTTACTTTTCCAGGTATAAGTCTAAAAGTTGTCGATCAGTTGCCATTGCCATAAGTGTAATCGGTCAAAAGGAGAAAAATCCCACACAAAGGCATTTTTAATGACATCTTGACCGTGGCGGTCTTCAGCAGTAGAACTTGCAGTGATTTTTCAACAAAAACGAATGAGAACAATAACTCACTTCTCACTCCCTCAAAGACAATAGAATTTAATATAGACTCCGTAAGTTTGTCAAAAGATGATGTCTGCCTGTCCCTTCGAGTGTAGAGGAAATTACATTGCTCAAGATTTAAAAATGTTCCATCTGATATGGTTGATTTTTTGTTGTTTTTATTTAATACCGAAAAAGGACTTAAGGAATAATACCTATTGAACATTAATTTAACTCATTCAATATTTTTATACCCTCCACCTCCAGGATGGGGGTATATTCACTTTGTAATTCAGTTTGTAACACCTTGAATTATTCATCGGAGACCCCATAAAGAATATATATTCTGGGTCGTGGTAAAATTCTAAGACGATATAGCCATGTCCGTCTGTCTGTTGAAAGCACGATAGCGGCCGAACGAAGCGGATAGAGGGATAAAAATAGTACCAACCTAACGGCTGCACCTAGAATAATGAAATTCGATATATATATTCCTCTGATTGCGTAGAGACATAAAATAAAAGAATTTTCCAAAATTCGTACTTTTTGCGGTTCAAATGGAAAAAGGGGATAAAAATAGTACCTACCAAATGACAGCAGCTAGAATCATGAAATTCGGAGTATACATCACTCTGACTGCGTAGACACGAAAAATAAAACGTTTTTTCCAAATTCGTACTTTCAAGGGATACAATGGCTACAGGGGATAAAAATAGTACCAACAAACGACTACAGCTAGAATGATGAAATTCAGTGTGTACGTCCCTCTAATTGTGTAGATACGTAAAATAAAGAGATTTTATATAGTCGTACTCTTGAGGGGGCAAAATTGGTATATACATCGGTATATACATTCCTCTGACTGCATAGCTACGTAAAATATTTTTTTTTTCAAATTCGTACTTTATTTTCTTGCTTTTACGACAAAAAATGGTAGAATCATGAAGTTGTCTTATAATGCGTACGTGAGAGATAAGGCATTTTCAAAATTTATACTTTTGACATTAAAATAGGATGGAAATACAACCAACCAAACGACTGTAGCTGAAAATACACTCTCTATCCCCCAATATTTAGGATATTTACGACTGTTCCATCATATTTACTTTATGAATTGAAGTATTATGTCCATTATTGGTAGCCTTGGCTTATTAATTAAATTTCTTATTTTCATACAGTTAAAATTTGTTGAGGACATTCCTCTTGTAGCTTGGAAGCACCACAAAGAAAATAAAAGTTTTAGCGGGCGAAATGGGACAAAAAGGGATAAAATATGGTACCAATGATACGACAACAGCTAGAATCATGAAATTCGGTGTGTACATCCCTCTAATAGAGGGACACGTAAAATAGAGTGATTTTTCGAAATTCGTACTTTTAAGGGATATAAAAAAAAGAGGGATAAAAATGGGACCTATCAAAACGCTGAAGTTGAAATCATGAAATTCGGTGTATACATTCTGACTATGAACACTCAAAAAGGGTTTTTTTGTCGAAATTTGTACATTTGGGCGGAGAATGGGGCGAATGGGGATATCTTTAAAATTTATACTTTTCTTATCACTTTGTCTGTATCTGAAGATGCTTCTTTCTAATGGCGACTGACAATCGCCTAATATTTAGGCATGTTCACTTTCACAATTTTAGCATTTTATTTATATATAGTAGTAGATTTTAAACAGTGCGCATAAGTATACATTATAGTTTGAAATAGTAAACAAATATAGTAATGTGCATAAAAATATCAGGGTATATAAGATTCGGCCGAGCTTAACGCCTTCTTACTTGTTTTAAATTATATTATTTATATGTAATACTTTTTTTGTTCTGCGAAATTTTTCATTCTAGCTGGGCCCTCATCAGCATTAAGTTTTACCTCGGCCTTTGATTGCTTTGATTAATCCATGTAAGTTGCAGTCGTGTTGTTGTGTTCCATGTAACAGCCTGTTCGGTAGGTGTAGTTCAAGCAAACCATTGGCAAACTTTCAAGTGTTCGAGTTGAAGCACGAGTACATTTCAAAAGCTTGCTTTTATAAATTACAAGTGTAGGTGGGTGAGCTAGGGGTGTTGGCAACAGAAAAAGAAGACAACACAAAGAATGGGAGTTTGAGAGAGAGAAAGGCAGTCAATTAGGGAATGAGGGGAAAACATCATCAGTGCAATTGTGTGTGCGAGTGTTAAGTTTAAAAAAGTTTAGTTTTAAGTGGATTTCCATCAATTGAATGATTGTCAGTCAAGTGGGTTGTTGTGCGACTATGAAGCATTTTATTTGTCGAGGAAAAATTAAAGAGCAAAAAAATTAATATTTTTTAAGCCCAGTCAAATGGCAGTAATTGATTGGATTTAGCATTGATTCAAGTATTTGAATAGCGGCAAGTGGAAGGTGTACGTTCTTTTCAGAGGATAATTAGGTAAAATATGAAATGGTAATTAAACTAGTTTAAATAATTTGTGTCAAACATTTCCTGATGTATTTTAGTGTCCTTAACTAGAAAACGATATTTCATTTTAAATGGATAATTTTTCGAATTTTCGTCGTATATTTCTAGCATAATTTCGGGGCTTTATAAAATTTGATAATTCTTCTTTAAACGTTAATTATGGGAGCTAAAAATATTTTCAATTTCATAAACTTTCGTCAAGGACTTTACTAAAAATAAAATAAATAATTAAAATGTTTTTTTAATAGCTCGAATATCATCATAAAGTTTGCATGGGAACCCGCCACTCAATACCGATTTTTCTTTCCACCCTGCTTCTTGTTCAGTGATAAATAAATCTGCATCTTTGAATGAACAAATTTGGCTGAATTTAAAGTTATTTTGAGCACTTTATAGCCTTTATTTCGATTAACCATAAATGTGCGCTTCATATCGTGACATGGAATCCCATCATCCTAAATGTAGGCTATAAATTTCTTGCTGATTATTCAGTATTGAAAATAGACATTTGCTAGAATAAAATTAATCTCGTTTTTATAGCTAAAGACATAATCTTTAAATTAATTACTCGTAAACATTTTTGCCAGCATTTACAACTAATTATCACTTTTGTTCCAAAATATTTACGCGCCCCCTATCCCCCTTTAGCCCCACAAGTTTCACTTTTACACGTTTCTAATCCAGAAACACAAAATTATATGGCTTGGAAACGAGGAGAGATGAAAAAAGTTACCTTTAATGCTCATTATTGCGTTAACAGCTCCCAATAACAGTAACAATAAAATAACAGTGGTATCAACGCGAAACACAAACCCATGTAGAAGGATATACTCGCTACACTGTGTATACAGTGTGCAGTCATTCAATTACAACAGTCTTTATTTATAGTATGCACTATAGAATTAGTTTTGCCATTCTTTTAAATATTCATCAGCGAGACAATATATGTTGGAGTGGCTTCTTTTGTGAGGTAGAAAAAATGTTGCCTATACACCCGACTAAAATTATCAAATATTTCGCATTGCTTTCAAAATAACCTCCATAAATTAGGTTTTACTTGGACATAATTTACGGTGTGAATGTTATGGAGATTAAAATCTCTGGCCAGATTATCCTTATACACATTTCTGAACGATCTCCCGACTTAACTTCATCAGGAACCCTAGAAGAACAGACTGGTTCAAATTCAACCATTGTATGTGAATTCAAAACTATTTAATATATATAAGCTAAACTAATATAGATAGAATTATGAAGTTTTTATAATTTTTAACAGATATTCTCTTAAAATTGGATATTTTTGCAAAATTTTCATTTTTGCGGGAGATATGGCCAAAATGATTTTAAGGTTTAGCAAAAAAATACATTGTTGGTTTGTGATTTTCTCGCGAACAATATTACGGATCCAGCTGATTTTTTTGCTTGGATAATTAGAACTAATGCCGCTTGTAACATATATGTAGTCTGGCGAATAATTTGGTATTCTCTATATGGGCATTTCCACAGAAAGGTCCACCAAGACAAACAAATTAAAAGTTCTTGTAAACATTTTCTTTTATCATATTTTCATAGAGAAATAAACAAATTTAACTAATGTAAACTAATTTTACATTAATTCATATCCTATCTTGAGATATTTGAATGCAAAGTCACGCAAGTGCAACATTACTCGTATGAATATTTATTTCGCATGTTTTGTTTTGATCAAAGTTCTTAAATAGAGGCATTACGCATTGACTTTTGGTGTCTAAAATCTTTCAAGGAGTACAAAGAGCCAAAAAAGAAAGGATACGGAGTTATACGACTGCTATAAACTGTAACTTTTTGCTTTGTATTATCGTATATTTCGATGTCACGTTCGACATGGAAAAACAACATTTGTTGTTACCGTGTCTAAAGTACACGTAGAAATATCATCAAATTTTGAGTATAAACAGAGATTTTTATACAATTAAAATAAAAAAAATCTTACTGGAATATAAGAAAATTTGTGACCTTGGCACTTCTATAAAGTTGGTCACGTGCGATATCTTAAGTGTGAAAATTAAAAATTTAAAAAAAAAATTAAATAAATAATTTATGTATGTAAAAATGCTTACTTTTATTATTTAAATCTAGATGAGCAGAATCGGAGGCCAAAAAATTAAAGAAAGTTAAAAATCGCAGATAAAGTTGAAAGAAGATCAATTACAAAACAATAAATAAAAAAAAACAAAAATTTATTGTTTGCTCTTATTATGTGATAATTAATAGATTGAATACTTCTGTTGATTAAAAAAATTATATATTAATTATAATTTCGTAAAAAGTGAAACAAAAACAACATAAATAGCACGATGGAAAAAATGTCACGTTCGACCGAGCATTAAATTAAATTACAAAAAAGTATTAATTATTTTTGCACAAAATCAAAGCCATTTTAAGAGATATCAGTGCAAAACATTCTAAAATTGGACAAATTAAAATATTGCCACAGGATTCGCTAAAATCCGCGTTTAATGGTTGGCCGCGTTTTGGTCACGTGCGAATGCCTTGGTTTTTTTAAATTATCTTGAAAACGAAAAATTACCCAAAATCCACATTAGCACCAATTATATAGTTAATTAAGAGCTATAAGTTAAGCATATGGTCAAAACAAAAAAACGTTTTATTTTGGCTTTTTTGCCACTTTAAATGTGTACGACGGTCACGTTCGACATCATGGAAATGTCCCATATGATAAAAAAGTTACTCTAGTTTTTCTAGTGGCACTTTTCACGTTTTTTGACTTTACACCCAAGAACACATCTAGTTTGCCTTGACAACAAGATAGAAAAAATCAATGAACGACGTAATGATGGAATTTGGTAGCAGGGTAAATCTAGAAAAAAAGTTAAACAAAATCTTCTATTGATTTTTATCCAATGGACCAAAATATTTATCTGGTCAAGTCAACTTGATACTGTACTCAATATCGAAAGACTTCGGTATGGAGAGTCAGCATCTGTCTTCAGAATTATCCTATCAATTCGCGTTCCTGAGATATGACTGCTTATATTGGAAAATCTTAGCAAACATCTATTGAATTATAAACAAGTAAATAGGCGTTAAGTTCGTCGGGGCCGAGGGTACATAACCTCAATCTCGGAGTGCATTCCATAGTGCTACGGGCATATTAGAGGCTATCGACATTACATAGAAGTGCACTACCATATTAGGAAAATTCTGGATCGTAAAGTGAACATTAAGCAGCAATCTTCAAAAATGTGCCCTAAATATTATTAAGTAAAAACAATTTCCCACAAGCCCGATTTTCCCCATTTGCAATTTCTTGATTCCAGCTACTGCCTAAATGAAGATTCGATATGTTTCAGAAAACAATACACAAATGATTTTAGCTACAGACGTTTGCTCGGTACCAGTTTCACTCCTTTTTAGAAGTACAGTAACATTACAGGGAAATGCAATTTTTTACTATAGCCAAACCAAAGCAAATAAAAATATTGAAAAAATAATTTTATAAATAAATATTATTATTATTTCAAACCAGGCTTATAAGGCAAGGCTACCAATATATATATATATATATATAAATATATATAAATCCATTATCTCACGTAAACCTTGCACTATCTTCATGATTCAAAAATTTTTGGCCAAAAAAGTAAGAATTTGGAAAAATCTTTTTATTTTGCGTGTCTATGCCATTTGGTTGGTACCATTTTTATCCCCTTTTTCATATTTTACCCCCTTAAGAGAACGAATAAAAATATTATCACACAAATAAATATATGAAAATGTATGCTAAGCTGTGGTGCGCTGCTATTATTTTAACCGAAACTGTATATTTTCAAAAAAGCTTAAATACCATAAATATTGATTAGTTGTATTTCCATTCTATTTTAATTCCAAAAGTACAAATTTTGAAAATCCATTATCTCATGTACATAGTGCAAAATAGCCTAACGTAAAAGTAAAAAGTACAAATTTTGAAAAATATTTTTATTTTGCGCGTCTATGTAGTCAGAGCAATGTATACACCGAATTCCATGGGACATTAGGACATTAGATTGGTACCATTTTTATCCCCTTTTTCATATTTTACCCCCTTAAGAGAACGAATTTCTAAAATCTCTTTATTTTACGTGTCTACGCAATTAGAGAGATTGTAATGTGTTCGGAAATATAATTCACAAATTCAAAACACACAACAATTAAATTTTCCTACAAAAATGAAGTTAAAATCAGAATGAAAAAAAATTCTCAGGCATTTCAATATTCACAAAACGAAACGACAAAGCTAGCATGATTAATAACTTTTAATTTTACAAAGTGCATTTCTTACAAGTGGTATTGTGATCTCTACCCGGTGTACACACCGAATTTAATCATTCTAGCTGTAGCCGTTTAATTGGTACCATTTTTTGGTCCCTCTGATCCCATTGTATGCTTTGAAAGTACGAATTTCGTGTATACGCAGTCAGAGGAATGTATACTCCGAATTTCATGACTCTAGCTGCGGTAATTTGGTTGGTACAATTTTTATCCTTATTTTCCATTTTTACTCCAAAAAGTACGAATTTCGAAAAATCCATTTATTTTACCGAATATTATTATGTTAGGTGTAGCCGTTTGGTTGGTACCTTTTTTATCCCTCTATTTCAATTTTACCCCTTAAAAGTATTAATTTGGAAAAAAAACTTTTATATTACGTATCTACTCAATTAGAGGAGTGTACACTAGGGCGTACCTCAAAAAAAAGTTCGCCGTACACCTTCGAATATGAAGTATTATTGAAAGGTAGTTTCAAAAAAAAAAATTTTATTTTTTTATGCCGAACGTAGGGGTCGCGCTTTTACATTTTTCTATATAACTTGTATTTATAAACGGATTTTAAAGTGTGATACATCGATGTTTTTGTCTCGACGAGGCCGATTTTTTGGTCTTTGAAGTCATTGAGCTCAAGCACCCACTTCTGGTACTTACCCATCATTTCTCAGTTGCTACTACCCTAATGTACCACTCTAATAATCGAAAATTAAAGCTCGCATAAAATCATGAATCATGTTTGAGCTCAATGACTTCAGAGACAAAAAAATCGGACAAAAACATCGATGTATCACACTTTAAAATCCGTTTATAAATGCAGAAGTTATATAGAAAAATGTAAAAGCGCGACCCCTACGTTCGGCATAAAAAAATAAAAAAAATTTTTTTGAAACTACCTTTCAATAATACTTCATATTCGAAGGTGTACGGCGAACTTTTTTTTTTTTTACTTGTAACCTGGTACGCTCTAGTGTACACACAGAATTTCGTGTTTCTATTTATTGTCGTTTGACAGGTACCTCTTTTATCCCTTTTTGCACCATTTTACCCTTTACGAATAAGAATCACTTTATGGTGCAAATTTTTTGTTATTTGATTTTGTGATTTTTTAAAAGCCATAGGAAAGTTTTTCAAAAAAAAAAACACACATAAAATTCAGAAAAATGTATGAAATCTTTATTTGAATCGATAGTACGGTCCATATAATTTAATGGTTTGAAGATTATTTCATGCAAATGTTGACCTTGACTGCGCCTCAAATGGTCCATCCGCTTAGTCCAATTTTGGCATTTCCACGTTTTTGAGTAACAGAGGCCCAATTGCTGCGAACGGCGACGAATCGATAATTGATGGTCATCATTAACACTGGCCGATACAGCTGCGATACTTTCTTCAGTTCGCACTCTACGTAAGCGTGTTGGTAGTTTAATGTCCAACAATGTAAATTTGGTGCGAAATTTAGTCACAATAGCCCGAATAGCCGCTTCAGTGGGTCGATTAAACTGACCATAAAATGGAAGAAGCGCGATGAACTTTCTTAACAGAGCACGCATTTTGATAATAAAATTCAATAATTTGCAAGCGTTGTTCGTTTGTAAGCCTATTCATGGTTAAATTATAGACCAAACTGAAAATGTTTGACGGTGAAACAAAACACGAAACGTGCGTCAGCTGTTTAAACCAGTGTTGCCAAAAAGATAATAGCTAAAAAATCACTCTTTAAATATAATATGATATAAATATATAATAATACACATTGAAAACATGCTTAAATACTCTAAAATATTAAGGGTTATTGTAGGTATTTTCAGTCCTTGTGAGCGAACAATTTTTCCATTTAGACAAATTTCGCCCAGTTACAAACCCAACCGATCTACGACTGTAAGACGCATTTATAGATAATTTGGACATCCTAGTTCCTTTCGTTGCGATGCTAGCGTGCTTTTAACAGGCGGACGGATGGACGCACATGACGAAATCGTCTTAAAATAGGTCAAAGTGTTACAAATGAATTGACAAAAATAGTATATCCCCATCCTGCAGGTGGTGGGTACACAAATTATTTTCAGCGTCTACGCAGTCCTTTCCCATTTAGATCCTGAAAGTACAAATATTGAATGATCTCTTTATTTTTCGCGTCTACGCGTCAAAGAAACGTACACACCGAATTTCATTATTGTGGCCGCATCTGTTTGGTTGGTACCATTTTTATCCCCATTCGCCCAATTTTCCACCTAAAAGTAAAAATTTCCGTAAAAAATCCGGTTTATTTCGCATCATCACAGTCAGAGGAATGTATACGGCGAATTTTATGATTTCTCTTCAACGGTTTGGTCGGTACCATTTTTATCCCGGTTTTCCAACTGTAGCTTCTAAAAGTACGAATTTTGAAAAATCCCTCTATTTTACGTATCTACGCAATTAGAGGGATGTAAATTCCAAATTTCACGTTTCTAGCTGTGGTCGTGTCATTGGTACCATTTTTTATCCCTTTTTGTCCCATTTCTCGCGCTAATACCTTACTTTTACTTTTAAGTGCTTTTAAACTACAAGAGGAAATTTTAAAAAAGCTTAAATAGTCAAAATATTAGGATGTATTTTTAGTCCATTTTGGGGAAACATGATTCCCACTTGGCCGATTTCGCCCACTTTCAATACAAACCGATCTGCACACATTTAGGCAAAATGCTAACTTCCTATCTCATTTTTTTCGGTGGCTAGCATGCTTTCAACAGATTCTAGATATTCTGAGAATTTTATCAGGATGCGGAATATATAATTTATGGGGTCTCCGATGAATATTTCAAAGTATAACAAACTGAATGACAATGTGAATATACCCCATCCTTAGCTGGTGGGTATTAAAAGGTAAAACAAAATGCAAAACTAATCCGAAATTAATCATGTTTGCTACAGCACAGAAGTAAGGCATACCTTTAGGGTTTTGAGACCAACAATAACAGATTTACTTTTTACGATATCAATCAATCAATGGTAACCAGCTCTTTTAACTTAATAAATAAATAAAGCTCAATATTTCCAAAAAATTAGGCAATACCGTTTTTTAATTAATAACTTATTCCAAATACCTGCCAAATCATTCCTATAAACTTATCGACTGATTGAAGCATGTATATTTTGTAATGCTTTACTTTTAGGGTTAACATTCGATCCTGAGGATATGGATTTAAAAGAAGTTTTAGCGGTCGTAATTAAATGAACATGTGCTGTACTTGCACCAACCATCAAACTCTCTCTCACACACACACGCGTGCACTGCTACAACGACATTCACTCACACATTTGCAGGGAAATAGAATGTCGTCGGTACACACAGAAGACAATCTCACAGAAACTAAACGCAAAACCTCAATGGATAGACGACGCACACACACACTCGCCGACTTTAGCAGAATGCGGTGCTTTTAATATTGTAATAATAATACCCCTCAATACGCATACATGCAGACATCCTTACATACATAGATCCACAAAGCACTGGGTTATGTTCACACACAGGTACAACATAAATGGCAACAGCGACAATCGTGTTCGTGATGATGACGACGGTGACTACGGTGATGACGATAACAGCAACAAAAACGACTCCATGATAATGTGACTTTTGACAGTTAGTGCGTGTCGACACATTCACCTCTAACGCACATACACCTGTACACACACACAGACACACGCTGATAGGGAGAATGAGAGAAATGTTTGAATTTATTTGAGTTCATCGAGTAACACAAAAACGCAAATGTATGAGTGAATAACGAAATATTTGAACGTTTGTGTGGCAGCACGAATGTTTCTGACGATAAAAATTTATGATTTCCGTTAAGGATTATTTCCTGTTTTGTGTACGTTTATTATTTTGCTCTTTGATGAGGGGCCACGTGGTGAGGGGGAAGAACGTCAGAGATATGTCGAGGATTAGAAATCAATTTTCTATGCAGTGGTTTTGTGTGATATTTCATGTGCGGGTTACAGAATGTAGGCTTAAGCTATATGTGTCAGCTTAGAATTATGTGAGAAAATGATACAAGGTAAATGATACATGGAATCTGTTGCTGGGTAGATAGCTCTGAAGCAATTTAGTGAATACGACATACTACAGCTTGCATTCCCGAACTAACAGCTGGAAAATTAATAGAATTTCCATATTTCTATTTTCATGCATCTGGGATTTTTTTCTTAATTCCGCGGGAATTAATTACCTAATTAATTAATATTTATCCTCATTATTGTAAGTAATATTATTGGCATCGAGAAATTATGAGTGTAAATATATTGCATTACTAATACAAAATGTTTGCCATTAAAAGGTTACACAGTGCAACACGAAAAAATATGACCATATACGGACACCACTATGTGAGAAAAGACTTAAAAAATTACACACAGTGTAATATAACTTTCTTTGCATTCCGTATACTTAATTAAAATATAATGTAATAATAGTATGTATACGCCCACGTATTTATATCAAACTCTCATCCAAATCTCAAAATCTCCATGACATAATATAATTAAAAGTACGTATGTTTGTAATAGATAGCAGAGTATCTCAATGTTGAAGTAAAGAAAAAGCAAATGAAATTAAAACAAGTAAGGAAAGGCTAAAGTCGGGCGAGGGCCGACTATATGATACACTCCACATTCTATCTGAATACAATTCAATTCGGTAACAAAGTGAAAACGGGAAGGATTTTTTGTATCCTGTAAATGTATGTGTTTGACAAAAAGTGTTAAATCGGAGAGGACTTTTGTATGGGGGTATATTGAAACCTGAAACGAAATAGGTGACATATAATATGTATAGTTTGGTCAAAATCGGTTAAACATTTATATGGGGGCTATATCTAAATCTGAACCGATCTTACCGACTTTCACCATATGATTTTCTAGTTGTATTATAAGATGTTGTGCCAAATTTAAAGTAAATCGGGTTAAATGTGTGTTTTTTTGAGCAGAAAATGTAAAATCGAGACAGACATTTGTATGGGGGCTATATCTAAATCTGAACCGATCTTACCCATTTTCCGCACAGGTGTTTATAGCTTATTATAAGATGTTTTGCCAAATTTAAAGAAAATCGGGCACACTATGTGGTTTCTAGAGCGGAAAATGTCAAATCGGGAACGACTTTTGTATGGGGGCTATATCTAAATATGAACATATATGCTTCAAATTAAATAGCGTTCGCCCTTGATCCACAAAACTTACTTGTGCCTTTTTTTATTAAGATTATATTTTTGTTAAGATCGGACTATAATTGCGACCTGTGATCTGATTACAACAATAGATGGACAGACGAACATTGCTAAAGTGATTCTAAGTCGATCGGTATAATTAACAATGGGTCTATCTCGCTTCCTTTTGAGTGTTACAAACAAATGCACAAAGACATAATACTCTCGTGGAGTGTATAAAAATTTCGGGAAATTTGTCACTTTTCGGCTGTTAAGAATCATTCCTAGGAAGTTCATATGTTTATTGAGATCTTAGGTACATTTTTGTAGTTGATTGTTTCCTTGAATTTTGAACGGTTTGCTTCTTATGGACCTGAACAAGAGAAAAAAGTTTAAAAAAGCGTTTTTTTAAAGTTTGTTTGTGATTTTGACCTTGAAGATGAAGTTTATTTATTTTATTTTAATGAGCTATTTATCCTGCGTGGAATCATTACACCATGCGACAGTACTTTTTACAATTATATAGTCTTATTGAATATCTATATCTATCAGAAATCGACTTACATGTGTGTGTACCTAAATTAGTTTAAGAGACATTTGAGTAACCAAAACATACATTCATACATTACATTCAAAACACACAGAAAATTCATTCAGTGTTGTTGAGGATGATTTTGTATTTTTACGTTCCGATGTCATTTTTAGCCCAATTCTCAATTTATTTACATTGTTATATTGCGTATAAAATCCTAAATAAAGTAAGGGTGATTCTTATATTTCAAAAGTTCTTGTTTTTGGTAGTACTTACAAACCTTCATTGAGAAATAGATTATACAATTGGGAAACATAACTTTATGTAAACAAGCACAAAAGAATCCAGAAATTGTTAACTACAACAATCGCTCAGGTTCACTCGAATATGATAATTTTTCATATTAAATAATTTAGTTAGACAATTAATTCTCGAAACGCAGTGCACCGATTACAAAAGTAAATATTTAATTTTATCCACAGAAATAACTACTATAAATAAAATATTTGTCTTATGATCCACAATGGAAATGAAGAAATGGAGGTAATTTAAAAAAAAATGGGATATAATTTCCCCATTTTAGGAATTGTGGAAACCTTGTGTCGACTTCCAAGCTTTTTATTAAATACTAGTATTTTGTACCCGGCGTTGCACGGGTTCAGTCTTCCCTATTCCCCTACTTCGTATGCTTTAGAATATAAAATGAGTATTTGTTGATAGTTTCAAAATATTGTTTGTGTGGGAGGTACCAGCCCCCTTTGTCCTATCATGTCCTAGTATTAAGGGTGGCATAGTGCACGACTGTTCGATTTTGATATGCTAGAACTCCTAATTGTGTGAGTTTCGGAAAAAAATTAATGAGCCACAAAATTGGGGTGGTGGGGTGATTGTACGAGTGGTCTCATCGGGGTCAAAGGTGAGTAAAAAGGGGTAAAAATACACAAAAAGCCCGAAAAAACTGCCTCGGAGTCATCCCCAGAGGAGTTAATTTAATTAGTTTTCCCTCGCCACCATTTTTTTCGAACACTCATACCCCCTATCTCCACTAGTTAGAAGACACTCCTGTACAAAAAATATTATTTTATAAAAGTTTTTACCCACCGCTCTTACTGACCCAAGGAGGCCGCTAGTGGAGTTAAATGTATGACCGACCCCCAATATTTTCGTGGTCCCCATACGAATTTTTTATTTATACACTCCACGAGAGTATTATGGCTTTGTGCATTTGTTTGTAACACCCAAAAGGAAGCGAGTTAGACCCATTGTTAAGTATACCGATCGACTTAGAATCACTTTCTGAGTCGATTTAGCAATGTCCGTCTGTCTGTCTGTCCGTCTGTCCATCTATTGTTGTAATCAAATTACAGGACGCAATTATAGTCCGATCTTAACAAAAATTGGCACAAGTAAGTTTTGTGGATCAAGGACGAGCGCTATTTAATTTGAGGCAAATCGGTTCAGATTTAGATATAGCCCCCATACAAATGTCGCTCCAGATTTGACATTATCCGCTCTAGAAACCACATATTGTACCCGATTTTCTTTAAATTTGGCACAACATCTTATAATCCAATTAGAAAACCCTATGCAAAAATTGGGTAAGATCGGTTCAGATTTAGATATAGCCCCCATACAAATGTCGCTCCCGATTTGACATTTTCCGTTCTTGAAACCCCATATTACACTCGATTTTCTTTAAATTTGGCACAACATCTTATAATCCAACTAGAAACACCTATGCAGAAATTCGGTAAGATCGGTTCAGATTTAGATATAGCCCCCATACAAATGTCGCTCCCGATTTGACATTTTCCGTTCTAGAAACCCCATATTATACTCGATTTTCTTTAAATTTGGCACAACATCTTATAATCCAACTAGAAACACCTGTGCAGAAATTCGGTAAGATCGGTTCAGATTTAAATATAGCCCCCATACAAATGTCGCTCCCGATTTGACTTTTTCCGCACTAGAAAACACATATTGTACCCGATTTTCTTTAAATTTGGCACAACATCTTACAATCCAACTAGAAACACCTATGCAAAAATTGGGTAAGATCGGTTCAGATTTAGATATAGCCCCCAAACAAATGTGGCTCCCGATTTGACTTTTGCCGCTTTAGAAACCACATATTGTACTCGATTTTCTTTAAATTTGACACAACAGCTTATAATCCAAGTAAAAAACCTAGTGTGAAAGTGGCTAAGATCGGTTCAGATTTAGATATAGCGCAAATAGAAATGTTGTTATTATATTGTGTTGTTGTTATATTTCACCTATTTCGTTCCAGATTTCAATATACCCCCATACAAATGTCCTGTCCGATTTAACATTTTTTGTCAAACACGTACATTTACAGGATACAAAAATCCTTCACGTTTTCACTTTTTCACCGAATTAAATAGTATTCGGATTGAAAGTGGAGTGTATCTTAGAGTCGGCCCGCCCGATTTTAGACTGTCCTTACTTGTTTTTTATAACAGCCGTTGCATTAATAGAAGACTATAACAATTTGCCGTAACATTTAGTAGATTTGACTCCCCTGGAGTGATGGGAGCAAATGTTGGGGAGGGGAAATTAATGGGGGTCGGTCTTACATTCACCTCCTCTGGCGATGATTCCGGGACAGTTTTGGTCCTTTTTGTGTATTTTTATCCCATTTCCTTACATTTGGCCCCCTATGAGGACCCTCGTATACTAATCCCACCACACCCATTTTTGGCTCATTCATTTTTTTCCGAACCTCACAAAATAGCATATCAAAATCGAAAAGTCGTGCACTATCCCGCCCCTAGTGTGCACAACAAATTTATGATTCTAGCTGCAGCCATTTGGTTGGTACTATTTGTATCCTTTTTTCCCATTTTGACTCTAAATGTACGATTTAATTAAAATATAGTTTGCGTAACTAGGCAGTCGGAGGAATGTATAAATCGAATCTCGGGATTCAATCTGCAGCCGTTTGGTTGGTACAATTTTTATCCCTCTTTTCCAAATTGACCCTAAAAATACGATTTTGGAAAAATCCTTTTATTTTGCGTGACTAGACAGTCGGAGGAATGTATACATCGATTATAGCTGTAGCCATTTGGCTGATACCATTCTTATTCCTTTACCATTTTAGTCCTTAAAAGTACGAAATTGATTGTTTGATTGTATTGTTTGTATACCATTGCAAAAATCACTTTTTGACACCTATTCTCTTTATAAGAGGAATGACAGTACTAAAGAGATCTTCAAAAATGTTCTTTAGGAGTTATCTTCAATCCACCTGATTTTCAATCCCAATCGATTAACAACCATTATCACAAACCTCCATTGTCATAGATTCATGTGCCTTGTCTGTGAACACATATTTTCCCGCAAACTTTAAAAAATGCCCTGATTTTAATGAAATTCCTCTGGGAGAAAAAAACACTGCCATTAACAAACATTTAAATTCCAGACATTTTTGCTGTGGCCAATGTTGTTCACACAAAACCAGTCCGACAACAAAACAAAACAATTTTATCATGTACTCGAGAACATTTTTTAACACTCGGCCACACATATTTTAGCCTCGCTATAGTAACTGAGCTAGTGGCATGGCCAAGAGAAATTGTCGCTATGAACTTTATTATGCCTTAACCGCAAATATGGTTGGGTTTTCAGTTCAGTTCCGTTCACTTCAGTTGCTGATGATGGTGTCGCCGTTGTTGCGGCGGCAGCTTGTTGTTGTTTTGGTTTTTTTTTCGCTCTCTTTTTGCCAAACTATCGAGCCGGGACTTTTTTTCGGCCTGCACTGAACAACACTCTCATGCATAAAGTGTATGTTGTTGGCATAATTATTGTCGTTTACATAATAGTTAGTTGCCGATGGCGGTTCTCGTTGGCGTTGGCCATTGTTTGGTGCTGCCATCGCCGATACTACTGGTGTTGCTGCTGCTGTTGCCCGTGTCATATGGTAGCAACTGATGGAGCGACATGGTCCGTTTGTTGTTGGTGTCCCTTGTATCTGGCAGTAACATTTTAGTGGTTTCTGATGGGTCTCTTGTGGTGGAGTGATTCTCCCCCTCACCATCCCCCACCATCCCCCCTACTTTGTTGTATTCACTTTTGTGTAGCATAACATCAATTGAATGAGGCGAATGAGCGGAAAAAAGTGTTTGTCGCCTATTTGTATGCAACACTTCCTTCCGTATGCTTGAACAGCGGACCATAAAACAAAAACAACACGTATATGACACAACAACAATAACGTCATTATCATCCATCCTCTGGATCCCGGTTTTTTGTTGGTGCGAGATCACCAGCAATTGTGTGGCGCTCTTTTTTTTTTTGCTCGGTCGGGTCGGTGATAACTAAAATGCAGGTTAAATGTTTGTAACAAAGACCGACCAAATTACCATATAAATAGTGAAATCAAAAACGAACAGCGGAAACATGAATTTGTAACAAGCTGCTTTTGTCTACATTTAAAACAAATTGAAACGTTACAACAATTTGTGTGAACTGAAAGTGGATATAATATTACAGGTGACTGCCTAAAATTAGGCAACGCTAAATGATGACAAAATCACAACAGAATTGATAAGCTTCTGAAATTAGGCTTATAATTAGATACAGTTTTCATTCCTTTGGGAAAAGAAGCCCTGCCTTGATGGCCTCTAAATAGTGATGGAATATTTCCAAACTAGTTGCCTTGGACTAAATTTGTCGTTTGGCAGGAATGAGAGTGCGTATAATAATAATAATGATAATAATAATTTGTTTGTTAAACAGATTACTTCGAAGGCATGTTGTTGTTTTGGAGAGTGTTTGAAATGAGCTAAGGTATTGAAATGATCACACAAATGTATCTAATGGTTGCAGATTGATTCAAATTTCAAGTAATTAAAAACATTTTTCCCGAAGTTGGGTACAAACACACATTTATAGCGTGAACGCATATGAACATAGGTAAGAAAACGTCAGTCGGCTAAACCGACTTATAAAGGGTGATTTTTTAGCTATTATCTTTTTGGCAACACTGGTTTAAACAGCTGACGCACGTTTCGTGTTATGTTTCACTGTCAAACATCTTCAGTTTGGTCCATAATTTAACCATGAATCGTCTTACAAACGAACAACGCTTGCAAATTATTGAATTTTATTATCAAAATGCGTGCTCTGTTAAGAAAGTTCATCGCGCTCTTCTTCCGTTTTATGTCAGTTTCATCGACCCGCTGAAGCGGCTATTCGGGCTATTGTGACTAAATTTCGCATCAAATTTACATTGTTGGACATTAAACCACCAACAGGCTTACGTAGAGTGCGGACTGAAGAAAATATCGCAGCTGTATCGGCCAGTGTTAGTGATGACCATCAATTATCGATTCATCGCCGTTCCCAGCAATTGTGCCTCTGTTACTCAAAAACGTGGAAATGCCAAAATTGGACTAAGCGGATGGACCATTTGAGGCGCAGTCAAGGTCAACATTTGCATGAAATAATCTTCAAACATTAAATTATATGGATCGTACTATCGATTCAAATAAAGATTTCATGCATTTTTCTGAAATTTATGTGTTTTTTTTGAAAAACTTTCCTATAGCTTAAAAAAATCACCCTTTATAAGTAGATTTGTTTGGACTCCTTTGGCTATGATTTACTGAGACCCCATTGTTTCAATATTTCGATTATAATTCTATACAGGAGAAAATTAAACAAAATGAGTGAAAACAACCTTCAGGTAAACCACTGTTAGAAAATGAAAACGAAAACAGAATTAAATTTTTTAATACAAAGTAACATTTCAAGTATTCCATGATCTAAACAAAATTCAATGACTTCCGAGATAAAGACCAATAAAATCTCCAAAATAATGAACTTTTCAATTAACATTTTTGAACTTTAAGGGTTTTTTCTATTCTTTTAGAATACGCTTAATTGGAGTGTTCTTTGTTGTGAATTGAATAGAAAAAGTAAGAACTTTGGCCCATCATCTTTAAGAGTTTTTGCTCGTCGTGAGTTGACCCTTTCAAAGAGACAAATGTTAATATATCCTTTGGTGATTTTCTTAAAAAATAATACCATTCGAAGTAGTGATTTAAATATACACCTTCAACCTAAAATTCCACATCGCCATACAAATCTGAGACATTGGAGGAATATCCGGCAGTAGTAGAAGCGAAGTGTTAGCTGATAGAGGCTAACACTTTGTAGGACGACAGCGACCAGATATTATTATATAATCATATTAATATATAATTCTCACAATTCATCTGAAGTAATATTTTGATATATTAAGAGCGGACCATAATTAATACCGACAAATTCAATTTGTTTCATTTTTCAAATTCAACATACTTTTAGTTGCTGTCTCAATGCAAAGTGTATTGCCTACCTGCTCTGCCTGTCAGTCCTACTTTATAAACTTTTCCATTCATGTCAAAATACATTAGGTTGTTGCTGCCGCCAACGTTCGCTGTTGTGACATAATGTGTCAGCAACATTTTGTTGAAGCGTTTCTTTTTTGTGTGACATAATTATAACAACTAATTAAGGGCTAAAGCACCATTCCCCTCTCCACCACCTCCTCCTCGACGTAAATACATAAAAACTATTAAACAAATAGAATGGGCCAAACCTTAATGTTAAGTCCAGCATAATGAGTAGACATACAATGTACCATTCATATATGTGTGTAGCATGTATGCGAGTATGTTTGCAGGTGAATGTAATAATATTAATTTTAGCGGAAGTTTAAGTGTATTTAAATTAATTAAGGAAGTAATAAAAATGACACATGTACATGGACATGATGGATGGATGGATGAATGAACTGGACGAACGTAAACAGAGAAACAAACAAACTAAAAACTAAAGTATATGTTAAGGCTGAACATAGAAATGAATGAATTTTGGCATACGTTAAGGCGCAATAACAATTAGCTCAGCACTGTTGTCGTTTTATTATTTAAATGTGGAACTTTAATGACATTTATTGTTGGAGGTAAAAACTTTTGTCTTATTTCCCAACTCCAAGTATCCTACCAAGTCGTTACACTCGAACCGGACGATTTACACGTGAAACTATAGGCATGATTGCGTTAATTGGCCTTTTTATACCCTCACTGTACAGAGTAGGTAACATTTGGAACAGAAAATAAGAAGTCTAACGGACTGAAGGAGTGACTTAAGTCCCTAAGTATTTGTCAATGTTTTTGCAGAAGTTACATTTCCATGGAATATGGGCGATATTGCCACGCCCCTTCTAGTACCTAGCACACAAAGTGGCATACATTTTGGTTACAATAAAACCGACATAACATAATCTTTTTATAATCACTTTAAATTTAAAAAATATTTACGCTTTAGCCACGTCCCTTCTTGTACCTCCCATACAATTGTCTCTATCCTGGGTAATATTAAATCCTTCATGACTTCTATACTGGTGCATGGAATCCACTATGACTTGATATTTGATCATATTTTTGCAATTGTTTTATAAATGTGGATGCTGGGACCATGAGACACGAACCTTCTAGAACTTCTAAATTTGGTGCGAAATTTAGTCACAATAGCCCGAATAGCCGCTTCAGTGTGTCGATTAAACTGACCATAAAATGGAAGCGCGCGATGAACTTTCTTAACAGAGCACGCATTTTTATAATAAAATTCAATAATTTGCAAGCGTTGTTCGTTCGTCATGGTTAAATTATAGACCAAACTGAAGATGTTTGACAGTGAAACAAAACACGAAACGTGTGTCAGCTGTTTAAACCAGTGTTGCCCAAAAGATAAAACCTAAAAAATCTCCCTTTATGTTCTCTGAGAGTGAGGGTATATATAAGACGGTTTAGCCGACATAAGGTTACTTACTTCTTAGTTTTTCATTTCCTCATCCAAAGGATACAAATTTTTAAAAATTATTTTAAATACTTATTCGCTTCCTATAATACTGTTATATGTGTCAATCTAAAGATGAAAATATCTGTTAAAAATACTTTAAAATTCGAACATCTATGTGTATTAGTTTAGGATTAACAAGCATTTAAAATTTTCCCTCTCAGTTTAGCTAGTTCATTCATATTTTATATTTTTAAGAGGGACCACTAAAGATGCACTGGCATTATAGGCTGCATAAAAGTATTTAAAAATAATTTTTAAATAATTGATGAGAAAATGAAAAGGTAAAAACGGTGTTAAATTCGGCCCGGCCCACTACCATGGGTTGCATTCCACAGATACTTTTTATACCCTCCACCTCCAGGATGGGGGTATACTAACTCTGTCATTCTGTTTGTAACACCTTGAAGTATCGACCTGAGACCCTATAAAGTATATATATTCTTGATCGTCATAAAATTCTAAGACGATTTAGCCATGTCCGTCCGTCCGTCCGTCTGTTGAAAGCACGCTAGCATCTAAACGAAAGGAGCTAGAACGTTCCAATTTTCCATAAATGCGTCTTATAGTCGTAGATCGGTTGGGATTGAAACGGGGCGAAATCGGCCCAAAGGGAAAAAATTTTCCCTTACAAGGACTAAAAATACCCATAATAATCCCTAGTATTTTAGCGTATTTAAGCATGTTTTTTGAATATGTCTGTTTATATTTGCTTGATATTTGGTATGCGCATTCCCTTATATAAAAAACGTGCACATAAAGTGATTCTTATTTGTATGGGGTGAAATGGGGCAAAAAAGGGATAAAAATCGTACATATTAAACGACAACCGCTAGAAACACGAAATTCGGTGTGTCTAATTGAGTAGATACATAATATAATAGTATTTTTTCCAAATTCGTACTTATAAGGGGTAAAATAGGAATAGAGGGATAAAAATGGTACCAACCAAACGGCTGTACCTAGAATAATGCAATTCGATGTATACGTTCCTCTGTTTGCATAGATAAGTAAAATACACCAATTTTTCAAAATTCATACTTTTTGGGGTTAAAATGAAAAAAAGGGGATAAAAATAGCACCATTCTAATGACCGCAGCTAGAGTCAAGAAATTCGGAGTATACATTCCTCTAAGTGTGTAGACACGGAAAATAAACTGATTTTTCGAAATTCGTACTTTCAAGGGATACAATGGTACAGAGGGATAAAAATAGTACCAACTAAACGACTACAGCTAGAATGATAAAATTCTAATTGCGTAGAAACGTCAAGGGAGTAAAAATGGTAACAACCAAACGGGCGTAGCTGGAATCATGGAATTCGGTGTATACATGTATACAAGTTTTGTTCCAAATTCGTACTTTTTCTTTTACGGCAAAAATTGGTTGAATCTTGAGTTAGGTTATTTTGCACTATGTACGTCTGATAATGGATTTTCAAAATTTGTACTTTTGGAATTCAAATAGAATGGAAATACAACCAACTGTAGCACCCACTATCTACCAATATTTATGGCTTTGAAAATATAAATATAAGAATATTTATTTTTTGAATTGACGTATTGGTAGCATTACCTTATAAGCATGGTTTGAAATAATTAAAATATTATATTTATTTATAAAATTAATTTTTCAATATTAGTATCTGTTTTGGTTTGGCTATATTAAAAAAAAAATATGTTCCTGTAATATTACTGCACTTCTACGAAAACCGACAACCTCTGTGGAATGCAACCCATGGTGGAGGATATATAAAGTTCGGCCCGGCCGAACTTAACGCCTTTTTACTTGTTTTAATATAGGCATTCCAAAACAAATACAAATTAATGAAAAAATAATTTTATAAATAAATATAAATTTTTTATTATTTCAAAACAACGCTGATATGGTAAGGCTATCAATATGTTTATACTATATATATCGAAATAGTACTTCAAGTCAATTCAACAATATTTGGTTGGCTGTATTTCCATCTTATTTTAATTTCAAAAGTACAAATTTTGAAAATTGGACGTAAAAATTAAAAAAGTATGAAAAATCTTTTTATTTTGCGAGTCATGGACTCAGATGAATGTATACACCGAATTCCAAGATTCCAAATTTATCCCCGTGGATCGATTTCACCCAAAAGTTGGACGTCCTAGCTCCTTTCGTTTAGATGGTAGCGTTCTTTCAACAGAAGGACAAAAGGACGGACGGACCGACGGACAATATTATATTACAGACCAAAAAATACAAACGAAATTTGCATTCTATTAAATATAGATGCAAAATAGTCTTGAGCCAGGACAATATCCCAGTTCAAATCAAATATTGATCACAGACCAAAAAAAAAAACAAATGAAAAACTTAGAATTTTATGACGATCAAGAATATATATAATTTATAGGGTTCCAATTTAATATTTTAAGGTGTTTCAAACGGAATGACAATCCCTGTCCTGGAGTTGGAGGGTTACAAAGTATGTATAATATGGACAGTCGGACGGTGTAATATGTGGTAAGTATTAAAATAAAGAGAGTTTCTTATCAACACAATCACCCTCTTCCAGTGTATTCTTTTGGCCACCTTGGCCATTAAAGTTGACAACATCGGTCATGCAATATTTTGAAATGATTGTCAGAACTACAAATGTGAAATGGAATCGGAAATATTATTTTGCCCACAATCGAATCAAAATGAGGATTTGAAAGCGTAAATATAGGCAACACTAATTATTAATTTTCCAAAGAAATGCCCACAAATAGGCAACATTGATAAGAAAACATTTGCATCATTAAATTAATTTATTATTTTGCCCACAATCAAATCAAAAGGAAGATTTTGTGAAAATTTTAAAGTACCTAAATATAGCCAACATTAATTACTAATTTTCCAAAGGAATGCCTAAATATAGGCAACATTAATAAGAATACATTTCCATTATTAAATTATTATTTTGCCCACAATTAAATCAATAAGAAGATTTTTCTATCTTTTAAAATGCCTAAATATAGGCAACATAAATTAATAATTTTCCTAGGGAATGTCTAAATATAGGCAACATTGATAAGGATAAATTTCTACAGTTATTATTTTTTATTTTTATTCTATTTTATTGTTCGGGAGCTTCTCAATACTACACACTCCAAGCTCCCTAACAATATGCAACATTTAATGTATTGTGTTCCTATCGGTTGGCATTACCACTACGTGTTATTGCATATTTTCGGTGGCTATATTTCAAAATATCCTCCTAATTTAAATGCGGTTCTTTACGCACACAAAAACCACTCACTATTCTTCGCTATCCAGCCATTCAGCCAACAAAAACCGCAATATTTTATTTAACCATTTATTTGCTGTAGTTTTCCACTCACTTCTCCAATAACAACAGCACAAATGGCCACATTCATTTATTAATGAACTATTCTCTGTATGGCGAATTATTCAAATGTCAAATGGGTATAAAATTTATGCAAAAAGTCTATGGAGCATAAACTATTATCATTGTTGTGTGAATCACGAAATATGGCGGGTGGGGAGGGAAGGACACATTGACGACAAACATATGCAGGGGATATGTTGGCCGGAATATTGGGCATTTAATTTGCATTTTTAATTGCTTTAACTGGGAGACACAATTAGGCAAATAGACACTCACGCACACAGAAACAGAGCAACACACCCATGCCAGCAGGACGCACACTTGCATATTCAGTGCACTTCCATAACTGCGGTCGCATAATATCGGAAATGTTGTACTTCCTCTGACTAATATACACTCAAAATGTTTATAATGATGACATTGTTTGATATATTGTGACGTGCGTGGATGTTGGGTGGGGCTTGGACATAGTCTGCTTATCTGCTCACATGTCCTGCAATGAGTCTCTGGCAAAATAGCGTTAAATCAATTATCATAAACGAGTGCAAATAGAAAATGATAATGAGAATTTATTCAAGCGTATTGCAACGTTGATTTTTGGTAGTTAATTTCGTTATGCCTACAAGTAGGCAACACAATAGACATAGTTTAGCTTTAGGCAAAGTAGGTTTCAAGATTTCTTGCTTATTTGTGGTGGTTGATAGATTCGATCAGAGGAAGTGTAGATGTACAGTGGTGAATTATAATTTTGGGAATTAATTTGTATAAGGAAGTAATGGGTTGGAGACTGATTTTATTTAATTCGAACACTTGAAGTCCATCAAGTGGATACATAATAACGAAATTAATAGTTTTGTATATCATGTATAAGAATATCTCTATCATTTTTAAGACACGTTGGTTGACTTCAGCTTCAGAAGACTTTCATACATGACCTCAGCTATGGATTACTTCTGTAGAATATTTCTAAGGGACTTTGATTCTGTGGACTTTGTGCATTTCCTTAATGACTATTGTTCTTAAGGTGACTGACTGTGCTGAGCACTTTCGTAATAATACTTTCATAGTACTTTCAAAAGACCTAAATAGAAAAATAGAAAATGATTTCGAAAAAATTTTTAGACGAACTTACCTGGAAAACATTAGACCGGGTCGGTCTCCAAATAAGAAAATCGTTGCTGAGTTTAACACATTTTTTAAGACATCGTTGGACGACATCGGCTTCAGGAGACTTGTTTGCAAGATTTCAGCTTTGGAGTACTTCTTCAGAATATTTTTAAAGGAGTATAGTTTCGAAAAACTCTGATTTTGTGAACCTTGTTCAGTACCATAATTAGTAGTATTCTGACAATATTCTTCAGGTTTTCACAATAAAATCTCAGTCCCACAGTACATCTCAAAGGTCCTCAACTGTTGGGAATTTCTTTAAAAATCCTCACTTACTAAGATCTAAATTTTAAAATGATTTTTTAGGAATTAGAGGATCTTAGGTGTTGAATACTAGGTTGAATACCGGGTCGTCCTCCATCTTAAAATTTTCCATTTTTTTTTAAATTTTTTCCGAGCCCGACATTTTTTTTAATTCTGCAAAGAACAATCCAATCAAGCGCATTCTTAAAGATTTTGGAGATTTCGTGGGAAAATATTACAGTGGATGCATTTGGAGTTCATAAGTGTTCAAATGCTTGAAAAGTTCATTATTTTAGAGGTTATGTTATTGACCTATGTATAGGATGGGCCATGTAACATTTTAAATTGGAATCGGTTATAAAAAAGTACAGATTATTTTTTCAAATTACTGGTTTTATTGGAAAGATTGAATTTTGTCATTTATTAATGAAGCAACATATCATTTATTTGACTACCACGGCTGGCTCGGCAATACCTTATTCGATCAACCCAATTTTTCAGTCGAAAGATTGTTCCGGCTCGAATCTCTTCAATGGCAACTTCGATTCCATGTTTCAACACTTCAAATGTCTCTGGATGGTTTGTGTAACATTTATCCTTAATGGCTCCCACAGAAAGTAATCCAAAGGGCTCAAATCACAGCTCCGAGACGGCCAATTGACTTCACCACTTCGACTGATTATTCGTGCGTAAAATATCGATGGTTGTTTCGGCTGTGTGACATGTGGCCCCGTCTGCACTCAGAAAAAAAGTATACTAAATTCGAGTAAAAAATTACTAAAATTAAGGAAATTGGTATCTGTTTGGCACCCAGTATGCCTTCACTCAATTTAAGTTTATTTTTTACTTGAATGTAGTACGTTCGTACTCAAATCAAGTAAACTTTATTCAAAATGAGTTTTATTTACTCATTTTAACTACAAATGTACTTAGATTGAGTACATTTCTCAGATTTAAGTATGCTTCAGTATAATAAGTATACTTCAGTATCATTTTTTCAGTGTAGTTCAAACCAAATGTCGTCCATGTCATTCTCTTGCATTTTGGGAAACAAAAATTCGTTGAGCATGGCGCGGTAACGCTCACCGTTGACGGTAACCGGCCATCTTCGGGAAACTGGTTTTCGGTTTGTTCAGAAATTTACAAAGTCGGTTTTCGATTTTTATAATTTGATAAAACCGGTCAAACCGGTTTTTTATTTATAAGCTAAAACAGAACCTACAATATTATTTTTATACTTTTTTGAGATTATTGAACATGAAGACATTAAGCCATAAGAATGAAAATACTATAAAACATATTTATTTTAAATTTTCTAATTTTCATATTTTAAATGAAAATTCACTTAAATCGCCGTTCTAGTTTATTTAAATTACCAAATTATTGTGAAGTTTGTTTTGAGCTTTAGAGATGCTATGCTATCTTATCAATTTTTTTCCTGATAAACCATTTAAGAAAAATCGATGCCACCTTACCAAGTCTCTTAATGGTAAGCTAGTAATCGAGTAGGCCTAATATGAGACAAATGTGCTTATAAATGTCATTTGCAATGTCATATATTCGAAGAACAGCAGTAACCGCTGCTTTGCACGCGAAAAAGCCAGGCATTTGTTATTAGTTTTATCCGTCTCTGTTTTAGGATAGTATTTATTTGATTTTCTTTTCTAAAGTAGTAAATTGGAAACATAGCACTCATATACAGTCAAAGGAATGTGCTTGTCGATGTGCACTGTTTTAGCTGAACTCCCTTCGTATATATATTTTTTATCATTTTCTACACAGTTTTCAGAGTCAGGTCAGAGGAATTTACATACTAAATTTCATGATTCTAGCAGTAATCCTAAAGTTGGTACCATTTTTATCCCTTTTTGTCCCGCTATCCCCTTAAAATTACAAATTTGGATTTGTTCTTCTACGTTGTCATAGGAATTTACATACCATTACGACTACAGCAGCAATACTTTAGTTGGTACCCTTTTTGTCCCGCTAACCTCTTATAAGTATCAATTTCCAACAATCCAATTTTACCGCGCTTGTACATGGTCAGAAGAACTTACACATCAAATTTCAAGATTCTAGCTGCAATACTTCAGTTGGTACCATGTTTATCCCTTTTTGTCCCGCTCACTTCTTATAAGTATAAATTTCGAAAGATCAAATTTTACTGCGCTTCTACATGGGCAGAAGAACTTACATATCAAATTTCAAGATTCTAGCAGCAGTACTTTAGTTAGTACCATCTTTATCCCTTTTTGTCCCGCACAACCCTTAAAAGTACAAAATGTATTTATATTCCGCTTCTATGTGGTGAGAGGAATTTACATACCAAATTTCATGACTATAACAGCAATACTTTAGTTGGTACCATTTTTATCCCTTTTTGTCCCGCTCACTTCTTATAAGTACAAATTTCGAAAGGTCCAATTTTACTGCGCTTCTACATGGGCAGAAGAATTTACATATCAAATTTCACGATTCTAGCTGGAATACTTTAGTTGGTACAATTTTTATCCCTTTTTGTCCATAAAAGTACAAAATACATTTATATTGCGCTGTGAGGAATTTACACACCAAATTTCACGATTCTAGCTGCAATTCTATAATTAGTACCATTTTTATCCCCTTTTTTCTCTTTTCTCCCTTAAAAGTTCAAATTTCGAAAAATCACTATTTGTAGCTCTTCAGCATGGCCAGTGCATGGCACACACCGAATTTCATGTTTCTAGCTACTGCCGTTTAGTCAGGACGAAGGTTCGATATTTATCCCTTTTTGTTCCATTTTACCCCCTAAAAGTACGAATTTCGTAAAGGCCTTTCTTAGTCGACGTCTACGTATAGATATATAGATATGAAGCGAATATTACAGAATAGAATGTTACAAATAATGTTATAGTCTTTTCAGACTGGAAAGACTATGATGTCGCATGCAGTTTGAATAGACAATTAGTACTATTTTGAGCTAATCCAATTTCAGAATTTTTGATATTGCTATGCATAAATCGTACAGGTGTTATATACAATTTTACTAATAAATTAAAAAACTTATCTATACAAACTAAACTTACAAAAACACAACTTTACTGCCTCAAATATTTAGTGTTTCAAAGCTACAGGAAAAAGAAATTGAGAATTTAAACACGGTTTTAATGCTTTATTAACTTTTAATATTACATCAGTCGGATATGCAATATCATTTTATACCGCGCTTATTTAAAAATTAAAAACAAGTAAGGAAAGGCTAAAGTCGGGCGGGGCCGACTGTATGATACACTCCACTTTCAATCCGAATACAATTCAATTCGGTAAAAAAGTGAAAACGAGATGAATTTTCCTAATCTTAGACTGATATGACCTGACCCAATTTGTCAAAACGAAAAGAATTTTTGTATCGGGGCTATATCCAGACATGGAATAAAGTGACTAATTTTCACAATAAGTTATTCCAGTTCAAATATAACGTGTTATGCTCACTTTGAAGAAATTCGGTGAAAATTCGTGGTTTCTGTGGCGGAAAATGTCTATCCGGGAGCGAAATTTGTATGGGAGCTATGTGTAAATCTAATCCATGGGTGTTTCTAGTTGAAATATAAGATATTTTGAAAGAGTTGAAGAAGATTTGTTAAAATATGTAGTTTATAGAGTGGAGAAAGTGAAATTGGGAGTGAAATTTGTGTGGAAGCTATATATAAATCTGAACCGATCTAACACATTTTACCACAGGTGTTTCAAGTTGAAATATAAGATTTTTTGCCAATTTTGATGAAAATCTGTGGTAATATGTGGTATCTACAATGAAAAGAGTCAAATCAGAAGTGCAATTCGTATGGGGGCTATATCTAAATCTGAAACGATTTTCTTCAAATTAAATAGCGTTCGTCCTTGTCCCGAAAAACTGCGTTGTGCAAAGTTTCATACGATTCTGGCTACAATTGCTAAGACTATCTGATAATTCTACAAATTCATTTTCTGTTTTAAAATGTTTTTATATTAAAAAAAAAATTATTTAAAATATATGCATATGTTTATTTTTTTTTCATCCTTGAAAAAGGTTTTTAAATTAAATTGATCTTATTCTTTTATAAATTCTTTAAAACTTGACTTCGAGTGTTTTATCAGAAAATAGAAAAAATACGTTTTATTCAATAAACTGTATGTTGACGATTTACCGTCCAGTCCCGGGATTCTGGGAAATTGAAAAAATATTCCCGTTTCGCGGAAAATAAAAAGTACGGGAAAATGTATACCCTAGATGCTACACATCAAGCTCCAAACGACGCTATTTGATATCCTGCTTGGCTTTTATAACGTCACAAATCAACATTTTGAGAAAATCATAACCCGAGAGACGACAAGAACGTATACGGGTTGGTTTTCCAGTAACGATCCATTTTCACGAACTCGCTTAACACATTGACGCACAAACTGAACTGAAGACTGATCTCTTCTCGAACATTTTCCACGTAAATTTAATATTTTTTAATATTTCCCAATTTTGTTCGAGCGTATAGCGTCCCATTTTGCAAATATCAAACATAAACCTGAAAATAAAAATTAATGTTATTCTACCTTTTAAAGTCAAAGTAGTTTATAGTTAAAATTTAACATTTTAAATGGCCCACCCTGTATAAAAGGACAATATTGAGAATTATGTGTATTTTCTTAGCCTCAGAGGTCATTTCTCCTTTAGAAGACCACAATTAGATCTGACTTAAGTAGAATACAACAGTTCTAGAAGTTTTCTTTATAAGATTTTAAATCTTGTGCATATCTCGGAAACTTCCCAAGACTTAAGGAACTTTTTAATACTTTATTTTATAAAGACTGCTTCAACTTTCCTCGACTCCTTAAACTATGGATGATTATTTTATGACAATCTCTCATATAGATCTCACTGTGTCCTAAACATGCGAACGAACTAATAATTGACCACAGATGTCGGGGACATTTAAAGAATTACATATGTTTCCTTTCATCGTGCATGTGGCAAGCCTTATTGGTTTTCTAGGACTTCCACGGGGAGATAGGATTAGCCATATTATAGATTTTTTAAATGCCACAAATGCCTTTCGCACTCGTAGAGTGCAACCAAAGTTTTAATTGAAATTTCCGATGTGTTGTGTTGTTTTGCAGGCAAGTGGAATAGGAAGATCCCGAATCCAAGGGATTATGAAACAAATTTAATATAACAACAAAGACAGAAACAGCAAAAGAAAAAAACAACCCCAAGGGCAATAGGCTAAAAATGCCACACAACCTACTTCAACGCCACACATACACGCATCACACAATATGCCTTAAAATATGCTGCACATATGAAATAACAAAAAAAAGCCTAAAAGTAAGCTATTATGGCTGTCATATACAAAAGCAAAAGCTAACCAAAAGGCGAATGTGGAAATCATGAATGGGAATTTATGAAAGGTGTGGGGGGAGGGGGTGGTTCTCGAACAAAGACTCTTGCCAATTATTTTGGTTCAGTGAACCAAAAAACGAACCAGGGACATGGCCCCAGACACCATCACCATAAATGTGATGTTAGATGTGTGTGAGAGAGAGCTCTAGCCAAAATATAATATTGTTAATATGCCAGAAATTATGCAACAGAATATAAATAAATTGCATTACATATACAACGAACACATACAAAAGCATATATATTTATGATAAATAATAAAAGCACAGCCAAAGGCGTTTCATCATTTACAACTTCGCAAAAAGGAAAGCCAAGAGAGAAAAAAATAAAAAATAAAAAACTGACAAAACAGACGCACACAGACCCAAAACTAAAGATTCATTAAAAGACATCACAATGATTTATGAATGCCAACACAAAAACCGACAGACAGACAGACGGACGGACAGAGGGCTACAAACAAAGTGACAACATGAGAACGAAACTAAAAAAGTAAAGCATATTTTTGGGGTGTATGGAAAATATGAAAAAAAAAAATCCGAAAAAACATGCAGCAGCATCTTTGTTTGTGTCAACATATGGGATTTTAGCATATTTTGCGTCACTCAAAAGTGACATTTACACCATTATGCAGCACAGGACGGACAACACATAGCAAAGAAGACATTTTGGGAAGAAGGACATGCTGATATCAGACCTTCTTTAGTTTTTAGTTTTCTTTTCTGTTCCAAGGATAACATTTTCCTGTTTTTCTTTCCTGTAAAACCAAATTCAAAAATACATTCCTTTATTAAAGCATACTTTTTGGCTTGCGGCCTTTTCATTTGTTCATTTCTGGTTACAATTTCATTCATTTGTTGCTTAAAAGTCCACAAAATATATACAATTATTTGGTTGGTGTTTTTTTATGCGGCCTTCTTCTGTGGTTTGCAGTCGGCAGTTGTTTGATCTCTGGTGTATTGAATTTGAACATGATTTTATTTACTCAACATTGGCTTTGATGTCAACAATAAGTGTAGCCACAGAACAAAAGGGCGCAGCACGACAACGAAAACGACATCGTAAAACTGAAGTCGTAAAACTCGCCATAAATGTCATTGAATTGAAAAAAAAGAACCACATGACGACAATAAATCTAATACAAAATGAGGTATTAATATTTATAAAAAAGGACAACAATAAATATTGGGACAAGTTGAGTGAAAGTAGGCTTCAGGAAAGTGAACACAATTTTCAGTCATAAGGTATGCTTTAAACTGAGGAGAAAATTACATTTTGATATTAAATATTATATAGATCCTTAAAGTATGCTTTGAAATTATTGAAATTGAAAATTGAAAGTCTAATTTTCCCCTATTTGAATACTTAAAGTATGTGAAGAAAATCGATATCTTGAGTCTTAAATTATGCTTTAAAATTATCAAAATCTAATTTTCCACAATCTTGTTTTAATATTCTATAGAATACTTTAATTTTCCATAGGAAAATAAACAGTATCTTGAGTGTAATGATATGCTTTTTAATTTTACACTTTCGAGACGATTTTTCCAGAGGATATTAAATATTATATAGAGCCTTGAGGTATGCTTTAAATCAAGAAATCCAATTTTCTACAAACTTGATGCTTATGGTGGAGAACATCAATATCTGGAGTCTTAAATTATGCTTCAAAATAAGCAAAATTTAATTTTCCACAATCTTGTCTAAAAATTGTGGACAAAGTTTCAATTTTCCATATGAAAATAGCAGCATCTAGAGTCTTAAGATATGAATTAAAATTTTCGACATGATTTTCCCAGAGAATATTAAATATTATATGAAGCCTTAAGGTAAGCCTTAAAATTAATAAAGAAATCAAATTTTCCACAAACTTGATACTTAAGGTGGAGAAAATCGCTACCTTGAGTTTTAAATTATGCTTCAAAATAAGCTAAATCAAAATTTCCACAATATGGTTTTTAAATTCTAGAGAACATTTAAATTTTCCATAAGAAAATAAACAGCATCTAGAGTCTTAAGATATGCTTTAAAAGTTTTGATAAGGGTCTAACTTTACACTACCGAAGTGATTTTCCCAGAGGATATTAAATTGACAGTCCCGGGAGCAAGGGCGTTTCTCATTTATGTATGTATTCATAGTCAACAATAACATGTAAGAAGCATGTCGCTGTATATATTATTATAGTACATTGGGATAATACGTTATAGTCTTAAGAAATTTCTTTTGTCATAGTATAGTTTTTTCCTAGTCTGTATTCGTATTAATGTTTTCGAAAAAGGCTCAACAAATAAACTTAAACTTAAACTTAAGGATATTAAATTGTATCTAGAGCCTTGAGGTATGCTTTGAAATTAATGAATAAATCTAATTTTCCACAATCTTAATACTTAAGGTATGTGAAGAAAGTAACTATAGAGTACTTCCATGGGAAACCGATCAATAAGTTCATGTTAGGTTTGAGATTGAGATGAAAATATGTACGTAGGTTCAATTTGAGGTTATAAGCAAGATTTACGAAAAAATTTGTTTTAAATTCAAAATCGTGAAAGTTATGTAATTTTTAAAAATTTGAATGCATTTTTTAAGATAATCGGAAAATTCCTTTGTCATAGTATTGACAATTAAAGTATTTATTTAAAAAGAAATAAATTAAAAAAAAAATTAGAAAGCATTTTCAGTTTTGAATACTATGACAAAGGAATTTTCCGATTATCTTAACTACAACCAAAGATATGTAATCTTTAAAAAATGCATTGACATTTTTATACCCTACACCACTTCGTGGACTAGGGTATTATAAATTAGTTTCGCGCCAAATGTTTGTAACACCAAGAAATAATTGAGCTAGACCCACCTTTAAGTATACGGATCGGCTTAGAATCACCAGCTGAATCGATTTACCGATGTCTGTCTGTCCGTCTGCTGTCCATCTAAGCTTGTTCGCACTCTACAGCTCGCAATTGTTGTCCGATTATCATGAAACTTGGCAGAAGTTATTTTTTCCGGCCAAGGATATTGAATTTGGAGGAAATCGGTTCAGATTTAGATATAGCCCCCATACAAATGTCGCTCCCGATTTGACTTTTTCCGCCCTATAAAGCACATATAGAACCCGATTTTCTTCAGATTTAGATATAGCCCCCATACAAATGTCGCTCCCGATTTGACTTTTTCCACTCTAAAATCCACATATTGTACCCGATTTTGTTTAAAATTGACACAACATTTTATAATCGAACTAGAAACACCTACGCTGAAAGTGGGTTAGATCGGTTCAGATTTAGATATAGTCTCCATACAAATGTCGCTCCGATTTCACTTTTTCCGCTTTAGAAGCCGCATATTGTTCCCGATTTTCTTTAAAATTGGCACAACATCTTATAATCCAAATGAAAACACCTATGGTGAAAGTGGATAAGATCGGTTCAGATTTAAATATAGCCCCAATACAAATGTTGCTCCCGAATGTTTAACCGATTTTGGCCAAACTTTACATATTATATTTCACCTATTTCGTTCCAGATTTCAATATAACCCCATGCAAATGTCCTTTCCGATTTAACATTTTTTGTCAAACACATACATTTACATAATTCAAAGATCCTTTCCGATTTCACTTTTTAACGAATTGAATTGCAGTGAGATAGAAAGTGGGTGTATCATATAGTCGGCTCCGTCAGACTTTAGCCTTTCCATACTTGTTTGAGAGATGCACATATGTCCATACTTTGGTATTACCCAAGTGGGGTCCCATTCTTCTCTATTACAGCTCTAGAAACCACATCTTACATCGGATCTTCATCAAATTTTGCAGATCATTATATGTTTTAAATAGGAATACCTACCGTGAATGAGAAATATATAGGCGCATGTTTTGGCTCAGGCCTCAAGTGTTGTTATAGGCCCCCTTCAAATGTCCGTCCGATTCATCCTATTACCGCTGTATAATCTGTATTTATCATTGGATCTTGATCAATTTTTCGATATTATGTTATATTTACTTTAATCGGAATATCTGCTGGAAAGTTGGATCAATTACTTTATTATTTACCATACTCATTAAATTTGACTAAAGATGAATTTATAGTATAATTTATATGAACTACATAAAATGGCTCCCATGAAATACCTGGGTTTAGTAATCAAAGAGAGCTATATACGCAGGGAGTGGTGTAGGGTATTATATAGTCGGCCACGCCCGACTTTAGCCTTTCCTTACATAACTTTCTTGACATAACTTTCATGATTTTGAATTTAAAACAATTTTTTTTTCTTAAATCTTGCTTACAACCTGAAACTGAACCTACGTACATATTTTCATCGAAATCGCAGACATAACATGAAATTATTGATCAGTTTCACATGGAAGTACTCTATATTGATTCTTAATTTATGCTTCAAAATAACCAAAATCTAATTTTCTACAATCTTGTTTTAAAATCCTAGAGAACATTTGAATTTTGTGTAGGAAATTAAGCAACATGTAGAGTCGTACGATATGCTTTACTAGCTTTGAGAAAGGTCTAATTTTATACTTTCGTTTTCATGGTTTGTTGTGTACAAATGTGTACTATTCAAATAATAGTAGAGAAATTTTCCCTTTTTCTATAGGAAAATAAAGGCACCCTTCAGCCTTAAGCTTTGCTAAAAAATTGCCACAATCTGGATCCTTAATGTATACCTTGAATTAGTGACTGGTAAATCGATTCCGATTCTAATCGATAATCGATTCTGAGGGATCAGAAACGGATTCTTTTGGAATCGATTACATATGTCCAACTTTATACTGTAATCGATTATCGATGCTTAGGAATTGAAATTTAATTTAGCGGAAAACACCCAAAAAGTATATATACTGTACATACTTTTGACGGTAACAGGTTGTGAAATTTAAAAGTTGTTATTTTATTAATTAAAATGAAAGAAAACGACACTAAGTGTGGAATTGATACACAAAATAAAGGTTAGGAGCTCAATATGTACTAAACACTTGGGTTTTCATACCTCCACACATTTGGAAAAGAAGCACATAGCTAGATACATAGATGTTTCTAGTTGAATATAAAGGTACTGTGCCAAATTTGAAGAAAATGGGTTAAATATGTGGCCTCTAGAGCGAAAAAAGTCAAATCGAGAGCGAAATTCGTATTGAAGTTATATCAATATCTGAACCGATCTTACTCACTTTCACCATAGATGTTTCTAGTTTAATAATAAAGTACATGTGGATTATAGAGCGGAAAAAGTAAAATCGAGAGCGACATTTGTATGCTATGCTATGTCTAAATCTGAACCGATTTTCAAATTTAATAGAGTTTGTCATTGGCCCGCAAAACTTACCTGCGCCAATTTTTGTTAGGAGTGGACAATAATTGCGACCTGTTCTTTGATTACAAGAATAGATGGACGGACGGACGGAAAGACAGACGGACATGGCTAAATTAATTCAAAAAGTAGATTGGTATACTTAACAATGGGTCCATTTCGCTTCCTAGTGGAGGGTATAAAAACGTGAAGCTAAGTTTAAAATTCAACATGTCAACAAGTAAAAACGGCGTTAAGTTCGGCCGGGCCGAACTTTATATACCCTACACCATGGATTGCATTCCACAGAAGTTGTCGGTTTTCGTAGACGTGCAGTAATATTAAAGTAAAATATAAATTTTTTAATATAGCCACACCAAAACAAATACAAAAATTGAAAAAATAATTTTATAATTAAATATTTTAATTATTTCAAACCACGCTTATAAGGCAAGGCCACCAATACGTCAATTCAAAAAATAAATATTCTTATATTTATATTTTCAAAAAGCTTAAATACCATAAATATAGGTAGGTAGTGGGTGCTACAGTTGGTTGTATTTCCATTCTATTTCCATTCCAAAAGTACATATTTTGAAAATCCATTATCAGACGTACATAGTCCAAAATAACCTAACTTCATGATTCCAGCTGCGGCCATTTGGTTGGTACCATTTTTAACCCCTTAAGAGTACGACTATCTAAAATGTCTTTATTTGACGTTTCTACCCAATTAGAATTTCATCATTCTAGCTGTAGTCGTTTAGTTACTACTATTTTTATCCCTCTGTACCATTGTATCCCTTGAAAGCACGAATTTCGAAAAATCCGTTTATTTTCCGTGTCTAAGCAGTCAGAGGAATATATACTCCGAACTTCATGACTCTAGCTGTGATCATTTGGTTGGTACTATTTGTACCCTCTTTTTCATTTTAACCCCAAGAAGTAGAATGGCGAAAAATCCGTTTATTTTACGTGTCTACGCAATCAGAGGAATGTATACACCGAAATTGATTATTCTAGGGGCAGCCGTTTGGTTGGTACAATTTTTATCCCTCTGTACCCATTGTATCCCTTGAAAGTAAGAATTTGGAAAAAAAACTTTTATTTTCGATGTCTACGTAGCCAAAGGAATGTATACACCGAATTTCATGACTCTAGCTGCGGTCATTAGGTTGGTACTATTTTTATCCCCTTTTTCCATTTTGACCCCCAAAAAGTACGAATTTTGAAAAATCCGTGTATTTTACGTGTCTATGCAATCAGAGGAATG